>JALAZF010000056.1:16380000-17620000 GCA_022829125.1 Lathyrus tuberosus | reverse complement strand
GTTGGAAATCAAGCTGTTGATGCAGTGGCTGAGGTGTTGACTGCTAGACATCATTGCGATGATTGGAAGTGAGATGGAGTCTCTTACCTAGGGAGGACTTAGGTAGAAGGGTCATTGGGTAGTGATTAAGTGAGTAGATCATCAACAGGTGTGTTGACTATAGGGTCTACGAATTGATACTGCTAATAATGGACTTTCTTCCTGGCTTAGTATGCCCCCAGATGTAGGTTGTTAGACCGAACTGGGTGAACAAATTCTGTGTGTTGTTTATGCTTGTTATTACTGTTATTGTTTATACTTTGCCATGTTATCTATAACAGACCAGATGTCTCGACATCCTGTAGGACATCTGGGATTTGTCATACCAGAATTTCATATATATATATATATATATATATATATATATATATATATATATATATATATATATATATATATATCAATTACCTAACTATTAATGGAACATGCATATTAACACCCTAATTTACCCTTTCATCACACACATAAAAATCCTTTTTCGTCATTTACTAATTAATAAATCAATGACCAATTACAAGTTCACATTTTGCCACTTGGCTTATACTTTTACATCCTCCTTGATACACCTAATTACCCGGGTAACAACACAAGTCACACCAATATTAAAAGTTCTTTCACTTTCATATCCTACTCCTCTTTAACCTTTTTCTTCATTCTCATTAACTCTCTCACTATCCACTGTCTTGCTTCTCTACTTCTACGTTTCGTCTCCCTGCAACTCAGGTAATGCAAACCTTTTTTGTTTGCTTTTTGTCTTCCCCTCTTGTCTTGTACTCATCATCTTTATATTTTTTTTGCTTTTCGTGTTCCTTTCATGGCCTTTTTGCTTCCCATTTACTGTGTTCTTCTTTAACCTTTGTTGGTTTATATTTATTATTGTGAAGTTGACAGCATTTTAGCTGTTGATGTTAAAAAAACATGTTTTTCGTTTTTGCTTTTGATGTTGGAAAAATTGTTTTTAGTTTTTTCTTTTGATGTTGCAAAAACATGTTTTTCGTTTTTGCTTTTGATGTTGAAAAAACATGTTTTCCATTTGAGCTTTTGATGTTGAAAAACATGTTTTCTATTTTTGCTTTTGATGTTGAAAAAATATGTTTTTCATTTCTGTTTTTGATGTTGAATAAACATGTTTTACATTTTTGCTTTTGATGTTCAAATGCTATGTTTTGCATTTTTGCTTTTGATTTTGAAAACCTGTTTATCATTTTTGCTTTTGATGTTGAAAATGTGTTTTTCATTTTTCATGTTGTCATTACTTTTTCATGGAAACCACCTTTAGGGCCTTTGTTCCTAAATTTTTTTGGTAAGTGTTTTTCATTCTTTTATTTTTCTCATACTTTTTGCTTGGAAACCACCTTTATGCCATTTTTTTCTATATGGTTTTTTACTGAACATGATATCTTTGAGACAATATGACAGCATTAACTATGTTGGCAGTGATTCCTTTTTTACTGGTTTGTCTTTGTTATCTCCATGTTTGTCTAATGTTTTGCAGCTCATTACGTCAAGACCACCCATCTTTATTGCTGATTTGAAACCTGAGCATAACATTTGGAAGCTTGTCATTCGCGTCGTTGACCTATGGACAGTAACGGAACACAACAGCCAGCAACATGTTGAGGCTATTGTACAAGATGCAAAGGTCTTATTTATTTTTATGCCCTACTTTCTTTATCAAACAATCAAGTTTCATTAATGTTATTAATATTGTCAATAGGGTGCTCAAATACACGTTGTTACACGAAACCGAGAACTTGATCTTTGGAAGCAGACCCTACAGGAACATCAGACGTACATGATTTACAACGGAGAGCCTTTGACCTACGACCTTCCATTGAATGTGTGTGACAACAAACTGAAGCTGTTTATAAATTCTGGCACTGCTATTACCATAATGGATATCCCAGATATCCCACTGCACACTTTCAATTTCAAGTCATTTGGAGATTTCTTGAATGGTATTTTTGATGCTGATCACTTATACGGTAATGTTACAGCTTTTCTGTCTCACTTGCATTGTACGCCAATTTGATTTAACCAATTTACCTTTCGTTTTTTCCTCTTTGTCAGATGTTATAGGAGTTGTCCAACAAATTTAGAGGACTCAAGTAGGGGGGCTGGAAAAAAAACCTTGTGTCAACCTTACGTTGTCCGATGAATGGTTTGTAACTTCAATATTTACTATCATGATGCCATAACTTTTTTTATAATTTTATTACATCAATAGTCGCGTGCCTAACATCTTGATATTTTTACAGTGGTACTAAACTTGATGTTACTCTCTGGGAGACTTTTGTAAAACAGTTTATGAATTACACATCGGACGGTGAATCAATGATTGTTATATTAACTCATGCTATGTGTCGTCAAAGTTCATGTATAATGTGAAATGTTACTTATCTTTCAAAATAAGCAATTTGCAACCTTACTTGGCACTTCATCATTTTTGAAATTCATCCTTGCAGCCACTGGGAAGCTCAATCTTTCCAATGCTTGGAACGAATCTAAGTTTCTTATCAACTATGACCATCCCTAAGTTATTGATTTTAAGTCAAAGTATGTTTTCACATTCTTTGGTCTGTATTGCATTCATTCTTGACTGTTTTTGTTGGACTAAACAAGCATTTTGGTGACTTTTTTTCCTAACCAGGTTTGAAGTCCCACTACCAAGTCAGTCCACTTCTCAAGCACTATCAATCAATTCTGGTTCACAAGGGGCTTTTGAGGACAAATCTTTCTCTTTTGTCAAGGACGTCATTAGTATTGGAGACATGTTGTGCCTAAAGGATGTTAGTTACTTCTTATTGAAACGCATATGTTCCCTTTTAATTACTTGCATTCTTTATTGTTTCTGACAATTCTGTTTTGTAGGAGACATTCTGCAATACGTATGGTACTAAAAAAAGGTTTAACCAAAATCGTTTGTCCTGGTATTATGAGATCTGTCCCACGTGTAACAAAACTAACAAATCACCGGGCAATGTCTTTGATTGCAACTGCAGTGACACTAAGTCTCCCCCGATAACAAAGTAACAATTTGATTATGTTAGAATTCTGCGTAAAATCATTTCATTGCTATTGTTTCCAATGCTTTTTGGATATCATATCATTATATTTTTATTAGGTATAAAATTGTTATTGAGGTGGAGCATGAAAACAAGGTTGGAAACTTTGTGTTCTGGGATAAGGAATGCATTCCTTATGTTGGCATGTATGCTCATGATTTACAGCAAATTATGAAACGGGTATCTCTTTCGCTCTCCACTTTGAAAGATACATATCTTTACATTCATTAACTTTACATTATACCTACTTTGCTGCAACTTTACACCCGTCTTGCATTTCCATTATTTGCTGCCCTATTTATTCTGTATTACTCACCAATCAATGCCGCTGTTTTAGACGAATGAAAATCACCCAAAGATTTACCCGACACATCTCGACAACCTCATAGATAAGATGTTCGCTTTTCGTGTCAAGTACCATCCATACTATGGTCAGGCATCTGTCGTCAAGCTCACTGAAGATCCTTATGTCATCCAAATGTTAAGAGATGCCGTTTCTACAACTATGGTATCTTCATCGTCATTCCTAATACATTTATGCTTACATTTTTTAAGTAAATTAGATGGCTGGTTTTCCTTTTTCATCATCTTATTGCTATTCATTCCCTTATAGAATGAAGCCATAATTCCGATTGAAAATCCGGATACCAAGGGAAAATCAATTATTGAAACACACCACATACTGATCAACGGTGTCTTGCGTCAGTCCACTTATCCCTCTGTACGTAGTTCATCATTTATATTGATACATTTGTTATACATGTCTACCTATTTGTACCAATTGTATTGTAAAATTCATAATACTCTTTCGGCTGGCTAGAACTGGAACCTTGAAAGTAGCTTCAACGATACCCTGTGTAAGGGGTTGTCTCCAAATGATACCAAGGGAAAAGCTATTGTTGAAACACAAGACATTCCGGTCAATGCGGTCTTGCCTCAGTCCACTAATCCCTATGTACGTATTTCATCTTTAATATAGATACATATGTTATAAATGTCTACCGAATATGAATAATTGCATTGCTTTATTAAGAATGTTGTATCTGCTGCCCAGAACTGGACCTCTGAAAGTAGCTTCAACAATACCCCCTCTAAGCGGTTGTCTCCAACAGATTCAAATGACGAGCTAGTGTCTTCGAAATTCTTGACCCCTAAGCTATCAGCAACAAAGACATCCAGACCCAAGAGTGCCAGGCATTCATAGGTGAAATAAAAAAAAAAGCTTACCAAACATGAAATGGGACTTTCTTTTTTGGGCTATCCTGTTATTTTTTGTAATGATGGATTAATTGAATCTTTAAGTATCCCAAACTTTTTTTGTTGCTTGGATATAATCCTTACTTTATGCAGTTCCTGCTACTGAACTATGGAACTATGTTGTTTGCAATCCTATTATTAATCTACTACTTCCACTATGAAACTTGCAATATTATTTGGTTTAATTGTTCTACTTCATATTTCTATATGTCCATAGCTTTGAAGTATCAAAACTTCTGCAATAATATCTCATAAAAGTTTGTACAATAGTATCACTACACTTCTACGACATAAATTTCACAATATTTCATATGATTATTCTACTACACATTTCACATTACTTTTCTACTACATGTTTCACAATAAATCATACGACTATGTACAAGAATATCAATACAATAAACACAACTATGGAAAAACTCTTATCATTTTTATACATCCAAACGACGTTGAAACTAAACGATATAATGATCTCAAAATGTAATGTTACTTTGTAACCAACATAGCATAGGTCTATAACAACCCTTTTTTCCACTTTCACTAAAATTTATCCTTTGATGCCTCTATCTTGCATGGGTTACTGTGACTATATCTCTGCTGCACATCAATTCAGCCCCATGCTTCTACCTTGCTGCTACTATGACCGGTTGTCCTTTTTAGCTTGCTGCTACATCTCACTTTTGAGTTTTTCTTTCATTGAATACCGTGAATGTGAAAGTGTATACAGAGTAGCTAATATAATATTTGTTTTTACAGCAGTTTCTCATAAAATTATACTTTACATCCACAACTTTTTCTCACGTAGTACAATTATAGTACCTGTTTTTGTGTAAAATGTTGAATGTAGGTAGCCCATCAAGTGTTTTACATAACTGTCAGCATGTTGTCCTCTCACTGTGTTGTCAACCAGTTCTATTATGTTGTTCAATTTAAACTTGTATTTTGTTTCTTCATTTTTTTTCGAACCACATAGTCTACTGCTGCTTATTTGTACATGCACTTTTAGTCTGCTAAAACAAATATTTAATGTCCAACCATTGACTTTTCCCCGTTTTTAAAACAATACCAAGTCAAACCATCATGTTACAAATAAACTTTCAGTTGTTTATTAATTATTTCCAGCTCACTGAACTATAAACGAACAAAAACTACGCAAACCGTTGTTGTCCTAAACACTTAAGAATCTGTACATTTTCTCTTCATCTTTGAGTCGTCTTTTTTCAGATTGTTATCAACAACTCTTAACAAATGGATGATGACATACGCACTCAACATAACAGGTTCAAAACTTCACCATTTTCACATGTCTTTTAATTACCTTCACTCTTTCAACAGTCATTTATTATCTATCAGGTTACATACTAATGACATTGTTTTGCAATGTCTATCCTTGCGTTTCATATTATGAACATTATTCCTCTTCTACACATAACGTATATGGAAAGTCTTATGAACAGCATGGAATATGGCATTTTTCATATATGATTTTTACATATTGATAAAACAACTAACATGGAATATGGACAATTGTGTTTTTATATGCATACTTATGTTGGAACCACCATTCATATTTATATTTACAAATTTAAAATCATACTTCTTACTTCTACATTGTAGTGAAGCTACTCAAGATCCAAAGTTTAATTACAATTAAACCACGTGGAAGAAATTCACAACTAAAAAAGCCAGGTTGAGAAGATTTTGCATTCTGAAAGAAAGACATTTTAAGCGCCGTAAATATGCAAGTACTTCTTTTTCCATGACGATTACCCCCGACAGAATTCCCCTTTCTAATATTACACAAGCATCTATGAACTAACAACTAATTCATAGAATTAGGCTGGAAGGTCAAAGTATTGATACAATTTTACAGCATACACAACCGCAATCATCACATCATATCCATACTCCACCAAAAGTCTTTATCATTCAGGGTGCTGGCATAAACCTGTTTTCTAGATTCTCCAATGTTGCTACAAACAAGGGCATTGAAAATATCATTCCTACTAACCTTTCACAAAGTCAATTCTGCATTACTACACCACAACAACATACTACACAACATGTCATGTGAGTTTTATTATTTTAACTACATATCCCAACATTCTTACACTTGATTTAATCCTAACTGCTTCAACTCAATCTGCATTATACAATTCTCTTGCACCACTAAATAAGATTAATGATCTTAAAAGACAAAGGGGTCGACCAAAGAAACCTCTCGGAGTTCCAGACAGAGCTTACAATCTCACTCGCAACGACGTGACACAAGGCTCCCCTTCATAAGTTCTGCAGCAATCTACTATGTATGATGAGTATGGCATCTTCTCATTCTTAATAGATTAATCGGGCTGGAATTTGTGTACTTTAGTAGTTTATTTTTTCAAGTTGCATGAAATACTTTAATCTACCTAGACATTTACATTTTTGCATGTTATATATTAACATTTATATCGATATATACCTATTAACATGCTTATTTTATGTACAGTAGCCCGACATTTCGAAGTACCACGACATCGCTGAATGACATGAAATGCAGTAGGGGTCGCCCTAAGAAGTTTTCCGGACTTCTTGATCGTCCTATAATACCTCCAGGTACTAACACAACGCAATTGCCCGCCCCACCGCCACAAGTGTTACCCCCATCGTCCCGTGCCTCTTGTGTATGTCACCATAACAATTTCGCTCCTTTAAACACTTCTTATTATTACTTAACATATTTATGTCTTATTTCGTATTATTTTAATACAGAAGTACAGAACCTGAATCACCTTTAACATGTAATGAGTCAACTAATATCTCTTCCACCACGCCTTCAACAACACATGTATTTTTGCCGACAGTTAACTTGGATTTCGAGAGTGACGCGGATAATGACTCTGATTATGACCCATTCCTATGTAACCACCAGATTCTACTATTGTTTAGATTACTGTTTTTTGTAACTCAGCTACATTCTTTCAACACATACATAAAAACTTGGTGTCATTTTCTGAAATTCTGGTGCATGTGCAGAATTCAGATGTCCTATAACAAGCCATTCGACATCTGATCTGACATGAACACAAATGGCAAGGTATATAACAATAATCACGGTACTGAAAAGATAAAAGCAAGACACACAGAATTGTTAACCCAGTTCAGTTTAACACACCTACTCTGGGGGCTACCAAGCCAGGGATGAAGTCCACTATCAGTAGTATCAATTCAAAGCTAAACTCTCCGTTTACAGCTTATCACTTAATCACTACCCAATAACCCTTCTACCTAGATCCTCTCTAGCTATGAGAAACTCTTCTCACTCCCAATCATCGCAATGATGTCTAGCAGTCAACAATCTGCCACTGCATCAACGGCTCTTTACCTATACAACAATTCAACAAGGAAGACACACTTCCAAGACACAACTTAGAGTTACTTACAAGCTTCCTCCAAGAACAATACTCCTCTTACTTAACAGCTTTGAGGATCACACTAACAAACTGTCCAACTCACATGTCGAGTGGTACAGGAACCAACCCTAATACTAGAACTTTTACATTTTGGTTGAGTTACAAAACTAGGTTACAAAACATCTATATATAACCTATTCCCAACTGGATTTGGGCCAACAAAAACACAGCAAATGAGCTGCTACAAGTCAGCAGAGACTTCTGCTACAAATCAGGACTTCAATCTATAACTTCCTAAAATATCTCCATATTTAGAAAGTGTATATTTTCCAATAATCTTCTTAATTACAGATTTGAATCTTCAGACCTTTTAATTCAGCGCCACATAGAATTTGCATATTACTCCCTGAATCTTCTGCATCTGTTAAGACATAACAGAAACATTGATTCACTTCAGTTCTGGCGCGATGTCGAATGGTCCTGCATGGGACATCTTGATACGACATGTTGTTCTAGATGTTGAAACTACTTCAGCTCAACATGTTCCATTGTACATTAGGACTTCTTGCTCAACCTGTTCTTCTTTAGCAAGATAAAACATCATATCTAACATATTGCTGTTATTATTTGTTTTACAAAATTAATGCCAACCCTTAAAATTAAAGAACTAACATTCTCCCCCTTTGGCAAATTTTGGCTAAAACAAATACATAAACATTACAACTCAGATTACAGCAGCAATCACAACCCTACACTACTGTTAGTAGTCATCAGCAACTACTGAACCTAACAGTAGCCATCAGTAGCTACTGAGAATAGCAATCATGGAGAACAACAATCATGGGAATACTTGACTGATGTTAGGACATCATGTTTGACAACTCTTTTCAGCATATTCTATGAGCTCCATAACATCACCTTCGAGCACCACAACACAATAACTTCAGGCAGCACATTAGGACCTAAGAAGTAGAAGGTCCTGAAGTTATTTGGTGCACATGAGGAAGAAGATATCTGGTGTACATGAGGAAGAAGATGTCTGACACTCCCCCTTAATACAACACATTTCTTTTTCCTTCCAAGACAGACCCAGATTAATTGTAGAAGACTCCTCCAGAAAAGAAACGTCTATCTTGACACAAAGGACCAATGGTGGCATAAGAGATTTCTGCACACCTTAATTGATCAGACGCCCCTAGTCGACCTGTGGCATAAGATGAAACTTAAGAAGTATCAATCTATAAACCCAGGTAACTCAGAACACAAGTCACAACTGTATTCATAACTCAGGACAGAAGTCACAAAGACTCAACACCAACTCAAGGAAGGGACACCCTCTTTGACCTCCCTGCACATATTAGGAACTGCAGACTCCAGACATGGCATCTGACCAGACCATTTCGCACACCCTTTCTCCCCCTTTTTAGCCAAAAATTGGCAAAGAAGGCCCTCACAGAACCAGACCCAAGAGATGCTCACCCAAATACGAACAAACGCCATAAGACTTATGAAACAAGAACACTCACTTGGCTGAAGGAGAAGAGAACACCCCTATAAATAGCTGACCAGTTACTTTGGAATTAACCAGCTTTGAATATGTCAAGGTTCTTGGTCAAAGAAACGCTATTTTAGGTACCAAAAACTCCATTCAAATTCAATGTCTACCTTCCAAAACAGTCTTGACTGCCTTTATTGTTTCTCAACTGAATCTTACCATAAATTAAGCCAATAACGTTCCATGCATAGGCAGAGACACGTGTTCCACCTTATCCTTACATTACCGACCAGAATAATTCCTTGTTTGGCTCAAGAGAAACATGTCTTGTACCATGTTCTGACATCTTACCAAACAATTTGTCTGCTTGCTCACAAGATTATCAACCCAAGACTCCACAGAGAATTATACATTACAAGCACGTTTTCTTTTCTGTTGGATTATGAGACGACTTCTATCGATCAGCACAACTCTCAATCCCTTCTAGATTCCTCCAGACAAACAACTTTTCCCGGATACAACAATTCTGCTCTTCAGTCTCCTCATAAGTACTAGCATACCAGTCTTAGGAACACCCAACCATACTCAGTAGTACATGTCCCATCATTTTGTTTGACATCAACCTCCAGTCCTTACATTCACAAGCACCTAATGAAGTCTTCATCATGAAAATAGTCATATATTTCCAGACCAAACTTCTTAACATCAGGATCAGAATCTGCCCATTCTAATCCACATTATGTCAGAACTGCCACTTCAGATGATAATGTTGCTTCTTCCAACTCCACAAGCATGGTTTCTAGACCTCCATCCAGGGTACACAACAAATAATGATGTTGTAACAAACTGTAGGACATCAGCATAAGATAAAAGAACACACCTTCTGTAGTCACATCCACCTGATCACAACCAGCAGCTTTACCTAAAGTAAACTCAAAAGAATCACATCAGACAACTAGACAAAACCTAGGCTCACTCTCCATCCTTTTAGTCACACTTGGACAACCCCTTAACCTATCAAGGCACCAAACACGAAGTTCTGACATCCAATGTGACATGGTTAAGAAAAACAGGTTCCCAAGAAAACAAGTCCCTAAGCCAAAGACCACTTTGACTGGTCAGGCGATACAAACAAGGACTCTTTATGCAGTATAAGAAACCAAGCCTCCTTGCTTCCAACATCGCATCACAGATAAAGCCATGAGTCATTCTAACAAGGATGCAAAAAAGAATCACATGCAGGAAGTCAAGAAACCAGATCCACAGAGGTTGAAGGACCAACCATTGTCCACAACTGGGATAGCTTCAGGAGCAACAAGAACAAGAAAGGCATTAGAGACAAGGATGAAAGCCCCCAAGAAAAGCCAAGTGCAACTTCAAGCTTCTGATGATGAATGGGATGAAGATTGGAAAACCTTTCTTAATTCGGGGGGTTGGGATAACCTTTAGCCCCTTTGTTTGTTGCTTTTACTAATCTTGTATGCTTTCAATAGTGTAATAAAGTTCTGTTTTAATTCTGTTCCATTTACACTAAACAAATGCAATAAGGATCACTACTGTACACACCATATCCCAGCATACTTAATGCAACTACCTAAATTGCTTCCGGACAAAACACATCAAAAAAAATGCAGCAGCAGAAAACAAAAGTCAGAACCTCCCTTTAGATAAGTAATAACCATGATACACACTCCCCCTATCAAGAATAACACGTGCTTCTTCGTACCTTGAAGAAAGGAAAACATAAGACGCATCTTCATGTCTTCAAGAGCTCACTCTTTGTTCAACTCACAAGTTGAACATAATCATTCCTTGTACCAATCCTCACATGATCCCAACTATCTAAGACCACCAGTACTCCTTTGCACGAAGAATACCATGCACACTTAGTTCAACGCACCTGCTGAACACATTCACCTACAGCTTGGCCTTCACAGCCGGTAGAGGCTCAAAAATCACATCATTCTGAACAGAGTGTTTAAGACATCAGTCTTGACATCAAGAACAGAGTCCAGCTGCACTATAAAAAAGAAACATTTCAACCACGGAATGACCCATCACATCACAAGAGCATGTGAGCAGTATTCTCTCATCCAACTCTCCAAAGATAATCCCTATCATTCTCAGCAGCTCAGACTGTGATTAGATCACACACAGTCACTACTAATCTTGCTTCACACGATCATTCAGATGATGCTACCAGAGAGAAATTATACCTCTTTGATCTTTGACCTTCATGTCCAAGAGATCTGCTAGCAATAATACTTCTTGAATCTCAGGTTCTCCACTCCTGCAGCAAGGACCAGAAGTAAACTGACCTCAGGAGTAACTAACATGTTGATCACACCTTGACCAACTCACACATCTAAGATAAGTTCCAGGGCAAGAAACTTCTTAAACAAGCCACCCAGATGCCTCCTCTTCCAGATCAGGAGTAGGATCTAAACTCATGTGATCAAACCACATTAGTTCAGCACCTAGAGCATCTGCTATGCCAATCCTTTAGACCAAAGAATTCTTCACAATTCTAACTTAATGTTCTAACACAAGATAGGACATCATTCCAAGGAACTCACCAAGAGATTAAAGATTGGAGATTAATCTCTTCAGTAAATTACTTCTCCCTTACCTCAGATCCCTTCCTTACATCTTCACTTATTTATGCCTTTATGAGTGGACTTGAACACTAGTCCTCAAGTATCGTTGACACATTAAGTTGAAGTAGTCTTGCACACCTCCCATCACCATAGGATATACATTCAGAGAAGAATAATCTTCTCAGTTACACCCTCAGGAGTTTTCAGATAGATACGCAGCAGATCAAGGCACAAACTCCTCAAAAACTTCAGGTGTCACAAATCAGCCCTAGTATCATAGTCCAGGTGACACCCTAATACCACAGGTTTAACAAAAATCAAACCACACTAGCAAGCCTTCAGCACAAGCCACTGCCTGTCACGAACAGTCCATCCTCCACTTCTAGGGACCATTCTCACACCTATATGGCCTTCTCCAAGTTCAAACAACCTTTTAGTAGAAAGCTTCTACCTTGACCATGAACCAGAAAGTATCTTCCCTTGGATCTCATCCAGATACAGAACAGAATGACCTGCTCTGATACCAATTGAAATTCTGGTGCATGTGCAGAATTCAGATGTCCTATAACAAGCCATTCGACATCTGATCTGACATGAACACAAATGGCAAGGTATATAACAATAATCACGGTACTGAAAAGATAAAAGCAAGACACACAAAATTGTTAACCTAGTTCGTTTTAACACACCTACTCTGGGGGCTACCAAGCCATGGATGAAGTCCACTATCAGTAGTATCAATTCAAAGCTAAACTCTCTGTTTACAGCTTATCACTTAATCACTACCCAATGACCCTTCTACCTAGATCCTCTCTAGCTATGAGAAACTCTTCTCACTCCCAATCATCGCAATGATGTCTAGCAGTCAACAATCTGCCACTGCATCAACGACTCTTTACCTATACAACAATTCAACAAGGAAGACACACTTCCAAGACACATCTTAGAGTTACTTACAAGCTTCCTCCAAGAACAATACTCCTCTTACTTAACAGCTTTGAGGATCACACTAACAAACTGTCCAACTCACATGTCGAGTGGTACAGGAACCAACCCTAATACTAGAACTTTTACATTTTGGTTTAGTTACAAAACTAGGTTACAAAGCATCTATATATAACCTATTCCCAACTGGATTTGGGCCTACAAAAACACAGCAAATGAGCTGCTACAAGTCAGCAGAGACTTCTGCTACAAATCAGGACTTCAATCTATAACTTCCTAAAATATCTCCATATTTAGAAAGTGTATATTTTCCAATAATCTTCTTAATTACAGATTTGAATCTTCAGACCTTTTAATTCAGCGCCACATAGAATTTGCATATTACTCCCTGAATCTTCTGCATCTGTTAAGACATAACAGAAACATTGATTCACTTCAGTTCTGGCGCGATGTCGAATGGTCCTGCATGGGACATCTTGATACGACATGTTGTTCCAGATGTTGAAACTACTTTAGCTCAACATGTTCCATTGCACACTAGGACTTCTTGCTCAACCTGTTCTTCTTTAGCAAGATAAAACATCCTATCTAACATATTGTTGTTATTATTTGTTTTACAAAATTAATGCCAACCCTTAAAATTAAAGAACTAACATTTTCTACAAAGATATATTAATAACTATACCTATTATTTTACTGATATAAAACATATTGGTACTAAATTCATATTATACAGAGTACTTTATTAACGTGTGTTTTTTAGCAGCATAAGAAACTGACGATGATTCAAGCTTGGACAATGATGATAACTGTCCACCATTTTCAACTGCTAACCACCAGAATCCTACTAATCAAGGTATACCTCCTTCACATTGTTTGCCCACATATGTAATATATTCTCAACAACCACTCCATATATATATCAATTTCCGTTTTATATTATCAGACTACTCAGATTTGGGTGATGCAATGATTGAGTGTCGACATTGCAATGCGTTGATGTGGTACCAAGAGAGAATGAACAAACATTTACATTCAACAAATCCGAAATACCATATATGTTGTGCTAATGGGAAAGTTAAATTGCCTTTCTTAAAACCACCGCCAAGGTATTTATCCCATTTGCTATTTGATCATGACTCGGCCGATAGTAAGAGTTTTCAATCACAACTGCGAACATACAACATGATGTTTGCTTTCACTTCACCTGGTGCAAAGCTCGATAACAAGTTCAACAATGGTCGCGGTCCACCAACAATCTGTATCCAGGGACAATGTTGTCACCGAATTGGAAGTTTGTTGCTGGTGGAAAGACAACAATCAAAATTCGCACAACTTTACATATATGACACGGAAAATGAAGTTTCCAACAGAATGGAAGGCCTACGGTAATTGTCTACAACTCTTTTTCATTTTATTTACGGTAATCAAAATTTCTCGTTGCATAATAACTTATTTTGCTTATAGGAACAAAAACAACATTGATCCCCAGATTGTCAAGAAACTATCTGAAATGTTGTACAACCATAACACACATGCAAAGAGTTTTCTAATGGAAAGACAGAAGCTCAATGAAGGCAATGTCCATAACCTGAAACTTAGACTAATTTCAAGCAGATCTACGGATGGCAAAATCTACAACCAACCAACTGTTTCGGAAGTCGCTGCTTTAATTGTAGGTGATGTTGACACGGCTGATGAAAGGGATATTATCATGCAAAGACAAGGTGGAAAACTCAAACGTATAGATGAGTTTCATGCAAGCTATTTGGCCTACCAATATCCTTTGATCTTTCCTTATGGAGAAGATGGTTATAGAATAAATGTAGCCCACCGAGATCTTGACATTTTTTATGATAACCCAAGAAACAGACTTACTATTCGAGAGTGGTTAGCATTTCAGATTCAAACCAGATCTTGTAAGGGTAAGACTCTTTTATCGTCTAGGCGATTGTTTCAACAATTTTTGGTTGATGGGTACACCATGCTAGAGGGAGAGAGATTAAAATGGCTCTGAAACAACCAATCCAAACTTAGAGTCTCTAAATATCAGATCCTTAATGAAGAGGGAGACCAAAGTCAAAACCCAGGTTCAAGCATTGGAAAGAGAGTCGTATTACCATCTTCTTATGTGGGAAGTTGGAGATTCATGGATCAATTATACTACGATGGCATGGCAATTTATAGTAAGATTGGCTTCCCAGACATATTTATTACCTTCCCATGTAACTCAAATTGGCCAGAAATTCAAAGAGCTCTTACTCCTCTTAAGCTTAAGCCACAAGATAGTCTGGATATTGTAGAAAGAGTTTTTAAAATGAAGTTTGATAACCTCTTAACGGACGTTACTAAGAACGGTGTCTTGGGGAAATTTCTTGCATGTAAGTCAATCTTATTTACTATTATTATTTTTACGTTTTCTCCATTCAAAGATTGTTTACTACATAGCACCATCTTTTGCCAATTACATGTTACTACAGTAACATACTAATCAGGTCTTACTTACAATTACAGATATGTACACCATAGAATTTCAGAAACGAGGGTTGCCACATGCCCACATCCTGATTTTCTTGCATCTTTCTAATAAATATCCAGCACCTTCTGATATTGACAAGATAATATCTGCCGAGATACCGGATTCTGTGAAACAACCAAAGTTGTATAATCTTGTCAAGAACCATATGGTGCACGGACCTTGTGGAATGGCTAATCCAAAATGTCCATGTATGAAGGATGGGAGGTGTACCAAGTACTTTCCAGAGAAATTTCAAGATGTCATCGTTGTTGATCAAGGAGGCTACCCGGTTTATAGAAGGAGAGATAATGGACACACAATCGAGAAGAATGGTGTCACACTTCATAGTGGTCATGTTGTGCCCCACAATCCGAGCTTGCTCATGAAATATCAAGCCCACATCAATATGGAGTGGTGTAACCAGAGTACTTCGATTAAATATCTGTTCAAATACATCAATAAAGGATCGGATCGTATATCAGTTGTTATTGTCCCAACTAATCCTTCAACAAATGAAAATGTCAACGAAATCAAACAATACCTTGATTGTAGGTATGTTTCACCAAGTGAAGCATGTTGGAGAATTTTTTCTTATTCGATTCATGGAAGAAAACCGGCGGTCGAGAGGTTGTTTTTTCACTTGGAAGGTGAAAAGTTTGTGTACTACAAGGACTTTGAACAGATTGGAAATGTCCTTCTTAAGGCGAGTGTCACGGAGTCCATGTTTACTTCTTGGTTTTTGGCTAACACACAATATGAGGAAGCAAGACTTTTGACATACGGCCAATTTGTCTCAAAATTTGTTTACATAAAAAAATAGAGATGTTGGAAACCTAGAAAGAGATGTTACACCATTGGGCGGTTAATTTGGGTGCCTCCTACAACTGGGGAATTGTATTATATGAGGATGATGTTGACTGTGAAGAAAGGCCCTACATGTTATGATGATCTCAAAGCAGTTGATGGGTTTAAACATTCAAGTTTCTGAGAGGCTTGTTTTGCAATGGGGTTTCTACAAGATGACAATGATTTCATAGCAGCAATCAAAGAGGTCTATGCATGGGGTTCCGGTATTTTTCTTCGGAAACTTTTTGTTACAATGTTGCTTTCACCTTCAATGAATAGACCAGATCATGTATGGCATAGTACTTGGATATACTATCTGATGGAATTCTCTACGACCAAATCAGATTGTCGAATAATCCAAATTATCTTATATTCTTGCTTCTTTTATTGATCTAATATATATGTTGACTATGTACAAACTCTTCTACGGAAACTACTTCTAGATTTAACTTTGTCTGATCAAGATATTCAAGAACTTACGTTGATGGAGATAGGAAAGCAACTTCAAAAAAATAGGAGGAGCTTGAAAGAGTTTAAGCCGATGTCGTATCCAAATGCGTATGTCCTTGATTTTCTAGGTAATCGACTCATATATGATGAACGACAATACAATATTTCAGCTCAAAAACTATTATTCAAAGATTTGTTCCAATCCTTAACAGGTATTACATTTCCACCATTTTCTCTACAATATTTCATAACTTACATTAACTTAATAACTTATCGTACCAAGACAAAACATTTCATTCTGCAGTACAAATCATTCTCGGCAAATATACTGACTCATTTCTTTATTTCACTGCTGAAACATTTCACCACTGCACTACACATATAATACACATCATAACATTGCTGCCTTATATCCTTTTTCATGCGTTGTATAACTCCTGAATCTCACCAACCTTGGTGTGTTACGTCACTTTATCATAGAAGCCTTGCCTTAGTAATTTTCATTCAATTCTTTGGTTCTGCTATACGTTTCAGCAGTGAAGCAAGTTAAATTAATATTTTTCTCCAACTCCAGGCTGAACTTCTAATCATGTTTTTTCTCCATTACCTTGGCATCTGCAACTGTAGCAGTTACACGCACTTTATCTCAACTACATCACACAAACTTTTCTAATTCTTTTATTTTCTTATACTATATCATTTCTTCTTATAAACAGATGAACAACTGGGTATTTTTTGCAAGATTATGCAAGCTGTCACTGATCAAAGGGGAGGTGTTTTTTTCTTATACGGTTATGGTGGAACAGGCAAGACTTTCATGTGGAACACATTATCTGCGGCATTGTGTTCAAACCAAGATATTGTTCTAAATGTCGCATCAAGTGGAATCGCAAGTCTACTTTTACCTGTAGGTCGAACTGCCCATTCAAGGTACAAGATACCAGTACCATGCACAAATTCATCAATTTGTAACATTGAAAAAAAGTCCGACCTTGCAGGCCTTTTGCAAATGACAAAGCTGATTATTTGGGATGAAGCGCCTATGGCAAATAAATTTTGTTTTGAAGCTCTTAACAAGTCTTTAAAAGATATTATGGGTCATGACAATGTGGCATGTGAACAAATTTTTGGTGGTAAAGTCGTGGTTTATGGTGGCGATTTTCAACAAATCCTACCCGTTGTACCAAGAGGAACAAGGTCGGATATTGTGCATTCAACCATTAATGCTTCTTACATCTGGGATCATTGCAAGGTACTCAAACTAACAAAGAATATGCAGTTACAAATTGGATCCAACTCTACTAATTCAAATGACATTAGAATGTTCTTCGAATGGATTCTAAAAGTAAGCGATGGTGTCATTTTTGAACCAAATGATGGTTATGCGGAAATTCCTATTCCACCTGAGTTGCTTCTAACGGATTACATAGATCCAATAGACAAAATCGTGTCAAGCACTTACCCAAACCTACTTCAAAATTACATGGATTCAAGTTTTTTACAAAGTAGGGCTATCTTAGCATCGACTATTGAGATTGTGGATGAAATAAATGATTACATTACAAATCTTCTTCCAGGTAATGTTTACTTACAAATCTTTTTGCCTACAACAAATTTACAAAGTAACACTTACTCACCTTAAAATACATTTTACTTCATTTTCAGGTGAAAGTAAAGAGTTTAAAGTAGTGATTCCATTGATCATTCTGAGGCTAATGATAATGATGGTTACGAACATTTGACACCTGAATTCTTGAGTTGTTTGAAAACTTCAGGATTGCCTAATCATTCCATGAAACTAAAGATTGGCACAACAGTCATGTTAATACGGAATTTGGATCAATCAGAAGGTTTGTGCAATGGTACGAGGTTAACCATTACTAGGCTGGAAAATCATGTCATCGAAGCCAAGATTATATCAGGTACTAATAACGAAAACACTATTTACATTCCACGAATGTCTTTATCACCTTCTCAGTCACCTTGGCCATTAAAACTAATAAGAAGACAATTCCCCATAATTGTCTCATTTGCAATGACAATAAACAAATCTCAAGGACAATCTTTAGACCATGTTTGATTATATTTGCCTAAAGATGTGTTTAGTCATGGTTAGCTCTATGTCGCAATGTCAAGAGTGAAGAGCAAGGATGGTTTAAAAATCTTAATCCATGACAAAGATAACAAACCTTTATGTCATACAACCAATGTGGTCTACAAGGAAGTTTTTCATAACATTGCCTAGATATTACTCTATTTCATGAGCATAAATAAATCATATGTCTCTTTACATACTAGCAATACGCCACTCATTTTGAATTTCTATGTTATTAATCAGCAAACATAAACTTACTGTTACCCTTCACTTTTGTTTTGTAGGAAACACAATCTCAAGACTTATTTTGAATTTGTGTGTTATTAATGCACCCCAAGTATTTCATTTTGATTACAATTCTTATACACACTCTTTGTACTACAGTTTGCAATACTATGTCACACTTATGTGCCATATTTTATAACACTCTTATAGCAAACTTCTATTTTGTTATTTTGTTATTTTAACTATACTTCAAGGCAATGTTGTATGTGTAGTTACTGCATAATTTCTCGAATTTTACTCTTTCTAAGTTAACACTTCCCACTTTACATAAATATTACTTTCTTTTTCATGCCACTTTCAATTACTGCAATTATACACTTTACAAGTAAATAGGTCCCATTTCCAATCAATTGAACACTTTATATGTCATCTTAGCTATACAGACAAAAGCCAACGTGTTCATAAAAAGGTGGACAATGAAGATTGTAAACCATTTAATTTAGACAACACTATTACATATGTTACCCAATCATTTTTTATACCTTTAAGACAACGTCATCCTTGTAGTCCTACCGTTTTTAATATTACTTACTCCACATAATTTACACAAAAAAATAACTTATGAAACCCATTACAACAAAATTTGTTTAAGTCATACAAATATGCTAACATTGAACTGGAACTTAATGTGAGTACACTTTTATGGTAATAAGATTGGACATGACTTGATTTTGTGAACGTGAAGGATTTTGAGCCTAT
Organism: Lathyrus tuberosus; assembly: GCA_022829125.1. NCBI lineage: Eukaryota > Viridiplantae > Streptophyta > Magnoliopsida > Fabales > Fabaceae > Lathyrus > Lathyrus tuberosus. The sequence goes on along the minus strand of JALAZF010000056.1, from coordinate 17,600,314 downwards.
AGTGGCAACTTGTGAAGTGCCATCTCATTCATTATTGTACCATAAGTTGCAATGAAATTTGAGTCATCTTTCATAACAACTGCTATTAACCATTGTCAACATTGTTGCCTTTATTATGTCAAGGACAAATCTTTATTTCCTGTTATCTAATCTTAGCATCTTTTCATATAATTTCTTCTACCAAGCTTTACTTTATACCATTTGTGGAAATTTCCTTTCTTTACTGCTTCAAAACACGCCATATTTTATACATGGCACAAAAATAATCATTCCATTCTCATTCATCATTGCTTACCAAGGCATTACTATTTTATAAATTACTCATTATTACTAATAACATAAATAAACCATAACTTTAAGACCATTATCTTCTCCTTTTGACAAACAACTTTACTAATACTATATCATTCATAACGAAATTAAGTTTCATATAATACAACCACCAGTACTCAAAACATATACGTACGACAACTTAAAGACCACAAACTAAACTTAATGTTTGCACACAACATAAAGGTACCATATCTTAGACATAATAGACTTAATTACATCATCATCCAACACTGCCAATGTCAAAACTATCTAACTGATTTCCACCATACTACCTTTACCAACCAACATACACCTTCTTCAAACTTTCAACGATTTAACACCTTTACCACCAGCCTGTTGCAAGGAGGGTAACGAAGCATGAATCCCAGTTTATCACCTCTTCGGAGTTGTTTATTTTTCACAAAGTCCTTCCACCCATTCCATATATACATCTCCACGCAGTACTTTTGTTGCGAACGGTGGAGGTGACATTCATACCTTTCTTTGGTATCGTAGTCATACAACCAGATCTGTCGCTCAACACCGTGCAGAGTAGACTTAATCACTTTCTGTGGAATTTGCTGCAAATTTCCATAAACAAATATCAATATATTGCAATTTCCTATTTTTCTGTAACTAATAACAACAACTCCAGTTAACAGCACAAACCATAACGTTTTTCGCATCGGTTTTTGTAGAGCGAATGTTCCTTTTCCAAATGTAGAATTTTGGCCTATTACTCAGATCTTGATCACTTTGGCCATCCACAGATCTGCATAAACACGAATCATACAATCATTCCATTATACAATAACAGCGTAAACCAATTTTACCCGACCATCAACAATTTTAAACTTATGGATTAAAATGCATCAGAACATATCTCAACAATAAAACCTATTTAGATTTCACTTCAGACTCATAACTAATTCATCATTCTACATACTGTTCTAATTTTTGGGCAGATGACCTACAACCATTCTTCAACATGCAAAAAGATTCTTACAATGTCTGGACATTACATTACAAGCATGTTAATGCTATGGACTCACAATCATACATATCTTACGGAAAACTAACATGCAATCCAAAATATTCATTGGAAATACCCAATCAAACAAGCAATCAAAAGTCTACACCGTCGAATCCAGCAACCTTAATAAATGTTCATCAGATTCAACATACTAATACAACACGAAATGCAACGGTTTCCCTTATATCATACACAACAAGATTCTACATACCTTGCCATCTCCTGCGTTTCCTCTTTCATCGCCATCTCTGTCGTAACGGAAGCTACAAACTTTGAGAGCAGAAACAGTTCACCCTTACTCCCTCTCGTACGGAATGCAAACCACTTTGTATACACCTTGACCCTTTCCTCCTTTAACCTTATTTTTTTCCTTTCCTCAGTTAATGGGCCCCGTATACTCTTCCCTTTTTGGGTGTCCACAATCCATTTTCTTTTTTTTTCTCACTACATTACAACATGCTGCACTTTTTCATTTTTTTCTTTACATTTTTTTTTGTTAATCATATTTATATTTTAATCGTTTTTATTCATTACATTACAATGCTACAATTTCTTTTTCCACTCACTTCATTTCTTACAGGATTAAGTGGTTTCATAAACTACTTTTGTTATTTTTTTTTCCTTTTTTTCAATATCTTATAAAAAAATAATACTTTTTCTATGGAATTTCTACATATTTTTTTATCTAATATATATTTCATTTCTTTCCGTCTAATCTGTTACATACAAGCTCTTACACGTGCGTCCGATGTAGACATGCTTTTACCCGTGCGGACGCACGGGTCTTCTACTAGTGTGTATATATATATATATATATATATATATATATATATATATAACATTTGAGACAATAATTCATAGGGGGTCCCAGAGGGTGTTTGGGAGGAGCGGTGGCACAGGGCACCAGCTTCTTAGGGGCACCAAATTTTTAGAATGCTATTGATACATGTTCGAATTGATAGATACATTATAACTACTTTTGTCTTAATTTTATTGTAGTTTTGATTTGGTCTAAACTTTTCAATATTAATGTAATTTTTAACTTTTTTTTACAATTATATATTTATAATTATATGACTTATAAATCAGGTAAAAAAATTACGAATTAAGAAAAAGGACACCAAATTCATAACTTCGACCGGACACTCAAAATTTTGGGGACAGCCTTGATATTTCACATTATTTTTTTATAATATTTATACTTGTAAAAATTCTCAACAATTGAACTTTAGCAGTTTTAAATATAACTCTCATATAAAATATTAAATTTTAAAATTTTATAAAAAGAGTGATAACTCCTCTAATTCTAAAATTTTAAACATTGCTATAGTATAATAATATTATATTATCATTATATATTTAAATAGAACTACAAATGACATTAAAGAAAATGTTAAAAATTGATTGATAATTATGTTTTTACTAAATGGATTATATAGTAATTTTTATTTTAGATTAATAAAATTTGTTTTCAACACATATACAGTAATATTTTTACTGTTTTAATTGAAATATATGTATCAATGCAAAGAAATACTAAACATAAACAGGTATTAAAATATAGTAGGGGCACTAGCCCACACTTCCTTGCATATGGCTCCGTCTCTGATTACAATGTACTGCTAATTTATGTTAACATGTTATTTTTTCATGATGTTTGTAGAATTACAATTGATTTGTGTTGCTGTGAAGAAAAAAAGACAAAAGAGGATAAAACTGAAGTGAAAGATACAAATTTAGGTGATAGACCTAGAATGACATCCATTCAAATTTAACACAAGTTTGCAGTTTTCTCCTCATCTTCTTTTCATTTTACAAGTTTGCATACTATGGGTGTGGTTCATATGATGGTTTGTCTTAATTTTCCACAAAGTTTTTCAATTAAAGGTATGTATGTTGTTGATAAATGTTGTTGTATGTTGCTGATGTTGTTTTGTGTTGTTTGTTAATAAATGGTTTTTCATGTGCAGCTAGCAAGTGGTTATGGTTCTTTACTTATCATTGATGCAGCTGGTTGTATGAACATGGATCTAAGAGAGTTATGAACTTGTTCGCTGTAGAAATATTATATGTCTTTCATATAATATTCTCATAGTGAACACATGTTTTCTACTCTCCCTTCTACTTTATCCTCTTCATAGCTTCTAGGAACGGTTAGTTATCAAGTTCGCTCAATCTATGTTAATTAAGCGATGTTTTTGTTGATAAATATTGTTATTAAGTTTGTTATATCATATGTGATTTCTTGTTTCACTAACCCCTCATTGAACTTGCATTCATTTAAATAGATTTTTGAGATAATAATTAAAAAAATTAAATTATTCTTGAAAATCAACTTAGACAATCCAATGTTTATCAAATTGTATGTATCTTGTAATTTATGATTTCCTCGTTAGCCTATAGAATTTGATTCAATGCCACAAATTCTTCAAAACAATGGTGATAAATGGATGTCGATTTCCTCGTTAGCCTATAGAATTTGATTCAATGGCCACAAATTCTTCAAAACAATGATGATAAATGGATGTCATTCTAAGTCTTTCACACAAAATTTGATGTTTGCAAAATAAACTAGTAAAAAAAAAAGAGGAAATCAAATTTTGTGTGAAATACTTAGAAGGCATCCATTCATCATTATTACTTTAAAGAATTTGGGATTGAATCAAATTATATAGGTTAATGAGAAAATCATGAAGTACAAGATGCATGTAATTAGAAAAATATTGGACCGTTTAAGTTGTTTTTCAAGAATAATTTAATTTTTCTTATTATTATTATTTCAATAATCTATTTTAATGGTTGTATATGGTTAATGAGGGGCAGGGAAAAACAAGCAGACTCATATTTTATAATAAACTCTTGCACATACCATTATGGTTGGAACATATAATCGTGGTGAAATGTTATTTTTTATGCGCTTTAATTTTATTGCAGTTGGGTATCAAACCCATGACCCTATATTTATGACAACGGTTGTTTAAGTCAACCATTGTGATATGTAGCGTGCTACATAGTTTATCACAATGGTTGCACGCCCGTGGTTGAAAACAGCGAACTTACAGCCACACCCTACTTCATCACGGTTAGTCAGGCGTAATGGTATCCATTTTCCAACCGTGATGAAAGGATTTTTTCGTAGTAGTTTTGCTTCTTCATGACTGATTGGATGCTTTGTTAGATCAATAATTAATTTGTTACCAACTAGTAATCACTACTACAAAAAATATCTAATGTAACATGTTATTACCTCAAATATTATGCCAACCGAAGTAATAGCTCATAATTATGCGCCTTCAAATTTTTTTATTAAAATACATTTCACTAAGGTCCATAATAACAACTGTAGTGATATGTTAAATGTTACTGCCTTCAAATCCCAGCACCAGCAGTTTTCCTTTTTGGTCACAAAATAGGTGTGTCACTTTTAATCTTAATATTTATATTAAAATTAAAATACCTTTCACCATGGTCTGTAGTATCAACCTTTGTGAAATATACTTACATTTAATCACAGTCATTTATTCAACGGTGATGAAAAATATAACTTATATTTAAGCGAAATTTCATTCTTCCAGGGTAGATAATTGTATCTCTCTTAATAAAACCCTAACACTCTCTCACCCCTTACTCCATGAACGGTTGCATGCCAAGGAAAGGTGTTACACAAAACATATTTACTTCACTTCCTCTTTACATTTATGGTACGTATACGTTTCCACCAATCACTTACTCTTCGCGTTTTTGTTGATAAAAGTTGTATGTTATTTAAGTTATGTTGTTATTGATAAAAATTTTATGTTGTTTAGTCTATGTTGTTGATGATAAAGGTTGTGTGTTGTTGATGATTTTTTTTCTTTTTTTGAGCTATGTTGTATGTTTTTTATGGTATGTTATTGTTGATAAAAATTGTATGTTGTTGATGATTTTGTTTTTGTTGAGTTACGTTATATGTTGTTTATGGTATGTTGTTGTTGATAAAAGTTCTATGATTTTGTTTTTATTGATCTATGTTGTATGTTGTTTAAAGTATGTTGTTGTTCATAAAAGTTCTATGTTTTTTTTTATAAAATTTGTATGTTGATTAAGGTATGTGATTATTTATGATATTAATAATGTTATTAGTTGGACATTGCAGTTATCACGTTGTTCGTTCAACATGTCATTAGAAGATGAGTTTATTATATCATATGTGGTTTGAGTGTTTTCCAAACCACTTACTGAATATATAACCTTTCGAACTGAATTAGAAAATTATAATATGAAATATTAAGTTATATTAGAAAACAACTTACACTTATCATTATTTTATGAGGTTTCTAGAGCCCATTATCCTCATTTTACTCTTTGACCGTTAGAACTTGTTTCAATGCTTCTAATTATTCAAATACCCCTTCCTTCACCTCTAATTTTGTATGTAAAATAAATAATATTTTGTAAAATGAACTAGAGGTGAAGGAAAGGGTAGTTGAAGAACGAGAAGCATTAACACAAGTTCTAATTGTTAAAGAGAAAAATGTGGATAATGGGTTGCAGAAAGCTAGTAAAACAATGATAAGTTTAAGTTATTTTCAAATATAAATTAATTTGTCATATTATTGATTTCTAAATCAGATTGAAAGGTTATATGTTTAATGAGAAGTTGGTGAAATAAGCATTCCACATAAGTTATAATAAACTCATGTAACCATATCACCACGGTTGGAATCTAGGACCATGGTGAAATGTTGTTCTCTAAGTCTTTCACTACGGTTGGACTTTATAACAGTGGTGTAATGTATTAAAATATGCAAAAATTCAGGCGTGGGTATCGAACCCCTGACCTCAACCTTTTACTACAGTTGGTTTAAACAACCATTGTGATATATTACGCGCTACTGTGTTTTTACCATGGCCAGTGGACTGTGGTTGTAAGTAGCCCACTTACAACCACACGCTACTTTACCACGGTTCATCAGTTGTGGATATTTCTATTTCTCAACTGTAGTGAAATGTGTTATCTGTAGTAGTGAATTTCTTCTTCCTACCTTCTTTAATCTTCAATTCTTTAAGCAACATCCCAATCCATTGTGGTTGATAAACTACATTTGAAACTGCTACATATTCTGCTTTAAAAGATGACAAGGCAACTATTATTTACTTCATTGAAGTCCATGAGATTTATGCCCCACAAATCATGAACAACTAACCTACAATGATCTTCATTTCATCTTGATCACCTCACTAGTTAGAATCTAGGTAGCCATTGCATCTCCGTTGATATTCTTTTAGTTTGGCATCAAAATCCCTTTGATAATTATGTCTCTAACATACCTGAGTATCCTTTTTGCAGCTTGAAGATGAGATACTCTTGGTGATTCCATAAATATGCTCACCAATCCTAGACTTTGACAAAAGTCGGGCCCATATTGCATATATAACTATGAGAGTCAATGATTTGTTTATACAATGTAGCATCTATTGATTCTTCATATGCATGTTTTCTTAGTTTGGCTTCAGGTTCCATTGAAGTTATTACAATATTACACTTGCGCGTATGAAATCTTTTCAACACATTTTCAACTTACATTTTTTTCTATAGAAAGATACATTTAGTGGTTTTTGTGAATTCCGTACCTAGGGAATAAATATTTCTAGTATTAGATATCTCAAACTCATACATAATGTATATCTTAATGAATTTTAGAAACAAAGATAATATAAAGAATAGTAGAAACGATTATATTCAGAAAAATGGTGTAAAATAAAATGAGGATAAACCTCCTTTATATAGGAAAAATTTGGCTTAAAAAGGAAATGATCCATGGCCATTTTTAATGTTTTAATCGATTAACTCTAAGTGATAATCTATTAACTAATTCAAATGAGAAAAGTTTAAGAAAACTTGATCATTGTTTACTTTGCTTTTGGAGCTTTGTAGTTTATTTTTCATGCCTTAGGAATCCCTTGAATTTTTGAAACTTGAGATCCATATATTCACTACTTTCACTTTGGCGATATTCATCTCTTGCCTCCGTGTCTTTGACATTTGTAAATTTTAGAGCAATATATTTTTTGTCGCCTTCTTCGTTCTCAGCTAACATTTTAGCTCCATTTCATGTTCTTATAATTTTCCAAACAAGGTATATCCAAATCAATAAAAGACAGATCTTTTGATTCGTTAATTGTAATGACTTCAGGTTGTCAGACAAGTTTTAAGAATCTAAAGACTTTGATAACCAAATCCTCATTTTGAAAAACTTTCCTCAGGTTTCATTCTAAATAATCCAAACTTATGGGTCAATTTTAAACTAGGAATTATAATTAAATAAATAATTTAGATATCAAAATACAATTAAAATTTATATTAGTTGTTATTTTATTTTAAATGCTATTGAGTTGGGTTTGTAACTCTTTTGGGCCTTTTAGATAATTATCCTTTATTAATATTATAAATATAGTGTCTTTGACACATTAGAGAGTCAATAAATGAAAATCAAATAAATGTTTTTTTTATTTCTTAGCTTGGTTTACTGCTTCTTTTAGTTGGTAGTTTTTAACTTCCTATCATTCTTCTTTACCGACCCACACCAAATATTAGGAAGCTAAAAACTACAAACTAATATAAGTAGTAAAACTAGATAAGAAATAAAATAAAACATTCATTTAATTTTTATTCATTGATTCACTAGTGTGTCAAAGACACTACATTTATACTACTAATAAAGAATAATTATCTAAATGGCTCAAAAGATATTACAAACTCAACTCAATAACATTTAAAATAAAATAACAATTAATATAAATTTTAATTCTAATATAATATCTAAATTATTTATTTAATTATAATTCTTATTTTATCAATACCTATCCCTTCAAAATCAACATTGTCCTCAAGGTTTTAAAAATGATGTCAAAATAATTTTTCCAGGATCCTATCTCTTAAATTGAGATAAGCTAATCATTACAACTTGAGCAACCATAAGCTTTTCTTTGCAGTTATACTTTTGAGTGTTGTGTCTAGATGTTGAGTTTGAAATTTGCATAAACTTTAATTGAGAGAAAAAAATTTGAGTGTAGACCTTTAAATTTTGCACCATCTGTAGCGTGCGATTTTTGTCGGTGACGCGACCACCTTACCGCAATGGTTGGAATTGGGTGCTACTTTCTGATTTTTTATTTATCCTATGAAGCTGGAAAAGAAAGGGAAGATATCTAAAACTAACCTTGCACGCAAATGTTTTCTTTAACAAATGCTAAGAGATTGGGGATTCGGTGTCAGGTTATACAAAGGGAAGCTATTAACACCCAGTGTATATATGGTTATCCATAGACATTTTATTGCATGTTTCTCTATTAATTTGAAATGTTTTCTTGTGTTTATCTGCTGTGGTTTGGGAAAGTTTCTCCTTTGGGAGTGTTGAGAGAGTGTTTTTGTTGTTTTTAGGTTTTCTGTTGTTTTTGGGAAGGTACTGGACTAAAGTTTTTGATTTGTGTGCTCGCTAAGATTTCGCAATCTTATGCCTACGTATTCCCATATGGATATCTGGAAAATCAGAGCAATCGCAGTTCCTCCTATTCTATGGGAGGAAAGATGTGTTTGGTGTCTTGTTCAAAGCCCAAGATTGAAGCTATCTGAGTGTTTATGTCTTGTTTAAAGCCCAAGATTGAAGCTAAAGGTTTGACTGAGAGAGAATTTGTCATCTCTAAAGGGAGAATATCTCACCTATTCATCATAAAATGTTAAAGGATTGGTTATAAAGGGAATTACTTTAACTGGGATATGTGAATCCAGCAATGCCATAAATTCCTTTATAAGGGTGATGTCATGAAGGAAGAAACCTTAACTCAGTATTGAGCAATGCCATTTTTTCTTATGAATCTTTCATGCTAAGAGAGGGGCATTGGCATAGATGTAAATAATCCAGAGGCTTACCACTTACAACTGTTAGATGAAAGATGAATTTTGACCAGGATAAAAGAAGGACTCCAGCTTGGATTTTGAATCAACAAGTGTGCCACTTACAACAATTATCTGGGAAAAAAGATTTTGGTTGTCTGTTTTGATGTGTGATGTATAGAGAAAATATCCTCCTGGAGAGTGGACTCAGGGTCTCATCTGAGGGGATGTTGATTTTTGTGTGCCTTGATCAAAGCCCAAGGTTGAAGCTAAAAGGTTTACTCTACTAAGGGAGTTTTATATCTGTCTTGTTCAAATCCCAAGATTGAGGCTGAAAAGAGATTGACTCCACTGGGGAGGTTTTATCTGTCTTGTACAAAGTCCAAGATTGAGGCTAAAAAGATATTAACTCCACTGGGGAGGTTTTATCTGTCTTATACAAAGCCCAAGATTGATGCTAAAAAGAGATTGACTTCACTGGGGAGGTTTTATCTGTCTTGTACAAAGCCCAAGATTGAGGCTGACTCTACTGAGGAAAATCATTATATAAAGCCTAAAAGGAGGCTGGTTGGGGGAAATTCTTATATGAAGCCTAAGAGGAGGCTGGCTTCTACTGTGGATTATTGAAATCCAAAGACAGGTCCAATATGTATCGGGGAATCAACTCTTGCTGGGGATTGAAGAAGAGTTGAAATATCAGATGCCTTGAGGTTCTAATTTTGTTAGGGTTTTATTGATGGTAAATTGACCCTGGATGGGGATTTTTAAGGTGAAGGTTAAAGATTGAGTTTGAAAACCTATGGAGGTTTTAACTTTGCTGGAGATTAGTGAAATGATTAGGGTTTTTTCCTGTGCTTTTAGGAAACTTGAGGGCTTCTCTTGGTGAGGCCCATGGGGAGATGAGACTTTCCAAGTCTACTGGTATGAAGAAGTTGACTCTTAGCTGGAGAATGATCTTTGTATGATGTCCAAGAGGAGGCTGAGGTTTTAAGGGATGAAAATCAACCCTAGAATAGTCTGATGTTTTGGAATTCTTGACTCTCCTAAGGATTGAACTAGAAAAGATGACTAATTTCTGTCCTATACCTGTTGGAGGCCTTTGGGTCCTTGTATTAAGCCCAAGAGGAGGCTGAGAAACTTCTAAGAAGCCTGAGGGTCCTTGTACTAAGCCCAAGAGGAGACAGGGGATGCTTTTAGGAAGCCTGTGGGTCTAAGCCAAAGAAAAGTTCAAGAAAGGTTTCACCGGGAATTATTCCTTTCTCCGCTGAACAGTTCTAAGGTTTGAAGAAATTTAAAAGAGGTTTCACCGGAAATTAATCCTCACTGGGGAAATGAATTTCTTGTACACCTATATTTCTAAGTTTGGACAGTCTTGAGAAAAGTTTCACCGGGAATAATGTCTTTCTCTGTTCCATATTGTATAAGCCCAAGAGGAGGAAAGACTGTATCTGGAATTTCCTATGGGAACTAGTTTTGACTATGTTGAAAGAGTAACCTCTGGTTTGACCTAAACTTAGACCTGACTGCTGGGGAAAACTCTAAGCAAGTAAGTACAAGCATGTATATATATATATACACACAGATGAAATATATATAAACAAGTATGTATTGAAGAGATAGTGGGACTTACAGTCTGATGAAAGCCCAAGCATATTAACTACAGCTGCATGGTTAGGTTTTCAAGAAATTGAAGAAAGTTTTGATAAAACTTTGAATTTAAATTTGAATCAAAAAGAAAGTTGTTTTAAAAGGAAATTTGGGGCTTATACTCAAGGAGAGGCCCAGATGAAAAACAACGATCGCACTGTTTATTTTGAAAATCGCGTAGGGACTTATACAAAGACTGAGGTCCAAATTATTTATGTACAAAGAGGGTTGGGTCTTACACTCTATTAGAGGCCAAAAAAATTTTGAAAAGAAGAAAGATTGGGCTTACAACTCAAGGAGAGGCCTAGATGAAAATTGTTTGAAAACGGAGATCGCGCCGATATTTTTTAAAATCATATTGGGACTTATACAATGACTGAGGCCCAAAAGTGATTTGAAAAGTGTTTGATAAATTAAAATTAAGAGAAACCCTAATTTTAATTAAAAAAAATATAATTTTTAAAGGAAATTAAATATAAAATGATACAAAATATCAAATATATTTAAAAACAAGTTATCAACTTTAAAAAATATTTTGAAAAATCATGTTTAATCACATGAAAGCTTGAAATCCAATGGGTTTTGAAAAATCAAGGTGAGAATTTCATTTAAAAATGTTTAAAAACAAATAAAATTAAATTAAATTCAAAAAATAAACTATATTAAATAAATAATATAAATGTGATTTTTTTGTAGAATAAAATAATTTAACATTTTTGTGACTTTTTAAAAAAAGAACCAATCAAAAATGATAAAAATATGAGAGAGAAATTAATTTTTGAAATCAATTCATAAAACATCAAAAATTCAAATATTCAAATATTTAAAAAATGGCGCCAATAACACATGTTCTTGCTCGTGCGTGTTCTTCTTCCCCAGATTTGCAAAACCTCTCATATCTCTCTGATTACTCAATGGTTTTGACTTTTGTATACATGAAACTTGCTCGTTTTTGAACAAGGATTCCAATTAATTGCATTTATATTAAGTGTGGAGTGAGAAATCAAATGATGAACTCAAGAACCATAATTTCTGCAAGAACACTATGAAATCTTATACACGATTCATACATAGCAATTGATTGAGGGGAAACACTCTACATAAGTGCATAAACATGTTTGTAACTTGAAAACACATTTATGATGCATAGATTATAGAGTTTGAGAGTGTCAGGCTTACCTCTGCAAGAGGAAATCGAATTCTCAGTTGTAGGTGTTACAAATGTTGTGTAATGATCTGGACAGCTTCAATTGACCTTAAGTAATGTGTTTGAAAGCTTGGAATGGATTGAATCAGCTTGGAACTTGTTGTGGCACCTCAACTGCAAATAGGCCAAAAAGCTTGAGCAAATGGGGGGTGACTTTGTGATTCTGATGTTCCAGATGAGTTTTAAGGTTATGGATCACTCATATATGATATATGTGAGGTGTTGGCGTGATTGGTTTTGATTGAATTGCTCTCAAACTGAAAATTTGATAGTGACTTGAAAGAGAATCAAAACCTGGTTTTTTAATTAGATTTGGAGGAAAGCATGTATTGCTATGCTTTGGTGTACTTGAATTGATCAGAAAGAAGCTCTATTTATAGTAGATCAAGTTTGTTTTGGGAGCAATTGTGAATGGAGGCTGGATCACTCCATTATCCATTGAACTTTATCTTGTTGCCAAAGTCTCCTCTAGCCATTGACTTGAGTCAATCTTGCAGGCCTATGGTCCTCTGATGCTTGAGTTTATCTTGACTCATTTGGTTGATCATGGACTGATACATGCCAGCTCTATACATACCTTAAATGCCTCATGAAAAAATTAGAGTTTTTGGATTTTGAACTTTGAACGTCACATGCAAAACGATGAGGTTTTTGACTTGCAAGGCTCTATGGTGTTGTAGCTCTGCAGAGATCATGTTCATTATACTTTAGAAACTTGTCTTGCATGGTGACAAGGCTTGCCAAGTCATGGAAATGACAAAATCGTGTGGCAAGTACAAGAATGTCTTGTAAAACCAGTCTTGGAGGTGTCATGATTCCATGCTTGTAACTCCCTACTCAAGTTGAATTAGGATGAGTTCTGGTACTCTTTGGAAATCTTATATATCCTACTTTAACTTTGATGTCAAACATTGGTCTTGAATCAACTTGGATCATGGTGAAAAATGGCCTCAAAGTTGGTGAAAACCCAAGACAGATTTTGTCCAAAATTTTCACTAAGTGTTGGAAAAAGTGGCCATTTTCATGTTTTTGTGATTTTGATCAATCCATAACTCAAAATCCATGGGGATTTGGAATCTGATGTTGTTAACAATTTTAAAGTATGTAATTAGAGCTTTCATTTGAGCTTTGGATGGAAACAAATGGCTTTGTGATTTAGGAGTTATGACCTTGAAAAGTTGGTACCAAATCACTTTTCTTCCATAACTTAGAAAATTTTAAGTTTTTCAAGGTTGCCCCTTTTTCAAGTAACCTCACTTTTCTTGATTTTTCTTGATGGATGATGACCCAAACCATGAATTAACATTGTTTTTGACTTAGGGAATCCTTGATTGTCAAGAAATTCAAAAAGTCAAACTTGGTTTTTTGGCATAGTTGACTTTTTGTCAGATGAACTCCAAACTGTGTGATCCTCTCTGAAATCAAGTCCTTGACCTGATTCAAACCTAATGGATGGATTCCTTAGGTGTTATAGAGTGTCTTGAATCATGTCCCAAGGTTTGGTAACATGCCTTGGTCAAAAGTCAAAGATACAATTGATTTTTATCAGGAAACCCTAATTGGTCCAGATTAATTTGAATCCTTGCATTGCTTGTGAACCAAGTTCTTTGAATCAACACAAACTTGTGAATGGATAAAAATGATGTATTGGAGGTATTCAAAAGTCAACTTAGGGGTGAATTAGGTCAAGAAACCCTAATTCCTGATTTTTTATGAATGCATCCCCTGAGGCTATTTTGACTCTATGATTCGGTTCATGAGGTCCCTTTGAGCTTCTTGACTCATTTTTTGAAGTATTGGCTCATGCCCAGATGGAAATTTTCATCTGGAGACCTTGGTAGACCAAAACCCTAATTTGGTGACACTGGTGATCTTGAGGCTTGATCCCCTTGGAATGTTGCAACCTTGCTCTTGATTCTTGATGTGGGAGACCTCTTGATCCTTTATGAGTGTTTGAAAGGCTAAACAAGTTGAGGATCATGTCCATTCTTGATTGATCCTTTGTTTGAGTACTTTGAGAGGGCCCAAAACCCTAATTCTTGGTTGAGGTGAGTGCTCAACAATCCTTGAGAAGATTGATGAGGTATGATAGTACATCCATATTTTTGGGATAATTTTCACAAAGATGGGAAATCTTGTGGTCAAAATTTTGGGTATGACACCATCGTTGTGTCTTTATTTACATTAAAGATTATAGTGGTTAGTAACCATGCTTAAATAATGGTACTGCTATGAAAGAGTGACTCTGACACTAATTTAAATACACTAGAAAAAGGTCTTATCCCTAATAGTAATATTGAAAATAGATTGACAAGAATACCCTATAAATTTAATTGAATTGCAAGTGAGGACTGTGCTATTAGGATAGACATAATAAATACTTTGTTTGAGAAAAGAGTTGGCACGTTCAAGGACTGAGTAAATATTGTGGTTGAAGAGACATTTGACAAAAATGTGTGTGGTTTATCCGGACAAGGATTTGGTGCCTTTATGGCGCCAAAAGCACCATACCTTTGGTACATTTTGCCCGATTTTGAAGAAAGAGAAAGTGAATAAAAAATAGAATTAGGATGAGAGAGAATATGCAGTAGAGAGAGATAGACCCAAAGGCATGGTGCCTTTGGCGCCATAAAGGCACCAAATCCTTGTCCGGTTTATACATAAGGGGTTCAGTGAGTGTTCTGGCATACAAATAAATTTATGACATGTGTTTTATGGTAATTGTATGAAAATTCCTCGCACGGATTATGGATTTTTTTTATCTCTCCCATCTTTCTCTTTCTTTTTCTTTCTTTCTTCTTTCTCTTTACTTTTATTACTTCTTCCTTCTTCCTTCTTCCTTTTTTCTTCTTCTTCTCTTTTCTCTCTTCTTCTTTTCTCTGTTTTTTTTCTTCCAAAAAACATAAACAAAAACTAAAATCATTGAAATATGTACTATCTATAATGCTTGTAGATTTAGAGGTTTCATCGGTTGAAACAGAAAAATTGGTGGTCTCGCCGGTGGTCGTTGTAATTCTAATAATTTTTCCACTGACCGAAAAAATTTATTTGTGAACTCTAACTAAACAATAAACGTCAAATATGTTTGTTGTTGCGCATTTTGTATTGATGTCGGAGATGTTTTCAAAACTTACACCGAATAAGACATCGAAAGTATCGTCGAAGTTATTGTCGGAGATGACACCGGAAGTATTGTTGGAGAAGACGACATAAACTTTGTTCGAGAAGATGGCGGAAGTGTTGCCAGAGAAAATATTAGTGAATCAAAAATATTTTGAGATCTTTCTTTAAAAGCAAGTTTTGAGGATTTAATTTGCTCATCAATAACTCACTTATTATTGGTGTATTTTTCTTCTTCCAGAGATAATTTTTGAAGATATTTTTGAAAATTTTCTTGAAGTTCAGATTGACAAAAATGAGGTTGGTGTTTGTAGTTGTTGTAGTAGCTTTAATAACCATGAATATTTAGGTTAAAATAAGATACATATGTTGTGTGTTGATTAGGTGATGAAGGTGTTATGTTTGTGACAATGGACTGATAATGATAAGCGAATGTGAAAAGTGGTTGTTGATGTGGTGTGTATTCATGGTTATAGGAAAAATTGTGTTGGGGTAGAAAAAGGGATGTTGGGGGAATAAGATGAAAGACTTTCCCATGGAAAAGAAGTGAATGAGAGTGTATAGGGAGTTGTGCTCATGGGATAAAAAGTAAAGTTAGAGTGAAATTGGTATGTCATGAGAGTTGCTGATGTTCAATAATGAAAGAACCAATGTTAGGAAGCTAAAAACTACCCACTAATAAAAGTAGTAAAACTAGCTAAGAAATAAAATAAAACATTCATTTGATTTTCATTCACTGGTTCTCTAATGTGTCAAAGACACTACATTTATAATACTAATAATGGATAATTATCTAAAAGGCCCAAAAGATATTACAAGCCTAACTCAATAACATTTAAAATAAAATAATAACTAATATAAATTTTAATTCTAATTTAATATCTAAATTATTTATTTAACTATAATCCTTATGTAGCACCTCAAAATTTGCCCTACTTTTTCTGGCTTATGTTTCTTTTCATTTGCATTCCGTTAGGCCATACTCATAATCATATCATTGCATTGGTCTTCTAAAACATGGGATCAAAGGTTTTTCTTGGCCTTATTCATAAGGGATTCAGTCGGTTTCTATTCCCGATTAAGTTGGAGCAAGAGGTTGAATTCTTCTCGTTGTAATCTTCCTGATCTGAGGTTTTCCTAGTCACTTTGGATCTGAAGTTGGATGTGGATTGAATGTGATCATGTGACTTGCTTGAAATTCGAGACACAACTCCTTTTTGTTCTTAACCAATATCCATTTTCATGACAATATCCATTTTAATATCCACTTTAAATAACCAAATCCATATTCATTTTTAAATCCACATCCATTTAAAGTCCATCTTCAATTCACTTTTGGATCTAATAATTGTTTCTCCAAATTCCAAAGTCCATAAACCATATTCATTTAATTTTAACCCATATCCAAACCCAATTTCAATCCAAATGTCCAATTGTCCATATAGGGATCCATATCCATTTTTCAACCATATTTCATATCCATTTTTCATTTCAATAACCATTTTAAATCCGCCCCATATCATAGACCATAATCCATTTTTGATATCCATGTCTATCCATTTTTTTAGCTAATTATCCATATTCAATTTGTCCATATCCTTTTGAAATAACCAAATATCCATATTCATTTAGATCTTAATTCAAAACCATTTTAATATCCATTTTCGAAATTCATATCCATTCTTTGTTTTTTATATTCAAATCCCTTAAACCATTTCCAATTTATTCATATTTTTTAATAGCCATTTTTATTCATTTACCATTACCATACCATCACAAAAAATCATTAACGAATTCTTTAACAAACTAAGCTCCAACAGAGATCTCACGGTTTTTTCAGTTACAATCACTAACTGATGCATTCACTAACCATTCCCTAACATCATTCTAACATAATACAAAACCAAAATCTCCTAACCTCTAACTTTACTCCAACAGGGAAATTCACAGAAAACCAACAGAAAATTCATAACTAACCCAATAGCGCGTAACAGAGTTCACAAACCTCTAACAGTTACACATCTTAACTGAACAGAAAAACATATTTCAATCTCTAACAGAATTTCACTCTTCACAATCTCTAACTAACTTTTCTTCTCGATTCTTCTTTTCCCCTCTATATAAGACCTCCATCTTCGTCAATCTCCACTCTCTCGCCGTTTTTCTTTCTTCCACGCTTCACACTTCATTCTCTCTTCATCTTCACCAACTCCGAAATTCTCTTCATCTTCATCAACAAATTTCCATCTCTGCAAAAACCACACGAACCATAACCTCATTCAATTTCCTCAAATTCAGAACCTGCAATCAAGAACATCACGATGATTTCATAACAACTGCATCACTGCAAGTTTCAGCACGCGTACGCAAATGCTCACGCACGAACCAGATTGAAGAAGGAGAGTATTGAACAAGAAGCAGAAAGAGAAGTGAATCGAGAAGGAGAGATTTCGAGAACGAGAAGTTTACGCATACCTGAACTTGTGGATTGAAGCGCCATCGGAGCGACTCCGATAGGTACGTATTACTTTGTTTCCTCGTATGTATCCTGCGATTTATATTGCGATTGATTGTTGTCTGTTGCTCATCTTCTGCTGAACCTGGAATTCGTGATACCGGCTTAGAATTATATGTTTTCTGGTTGAATTTTATTGCGTATTGGAAGCGCGAGTTTCTGTGGAATTGAGGTTGAAGTCGCGAGCATCTTTGTTTCACGGTGCGATATCGTTTCTCGGTTTTGGTTTGTGAGTTGAGTGAGAGGCGAATCTACGTTGAGCTGTCGAAGTTGTTTGTGATGTAGGAGGTGAGTATTTCTCCGCCACCACCGGCTGGGAGCCATGGCGTGGCGGAGATTGTGCTTGACACGGCCGAGCGATGGTCGAAATTGTTGATGTTGACGGTTTGATTCGTTAAGATGAACACGGTGGCGATTTGTTGACGTTCGAGCGAAATGAAGACGGTGGCGATTTGTTGACGATCGAGCGAGATGAAGACGGAGGTGGTGTCTTGCGAACGGCGACGTGATCTGAGGAAGAAGATGAGAGCGAGTTTTTTCAACAAGAAGGAGAACGTTGTTGTGATGGAGGCGACGTGGAGTCCGGCGCGACGTGGTTCTGGACGGCGAAGAAGAAGAAGGTCGAGGGTGACGGCGCAGTGAAATGAGAAAGAGGAGAGTGAGAGTGTGTTGCTGAGACTCTAGGGTTTTTTAGATATTATTTCTTGTCCACCGGGCCTTAAGCTTTCAGCCCATTTTATTTCATTTCCACACACACACTCAGTTTACTCTGCACACCTCCCCTTGCCTTCACATGTTTTTCATGGTGGAAAATGTCTTGGGCCAGGCCCATCCGCCCAGGATTTCTATTAACACCGCCCAATTACTACTTGAACCCCCCCCCCCCCCCCCCCCTCTGTTTCATGATAAAAAAACCTTGGGCCCAGCATGTAAAACCCACACGCTCTATTACATTTTCACACCCTTGGGATACTAATTACATGCTTATAAAACTTGTTTTTTATTAAATTTTGGTAATTGAAACTATTAGTAAATAATCTTGGTTTAGTTTTGTTTTAGATTTCAGATGTCATCAATTTACTCTTAATTCCCATTTTTGATATTAGAATTAATTTCTCTAGGAGTTAATTAGATTAATATTAGAAGTTTTTAATTAGAAATTAATTAGAATTAATTTTAGGATTAGTTTTCTTTAGGTTTAATTTTAGAATTAGATTTTTAGGAATTAACTTGAATAAGCAATAGATTTAGATATTAATTTTAGGATTAATCCTAGTATTAATTTTAGACTAACTTTTACTTAGAATTTAATCTTGCTCAATTAGCATTTTAATTTTTGTGGATATTCTTGATTGATTTTAAATCTTGATTTTGATATTCATTTTGATTAATATTTGAGTTGTCTCTTTTACTTGTCTTTTTCTTTTATGAATAGCATGATATAATGCTTTGTGTACAACTTTCTCACACCCTTTGGGATCCTAGCTTATCTTTAATCTTTGATTAAAGTAAGGTAGGATATGCATTAGGTAGTGCTTTCCTTCCCTTTCTCTTTAGGATAGAGTTCTCAAACCTCACAAACCATTAGGATTACTCCCTTAACTAATCAATTAGGATTGAGTCTTAGTTCACATAGATTTTACCTTTCTTCTCTCTTGAGTCTTTCATCTTCTCATCTCAAAGAAAATTCAAAATATCTAATAAAGGTAGGCATTTATTACATTTAGGCCTTTCATATAAAGAAGAGATTATAAAGGGGTCTTCTCTTATGATCTTAGAATGTATAGCATATAGCCCATCTTGGGTCAATGTGTTAAACATTTGATCTTGTATGAGGGACTTAAATGTAATACTTGTTGAAGGTACAAATAATAAAAACACTTCTTCATTTCTTAATCAACAAAAACACTTAATAAACACAAGTATGCTAGTGTGTTTGAACCTTAATAATTGGAACTAAATGTGAGGGTCTTCTTCACACTTAGTGTATTTTCTTACTCATTCCATCTTGGAATGTGAGGGTGTACACATTCCAATGATTAAGATTTAGATACACTATCATATGCAAACAAATAACAAAACACTTCTCTTTTAAAAGACAAAGACAAACAATAACGTCTTTCCTTTAGGAATTCTTTTCTCACCTCATTCACTCTCAACGTACGAACGTGCTTCTTCTCGTTCTCTTGCAAGATGGTAACGCACTCGGACCAGCGAGCCTGCAACACCTGAGCTAGAACGTTAGCCGTTCCTTAAAAAACACAAACAATCCATCCCTAGTGAGGGGAACTACGTCGCTCTGATTCTCATGCTCCCGATGAGATACGTAGGCAGTGGGGTAGGGCCCATGCGAGCACTTCTTTTATTTTCCCTACATTTGTTTCTCGTTCCTTTTCCATTCTTTCTCCTTCCTTTTCCAGTTCCTTTTCTCAGTATTCTTTTCTATCACCCTTTGATCGAGACAAGCAAGTGTGGATCCCATCGGGTACGATGGACGTGAGGGGGTTCTAATACCTTCCTCTCGCGTAACCGACTCCCTTACCCTTTCTCTTGGTCGCAAGACCATGCTCTATCCTTCCTTCAGGTTTATGCGGTGTTTCCTTTCCCTCTCTTGGGATAAATACACATTGCTGGCGACTCTGTTTGGTGCCACTTTCGCGTTTGTACTAGGATGAAAATCCCGGGAGCGACAGCTGGCGACTCTGCTGGGGAAAATGAGTTGACCAGAATCTCTGGTTTCCTAAGCGAGTCAATCCTAGTGCTTGTCTGTTTTTCTTTCATTGGGTGTTTACTTTTTTGCTGTATTTACTGTTTTTACTGTATTTCTATTTACTGTACTATTGCTTTACTGTATTACTGTATTTACCGCATTTTAGCATTTTTATTTCATATGCTATATTATGCTATACTGGACTGTGCTGTGCTATTTTTCTGTTTGGCGGGCAGGGTGTTCTGAGAGATAAGCCCACTACCCAGGCTTGAGTACACACATAGGTATTAGAGTGGATAGTCGTGACGCTTGCGTGGTGGTGACCACGTATTGTTGTTCATGAGACCCACAACCAGACGAGGTTCTATCAGGAGCTTTCTGCTACTGCATGTTATGCAGGCCAGTAGTTATTCTCTTGAGGAACTGTCGACTCTGGTGACCATTCCCGAGGACTCAGTTGTGGCACTCCTCCCGAGTTGTGATAATGGCAGACCAGAAATGGCAAACCCATTACACATTCTCGATCCGAGGACCCAATGCTGAGAACTTGCTGTAGGTTGTCCTTTTGGGAAAGAGAATCAGTGGAGGCACTCCTCGATTGGCGATAGTACTGTACCCCGGGGATAAATGTACTATTGTTTCTCGACCTCAGTGCCAGAAGCTGAGGACCTTTCGCTTTGGTGAATCAGTTGAGGCCTCCTCGATTGATGATGATGCCAAACCAGAAATGGTGAACGTATCATTATTTCTCGACCTGAGAGTCCGGGATACTGAGGATCTTAGTACCCACATGTGAGAGGGGCGGGTTGTTTATAGGTTTGCAGGTAACCTTGACCTTCAATATACCCGATATTCTGGATTTCCTATCAGTGTAGACTTATCAGCCTGGTATTCTGGTATTTTGATCATCCGGTATTCTGGTTATTCTGGTTATTCCGGTATTCTCTTCAGAACAGACTCATGAACTTCTTCAGCCATCAGCATGGCACAGTGATTATCCGGACTATGTGGAAGCTTTGATCCCATGTCTTATTGCATTCATATTATTGCATTGCATTTGCATCTTGCATCATATTTGCATATCCTTTCCCAGGCCAGACCGGTGAGCTCATCCATCCTTTATCTGAACTGCAGTTGATTTCCCGACTTTCGTATTGGATTTGAATCAATCTGGGGAAAGAATCATGAACTCTGGGGAACAGAATCAGTTTGTGACTATGGACGATGTCGAATTGATGAAAACTCAGTTGGATCAACTCATGGAAGCTATGGCAGCCATGACAAGGGGAGAGGCCAATATTCAAAGAAATGAGAATGTCATTCCACCTCTGGTGAACGATGTTGCCCAAGCTCAGACTGTGCAGATTCCTGTTGAGAATCATGCTATACACGAGCGTACCATCTTCCGAGACGGACATTCTTCTTCTCTTGATGCCACAGATTATCAGAGTTTTGCCTTCTCTATGCCAGATGTCCAGGGGGTAGTTTCAAAGATGAACCCTAAGGATCCACGATATGTTGATGACGAAAGATACCGCGTGTTGGACGAGAAAATTAAAGCCCGGGAGAGGCGTGATACTCTTGATTTGAATGCTTTGCGCATGTGTTTGGTGTCTGTCTTGGTAATGCCTCCAAAGTTTAAAATGCCGAAGTTTGAGCAATACAAAGGAGATAGTTGTCCGAAGCTACATTTGGTGATGTTCTGCAGAAGAATGACCTCACATGTCGACAATGACAAGCTCATGATTCACTGTTTTCAAGACGGTCTGAGTGGGGCATCTTTGTATTGGTATATGCAGTTGCAGAGTGGTAGCATCCGATCATGGCCAGATCTAGCCAACGCCTTTGTGAAGCAATACAACTATAATCTTGACATGGCTCCTAGTCGAATGCATTTGCAAGACTTTTCTCAAGCAAATAATGAATCATTCCGAGAGTATGCTCAGAGATGGAGAGAGTTAGCCGCTCGTGTTCAACCGCCACTTTCGGATAGAGAATTGGTTGATTTGTTCATGGATACCTTGCAAGGGCCGTACTTGGAAAAGATGATTGCCAATGGGGCAGCCAAATTTTCTGACCTGGTGATGGTGGGAGAACGTATCGAGAGCCTGATCAAGTGTGGAAAGCTCCAAGGCACCTCGAACTTCCAAGCTAATGAAAATGAATCAGTTGTCAGTTCTCAGGAAGAATTCGAGGAAGAAACTAGTTCCATGCAGGAATCTTCACCACCTCGTTCTCAGTGTTCAGGCATATCAACTGTTCAGAGTCAACAATCTTATGGGTCTTCATATCAGGGACAATATTCTTGTGCAAATCAGAGACCTTCTCAGAATCAACGGTCATATCGCTGCCAGCCGCGTCAGCACGCCAGCCAAAGGCCAAGAAAGCCAGAGAGGCAGTTCACTCAGTTGCCAATGTCGTACAGTCAGATGTTGCCAGATTTAATCAGAGGTGGATTGATAGTGCCGAAGGAGTTGAGGCCAGTGCCTTTTCCTTATCCACCAGGTTTTGATGTCAACGCCCGTTGTGACTACCATGCTGGGGCACAGGGGCATTCAACGGAAGACTGTAAGGTGCTCAGGAGCAAGGTTCAGACTCTTCTTGACTCCAATATGTTCTCATTCACGCCTCAGGGTATTCAGATCCACGACTCTCCTTCGTCAAGTTATGTGGGTTCATCAGTTCAGGTTATGGAAGAAGTCACTGAGACCAGTTGTGCAGATGATTATCAGACTGACTTCGACGAGCAATACTAAAGATGGCTAGCTCATTTGCAAATCAAGCTTGGAAAGCCCAGTTCCTCGAAGCTGGAAATCATTTGAATCATGTCATTTCTTTGCATTTGTAGTTTCTTTTCTATTAAAAGTGCAAACTCATTTGTAAAACTCGTCTGTTTTCGATTGATAATGATAATGAAATGAATATGCATGTTTTGGTTAAATCCAGTCGTGTTCACTCATACTTTTCTTTATTGGTATCTAACATTTGTTTAAGCAGGATCCGAGGGAGGATGATGACATTCAAAGACGCAGAACTTCCAATTGTATGCTTTTGGGACAAAACTCTGCTGATGATGTACAGGCATTGTTTCAATTCCTCAAACACCGGAGACATAAGGAAGATAATCCCTTGTCAACCCCGTTGAGCCTAGAAGCAGGAGTTTCTTTCTGAAAACGAAAAAACCTCTATCTTAACCCGGGGCAGGGTAGGTGTCAGTTAATTTGACCAAGCGTTCAAATTTCAAAAGGAGCGTCCCATTCGAGGATTAATTACATCCATGGTTATCCCTCACCGACCGAAGAGTGAGACGGTCTCAACCCTTTACAAGTCAAGACAAACCTGTGTCACACGATTAGTTCAAAAAAAAAACAAAAAAAGACTCAAAACAAAAAAAGAAAAGAAAGCCCGCTAAGTCAAAACTTGAAAACGAGTGACTTAGGCAAAAGTAGGGCATCCCGCTGGACTTCAAGAATCGCAAAAATCAAAAGAATCAGTCCAGGCAAAATCAGGGAAAAACAAAAAGGAATAAAAAGTGAAAATAAGAGGAACAAAAAGAAAACTCCTCAAGCAAAGAACAAGTCGTGTGACTACAGATACCAAAGACAGAAGGGGTGACTGTCACTCTGAAAATCGTGTGGGTTCCTGCTATCCTCCTACCATTCATTAACCTTTTTGAAAGGTGAGCGTTTGAGTCAAGTTAGCTGAACGTAGGACTGGAGAACATCAAGAAGAATGGGTGGGTTAAAACAAAACTTTGAGCCTTATATCCTTTCTTTCTTAAACCGCGAACCAGGCTACGTTACAACCTTCAAAAGACCTAATTGAAGCAGGGTTGTTTCGAAAGCATACCTCAGAAAAAATCGCGTTAGCTGACTCCTAAAAGGATCTTCTTACCATTAATGTTGGTATCAGTGACATTTTGATAAGTGATTCGTTCACTACACGTCATAATATTTTTCCAGTGAATAGACTTGGATTGCAAAACTGTCATATGCATTGCATTAAAATTGTCATTTTCAAAACAAATTGTTTTACTTGCGAGTAAACACTTGACATCAGGAAAGTTTCTGCAATGGAAAGATTGATTAATCTAAGGTGCAAAGTTCCCGAGTACTCCGTTGAGCCGGGGCAAGTCATACCAAACGGGAGATCCATTCCAAGATTTAGTTAATCTGGGGAAATTATGTCGAGAATTTGGGGCAATCAAGTCGAGATTTAGAAAATCTCTCGAAGGTCAGTCAATTAGAAGTATTCCTTCACAGATCAGCCAGACAGGGGCACAAATCATTTCAAGACTAGGGCAGGCCGCCTCAAAAGCACAAAAAGTTATTCTCTCTGGAGAACGGTAAATCACAGCCATGGGGCAGTATATGTCGGATCTTCACGAGACATCCTGAAGACATGTTCATTTACAGGTTATGCTGCATCGGGGCACTTCTTTTGGTTATATCACATCTGTAAGATTCATGTTGAAAGTTAACACGAGATGACCCCAGTAGAGTTTGTCTCCCTAGTAGAGATAGCTGGAGTTTCATCACTCGTGGCAGAGCATTATGGAGATTGTGATTATTCTCCCCAGCAAGGGTTCAGGAGTTCGCTCTCCCCTGGCCAGTATGACGGAGTTTATTGCTTTTCAGCGAGAGTTCATATTACCGTACAGGATAAGAGTGTTGTGAGTATTGGATTTGTGCTTCCTCAGTTTGCTGTAAAGTTTTTTGTCTCCCCAACAGAATAAGGGAAGAAGGTAAATTTCCAACAAAGGAGTAAGTCTGATCTGGTTCCCTAGCAGAGCTGATATCATCAATCATTGTCCCCAAGAATATTTTGGAGTGGTGGTTAGCTTTCCCCAGCAATTCAAAGACTTGTCATTGGCACTTTTCTTCAGCAAGAGTCTTGGGATGTTTCCTCCAGCAGAAGTTTGTTATTCACACTTTCCTGCAGAATGGAGGTTTAGTCGGGATCTAGAGCAGTTATAATACTGAAGGCGATTCAGTTCATCATCCCCAGCGGAGTTGGTCTTGTCTCTTTAGCATTTATTTTGCTGGAGTGGTCCTGTTGCATATCATAAACATCATGGCATAATCATCATCGCATGTTATTCGCATAACATTGCATGAAGCCTTGTAAAACCAAACAGAAATCTAGAGCCCAACCTTGCTCGGCATTCTTCCACAGCCCCCTTTGCTGGCATCTTTCAAAAACCTGAAATCCTATCCCTTTTGGCGTTTCCTTTAAACCTGAAGTCCAATCCGTATTGGCACTTCATACAAAATCCAATCCCCATTGGTACCCAGAAAGACTTCGCCTTTGAAAAACAACCACCATCAGGTTTCACCTGCCCTTGCCAGCAAAGTTTAATTGTACTTGGCACATCCTTCTTTCCCGGTAGCCCGAGCACGCGTCAGCATTTTGCATATAGTGATCATTGCATCCTCAAATCGCGTAGCATTTCCATTTCGTATGGAGCATTACGCCGTAGAAAGAAAATTCAAACATATGCATGTGAAGCATAAGCCAGATTTGGTACCTTGCGCGAGAGCCCAAATCAATTTCCAATCAAGACGGTGACATATCCCCAGCAAACATTACAATCAACCCAGCTGCTTACCTTTCTTTTGGGTCGTAGATCATACGTCGATCTTACCCTCGACCAGTCATTGTCCATCAACCCCTTGATGACGACATTTCGGTCAGGTTTCCTTTCCATCAAACCCCTTTGATGATGTGTTTCTGCGTATGGTTTTCTTTTTGTCATCCCTATGATAATGTGATCCCTAAGTCAGGTATTCTTTCTGTCATCCCTATGACAATGTGTTTCCTTTCGGTCGGGTGTTCTTTTTGTCATCCCTATGACAATGCGCTCCCTGAGTCAAGCCTTCTTTCTGTCATCCCTATGACAATGTGTTTCCTTCGGTTAGATTTTCTTCCCGTCAACCCTTTGACGATGTGTTCTGAGCTCAGGTTTCGTACCTTCGAATGTTTTTAGTCTTCTTCCCGTCAACCCTTTGACGATGTGTTCCGAGCTCAGGTTTCGTACCTTCGGATGTTTTCAGTCTTCTTCCCGTCAACTCTTTGACGATGTGTTCCGAGCTCAGGTTTCGTACCTTCGGATGTTTTCAGTTTCTTCCTGTCAACCCTTTGACGATGTGTTTCGAGCTCAGGTTTCGTACCTTCGGATGTTATCCTTTTAGATTTTCCTTCCGTCATCCCCATGACGATGTGTCCCTGCGGTGGAATTTTCTCCCTGTCATCCCTATGACACTAGGTTATCTTCAGTCAAGTTTTCTTTCTGTCATCCCCATGACAATGTGATTCTTCGTTTGGTCGGGTAGTCTTCCTGTCATCCCTATGACAATGTGTTGCTTTCGGCCAGGTTTTTTTTTCTGTCATCCCCATGACAATGTGATTCTTCGTTTAGTCGAGTAGTCTTCCTGTCATCCTTATGACAATGTGTTGCTTTCGGCCAGGTTTTCTTTCCGTCATCTCCATGACGATGTGTTATCTTTTCAGATTTTCTTTCCGTCATCCCCATGACGACGTGTTCCTACAGTGGAATCTTCTTCCTGTCAACCCTTTGACGATGTGCTCCTTCAGTTGAGTCTTCTTGCTGTTATCCCAATGACAATGTGCTTCGCTTGGTTGAGTCGTCTTCCTATCATCCCTATGGAAATGTGTTTTCGTTTGGTCGAGTCTGTTTCCTGTCATCCCTATGACAATGTGTTCCTTCAGTTGAGTCTTCTTGTCGTCATCCCTATGACGATGTGTCCTTTCAGTCGGGTTCCACTCTTCTTCCTGTCAAACCCCTTTGACGATGTGGTTCTTTGGGTATGTTGTATTTCTGTCAGATTCCTTTGCAAAGTGTGACTGGGCCCCAGTATTATTGTTTCTCCTCGTGGGTTGCAAATTTTGCGGTTCTTTTGTATTCAATCACCTTGTACCTTGAATGTCTGAAAGCAGATGCTATCATCCTTTCAGGTTCAAGTTGATTGAATAGGGGCAGCTGTAGCACCCCAAAATTTGCCCTACTTTTTCTGGCTTATGTTTCTTTTCATTTGCATTCCGTTAGGCCATACTCATAATCATATCATTGCATTGGTCTTCTAAAACATGGGATCAAAGGTTTTTCTTGGCCTTATTCATAAGGGATTCAGTCGGTTTCTATTCCCGATTAAGTTGGAGTAAGAGGTTGAATTCTTCTCGTTGTAATCTTCCTGATCTGAGGTTTTCCTAGTCACTTTGGATCTGAAGTTGGATGTCGATTGAATGTGATCATGTGACTTGCTTGAAATTCGAGACACAACTCCTTTTTGTTCTTAACCAATATCCATTTTCATGACAATATCCATTTTAATATCCACTTTAAATAACCAAATCCATATTCATTTTTAAATCCACATCCATTTAAAGTCCATCTTCAATTCACTTTTGGATCTAATAATTGTTTCTCCAAATTCCAAAGTCCATAAACCATATTCATTTACTTTTAACCCATATCCAAACCCAATTTCAATCCAAATGTCCAATTGTCCATATAGGGATCCATATCCATTTTTCAACCATATTTCATATCCATTTTTCATTTCAATAACCATTTTAAATCCGCCCCATATCATAGACCATAATCCATTTTTGATATCCATGTCTATCCATTTTTTTAGCTAATTATCCATATTCAATTTGTCCATATCCTTTTGAAATAACCAAATATCCATATTCATTTAGATCTTAATTCAAAACCATTTTAATATCCATTTTCGAAATTCATATCCATTCTTTGTTTTTTATATTCAAATCCCTTAAACCATTTCCAATTTATTCATATTTTTTAATAGCCATTTTTATTCATTTACCATTACCATACCATCACAAAAAATCATTAACGAATTCTTTAACAAACCAAGCTCCAACAGAGATCTCACGGTTTTTTCAGTTACAATCACTAACTGATGCATTCACTAACCAGTCCCTAACATCATTCTAACATAATACAAAACCAAAATCTCCTAACCTCTAACTTTACTCCAACAGGGAAATTCACAGAAAACTAACAGAAAATTCATAACTAACCCAATAGCGCGTAACAAAGTTCACAAACCTCTAACAGTTACACATCTTAACTGAACAGAAAAACAGATTTCAATCTCTAACAGAATTTCACTCTTCACAATCTCTAACTAACTTTTCTTCTCGATTCTTCTTTTCCCCTCTATATAAGACCTCCATCTTCGTCAATCTCCACTCTCTCGCCGTTTTTATTTCTTCCACGCTCCACACTTCATTCTCTCTTCATCTTCACCAACTCCGAAATTCTCTTCATCTTCATCAACAAATTTCCATCTCTGCAAAAACCACACGAACCATAACCTCATTCAATTTCCTCAAATTCAGAACCTGCAATCAAGAACATCACGATGATTTCATAACAACTGCATCACTGCAAGTTTCAGCACGCGTACACAAATGCTCACGCACGAACCAGATTGAAGAAGGATAGTATTGAACAAGAAGCAGAAAGAGAAGTGAATTGAGAAGGAGAGATTTCGAGAACGAGAAGTTTACGCATACCTGAACTTGTGGATTGAAGCGCCATCAGAGCGACTCCGATAGGTACGTATTACTCTGTTTCCTCGTATGTATCCTGCGATTTATATTGCGATTGATTGTTGTCTGTTGCTCATCTTCTGCTAAACCTGGAATTCGTGATACCGGCTTAGAATTATATGTTTTCTGGTTGAATTTTATTGCGTATTGGAAGCGCGAGTTTCTGTGGAATTGAGGTTGAAGTCGCGAGCATCTTTGTTTCACGGTGCGATATCGTTTCTCGGTTTTGGTTTGTGAGTTGAGTGAGAGGCGAATCTACGTTGAGCTGTCGAAGTTGTTTGCGATGTAGGAGGTGAGTATTTCTCTGCCACCGCCGGCTGGGAGCCATGACGCGGCGGAGATTGTCCTTGACATGGCCGAGCGATGGTCGAAATTGTTGATGTTGACGGTTTGATTCGTTAAGATGAAGACGGTGGCGATTTGTTGACGTTCGAGCGAAATGAAGACGGTGGCGATTTGTTGACGATCGAGCAAGATGAAGACGGAGGTGGTGTCTTGCGAACGGCGACGTGATCTGAGCAAGAAGATGAGAGCGAGTTTTTTCAACGAGAAGGAGAACGTTGTTGTGATGGAGGCGGCGTGGAGTCCGGAGCGACGTGGTTCTGGACGGCGAAGAAGAAGAAGGTCGAGGGTGACGGCGCAGTGAAATGAGAAAGAGGAGAGTGAGAGTGTGTTGCTGAGACTCTAGGGTTTTTTAGATATTATTTCTTGTCCACCGGGCCTTAAGCTTTCAGCCCATTTTATTTCATTTCCACACACACACTCAGTTTACTCCGCACACCTTCCCTTGCCTTCACATGTTTTTCACGGTGGAAAATGTTTTGGGCCAGGCCCATCCGCCCAGGATTTCTATTAACACCGCCCAATTACTACTTGAACCCCCCCCCCCCCCCCCTCTGTTTCATGATAAAAAAACCTTGGGCCCAACATGTAAAACCCACACGCTCTATTACATTTTCACACCCTTGGGATACTAATTACATGCTTATAAAACTTGTTTTTTATTAAATTTTGGTAATTGAAACTATTAGTAAATAATCTTGGTTTAGTTTTGTTTTAGATTTCAGATGTCATCAATTTACTCTTAATTCCCATTTTTGATATTAGAATTAATTTCTCTAGGAGTTAATTAGATTAATATTAGAAGTTTTTAATTAGAAATTAATTAGAATTAATTTTAGGATTAGTTTTCTTTAGGTTTAATTTTAGAATTAGATTTTTAGGAATTAACTTGAATAAGCAATAGATTTAGATATTAATTTTAGGATTAATCCTAGTATTAATTTTAGACTAACTTTTACTTAGAATTTAATCTTGCTCAATTAGCATTTTAATTTTTGTGGATATTCTTGATTGATTTTAAATCTTGATTTTGATATTCATTTTGATTAATATTTGAGTTGTCTCTTTTACTTGTCTTTTTCTTTTATGAATAGCATGATATAATGCTTTGTGTACAACTTTCTCACACCCTTTGGGATCCTAGCTTATCTTTAATCTTTGATTAAAGTAAGGTAGGATATGCATTAGGTAGTGCTTTCCTTCCCTTTCTCTTTAGGATAGAGTTCTCAAACCTCACAAACCATTAGGATTACTCCCTTAACTAATCAATTAGGATTGAGTCTTAGTTCACATAGATTTTACCTTTCTTCTCTCTTTAGTCTTTCATCTTCTCATCTCAAAAAAAATTCAAAATATCTAATAAAGGTAGGCATTTATTACATTTAGGCCTTTCATATAAAGAAGAGATTATAAAGGGGTCTTCTCTTATAATCTTAGAATGTATAGCATATAGCCCATCTTGGGTCAATGTGTTAAACATTTGATCTTGTATGAGGGACTTAAATGTAATACTTGTTGAAGGTACAAATAATAAAAACACTTCTTCATTTCTTAATCAACAAAAACACTTAATAAACACAAGTATGCTAGTGTGTTTGAACCTTAATAATTGGAACTAAATGTGAGGGTCTTCTTCACACTTAGTGTATTTTCTTACTCATTCCATCTTGGAATGTGAGGGTGTACACATTCCAATGATTAAGATTTAGATACACTATCATATGCAAACAAATAACAAATCACTTCTCTTTTAAAAGACAAAGACAAACAATAACGTCTTTCCTTCGGGAATTCTTTTCTCACCTCATTCACTCTCAACGTACGAACGTGCTTCTTCTCGTTCTCTTGCAAGATGGTAACGCACTCGGACCAGCGAGCCTGCAACACCTGAGCTAGAACGTTAGTCGTTCCTTAAAAAACACAAACAATCCATCCCTAGTGAGGGGAACTACGTCGCTCTGATTCTCATGCTCCCGATGAGATACGTAGGCAGTGGGGTAGGGCCCATGCGAGCACTTCTTTTATTTTCCCTACATTTGTTTCTCGTTCCTTTTCCATTCTTTCTCCTTCCTTTTCCAGTTCCTTTTCTCAGTATTCTTTTCTATCACCCTTTGATCGAGACAAGCAAGTGTGGATCCCATCGGGTACGATGGACGTGAGGGGGTTCTAATACCTTCCTCTCGCGTAACCGACTCCCTTACCCTTTCTCTTGGTCGCAAGACCATGCTCTATCCTTCCTTCAGGTTTATGCGGTGTTTCCTTTCCCTCTCTTGGGATAAATACACATTGCTAGCGACTCTGTTTAGTGCCACTTTCGCGTTTGTACTAGGATGAAAATCCCGAGAGCGACACCTTACTCTATCAGTCAATGTGTTTATTCTACCCCCTTTTTGTCTCGGTTGTACCTTCATGGGTAAGTTGAAGGGTTTCCTACATTTCTTTTGCAGTCTTGCAATGAGAAACACACAAAAAATTATCAATGCTACGAGCAGTAGTGATAATAGTTTTTTGCTTTCAAACTACACTGCACCTTTTCCTTTTCTTCTTTGGTCAAAGTTTTTCTATCTCTGTTTTTCACAAAGCATACTCTTCTTCATTAAAGGATGGAGGCATGTTTAGTGAATCATTTGAAGTCATTATTAACTAATTAGATGATTAGTCTTATAATAGGAGTTAAGCTTTGATGTCAATTGTTGATCAAGTAGCTCCAAACACGAGAGGGGGTGAATTGTTATATTTGAAAATAAGGAACGATTTATAAAAACATTTAACTTTGAAAATGTTTATCTTAGTATAAATAAACAAACTGAGAATTAGCATCAGAATGATGGAAAAAATAGGGAAACATATCGGAAAGAAAATAAACAACAAAAAATAAATAATATAAGGGATATAAAGATTGCATAAGAGATTTATAGAGGTTTGGCCTAACCAC
The DNA here is from genome assembly GCA_022829125.1 of Lathyrus tuberosus. NCBI lineage: Eukaryota > Viridiplantae > Streptophyta > Magnoliopsida > Fabales > Fabaceae > Lathyrus > Lathyrus tuberosus. Next base: position 17,568,016 of record JALAZF010000056.1, on the reverse strand, counting down.
TTGACATACTCCTGTCTCCAAGAGTTTCTCCTTGAGCTTTTACAAGATCAACCCATAAACCTTCTAACAATAAATAAAGTTTTTACACATGTTTAGCTCAAGAACCTTCACCCAAGCGTTTTCAGGTTTATCTTACAAACTCCAAATCCTTTACAAATATATTACTTAAGAGAATCATACTCTTGAATATAACAAATTTAGCACAACACCGGTACAACACCACTCTTAGAAGGAACTTTTCACTCTCTTAGCACTAAGAGAACTCTAGTGAAATAAATATTTTTGGAAAAAATGAGGGTAGAAAAAATAGTAGAAATATTTCTGTTCAGAAAACTGGTGTAAAATTAAATGAGGACAAGTCTCCTTTATATAGGAAAATATTTTTCTCAAAAAGGAAATGATTCATGGGCATTTTTTAATGTTTTAATTGATTAATCCTAGATGATAATTAATTAAGCAACTAAAATAAGAAATTTTTGAGTTTAAACATCACATGATTGTTTAATAACTTATTTAATCAATTAAGATGCATTAAAAATAGGTTTAATTTATTAGAGGAATCTCTTAATCAATTAAATAGTGTAAAATACCTTCGTAATTGATTAATCAAGCTACTAACCAATTAAGTGTGTTAGAACAAGATTTGTTCATGACATATATTCCTTGGATTTTGATGTAAACAAAGTATTAAAAGAACAATGGTTATATTTGATGTGTGTTTCTTGTATGCAGGTTCTAATAGTAATACTTATAAATATATATACAAAATCTAATATACAAAGCCACACTTGAGAGAAGCTGAATTGCTAGCTTCTAGTGGTGTAGAATCTGAAGAAAACTCTCTAAGTGATGTCTAGCGTAGACTCTGAAGTTGAAGGTCTCAGCATCAGAAGAATCAACTTTATTGTCTCTATACTTGGTGAATGTAAATTGACTTCTGGTGATCATTCAGAGTTAGTAATAAATCTGAAGCTATCCGTACTGCAGAAAGCAAGCTGGATTGTCAAATCAGTTTGTCAGCTAGAGTCTTAGTTCACAAGGCTCAATAAAATTTGTCATGCTTTACGGATATTTACTCTCAACGGCTCTATAATAAATGATCTCTTTGAATACTCTTTGGTTAAACATGATACACAATGGATCAAGATCTTTTGGTGTATCTATCTTAAATGTCTCTCGTATTATGGAGAAAGCAAAGACACTTGATCAAGTTATATATCTAACGGCTAGTCTTCTGCAAATACTATATAAGTAGTTAAAGGTTCAAACTGAATCTTTAACAAGGATCAACCTGATGGAGGAGTAACAAGATCAGTAGTTATCAACACAAATGGCTATGCAGAATTTCTGTTGTAGGTTGTAATTGTAAAAGCCTTAAGATTTTTTACACATTAAATATCTTAGAAATCTTAAGAGCTTTAGGTCTTTGTTATGGTGATTTCCCCGTACCTCTGATATTTGTATAAAGTATAATTTGTTCTCTATTCTACTGAACATGTTGTTTAGCAGTTTAAATCAAAGTCTCTCGCCGAGATGCTTGAGCCATGTAAGTCTCCTGCTATGTGCTAGAGCATTGAAAGTCTTAATCAAGTGGATTGATTTAGCAAATCCAAGTCTCTCGCCAAGATGATTGAGCCATGTAAGTTTCATCCTATGTGCTAGAGCATTGAAAGGCTTAATTAAGTGGATTGATTGAGCATAAGTCTTGGGTTCGTGGAACCTAAGCAGAAGTCTTAAGTCTGTGTAGGGCTTAAGTAGGAAGTCTTGTACCTGAGGGGTTTGAGCAGGAAGTCTTGGTTCGTGTAACCTTGAGTAGAAGTCTTGGGCCAGTGTGGCTTAAGCAGGAAGTCTCGGTTCGTGGAACCTTGAGCAGAAGTCTTGGGCCAGAGTGGCTTGAGTAAGAAGTCTTGGATCTATAGGACTTGAGCAAGGAAGTCTTGAACCTTAGGGGTTTAAGCAAGAAGTCTTGGACCTAGGGTCTGAGCATTATAAAAGTCTTATGCAGAATGCATAAGAGATTATAATCATGATTTGGTTATAATGAAAATCTCTTGTGAAGCAAGGGGACTGGACTACTCTCAATTGGGAGGAACCAATATAAATCTTTGTGCCTTCTGCTATTATTTATTTGCTTATGTTAACATTTCACTGGTAATTATAATCAGAATTTGAACACCAGTTTAGATTCTGAATTCTAATCAGACGCAAATTAAGAAAATGGAAAACACAATTCAACCCCCCTTCTAGTGTACTTTTTCTCACCTTCAATTGGTATCAGAGCCTAGTCTGTATATAAAACTTAAAAGTGGTGCAGATAATGATCCAATGAGAAAAATATGCCTGTTAAAGATTTTCCTTCAAGAAGGAATCAAGTGCCACATGAAAAATATTACATTGTTTTTCCTATCATATTCAAAGGGTGATTCTGTTAAATTTAAATGATGGAAAAGTTAAATATATTTTTAATTCATTGAACTTGATAAAGGGTTTGTGAAGGTCTGTAGAATACCATTTAAAAAGGTATTAATATAGAAGTTGATGGTGCAGGGCTGATCACAATTTGAAAGTCTCTCTCACCAGCTCAGAAGAAGCTTATTGAAAATATCTTCAGAGGTAGATGCATTCTGGTAGGTGCTCTATCTCGATTTTGAGTATATCAACATCATTGATACGCCTAATGCTCAGACTATCTTTGAATACTTGTGATCAAATTTATGGGAATCGATTATGAAGCTTGTCCAGTTACACTTCATCTAATCTTTCCAAGTAAATTATGAGAAGATTGTTGTGAATTCAAACCTGAAGTCACAATTACTCAAAAAGTCATAACTACTTGAGCTTACTATGGCTTGTAGTTTTATCTTGCAATCTTCAAAGAAAAGAAATGGAATTATATGATGAAAAGCTATCTAACAGATTATCTTTTCTAAATCCTGTTGAAGGATACTTCCTATGGAATGTCTGATGATGAGGGATTAACTTTTCTAATTAGAAGACTTCTTTAACTGGCTGAATGGAACGTGACATCTGTTGTTAGAAGAGTAAATTCAGAAGCTTCTGAGATATTTGTATTTTAGCTTATTTCCCTAATCCAAGAACAAGGAGAAACATTACCATAACCTAATGTCTAGATCTTCACTGAATATTAATTTGAAGATGACATTAGTCCATAATCTGGCTCTGCCAGTCATTGCTGCTTCTGAAGAAGTATCTGAATCCTGAAATAAAAATCAAGTATTGAAGAGAAAGATATTATGTCAAATCTATCCTGCTTCATATTTGATAATAAGGAGTATGTTCTTTATGGTGATATCTTAAGTGACTTCATTTCTCCTTGTTTGAGGTTCATCATGGAACTTGTATTAAAGGACAATTCTATGAGAAACCTTTAATTCTTCTTCGTGTTCTGCCAGCAATTACATGACAGTTCTTTAATATGTTTTATTCCATTCTCTGATAGCTAACATCATCTGGTTTTTTGCTTATCAAATATTTCAAATTCAAAAGATTTAATCTAAGACAATGAAATCAATGATTCTGCTAAGAACAAGATCTTGTTTATATCATGACTCATCCTAGACTGATACTCTGGAATGAATCGTGGTACTGCTATCAGAATGTGGCATAAAGCAAAGGAAATCCTGTATGGACCAACATGTGTGGACTCATAGAAATATGAGTATCATTATTCAAAATGTAGTTGTTGTAGATATCGAAGAAAGGTGCAAAGGCATCTTCCAAGTTGCTTATCAAAGGTTGTTTGTAACAGTTGATGGAAAAAGAGCCTACAACCGAGACTCAAGTGCTAAAGGTACTGAGTTTGGTGGAAGTAGTGGAGTCAATGGTTTAATAGCCATTGAATCAGAATCCTCTCAGAGTAGTATTCAGATTCTATGGTCAAATCTGAATACTTATACGAGTTTGGCCGAGAAAAAAAAGGGTATGTCTGTTATTTTCTAGCTCATTACTTGAATAAATGAGATATTTATGTATATGTAGATACAAAGTCTCTGTTAGATTTATATAGAAGTTCTCTTTGATAAAAGAATCTTCATAAATCCTTAAGAGACTATGTTGTATTTATCTATACTGAAGATTTCATTAGCTGGATGATGGTCATATTTATAGAAATAGTTTCCTCACTTTTTGTGATGGGACTGCTGTTTGTTAGCCGTCAACGAAACCAATTCAATATTCTTCAATCACTCATAACACTTGTTTCAAGAGAAAATGTTTGGTTCTGAATAGAATCTTGAAGACTGATGACTGACAGAAGATGTCTCTCTCTAAGTCTAGATCTACTAGACTCGGATGGATGATAGCATCTGAAAATTGTCAGACTCTGAGATTCAGAAAAGGATTCTTTACTTCTAATAAAGCAGTTTAAGTAGAAGGTTTTGCAAAAAAAACTTTTATATTACTTAAATATTCATAAAGGTAAAAATCATCTAGTAGATTCAGGAAATCTGTTGGATAAGAACCCTTGGGTAATGATGTTTTCTTTTTTATGTATTATTATTATCTTTACCCTTTGTCTTATGAAACATCATTTTGTATCCTTTTTCTGACAAGATTCTTATTCCTTTATAATCTTGTTCAGTTCTTTTCTTTTCTTTTTTATTCTCTTTGGTTGTGTGCTAACCAAACCTGAGATAAGTTCTCTAGCCAATTATCCTTTGAATCAACTAGTTGTCATCAATGAAAAGTTTGTTGATTTTGATGAGTTGCTTAAGTTAGGTTTTAACTTCTGGAAGACTCTGTATGAACAAAGTTGGAATGAATACTTTGAGATGCTCTGTGGTTTAACTTATCCAAGTCTTGTCTAAGAGTTTTGGATCAATGCTTCCATTGTTGAGCTGAATTTAGAGTGTGTTATACTTTCTAAAGCAACTGATGTTTCTATAACAGTAACCTCTAAATCGATTGCTTATGTGATCAATTGTGAGGAAATTGGAGAAATCCCAGAAACTCTTGTTTGGGAACACTATCTTCCTACTTGGCATATCTTTGTAGATCCATCTAACGCTTCTCTGGTCTCAAATCTTTATCTTGATGCAATTGTTTGGAATCAGATTCTGAACTCAAACCTGCTTCCTAAGGATATGGATCTAGACCTTATGGACTCTATTGAAAAGGATTTGCTACTATTTCTCAATTCAGACTTGCACATTAATCTTCCTCAAGTTATGTTTGACTATTTGAAGAGGACTCTTTCTTCCTTTCACAAGGGAAAAACTTTCTTCATTCCTTCTGGACGAGTTCTTTCAGAACTACTGGTCCAACAGGGAGTTATCATAAGTTCAGAGGTTGATTCTTCTAAAATCTGGAGAGACAAGTTTGAAGCTTTTATGAGAGTTTCTGATGTTAGACTTATGCAAATTTGTGTCTTGTAATTGCTAAGACTTTTTTTGAGCAATCTTATTGTTAATCCAAGTTTGTTCATGCTTCTGTGCATCTTAACTGTTATAAATATTTATTTATATTATTGTTCAAGAGGATGAAACATATAGGATTAAAAACTATAAAAAATGCAACATTCTCATTAATTGGAAGTGATTGTAAATTGATTAAGACTCTATAGGCATTCAGATTTGCCCTAAGGTACTCCCTTGGATCATCTGACATATCTAGACTGTCTAAATAATCTTGCCATTCTTTCTTTGTAAACTATAAATTTTCCTTTCTCAGTTGATTTTTACTTTTTGACCTGGAAGTTCTTCTTCTTCTGTGTGTCTCAACGAAGGATGCTGAAGTAGTGTGTGCTTTTGAAGCTATCTGTTTGCTTATATATCCTTCAGCTGCTGCATCACTCTTGTTTGCTTGAGTTGCTACATTAAGAATGACTATCTTTCTGAAATCTCTATTTGGAACCCAAATTTTCTTTTGCTTATACACTTTGGTGTTCAGAAGATTAAGTGATTATGAAAGTGAGTCTGCTAAGGGGTTTTTATAGAGTCTTTACATTCATTACCTTTGAGTATTCATTATTTTTTATTGATTAAGTCAAATCAATTTTAAATACTGACTCTTGGAAATGATGTTTAGTATTCTGACCTATTAAGATTCTTTTAACAAGTTATAAATAATATTGTTAACACGTTAACTGTTGCTTCTGGACATTACTTCATTAATGTTTTTATCAGAAAATCTAATAGGTAAATGAAATGTATGTACGAATGCATAATATTTACTGGTCAAAATAATTTTTTCAGTAATTAAGCATAAACGATTACAAAAACATAAGGAACTGGATTGGACCTAGAATATATCTCTATCTAAGTCATCCATTGCCTTATAAGAGAAGCTATTTCCATTATCTATATATGGCTCATATTCATCAATATTCTCCTCTTCCGCTTTTGGGACAACAAGACGGTAAAATATCTCGTTGAGCGTCTCCCTCATTGTCTTCTTCATGGACTTCTTCCTTGGCTTCAAAATAGTTACTGATGGACCTGCCTCTGTAGGTCTTTGAGGTACTGCTGACGAAGCCCCGTCTGAAGTGTGCAGGGTATGAGGCACATGACCAGTAGCAGAAGCTTCTAAAGCTACTGGCTTCTAAAGGTTCTAGACATTCAGGCTTGTAGAGTTCTCTGTAACTTCTATCACAGCAGAGATCTTGTTGCTCTCCGCTGATGACTCCATAACATTTTGGTAGATGTTGATGAAAATGAACTAGGTTTTGGTTGCTTTTATAATAGCTTCTGGGTAACCTAAACGAGTGAATAAAAGCCTTTGCTTGATTCTTGAAACCGTTAAGATCAATAAATATTTAACATGCAATGTACATACCTTAATGACCCCTGTTACTTGATCGTTTTCCCTTCCTTGGAAATTGATCTTGTAATGATGGCCTGCTACACATTTATGATTGTAATTATTTTTTTCTTCTCTTTTTATTCTTTTTGATGTGACAAAAGGGGGGGGGGGGGGGGGGGGGGGGGGAGGTAGTAAGTATTTAATTAGAAATTGAACTCATTTAGTTTGTACATATGGTCATTTATAATTTTTGTACATATTGGTTATCTTGCCCCGGGCGACACATTTTAACTTTCTTGTACATAGAACTAATGAGGAGCTTACAAACCTCAACCTTAGACTATTAGACTCAGAAGGAGCTTACAAACCTCGTATTCTGATGTTGCCAAAGGAAGTTAAAATATTATGTTTAGTTCTCTTAAATATAGATCTAAGGGGGAGCTTACAAACCTCAACTTTGGACTATTTTGACTTGGGGGGAGTTTACAAACCTCAGACTCTAATATTACTAAGAGAACTAAATATTTTTTCTTGAAAGTAGTACTTAGGGTGGGTTACAGAACTCAACTTTATACTATTAGACTCAGAAGGAGCTTACAAACCTCATACTCTGATGTTGCAAAGAAAATTATAATTGCCCAACATTGTCCTTTAAATACTTATGTTTGTCATCATCAAAAAGGGGGAGATTGTTAGAACAAGATTTGTTCATGACATATATTCCTTGGGTTTTTATGATAATAAAGTATTAAAAGAACAATGGTTATATTTGATGTGAGTTTCTTGTATGCATGCTCTAATACGTGTAAATGTATGTACAAAATCTGATATACAAAGGCACACTTGAGAGAAAGTGAATTGCTAGCTTCTGGTGGTGCAGAATCTCAAGAACACTCTCTAAGTGATGCATGGCGTAGACTCTGAAGCTGAAGGTCTCAACATCAAAAGAAGCAACTTTATTGTCTCTACCCTTGGTGAATGTAAATTGGCTTCTGGTGATCATTCAGAGTTAGTAATAAAGCTGAAGCTATCCATACTGCAGAAAGCAAGCTTCATTGTCAAATCAGTTTGTTAGCTAGAGTCTTAACAGTTTAGATCAAAGTCTCTCGCCAAGATGCTTGAGCCATGTAAGTCTCGTGCTATGTGCTAGAGCATTAAAAGTCTTAATCAAGTGGGTTGATTGAGCAAATCCAAGTCTCTCGCCAAGATGATTGAGCCATGTAAGTCTCCTGCTATGTGCTAGAGCATTAAAAGACTTAATCAAGTGGATTGATTGAGCAGAAGTCTTGGGTTCGTGGAACCTAAGCAGGAGTCTTAAGTCTGTATGGCTTAAGTAGAAAGCCTTAAACCTGAGGGGTTTAAGAAGAAGTCTCTGTTTGTGGAACCTTGAGCATATGTCTTGGGCCAGAATAGCCTGAGCAAGAAGTCTCGGTTTGTGGAACCTTGAGCAGAAGTCTTGGGCCAGTGTGGCTTGAGTAGGAAGTCTTGGTTTGTGGAACCTTGACCAGAAGTCTTGGGCCAGTGTGGCTTGAGCAGGAAGTCTCGGTTCGTGGAACCTTGGGCAGAAGTCTTGAGCCAGAGTGGCTTAAGCAAGAAGTCTTGAGTCTGTAGGACTTGTGCAAGGAAGTCTTGAACCTTAGGGGTTTAAGCAAGAAGTCTTGGACCTAGAGTCTGAGCATTGTAAAAAGTCTTATGCAGAATGCATAAGCGATTGTGGTCATGATTTGGTTATAGAAAAAATCTCTTATGAAGCAAGAGGACTTGACTACTCTCAGTTGGGAGGAACCAGTATAAATCTTTGTGTCTTCTGCTATTATTTATTTGTTTTTGTTAACATTTCACTGCTAAGTATAATCAAAATGTGAACACCAGTTTAGATTCTGAACTCTGATCGGACGCAAATTAAGAAAGCGGAAAACACAATTCAACTCTCTCTTCTTGTGTAATTTTTCTCACCTTCAATTGGTATCAGAGCCTTGTCTGTACATAATACTTAACAGTGGTGCAGATAATTATCCAATGAGAAAAGTATGTCTGTTAAACACATCATGTTTCTTCTCAATTAGATAGATCTACATATGTTTAGTGTACTCATCTGAAGTTCAAGAAATAGTTATTACCTCTCATGTCTTTTTTTCAAAACGGCCACATACTTCTAAGCATATCAGTTCCAGTTTCTACCTTAACTTCATTGGCAAGTTACCTCTTAATGACTAACTAATTCAACTTTGTGGATAACATTTTTCACACACTTCATCGTATAGTTTGATATGGAGAAAAGCATACATCATTCTCTTCATTTTGAGTAGGGATGGGAATATGTCAGGTCTGTCTAGAGGGGCTTATAGCTTAACCTATTTAAAGTCTGGCCTATTTAATAAAAATGTTAGACTTATGCTTTTTTAAAATTATATTTAATTATTTAGGCTTAGACTATTAAAAAGCCTATAAATTCTTATAGGTCGGCCTGTGTGTGTATTAGAAAATAGAATAAATAGTATATAAAATGCTTTGTTGTCTATGTAAAAAATTAGATAAAATAGACTATTTGAAATCCTTAATGTGAAATCGGCTTTCTGGCTATACAAGGCTTTTAAAAAGGTCAGACCAACTAAAAAAAGTATATATTAGGCCATAGGCCAAGCTCAGACTTTAAAAAACTATCGTAGGCCATACTCAAACCTAACTTATGTCCACCTCTAATGTTGAGCATATTCGGCCGCTTGAAATTCACATGATTATGCCTCTTGTGCCATGTCAGCTCATTGTTAAAGATACTGTTTATGTAAATCATTGATGACTAGGGACATTGATACTAATATTCAAAATCAATCTTGCATCTGCATTATAGACCTTTAATTCTCTATTTACTAACTTCATTGAATATTTATTCTTAAGCAATTGACATTGGCTTATCAAATTGCTTGTCGTATAAGAAACATACAATGCTTCATTGATGATTGATTTTTGGCGATATCTCTTTCTAATAAACACATTTTCAATTTCTTCTAACACCACTTGACTGTTATTGAAAACTTGACATTCCTTCTTACATAATCAACAAGATTCAAAAACCACTAATTGCTCTATGTCATGTGATTGTTGTATCATGTGTTTAGGTACCGCAAACTAGATTAATCTTGATTCAGGTTTGTTGTGGCCATTAGAAGAACATATTTTGAGTCACTGTTATATGCTTATGCAAGTTGACCTTCTCTGTTATCACCTTTATCATTATTGTTTAAGTAGCATTCCCTTGCATAATGGCCATACTTTGATAGTCGTAGCATTGCATATCTTTGTTGCGAACTTTTTTCTTGAAATTCTTGTTACTTGCAATTCCACTCTTACATAATTTTGCAATGTGATTCTTTGAGTTCTTATTAAAGTTTACAAAAACTTATTTCTTATTTTTTTTTCATTTCCTTTTTAGCTTCTTGAATCATCATCCTTTGTCTTCTTTTTTATCTTGGCTTGTAATGCTTGCCCAACCACCTTTTCTAAATTCCTTTGCTTCATTTTCAACTCAATGTACTTCTAGAGAGGCTTGAAGATCTTCAATCATCATTGTAGCAAGATCCTTTAATTTTCTATTGCACAAACGATGTAATCAAAGCTTGGAGTTAAAGTTCTCAAGACCTTCTCAACCTTCATCATTTCACTCAGAGTTTCACCAAATGTCTTCATTTGGTTAGTCACCACCATCAATCTTGTGAGGAACTTAGCCATTGATTCTCATTTCTTTATTTTGAGCATTTCATACAAACCTCTTATTGTTTAAAGTTTGACCTCTTGAGCTTATCATCACCACCATATACTTTTTTGAGTGTGTCTCATGCACTCTTTGTTGTTTCTTCTTCAATTTTTTCAAAGATATTTAGATCAACATATTGATGGATCAAGAACAACAACTTTTCTTTTTTCTTTTTTTTTTTTTTGCTCACGATGCAGTACCTTACGCGCCTCTATTGCATTATCCTCCACTGTTGCAAGTCCATTAATCACAATTTCAAAAACATGTTAAAATTCGAAAATCATATTCATCTGCATACACCATCTATCATCTATTATAATTTTCCCCTTTAAATATTGACAGATTTGTAGGGAATCAATTTGAAGTAGTATTTGAGTTTGTCATTGATTTTGATCAAAGATTAATGAATGAATCAAATCAGACTATGTTATACTAATTTTTTGGAACAATATGCTACGCAAGACATAAGAAAGAAGAAAGAAAATCAATTGCTTGTGTTCTAAGCCACTGTTGTTTGCAAGTTAAAAAGATGAAAGTAAGAGAGAATGAACAAGTTATTTAGCAAACTCTAACTACTTTAAGAATCAAATAACTAACTTTAAACCAATTAATGGTTAACTACTAATAAACTTGGATTACAATTTAACAAGTGCGTTTTTGTTTAAATTGTATAGTTTATTTGATATACTAACTTTCATAAAATTAGAAATTATTTTGGAATAACAAAAGGACTTTTTTAGTATAAAAGTTGTATACATCTATGCTCATTCGTTGTTACCATAAGAATAAAAGTCTTTAGTCTACTCCCAATACTTATCAAAATGATTGGTAGTCCTTGGTAAACTGTTGATGTTTGGTTTGTCATAGAAAGGTTTATAGAAGAAAATACAGTTGACGCACTCCAAACCTCAAAAATAATGGGCAATAAAGAATTCTAAAATCTGAACCACAAATTTATGGGAGGTTGATATTGACAATTGATTTAAGCTACTACATCTAGATCTTCTAAAAGGTTACTTTCCAATGGGCAATAACGTTGTTACCGAAGTTACTAGTCCCATAGCAAACATATCTCTAGCTAGCTAGCTTGTACCTTTTCATTGAAATTTGACATAGATTGGATCTCTTAAAAAAAAAAAAAACTATTTTCAAACTGTATCTCACAACCATTTTACCATCTATGTTTAAAAATAACTCAATAAATATCCACATATTAAAATAGTGAGAAGCTATCCCGTAAAAAATGCACTCTGCTAAATTTACCACTTCTTTCGATTATCATTATTCTCTTCTAAGAGATGATACTAATGAGACAAAAAAAAGACTAAGATATTTATCTCTAAAGCTTCTTTTTCCTCAATTATGGAACATGGTTTTTCCACTTTTCATTAGCTAACATGTGTTGTGCTTGCAATCAATGTGGAATCTTAATTGTTCCAGCTAAGATGCACCTCATAATTAAGAATTTTGGCTGTTGTAGTTGGTGTCACTAGATAATAATAGAAGGATCTTTTTGTTGTGCTTTTAGTTTTTCTTCAACTTCGACCGTTGTGGCAAACCCCACACAGTCCAAATCAACCCACCAGAATAGTGAACCCAATAAAGGAAGAAAAAAAGAGCTACAAAAAGCATTACAACAACATCAATGCAACACCAAAACATATAGCTACATTCAATTTCTTTTATATTTTATACTTGTAAAAAAAAAGGTCAAAGCCCACCCTATTTTGGGCCGCCCCGTCAAAGCCCGAAAAGAAACAAATTCAGGCAGGGCAAACATGGTTGAGTCAAAGCCCGAAAAAAACAAGGTCAGGCAGGGAACATGGTTGAGGCGATTGAGACGGAGGGTCTAAAACATCAGTGACGGAGGGTCTAAAACATCAGTCCGCTCTGAGGCGATTGAGACGGAGAGTCCAAAACATCAGTCCGCTTTAAAAAAAAAATGAAGACATAGTGGATCCACATAGATTACACTTATTAAGTCTACCATTTATGTAAATATCTGCATCCGAAAAGAAAAACGGAGCACACATTAGAGTGTGCGGATCAAAAACCTTGATCCGTTCTAAAAAAATTGGACAAAACAAAAATGTCAGTGCGGCCCCGTTTTGCTACCCCAATGCTTACTAACTTCTCATATGAGAAAATGACGTTTCAACAACAGGCAACACTACTAATGGAATACATTCCAATTAAACAAAACTACTAAAGTCTCACACTAATCATACTTAATGGAATACATTCCAATTAAACAAAACTGCTAAAGTCTCACACTACTCATACTTAATGATTACGTCTAATATCTTGCTTTCCCTTTCAAAGACAATATAAATGCTTGCTGATCATCCTTTTTCTTTATAACATTCTTTTGAATACAATATCACTGAGTGAGATTTATTTGGACCCCATCACTTTGAAAATTGACCCCTTGTGAATAAGAAATGGAGCCTACACACAGTTTTTTTTTCACTTTATAATAGCAAGGGTTTTTTTTGTAAGCGAGAATTTAATTAACAGAGTACTAGGGGAACTCTAATCCGATTACAAAAAAGCCGATACACCGAAAATTACAAACCAAATGAAACTAAGCAAGATAGTGTAAAGGATTTTTACAAAAATCATAGAAGTTACATTTGGAGTTTGTAATTTTACCAATAAAGGACCATCTCCAGCTAAGAAGTTTAATATTCCAAACAACGTCGAGAGCACTGATTTTTTCGCAAGGGTTAGAAGAGTGAATATTAGAAGATGGCTTGCTAGTAATTTTTCAAAAGATAACAAACATCAAGAACTAACAAATAGAAAAACCACATTAGGACAAATCATGGACTGAGTATTTCATTCCAATTAGTAACAGTTTAGCAGCAAAGTTTGGTGTGATAGCAATGTGTATATGGTTTAACTATCTATCCTCCTACCCTACTTGGAAATAATTTAGGTACTTACTTCCCCTTCAAGCAAGAATAATCAAGACTATTTATGAACTTATCTCAAAATTACCAACACTTTTAGAAAATTAACAAACTGTTCAATATTGTTCCCCACCTCATTTATGGCAATAAACATAAAAGAAACCTATCACGTGCTTTCAATTGAAAAGATCCAAGAGCCTTTCACCTTAAAAATATCCCAACAGTTTTAACTTGCATAGTACATTAAACCCAAACTGACAAAATAGAACAATCAAATTCTCTTCATAGTAAAAACAAATAAGAGATGACAGAATCCAGTTACCAATTTCCATATCTATTCAAGGTATATACGAGATGAAAATGAAACTTGTGCAGAGAATAATACAGTTGATTTAAAGAAATGCTTTGATTTTCAATTCCAACTTTTACATGGAAAGAAATTTAAAACACAGTAATCTTCTCTAATTTCTATAGTCTAGTGTAAAAAGAAATGAAGGAAAGTGATATCTATGGACTTCGAAGAAGAAACGTGTAAAAGGATAAAATGAAAACAATAATGTTACAGAACAAGTATAGAAGAATTTCACCTATCAGGAAATTACCACCATTGATGAACAAGAATTCCACTTTTTCTAAGAGAATTGAAGAGGTCCAAGCATTGATCATATGTTTTCTCGTACTTCGAACTCCTCTCCCCAGGACAACATCTCTGCCATCTATTGTAATGGCATTCAAGAAAAATCTCATCGATCAAACAGATTGCCCCGGTTTCAAACAACCTCGGTATCAGATCAAATTCAGTACCCTCCACATCCATTTTCATCACAACAAAATCATTCTTCGTAACCGTGTTCTTCAACCAATTAGCAAAATCGAATCCCTGTATCTTCTCCACCTCCCCATCAAACTCCTTCCCTCTTGACTCCAAAGGTTGAATCCTACCCATCCCTCTTCCTTTAACCTCAACATGCTCCCCGGGATTGCGATGAATCTCAAAACTTAAGGTCTGGTTCTTCACCCAAGCAGCATAAGGAATCAAAGTAAGCCCTTTCTTCAACCCATACTCCTTGTGAAAAGTCTTATCAGCTTCAATTGCATACACATGAAATGTCTGGTTCTGTTTAGGATACTGTTTCCTAAACCAAGATCCTATGCTAGAGCCATAGCTTCTAGCTCCAACATCAACATACAAATATCTATTCTTGAAACTTATATCAACCATTGAAGATAGATACTTTATGTTCATTATATTTCTTTTCAAAGTAATCCATGGCTTCAATGGTTCCTTCTCAATCAATGGCTCAGCAATTCTAACCAAATCTTTCTTATACCCAGGAACATAACATTTCTCATTCGAATAATAATCACTATCGAATTTACCAGCAACATCATCATTAACACACTCATTCTTCAATACAGTTTCATGTATATGAGGCATTGAAGAATCAAAACCCTCTAAAACATGTAACTTCACTACTTTGAAACAATGAAACAAATCAAGGAATGAATTGAAACTGTAAGTATCTTTAGGGTTTGTGAAATGAAATACCGCGAATCCTCCCGGTTTCAGCGTCCGAGCAATCTCTGCCGCAAATACAGCCGGCTTCGCCGACCTCGCAAATGAGTCTTCACCGGAGAAAACGAAATCAAAGTAATTCTCGCCGAACGGAATTCGGTCACCGCTTCCTGATTTTACAAGCGGCTTCACTGATTTCTTCGAGATTCCAACCGCATTTCGGACGCCTATTTCTCTCAGCGCAAAAACATCGCGTCCGGTCGGCGTTTCCATGCAGAGTGACTCCGACTCAGTCGAGAGGTAACCGCCGGAGATTAGGTCATGAAACACCGACGAGTAAAAATGAACACTGTCAAGCCACTCCTTGCTGGAATAAAGCTCTGGTAGCGACGAATTTCCACGAACTCCGCCGGAAGAAGACTCGCCGGAGAAAGGATCACTGCCGGAAATAGCGATGGTGAGAGTCTCCGGCAGGGTGAAGAAGCAGAAATTGCCGACGTTGCATGACTCACCGGCGATGGAGATGACGTAAGCGAAACGGATGGCGATGATGAAAACTCCGGAGAGGAGTAACCGTTTCAGAAGGTTCCAGAAAGAGCTAGGCTTCGCTGCCGTATGTTCCATGGTAGCCATGGTGTACTTTTTTTTCATTACTAAAAATCTAATAAAAATTAAAATGAAAATGTAAAATAAAAAAATGGAGTTTTACTTTATCTGGAGCAGAATCTAGCTGAGGTATGGTTGGCTCCGATTAATGGTTTTGGTTCGGTGGTAAATATTGGGAAATAGAGAAAAACGCGAGGGGCAAAACGGGAATGCATGTTTCGAGAACGAACAAGGTTAAGAATGTTTTTGTCTGTTCTCTGTGTTTGAGTATGGAGAAGTAACGAGCAAGTCCGTGACTCGATAGTATGTGACTCGGTGATGGTGGCAGAATATTAAAAGACAGTGGAGACCGGTAACCGGAAGGACCGGTGGAGCGGAAAGTGAAAAGCGAAGCGGATTCTGATGCGTGGATAGAGGAGTGTAGTGTTTTTCGATACAAGTATCGATCTTTGCAAGTTTCTATGTTTGAGGAAATAATTAAATATATTCAATTTCTATTTTTGTTCATATTTGTTAAATTTTGAAAAATTTGCCTTAACTAAATCACCTTTCTTAATTTGGAAGAAAAACTAACTTGTGTGTTTTCTATTTACATTTTTTATTTTATTTTAACAAATTATTTTTAGATTATTAATGTAGTAGTATTACTTTTAATGTTATTAATTTTGTATTTATTAATTTTTATTTTACTAATAATAATTAATAAAATATTTAAATAAATATTTTTTTTTTGTTAAAATCTGCACACGATGTCGTTAATAACTCTACTAATGATAAGTTAATCACTATGAGTTAATTAGTGTTGCAAGAAATCAGTCTAAGTTGTATAAAAATATTGTCTATCTTTTTTGTGTGACGGTTGTTTATTTATATATTAGTAGAAGATCTGTGCGTCGAATAAGTTAATTCATATCTTAGATCATTCGATAATAAGTGATTATTGCTGATATATAATTGTTATTATAAAATTATTAACAACTACAAATATTTAAAAATAAAGATGTAGCAAATCACCAACATGATAAATCTAATATATCTAGTAACAAAATATATTTATAAATATCACTAATAACTATAAATATTTACGATTATTTTGTTGATTAAAACAAAAAAAAAGTATTGTGGTGATAGTGTCCCGTTAAAATAGTGTGTTTCAGTGAAAAAATTCACAGGAGTTTGTAGTTTGATGTTTTCATTACGATCTAAAAAATAACAGATTTAGTAGTGTTAATTGATTAGTCGTGTGAGTACAATATTGTTCAATGTGATAATTTTTAAGAATTGATTATAAAAATTAAAAGTAAACTATTTTTAATTTTATTATCTATTAGATTTCAACTTGTTTCTAACACTTCATAAATATTTTTCAACTTGATTGCAAATATATATTATATAGAGAATGAATTCTATCTATTGACAAAATGCATAACAACATGATAATTTTAACATGGAGAAAATACTCAATACATCTAAAAAAGCTCAAAATATTGGATAAGATGCAAGACTTTTCAAAATGCAATTCTATCTATTTGCAGTGTCACTCCATTTTTCAAATAATATGTAAGCAACTAATTGAATTACAACCAAGACAAGAAAATTTATATGAAATCATGAATATCAGATCCTCCCAAACCACTCATAATAATAATAAGTTCATTTTCCATCCACATTAAAATATCTATTTCTTTTAATAAAATCCGTCCATTTTTTTATGACTATTATATTTCAGTAGCCAATTGGATTTAGTTTTAAGTTCATGTTTAGTAACACATTGCATCTAATAAAACCATTTACGTTTTCATAAATAAAAATATAGTAACATTTCAGATAATTAACTAAGAGGGTGCATCCTATTAACCAAGATTATGTTAGTAGAAATAATCAAGAAAAGGGGGGGAGGATTTTTATCCCCTGTAATGCTCAAAAGCGCATCATTTCAAAGTTCATGATAATAGTAATTGAATCAGCAAAAACCAAAAATCATGTTAATAAATCAAATGCATCATATCAGTATAATTTCTTTTTCTTTTTCTCTAACTGGATCAAGTAACTCATATTTGTTAAGTAGAAAATAATCCAACCAAATTGAATCAGTAAAAACACCAAATTACTTTCAACAGTAACAGTCAATTACATTACCGTACATCAGTAAAAAAAAGAATGGAAATTTACAGTGCACAAAGGACAAAAATTACAAAATATCTGAGATGCTGAACCATTTTTTGTTGCTTTTTAATTCCACTCACCTGCACAAAATCAAGGATTTGTGATTATCCCTCTAACAGATTTTTTCAATTCCTATCCAAACTTCCATTTGATTACCTTCTCTCAAATATCCCTATAAATACACTCATTGAGGCTCCTGAAAAGACACGCGAAAAAGCATTGTTACTTTGCTGGAATTTTACCCCAACCTTACATCAAAGCTCTGCATTTTTGACCTTTTGAAGCTAAACATTAGAGCTTCAAAAGGTTGAGCTTAGCCACTACAATCCCATTCCACGACCACACAAAGAAAATAGGAGCAAAGCGAATAGAAAATCAAAGTTGAAAGCATAAGAGATAGAGAAGAATCGAATCCCTTTGAGATGCTACTACAACAATACAATAATTCAATTGTGATATTTCAGGGAACAACTATTCCAACATATTGATATTTTTATTCCTTTCTAAGAGCTCAAATTGGAGAAATATCGGCATGTCAAGGTAATTGGGCACTTTGAGACGTGGAGTTATTTACTTACTTTCCATGAGCAGTTTCTCCAGAAAGCATGATTCCATCAGAACCTTCTTGAACAACAATAGAAAAATCAGATATCTCTGCTTTGGTTTGTATCCGGTGAACAACCATGCTTTCGAGCATATTTGTTGCCACAAAAACAACATTTTCCATGCTACGGCATATCCTAATTATCTCTTCCTATATTAGTTAACATTAATTAAGTTAAGATATGCACAAACTAATGTCTAGTTATGGAAGAAACACTCGATGATTACATTTAACATTAATTAATCTCAAATTTGTTTAAAAACAACTTTACCTTCAAAAGTGAAACCTCCTTAATCGAGAGTTATGCACCAAGATTTCCTCTTGCAACCATAGCCTAAACAGAATGGTCAAAGAAGACATGTCAGCATCCACAGTCAAACTTTAAAAAAACCCAATTCTCCAGAATCAGGCCAGTTAGGCAACAATCTTAATTAAATAATACAGGATTGGGTTATCACCCCATCAGACACGGTAATAATTGAATGCAAGTTTGGTATCAAGTCTGTACTTTCAATTTTTACAATTACATGTATATCAGCACCACAGCCTGCATTAGTGAGAAAGGGAATTTATCATATTTCTAAATAATCAGGAAAACTAATCTGTTGTATAATTGGAAAATAAATTGTATCTTGAATAATTACTTTTCAAATAATTCTTCAGTTCATGAACTACTTGTGTGTCCTTTAACAAAATAAACGGCATAGAAATCAACTTCATTATCAACTCCAAATTTGATGTCATCCTAATCCTTCTCTACAGCAAATAAATAGGAGTATTATGCGCCCGGGAAACCAACATAACCTTAACCCTCAACCTAACCAACTCTCACATACACAATTGAGAAGAAAGAGAGAGACAATAATAAGAAATTACTATCAAAAACAGGAATAATATTCCATATGTCTAACCAGTAATGGAAGGTGGTGTTGCACTCTTTCCTCTAACATTCAAATGTCTCCTTGACCTGAGTTCTCCTCCATGAATAACTTCACATTTCACAGAATCCGCTGTCTTTACATTTTTTATTTTATTTTAACAAATTATTTTTAGATAATTAATGTAGTATTATTTTTAATGTTATTAATTTTGTATTTATTAATTTTTATTTTACTAATAATAATTAATAAAAATATTTAAATAAATAATAATATTTTTTTTGTTAAAATCTGCACACGATGCAGTATATTAACTGATAACTCTACTAATGATAAGTTAATTAGTATGAGTTAATCAGTGTCGCAAGAAATCAGTCTAAGTTGTATAAAAAAATTGTCTATCTTTTTTGTGTGATGGTTGTTTATTTATATATGATTTCTTATACTCTAAGTTCTTAAAGACCAATTCATCATTAAAATTCATCTCTCCTTATTTATTTGAGGGCAATAAATAAGAATCAATTTCTTTGCTTCTTTGTTTGAGAGCAATTATTTATTTTATTGTTATTTATATGCTTTGAATGTTCAGTATGCATATTAAAAGGTATTAGTGAGAAATATGATATTTTAAACATGGATTAACTTTTTCGGCTAGGGCTATTTACGATGATCTAACTTGGTCCTGTCCCGTGGGATGATCTGAAATCGGGACAGACTATATTGAGTCTAGGTTTGGATTCGCCCTAAATTCCTGAATTTTATATATCCCTTCAAGCACGAGACCTATAAGGACGGGATGTTTTAGGTGAGAGACCAAATTATACATAAGCCATCAACTATTAGGTCTGAAAATGAGAAATGGTTTGAGCGAGAGACCAAATTATTCATAGTCTTTTTAATGGGTGTTTCCCCTCTATAAGGGTCAAATCTTTCTATATTAGGGCAAATTGCTTATAGCATAACTTTTCATTAGGTTGTCCTTTTCAGAGTGTTGTCGAGGTCTCTTATTTGCAAGTATCAGTCCGGTTAGCCTACTAATCATATATGGCTTGCCCTTTCTATTTTAGGGTATGATCTTCTACCATTATCAAAATCCTCATAGAGTTTGTCTCATCCTTAAGGGTGCTCTTTATCGTATTACCAAGTCCTTCAAGCATGAGATCTGTAAGGGCGAAGTGCTTTCAGTGACAGATCTTGCCAATACAATGTCGCCTCTACGATAAAAAGGAGTTGTTATAGTCATCTGGTATTGAATTCTCATAGTGGGAAGGGGATGACACCTTTATTTTGTAGGCGAAAGCTTAGTATATCACGATCAAAATTGGCCAGAGATCCACTGACGTCCTTTGAGTATCCTTCCCGATCCTAGTAAGAACAAAAGAACACGAACATAGGGGAAAAGTGTTTTCAAAGTAGGTTGATCATTATTCAAGGGCATGTTTCCTTTATAGCCTGAGATTTTTTCCTTTTTCAAGCTCTTATTATGTGATGGTGATTTGTTCCTTTTCTGTTCTAGAACCAAAAATGGGGAGTTGAATGGAGGCGGCGGTGGATCGTAGCCTCTGATGCAGTGGAGTGGGGGAACCTGGGGGAATATCACTTCAATGCTCAAATCAGTATATGCAGAAGAAAAGTGAAATGAAATTGTATTTGAAACTTGTTACCTCAATTTGGCGCCTACATTATATATATATATATATATATATATATATATATATATATATATATATACACACACACACACACACACACAAAGGGGAAAATAACAAACTAGTTATTTGCTCGCCATTTTTTAGAATGCTTATTGGATTTGCTTTAGGTTTGAGATCTCTTGGGATCATAAAAGTAAATATCTCCACTAATTAGGAAGATTCTTGAAGGATTCAAACCTTTATCAAACTCCAGGCCGGGTCGGCCCAGAACAGTTGCCCCTCAAGTCCTTGCCGAGGCATATGTAGGTGGGGGCTTGATATTACAACCTCAGTTTTTGTCCACCCCCTGGTTATTTTTTAGACGAATAAATGAGGATCATTTTATTCCCTTAAGTAACCATACATCTAATGCACCATACTTCAAACGCTTTTGTAGTGCTCTTGGAAGAGATGTTTTCTCGAGGTGTTCCTCCAGTTATGAAAGTAATGTAAGGGCACTTACCTTTGTTGGCCTATTTTTTTCTCCCTGCTTGTCCCGATTGTGGTGGTCTTTAAGGGGGATTTTCCCCTAAGAGACTTTTCCCTTCCTCGCTTACTTCCCTTCACGTGTTCATTCTGCAGGCCTCTTTAAATTAGCTTTTCGATGGCATCCTTCAGTTAGATACAGTCATCAGTATTGTGGTCGTTGCTCTTATAGAACTGACAGTATTTTGATGTCCATCCGGGATGTCTATCTGACAGGATAAGAGGGTTGGATTCATGCCTTTTGAAATTATGTGTTCACATTGTCTTGATAGATCCTCACACGGGAGACCGTCAATGGGTGTATCTTTCGTACTTCCCTTGCATGTTTTGGTTAGAATCATTCTGATGTCGGTGAGGCTCTTTTTCGGTGATGCTACCAGAGTGAGACTCTCTAAATGCGGGGTTATCAAAACGTGTGGTCAATTTCTGTTCCAAGATCATAAAAGGTTCTGCCATGGTTAACATCTCTTGGGCGGATTTGACCTTCTTCCCAAGCTTTTTCTTGAAAATGTGGTTACTCAGAAGGTTGTTCTAGAAAATCCAACACAAAATTCCTTCATGGTCCCCGTATACCTTGATCAAGGCTTGCGTAAACTGGTCGATATACGACCGTAAACTTTCTTTCTTCCTATGAATGATCCCGGTTAGGGTGGCCTCGGTTATCGAACACCACTTCCGGGCTGTGAATTTTGCTAAAAATATCTTACAAAATTCCTCCCAAGAATCAAATACATTCGTCGGGTAGTCTGTTGAACCATAACCAAGCTGGTCCGATCAAGTAGACTGTAAACAACTTGCAATTGGAGGCGTCTTCAGCGCTGGAATAATTGAAACGTTCATCTACGAGTTGCACATGCTCATCAAGATCCCCCTTTTCGTCATAGTCAGTTAATTTGGGCGGCTTTTCCATAGACTTTAGGATCTTGCTTTTCAAAATTTGTATCGACAGCAGGTGTTTTGGCTGCACCTTCTCGCAGGGGTGGGGGGATTTCTGTGTGAATCGGGGAGGAAACATGATTGTCTCGGTCTCCTATAAGTCACAAAGGAAGAGTTTAATTTTTTTTTACTTATGCGTCGATCCTTCGACCGATGAGCCTCATCTCTTTTCATCCCGGTTGGCTCTGGGACTGCAACGCGAGTCTTTCTTAAAGCATTTTCTTGAATTGTATTGTTGCGATAAGGAACGTTGTTAAGGCTCTCTTCAAGGTGATTAAACATTTCTTCAATAGCGTGTGATTTTTGTTTCTGAACAATGTGAAACATATTATTCAACAGCTCATTGGTGCACGTCGAGGTTTGCTAGTTGAATAACAAATGTGAATTTGTGGAAATCGTATGAATCAAGAGTCGATTCCTGCATAAGGTGCTATTGTTCCGTTCTGGAAGCGAAGATAAGGAGTTGAACAGAGGTGATGATGAATCTTAGCCTCTGATGTGATGGAGTGGGGGGACTTGCAAGGTTAGCCCTCCAACACTCAAGTCATAAAGAATGTTTTGAAAAAATATATAAGTTGTGGAGAAAAAATAGATACATTTATTTACTACTACAAAAATACATTTAACTTCGGACGTGAAGTTGATTTAACCTTAGTTATAGAGGCGAGGTAATGAAGGGCCTCATAAAAACTCTCCATTATACCCCTCGATTTAGAATAATCGAAGAAATAGTTGAAATGGTCATTGGTTCGATCTCTAATAATATATTTTTTATATTTTCAAAACTAGTGTCATATACCTCTCGGTGTATGACCAAAACCGAGGGGAAAGATAAATTATTTTTCTTCAAAAATACTCATTACATTATTTACATAGAATATTAAATAATTAATTTGTTTACAAACTACATTGTTTACACATAATATCACATTGTTTACACATACTATTAAAGTAAAAATACATTAACAAATTTTGAATCAGACTCATCGTCATTGTTGTCGGTGAAGAACAAGTGTCGGATCTTGGGGAAGAACAAATGCTAGATTCTCGTTTCGTTGAATCTTGGGGAAGATCAAATGTTGGATATTTCATGCATTTGTTTCTGATATAAAAAAAAAGATTAGATAAAAAATTAAATATTTTCAGTTATATGATTATTTAAGAACGGAAACCTTGAACCCAAATAATTTTCTGCTCTTGCAATCCATCATAGAGAACTTTTCCAAGTTTCTTTAAGTTTAAAAGTTTTCATGTAAAATTTTTCATTATTAATTTTTAATATTCAGAATGATTTTATAATGTCTTTTAGGTTTCACGCGGATCACTAATGACAATATCTTGAGCATTGATACTCATTAAATAGACAACAAAGATTTGTTTAAGGATGGTGGATAAACTTAATAAACATGCTTATATATTCCCTCAGTTATTACTCAAAACTATTGAGAATATAATTCTTTGTGTCAAAACACCATATTGGCAGAGTCTGTTGTTATCGAAATGCTCTGTGTGTAGAAATTGTATAGTTGTCGAAATGTCAAAGAAGTGTGTCTTGACAGAAATTTAGACCTAGCTTTATTTTATTTTTTTAGTTGAGTTAGGTTAGTTGGAGATTGCTTTGTGTGCAAGAATTCTCAACCTATAAATAGGGAGGTACCCTATCATTGTAATAATGCAGTTGCATAGAGAAAATATTGAATAAACTTCAGTTTGAAGGTAGAGAGAAACTCTAAAGAAATATTATCCTTCTTCCCCTTTTCTCTCAAACCATAATTTCTCTTTTCTTTCCAATTCTTCTTTTATTTTCTTCTTTAATAATCGTTGCGCACCAGAATCATCTTGCAACCAAGGCGTGGTTGATTCACTCAAGTGAAGAGTGAAGAACAAGAGGTAGAATCAATATGAAGAATTGATTCTTGTTCTTCCAGATTGATTTGGAATTCTCCAAGTTTTGGGTGTAATTCCAATATATGGTATCTAGAGCACTAGTTGTGTGATTCTTGAGAAGCATATCATGATGAATCATCCGAACATATATTTTCCATTAAGTCTTCCAATTTTGAATGGTAAGAATTATGATAATTGGTGTAAGCAAATGAAGATTGTCTTCTAATATCAAGACATGTGGGATCATGTGAAAGAAAGAGTAATGCCCCTTACAGAAAACACGACGGATAGAGAAAAGGTTGCACGTAAAGAATTGAAGAAAGATTATAAAGCTCTCTTTATAATTCATCAAAGTGTTGATCCATACAATTTTGAAAAGCTAAGTGATGTTGAATCAGTGAAAGAATCATGGGAAGTTTTGGAGAAATCATTTGGAGGTGATGAAAAGGTAAAATATGTGAGGTTACAAACTCACAAAAGAACGTACAAATTGCTACAGATGGAAGAAAGTGAAAGCATAACTAATTCATTGGCTAGGGTTACGAAACAGATGAATCAAATCAAGGTATGTGGAGAAGTGTTGACATCAAGATCATTTGTTAAAAAGATCTTGAGGTTATTGGCTCCAAAATTCGATCACATGGTAGTAGCCATAGAATAATCGAAAGACTTGTCAACATTGACAAAGGAAGAGCCTCAAGGGACGCTTGAATCTCATGAACAAAGAATGGTTGAAAGAGCTACAAGCAAGTCGAAGAGTGATATGGCTTTGCAGACACAATCAACAAGAGAAAAGAAAGGCAAAGGAAAATGGTTCAACAACAAAGGTAAAGGAGGTTGCAATAATTCAACTGGTAGACAAAACCAACAAGAAGGAAATTTGTCAAATCAAAGAAGACCCTCATACCAAAGCAGTCATAGAGGTGGTGTTGTAGGTAGAACAAGAGGTGATGGACGAAAACCTAACAAAAGTCACATTCAGTGTTTCGATTGTCAGAAGTATGGCCACTACTCTAGTGATTGTCCTGAAAAACAAAAGAATCAAGAAAATGATGCAAAGCTTGCAAATCATGAAGAAGAAGATATGTTTCTGATGGTCACAACAAGAGATAAAGAAAGATAAATTTAAGGACCAATGGTACTTGGACTTAGGATGCTTATCACACATGACTGTTAGGAAAGATTGGTTTGTCAACATAAAACCCTCGATGGAGAACATGGTGAAATTCGCAAATTACAATCCTCTAGCAGTTGAAGGTATTGGTGAAGTTCTGATTATAAGGAAAAATGGCAAAAGGTTAGTAATTTTCAATCTATTGTATATACCAGTGAAAAGTAATTTTCTCAGCATAAGGAAGTTGGTCGAAAAGAATTACAAAGTGTCGATTAAAGATAAGATGATGAGAGTTTTCGACTCGTGTGGAAGGTTAATCTTGAAGGCTCTCATGTCTTAGAATAGAACCTTCAAGATTGAACTTAATAAGATGGAGCACAAGTGTCTTGCAACTGCAACTAGCAGGGATTAATGGATATGGCACTAAAGACTTTGCCATCTCAACTTCAAAGACATCAGAGATCTGAAAAAGAAGAAATATGGTTTTAGGGTTACTAGAAATAGACATTCCAAATGAAGTGTGTGAGGAGTATGTGCGGGCAAAATAACACATGAACAACTTCAGCAAGGATGTTGGAAGCAAGTCAATGGCAATTCTTGAAATCATAAACTATGATGTATGTGGTCTTATCCAGGTGGATTAAATTGGAGGTAACATATACTTTGTCTCATTCATAGATGATTTTAGTCAAAAATAGTTTACTTACCTAATCAAGAAGTAAAGTGAAGTGATTGAAGTATTTTCCAAGTTTAAATCTATGGTCGAAAGATAAAGTGGTCGAAAGCTCAAGATTCTGAGGACTGGTGGTGGTGAAGAATATGTGTCGAAAGACTTCGACACATTATGTGAGAAAGAAGGGACAGTGCATAAGGTGGTTCCACCCTACACTCTACAAGAAAATCGAACTGCTAAAAGAAAGAATAGAACCATCATAAATATGGTGGAAGTATGTTGAAAGGCAAACATCTACCTAAAGAATAATGGGAGAAATTGTGTTGACTGCAACATACATTTTAAACAGATGTCTGACGAAAAAGCTAGAAGGAATCATGCCAGATGAATGTTGGTCTGGTGTCAAGTCTAGCTTAAGTCATCTAAAAGTATTTAGATCTATAGCACATAGACATGTGCCTGATCAGTTGAGAAGAAAAATTGATGACAAGTCGATTCAAATGATCCTAATATGATATCATTCGACTGCTGGATACAAGTTGTTCGACCCAGTGAACATGCAAGTGGTGATCAGCGGGACATGATCATAGATGAGCTTAAGGAATGAGATTGGACTGAAAATGTAAAGAAGGATTTAATGAGAATCTAATGTGAATAACCAACAAGTGAAGTCGAAAGCGAAGTTCAACAAGAAGAAGTCATAGATCAAGCAAGCACAAGCATACCTCAAAGAACAAGACAAATGCCTACAAGGTTTTAGGAATGTGTGATACATCAGATGATGTGGTCAATGATGAAGGTGAGCTGGTACACTATGCTTTCTATGGAGATGTCGAAGTAGTCAATGAAGCTGAGGCATTGAAAAATTAGAAGTGGATTAAAGTGATGAATGAGGAACTGAAGTCCGTTGAAGTCAGCAACACTTAGTCACTTGTTGAATTGCCTTAAGGCAAGAAGGCAATAGATGTGAAGTGGGTATACAAGGTGAAGTTAAATCCCAAAGGAGAAGTAACTAGACACAAGGCAAGACTTGTGGCAAAAGAATTTCTTCAGAAAGAAGGAATCGACTTTGACAAAGTTTTTGTACCTGTTGCATGGATTGAAACAATTAGGTTCGTTGTTGGTCTAGCAAACATGAACAACTGGAATATGTTTCAGATGGATGTGAAAAGTGCATTCCTGAATGACCCCTCAGATAAAGAAGTTTATGTTACACAAACACTTGAGTTTGTGAAACAAGGCCAAGAAAGAAAATTATACAGGCTTCATAAAGCCTTATATAGACTCAAACAAGCTCCAAGAGCTTGAAATAAGAAGATAGATAGTTTCCTAAGGGATAAGGAATTTGTGAAGTGTATAACTGAGCATGTAGTATATGTAAAAAGAAGCAAGAGTGAATTGCTTATATTATGTCTATATGTTAATGACTTGTTAAGAACAGGTAGTTGTAAGAAAGATATCGAAGACTTCAAAGGTGATCTTAGCGAGGAGTTCAAAATTTCTGATATGGGCAACATTATTGGAACAAGATTGTTCATATCCCTTGGGTTTTGATGATAACAAAGTATTTAGAGAACAAATCGGTATACTAACATATTTTCAAGTGCGCAGGACTACAATCTTGGAATTCACCATGAATTAATCCTATTGAATACATACATGGAGAAGCAATGTTACTCAGATTCAAAATGATCAGGATCTGATGAATCTGAATGTGTTCATCAACATCTGAAGTTTCAGACTCTGGTATATTGTTCCAGCCTCTGGTGACACCTCAAACTCTAAAAGAAAAAGGAGCCTTTGATCCGTACCGTGAACCAAAAGTAGACCAGTCTTTTCAAGCGCCAGAATTTTGGGAAGATTCTACTAGGGTTTCGTTTTGGCAAGGCTCAAGGAATAGTGATGTGACCTCTTCAGTCTGTTCTGCTCTTTGGTAGATACCTAGTACTTCTAAAGGTGTTGTGAACAATGCCATTATTCAATGGACAATACTTCTAACCAGATACATTATCCTACGTCTCTCTTGGCCTACTTTTTCGCAAAGTTTATTGTTATGTTCAAACACTTCAATGACTTTTTCTCTACCTCTATAAAAGGATGCTGAAGACTTGAAGGAAGTTTTCAACATCACAATGCATTATAAGATCTTTGGCATAACTCTGAGCTATTATTTTTTAACTCTTATTGAATAAGATCTTAAGATTTCATATCTTAGTATATCTTAGAAATATTAAGAGGTTAATATCCTTTGTGATTGTTTCACAAATGTTATACTTTTGATTGTGTATCAAAGTATAGTAGTTACCTTTTCTTCTAAACTATTTGTTTGAAGTAGAAGAAGTCTCTTGTCTGCGTGCTTGAGCATTGAAGTCTCTTTCTAGGTTGATTGAGTAGAAGTCTCTTGCAAGGTTGCTTGAGCAGTAGTCTATTTCTAGGTTGATTGAGCATTGAAGTCTATTGCAAGTGTACTTAAGTAAATTGTAATTTGTTTGGTTATAGTGAAAATCTCTTTTTGAGGCAAGGGGACTCGACTACTCTCAGTTGAGGAGAGGAACCCAAATAATCTTTGTGTGTTGCTTGCTTTTACTTATGATCACTTTATTTTTGTTGTTGTTACTTGTTTTGATATTAAACTCTAAACATGGTTCAGATTTTGAAGTTTCGTAATCATAAGTGAAACGATATTTTGCCATACACAATTAAACCCCTCTTTTTGTGTATTTTTCTCACCTTCAATTAGCATCAGAGCACGGTCTGTGCATTAAAACTTAATAGTGGTGCAGAAAAGATCATGAGAAAAATATTACTCTCCTCATGGCTGGTAGCTCTTCAGTAACTAGTCCTGAGGAAGATTCTCCTCGTGGTAGCAAATAACCACAATTAAAGTACATCTGGTCAAAATAATTATATTGCTAGACCACCAACATTCAGTGGTGACTCGACTTAATTTGAAAGGTGGAAAAGTAAGATGTACACTCATATAATTGGTTTGGATGATGAGTTGTGAGACATCTTAGAAGATGACAATGACTTTTAGGTCAATGGTGTTGGAATGGTTATTGGTAGGAAGTCTCTCACTCGTGATTAGAAAAATATCTATAGAAAACATCATAGAGTGAGAGGCATTCTTGTTGATGCCTTGCCTTATTATGAGTATATAAAGATTATAGATAAGTCTACTACTAAGACTATCTTTAAATCTTTATGTGAGACCTATTAAGGTAATCAACAAGTTTAAGAAGTCAAATTTAATCTTCTGGTTCAACAATATAAGTTGTTCAAAATGAAAGATGATGAGAACATTGAATATATGTTCTCAAGATTTAAAGTTCTTGTCTAGACTTCAAGTATTGAACAAGAGCTATACTACTTAGGATCATGTCAAGAAGATTCTTAGGAGTTTTCCTGCCAGATACAGACCCAAAGTAATTCTTATTCAAGAAGCTAAAGACTTAAACACTCTAAGACTTGAGAGTCTTATTAGCAATATCCAAAGTCATGAAATGAAGTTAAATGGAAATGAGCCTGAAAAGCAAGTTAAAAACTTGGCTTTAAATTCTGTTGAGAGATCTGAGAAATCCTCTCAAACTAAAAAGCTCAAAGAAGCCACTCATGATGAAGCTTATGATGAAGAATCTGATGATGATGAATTAGCCTTTATCATTAAAAGATTTCAACACTTGGCCAAAAAGAAGAACATATTCTCTGGTAAGAGATATGGCTTAAAAGAGTCAAGTTCTGGGAGTAAAGATCAGGATGGTTGTTACAACCACAAGAAGCTTGGTCACTTCATTGTTGAATGTCTTGATCTCCATAAAGACAAAAGCAGAAAGGAAAGCTTATAGAAGAACAACTTTAAAGGCAAGTTCAAGAAAAGTCTCATGGCAACATGGGAAGAACTTGATAATGAAGGAAAAGATGAAGAATCCAACCTTGCTTTGATGGCTTCAACCTTTTCAGATTTAGAATCTGAGGCTGGTTCTGACTCAGAGTCAGAAGACACAGATTAGGTTCTTTCCAAACTCTATATCTGATTTGGGTACTCTTTGTCATGATTTTATGAAAAGATGACAGCACAATGCCAGACATGTGAAAATGCTAACAAAGCAATATGATCTTTTAAAAGATGAGCTAAAACTTTCTAAAGAAAAAATTGAAAAAGATCAAATTGATTTAGCATAAGAGATGTCTGACAAACCTCTGGATAAAAATGAAGTAGCTATTCAAAATTTCATTATATTTGGGTTTGAAATAACCAAACTTGCTTCCATGATCTATGGAGTAAGTAAGAGCAAAGGAGAAGGTCTTGAATACCAGCAAAAACCTTATAATCCAAGGTATAATGTTTTGGTAAAACCATCAGACCCTTTTTCTTCAAGCACTACTCAAAAGTAGTTGAATGCTTACTTTATGCATGCTGGTGAAAATGGTAAAATTTTGAATCAATCAGAACCCGTGATAGATAACTCTCAAGTTCTGAAGGAATCAAGATCTCATACTCAAAAGTCAAAGGTTCTAAGTAAATTAGAACCTAAGACTCTCAAGTCAGAGATTTTGAAGAACTCAGAACCCGAGACTATTGTATCTAAGGTTTCAAGATATTCAAAAGTCACGGTCAAAACTTATTCTAGACAAAAATTCTGGAATGAGTATAGACCTTACTATAAGGCTAAGGCACAAAGCAAGAGGAATCCATGTAAAATTAACCTCAGAGGACCCAAAAGAGTATAAGTACCAAAGAATGAGATTGTTTTTGCTTTAGATGTGCTTAAAGGAAATAACAAAGCAATAACTACTCCAGGATAGTGGTTGCTTACAACCTTTAATAAGAAGAAGGCATACATTCCAAATACTAACTTTAAAAGAGGAAGGAGGTTTGGAATCATGAAGAAACTAGAAAGAGAAGAACACTTGTATTGGGAAGATTGAAGTCCTCTTGTGTTAAACTGGTGCTTCATACTTGAGGTTATATCTCTGAAGTTTATCCAGTTGTCTTAAGAAGTCTGAGAAGGCTTCTAGTGGTGACCAGAAGAGCATTGTTGGAACAATATTGTTCCTCTTGGACAATCTCAAATGCTGATAGTACATAACTTAAGGTATGATTATCTCTGTGTTTTTATAAGATAACTTCTGATCCTAACATTTATTAATGTGTGTCAGAAGATCTTCATATTTATGAAAGAAGAATTACACTTTAATGTGATAACTCTACTTCTATCAGTTGGGCAAAAAATCTTACTCTATATCAGTGTCTGATGCTATCTAGAAGCTATCTTGATCAAAAAGCTCTGAACCAACTTCTAATGAATATGTAGCCTTTGGAGCATCTCATCCTCTAATACTATGAATAAAACTAACCGCCTCTGATATTTACACAAGTGGATATCCTTTGGTAACTGCCTTTGG
The DNA here is from genome assembly GCA_022829125.1 of Lathyrus tuberosus. Taxonomy (NCBI): domain Eukaryota; kingdom Viridiplantae; phylum Streptophyta; class Magnoliopsida; order Fabales; family Fabaceae; genus Lathyrus; species Lathyrus tuberosus. Next base: position 17,536,628 of record JALAZF010000056.1, on the reverse strand, counting down.
CATCTATCCTCTTATGTGTCATAAATTTGAAACGTCTTTTGACACGTGGATTATAACTATTGAGTAAAAATTCCTCTATTCTAGGTGGTTTGCATTTACTTCTTTGTTTCGTGTTTCTTTTTACATTTATGTTGCGTGTTGTTTGAAATTCCCTTTTCACTCAAAAACACTCATTTTACATCAGAAACACACACTCCACTTCTCACTACCGACACTTTGCTTTTTTCTAACATTATCTTAAAATCCCTTTTTAAAAAAAAGAACCCTAGAAACCCTAAAAGCTCCTCTCAACAATGGCGTCCTCTTCCAATGCTCAACATGCACACATGATAGTCAACTCTGGAAAAAGTATGACCATCAAGCCCAAGTCCATGGATTTGAATCAAGATGATCTAAAGTTATTGGTGGAACAAATTGTTGATTTTGATTCGTTCAATCAGAATGGGTATGATCTTTGGAGCTTCTTCAGAGTTCAAGAGTGGTCACCTATCTTTGAAATTTTGAATGGACCAACCTATCCTTATCTTGTAAAATATTTCTGGGTTAGGGAAGAAGTTTTTGATGAACTTGCTGCATTTGAGGAACTTAGACTTCTGGTGGAGAAGAACAGTTCTTTGAACGAGAAGAGTAACAAAGAAGTTGGATTGAAGAAGATTGAAGAAGTTGAAATTAGATCTACTATGATGGTGTTGATGTGATCATCACTCAGAAAACTATTGCTTAACTTTTAGGAGCACCAAACTCTGGAAAGCTTATTATGGGTACTAATGACAACAGTCCTGAAGCAGAAGCAATCAAGAGCTATTTGTTTGATAATGCTGATAATCATTGTTCCTATGAATCTGGAAAGGTTAAGAACATGAAGAGAGAATTCAGACTTCTATTTAAGATTTTAATTGGATGTTTGATTCCCAGAGAAGGAAGCCCCGATCAGATTTTATGGGATCATACACATTTTCTTTTCTACTTGAATAATGAAGATACGATAAATCTGTCTGCCTACATCTTCAATCACCCGTGTGAAGCACCAAAGATAGCACAAAGCTCCGCAAGAAGAATGTGCCTTATGCTAGACTATTGTCAGAATTGTTTTATCAGGGTCGTCTAATTGATGCCCTTAAAAACTTTCTTGACAATGAGGATCTAAAGGAAATCTATGGAAATGTTTTGTATGCTTATGTTCTTGGTAACATGAAACTTATGAAGAAAGGATATGTTGTGGCTTCGAATTTACCTTTCTTTGTTTGGTGTACCAATCCTAATTATCTTGAGGATTATTCTGTCATCACCAAGATGGATAATCCTGAAGTAATCAAGAATTTCATTGAACATGCTTACAAGGAAGAGTCATTAGATACAGAGATATTCCTAACAAGCCTATTGAAGTGTTTAAGGCTTCTAATAAGAGGAAACAAACGAATTCAAATGTTTAAAAACCTAGCTTCTAAAAAGAAATTTGTACATTAAAAGGAGACTGAAAAGGAAATTGAAGAGGTGATTACATCTAATGAGTTAATGCCATCCAAAACTAGAAGTGAAAAGTATCCCAAGAAAGTTACTTATGTCTCTATCATTTAGGAAAACACCTTCAAGGAAAAAGAGATTGAGGAAACTGGTTGAGTTGGAAGAAGAAGAAGAAGAAGATGTTGGTGTATCCTTGACAAGAAAGAAGAAAGTTGCAGATGACACTGCTCAGAAAAGTGTAATTGAGCTTAGCCTCAAGTGTGCTCAGTTTTAGCATTTGTGATTTTAGATCATTGTAAGAAGAATTCAGAAATCTCTGATGTTGGGGATCAAGAGGCTGTTGTTGTTGGTGGACTAAAATCTGCTGAGGTTCAAGTTGTTGAAGTTATGGCTGGATTTAAGATTGTTGTGTATGAAGCTTCTGTTGTTCCTAAAGAAGTTGCCTCATAAGCTGTTGCTACTTCAGAAGCTCTGAATACTGATGTAACATGTATTAATCTGAACCTTATCTCTGAAGATAATTTTGATTGCTCCACCCTTAACCGAAAATATCCAACCTCTTCACCAATTCCCTCAATTATTCACTCTTCTATAAATCCTTTCTCACCCACTATTGAACCCATGGGGGATCAAAATCATTTAGTTCTTAATATTATGTCTGATCAATCATCACCCATTAACACTATGTATGAACCACCTATTGATATTTCCAGTGGCAAAACTTCTTCCTCAAGTCTTGAATCAGTACATGATGAAGAAAGTTTTGTGTCTAAGCTTGGCCTAAAATCCCTTGACCTTAAACCTGTCTTCATCAACCCTATCCCTGCCATCCCCATTAAAACCTTCTTTCCTCAGGACCAATCTTCTAACCAAAAATGTTCTGCTTCTGAGGCTGAAGATGTAACTTTTGTCCAACCAACATTTACTCCCCCACCTAGAACACCTAAACAATCACCTATACCCTCACCCCAACCTTCAGGATCTATCTCTGGTTAAATTTACTTCTAACCCTAATGTTGAGTCTGAACAAACTCCCTTTGACCACCTTCACCCTGAAATCTTTCTAAACCTATCTGACCAGTCAAACCAATCCTCTGAACCTGAACCCTCACATATTAACAACTCATCCATTTCACAAACTATCCAAACCAACTTGGATGTAATAAAAAATTTTGTTTTGTATAAAGTTCATAATATGGTCCTTGAGAGATCCTTTGGATTTGACCCTATAACATATTCTGCTAAATGGGACTCTCTTCAGACCACAATTGCATCAGCTATTCAGAATCTGAAGAATACTACTTCAGAGTCTGTTTCATCCTCCTGTTCCAGACAAGATGTTTTGGAGAAGAACCTGGCTTTTGTTACTGCTTCTCAACAAGCCATGACCGACAAATAGAAAGATATGGATGAAAGTTTGAAGTCCATGGATGTCAGACAAGATATTATGGGTGCAAATCTTAGGGCTATTTTGGAACTTTTGAAGAAAACTTATACTTAATCTATAGAACCCATTTTATTAGTTCTCTGAACTTATCTTGTGTTTATCTAATATATGCCATTATTTGTTCTTGTTCATCCATTTTTTTTAGTTTATCTGTCTTGTTGTAATGTTTTACATGCTTATGTTTTACAATACGCCATATTTATCTAGGAATTTTTATTATTCTTCTAATAAATGTTTGATATAATATTTACTTAGTTATCTTTTGGATGAATTATTTTCTAGAAATTTCTTGGATGATTAAATGCATTCAAATAAGAATCAAACTATTCAGAATCAAATATCATTACAAAAGGGGAAACTTTTCATTGATTACATGGAAAGAGTACAAAAGTTCTTGGATTACATAAGTTTATCAAGATTAGAATAATAATCCTTAGCCCTAATGAAATCTTCCCATCCAATAACTCATTCCTCACTTCCTTCATCAGAGTCGTATAAAAAAGTCCTTCTTGGAACTATTTTCTTTTTCTTATTCTTCTTTGGCTTCCTCACCCTTAGAGCAACCATAACTGTGGTTGACCCAGATGGTTGGGCTTCCTCAGTGGCTTGCAAAAGATGTTGCTCCATGACCTCTATTGAGAGAGCGAACTTCGTTTTCTCTGCTGAAGAACTCATGTTTCCAAATAGAAAAGAACAGTTGATTAAAAAGATGAAAAGTATGTCTCTGAAGTTGTGCTTTTATAGAGAAAGTTAAGTGACTTGTACGTTGCGACTGGAAGATGGAACATCTGATAATTAAATGTCTGTAATGATGATTTTTGATGGTTGATATTCTTGAATGACGTGTGATCATCTTGAGAAACGCATAAACATTTCAACCACTTTAGCCGTCTATCTCTATTGGGAAGAGCAATTTTATTCTTGCTAGTTTGTATCAGAATTAACTTTCCCATATATTTGTTTGTATTATTAAATATTTTTGTTCTTTTCTATTCTGACATGTTTGAACTCACTTTTTTTATGACAAAAGGGGGAGAAATTCATGGGAGTATTTAAGAAGGTTAAAAGTGTTTGTTAATGCTTTTGATATACGTGAACCCTAATTATTCAGTTATTTTAATAATGCTTTCTTCTGAACATTTTTTTTAAATATCAAAATAAGTTTAAATGAAATTGAATAGAAGTTAGGGGGAGCTTATAAAACTCCACCTTTGAACTATTAGACTCAGGGGGAGCTTACAAACCTCAGACTATGATGTTGTCAAGTTAGTTAAAACTGACCAACCATTGATCTTAAATACATTTGTTTGTCATTATAAAAAATGGGGAGATTGTTGGAACAAGATTGTTCATATCCTTTGGGTTTTGATGATAACAAAGTATTTATAGAACAAATGGGTATACTAACATATGTTCAAGTGTGCGGGACTACAAGCTTAGAATTCACTATGAATTAATCTTATTGAAGGTATAAGTGGAGAAACAATGTTACTCAGATTCTGGATGATCAGAATCTAGTGACTCTGAATGTGTTCATCAGCATTTGAAGGTTCAAACTTTGGTATAGTGTTCAAGCCTCTGGTGATAACTCAGTCTCTGAAAGAAAAAGGCGCCTCTGATCCGTACCCTGAACCAAAAGTAGACCACTCTTGTCAAGCTCCATATTTCTGGGAAGAGTCAACTAGGGTTTCGTTTTTGCAAGGCTCAAGGAATGGTGATATGACCTCTTTAGTTTGTTCTATTCTTTGGTAGATACCTAGTACTTCATAAGGTGTTGTGAACAATTCCATTATTCAGTGGACAATACTTCTAACCATACACGCTCTCCAACGTCTCTGTTGGCATACTTCTTCACTAAGTTTGTTGTTATGTTCAAACCCTTAAACAACTCTTTCTCTACCTCTACAAAAGGAAGCTGAGGACTCGAAGGAACGTTACAACATCACAACGCATTATAAGATCTTTGGCATAACTCTGAGCTATTATTTTTGTAACTGTTATTGCATAAGATCTTAAGATTTCTTGTCTTAGTATATCTTAGAAATCTTAAGAGCTTAAGAACCTTTGTTATTGCTGCACAAATGTTATACTTCTGATTGTGTATCAAAGTATAGTAGTTACCTTTTCTACTAAACTATTTGTTTAATGTAAAAGAAGTCTCTTGTATGTGTGCTTGAGCATTGAAGTCTCTTGTCTGTGTACTTGAGCAGTGATGTGTCTTTCTAGGTTGATTGAGCAGAAGTCTCTTGCAAGGTTGCTTGAGCAGAAGTCTCTTTCTAGGTTGATTGAGCATTGAAGTCTCTTATAAGTGTGCTTGAGAATCTTGTAATCTGTTTGGTTATCGTGAAAAGCTCTTGTTGAGGCATGAGGACTGAACTACACTTAGTTTAGATGAGGAACCAGGATAATCTTTATGTGTTGCTTGATTTTACTTCTAATCACTTTATTTCCACTGTTGTTACTTGTTCTAATATCAGGCTCTGAATGTGGTTCAGATTCTGAAGTTTCATAATCAGAAATGAAACTGATTTATTAGCATACACAATTCAAAACCCATTCTTATGTATTTTTCTCAACTTCAGGCAACATTTCATACTTCCTTGGTATTGAATTCTACAATAGTAGTAAAGGCCTAATGATGCATCAAATAAGATATGCAAATGAAATACTTAAAAGATTTGAGATGGAAGATTGCAATGCAAATTCCACACCTGCTGAACCAAGACTGCAACTGTCAAAAAACTCAGATGACGATGATGTCGACCCAACACACTATAGAAAACTTATTAGCTCATTAATATACCTTTGTCACACAAGGCCTGATCTAGCATACAATGTAGGTATGATGAGTAGATTCATGCAGAAGCCAAAGGTATCACATCTAGCAGCGACTAAGAGGATACTAAGGTATCTCAAAGGAACTAATGACTATGTGTTTACCCTGAAAAATGGTAAATAACTGCTAGTCTCCAAATGTATGATTTACTAGCAGGATCAACGAATGAATCCTTAGGATGAAGTGCTTAAGGGCTTATTTATTGTTATTTCCTTTATGTTCTTAGGATTATGGACTTTGACTAGTGTCGAAGGGAAGTATGGGGATAATGTAATAGTGATTTTGTAAACTTCTTGTAAAAGAAAGTAAAGTGAAAATAAAAGATACTGAAAGCGATTAAAGGAAAAATAAAGGCTGGGAAAAGATGAAAATGATGAAGATGATGTAAATTAAATGAATTAAAAGACTTTGCATTGAATAGTAAACATGATGTTTCATTTGTGCTTACATTCTCTCAGCCATTTGCTCGTTTCTCTTAACGATGATACTTTGAGTTTCTTTGTGAGATTTTTGTAGTACAAATGAACACACCTTAATCCACTAAAATGAACTACTATTTATAAAAGTATAAAATAACTACCCTTTAACGTTCCTTTCTCATTGGTTCGCCACATGCACTTCTTCATGTAATTTGCTTTCCAATTTTCTCCATATGTCCCTCTGAGATAAGAATCCAAGCAGTTACCAAGATTTAAATGTTATGAAATCATGCCCAAGCAACCACTTCTTCGACTATCTCTTGCTGTGATGCTACCTGCCTGGTCGAAGCATATGTTGTCGAACCAATAACTTCAACAACCAAAAAATTCTCTAAGTCCCCAAAGAACAGTCGAACTGCTGCTCTTTTAAGGCTTTACTCTTGTTTGCTGGGTTTTCCTAATTGGTCGAAAATCCCAGCTAACAAATTGCCCCCCAAAAGGCGTCTTTCAACATCTTCTAGGAGATATGGGCATTTTTTTCCTAATTGCTCACTCAGTAGGATGACATCATCCCATCACGACATTTCTTTTCAACGTTCACCTTGAGACCACGCCTTTTTCTTACTTTTAGATCCTTCATTATCACGACGCCATATAAATAGGGTAAGGCAAACTAGGTGCAGTAAACCTACCAACTGCCGCTTCCATTTTAGTGACAAATCACCACACTAACTTGGACAGCTCAACAAAGAAACTGACGAGTCTCTCTCACTTTCCACTATAAATAAACCATCTCAAAACCTTAAATACTTTTTCATCATCTTCTTCAATCTGCAAACAAAGTTTTTAGACAAATTTCTCCAAAGCTTCAAACTCATTACAATGACATCTACCAACAAAAGTGCTCCATTGAAAGAGATTGTCCCTCAGGATTACACACTGAACCACATTACTGCAGTTGGAAATAGGGAGTATGTACCAGAGCCCCTAATCTTGAAGAAAAGACTAGAATATATAAATCACATGTACTCATTCCTTTTACCCTTGTGGTAAAACTAATGCTTTTATGGGTCCTATGCATGACCCTAAAGAGGATCTTTTAAGTGCAAAGAATTCTTTTCTTCATATCATAGGACTAAACCTGTTGTTAGCACTAATAAACAATTAGATTTAGAATATCAAACCAATGACTTGCGAGTTTTCCGATTTGCACCCCCAAACAACAACGATGACTATATTGCTTGGCTAGACAATGTAGAGAATAAGATGAGTAAGACCTGGAAAGAGACGGGGATCTTTGACTTGATACAACTATCTAGAACTGGCCCAACATATTGTCAAAATATGCTTGTCATCTCATTTTACTTCTGGGAGAGTACGCCCAATACATTCCAACTCCCATGCAGAATGTTAACCCCAACTCTCTTCGACATGGCGGCCATAACTGGCCTTCTCCCAGATGGGGAATATTTTAATCATTCTGAACTCGACTCGAATACCATCAACTTTGACAGCAATCGTGCTGGTTTCACAAAGTACATTGCAGATCATCATGTCAATTGTGATCCTGAAGTAACTATGGAAGAACACATAACTTTTCTGGCGCTATGGTTATCCAGATGCATCTTTTGCTACAAATCTCTAAAGGTAGCAAAGAGGTACCTCACTCTTGCTAACCAGCTGCACGAAGGGAGGAACGTCAACCTTGGCCAGTTGATTTTAGGATCCTTATACACTACTTTAGGCGAAGCAACTGAAATCCTGAGGAATATCCAACCTCATGACAAGCTCCTACTTGCTGGACCCTTTCGGCTCCTTCAGTTGTTGCTTAATACCACTTTCGAGACTTCCTTAAAAGTAAAATGTCCTAATGACAACGACCGAAAGATTAAAGAATGAACATATGAAGGCGTTTGATTGAGCCTTCTCCATCCAGCTGACAAGAGTAGAGCAGACCGTGATGCCTTTTCCCAGTATCTGTTTATGTTTTCAAAATGCCATAACTTTACACCAAATAATGCTCCATTTTCCAACAAGACTCATAGTCCTAAGTGGTTTACTCGATTGATCTTAGGAAATAATGACAAAGATAAATAAACCAAACAGATATGGGCATCCTTCTTGACACCCCGACTCCTAGCCGTTCACCTCAAATTGGTCAAAGAGCATGTGAGGATCGTTGCTTATCAACCCAATTTGGTGTCGGGCCAATTTGGTATCTGCCAAACTATCCCTCATCCCCATTACAAGAAGAAGAATAAACTTTTCCTGAGCACTATTGTTAACTCTGAGGACGACTGGCTGCAATGGCCCGCCCGCCATTGTGATAGTAGACCTCGTTTCCGCCCTTTCGACTTCGAACCCAGGTACTACTGCACTTATGCTTTGGACACTTGGTGGAAATACTATTAGACCATAGAATTCCTGACCACTGATAACATAAGGCAATATCTTACTGACGCTTTCGCTTCCTTGTAGAAGAAGTTCAACAAAGATAAATCAACCCATATTAAAGAGATTCAGGCTTTCCAGAAATATTTTGAAACTGTGTATGACCCAAATGATCTTAGGCGGACGATCAATGAGGCGACTAAGACTCTCAAGGATAAATTGATGGCGAAGCTTCCAGACTTGAGAATTCATTCTTATGTCAAAGATAGGTATACCTTCGCCCTTAATTTTTATCCTCCCAAGTTTCCCCCTTTACCAACTAGCGCTATGGCTCTTTCCTTCGCTCCCCCGTTTCCGTAGTGGTTCGTTTGTGGGGAATTTTTGAAAATACACAAAAATGAAAGTCTAAGCCTGTGCAACGTGTGTTGGATCTGCACAGTTTCAATGGTCACCATTATGTCGACATATAACATGTTAGGGTCGAAGTTTCCATACATGATGGTGAGGAAAGTGTCAGATTTTTCTTCAAATTTACTCTCCATATTTATTTTCTAACTTCTGGATTCTTTGATATTTTCTCTCCACATCAACAGTTATTTCTCTTAAGAAGAGGAGTCGGGAAAATGTGAGGGCTAAAGCACTTCTTAATCAAAACATTGCTGAAGGGACTTCCCCCGGTATGTAGACCACAACCATCAACACTTTGGTACTTAGGTTATTTTGTTTCTAACACTTTATTTTGCAGGTTAAAGACCAAACTGCAGAAGGTAAACCTGGCGCTGCGACTACTGATCTTGCTACTATAAAAGATTCTTCTCCAAATCACGCTCCTCAGAAGAAGAAAAGCAGAGGTGTTGGCGCCAGGAAAATCCCTTCTATCCCGAAAGTGGCTCCCATTTTCAAAGCTAAGTAATGGAAGAAGACTGCTACAAGCATTGTGGCGAAAGCTACCCCAGCTGCTAAAAAATTGGCATCGAATGAGAGCCCCAACTCTAGCCCTGATGGCGAAGCCCTGAAGGTACTACTTCATTTCATATTGATCATTACCTTTTTTTTTTGTAACTATGTTGATCGAGTCCCTTATTTTTCAGGAACAAACAGTGGTGCAGGCTGAGATGGCCTCGACTGCCAAACCCGTGCCAACCGACAACTCTCCCAAGCAAGAACCCATCAACACTGAAGTCGTTCTAGGTGCAGTTAATAAACCTATCACCATAGAGAATACTCATTCTCACGAGTTCACCAGCAAGACGTCCCTGAGCGACCTATCTTCCTTGTCTTCCAGTGAAGAGGAAGAACGTGACCACATGGACCTAGTCCAAGAATCTCCAGAACCCAAATCTGCTGGCGAACAATCGCTATCAACCACTGACCCAATTCTACCAATACAAGAAGTTGAGAAAGTTCAGAACGTTGCTGATTCATCTTAAGGTGTCAACGACCTTGATTCCAAAACACCCCCTGATGTCAAAATTGAGACAACATACAATTCTTCTACCGAAAAGACTGCTCCAAACTTCATTCTTCCTTCACAAGAAGAATTGGACGAATTGAAGGCGAGGGATCCCAGGGCTTACGTGAAGCTACTATTGAAAAGCTAAATAAGCTTTACTGAAATGGGTTGAGGCTCCTCGACCATGTCTGGTGGCACTTTTGGCCCCGAGTCTCTTGATTTAGTCCTTAACTAGTTGAAGGCCCTTGTTGGGGACGTCAATCTCTTTGCAACTTTAGAGAATGATTTCATCTATGGTTACAACATTAAGAAGCTCTTAAAGAAGTTAGACGTACTAGATGCCCCTATTGAAGTGGTTGATTTCCTATCCGCTTTTGGTCATCTCTTTGACCAGGCGCAAGCTGATTACAAACACCTTCATGATGCTGAGGGCTCCTAAAGCAACTGAGAGAAATTAAGCATGGACTCTGGCCAACAAGTTCGATCAATACGCTAAGGCACTTGAAGCGAGTCTTCGTCTGGAGAACAACGCCATCATAGCTTTAGACAAAAAGATTTTTGGGTGGAGAAAAGAGATTGAGGAACTGCGGCAGAAAATCCAGGATGCTGAGGCTGAGAAGACTAATCTACAAAGGACCAGTCAAACACAGTTAGATGAGGAAACCAAGAAAAGCATTCAGTATCTGGAAATTGTCGCTGCCCTTGACTTTGAGCTTTTAAATTACAACTCAACAATCTCTCAGATCGAACGTCGAATCTGCTCAGCCAAAGCCCAATATGAGCGACTCAAGCCACAATTCCATTTTTAGGATAACATTTTTACTTTTGCTACTTATCTTCCGCCGCCTGTGGCGATGTTCTTACTTTATTATAATCTTTTGACAATGCCTTTCAAGGTGCATTTTTAACTAATGCTAAAGGCCATCATTTCTTGGGGCCTCTTTATTTCTTAACCTTTATTTATTTTTCTATGTCTATACGAATTTCCTGCGAAGTAGGTCGATATAGCTTCAAATACTAGCCATTTATTCACAGGATTCGACCTTCCAAGGTCAATTCTTCAATTTCATACGCGTTATTTGAAAATGTTTGTAATTTTTTGAAAGAACCTTCCCAGTTTCGGGACCATTTCCCTATAACTCTGTCCTTTCGGTCCATAGGCAGTATGACCTTCCAAACTAATTTGCCTTCACCAAACACTTTAGGCTTCACTTTTTATTGTAAGCCTTAGTGACCCTTTCTTTTTATCGCATTAGAAAGTCAAGAGCAGTTAACCTATCTTCGTCCAACTGAGCCAATTCGTCAAACATCATTTCCCAATAAAACTCATTTGAGATTTCAGATTGCCTCTGAATCTTGATTGAATGCAGGTGAATTTCCAAAGGAAAAACTACATTGTGTCCATACACCAATTGAAACGGCGTAGAATTAGTCGATTCCTTTGGGGGAATTTCGACATGCCCACAAAACTTGGCTTAAAGTCTTATGCCAATTTTTTGGCTATTGCCATACATGCTTCTTAGTTAGCCCAATCACAATATCTTGGGGCCGCTTTGACTTGACCATTGGCTTGAGTGTAGTATGATGTCGACATTAAGAGCTTAAACCCCACTGTCAAAGCAAACTCCACCATTTTACGCCCAGTAAAAACTGAGCCTTGGTTTGTTGTGATGGTTTCAGGGATTCCAAACCTATATATAATATGATTTTAGATGAAACTCATCACTTCTTCTTGGTCGACATTAGGTAAAGGAATGGCCTCTATCCACTTAGTGAAATAGTTTATTCCCACCAAGATATACTTATGCCCCCTTGACGAAGAAGGCTTAATTTCGCCAATGATATCTAAAGCCCAACCTATGAATGGCCACAACTTTATTATTGAGTGCAGCTCGCTGGTAGGCACATGTTGGATACCTGAATGCTTTTGACATTCCTGACTGCCTTTGGCAAAGTCTATACAATCTTTTAACATAGACGACCAATATACTCCTAGTCGACAAAGAAACCATTTCATTTTGTGGCCAGCTTAGTGTGACCTACATGACCCCTTGTGAACCTCAAAAATTGCCAAATAGGCTTCGCTTTCGCCCAAGCATTTTAAAATGAGTCCTTCAGGAGTCTTTTTCAACAACTCATTGCCCATTATGACATAAATCAGAGCTCTATACTTATTCTTTCTATCTGTCGTCCCTGTTGGATTCTACAGATAATCTACTATGGGTCTTCGCCAGTCCAGTTTTGACATCAAGTCGATGGCTAAAACTTCAAAATTCATTGCTTTATCGACTTCCAAACCTTCCAAACTCTGTAACTCATCGTACTTCTCTGCCCTCTGAAGTTTTAACATTGACGAGGCAACATGGGCTTCATCCTCTAGGATTAGTTTATCCTCGACTTCAATCAAATCCTCCAACCTTTCCTTCAAGATTCTGTATCCTGAAGCTATCTAATCCAAGCCGTTAGCCTCTTAATTCTCCAAACGAAGGATATGGTCAATCAACACACAGTCAAACTGCTTCAACAATCAGTTTACTTGTATGAAATACAACATCAAATTTTCTTTTATGCACTTGTACTCCTTCTTTAACTGCCGAACAACCAGTTCTGAATCTCCTTTTATTTCTACTTCCCTTGCCCCTAAGTCTAGTATGATCTGGAGGTCTGTTATTAAAGCCTCATATTCGACCTTATTATTGGAACATGCCCCATTGATCTTGTATCTAAACTTGGTGGGAATGTTCTCCGATGATAGTATGAAAACACCTACTCAACAATCATCTTTATGTCTGGATCCGTCGAAATATAACTTCCAATGCCCCGTCCCCACATAGGCTTCTTTTGTGTCGATCACCGAGTGATCGACAATAAAGTCTACGATAATCTTCCCTTTCATTGATTTCAAAGGGCGATAAGTTAAATAATATTCTGTGAGAGCTAACGCTCATTTTCCTATTCGACTATGCAAAATAGGCTTTGAAAGCACATGCTTAATAACATCAAAATGTGAATAAACATAAACTTTAACTGGCTGCATATAATGTTTTAATTTTGTACAAGAGAAGTACATGTATAAACATAACATTTCAATCAAGTTATACCTAGTTTCTGCATCTATAAGGATTCGACTGAGGTAATATATGGCTCTTTCGATGCCATTATCATCCTTTTGTGCTAACATGCTGCCTATTGTCGAATCGGATGAAGCTATATACAATTTCATGCTCCTATTCCTACTTAGAGGTAACAATATTAGAGGCTTCATCAGGTATTACTTTATGGCATCGAAGGCTTCATGTTGTTCAACTCCCCAAAGGAAATCGCTATCCTTCTTAAGTAGAAGAAGCGACGAAAATGATAATACTTTGCCACTTAAGTTTGAGATAAATCTTCTTAAGAAGTTGACTTTTCCGAACAAAGAATGGAACTACTTCTTTGTTGATGGAGGCTTGAGATCAAAAATTTCTTTTGCCTTGTTTTCGTTGATCTCTATGCTTTTTTTTGTACTACAAACCCAAGAAGTACCCTGCACCAATACAAAAAGCACATTTCAAAGGATTCATTTTCAAACCATGTTTCCTCATCCTTTGAAAGGATTGCCGAAGATGGTCTAAGTGACCATCATCTGAGGAAGATTTTATAACAATGTCATCTATATAGACCTGCATAAAGGTCTCAATAAAACCATGGAACATTGTGTTCATGGAACGCTGGTAAGTTGCCCCGACGTTTTTTAAACTGAATGGCCTTACTATCCACTCGTATGTGCCTAACGCACCTGGGCATCGAAATGTCATTTTGGGTACATCCTCTTCAGCTATAAATATTTGATTGTATCCGGAGTACCCATTTAACATACTTAAGTACTCATGACCTGCGGCTAAATCAACCAGCATTTCTGCCACAGGCATGGGATACTCATCCTTAAGTGTTGCACTATTTAAATCTCTAAAATCTACGCAAACCCTAAGGGTACCATTTTTCTTTATTACTAGGACTATGTTTGCTAACCAATCGACGTACCTAGCATTTCTGCCACAGGCATGGGATACTCATCCTTAAGTGTCACACTATTCAAATCTCTAAAATCTACGCAAACCCTAAGGGTACCATTTTTCTTTATTACTAGGACTATGTTTGCTAACCAATCGACGTACCTAGCTGTTCTTATGAACTTGTTTTTGAGTAGGCTCTCGATCTCTTCTTTGATCTTTGACATTACTTATGGCGTAAACCTCCTGGCATCTGCTTCACTGGCTTTTTCCTAGGCTTTATTAGCAGCTTCAATTCCACCATACTTCGACTCAGGCCTGACATCTCTTTATAATCCCATGCGAAGCAATCTTTATATTCTTTGAATAGCTTAACCAATTTTTGCTTCAACTTTGGATCAATCTTTGCGCTGATGTACATTGGTCATTTTTCTATTGCTTCACCCAGATCTATTTCCTCCAAAGGATCTTGGGCCTGCATTTTAATACTGGTTCCTAGCGGGTCTTTTTCAAACCCCAAAGGCTCGCTGTCGTAGATGCAGTCGAGCCTCTGGCTTTCCGAAGCTGTTGTCTGGCCCATAGGGCCTTCTCCATAATTTTCAGAAGTTTTGACAGTGGCTTCGCAAGCCATGTTTTGAGACATTTTAGCCTCTAGAGCCGAAGTTATTCTGTTCTTATCCATATAGGCTGAGATCCAAGTCAACGCTTGTGACTCAACAAACATCTTCGTCTACTAGCGTCCACCTAGTGGGGGGTGGACTTCCCTCCTCGACTAGGGTAGTACCCACCCGATCTTTATCCCAAATGAACCCATAATTCGGGTGCAAATTTAGAGCGTAGGTTGAATCTCCTTCAGAGGTATAGACCTCCTCTACAACATAACATGGCAGAATTTTTTCCAAGTTACTGTCGAAGTTTTTCTTGCCAACCTTGCTTATATCATCCTTGCAGTAACTCTGGTCAACCTCAATATTTTCCACAATGCCATCATCTCTCCATATGGCGACCCTTTGGTGTAGGTTTGATGGCACAACCCCAATGCCATGTATCCATTCATAACCTAAGAGTAAGTTGTAATTTGCGTTGGATCTAATAACCACGAACAAAGTTGGCCTGGAGGTTGATTCCACGGACATATCGACCTGGATTACCCTTAAAATATTGCTGGGTTTACCTTTGTAGTTAGATAATACCATGTTGTGGGGTCTCAAATCTCCATCAGCATTCCTTAACTTCTTGAACAGAGAGTATGACATCAGATTAATTGCTGCGCCACCATCTACAAACACCTTGTCGACAGCTTTTGCATCCACCTTAGTCATAATAAATATGGTTTCAAATGGTACATCATACCATGGTCTGGCCTCTCAAACACCTTCTGCTGCTCCTCGACTACTCCGTTGTTCATATCATAGTAACATAGAGGCTTCTGATTGATAGCCTCGTCCAAGGAAAAGTCTTCCTCGACCTCTGAGACCTCTGAAACCTGGTCATACTTGACTGGCAACACTGATAGAATGCCATAGTTAATCTGGAGGTCTCACTCTGACTCTTCACTGAAATTGTCTTCAACCATCTCATCATCCGAACCAGGGGTATACTCAGGCTCTTTGTGCCTTGGTCGAGGCTCATGAAAGGGTACATAAGCGTCCTCAGTCTCAAGAGAGTACTTAGGATCATCGTGATAAGGGTCTTCCTTGTCTGGTTGAGGGGTGTAATATACAACCTCGTCCTCTGACTGAGGAGAGTACTCAGGGGTCTTCTCCTTCACCCTCAGTCCTCCTTTGACAGGGGATTTGTGCACCACTTTTGAGACAGACTGTTGTTTTGCACTTTTGTTAATCTTCTTAGAATAGGGCTTCTGGTCTAACTTCTCCACAATCGCCTCATGCTTCTCTGTTGGCGTACCATGCCCATTAGCCTGAGCCTCCCTTTCAGCTTTCTTCCTTCTTTGATAGCGCCTTCATTTAGTGCGTGTCATAGGATTTTTTCCTTTGTAATTTGGAGGCACATAAGTTATTTTGTTTGCCTCCTTCTGGGTCTTGTCCTTTGGCATCCCAGGTTTTGGGTCAACCTCTTTCCACTTTGGTTTGCTTGCCCCCTTGTGGTTAGTAGGACCCATTTTTATTTTGGCGCACCTGTAGGTGGCTTGAAGGTCTTCTATCGAGGCTGTTGGAACTGCCTCCTGAAGTCCGCATTTCAACGGGACATGCCCCCACTGCTAATAGCAAACCTTGCCGTTTGACCTTCACCGCATCCACGACCGGGATTAGTATTTTGGGATTTTACCACTTTCTTTGCAGTCTCGTCGTTGAAGAACGTCCTGCAGCGTGGGCATAACAAAGTTTTGGAGTCGATCAGCTTGCAACGCTCCAGGAAGTCGATTAACCCCTCTTCAGCCTGGGGGGTAAACCCCTTGGAAATCAGAGTCATCAACAGCATGGATCCACTCTTCCTTGTCGACGTCCATGTTAGAGCCATCAGTAGCATCCACCATCAGGATTTCGAGAGGCTCAACATAGTGTGCTTCCTCCATTTGCATGGGGTTAATGTCCATATTCATTGTTGATTTTGGCTTCTCTCCAAATTAGAGTCTTCCATCGTTCAAAGCTTTCTGAACCAAGTCCCTGAAAAGAAAATATTGAGAAGTCTTATAACCTAGGAAATTATGATATTTGCAAAAACCCATTTTCTTCCTTTGTTCTAAAGGAGGATTTTTCTAACCAGGAGGCACTAGTATTTGACCATCTTTAACTAACAGATCAAAGATTTCATCACATTTCGTGATATCGAAGGTATAAGTTCTAGTGGTGAACTTTTCATTCTTGTTAGTTTCAATAGGATTATTTCCATTGGATGGTTTTAAAAGTTTACAAGTGTATGGGGGTCCTGGCTTCAACTTAGCCACATTGACTTTGTTTTCATCTAAACTGTCTTTGCCTACGTCGGAGACGTACTCATCTGCATCTATGTAAGTGACTTTTTCTTTCTTATGATACTTACTAGTTCTGGCTTTATCAGCTTTCAAGCGTTCGACTTGACGAACCCTATCTGAAAGCTGTGCCACATCCCTTAGATATTGGGTATCCAATTTCTTTCTAATAGAATAGTCTAGGCCACCCGCGGCCATTTCGACTAACTCGTGCTCTGGTACTTGCGTAAAGCACCTGACTTTGAGAAGTCTAAACCTATTCAGATAATCCTCTACTGACTCAGGTACCTTTCACCTAACACTTGCTAATTCTTTCAAGATAATCCTCGATTGCCCCATGTAAAACTGTTCATGGAATAACCTTTCTAACTGGCTCCATGTTTGGACAAACTGGGGAGGAAGAGTCATAAACCATGTAAAGGCGTTTTTGGTTAAGGAACTTGGAAAGTATTTTAGTTTTAAGTTCTCGTTATTAGCTAAATCGCTAGCCTTAGTTTGATACCTAACGACATGTTCTACTGTGGACTCATTAGTGTCTCCAGCGAACTTGGTGAATTTTTGGATCTTCAATCCCTTGGGTACCTTAGACTTTCGAATATATTCAGGCAGTGGAAAAATAAAATTTGGTCGATGGAGTCCCACATTTAATCCATTATGGCCCAAGATCTGCTCGACCACGTTCATTATATTATTTTGCCCTGCAAGATTATTTTGCTGGACTTGTCTAAGTACCTAATCAGCATTTTGATTTCTCAGAACTATCAGAGGAGTGGGGTCGTTTTGTACTATTTGCTCCCCATTTAAGGGAAGATTTTGTTGCAACCCTTGGTTTTGGGCCAATGTGGCTAATGTTGTCGTATTCTCAGGGGTTATGACCGTTCCTATGTTAGATATCTGTGTTGTTGGTTGAATTGGTACTGGGGGCGTGCCAAAGAAATCGGCAATATGCCCCATCTGACTTGCCAATACTTCATAAGTTTAGTTTGTATTAGAAATTAGTGGATTGAAGATGGTCCCTATTTGTTGGGTGAGAGTGCTTACTATTTCTAGATTACTCTCGTCCATTTTTTGCCTCATATCCATCATAGAAGTGGTATTTAGTGATGGCATATTATGAGGAGCATAATTTATCCCTGTTGGTCGTGCCAAGTTGTTGATGGTCGACATTGAGGCATTGTAAGGGTTATGTAATGGCGCTGTGGTCATTAAATTGTCACTAAAAGTTGACATATTTGGTTGTAACCCTGCCATCATAGACGTTGGCATTCCATAGGGATCCACTACTACGGAATACGCCTTCGGTAACACTAATTCTACGACGGTTAGGCTTCCACTGTGATGATATGTCTTAATTAACGCGCGATAATTTTCTTTTATTTACTTATGAAAATTTTGATATGATATAATCACGGTTGAAACATAAGACCGTGGTTATATAATCACCCTCTCCTGGGTTCAAATCTCAGTACCCTCAAATGTTTTATTTCTTTAACATTTAGTCACGCCTTTATGTTTTTAACATTTCTTTAACATTTGATACCACCACGGTTGAATAACTGAACCGTTATGGCTTGTTTTAAATATTTTAAATTGTAATATACTGACGTGTCAAATGTTTTATTTCTTTAACATTTAGTCGCACCTTTTTATTTTTATTTATTTTTAATTAAAAAAAATGAGATACCATCACGGTTTCTGAGAAAAACTGTTGTGACATATTATTCATTTTGTTTAAAATATTTTAAATTGTAATACACTGGTGCTTCTTTATGAAATTTAATTTAGTAAGTAACATATCACCATGGTTCGCGTTTTTAACTATGGTGGTATCATTCATTCATTTTTATCAAACTAAGTAGCTTGTCTCTTCAGTAGCCATTCTTTGCTGAGAAAGGATACATCATTTCAACCCTAACATTCAGTGCTAAGAAACGATACACCATTTCAACCCTAACATTCATCGTTCATCATCATTGGTTCATCGTTCATCATCATCGGTTGTTATAGTTTTTCATTCGTTGTTCATTTTCAACCCGTAGTCATCGTCATCGTCATTGGTTTGTTTTCAACCTTAACACACCAACACCAACACTAACATCATCGTCACCGTCAATGACGAGTACAACAACAACACTATCTGTATCAACCAAAATATTCACATTTACTTATTCATCACGTTTACGGTACGTACAAATTTTTTCCCATGCACTACAGTAAACTTCAGTTTCCATTGTTGTTGATGTTGTTGTAATTGTTGTTGTTGTTGTTGTTGTTTTTCTGGTTCTTGTTGAATATGTGTCATAAAACTTGATTAATCTGTTGTTGTTGTTGTTGTTGTTTAATGTGTATGTGATAATAGATGAAAGTGTTTGTTGTTGTTGTTGTTGTTGAATATGTATGTGATAATCTTTGAAAGACTTTGTTGTTGTTGTTGTTGAATGTGTATGATAATAGATGAAAGAGTTTGTTGTTGTTGTTGTTGTTGTTGTTATTGTTGTTGTTGTTGTTGTTGTTGTTGTTGTTGTTGTTGTTGTTGTTGTTGTTGTTGTTGTTGTTGTTGTTGTTGTTGTTGTTGTTGTTGTTGTTGTTGTTGTTGTTGTTGTTGTTGTTGTTGTTGTTGTTGTTGTTGTTGTTGTTGTTGTTGTTGTTGTTGTTGTTGTTGTTGTTGTTGTTGTTGTTGTTGTTGTTGTTGTTGTTGTTGTTGTTGTTGTTGTTGTTGTTGTTGTTGTTGTTGTTGTTGTTGTTGTTGTTGTTGTTGTTGTTGTTGTTGTTGTTGTTGTTGTTGTTGTTGTTGTTGTTGTTGTTGTTGTTGTTGTTGTTGTTGTTGTTGTTGTTGTTGTTGTTGTTGTTGTTGTTGTTGTTGTTGTTGTTGTTGTTGTTGTTGTTGTTGTTGTTGTTGTTGTTGTTGTTGTTGTTGTTGTTGTTGTTGTTGTTGTTGTTGTTGTTGTTGTTGTTGTTGTTGTTGTTGTTGTTGTTGTTGTTGTTGTTGTTGTTGTTGTTGTTGTTGTTGTTGTTGTTGTTGTTGTTGTTGTTGTTGTTGTTGTTGTTGTTGTTGTTGTTGTTGTTGTTGTTGTTGTTGTTGTTGTTGTTGTTGTTGTTGTTGTTGTTGTTGTTGTTGTTGTTGTTGTTGTTGTTGTTGTTGTTGTTGTTGTTGTTGTTGTTGTTGTTGTTGTTGTTGTTGTTGTTGTTGTTGTTGTTGTTGTTGTTGTTGTTGTTGTTGTTGTTGTTGTTGTTGTTGTTGTTGTTGTTGTTGTTGTTGTTGTTGTTGTTGTTGTTGTTGTTGTTGTTGTTGTTGTTGTTGTTGTTGTTGTTGTTGTTGTTGTTGTTGTTGTTGTTGTTGTTGTTGTTGTTGTTGTTGTTGTTGTTGTTGTTGTTGTTGTTGTTGTTGTTGTTGTTGTTGTTGTTGTTGTTGTTGTTGTTGTTGTTGTTGTTGTTGTTGTTGTTGTTGTTGTTGTTGTTGTTTTTGTTGTTGTTGTTGTTGTTGAGGTTGTTGTTATTTTTTAAAATAGATGTCAACTTCGTCGTATTCTTCATCTAGTGGGGAGGAAACTATGACAAGTGATACTCAAATCAAAAAGAAAAGATCACAAAGAGGTGCCACTATGCTTACCAAAGTAACAAAACTCCACAAATCTGGTATTAAATTGCCTATCGCGTTTGATTCGTATAATAGAGTAGTTGATGGTGAATACTCTTCTCTTTTTAAGAGTTATGTTGCGTTCCTTGGATGTAGCAAAGTTAGTATATTGGTAGATGATTAGAAATAAGCGCCAATTGAGGTCAAAGATAACATATGGACAAATGTTAAGGTATTAGTTTTAATTTTCATCATTTCGATATGACTTTCTATAATCTCTAATACATTCTTATTGATTTAAATGTAGTTGACCTTTGAGTTTACGGATGGTGATAAGCACTTAAAAAAAGTGGTTAACTCATGCTTGTACGTGTTGGTGGGGCTTTAAGTCACGGCTCACGCGTGACTACATTAGGAATCCTAAGATTGGTCTTGAGCGTCCATGGGTGAGGTATAGTTTTCTCTCGAAGAAGGATTGGAAAAAGTTTGCATGGGGTCGTCGTTCTGAGAAATCCCTGGTTAGTACTAGTCTTATTTATATTGATAATTTGATGCTAATGATTTATAGATACTAATCATATTTTCAATATGTTTATAACAGACTAAAAGTCAAGCAGGAATTCAAAATAAAGCGAAAAACATTTACCCCTATAGATTGTCTCATGGGGGTTACAGAAAACTGGTGAAAAAAATGATGGAGGAAAAAAATAACAAATGGGAGATGAGGACTCCATTACTCGTGATCGCAACTCATCTCCACTGTCAAGGCATGAGAAGTGGAAGAGGGCTCGACTAAGACCAAATGAAGAGTACATTTCAGATGCTTCAAGAGCAGTTGCTGAGAAAATTGTAAGTATGATTTATTGTTCGTATGTTATGTGTTATTTAAATGTTGTGGTAATTACAATATTAATATCATCATGCATGTTGTGTAGGATGTGTTGGTTGAGGAGGCCCGTGGAGGCTCATTTGTTCCAGAATCACGACATGATATACTAGTCGAGACTATTAGAACATATGAGCATTGTGGGCACGTTCGTGGTGTTGGAGAAGGCATCGGCCTTGGATTATTCTTTGGTCCAACCAAAAAAAGCGCCGACAATTCTGAATTACAAGAGCATAGAGAAAAGCTTGCTCTTGTTGAGAAGGAGTTAGAATAGCAGAGGAAGATGTTAGAAGCCGAGCGGGAAAGTCGGAAGAATACATAGAAAAGTTAGAAGAGTTATATGCGATAAGTGTTTTATCTGAAATGCTAGTGTTTTATATGAAATGTGTGATATATTGTGTTTAATCTGAAAAGTTAGAAAAGATAGAAATGTGTATATTATGTATTGATATATTGTCGCACAGAATAAGTTGATCCTTACCATAACACACTGACGAAAATGATGATAATAATGCTGATGATCAAGTTCCCCAAACACATGGTGTACGTCATGCTAGCACCAAAGGAAGCAATTGTTCAGCCACCCCTTCTAAAGAGGTTAATGAGTTATCGGATTCTTCCGCAAATGAAATCGCCACGTTATACGTTTTGGTTGCAGAAAGTGATGAACCGTATCCTCTTTCTCTAGAGCATTGTTCATCAGTAGAACTCTTCTATGTTTATCCTAGTGACATACGAGATTTTCTCTATCGTGGTAATTGGATGGACGCAGGGATATTGTAAGTTTGGTGTACGTAAGTATATATTTGAACAAGCATGTCATTATAGTACATTATCATTTTTGTATTTCCTTTACTTATTTTTTGAATTTTGTTTAACCATTTAGGTACACTCATCGTGTATGTATAGAGTTAAATAAATCCAATATTTATGGCATCTTGGATCCGTTTAGTATTCGATGGACAAATAATAAGCCAAAAGATATTGAGACCAACATTTTGAGACGATTAGGTCAAGGGGGAAAAGATTGTTACTTCGCACCATTTCTCAATGTGTAAGTAATTTTGAAATTATGGTTTATCTTTTATAGTTAGTTTTGTTTTAGAAATTACTAATTATATATATGCTCGTGTTTATTCAGTGATCATTGGCAATTGATCATCATATCGCTTAAGACGAATACGATAACGACATTGTATTCATTACATCAACCACTCGAACTTAAAATGAAGCAAATCATTAATGGGTAAGTTTATGTTTATATGAAATTTTTAATAATACATACTTTCTTTGACTTTGTAATTGGTTTAATTGGTTTAACCCGTAAAATATTTTCAATGTACAGTGTTGTGCAGCGACACAATATGTTGAACAATATTAGGAAAAAACCAACATTTATCTTGCCTAACGTAAGTGGCTATATTACTTGTGACATTCATTTATATATATTGTTACATGCATGTGTGTTTATAGAATTCATAAAATTAATGTTTATTTTTGTAGACGTGGAAACAACCAAAGGAATTCGAGTGTGGTTATTATATAATGAAGCACATATTAAACATTGTCTTCGGCGACATTATTGATAAATGGGATCAAGTATATATTATATATGTAATGAATTATTTACAATGCGCTTATGGGTCCTCAATAATGAGCTTAATCTGGTATATTTTATGCAGACTTTTAACGATGAAACACCATTCCCATGCGAAGACTTTGTAGAGATTCGTAAACGTTTGGCGTATATGTTCAATGTGCTTAAGGGTTCTCAAACATTATATTCATCTGTAATATATATATATATATATATATATATATATATATATATATATATATATATATAGTGTTGTAAATAAAATTTTTGATTTGATGAAATAAATAAATATTTGAGTTTGAGTGTTGGTAATATACATCTTCAATTGCTGTTTCTGTTCTGTTATAGTTTGATGTACATTTGAGTTTGAGTGTTGTAAATAAAATTTTTGATTTGATGAAATAAATAAGTATTTTAGATTGAGTGTTTTAATATGTATCTTAAATTGTTGTTTCTGTTTTGTTACAGTTTAAACAATACAGGTTATAAAATGGAAAATTTTCAAAATGCAGATTTTTTTTTTAAGCATATAATTTAACGACGATTTTTAATTATGAGTGTGGTTGTATACTAGAGAATATATAATACAACCACGATTGTTTTAGAAGACCATGGTTATATACTTAAAATGCGTTGGGAATTGAACCTCAGACCTTTTATATATGACAACGGTTTGGTTATTAACCGTGATAATATATCGCGCGCGTTCAGGTTTTCCACAATGGTCATAAGACCGTGATTGTAAGTAGTGCATATACAACCACACCTTACGTAACAACGGCATGTCACGTGTGATGTTATCCCTTTTCCAACCGTTGTTGTATATGTTTTCCGTAGTAGTGAGAATCCAAATAAAGGTCTCACCAACGCAGGATTGGTAAGGGAATTTCCTGCCTGTGGAGAGGGTGTATTCCCCTGGGACGACATTGTCGCAACTGGTGCCGCTGATGCTAATGGAGTGACTGGCGTAGAAATCACTGGCTTTTCACTTGCCGGTACTACCGGTTGTTGCACCACGTCTTGTGGGTTATTCTATGAATTACTATTGTCTGGAGGAGGACACGACATACTAGATAACGTCTTACCACTCCTTAAACTCGTGCAAAAAATACCCAGAAAAGGTTTCTAGGAGTATAACCTAATTCTCTAACGTAAGAAAAAAAAAGGATGATATAAATAAAACACACTTAGCACAGAATAAAACACACTTAGCACAGGTCCCACTGGGCATGTCAATTTGTTTACCCTAAAAAAAAGGTAAATAACCGCTGGTCTCCAAATGTATGGTTTACTAGCAGGATCAACTAGTGAATCCTTAGGACGAAGTGCTTAAGGGCTTGTTTATTGTTATTTCCTTTGTGTTTTTAGGATTATGGACTTCGACTAGTGTCGAAGGGATGTATAAGGATAATGTAATAGTGAGTTTGTAAACTTCTTGTAAAAGAAAGTAAAGTGAAAATAAAAGATATTGAAAACGTTTAAAGGAAAAATAAAGGCTGGGAAAAGATGACAATGATGAAGACGGTGTAAATTAAATTAATTAAAAGACTTTGCATTGAACAATAAACATGATGTTTCATCTGTGCTTACATTCTCTCAGCTATTCACTCGTTTCTCTTAACGCTGATACTTTGTGTTTCTTTGTGAGATTTTTGTAGTACAAATGAACACACCCTAATCCACTAAAATGAACTACTATTTATGAAAGTCTAAAGTAACTACCCTCTAACGTTCCTTTCTCATTGGTTCTCCACGTGCACTTCTGGATGTAATTTGGTTTCCAATTTTCTCCATGTGTCCCTCTAAGATAAGAACCCAAGCAGTTACTAAGATTTAAATGTTATGAAATCGTGCC
This sequence comes from Lathyrus tuberosus, assembly GCA_022829125.1. Taxonomy (NCBI): domain Eukaryota; kingdom Viridiplantae; phylum Streptophyta; class Magnoliopsida; order Fabales; family Fabaceae; genus Lathyrus; species Lathyrus tuberosus. Next base: position 17,511,779 of record JALAZF010000056.1, on the reverse strand, counting down.
CAAGCAACCGCTTCTTCGACCAGCTCTTGCTGCGATGCTACGTGCCTGGTCGAAGCAGAAGTTGTCGAACCAATCACTTCAACAGCCAAAAAATTCTCTAAGTCCCCAAAGCACAGTCGAATCACTGCTCTTTTAAGGCTTTACTCTTGTTTGCTGGGTTTTCCTCATTGGTAGAAAATCCCAGCTAACACTATGACATTTTGTTTCCTGCATCTGATGAAGGAAAATAATGAAAGCCAGTGGGTTACACTGACTCAAGTTGGTGTAGTGATCCTGAGGATAGAAAATCCATAAATGATTATGTGTTTATGCTAGGTGGTGTACGAGTTACTTGAAGCTCAAGAAAAGAACCACTAGTAACACTATCATCGTGTGAAGCAGAGTACATAGCTGCTTCCCTCTAGGCATGTCAAGCAACATGGATGGTGAATTTGGTCGAATAAAATACAGGGAATAATCATGGAGCAATTACCATGAAGATCGACAACATGTCTAATATTAATCTGGAAAAGAATCCAATAGCACATGGAAGAAGCAAACACATTGAAACGAGGTTCTATTATCTTTGAGAGCAAGTAGCAAGTGGGAAGTTAAACTTGGAATACTGTAGAACTGAGAATCAAATTGCAGACATCATAATGAAAGGGTGCAGGTCGAAGTGTTCAAAATACTAAGAACAATGATGAATGTAGATAGCTTAGACACAATGAATTAGGTGGTGTGTTGAGAATAAAATTATTTGTGTCAAAGCACCATTTCGAAAAGTTTGTTGTTGTCGAAATGCTATGTGTGTAGAAATTGTATAGGTTTCGAAATGACGAAGAAGTGTATCTCGACAGAAATTTAGACTTAACTTTATTTTTTGTTTTTTAGCCGAGTAAGGTTAGTTGGAGATTGTTTGGTGTGCAAGCAATCTCATCCTATAAATAGAGAGATACCATATCATTGTAATAATGCAGTTGCATAGCGAAAAGATTGAGTAAACTTCAGTTTGAAGGCATAGAGAAACTCTACAGAAATATTCTCCTTCTTCCATTTTTGTCTCAAACCATACTTTATCTTTTACTTTATCTTTTTTTCCCAATTCATCTTTTCCTTTCTTCTTTAATAATCATTGTGCAACGGAATCATCTTGTAACCAAGATGTGGTTGATTTACTCGAGAGAAGAGTGAAGAACAAGAGACAGAATCAATCGGAAGAATTGATTCTTGTTCGTCAAGATTGATTCAAAATTCTCCAAGTTTTGAGTGTAATTCCAACAAAAATCTAGGTAAAATGTGTTTCTTTTTAGATAAAAAATACAATAAAATATGTTTTATCCCAAGCGCCACATATCTATTGGTTTTTGTTAAAAGTCGAGGGGAGTAAGTTTTAAAAAAAAAAAACTTAAATTAATTTATAGAGAATATTAAAATACATTGTTTAAACAAATACATATTTGACAATGGATTCTTGGAAAACAACAAATCTTTTCAAGTTATTCTTAGAGAACAATAATTCTTTGCTATTATCCATATTTTGTTGTATACCCTTTGTGCGCATTTTTTTCAAGTTCAATGGATTGCATGCATCCAATTTCTATTAAATTATTTGTTCCAACATTGAGAATGCTTTTTTTTTTCTGCACTTGCAATCCATCTCAGAGATCCTTTCAAAGATTTCATTATCTTGAGCAAATGTTTTCGCAAGAAAGAGAACAAGATATATAGTGGTGTATGAAGAGAGTTTCTTGTAGATTGTTGTGTTGACAATATCTTGAGCATTGTTAAAATAAAGACATTCTCCTCAGTTTTATAAAATAATGAGGTATATATTACTTGCAAAAAATGGTGAATGATAAAAACTTGAAAGTAACATGTCTTGTTTCTTTTTCAAATTTTTACCATTTATCATTTTTTACTGCAATTGATTGTAATTTACAACACGTTTAATAATAAATTTCTCAAAGTTGTCAACTGAGGGAAACAATAAATTATGAAGTGTTTTCTTTGATTATCAACATATGAAGGTTATTCCAAAAATACAACAACAACGTCAACATATTTAAAATAGATTGCAAGGGCAATGACAAAATGACAAAGATACTGATGTGGCATGCCACGTGTCTCAGGTCAACGTCTTACTTGAACCCATAAAAGTTCGTAGCTAATACGTAATTAAACTCATAGCTAGTTTGTAGAAAATTCAAAAATAAAAAATTTAGGGCATTTCTTAACACATCACACAAGTTTCTTAGGCACCTTGCGTGCTTACAAAAACACCCCTCGGTTCCAGATGTGCAAATCCGGACGCATCATTTTTTTGAATTTTTCAGTTTCTTCCGGATGTGTACATCCGGTAAAAGTTCGGATTTGCAAATCCAGAATAAAACCAGATGCAGAACACCAAAAATCCAACAATGTTTCTCACATTCATAAAATAAAATCGGGATTACATTCAGAAATTCGGTATTACATCGACAGAAATTTAAATATTACAAGATCAATAGCCCGGTGGACGCTTGCACATCTCTAAGATGTCATCGATCGTTCTTCGGATTTTGACGGTCGCCTCGAACTCGAGCGGGAATCGTTCTTCATAATCGAAAAAAGTTTGCCACATCGCTCTAACATCCTCTTGATTCTTGAGCTCAACAAGGCTGTAAGGGACGTTCCCTTCATTGTCAACCGAAGGTGAATGATACTCAAGCTTCGCAACCTTCCGTTTGTCTCCGTAAGGTAGGAGATGTTCGATGTCGTCAATGATCTCGCCGATGGAGATGTCCCTCATTAGCTTAAACGTGCGACTGAGTGTTTTGCCGTCGGTGTAGGAGACACTTACGACATACCAACAGAACTTGATTTCATACAATTGAGACATTTTGAGTTTGTGTGAAAGATATCAAATGAAACCCCTAATTTATAGAAAACTTAGGGTAAAGTAATTTCTGCCTAAGTTCTTTTCGGATGTACAGATACGGAAAAACCCTATAAATATTGGTTCCGGATAAGTATATCCGGAACTTTCCCGGATCTACAAATCAGAATATTTTACTAATACATTTTTCAAGCAGCATTGAATATGTTATGCAACCAAATGCAATGCTTTCATTGGAATAAATTTAATAAGTGCATTAAAAAGGCATATGAATAAAAATTCAATATATTTCACTTCAAAAATGTACATTTTGTCGTACGATTATATAAAAGAGTTAAAACAAAAGTCTCCGTCTAAATCTATCGGAGCTTGACCTTTGGACTTTTCCGCATTTGATGCCTTTTCAATTTCGTTCAATCTTTCAAATTCAAGCATCCTTTCAACAAAACTATCCGGCCACGACTCGGCAATTGCGGTTGCATGCGTCCCCCATTGCGGTGATTTAGGTGGTATGGGGCATCCGGGTTTCAAGATAACTTGTACAAAATGTTTTGATTTCGCAAGCCATCCGATACACATCATGCGATCATTTGGATTGGATGATGGTGTGGTGTGTAGTGGAAAAAGGTTTCCGAAAAACCGTATCGCGTCAAATCAATAGACACCATATCGTACGAGCATGCGATAAGATGACCCATCTCGGGGAAGCTCATCTATTTCGATACCGGGGCCGGACCACTCAACCACGGAACAAGTGACTCGTAAACCTTGTCATATTTTTCTTGATTTTCATACAAACGCAAGTATGCTTCTTTATGCATCTCCAACTCTAGGATAAGTTGATGACAGACAAGTGCATGACCTTCCTCTCCTTTACCGAGTAGAGCCGAAATGGCTCGGTAACCGCAATTACAATCCCCTACAACATCGATGATACCGTCGATATGCTTGTGCATAAAAACCGGCATCTTGTCGATAAAGGAAATTATAGATTGAATCGCTGTCAAAAGCGGTGCATTTGGAGTCGGAACTCGTGGAATCGGTGTCGGAGCCGGTTTGGTAATGCGAGCTCCTTTCATGGCACTTTGTAGAGATTTAGGAGTCGGTGAGTCCGGAAAGATTTGTCAACGTGCTCATAATATGAAGGAGACCGAGTTGTCAAGTTGTCATTCAGTGTAGGCTTCAACTTCTTCAGAGCACCCTTTGTCTTAACCGGTTGAGACAGCGGTATCATTGTGGTTGTTTCGGGAAAGGCATTCTTCCTCAATTCATCTTTGATGTGTAGCTTCATGTTGTCATCGGCCTTCGAAAATCTCGCTTGAATCGCTTATAATTCGGGCAAAATAGAGATATCTGATTTATCTCCTTCCTTGCAACCATCATCATCAAAACTAAGTCTCATCCAATGACGGCAAACTTCGTCAATTTGTATTGGCTCACCTAGTTTCAACTTTGTAGCAATAGCACAAGCACACGGAAGACCATAGGTTTTCATAATAGTGCAACCACACTTTGCGCTATTGGAACCTACCGTTTCGGCTCGGTTGGCCTCATGAAAAATATAGCCCAATCCCGCCCGAGACATGTTACCGATCAATTGAGAGTAAAGAAAGTTACCTTTAAAATAATGTTCCAAAACCGTAATACTCCGACCAAATGTGGTTTGTATCTCGTTATGTTGGTTTTTAATCATGAGATCCACGGAGTCCCAATGTCGACATAAATCACCCTTGTTATTACCCAACCAATTCTTCAAAGTAGCATGTGCCGACTCAACTCTATTGATTGTTGTATTTCCAAGGTGTCGGACATTATCCATCCACGCACATACTATCTTCTACTTCACTTGATCAAGAATAGTGCTTTCAACATATTTCAACAACGCCGGGTACTTTTCGCACATTTTCCGGAATTTCATGACCGAATCGGCATATAATTCTTTTGTGGAAGAATTTATAATACAATTCCATGCATCCATTATTTTTTCAACAATGACACCTGTCTTAACCAATTTTCCATCTTCCGACTCCACTTGTTTCGCACCCACCGCGAGTTTAACCCGACTTCACACATTCTTTGTTATGTGAAATCGACAAAGTAATGCATTAGAAAAAGGAAAGACCTTTGCAACTGCATTCATCAAAGCGTTATCGCGGTCCGTAGCAATCTCTTTAGGCATTTGGACATGTTTCTTCAAAAGTGACCGACACGTCTCCAATGCCCATGTAAAATTGTCCTCTTTTTAGCACTCCAAAAATGCAAAACCAACGGCATATGTCTTATCCGTAGACGTAATACCAACCATCTCAAATAATGGAAGTCGATACATGTTCTTCTTGTAGGTATAATCGAGAATGGGCACTGTTGAGAACGTGTTGAACAACTTTACGGAATCCGGATGAGTCCAAAAAATATCTCGGACCGTAACTCCATCATTGCGATATCTGTACCGAGACACGTAATTGTTATCATCCAACAATTTCAACAGTTGTTGCATCTCACTTCTATCTCCCCTAATTGCTTTGTTTGTCTGATACCGAATGTTATACACTTACTTTATATTTGCTACATTGTCGGGTTCCGTCCGTTTCAACGTGGCAAGTATATTTTTTGGTTGGACAAGATTCAAGGTCATGTGCAATACATGTCGTCTCTTCCGACTTGAGCCGACAACTAGGATGACCTTGAAACTTTGAGCACAATTCGTGATTATGTATACCACAACGAACACTAAATCTCCATTTTTAGAAGCTAACATGTAGCCACCAATATTAAAAGGGCACTCACATTTTCTACTACCGGTGTCGTCTTTTTTTAACTTCTGTAGAGGAACCTGATATTTCCCGCTTCTTTCGCACCCCAAAATTACAAAAGCCTTTCTTCTTTTCGAACCATTATCCGATCTTCCGATATTTACACCGAAGCCAAGCCCAATAGCCGTCCTACGAATATATGCGAGCATGCTATCACGATCATCAAACTCTTGCTTGTTATTAAAGTCACCGCCGACATTAACTGACTTTACCATAATCCCTTCAACTTTCAGAGAAATCGGCGAAACTAATTCTTTTGAGATGTTATCGGGGTGCACCATATCTATTTATAAAAAATAATAGAACAATAAATATATATAACTAAAACCTATTAAAAATTGTTGAAAATTAAAATTAATAAGTTCCAAGTATTTTTCCGGATGTGCACATCTGGACAAGTTCATGCTCAATACGTACCGGATTTACACATCCGGAAGTAGCGTAACTTGTTTTTTCCAAAAATTACATTGATAATGTGAGCAATGTAGTGGATGAAGTTGAATATTTACCTGAAATTCAATCTTCTCTTGCTCGCTTTGATTTGTTGCACCAAAAAGTTGGAGTTTTTGAGTGAGAAATGGTATTGATGAAGTAGGGTTTTTTAGGTTGGTGAGGGTGAGTGTGGAAGAAGAAAGGTTGAGAATGGGAAGGGGGAGTGATCATGCAGGTTCAAATATATCAAGAATTATTCTGGATCTGCATATCCGGATACCTTCCGCATATGCACATCCGGAACAAATCAACGTTTTAAAAAAAATGGTTCGTCCGGATGTGCACATCCGGAATCAGGGGGCAAAAAAGAAATTTTGCGTGGTGTCTAAGAAACATGGATGGTGTATTAAGAAATTGCCAAAATTTATCCAATTCTGTTCACTATTTGTTGATGATTTTCATTGAGTCACCCTGTATAATATTGTTCTAATCAATTATACCTTCTTCAAACCAACAGAGATGAAAAATAACCATTTTCAACTTATAGTCTCTTCCCAACTTATTAACCGACAGGTTTCATATATTCTAAATCTATACATCTTCACTATTTTTAGGTTGAACTTTGCTTGAAATTGAACATTAGAACATTTTTCGTTCCATCAATAGATGCTTATCATTTTGGTAGGTTATTTTGTTTACTTTTCAACTTGAAAATCATAAAGATAGAACTAATAAAAGAGCCTCATTTTTATTGTCTGTGTCTTTTAACACATGTTTTTGTTGATGCAGTGGACTTGTATAATACGATAAAGGAGGCTTTAAGAAATATATTTAGGAGGATTTAAGAATTTTTTTTAGTTTAGCAGCAAAGAATATGAAGCTCTAGGTAGTGGCGGAGCCAGGACCCTAGAGCAGGGGGTGCAAATATTTAAAATTTAAGTTATGGGTGCAAAAAAATTTTTTTAGGGGGTTCAAAATAAAAAATCACTAGGGGTACTAGTGCAAATATTTTAAGTCCAGGGGGTTCAATTGAACCCCCTCAACATACACTGGCTCCGCCCCTGGCTCTAGGTACAATTTCGTACAAGGGAATTGTGTGGACGTGTATGGTTTTACAGCTAGTTGCACAACTTACTGTTGTTGTGTTACTAGATAATGAGTTAACTTAACAAGGTTGGATGCTATTGGTAGTTTAGAATAGTTTAGAATTAGTTCTTGGTAAGAAATTGTTTATAAACTAGGCAATCAGGTGGTTATTCTAGGAGGTTTCAGTGGCTTATAAATTTGTAGATTATCAAGCCATTAGGCATTATATATATATATATATATATATATATATATATATATATATTGTTTATCAAGTGGCTGCTATTAGCCAATTTTATATATAAACACTAGAGATGAGTGGCTATTAACTTGCCCACATTATGCCATGCCACTTGCAGTTTATTTTTCTCAAATACAATGAAACCATTTTTATTTCTCATTGGCATGGATTTAGACGGGGCTACATTGCTTTTTCCATATTTGATACCACATAATAGTGATGTGCTATGGTTTGAAGAAGATATAATTGATGAGACCAATATTATACATGGTAGCTCAATGAAAATCATTGTCGAATAGTAAACAAAATTGGATCAATTTTTTGGTTTTTGAATTTGCTATAAATTAGCTATGAGTTTATACAAATTTCTATAGGTTCAACTATGATGTTAACCTTAACCACATGGCATACCATGTCAGCATATTCAACATATGTTTAATTCAAAAGTTGGTAAACAAAACAAGTTTCAATTAATACTTAAGGGATTAAACTCAAAAATATCCCAGAACATATTTGTGTAAATCATGACTTTTGAACAACATATTGGTACAGAAATCGAAATGCAGTGTTTGAGTGATAATAACTTAAATTGATTGAAATTGAAATGTAAAGGATTTGAGAATAAAATGACTGAATGTAACTTAAATGCAGAAAATGACTTTAATGTAAAAGACTTGACATATATAAATGTGGAACACATAAGTACATTTTTTCACTCATTTCTCTATCATACAAATACTTTGAGTTTGTAGAAATTTGAGTACAATTGCATACCCCTACAACATAAGCAAGCATCCACTTACATACTAGTCTAAAATAACTGCTTACTGTTAACATTAGAGATAACAAAATAGGGAAAGGATAAAGAGTCTAGGGTTTCTATAATATGAATAACATAACTTATGCAAGTAAGGGTTACAAAGAGAATATATAATAAGACACAAATAGACTAAACTACCCATAGCCCAAATATAAGTAAAGGCCCATTACATATTATCTAACATCTCCCATCAAAATGGCAATGCATTAGCATGAAGCATTAAGAGTTTGCCAAACAAAAAATAAAAACATACTAAAAAAAATAAACAATCTAAATATAAAACTCGAACACCCCCTTCAAGTTAAAGTTTGTTGAACTTTAAGCTTGTTGCAACCCTAAAAATAAGTGATCAAACCAAACAAACTAATATCATAACCCATGCAAAGAGAAACCAATAAGAAGAACCATCATAGAGAGAAGCAACAACCATAGAGAGAAGCAACAACCATAGAGAGAAGAAGCATTTAAAGAAGTCAAAGGAGAAACCAATTGAAAGAGGATGAGCAACCAAAGAGAGGGAACAAACTAAACTAACAAATCAAGTTGAACTAAATTAATTTGAAACAAACCAAACTGAATTAAATTAGATCAAAGAAAAATAATCCAATTTAATTCAGTCTAAATCGAATATAATCAATCCAAATCAATCTATATCAATTTGAACCAAATAAAATCATACCAAATCAAATCGAACCAAATCAATTTGAACCAATCATACTGAAACGAACTAAATTAAATCATATCAAATTGAATCAATCAATCAAATATAATCCAAACCAAACCAAATAGAATAACCAATAGGGATATGAGTAACCAAATAAAAGAATCAATAAGGGAGAGAAAAAGAAGCAACCAAATAGAATAACCAATAAGAATGGGAAGAATAAATGGAGAGAAAAGCAGTCAAGTATAATAACCAATAAAGAGATGAGTAACCAAATAGAAGAACAAATAAGAGAGAAAAGAGAAGCAACTAAACAAAAGAACCAATAAGAAGGGGAAGAATCAATGGAGAGAGAAACAACCAAATATAATAAGGAAACTAAACTAACCGAACAAAATGAAACCAAACATAATCAAATAAGACGAAACCAAATAAACAAGAAATTTAAACCACAAGAGAGAAACACAAACAAAGGGTATACATGATCAATATCATAACAAATAGTGTGAGAATCAACTAAAGTCATATATAATTCAATCTTTGTTTTCATGCACAAAAAAGTGGAAGAGGATGTGTCGAGAACACTTTAGCGATACAACGAAAACATTTTATTCTTCAATATAACTTATCATTAAAAAAAATCAAAACGAACACATCCCAAATTTTTAATTTTGGGAACTCAAAGCGGAAGTGAGAAATAATTCAAGGAGGATCGAAACAATCTCTGATACCACTACTAAAAAACGCGTAAACAACGACGCCATGGTCACAATGGTTCATCCCTACACCATTGTGACATATCTAAACTAAGGCGCGGTTGTATTTTATTTATTTTTTGAATAAAAATTATCTTTATATAACAACGGTTGATAATCCAACCGTGGTGATACCATCAAGCTTTCATGTGTTTGAACCTCAGCGCCATCATATATATTATTCCTTTTATGTTAAGGCGCGTCTTTTCTTTTTTATTTACTTTTAAATAAAAAATTAAAAGTTATGACTACGATTGTTTATTTACACCGTTGTGATATATTTTGTATGTTTTTTTAATTTTTACTTCTAAATATAACTCTGCGGCTTTAATATATGGAATTTCATTATGAAAGTAATATATCATAACGGTTTTTAGGTGTTGACCGTCGTAGTAGCTTTTCAATATACTCCAAGCTAGCTAGTTTCATTGTCTCTTCAGTATCCTTTTTTCCATTGAAAATAGAAACTAGACGAAACGATACACGATTTCAACCCTAAACCCTAACGTTCAATACTGTGAAACAATACACGATTTCAACCAAAGCTTGCATCATCAGTATCCATTCTTCATCGTGTTGTGGTCATTTTCGTCATCATCGTCACAATCGTTACAGAAGGAAGATTACGCACCAACCAACATCGTTGTCATCATCGTCACCGTCGAGAAGGAAGATAACAACAACACCTTCGTTGTCGTAAGGAAGGAAGACAACAACAACACCAACACCAACATCGTTTACTTAGTCATCACGTTTAGGGCACGTAAAATATTTCCCCCATGCATCTACAGTAAACTCATTTGCCATTGTTGTTTATGTTCTTGTTGTTCATGTTGTTGTTGTTGTTGTTGTTGTTTTCGAACATAGATGTCAACCTTGTCGAGTTCTACATTAGGAAGTAGCGAAGATGCTCAAACGATTGAGTGTTCTGCGAATACAACTCAAGCGATTGATACTCAATCGAAAAGATCATAAAGAGGTGTCATAATGATGCCCCAATTCACATCAGTCTGTAACTCATCAGGTGTAAAAATTCTGATCGAGTTTGATTCACACTACAGATTAGTGGATTGTCCATGTTACTCTACTTTTAAGAGTTATGTTGCGTTCCTTGCACGTATCAAAGTGAGTATACTGATAGATGATTGGAGAGAAGTGGATGTTAATGTCAAAGACAGCATATGGACAGGCGTTAAGGTATTACATACTATAATTTTCATATATTTGATATCACTACCTATAGTTTCTAATTCATACTTATATATTGATTTAATGTAGTTGAATTTTGAGTTTACCGATGACTCAAAATTGAAAAAAAAAGTGGATAACTTATGCCGGTGTTCGTTGGAGGGGATTTAAGTCACAACTCATGGCTGACTACATTACGAAGCCTAAGAGCGGTCTTCAACGTCCATGGATTTGGTATAGTTTTTCATCGAAGAAGGCGTGTCACAAGTTTGCGAAGAAACGCAGTTCTGAGGAATTCAAGGTTAGTACTAGTCTTATGTAACCTATAATGTTATGCTAATGAGTTATAGATACTAATCATACACATTTTTTCACTATGTTAATAACAGGCTAAAAGCGAAGTAGGAATTCAAAACAAGGCGAAAAAAATGTACCCCCATAGATTGTCTTGTGGGGGTTACAGGAAACTTGAGAAGAGAATCGTGCAGGAAAAACAACAAGAAGGAGGAGATAGTGACATCCCATCTCCACCGTCAAGACATGAGAAATGGAAGAGGGCTCGATTAAGACCTAATGGAGAGTACACCTCTGAGGCTTCAAGAGTAGTTGCTGAGAAAATTGTAAGTATATGTTTTGTTTTGCTTATGTTATTTAAATGCGTTTGCTTATGTAAGTTGCTCATGTTGTGTAGGATAATTTGGTTGTGGCGGCCCGTGAAGGCACATTTGTTCCGGAAGCACGACATGACATATTAGTGTAAGCTATCGGAACAGCTGAGCATGGAGGTCGTGTCCGTGGTGTTGGAGAAGGTGTCGGCTTGAGGTCATACTTTGGATCTCAAAGAAGAAGCACTGGAACCACTGAATTTCATGCTCAACGACAAAAGATTGAGAATGTTGAGAAGCAATTGGAAGAACAAAGGAGGATGTTTGAAGAGGAGAGGGAAAAAAGGGAGAAAGACGTGGAAAAGTTACAAGAGTTATATTCGGTATGTGCTTTACTTGAGATGTTAGTGTTTTATCGGAAATGTATGATATATATTGTGCTTATTTTTGTTTTATGTTCCAATTGAATGTTATGATGTAGAGATTAAGTGAAAACCTCGAACAACGAACAAATGAAGATCAACGTTACGTTGATGGTGATGATCAAACATCAAGTAGAAGTGTTGTAAATCAGACTTCTACAAAAGAAAGTAATTGTATAGCCCCCCCCCTTTAGATAACCGCAATAGGATATTGGACCCTAGTCCAAATGAAATAACCAATTTATACCTGTCCATTGCAACAACAAACCTTGCGCAACCTCTCCCGCTAGAACATTGCCCGAAATTGGATGTAATGTATTACAATCCTGAAGATGTAGCGGATTTTCTCGCAGGATTTAAGTGTCTTAACATAGCGATTTTGCAAGTTTGGTGCACGTAAGTATATAGTCCAATATACATGTCATTATAGAACATTATAATATTTTGTATTTTCTCCCTTAATTTAATCATTTTCTTTGACCATTTAGGTACATTCACCATGTTTGTATAGAGTTAAATAAATCAAGTACTTATGAAATCTTGGAGCCAACTTATATTAGTTGGGCGTATAATAAAAAAACTATCATGGAAAAGTACTTGAAAGAACGGCTAAATGAGGGAGGAAAAAAATGTTACCTTGCACCATTCCTCTGTAGGTAAGTATTATTGTAATTTATATATATATATATATATATATATATATATATATATATATATATATATATATATATATATATATATATATATATATATATATATATATATTCTATATTTAGTTTTGTTTTAGTAAAAACTAATAATATATATATATATATATATATATATATATATATATATATATTCTCGTCTTCATTCAGTGGTCATTGGCAATTGATCATAATACCATTTAGGACAAATACGGTGACATTACTGTGTTCCTTGCACGCCCCACTCCACAAACCAATGAAATATATTATTCTAACGTAAGTGTCTATGTTTAATATCATTTTCTTTGACATTAATTGTAACTAGTTTATCATGTAATATGTTTAATTCAATTTTCAATGTACAGTCTTGTGGAGCAAGTTAATATAATGAGGAATGTTAGAAAAAAGCCCACATGGATTGCTCCTAAAGTAAGTGGCCTGATTACCTGTTTCTTTCATTTACATTCATGTGTGATTATATTCATGTTATTATATTCATGTAATTTGTAGACGAGGAAACAACACGGGAGTTACGAGTGTGGGTATTATGTCATGAAACACATGTTAAACATTGTCCTTGGCGGCATTGTTGATTCATGTGATAAGGTATATATGTCATAAAATGTTTACATATATTAATATGTAAGTTGACTATTGAATTATTATCATGGATGATATTCAATTTTTTGCTCTTTCTTATGTAGATGTTTAACGACCAAACCCCATTCCCCGTTGAGGACTTTCTAGATCTTCGTAAACGTTGGGCGTATATCCACAATGCGCTTAAGGGTACTCTTGCTGTTTGATATATTAGCAACATTCCTTGACATATTTTTTGATTCACGTATTTTTTGCTTTTGATGCACATAATGTGAACAATAATTTTGGCTTTTGATGCACATATTGTGTTTGATGTACAGGATATTGTGTTTGATGCACATAATGAAATCAATAATATTGGCTTTTGATGCACGTATTGTATTTGGTTTAAACAATGTTAGCTGTTAGCTTTTGATGTAAATTCTATGATTCATTTATAAGGATAAAACATAGGAAAAATTGTGTTTGATGCACATATTGTGTTTGATGTAAACAGAAGATGTTTTGACAGGATAAAATATAGGAAGAATTTGATAAGGAGAGAATTTTTATATTTAAAACAGGCTATTTTGACAGCGGTTATAAAACCTAACCGTAGTTGTATGTCAAACGCTGACCAGAATAATATAAATAAAAAATGTTGTTGCTGAGAATCGAACCAGATCACCTTTAGTTATATCACAACGATTGTGTAATCTAACCGTTGTGAAATGGTGCGCGCTTTCTGGAATACAACAACGGTCCCAGGACCGTCATTGTACGTACCGCATATACAACAACACTCTACATAACAACGCCTTCGTCCGCGTCATTATATGTCATTTCTAACCGTTGTTAAATGGATTTTTCGTAGTAGTGTACCATGTTAACAATAGAGAATAAAATAGGGAAAGGAGAAAGAAACTAGGGTTTCTATAATATGAATAACATAACTTATGCAAATAAGGGTTACAAAGAGAATATATAATAAGACACAAATATACTAAACTACCCATAGCCCAAATATAAGTAAAGGCCCATTACATATTATCTAACACCTATAACGGTGGACTAAACACAACATGCCACATTTTTGCTTCCATGTAACCCCTGTCTTCGACAGATTTCTACGTGTCTCTGAATAACTACTTGATCTTATCCCATTCCAACTCATCCGAGTAAGTAGAATAACCAACCTAAATATTTGGAAATTTCACTAAGTCCAAAAACTTCACAAATACTCCATAGTATTTCAATGTAGGATTCGATTGAAACTAAAAATCATCTTTCGACAGATTGAACTCATCAAACTAATTCATGGTCTTGATTGACCATTTTCAACCTCACACCTCAACATGGCATGCCCTTTTGTCTTACTTGTCATTAATATCTATGTTGAAAATTTAAGGTAACAACATGTGATTTTTTTTATAAAATTAACCATGTTTTCAAAAGAAATTCTAAAATAACCATATATTTAAAAAAAAACCAAAGTAACCATGTTCCCAAAATAAAAATTTGTACACAAGAGCATGCGCCAAATGGTATGGCGCATGCATTCATTTTTTTTACACATAAGCGTCAAATGGTATGACGCATGCATATAGTGACAGACAAAATCGTAGGTAAAAGTTAATTTACCGTAGGTATAACCTGATACACTTATACCTACGGCTCTTTATCGTAGGTACACGTTACAACAAATTATATGTTATAAAAATAGACTTTTAGCTACGGTAGTGTGTTGTAGGTATAAGTGTTTCAGGCTATACCTACGGTAAATTGACTTTTACCTACGGTTTTGTCTGTCACTATATGCATGCGCTACCATTTGGCGCCTATGTGTAAAAAAAATGAATGCATGCGCCATACCATTTGGCGCATGCTCTTGTGTGCAAATTTTTATTTTGGAAACATGGTTACTTTGGTATTTTTTTGAATATATGGTTATTTTAGAATTTCTTTTGAAAAACATGGTTATTTTAAAAAAAATTCACAACATGTTGTCAATGCCAGGTGTACACCCAATCACAAACAAACTTCCACGTTGTGTACCATGTCAGCTTTTATTAACAGACGATGGGAGGTATCGAAACCGTGAACGACAAATATTTGAGGATGATTTTTTAACTGGGATTAAAACTGAAAATGCCTATATTTAGAGAGACTAAAACATATTTAACCCATCAAATAAATATTAGTTGAGTTCGGAAGGATTCGATTTTTGACAGGTTCAAAATTTTCATTTAAATTTAACTGAATCAACTCTATACTACCCAAATTAAACAATTGGATCAATCGACACCCAACCTGATCCATTTTGGAAAGAAAAAAAACAATAGATCACTATGTTTCATCTGACGGTTCAAATTTCTTCACCTTAGTTCAAATAACATGCCTATTTAGGCAAGTATAACCAAATGACATGTTGCAAGTACGACAGATGTGGAAGTTAGGAACATTGCCAGCTGGTCTCATATCATCATGCAATTCCTACGTCAACCAAAAACATGTCAAACACACAACAATGGGAACTTAATGCTAGTCATATATTAACAACTTGTATTAAAAAAAAAAGTTTTATGTCTGTTTTAAATAGTACAGCTTTTGCGTTTTCTTCATATCTATTTCCTGTGAGTCATATGATTCTAAAAGAATGGAATCTCAAGAATCCCATCACAAACTTCATGTCATTTTTGTCCCATATCCGACACCTGGACATATGATTCACATGATTGACACTGCAATGCTATTTGCTAAACATGGTGTTAATATTACCATCATCACCACACATGCCAATGCTTCAACCTTCCAAAAAATTATAGACACTGACTTCAATTCTGGAATTCCATCAAAACTCATCTTATTCACTTCCCTTCACGTCAAGTTGGTCTCCCTGATGGTGTTGAAAACTTCAAAGATGGCACTTCCCTTGAAATGCTTGGTAAAATCAACCATGGAATATCTATGCTCTAAGATCCAACAACCGAGTAAAAATAAGTTATATAAGTGTGGTGCTTGTTTAAGGCAAAAATATATTAAAATGAAACATGTTTCTATATAAAAAAATAAGTAATAACTGATTTTGCAAAAATGGTTCAGTATGTACATTGGCCTAGGCTCATGAAAGTGTGACTAAGGACTAGTCATATGATTCATGATAACATTGATGCTTGTGCTATTTTCAAATTCACTTGAATTTAGAAGGCTAGGTGAATTAGACTAGTGATGACCTGCGAGCTAAACAAGACTGTGCAGATTTAAAGATACGGTAGAGATAATATTGGCTTTTGTTGAACTGTCATGAAAATGCTAAGTCGAAAAATAATATAACTCAGGGTATGGAAATTAGGTTTCATTGAATAACATGATTTTTGTTATGAAGATTTTACCTTCATTGTTAAGACATGTATAACCTTTATGTGTGGGAGAGACACCTAGAAATACACGTTTAGAGCTATGAAATTGTAGCTTCTGTTGGTTATACGGCCTCAAGAGAGGAAAATAAGCACAAATCTTGGAGAATTCCGAATTAAATATTGATGAACAAAAATTAATATTTCTGATTGATTATCTCTCTTGTTCTTCATTTTTTACTCGAATGAATCAACCAACCTTTGCAAGATTGTAGTGCTGCACAATTATAATGGAAGAAGAAAAATTGAATTGGAGAAAAAAGGAAATTAGGGTTTCAACGTGAAAGGAAGAGAAAAAGTTGTGAATTCTATAGAGTTTCTCTCTGCTCTAAACTTTACAAACTGCAATATGATTCACTTTCAAGTTACAATCATAATAGGGTTACTCCCTATTTATAGGTTGAATTTTCTTGCACACCAAACAAACCCTAACTAACCTAACTAACTCAACTATCCAAAACAAATATAGCCAAGTCTAACATCTCTGTCGAAATACTCTTCGATATTTTAACACCTAGGTGATTCAACACTTTCTTGCTTCTATCGAGCAACCTGCTTCAACACAAAGAATTACAATTCAACACATCAACTAATTCATTGTGTCTAAACTATCTACATTCATAATAGATCTCAATTTCTTGAATACTTTAATCTACACTCCTTTCGTTATAATATATGTAATCTGATAATGTAGGCTCCTATAGCACAAAGTGTGGATGCATAATTGTGAAAACATATGGTCTCCCATGTGCTTGTGTTATTGCAAAAAAGGTGAAACTTGGTAGCCCAATAAGAATGGATGAGATTTACACTCATTGGAAGAGACTTAGGTTTGATGATGGTGGTGTCATGAATGACGGTAAATCGAATATTTCTATTTTGACCGAATAGGAAGTGATACAGGAGAGATTTTTGAAAGTCGATGACAACATGAAATTCCACATCAAAGAACAACTGAGGAAGATTGCCTATCCGGAAACCACCAACATGAAACCACCCTCTAAACCTGTAAAAACAAAAGGTGCTCCGAAGAAAACGAAGCCTACACCAAATGACAATTCAACTACACAGTCTCCTTCATATTCTGAACATGTTGACAAAGCTTTTCCCGACTCACCAACTCCAAAATCTCAAAAAAGTGTTGTCAAAGGAGCTCGCATTAGCAAACCACCTCCTACACCGCCTCCACCAAAAATTCCATTCATTGACGAGATGTCCGATTTTATGCACAAATACATCGAGCAGATCGTCAATGTTGTGGGGGAAGGTAATTGCGGTTATTGAGCAATTTTAGATTACTCGGTAAAGGAGAAGATAACCATACACTTGTTCGCCATCAACTTATCCAAGAGATGAAGACACATAAAGAATCATACACACGGTTGTACGGAAAGAAAGAAAAATTTGATGAAGTTTATGAGTCTCGTGTTCCTTGCCTTAGCGGTCCGGCATCAGAGGCAAAATGGACGCGCTTCTCTGAAATGGGTCACCTAATAGCATCTGCGTGTGATAGAGTGTGTGTTGGTCTAACACGATTCGATTTTTCGAAAACCTTTTTCCCACTGTGCGCAACCCCGCCTCAAAATCCAAATGATCGTATTATGTGTTTTGGGTGGCTTTCAAAATCAAGTCATTTTGTTCAAGTTTACTTGAAACCAGGATGCCCTATACCACTTACATCACTGGAGTGGACGACTCAATTAACAACAAAAGCTGACACTTGACTTGATCATTTTATGAAAAGGATGCAAGAGTTCTAGAAATTGAGCAACATTGAAAGAGAATTAAATGCACAAAAGTCCAAGGGGGTACCACCCATAGATTTAGCCGACGACAAATGTTTCAATTCATTTTAATTGCTTGTTTAGTCGGACAAATAAATGTATGTAATTGTGTCTCAATATAAATGAAATGTAATATATTCAACATTTTTTCATATTGTATCTTAATGCATTTTTTATCTCCCCCTTAACAACATTTGTTCTTTTGTAAAAAAAATAAGTTTTTGTTTTGGAACTGGTTCAGGAGAAGTTTCTAAGATGCATCTCCGGAACAAGACAATAGGGTGAGGAACCGAAGATATATCTCTGGAATCAGCATGCCAGTTATTGAGTGGTCCATATTGATATATGATTTCTATAAATTAAGGTGCTCTTATATTATATTTCACACAAATTGAAAATCACTCAAATGTCACAAATAAACATCAACTGATATGTCACAAATGTCTCATTCTCCATCTTTAGACCCGGGCGAATGTTTAAGCTCACCGATTTCACCTCCCCCGAAGATATCAAAGACGACATCCACCATCTTCTACCTTACGAACACAATCGAAGGATTGTGAAGTTCGAGTACCGTTCACCGTCGATTGACAACGGAGGGAATATTGAGTTCAACAAATTTGAGCTCAAGATGCAAGCAAATGTAAAGTCTATGTGGAATACATATCTATGTTTCGAAAATAAACTTTCGCTTGAGTTGGAAGCAATGATTTCAAGATCGGTCGAAGATATTGCAAAAATGTTGAAGCGTCCACCTGGATATTGAAGTAATGTTGCATTTTATGTTGAAATGATCTATGTAATCCTGATTTTATTTTATGAATCTTAATTTCATTTTGGAAAATTACATGTTTTTGGTTCTGCTTCTGATGTGTCTATGTTACGGAAATGTAACTACGAAAACCTTCAGGAGATACATCTCCGAAATAAAAAAAAATCCAACTTGTCATACCCCAAATTTTGACCCTAGATTTCATCATCATTCTAGGAGCATCATACATTGCATTTCTAACCCTAACCTTGTGCAATTTCCCTTTGTGTTTTTTCATCTATGAATTAGGGTTTTAAACCAAGAGAACCAAGAGAATCAAAGAGATCTTTATTTGATCAGTCAATGTCTTAGATTGGTCATCAACCTACCAAGTGTGAATACACTCAAGATGCCTCTCTCCATCAAAGAATCAAGTGCAAATTGATCTCATTACAAGTTCATCAAGATTCAACTTCATCTGACTATAAATTAGAGTTTCATCAGACAAAGTTAACTGTGCCTTTGAATTTTAATCAGGACATGGTCTCAAGCCTTGGGACATGATTCAAGACATTCAAATACACCCTTGGATTATATATATGGTGTTAAAATAGCCCAAGAGATTGATTTCATTGAAGATCAAGAAGTGAAGATTCATCTGATAAAAAGTCAATTGTTCCTCCAGATCAAGGTTTGACTTTTGGGAATTTTGGTCAACTTGGCTTCCTCAAGTCAAGGATGATGATAAAATGTGGCTTGGATCATGATCAATCAATTAAAAATCAAGAAATTGGAGTTTACTTGCAAAAAGGGCAACCATGGAGAAATTGAAATTTTTTTCTAAGTTATGGAAGACTATGATTTTTACCCAACTTGTGAAGGCCATAACTCCTAATCTAGACATCCATTTTCAGTGATCCAAAGACCAATTTGAAGAGCTCATTCCCTACTAAAACTTTTTCAATGAGGATGAATTCCTAAAAAGTGCTTAGATTTCAAGTTATGAAGCCATGAAGTTGGCATTTCTTTCAAATTTGTGTTCCAACACTTAGAATTTTTGTTGAGACAGAATCTGCCTTCAAAAAGTAACCAAATTATTAGCCAATTTTCATATTGATCCATTTTGATTCAAGAAATTCTTCAAACATGAAAGTTGTAGAGCATGTTTGGGGAATTTCAAAAAGTACAAGGACTCATTGATACCATTCTTGAGCTGAGAGATTCGAAGAAATGAAGTTGGCCTTCCAATTATGAGTTTTTAGTCATTCTCACGGCATGTTCTTCATGTGATCTTGAGCCAAAGCTATGTGATCTAGCTTTTCAGTTCTTTTAACTTGTAAATTTCACCCTAATTAGAGAATTACACAAACCCTTGGTGTATTACACAAGGAATTGAGCCATTAACCAATTTTCATTTCCATTTATTAAACATTTTGCAAAAAGCTCCATATCCATTTTCATAAAGATCCACTTTTACAACAATTCTAACATTGAGCTTCCAAGATGTTTCTTCTGCACATAAACTATCTTTAGTGATTAGAAGCAACCTCTAGACCACAGAAAAGCATGTTTATTCACCACCTTTTACATCATGATCAAATGTGATTTTTTGTGCAAAATGAAACCAAGAATCCAAACTACCATTCCAAGTGAACTAAATGCAACATCTTCAAGTTACCAAGACCACTTGGAGCCTCTATAAATAGAGATTCAAGCCACAACACAACACACACCAAGATTTGCAAAAAACCACCTTTGTAGCAAAACTTCAAAACCTAAAACTTCCGAAACTTGTTTTGCTCATGCATTCCTTAAACCTTCCATCCAAACATCTTCTAAACATCCATTAGACCTTGTTTGAACCCTTAAAAATGTTCTGTAGCATCAATACCATCATCCACCATACCTCATTTCCTCCACTTGCAAGAAGAACCGTGTGAAGGATTACAAGCAGTTGAAAAACAAACCAAGAATTTAAACTCTCTCCTTAGGGTTCAAGAAGGCTAAATGGATCGTTATCTTGCTTTTGAAAGACTTGAGAAGAGGCATTGGACCTTGCTCCAATAGGTAAGGTTCTTACACTTTGAAACTCCCTATTCATGCATCATTATTGATTGATTCCAGAAGCAAAAATGTAGACATTAATGTGCTAAGTATGACCCTTTAATTGTTTGCATTCTGTCATGCTTGTATGTGGAGTTTATGATGTTTGAACCTTATGGTCCTGTTCTGGTTTTTACCTTGGTACGCCCAAACCCTTGAGTTTTAGGAAGTGAGAATAATACCATTGGATTCCTAGAATTTTTCTAATCAATTTCCTTTTTTATGTCTTTTGATTTCGTTAAAAAATGAAGAAGTTATGGTAGGAGGAAGTTTGGTAGAAACCTTAAGGTGCAATTTTGATTTTTTTCCTTGGTGCAACTTGTATATTAAGTTTTAGTTCTTGATAATCAAACACATGGATTCCTGGGATTTTTCTAATCAATTTCTTTTTTTTATATCTTTTGATTTCGTTAAAAAATGAAGAAGTTATGGTAGGAGGAAGTTTGGTAGAAACCTTAAGGTGCAGTTCTGGTTTTTGCCTTGGTGCGACTTGTACATTAAGTTTTAGGTCTTGATAATAAAACCATTGGATTGCTGGGATTTTTCTAATCAATTTAGTTTTTTATATCTTTTGATTTCGTTAAAAAATGAAGTTATGGTAGGAGGAAGTTTGGTAGAAACCTTAAGGTGCAGTTCTGGTTTTTGCCTAGGTGCGACTTGTACATTAAGTTTTAGGTCTTAATAATAAAACCATTGGATTCCTGGGATTTTTCTAATCAATTTCCTTTTTTTTTTATATATTTTGATTTTGTTAAAAAAGGAAGAAGTTATGAGAGGAGGAAGTTTGGTAGAAACCTTAAGGTGTAGTTCTGATATTTACCTAGGAGGAAGATGTCGAGCCAGATGTCATGACAAGTTGGTTAGACATCATGATCAGCATGAGGTCGTGCCATGTGTTTAGGACATTTGTTATGTAAAAAGTGAAACTCTCTCTCTCTCTCTCTCTCTCTCTCTTTCTCTCTCTCCCCCTCTCTCTCTCTCTCTCTCTCTCTCTCTCTCTCTCTCTCTCTCTCTCTCAAATCATTCATCCTTTTGAGTTGTTTTTTTGTACACTTGCTCTTTACTATGTCTATTTTATGATCCTTTCAAGAAAATTCCAAAAATATTTATTTTTCATACATTTTTGCTTAGTTAAAGTGAGACAGTTTTTAAAGTTTTTTTAGGTCCTTAAGTGATCCTTTTCCTTTGTTCCTTTGGCCTTGCTTGTGCATATTGACTTAGGTGAACATTATATACATTGTGTGAACCTTGTGTGATGTTGATATCATGTTTGAATATCACTTTGATTTGCTATGATATCATGCTCGAGCATCTTTATCATTTATGTATTGATATCATGTTTGAATATCTTTGTCTTGTACGTTTATCATGTTCAAGTCTTTGTGATGTTTTACCCTTTGAATGTGACTACCATGAACCTTAACATGTATCCTTGGGTTGTTACCTATGTTTTGAACCATGTCCAAACTTGTTTGCATGATTAAAGTAATGTCTTGACTTGTTTTTCATGATGTTTTTAATTGTATCCATGTTTAAGTAATGCTTTGACTTATACATATTTTGTTTGAACTTTAATTTTCATTCATGATTAGGTAATGCTTTGACTTATCCATGATAGTTTGAACTTGTGACCTTTATCTATGTTTAAGTAATGCTTTGACTTATTCATGCCTTATTTGAATCTTTGAATGTTATCCATGTTTAAGTAATGCTTTGACTTATTCATGCCTTGTTTGAATCTTTGAAGGTCATACATGTTTAAGTAATGCTTTGACTTATACATGCTTGTTTGAACTTTAAATTGTATTCATGTTTAAGTAATTCTTTGACTTATACATGTTTTTACCTTCTCCACGTTTAAGTAATGATTTGACTTATACATGCTTGTTTGAATGTTACCTTCAATTGATATCATGTTTGAATATCATCCTTGTTCATGTCATCCATATTTACTCATACTACAACTTTGCTAAGTTAACCCCCAAGTGATGTTAGCTTACAAGCTATCTTCCTTATCTTCTCTTTTGTTTCCAAATCCAATGGAAAGGTATTCTTGTTGAATTTAAGTCATAGGTATCTTAGCCTTACTTCAATTCCCCTCTTGACCTTGTTAGAGTAATCAACCCTTTTAATCCTAGCCTTAGGATTAGAGTTTTCAAACTCTATGTAAGTGTTATTGCTTGAGCATTCACTTTCCCCTTTTTAACCTAGCCTTAAGTTAGAGTTTTGTAAACTCTACGTAAGTGTCATTGCTATGGACACTTATCTTCCCGTTTGGACCTTGCTAGAGTCCTTCCTCCCTTTCAACTTAGACTTAGGATAGAGTTTCTAGAACTCTATGTAAGTGTCATTGCAATGGACACTTACCTCCCCCTTTTGGAACCTTGATCACTATCAAGAGTTCCTCACCCTTAGTTAGGTGAACTACGGTTGCTCTGATTCCATCCTTGTTAGGATACGTAGGCACGAGATGCAATGTCTTGGCGAGTATACTTAGTAATAAACACTTACACTACTACGAAAAACACAATTAACAACGGTTGGGAATGACATATAATGACGCGGGCGAAAGCGTTGTTATGTAGATTGTCTTTGTATATATGATACTTACAACCACGACCTAGTAGGTGTTGTAATAAACTGGAAAGCGCACTAACTATCACAACATATTTTACAATACACCGTTGTAATAAAAATAATTATCCTCAGTTCGATTCCCAGCAGCGCAGTTTTGATATTTATTTTTTCCTGGACAGCGCGCCAGATATTATAACGGTTATGAAATATAACCGTGGTTAAAGTTTCTGCAAAATTAACAAAAACGATTATGCTTTTATAATTAATCCCATTTTTTTTACCTGTATTATTGTTCTCCATATCACAGCACAGCAGAAAAATACAATTCACATTTTGTGATAAAGTTTTCATAATAATATTAATTGTATCATATTCATAATATCACATATACCACATTACAGTTTATCAGAACAAACGACCTACATAAATAAAAGATCACATATACCATATTATAGTTTACACACATTACATAACTTCACATAATTGTAACTTGGTGTATTGGTATCTTGTCTCTTGGTGTCTTGTCTCTTGGCCTGGTGTCTGGACTCAAAATACCTATGATTTCAAATAATTATACTTGTTAGTAAAAATACTTCTAAACTATAACATACAATTAATATATTATGAATAAATAATAAATTACGTACTTGTTAATTTTCCCATATGCCTTCTTCATGATCGAGTCGTATAGCATGCACGACATCTCCATCAACTTCATCATATGAGGTAGGAACTTGTGTTGTGTAAGAAGGTGTGGACGAAATATCAAGACTTTCATCACTAAGAGGAATGTATTTTCCTTGGAGAACGATTGACCATTTCCCCGATATGTCCGATGGATCGGTAACATAGAAAACTTGTTTTGCTTGAGAAGCCATGATGAATGGTTCTGTATTAAAAGATGCCTTGCCAAGGTCGACCTGGGTGAATCCTAAGTCATCAATGTCTACACCATTACTGTTATTGGGAACCCACTTGCATTTAAATAAAGCCACTTTGAAAATAACATAATCAATCTCGCAAATCTCATCAACGACACCATAAAACGCGGTAGTTGCCAATACCGGATTCTTGTCTTTCGAACTAGAGAAATACATTGATTCGGCTTCAACCATAACCCCACTATTTTGCATTGTACTACGATCATCTTTTGATTTTGTATAAAAGGTATAATGACCAATGTCGTATACACTCCAGGTAACGACACAAAATTTTGGCTCGTACGACAACCATTTAAGTATCTCGGATGCACTACGATCATTAGATACACTTTTATTAAACCAATCCACGAATCTATTATTATGCTCTACGAACAACAACTTGTCACTCATTCGGGAATATTTTTTCTTCAAAAGTCTTTTGTGAGTACCTATGAAAGGTTGAACCTCATCTATATTATTCAATATATAGAAATGTGATTGAATAACTACATCCCGAGCCATTGACCTAACATTTAGACCTTGAATACCTCTTCCGTCTGTGTCAGCATGACGAGACTTTGGAATTCCTATAGAATCTGCATCCGACAAATAGTTTGTACAAAACTCAACAGCTTCTTCTGTGATGTACCTTTCAACAATCGGAGCTTCCGGTCGGTGATGATTCTTCGTATATCCTTTAAAGATCTTTATATGTCGCTCTATTGGATACATCCACCTTAAATAAACTGGACCACAAATTCTGATTTCTCTTACGAGATGAACAAGTAAGTGAACCATAATGTCAAAAAATAATGGCGGAAAATACATCTCCAATTGACACAAGATTATGACAGCCTCATCTTCTAATTCATCCAATTTATTGAAATCAAGAACTTTATTACATATGGAATTGAAGAATAAATACAGTCTCATTATAGTTACTCTCACATTTTTTGGAAGGATCCCATGGATATCCACTGGTAGAAGTTGTTGCATCAATACATGACAATCATGAGATTTTAAACCAATTAACTTGAGATCTTTCATTGATACAAGTTTCTTGATGTTTGATGAGTAACCTTGCGGAACTTTAATACCTTGCAAACACTCGCATAACATATTCTTTTCCTTTTTAGATAGAGTGTGACATGCTGGAGGCAGATAAGTTATTTTTCCTTTATTGGAGCCAACTGTTTTCGTATACCCATCTTCTCCATATCAATACGGGAAGTCTTACTATCTTTAGTCTTGCCCGGAATGTTTAGAAGTGTGCCAATCAAACTATCACACACATTTTTCTCCACGTGCATCACATTAAGACAATGTCTAACATCAAGAGTTGACCAATATGGAAGATCAAAGAAGATGGACCTCTTTTTCCATATATTTTTCGCAACTACCCCTTTTTCTTTTCCTCTCTTCCCACCTTTTTCTTTTTCTCTCTTCCCACCTTTTTCTTTTTCTCTCTTCCCAAAGACAACATTAATGTGTTCCTGCCGTTGAAAAACTTCATCCCCGGTTAAAGGTTTAGGAGCCTCGCCAAACTCTTGATCTCCATTAAAAGCCTTTCGCAATCTACGATAAGGATGACCCGGTTTTAGAAATTTTCGATGCCCAAGGTAAACGGTCTTTTTTCCAAACTCAAGTTGGTGATAACAAGTATCATCTTCACATATAGGACATGCTTTATGTCCTTTGACACTGTATCCAGCCAAGTTACCGTAAGCCAGAAAGTCGTTAATTGTGCAAAATAACATTGCACGCATATTAACCTTTTCCCCAGAATATGCATCATCAACTTCAACGCCTTCATCCCACAAGAGTCGTAAATCATCAATTAATGGACTTAGATAAACATTTATGTCGTTACGAGGTTGTCGTGGTCCAGAAATCATCATACTTAATAGTATATACTTGCGCTTCATGCACAACCAAGGAGATAGGTTGTAAATAGTGAGAAGAACAGGCCACGAAGTATGATTAGTGCTCAAATTACCAAAGGGGTTCATTCCATCGGTGGCAAGCCCAAGCCTAAGGTTTCTTGGCTCGACTCCGAAATCTGGAAACAACGAATCAATTTTCTTCCATTACAACGAATCAACTACACGGCGAATGTTTCCATCATGGATCCTTTCATCTGCATGCCATCTAAGATTCTTTGCGTCATTCGAATTAGCAAAAAGTCTCTTTAATAATGAAACTATTGGCAAGTACCATAACACTTTAGCAGGAGGATGCTTCCTACTAACATTGTCATAGTGATCATTGTCATCACCATTGTTAGCCTTCAGCTTGTAACACGACACACCACATTTCGGACATTGAAACAAGTCTTCATACTCTTTCTGGAATAATATGCAATCATTAGGGCAAGCATGTATCTGGATATACTCCAGACCCAGTGGACACAATATCTTCTTGGTCTCATAGCAACGATCCGACAATTTGTTATCTTCTGGTAACATTTGCTGTAGCAATTCAAGTAATTCCGTGAAACTTTTATCCGACCATCCATTTTTTACCTTCAGATTAAACAACTTTAACACAGCCGACAATCGTGTGAACTCTGTGCATCCCTTATATAAAGGGGTGTCTGTATCACTACATAAATTATCATAAATATGAGCATTCATAAAAGAAGATTCCCCAATATCACGGAACATATCCTCTAGTTGATCTTCCATATATTCATCTTCCTCCACTCTTTGACTTTGTGACGCCCGACTTTCCTTATTATCCACCTCACCATGACACGTCCATATTATATAATTTTGACATATACCATCACAACAAAGGTGATTATGTATTTCTTTCTTTGTACCCTTTTTGATATTCGCGCAAACAACACAAGGACAATAAAAGATACCATTATTGCCGGGAAGATGTTTATCAGTGTATTCAACGAATTCACGAACTCCGTTCTCATAAACCGGACCTAATCTATTGGCTTTCATCCAACTACGGTCCATTACAACTTCTGAAATTTATACATGTATAATAATGTGAATGACACACCAAAATCTAATCCAAAAACTCAAGCATATGCATATACAATATGAACAAAGAAAAAATCAATGAAGATGTACTCTCATACTAAACATAAAGTATATGAAACATCTCATTCTGACTTGAGCATATACAATATGAACAAAGAAAAAAGGAATAAAGATATTGAAGAATACCGTACTTCAAAGCTGTAATCAAATGAACGTAAGGAATGAAGATGTTGAAGAGTACCGTACGTCGAATCTGAAGAATCAAATGAACGAAGATGGTTAATATTTGAGCATAAACCAAGAAAAAATGAATGAAGATGTTGAAGAGTACCTTACTTCGAAGCTGAAGAAGCAAATGAATGAAGACGGTCAATATTTGAGCATAAACCAAGAAAAAAGGAATGAAGATGTTGAAGAGTACCTTACTTCGAAGCTGAAGAAGTAAATGAATGAAGACGGTCAATATTTGAGCTCCAAATTAATGGATACGAAGAGGGTAAAGGTTAGGGCGTCTTTGGCTCACTTGTTCGATTAGGGCGTCTTATGAAAGAAATACAGAATAAGTTTTGTTTTAATTTATCAGTAAAGCTTTTAATCTCGGTTGGAGAAACAAACCGTAGTGGAATCTTAAGTGACACACGCTAAATGTACCCTAAAAAATGGAAAAAATGTGTTGCAGGGAATCGAAGCTTGTTACATTTCATTTATTACTACGGTTGTTCATCTTAACCGTTGTAAAATCATTTACAATTTATTTTTTAAATAATGGACATAAGTGATACACGCTAAATGTACTCTAAAAAATGGAAAAAATGTAGTTGAAGGGAATCGTAGCTTGCTACATTTTATTTATTACTGCGGTGGTTTAAGTCAACCGTCATTAAATGACTGTTTATACCCCAGCTTTTTCCTGGGCGCGAAATTTTGAACCTATTACAACGGCGTAAAAGGATGCGTTGTAAGCCCGACGTTGTTGTTTTAGCATTTTGCAGTAGTGTTAGGTTCATATCCTCACCTATAAAACCCAAACATAAGACATTTCCAAACAATAGCAAACAATAACATAACAGAAATACAACATGAGGTTCCTATAGAGTACTATAGATACTTAGGGTGCTAATATCTTCACTTAGTATAACCAACCCCCGAAACTTAGATCTCTTAGCGTTGTTGTTACATTGCGCAAATAGGGTTTTATTCGATCTTTTCCCTTTCCTTTTGATAAATTAAAGTTCGGTGGTGAACATTTAATGTTTTATGATTCAAGTTAATACAATAGCTTGATATCCGATTCTCACCGCAACAGAAATTGCGACTTCACTGGGGAAAACTCCTAAGAGGGTTGAGATTAACATGCTTATATTTGTGATACTGTTTGCTTGCTATTATTTATTTTTCTGTTTTTCATGGGCAGTTACCTTGTGTCTGGTGAGATAATTCCCAACCAGGACTTGAGCATAAAAATAAGATAGGAAGGTGGTATATTCAAGAAGGCTTATAGGGAGTTGATTCCCGACCAAGATAACTTGAGAAATCACCACTTAGTGGTGACACTTTTTGAGAATAAGTATTGATGATCAAGAAATTGTGAAAATGATAATATTCTTGATTGAGCCTACGAAGCTGAGAACCTTTAGTCACCTTTAACCCCACTTGGCCTTGTTAGGAACGTAGTGCGATGACTATAAGGGTGTATACCCAAAATAGTTGATACACAATACTACACTCAAAATAGGTTCTCTTGAGAATATTATTAACTACCGAGTAATTGGGAAATTGATAACATCCGAAAGATGGATTGACGACTTTGAGAACTTGTTAGAACCCGTTGTGCAGGTACACAATAAACCCTAGTACATATCCTTATGGGAGGGGTAAACCTTTGACTTCATGCAAGCCTTTAAACCTTGTTTGTATGTATTGCATCAACATACACTCATGCATTCATGAATAACCCTTTGGTTTCAAGGAACTCAGTTGTTCATTTCTTTGCAAAAAAAAAAAAAAACAATAGAGATCATGGATTATGAAATGAAACTTTTCAGTATTTTTCCAAAATGTTTGCAACTCACTTTTGAGTTCCTTGAAACCATTAAGTTTGCATTGGAATTTCATGCACATCTCATCACATTTGCATTTCTCAGACATAATACTCATCCATCCTCTTCCAGTAATTCCATGAGGTGATTCCTAGCACCTGTTTGGAACATATGGCAACGATGAGCGGACTAATGAAGGGTCTAGATGCATTGAAGGAGGAAATCATGATTCTGAAGAACTAGATGAGTTGGGTCTTGGAAACCTTGCAATCCTTGATGAAGAGGGAAGGGCACCCTGTGACAACCAAGGAAGTCATCACTCCACATCCATCCAGTGTTACCGCAGGTCTAGGGTAAACTTTGGGCTGTTTTAGCATTTCCTGTTGTATTTTCTTATAAGCATTGTTGTTTTTGAATTGGCAAGATTAATGAAATGTTTATGCACCTTTTGAATCAATACATTCGTATATTCACTCATTTTTCTTTCATTTGTTATGATAAAAAGCAAAAATATATTTCTCCCATCCACTTATCTTTATCAAACTGTTGTTTTAACAAAGATTGAAGGGAGAATGATGAAAACCAGATGCCTGAAATTGTTGTTGGTATGCTTTCAATTAAAAAACTTTGTCGATGTTGTAAGGCATTGTTTCAAATCCCCAAACACTAGAGAAATAAGGAGTTAATCCCTAGTCAACAACTTTGAGCCTAGAAGTAGTTATTTTCTTTCGGAATTAACAAACCCTTAAGTCTTAAACCTGGGGTAGGGTATTTCTGAGTTTAACTTGGTTATACATTCGAATACAAGAGCTTCATGCAAGACACCTTTCAACACTTTTAAATCAAGTGAACAAATGTTGTACAAGTTTGTTCCCAAAGTGATAAATAAAGAAGGATCGTTAAGAAATCCTTACTCAAAGAATGAGCCGAGTCCCTTTCAAGGTAAAAGCTAAGAAAGATGGGAAGCTCATGACCTTGCCTTATACAAAAAGGTTTGTATGACAACCAAAAAGAAGATTCTCACAATGAAAGTGCTCAATGGCAAAAAAGACCAAATGTTGTAAGGAAGCAATGACTTCCATCCTAATGGTCCCTTAGACTTCTGAACCATCATTATCAGTACAAATTCCCAATCCTTAGGAACCTGAGCACTTAGTCTGAGTTAACTGAACATAGGATTGGAAGTTCATCACGAAGATTGGGTGTGCGCAAATAAACTTTGAGCCTTTATCCTTTGTTTCATAAACCGTGAACCAAGCCACGTTACAACCCTTAAAAGACCTAATAGAGGAAAGGTTGTTTTGAAAGCTTACTACAGCTAGGTTGTGTTAACCTGACTCCTAATGATCTTTGTTAATTGTTTGTGTTGATCATTTCATCTGCCGTTCTGTAAATGACTAGATACACTTCGTTTCTTTCATTGACTCATTCCACTATATGCCATATCAATAATTTTTTATTTCAAAAGTTTGCATGATTGTTGCATTAAAATTTCCAATTTTTAAATGAACAATACCGTTTGCAAGTCAATTCAACGTTAAAAGAATCCCAACAAATGCAGCCAGTTAGGGAATTTGACTTGGTAAAAGAAGTCCAATCAGGGGCGAACTAATTTGAGAATCTGTCAATCCAAATCAACCACTTCAAGGGTCGGCTAATCAAAGGTTGAATCTTCTCAAAATTCAGACTAGAGTGAGCTGTCACAAAGAGCACAATGAGCCCGATTTCCAAAGGTCGAACAATCAAAAGCAAACCATCCCGTGAATGGTTCAATCAGGGGAAGACTTCTTCAAAGTTTAAGATATTGGGGCAAGCCATCTTGAGGTCATCTCTTGGCAAGTCGCTTCTCAACTCCTTTCAAGGTGATAACTTTAAGGACCCACTAACAGGGGCAAGTTTAAGCCACAAAGGGACACGTTGCTTAAAGACTTTGCTAAGAAGGGGAAAACTGTTTCCCATTCATTACTGGCATTGTTTGAAGGAATATAATTGTTATTGATATGCAAAGCCCAATCTTCATTGACTCCCTTGTTCAAGTTGCTTCACAGCTGTCGCTGTTACAGTCTGACTATCCCTGAGGGACAAGTTCAAAGTCTATGTTGTACAAAATACCGCCAATCTGGGGCAGTTACGTCGAGATTCGACGAATCTCTACAAGAGTTTGAAGATACTAAGGCATTTTTTACGGCCAGTTTTCTGTAAAATCCTATTGAGATGGCATCTTCTCATAAACCATGTGATGTGGGGCATTTGAGAATTGAAGTTGGTCTTGGTCATAAGATTTGTTGTTGTCCACCATGCAATTTTTCAGTGTAGAACTATGTGTTCTCCTAAGCAAGCGTGCTCTGGTGATCTTCCTTACACGTATCCCCAAAGGGTCTCTACCTCAGGTAACTCTGACATGTTTGGGTGATTCCCATGTGAGTATCTACTTTAAGTGGTTATGGCAACTACCCGGTGAGTGTCCACTTCAAGCAGTTGTGACAGGTTTGATGCAAGACTCCCCGGTTAGCGACTTCAGAATTCCTAATGAATCTCCTTAGCCTCATACTTCCTCAGTGAAGTGGATGTTTATTTCATCCATCTGTGGTTTTCTTGCAACTCCACCTTTCTCCAACAGTATTGTAACTTCTTCTTGGATCTTCTTGGAATTTGTACCTAGACAACAATTGGCGGCCTCTTTATTGGAGAAACCTATTTGGTTTACAGATTTCCTATTTTGGACGACAAATGGCAGGCTCTTTCCCATGCAGTTTGTTTATCCCTAACAAGTCGTCAAGGTTATCGACTTTTCTTCCACCAAGTGGCATCACTCTGAGAAGTTTGGTGAAAATTCAACTGGCCTTTCTCTTTATTTGAGAAGATATGATCACAAATCAACCGCCCTGCATCCCTTTTGAGATCCCTGATGAGGTTTCCTAATCTACAACAAGGTTTTACTTCCCCAATAAGTCTTAATGTTGCAGAAGCACTTTTAGACCATTTTCAACAAAAATCCCCAACGAAGCATAAACTAACAACATTTATTGATTGATCATTTGGTCATGAACTTCCCTAATTTACATCATGTGATGCATGTTGATTGATGTTGAGGATTTTCTCCCCTGTAGAATCATCTTTGTTCCTCACTGAAGTTACCCTATTTTCCCCAGTAAGCTCCCTTGGCTTTATACTTCCCCAAGTGAATTGGATGTATGTCTCCCAGTGAATTTTTGGACTCTGCTGTTCCTCAGTGAATCTTTGGACTCCTCAATTCCCCGGTGATTCCCTGTGACTCATTTCGTCCCCAGCAAACTGGATATGTTTATCTATTTGTAGCGTGCGATTTTTGTCGGTGACGCGACCACCTTATCGCCATGGGTTTCTCCTCACCGCAATGGTAGGAGTGGGGTGCTACTTTCTGATTTCTTATTTATCCCGTGAAGCTAGAAGGGAAAGGAAAGCTATCTAAAACTAACCTTTCACGCGAATGTTTTACTGAGCAAACGCTTAAAGAGATTCGGGGAGTTCGGGGTCAGGTTATACAATGGGAAGTTGTCAATTACCCATCCTATATGTGGTTATCCACAGGTTGTTAGCAATAGGTTCTGCTTTTATATTTGATGGTGTTTATCTGTTGTGGGTTGGGAAAGTTTCTCCTTTTGGAAGCTTTTTCAGAGAGAGTGTGAGTTTTTGATGATTTTGGTGAGGTACTGGACCTCAGTTTTGATTGGTGTGAAGGTACTGGACCTAGGGTTTTTGATTGGTGTGCTCGCTAAGATTTCTCAATCTTATGCCTACGTATTCCCGTTTAAAGAAATAGGGAAATCAGAGCAATCGTAGTTCCTCCTATTTCTATGGGAGGAAAAAGATGTTTGGTGTCTTATTTAAAACCCAAGATTGAAGCTAAAAGGTTTATTTATGTCTTGTTCAAAGCCCAAGATTGAAGCTAAAAGGTTTAACTGAGAGAGAATTTGTCATCTCTAAAGGGAGACATCTCGTCTGTTTATCACAACTGTTGGGTGACTGTTTATAAAGGAAAATTACTTTAACTGGGATATGAGAATCTAGCAATGCCATAATTTCCTTTATGAGGGATTTGTCCTGAAGGAGAAAACTTTAACTCAGTGTTGAGCAATGCCATTTTTCCTTAGGAGTTTTCCATGCTAAGAGAAGGACAGTGGCATGGATGTATATAATCCAGAGGCTAGTCGCTTACAGCAATTAGATGAAAGAGAGGATTTTTACCAGGATAAGAGATGGATGACAACTTGGATTTTTGAATCAACAAGTGTGCCACTTACAGCAGTTATTTGGGATTAGGGTTTGTTTGATTTGTTTGTTTTGATGTGTGATAACACAGAGAAATATCTTCTTACAGAGAGATTTTGATTTCCTCTGAGGGGATGTTTATTTTTGTGTGCCTTGATCAAAGCCCAAGGTTGAAGCTAAGAGATTAATTTACTCCACTTGGGAAGTCCTTATACAAAGCCTAAGAGGAGGCTGGAAAAGACTGACTCAACAAGAGAATGTTTATCTGTCTTGTACAAAGCCCAAGATTGAGGCTAAAAAGAGACTGACTCTTTTGGGGATATCATTATACAAAGCCTAAGAGGAGGCTAAAAGTTGACTTTTCCAGGGAAATATTTTGTAAGTCTTATTCAGAGCCCAAGATTGAGGCTAAAAGGGGAAACTGACTCTACTGGTGAGAGGTTTTATCTTTCTTGTACAAAGCCCAAGATTATGGCTGAAAGAAGATTGACTCTGCTGGAGAGATTTATACGGTGTCCTGTACAAAGCCTAAGATTGAGGCTGAAATGAGACTGGCTCAACAAGAGAGTGTTTTATTTGGTGTCTTGTATAAAGCCCAAGATTGAGGTTGAATGATGTTGACTCTACTAGTGAGAGGATATTTATGGGTGTCTTGTACAAAGCCCAAGATTGAGGCTGAAAAGAGGACCGACTCCTCTTAGGTATATTAATTCTCAAAGGCTAAAAGAAGGCTGGGAGGAATTGACTCCGATGGGGAAGATATTTATCCAGAGCTTAAGAGAAGGTTATGAAGATTTTGACTTTGTTGGAGAAAGTTTATATATGTCTTGTACAAAGCCCAAGATTGAGGCTAAAAAGAATGACTCAACAAGTGAGTGTTTATGTTTTGTACCATTGACTCAACAAGAGAGTGTGGGAAGGTGATTGACTCAACAAGAGAGTACTTTGTTTGTCTTGTACAAATCCCAAGATTGAGGCTGAAAAGGGTTAACTCAACAAGAGAGTGTTTAAGAAAGAAGATGGACTCAACAAAAGGGTGCTGTTGGGGCTAATTCTGCTGAGCAAAATCATTATACAAAGCCTAAGAGGAGGCTGGCTTCTGCTGAGGATTATTGAGATCCAGATGTAGGTCCAAGTTGGGGGATCAACTCTTGCTGAGGGTTATAGAAGTGTTAAGGTATCAGATGCCTTGAGGTTCTGATTTGGGATAGTGTTATACTGATGATAAGCTGACCCTGGTTGGGGAAATTTAAAGTGAGAGTTTAAAGATTGAGTTTTGAAAACCTATAAAGGTTTTAACTCTACTAGAGATTGGTTAAATGACCAGGGTTTCTCTTGTATTTATAGGGAACTTGAGAATGTCTTTGAGATCCAAGAGGGGATTAGACTGTCTAAGTCTACTGGTATGGAAGAGTTTATCTTTGTTTGATGCCCAAGAGGAGGCTGGTGTTTTAAGGGATGAGAATCAACCCTAAATTGTCCAAGGTTTTGACTCTTTGGAAAGACTGCTCTAACAAAGGATGACTAAGTTCTGTCCTATACCTTTAAGAGGTCTTCAGGGTCCTTGTATTAAGCCCAAGAGAAGGCATAATAATTTCTAAGAAGCTGGAGGGTCCTTGTACAAAGCCCAAGAGGAGGCTGGGATGCTTTTAGGAAGCCTGTGGGTCCAAACTTAAGAAAAGTTCAAGAAAAGTTTCACAGGGAATAATCTTTTCTTTAGTGAACAGTTCTAGGGTTTGAAAAAATTCAAGAGAGGTTTCACTGGGAATTAATCCTCTCTGGGGAAATGAACTTCTTTGACAATTTTTCTAATAGTGGCAATTTGAGAAAAGTTTCACCGGGAATAATGCCTTTCTCTTTGTTCCATATTGTATAAGCCCAAGAGAAGGCAAGACTGTATATGGAATTCCTATGGGGAACTAGTTTTGACAGTTGAAAGAGTGACCACTGGCTTTATCTAGTTCTAGACCTAATTGTCGGGGAAAACTCTAAGCAAATATATACAAGCATATATATATATAGATAAAATATATACTGTATGTAAAAGAGAAGGTAGGAGGAATTACAGGTGAGCAAGCTTCCAGCACAAACAAATATATATATATATATATATATATATATATATATATATATATATATATATATATATATATATATATATATATATATATATATGTGCAAGTATGTAAAAGAAAGTTGTTTAAAACTTACAGGCGAGCAAGCTTCCATTGTAACAGCTGTATGGTTAGTTGTTCAAGAAATGAAAGAAAGTTTTGATAACAACTATGATTTTGAACCTAAATCAAATGGGAAGGTTATTTTTGAAAAGAAAATTTGGGCTTATACTTAAGGAGATGCCCAGATGAAAAACAGTGATCGCACCGTTGATCTGAAACTTGTATCGGGACTTATATAATGACTAAGGCCCAAATTAGGTTTTATTTACAAAGGGATGGGTCTTAGAACACAAGGAGAGGTCCAAAAGTTTATTTTTGTACAAGGGATGGGGCTTACAACTCAAGGAGAGGCCCAGAAATAACAGTGATCGCACCGTTGTTCTGAAAATTATTTCGGGACTTATACAGTGACTGAGGCCCAAAAAGGTTTTCTGTACAAAGGGATGGGTCTTACAACTCAAAGAGAGGCCCAAAGAATGTTAAAAGAAAAGAGAATGGGACTTACAACACGAGAGGAGGCCCAAATGATTTTTGTTTAAAAGGCGAGGACCGCGCCGAGATTTTTAAAATAATATCGGGACTTATACAATGACTGAGGCCCAAATTATTTTATTTACAACAAGGATTGGGTCTTACACTCTATTAGAGGCCCATGAGTGTTTTGAAAAAGATTTGTGAGGGTGAGAAAAATTAAAACCCTAATTTGATTTTAAAATGTATTTTAATTATATAAAAATTCAATTAAAATGATCAATATTATCAAACATGTGTGAAAAAAAAGTTGTGATCTTGGATAAATGTTTGAAAAGTTATGTTTCATTCATAGAATGATTTGAAAACCATTTGAAGTTGAAAAATCAAGAGAAAGAAATATTTTAAGTGTTAAAACAACAAATAAAACATAATTCTTTAAAAGAATACTAAATATATGAAATAAATAATATTTTTGTGAAATTTTTATGGAATAAAATATTTTAACATTTTTGGGAATTTTAAAAAAAAGAACCAATAAAAAATAATTAAAATTGAGAGACAAATTAATTTTAGAAGTAATTAACAAAAACCATAGAAATATGAAAAATAGCAATAATGGCAAAATGATAAAATGGTCTGGGTGGGAGTTGAACCCACGACCTCATAGCCAAACACACATGCGTGCTACCACTGGGGTGGTGATACATCAGTGTATCAAAACCACCCCATGAACATATATGGGGTGCCAAGTTTCTAGGCGTGGCCAAGGCGCCATGCCTGGCCCTTGCCCAAGGCAAGGCCTAGTTTTGCCAATTTGGATGAAGCCTCTAACTTTCTCATTTCTCCTTTGATTGGGACAAAATTTAGGTGCACCTGACCTAGAATTTCATGAGGAATCCAATGGTGCCCTTGGATTTTTCAGAAAATGTTTCCATTTTAAAATCCGATAGTGATTTCAAAATAGGCCAAATTTTGCATGTTCTATGCTATCTCATGGTACAGACAATAATAGCATGTGATATGTATGAGAGGTCCATGATCAATGGATATGTATGAGAGGTCCATGATCAATGGACCTCAAAGCAATGCATGCTTTAAAGAGTTCAATTTGTGATGCACTTACCTCTTGAAGCTTCTTGTGCTATCTGCCAAGTTCCTTGTGCCAGAAGTAATTCAATACTTTGAACACTCTCAATTGATCCCTTAGAAGCTTTTAGGATGATCAGCACCAGTTGGAATCCTCAGGAACAAGTATAGGCCTTTTCTTGCAAAAGGGGCTAAAGTGACCAAGATAGCAACTATCTCAAATGGTGTTCCAGATGAGGGAAACCAATTGGGACAATTTGAGGATGATATTTGGAGTGTGTTTAAGGCCTGGTTTGGTTTTGGAAGTGACTGAATCAAGACATGGCTTGAAAAATGCATAAAAGTCAAAGGTGAGTGTTTGGACAACTTAGATATGACATATTGGATGTGTTTGGATCATGAGTTATGGTGGAATTGCTCTCTAACTCAAAAACTCAGAGATGACTTGCAAAAGAAGGCATTTTGGCCTAAAGAGAGAAATTTTGGGGAAAGCATCAGTTGTAGTGCTTTGGTTTACTCAAGATGAGCATAAATGAGCTCTATTTATAGTGCAATAAGTTTGTTTTGCAAGCAATAGTGAATGGCAGCTGGTACAGGCCTTTGGCCAATGTGGATCAAATGAAATCTCATGTCTCCTCTAGCCAATTGACATGAGGTCAGGGAATAGGCCAATGGACCTTTGATTCAGAGCTGAATCTTGACTCATTCAGTTAGAAATGTGTCAGTCCATGCCACCTTGATGCTTCTATTAAATGCTTGGAAACAAAATTGGAGTCTTTTGCACTTTTTAGCCTTTTTAAGTTTGTTATGGCTATGTGTAGATTCTTGGAGTTGGGAGGCTTGGGGATCAGATCATTCCCTTTTGATTCATCCTCTGATGTGTCCAAATGGATGACAAGGCTTGGAGTTGTCCAAATTTGCCAAATCGAGCAAAATGCCAAAATCCGCCTTGTACAAGACAGTTGGAAATGGTGATTTTGAGGGGATCATATCTCCCTGCTCAGGTTGAGTTATGGGAGGCTCTTGTGCTTTTTAGAGAGCCCTCATATGATACAAAACATGTGTGATCATAGTTTATTTTGAAACTATTTGGATCCCATTGAAAAATCCTCATGAACATTGGTGTTCAAAGCTGACAACTTAGGCAGATTTTCACTAAGTGTTGAAAAAGTGTCATTTTCTTCATTTTTGTCATTTTGATCACTCCATAACTTAAAATACATGAAGAATTGGAGTTTCTTGTAGTTGAAGCTTTTGTAGAATGTAGGAAGACCTACAAATCATGCTTTGGATCATCCAAAATGGCTGCTTGGATCTCAAGTTATGATCCTTGGAAGTTGGTACCAAAATCACTTTTGTTCCATAACTTAGAAAAATTGTTGTTTCTTATGGTTGCCCCTTTTGCAAGAAACCTCACTTTTCTTGATTTTTCTTAATTAATGATGATCAATACCATACATTAACATTATTTTTTACTAAGGGGAACCATACTTGTGAAAAATTCCAAAAAGTCAAACTTAATTTTGTGCACAGTTGACTTTTTATCGGATGAAATCCAAACTGTGCAATCCTTTGTGAAATCAAGTTCTTGACCTAATTCAAACCTAATGGATGGATTCCATAGGTTTTATAGGGTGTATTGAATCATGTCCCAAGGTTTGGGAGCATGTCTTGGTCAAAAGTCAAAGATATAGTTGACTTTTTCCTCAAAACCCTAATTGTGGTCCTGGTGAAATTGAAACTTGTGAACCAAGCTTCTTGGGTCAATCCATTATTAAAAATGTATCAATGTGGTTTATTTGAGGTCCTAAAATCATTTCTTGAGGTCTTGGCTCATGCTTTGCTCCAAAAGTCAACTTAGGGGTGAATTAGGTCAAGAAACCCTAATTCATGATTTTTTATGAATGCGTCCCCTGAGGCTAAATTGACTTGATGATTGGGTCCATGAGGTCCCTTGGAGTATCTTGGGTTGTGCTTTGAAGCATTGGCTCATGCCCAAATGAAAATTTTCATCTGGAGGCCTCAGTCGACCAAAAATTCTAATTTGGTGATACTGGCGATCTCGAGGCTTGATCCACTTGGAATGTTGCAACCTTGTGCTTGATTCTTGATGTGGGAGTCCTCTTGATCCTTTATAGGTGTTTGAGAAGTTAGAAAAGTTGAAGATCATATCATTCCTTGATTGATCCTTTGTCTAAGTGCTTTGAGAGAGCTCAAAAACCTTAATTCATGATTGTGGTGAATGCTCAACCTTCTTTGAGGAGATTGATGAGGCATGAAGGTACATCCATATTGTGGTGATGATCTTCACAATGATGGGAAATCTTGGTGGTCAAAATTTGGGGTATGACAGATGCCCCTATTTAATCTTCTTGGACCCGAAGGTGTGAATGGCGAAGGTATTCGGGCATTCGGGGTGCAAGAGGATTAAATATCGGAATACCCCAAAATTTTGACAGTGGTTATGAATGGCATTTTTCCCGTCCATCTTCTTTTGCTAAGCAATGATGCTTAGAAAAGGGTAAAACTTCCCCTCGATCCTGGTCTTCAGCCATGGAACTGGTCTAAGTTTCTTAAATAAACTTCCCCTCGATCCTGGTCTTTAGCCAAGGAACTGGTCTAAGTTTCTGAAGTAAACTCCCCCTCGATCCTGGTCTTCTACCAAGGAACTGGTCTAAGTTTCTTCTTGAAATAAACTTCCCCTCGATCCTGGTCTTCAGCCAAGGAACTGGTCTCAGTTTTCTTTTTGTCAAGTTTCTCCCTTGACAAGGGACGCTATTTGTAGCGGCCTTCATCAAACTTCTCGCCGTATTTTCCTGGGGAGATGCCATTTGACGAAAAAAGTTTTGATGTCAGATTTGCTGGGAAAACCCATTTGTCTGAGCTGTAGAGGTGTGCAAACTTCTCTGTTAGAGATGCCATTTGTTGACTCTACTGGGTTAAAACGAGTCTCTTGAGTGAACGCTTTCTACTTGGGGATATTACATCATACTTTTCTTCGAGATCTTCACGGAGAAATGCCATGTAATGTAATCCACTTTTTAGGTGTTGATGCCTTCATTAACATTGACTTTCTGGAGAGAAAAACCAATGTGTTGCTGAGAGTCTTTAGCTACGAGGCTTTCTCTGGGGATTTTCCTTAATCCGGGAAAGCGAAGATATCATCTTCAATGGTGAAGAGTGATGTTCTGAAGGTGTCGGTCGAATGTCTTTTTGCCTTTCAGAGGTTCAAGTTATCAAAGTGGTTGAGGACCATCTCCAATCCAGAAATAAACTGGGGAGAGATTGTTCAGACAAAACATTTCCTGACGAGGAAAGAACTGACAACTCGATTGATTAAGAGGGCTTTACCACTTGGGGGTAGGACTGACCAGAGTGATAGTGATGCAATATGATTATGAATGTGAATCAATTATGCATGATGTATGTATGTTTATGCTGACAAAACTGACGCGACATACAGACTAGTGGATGAACACGACTGGATACTCGGCCACTGCAGGGGATGAAAAGTACCATTGGTTCATGAAAGCAATCATGTCTTGCTTAGGAAAGACGGTCCCTGTGGGGAGAAAGAATTGTTCAATCGGTCTTAAGATATACGTACTCTGCCGGGGATATTAAATGTGAAAATCACATCTGATACAGTTGATCCTTCATTCAGGCGTACTGTTTTAGAAGGAGTACTTTGATTCTGCACTTTGAGGTTCAACCACCTTCGGAGAAACGATCGATGTTCTTTCGATGTTCACAGTCAAAAGAATTGCCATCTTTATTTTAAAAGCAGAAACTTTTTTACAAGTAAATTCATTTTTGTTTTATTTCAAGAATCGTTGATCATGTTAAAATGCCATTCTATAAAGCTAAAACAAATAAGAATTGCAAACAAAAGCACTAGGGCTCAAATTTTATTGATAGGATGGAAATCAGCCAAGTGCGTGATTCCATAGAGTATTTACAAAGTTTAGAAAATGGTAATTTAAGGGAAAAGGGCTACATTGAAACATAACGATCGTTATCCTTCTACCAACTTTGAATTCTGGACATCCTGAGCTTCTGTCGAAGATGACCTTGATTGGAGTTTTCCTGATGGATGGCATTATTGCCGGGGATTTAACCTCGTCGGACGTAGTTACTTGCCATGAATCCCTAATTTTTTCCTGGATTGTACTTTGAGATTTCCAATCCATCGGGATGATTTTTCCTTGTGTCTCTAATTTTTGCCTGGACCGCCCTTTCGGGTTTTCAATCCACCGAGACGTTTTTTTTTGTTTAGGCGAAGTATTTCTTGACTACATCAACATTCGTGGGGTAGTTAAACTCCTCTCCATCCATGGTTGTGAGTCTCAAGGCACCGCCTGAGAAGGCTTTCTTGACCACATAGGGGCCATCGTAATTCGGAGTCCATTTACCCCGGGAATCAGTGAGGAATGATTGTATCTTCTTGAGCACAAGGTCTCCTTTTCTGAAGACGCGAGGTCGGACCTTTTTGTCAAATGCTTTCTTCATTCTCTGTTGATACAATTAACCATGGCATAGAGCCGTTATTCGCTTTTCTTCGATTAGGTTCAATTCGTCGTGTCAACTTTGACACCATTCAGCTTCTGTTAGCTTAGCTTCCATCAATACCCGGATTGATGGGATCTCTACTTCTATGGGAAGCACTGCCTCTATGCCATATATTAGAGAGAAAGGGGTTTACCCTGTTGAAGTGCGGACGGATGTGCGATAACCGTGAAGAGCAAAGGGTAGCATCTCATGCCAGTCTTTGTAGGTTACAACCATCTTTTGAACGATCTTCTTGATGTTCTTGTTAGCCGCTTCTATCGCTCCGTTCATCTTAGGCCGGTAGGGACATGAGTTATGGTGTTCGATTTTAAACTCAGCACACAACTCTTTCATCATCTTGTTGTTCAAGTTAGATCCATTATCCGTAATGATCTGGCTTGGAACAACATAACGACAGATGATATTGTTCTTGATAATGCGGACCACGACTCGTCGGGTTACATTGACATATGATGCTGCTTCAACCCATTTCGTGAAGTAATCAATGGCTATCAGGATGAACCGATGTGCGTTCGAAGCCTTGGGTTCAATCGTGCCAATCATGTCGTTTCCCCATATAAAAAAGGTCCATGGAAAAGAAATAACTTTGAAATGCGTTGGTGGTACATGGAT
The DNA here is from genome assembly GCA_022829125.1 of Lathyrus tuberosus. Taxonomy (NCBI): domain Eukaryota; kingdom Viridiplantae; phylum Streptophyta; class Magnoliopsida; order Fabales; family Fabaceae; genus Lathyrus; species Lathyrus tuberosus. The sequence continues at coordinate 17,468,876 of JALAZF010000056.1, read as the reverse complement.
TTTGTCTGAGTATATTTGACATTTGTGAGATTTCCTCATGTACTTGTAGCAATCAGATTCCATTGTCAACCAATAGTACCCCGCTCTTAGAATTTTCTCGCCATTGTGTGTCCGTTGGCATGAGTGCCAAAGGATCCTTCGTGAATTTCTTTTATCAGCATGTTATCTTCTGGTCTAATTACGCATCAGAGCATAACCATGTCAAAGTTTCTCTTATAGAGTGTATCACCGCTCAGGAAGAAGTTGCCTGCCAGCCTTCTGAGGGTCTTCCAGTCTTTTCTGGATGCCCCAGGCGGGTACTCTTGCTTTTGAAGGAAGCACCTAATATCATGATACCAGGGTTTGTCGTCTATGACTGTTTCGATCGCGAAGATGTAAGCGGGCCTTTCAAGGCACATTATGTCAAGCTTAGGTATGCCGTTCCATTGACCTACACTAATCATGGAGGAGAGAGTGGCCAGTGCATCAGCCATGTGATTCTCTTCACGGGGGATATGATAAAACTTGATTATGTTGAAGAATGGTAGCAACCTTCTCGCGTAATCTTTGTAAGGAATCAGTCCTGATTGGTATGTGTTCCAATCTCCTTTGATTTGATTGATAACCAGGGCTGAGTCTCCATACACATCCAAGTTCTTAATCCTCAAATTAATTGCTTCTTCGAGACCCATGGTTCAAGCTTCGTATTCGGCCTCGTTGTTTGTACACTTGAATGTCAATCTGGCAGTGAAAGTAATGTGGGTACCCTGAGGTGTTACGATGATTGCCCCAATTCCGTTTCTATAATTATTGACAGCTCCGTCAAAGATTAGTCCCCATTGGGAACCTGGTTCTGGCCCTTCACTGGGTAACGGTTTATCGTAATCTTTCATTTTCAAATACATGACATCTTCGTCTGGGAAATTAAATCTGACTGATTCTTGATCGTCAATCGGTTGATGAACCAAATGATCGGCTAAAATACTCCCTTTGACGGCTTTCTGAGCATGGTACTCAATGTCGTATTCTGATAACAACATCTACCACCGGGAAATCCTTCCCGTGAGAGCAGGTTTTTCAAATACATACTTGATTGGATCCATTTCGGAGATTAACCAAGTAGTGTGACAAATCATGTACAGACAAATCATGTACTGACAACAAGTTTTCTCAAGCATAGTATACCGAGTTTCACAGTCGGTAAACTTCTTGCTCAGATAGTAGATGGCAGGCTCTTTTCTTTTCGTTTCGTCTTTTTGGCCAAGTACACAACCCATTGAGTCATCCAAGAGTGTTAGGTATGTGATCAGTGGTCTTCCCTCTACTGGAGGTGACAGGATTGGTGGATTCAACAGATACTCTTTGATAATGTCAAAGGCGGTTTGGCAGTTTTCTGTCCGTACGCAGTCCTGATTCTTTTTGAGTAATTTGAAGATTGGCGCGCATGTCGCGGTCACGAGGAATATAAATCTGGAAATGTAATTCAAATATCCCAGGAATCCTCTGACTTGTTTCTCAGTCTTTGGAGAAGGCATTTCTTGAATGGCCTTGACTTTGTCAGGATCAACCTCAATTCATTTCTGGCTGACGATGAACCCTAGCAGTTTTCCTGAGCGGACACCGAACGTGCACTTGTTAGGATTCAAGTGGAGTTTGTACTTCCTCAGATGCTTGAATAACTTTGACAAGTGGGTCACATGCTCCTCTTCTGTTTTAGATTTGGCAATCATATCATCGACATACACTTCGATTTCTTTGTGCATCATGTCGTGAAACAGAGTAGTCATGGACCTTTGATAGGTTGCCCTGACTTTCTTCAAACCGAACAACATTACCTTGTAACAAAAGGTGCCCCTTGGGGTGATGAATGAAGTTTTCTCCATGTCTTTCGACACCATTTTGATTTGATTATAGCCCGAGAATCCATCCATGAAGGAGAAGATTTTGAACTTTGCTGTACTGTCTACCAGCATGTCAATGTGTGGCAAGGGGAAGTCGTCCTTTGGACTTGCCTTGTTTAGATCCTTGTAGTCTACACACATTCTGACTTTTCCTTTCTTTTTCGGAACTGTCACTATGTTGGCTAACCATTGAGAATATTCTGAGGTGGCGAGGAAACCCGCGTCAATCTGTTTCTGCACTTCCTCTTTGATTTTGATGTCCATGTCTAGATTAGTCCGTCTCAGCCTTTGTTTTACCGGCGGACATTCTTATTTCAACGGTAAATGATGTTCCATGATGCTGGTATCCAACCCTGGCATGTCCTGATAGGACCAAGCAAACACATCTGGAAACTTTTTGAGAAGTTTTTTCAGGTCTTGTGTGACAGTTGGACTGAGCAGTGCCCCAATCTTGACTTCTTTCCTCTCTTCTTCTGAACCCAAGTTGACTGTTTCCAACAGATCTTTGTGACCTTCAATGGACCTTTCCTCTTGTCTGAGTAATTGGGAGATCTCTTCAGGAATTTCTTCGTCCTCTTCTTCTTCAGCTTCAAATACTGGGGATTCAAAGTTGGGAGAAGGCATTGGATCGTATGTTTCAACGGGGTTTAAAACAAGCAATCTGTATGACGTGATGATTTATTTTTAGAAGAGATTGAGAGAAATGCAAGAGTGTGTGCAGTGTATTTTCTGAAAAATGCTTGTTTTTATTTTTGGGTTGTTTTAGGATTACCATTTTCTGAAAAAGCGAAAAATGAAAACAGCAATAAAATGCAGAAATTACAGAATGACGTTATTTTATTTATGATTTAGTCGATTCTTGAAACTACAGCCCTATAAAACAAAACTTTCACTTTGGGCGAAGCGAAGAGGGATATTTACAGAAAGTGAGCCCTATAAAACATCTGTTTCACCCGGGCAAAGTGAAAGGTTAAAACAAAGACAGTAATTACTTAGAATTATGGACGACTTTCGGGACATTGACAGCAACCCATTGGCGGCGAACTCCTCGGTGAATCACAAAGTCTGGCACCTTCTTTCTTGGTATGTCCTCAGAAATGACGCTGATTTCTGGCAGAGCAGGATCGTTGGAGTCTTCCTCTCATGCAGAGTTGTCGTAGACGAACTCTTCCGTTGTATCTTGCACAGTGTTTTCATTCTCAGGCGGATCTCCCCATCCAGTTGGCTGGATGTCTTCGAGCCTGATACGAGAGCTTTCAGGAGCGATGTATTTGACCAAGAAGTCGTACTTGCCACTCGACTGTCCTAAGGTGTCCCATACTGTCGTGGGACTGGCGGAGGAGTCATCTTTCTCAATGACGTTGACCTCAAGAAAAGCATAGTTGATGAATTCTTGTCCTGCAATCTTTGCAGATTCATCGTTGTGTTGGATATCTTCGAAATGTCCTATGTAATAATCCCATAACTCGATGGGGACACGGGTATTTTTTTCAATATTGCTCAGCTGATATGCATCGTTTTGCTGAATTTTTTGCCCCAAGTCTACTGGGTACGGTTTCCAGATAGACAAGTCATCCAGGGGATCATAATAGTCATAGTCAAAGTTGTCTTTCATCAGAGTGTCCTCCTCTAATGAGTTGGGCATAGCACGACATCCTTCTGGATCACAATCTCCGTACATCATCTTGACATCTGATCTTGGTATATATCTTGGACTCTGCGTGGGATTGCAAAATGGCGTATGCGCTTCTCCCTGAGACATATAACCGTCCTCGTTGAGATAGGACTTCCACTCTTCATCTGTATCGGAGGAGTCACCTTCATTGATGGTGTGTACTTCTTGAGACACTGGGTGAAGGAAACCTCTACTGTGGAAGAAGTCCTGAATGGGATGAAAACTTTCATCGTTAGTAGCAGTTTGGGTACAGGTTGAGGAAAAACCAAGACCTTTCTATGTTTTGTTATCAGTAGGTATTACGAGTTGTCCCCATCCTTTTACGTAGTTATTCTTGATCACTTTGAGAGCGTCATTGTATGAGGAAATCGACGTTCCTTTTTCTGGTCGATTCTCATTGCTCACCGAAAGTGCTTGGAACTGGGTTCCAATAACCTCCTTTGGTTCTACAAAGAAAAATGATGATAAGTTGCTTACGATTAAGGCCTGCTCTCCACAGACTGTGACTAGCTTGTCATTTTTGACAAACTTCAGCTTCTGGTGAAGTGTCGAAGTGACTGCCCCAACTTCCTGTATCCAAGGTCTTCCTAATAAACAGCTGTAGGCTGCCCGAATGTCCATGACCTGGAAAGTGACTTGGAAAGTGTGAGGACCGATAGTTATGGGAAGGTTAACTTCGCCGATAACTGTTTTTCTGGATCCATCAAAGGCTTTGACGATGACCTCGCTGCCTCTCATCGGAGATCCTTGAAATGATAGTCGCATCAGAGTAGATTTTGGCATAACATTCAGAGCTGATCCTGTGTCTACCAGTACGCTGGCTAGAGCATCGTCCTGGGAATTGACTGTAATGTTAAGTGCCATGTTGTGATTTTTGCCTTCTTCCGGCAGTTCTTCATCACTGAATCCTAAGTTGTTGCAGGAAGTGATGTTGGAGATGATGCTGTCAAATTGTCTTATCGTCACATCTTGTTCCACAAAGGCTTGCTCTAAGAATTTCTGTAGAGCTTCTCAGTGAGCTTCGGAACTGGGCAAGAGAGATAGGACAGAGATTCTCGAAGGAGTTTACAACAGTTGGTCTACAATGTTGTACTCGCTCTTCTGGATGAGCTTCAGCATCTCATCGTTGTTCTTTAAAAGGTCGGGATTACTGGATTTCCTGGATGGTTGATTGGGAACTTCTGTTTGAGGTTCCTTTTCTCTGGTGGGTTCTCCAACTCCTCTGTTAAAGATCCGGCCGCTATGTGTTACTCAACTGATGTCGGGAATGTTTACGACGGAGGGTAATGGAGTTTCCTTTCCATTCTCGATTGTTGTTGCACCATACTTGTAAGGAATAGCCTTATCGGATTTGTACGGTATTGGTCCCGACAGATAGATAACCACAGGAGCCTTTTGATTTTTCTGACCATCGTAGCCGGCCTCAATTGGTTCGAGGTTGAGAATCTTTCTACTATCAAGAGGAACTCTTGATTCATGGAGTAGAGGGATTATGGCGCATACGTCTTTGGCTATTTCATGTTTAGAGATTAAGACAACGTCTTTGCTTTGATTAGGAAGATAGTCTTGCATTATGTTGATCGAACCAGAACTTGAACATGGTCGAATCTCCTTTCGGTCCAACTGATTTTGAAGAGCTGACCGTACAAGATAGCATCCTTGGTTATTCTCTGAGCAAACTCTACAGCGCTCATAGTTGTGTGGTGGCACCTGGCCACGCCGCTTTGTACGCAGTGCAACCTTACTAGATCTGTTTCCATCGAGCAAACATTGATGCCTAGTAGGATTCCCGTCAGTCATACTGATCTGTTGTGTAGGTTCATCCAAGTAGATTGGAAGCCACCAGTGGTCCAACAAGTGTTGAAGTGTTCTTTGGACAAGTGCACATTCTTGGTCATCTTCACGACACACTTTACAGTCCTGATAATCATGTGAAGCCAGAAAACCGAGCCTGACTTGCTTAGCATGTAATTCTACCAGACTGGTATTCATCAAGCGAATATCAAAGATTTGAATCATATTAACTCGATGGCTACTTCTATCACGATAATCCTGGATCCATCTGAGATCCATCTGACGCTGGAGGGCCTTTTGTACAAAAGAGCATCCCTGGTTATTTATTGAGCATATCGGACAGGAATTATAATCGTGTTATGGCAGATCATGATGTTGACTTTGACTTGAGTGCATTGCAACCAAGTTGACATTCATTGCCAGAATGTTGTGGTTCTAGACAATGTTGGGATTTGCATGGGCCATACTGACCTCACGGATTCGATGATCTTAGATCTATCAGAGATCCATCTGTTCTTGTAGAGCTGATTGCACTACGAAACATCCTTAATTATTCTTCGAGCAGATATCACACTGGTGATAATTGTGAGACGGTACATGACCGTACCCGCTCTGTCTGCAATGCATCCTGACCAGATTGGTTCCTAATAGGAGTACATCATGAATTTGATATCTGCGGTAAAATTCTTCCTCTATCAAATTTACTGCAGTTTTCACATGTTGAGGCAACGGGTTCGTCTGAACATTTGGATTTGTATCCTTGAAGGATAATACCCCGTTCCTGACAAGCTTCTGTACATCAGATTTGAAGTTGAGACAATTTTCTATGTTGTGCCCTGGTCATCCTTGATGGTAAGGGCAAGTTTGATCTGCTTTGAACCAAAAAGGCGGATTTTCCAGTACTGTAAGAGGAGACCTGATTTGGACATGCCCCTTGACCAGTAGGAGTGGAAATAGTTCTACGTACAACATTGGTATAGGGTCAAACCCTAGTGGTCGTGTCGTACGATTGTTGTTCTTGTACTGTGGACGAGCCTGCTAAAGAGGTTGTTGTGTTCTTTGCTGATAGTGTTGTTGATTTGCTTGGCTCTAAGCAACCTGAGGTTGATACGTTGGAGTCGGCGCAGGGTTGATAGCGGGAGTTACCGCTGCTACTGGTTGATACCTTCGCGTTTGCTTTCCGAGAGAGATGTTACCAATATCTTGCTCTTTTTTCTTTGGGAAAGCACTACCGTATCTTTTGGTACTGCTAGATGGTTCTGTATTTTTGACTAAATGTCCTTCTCGGACTGCCTCTTCAAGGCGTACTCCCATGTTCAGCATTTCGATGAAGTCATTGGGCGCACTGGCGACCATTCGGTCGTAACAGAATGAGCTCAAGGTCTTCAAAAAGATCTTTGTCATCTCTTTTTCCTCAAGAGGGGGACATATCTGGGCGGCAATTTCACGCCATCTCTGAGCATATTCCTTTAAAGTTTCCTTGTCCTTCTGTGACATTGCTCTGAGTTGATCTCTGTCTGGTGCCATGTCTAGGTTATATTTATATTGTTGAACGAAGGCAGCGCCAAAATCTCTGAAAGTGATGACGATCTTGGTGCGGTTTAAACCCATGTACCATTTGAGTGCGGCACCGGTTAAACTGTCCTGGAAATAATGGATCAGTAGATGTTGTTCTCTGTCTGAGTTGACATCTTTCGAGCGTAGATCACTAAATGACTTTAAGGGAAAGAGTTGCCCTTGTATTTTTTAAAGTCAAGCACCTTGAATTTGTGCGGTATTTTCACATTGGGGACCAAACAAAGGTCTGCGGCGTCATTTCAGCATAAATCATGACCGCGAATGGCATGCAGTTCCTTCTGCATTTCCAAGAATTACTCCTGGAACTCATTCATTCTTTCGTACATGTCTTTGTTTCCACCAGAGATTACTTGTGGAATATGTCCTTCCGAGACAGTGTGTATCATGGGTTATGGTATAGTCATTACGGCAGTGACTCTTGGCGCTTCCCTGTCCCGAAGTTTGTAACCTTCAGGAGTTGTTGTCATGACTTTTGCATTTTTGCTTTCCTGAAGTTTGTAACCTTCAGGCCCAGCGGTTCCTGCTACAGTTTTTGGGTCTTCAGTGACCGGTGGGATGTATCCTTCAGGGACAAATTGATAGGCAAGCCCCAGGGACGATCTTTAGGCATGTTGTACCGAGGATCATACGTCTCCACTATGGGCATAGATATGATCTCCGAGATCACAGTCCTTTGTTTTCGTCTCTGAGCTGTTGCCAGGGATTGCATGTCACTGTGAAGTTTTTTCAGATCTTCCTTCAGAGCGTCGATTTCTTCTCTCAGCTCTCTGTTATCTTCCTCGAGATCGTCCATTTTCTTTTGTCGATTGGCTCGAGTATTGTACGAATGAGACAGTTTGACTCTAGAATCGTGAAACATACATGAGATTCGAAGGTAAGAAGAATGCGTTATGTGAGAATGATGAATGATATGCAATGATATATATTAATTTTTTGTTTTTTACTTTAATAAAAAAGAAACTTCAACAAATAGATTGCAAATATCATACAGTGGAGAGACCCCGTTTTATTGAATTTGAAAGATTGCAGAAAGGGAAATACAATATTTTACAAAGTGCTGTAAAAGAAATGTCTGAACTTATGGATCATGATTCCTCTCTGAGGAGAACTCAGATGTTGGTTCTGGTATTTTCCTTTTCTTTGACCAGGGCTCTTAAGCCGTTGTCGGGTTGTAGTCCTTTGCCAAGTGAAAGGAGCGAGCAAGTTTCTTCGGTCTTCTTGATTTTCTACAACATACTGCTCTAGTATCTTAATCAGAGCATCCTTCTCTTTTAACAGTTCCTGAATTTTGGTACACTCTACATTGAGAATGCGGTATTTGTTCTTCCAAGAGTTCTTTTCCCATTGAACTTTGTTGAGAGCGACCTGGAGTTTTTCCGCATCAGACATAAAATAAAGGACACATTCCTTTTAACGGAAGAACTTCTTGACGAGGGTAAGGCATCCTCAGCTTGAGGGCTCTAGTTTGTACCCAGTAGAGATAAGGTTCCACGGAGATACAGTCCGTTCTTCCTAGAGACTCTCTTCCTTTCTTGTGAACATGTTGCCAGGCATGCACTATTTCCTTCTTTAGTGCTCTGTCATTTTCCCCTTCCTTGAAGAAAAGACCTTCCAGATGAACATTTTGCGGGATATGCCTCATCGGGTATCCGAGTTGACGACGAACTAAAATTGGATGATAATTGATTCCTCCTTTAGTTCCTATGAGGGGTACATTAGGGAAGTTTCCAAATTTGTCGATGATCCTTATCCCTTCATAGATCCGATTGTACCAATCTATGTCAGAGTTGGTAAGAGACATGATTCTCTGTGACCAACGTAGAGTACTCTTATGATCCCAAAAAGCAGCAGACTTGGGTAAAAGGAAAGTGAACCATTTGTAAAACAGGGGTACACAGCATGTGATCATTCCTTCGCTGTACAAATTCCTTAAGTGTACAGAATGATAAGCATCTGCGAGCAAGGTCGGTACGGGGTTTCCAATCAGAAATATCTTAATGGCATTGGTATCGACGAAGTTATCAATGTTGGGAAAGAGGAACAACCCGTATATGAGTAGAACAAAGATATCTTCGAAAGCAGTAATGTTTCCTATACTGGCAAAGTATAGGGCTTTCTCTACCAAAAACTTGGCCGGTAAACCTTGGATTCCTTCCTTAGCTGTCATGTGAATCCTGACTTCTGACTCGTCCAAATTGATTGCTCTTGCAATGGTTTGATCCATTGGAATTTCTTCCAGTCTAGAAAAGGGAGCTTGGTCAGTGATGGGTAAATTAGTCAGGTGAAAGTATTCTTCTAGCGTCGGTGCTAGTTGATAATCCGGGAATGTGAAACAGTGATAAACTGGATCGTAGAACTGAATCAGTGTAGACAAGATTCCTTCAACTACATGGACCCTCAACAGAGATAACATCCCTTTGTACTTAGCTCTGAAAGCATCAGGGTTGGTGATCATCCTTGCCAACCCCCTTAAATCCTCTAGTTTTGGAGCCTTGAAGGTGTACTTGTGTGTCTTTCTTCTACCGAAATCCATAACGCAATCTTTCTCTCTGATATTTGCAATTATTGTTTTAGTTTAATTTGAAAAAAAAAGAGAAGAGAAAAGAAGATTTTTTTCTTTGTTTAAGAGTTTTTTAGATGAATGCATGAATGCAGCACACAAAAACATTGAAAAAACATAGGTTCAAGGGTTCAACGTCACGAGCATGGAGTCATGGCTCTACCTATCCCTAAAGGTTTTATTCTGGTTAATTTTTGTACCTGTAGAACGGGTTAAAAGTTCCAAAAATCATTGACCCCCCTAGGGATACCAACAGCAAGCTGGTTCACCCGAGCGAGCTGTAGCATCCTAGGGTAATCTCAATTGAGTGTAGTATCGCGTGTCAACTATTTTCAATAGCTACCGCACTACCAAATGGACACATGGTTAATGTCTACTAAATCCTCAGTTTCACGGATACCACATTAGGACAATCTGCTTTCACGACGATTGTCGTTCAACATTGAATCCGCAAAGGGTATCTCCACTGATTTGATGGTCTACCAGGATCACTTATTCGAGAATCACTCCCTGTAAGACCACCCGTCTATGCCATCACCTATCTTAGGGTTCTCTCAAACTTTCGACATGCAACATCACTCGCATTCCCATTAACAGAAAAATAAACACGGATATCAAATAGGAAAAGCAGTATATATATATAGAGTATAATTCCTAAAACTAACATCCTAGACCTCTTAGGAATTTTAGTCCTAATTTGGCTCCCCAGCAGAGTTGCAATTTTACTGTAGCGTGCGATTTTTGTCGGTGACGTGACCACCTTATCGCCATGGGTTTCTCCTCACCGCAATGGTAGGAGTGGGGTGCTACTTTCTGATTTCTTATTTATCCCGTGAAGCTGGAAGGGAAAGGGAAGCTATCTAAAACTAACCTTGCACGCGAATGTTTTACTGAACAAACACTTAAAGAGATTCGGGGAGTTCGGGGTCAGGTTATATAATGAGGAGTTGTCAATTATCCATCCTATATGTGGTTATCCACAGGTTGTTAGCAATAGGTTCTGCTTTTATACTTGATGGTGTTTATCTGTTGTGGATTTTTGAATCAACAAGTGTGCCACTTACAGCAGTTATTTGGGATTAGGGTTTGTTTGATTTGTTTGTTTTCATGTGTGATAACACAGAGAAATATCTTCTTACAGAGAGATTTTGATTTCCTCTGAGGGGATGTTTATTTTTGTGTGCCTCGATCAAAGCCCAAGGTTGAAGCTAAGAGATTGATTGACTCCATTGGGGAAGTCCTTATACAAAGCCTAAGAGGAGGCTGGAAAAGACTGACTCAACAAGAGAGTGTTTATCTGTCTTGTACAAAGCCTGAGATTGAGGCTAAAGAGAGTCTGACACTTTTGGGGATATCATTATACAAAGCCTAAGAGGAGGCTAAAAGTTGACTTTTCTAGGGAAATATTTTGTCTGTCTTGTACAAGCCCAAGATTGAGGTTAAAAGGGGAAACTGACTCTACTAGTGAGAGGTTTTATCTGTCTTGTACAAAGCCCAAGATTGTGGCTGAAAGAAGATTGACTCTACTGGAGAGATTTATACAGTGTCTTGTACAAAGCCCAAGATTGAGGCTGAAATGAGACTGACTCAACAAGAGAGTGTTTTATCTGGTGTCTTGTAAAAAGCCCAAGATTGAGGCTGAACGATGTTGACTCTACTAGTGAGATGATATTTATGGGTGTTTTGTACAAAGCCTAAGATTGAGGCTGAAAAGAGGATCGACTCCGCTTAGGGATATTAATTCTCAAAGCCTAAAAGAAGGCTGGGAGAAATTGACTCTGCTGGGAAAGATATTTATCCAGAGCTTAAGAGAAGGTTATGAAGATTTTGAATTTGTTGGAGAAAGTTTATATATGTCTTGTACAAAGCCCAAGATTGAGGCTAAAAGATTGACTCAACAAGAGAGTGTTTATGTTTTGTACCATTGACTCAACAAGAGAGTGTGGAAAGGTGATTGACTCAACAAGAGAGTACTTAGTTTGTCTTGTACAAAGCCCAAGATTGAGGCTGAAAAGTGTTAGCTCAACAAGAGAGTGTTTTAAGAAAGAAGATGGACTCAACAAAAGGGTGTTGTTGGGGCTAATTCTGCTGAGCAAAATCATTATACAAAGCCTAAGAGGAGGCTGGCTTCTGCTGAGGATTATTGAGATCCAGAGGCAGGTCCAAGTTGGGGGATCGACTCTTGCTGAGGGTTACAGAAGAGTTAAGGTATCAGATGCCTTGAGGTTCTGATTTGGGATAGTGTTATACTAATGATAAGCTGACCCTGGCTGGGGAAATTTAAAGTGAGAGTTTAAAGATTGAGTTTTGAAAACCTATAGAGGTTTCAACTCTACTGGAGATTGGTTAAATGACCAGGGTTTCTCCTGTATTTGTAGGGAACTTGAGAATGTCTTTGAGATCCAAGAGGGGATTAGACTGTCCAAGTCTACTAGTATAGAAGAGTTTATCTTTGTATGATTCCCAAGAGGAGGCTGGTGTTTTAAGGGATGAGAATCAACCCTAAATTGTCCAAGGTTTTGACTCTTTGGAAAGAATTCTCTAACAAAGGATGACTAAGTTCTGTCCTATACGTTTAAGAGGTCTTCAGGGTCCTTGTATTAAGCCCAAGAGAAGGCATGATAATTTCTAAGAAGCTGGAGGGTCCTTGTACAAAGCCCAAGAGGAGGCTGGGATGCTTTTAGGAAGCCAGTGGGTCCAAACTTAAGAAAAGTTCAAGAAAAGTTTCACAGGGAATAATCTTTTCTTTAGTGAACAGTTCTAGGGTTTGAAAAAATTCAAGAGAGGTTTCACTGGGAATTAATCCTCTCTGGGGAAATGAACTTCTTTGACAATTTTTCGAATAGTGACAGTTTGAGAAAAGTTTCACCGGGAATTATGCCTTTCTCTTTGTTCCATATTGTATAAGCCCAAGAGAAGGCAAGATTGTATCTGGAATTCCTATGGGGAACTAGTTTTGACTGTTGAAAGTGTGACCACTGGCTTTATCTAGTTCTAGACCTAATTGCCGGGGAAAACTCTAAGTAAATATATACAAGCATATATATATAGATAAAATATATACTGTATGTAAAAAAGGAGGTAGGAGGACTTACAGGTGAGCAAGGTTCCAGCACAAACTAATATATATATATATATATATATATATATATATATATATATATATATATATATATATATATATATATATATATATATATATATATATATATATATGTGCATGTAAAAGAAAGCCATTTAAAACTTACAGGCGAGCAAGCTTCCATTGTAACAGCTGTATGGTTAGTTGTTCAAGAAATTATAGAAAGTTTTGATAACAACTATGAGTTTGAATCTAAATCAAAAGGGAAGGTTATTTTTGAAAAGAAAATTGGGGCTTATACTTAAGGAGAGGCCCAGATGAAAAACCTGATCTGAAAATTGTATCGGGACTTATACAATAACTGAGGCCCAAATTAGGTTTTAATTTATAAAGGGATGGGTCTTACAACTCAAGGAGAGGCCCAAAAGTATATTTCTGTACAAGGGATTGGGCTTACAACTCAAGGAGAGGCCTAGAAATAACAGTGATCGCACTATTTTTCTGAAAATTATATCGGGACTTATACAATGACTGAGACCCAAAAAGGTTTTATGTATAAAGGGATGGATCTTACAACTCAAAGAGAGGCCCAAAGAATGTTAAAAGAAAATAGAATGGGACTTACAACACGAGGGGAGGCCCAGATGATTTTTGTTTAAAAGATGACGATCGCGCCGAGATTTTTAAAATCGTATCGGGACTTATACAATGACTGAGGCCGAAATTATTTTATTTACAACAAGGATTGGGTCTTACACTCTATTAGAGGCCCATGAGTGTTTTGAAAAAGATTTGTGAGGGTGAGAATAATCAAAACCCTAATTTGGTTTTAAAATGTATTTTAATTGAATAAAAATTCAATTAAAATGATCAAAATTATCAAACATGTGTGAAAAACAAGTTGTGATCTTGGATAAATGTTTGAAAAATTATGTTTCATTCATAGAATGATTTGAAAACCATATGAAGTTGAAAAATCAAGAGAAAGAAATATTTTAAGTGTTAAAACAACAAATAAAACATAATTCTTTACAAAAATACTAAATATATGAAATAAATAATATTTTTGTGAAATTTTTATGGAATAAAATATTTTAACATTTTTGGGAATTTAAAAAAAAAAACCAATAAAAAATAATTAAAATTGAGAGAGAAATTAATTTTAGAATTAATTAACAAAAACCATAAAAATATGAAAAATAGCAAAAATGGCAAAATGATAAAATGGTCTGGGTGGGTGTTGAACCCACGACCTCATAGCCAAACACACATGCGCGCTACCACTCGGGTGGTGATACATCCGTGTATCAAAACCACCCCATGAACATATATGGGGTGCCAAGTTTCTAGGCCTGGCCAAGGCGTCATGCCTGGCCCTTGCCCAAGGCAAGGCCTAGTTTTGGCAATTTGCATGAAGCCTCTAACTTTCTCATTTCTCCATGGATTGGGACAGAATTTTGGTACATCTGACCTAGAATTTCATGAGGAATCCAATGGTGCCCTTGGAATTTTCAGAAAATGTTTCCATTTTAAAATCCGATAGTGATTTCAAAATAGGCCAAATTTTGCATGTTTTATGCTATCTCATGGTACATGCAATAATAGCATGATAAATTGGTTCAAACAAAACACATATGATATGTATGAGAGGTCCATGATCAATGGGCCTCAAAGCAATGCATGATTTAAAGAGATCAAGTTGTGATGCACTTACCTCTTGAAGCTTCTTGTGCTATCTGCCAAGTTCCTTATGCCAGAAGTAATTCAATGCTTTGAACACTATCAGTTGATCCCTTAGAAGCTTTTAGGATGATCAACACCAACTGGAATCCTCAGGAACAAGTATAGGCCTTTTCTTGTAAAAGGGGCAAAAGTGACCAAGATATCAACTCTCTCAAATGGTGTTCCAGATGAGGGTAACCAATTGGGACAGTTTGAGGATGATATTTGGAGTGTGTTTGAGGCATGGTTTGGTTTTGGAAGCGACTAAATCAAGACATGGCTTGAAAAATGCAGAAAAGTCAATTTTTGAGGTTGACTTTCTGATTTTGGTGTTTAAGATCAAAGGTGAGTGTTTAGAAAGCTTAGATATGACATATTGGATGTGTTTGGACCATGAGTTGTGGTGGAATTGCTCTCTAACTCAAAAACTCATAGATGACTTGCAAAAGAAGGCATTTTGGCCTAAAGAGAGAGATTTTGAGGAACGCATCAGCTGTAGTGCTTTGGTGTACTCAAACTGAGCACAAATGAGCTCTATTTATAGTGCAACAAGTTTGTTTTGCAAGCAATAGTGAATGACAACTGGTACAGGCCTTTGGCCAATGTGGATCAAATGGAATCTCAAGTCTCCTCTAGCCATTGACTTGAGGTTAGGGCACATGCCTATGGTCCTTTGATTCAGAGCTGAATCTTAACTCATTCAGTTAGGAATGTGTTAGTCCATGCCACCTTGATGCATCCATTAAATGCTTGGAAACAAAATTGGAGTCTTTTGCTCTTTTTAGCCTTTTTAGGTTTGTTATGGCTATGTGTAGATTCTTGGACTTGGGAGGCTTGGGGATCAGATCATTTTCTTTTGATTTCATCCTCTGATGTGTCCAAATGGATGACAAGGCTTGGAGTTGTCCAAATTTGCCAAATCGAGCAAAATGCCAAAATCTGCCTTGTACAAGACAGTTGGAAATGGGGATTTTGAGGGGATTATATCTCCCTGCTCAGGTTGAGTTATGGGAGGCTCTTGTGCTTTTTAGAGAGCCCTCATATGATACAAAACATGTGTGATCATAGTTTGTTTTGAAACTATTTGGATCCCATTGAAAAATCCTCAGGAACATTGGTGTTCAAAGCTGACAACTTAGGCAGATTTTCACTAAGTGTTGAAAAAGTGTCATTTTCTTCATTTTTGTCATTTTGATCACTTCATAACTTAAACTCCATGAAGAATTGGAGTTTCTTGTAGTTGAAGTTTTTGTAGAATGTAGGAAGACCTACAAATCAGGCTTTGGATCACCCAAAATGGCTGCTTGGATCTCAAGTTATGATCCTTGGAAGTTGGTACCAAAATCACTTTTGTTCCATAACTTAGAAAAATTTTGGTTTCTTATGGTTGCCCCTTTTGCAAGAAACCTCACTTTTCTTGATTTTTCTTAATGAATGATGATCAATACCATACATTAACATTATTTTTGACTTAGGGGAACCATATTTGTGAAAAATTCCAAAAAGTCAAACTTGATTTTGTGCACAATTGACTTTTTATCGGATGAAATCCAAACTGTGTGATCCTTTGTGAAATCAAGTTCTTGACCTAATTCAAACCTAATGGATGGATTCCATAGGTGTTATAGGGTGTATTGAATTATGTCCCAAGGTTTGGGAGCATGTCTTAGTCAAACGTCAAAGATACAATTGACTTTTTCCTCAAAACCCTAATTGTGGTCCTGGTGAAATTGATACTTGTGAACCAAGCTTCTTGGCTCAATCCATTATTGCAAATGGATCAATGTGGTGTATTTTAGGTCCTCAAATCATGTCTTGAGGTCTTGGCTCATTCTTTGCTCCAAAAGTCAACTTAGGGGTGAATTAGGTCAAGAAACCGTAATTCCTGATTTTTTATGAATGCATCCCCTGAGGCTAAATTGACTTGATGATTTGGTCCATGAGGTCCCTTGGAGTATCTTGGGTTGTGCTTTGAAGCATTGGCTCATGCCCAAATGAAAATTTTCATCTGGAGGCCTCAGTCGACCAAAAACCCTAATTTGGTGATACTGGTGATCTCGAGGCTTAATCCACTTGGAATGTTGTAACCTTGTGCTTGATTCTTGATGTGGGAGTCCTCTTGATCCTTTATAGGTGTTTGAGAGGTTAGACAAGTTGAATATCATGTCATTCCTTGATTGATCCTTTGTCTAAGTGCTTTGAGAGAGCTCAAAAACCTTAATTCTTGATTGTGGTGAATGTTCAACCATCTTTGAGGAGATTGATGAGGAATGAAGGTACATCCATATTGTGGTGATGATCTTCACAATGATGGGAAATCTTGGTAGTCAAAATTTGGGGTATGACACTATTTCCCATGGAGTTCAACTTAGACAACTACAACCACGACTTTGGTCCGAGCTTCCCTATTGAGGTGGATATTTATTTTATCCCCTATAAAGTCTCTAATCATGGGTGACCCTTCCCTGTGGACATTTCTCTTCCAACAAGGAAATGACATTCATGATGGCAATCCCTCAGGTGAAGTCATGATGTTATATCCCCGAGTGGAATACCCTTTTCCCCAGAGAAGGTTGAAACCTTGAAGTAAGACTGTGGTTCCGCATGTGGCTTTCTATTCATCTCTTGATAGATGTCTCCTTCTTGCAGAGGTTGGCCGAGTATCCTCGCCGAGATGTTTATTTAATCTCCAATTTACTTCTCCTTGTTTGTTTTGTCAGCATAAGCATAAGCATGATATACATACACATGGCATATGAGCATGTTTTCTACCTTGATGTCTTTTGTTCTTTTACTTGGGCTGTGTTTATCACCAAGTAACCGGGTTTGGCTCCTCTCTCCGATAGAGTTGTCAACCTTAAGTAGGAAGTGCACATCCTTTCTAGTTCCCCACTGAGATTGATCCTTGTGGAAGATTGGTTGCTTCAGTTATCATTTCCATGTTTGGATAAGATAAATCCTCAGTTGAGTTCATTCCTCAATGGGTAGAGTCTCGTTTGACTGTTTCTCTCTAGCTTGTTCCTAAATTGAACTTTGTTCCCCGACAATTATGCTTTTGGAATCCCTCTAGGTTGTTGAACCTAGATTGCGTGTGCATTTATTTTGCACCTTGCCTCTCAATAAGAATCTATTCACAGATCCCCATTTACGATAAGTAGCAGTCTCCTTTGAGAAACTTATCCTCTTTTAATATGTCATATAAGTGGCAGTCTCCTTTGAGAAGCTTATCCATTTTTTTCAACGATAAGTGGCAGTCTCTTTTGAGAAGCTTATCTATTCCTGGTGATTCGTCAAACCTTACAACGATAAGTGGAAGTCTCTTTTGAGAAGCTTATCCGTTCTTGACAAAGGGCGTCTCCCCGTGAAGTCCAATTGTTTTGGCACGTACAGAAGAGTTTAATTACCATGTACCTTTCCCGATGTTTCCTGGAGATCCCATTTGATCTCTTCGTTTAAGGAATTTCCAGAGGCTTGGATGTTTATTCTTGGTTGAAAACTCCATTTTTATTTGGCTTGACCATAAGGCTTTAAGGGTCTTGTCTTTGCTTAGTCTAATCCTAAGGCTTTGAGGATAATGTCCTGTTTTGGCTTCTTCTAGAGTGTCACCCGGTCATGCTTGAACCTGTTGATCAACTACTCTGGATACTCCCCAATGGAGACCGTCTTTCCGGTTCTACCTCAAGTGAGGATATTTTCCTTCTAGAGAGTCACCCGGTCATGCTTGAACCTGGTGATCAACTACTCTAGATATTCCCCAGTGGAGACCGTCTTTCCGGTTCTACCTCCAGTAAGGATCTTTTCCTTCTAAATTGTCAGCCGGTCATGCCTGAACTTGTTGATCAATCACTTTAGATATCCATGTCTCTTTTACCCCAGTGGAGACCGTCTTTCCGATTCTACTCCCAGTAAGGATCTTTTCTTTCTAAAGTGTCAGCCGATCATGTCAGAACTTGTTGATCAATCGCTTTAGATATCCATGTCCATTTTTTCCCCAGTGGAGACCGTCTTTCCGGTTCGACCTCCAGTGATGATCTTTTCTTCTAAAGTGTCATCCGGTCACGCCTAAACCTGTTGATCAATCACTTTAGATAGCTCCGGTTTAATTTTATCCATAGTGGAAACCATCTTTCTGGTTCTACTCCTAGTGAGGATCTTTTCTTTCTAAAGTGTCAGCCGGTCATGCTTGAACCTGTTGATCAATCACTTTAGATCCCCCCCAGTTTTTTTCTTCTGTTCCCCAGTATTTTACCACCCCAGTGAGTTGTTACCATTGTTGTTGACTTTACCCTTTTTACTTTCATCCTTGTCTGCATGTTGCACTCATTATTCCATCATAAATCATCATACTAGGGTTCATTGCTTGTTAGCATTATTCCTAGCATTGTACAGAGAGAGAGAGAGAGAGAGAGAGAGAGAGAGAGAGAGAAAGAGAGAGAGAGAGAGAGAGTCAGTTTTTCTATAGCATAGCATGCCATTGCATCTAGGGGAAAAATTTTCGGTTATTTCTATATTTAAATATCTTTCACTTTGATTCCATGAGGGTTGCCACCACTCATGTCATCCAGTAAAGTTATTTGAATAGGGGCAACTGTCATACCTCAAATTTTGACCTTAGATTTCATCATCACTCTAGGAGCATCATACATTGCATTTCTAACCCTAACCTTGTGCAATTTCCCTTTGTGTTGTTTCATCTATGAATTAGGGTTTTGAACTAAGAGAATTAAGGAGATCTTTATTTGATCTGTCAATGTCTTGGATTGATCATCAACCTACCAAGTGTGCATACACTCAAGAGGCCTCTCTCCATCAAAGAATCAAGTGAAAATTGATCTCATTACAAGTTCATCAAGATTCAACTTCATCTGACCACAAATTAGGGTTTCATTAGACAAAGTCAACTATGCCTTTGACTTTTGATCAGGACATGATCTCAAGCCTTGGGAAATGATTCAACACATTCAAATACACCCTTGGGGTCTATGGTGTTCAAATAGCCCAAGAGATTGATTTCATTGAAGATCAAGAAGTGAAGATTCATCTGATAAAAAGTCAACTGTTCCTCCAGATCAAGGTTTGACTTTTGGGAATTTTGGTCAACCATGGCATCCTCAAGTCAAGGATGATGATAACATGTGGTTTGGATCATTATCAATCAATGAAAAATCAATAAATTAGAGTTTAATTGCAAAAAGGGCAACCATGGAGAAATTGAATTTTTTTCTAAGTTATGGAAGACTATGATTTTTACCCAACTTACGAAGGCCATAACTCCTAATCTAGACATCCATTTTCAGTGATCCAAAGACCAATTTGAAGAGCTCATTCCCTACTACAACTTTTCCAATAAGGATGAATTCCCAAAAAGTGCTTAGATTTCAAGTTATGAAGCGATGAAGTTGGTGTTTCTTTCAAATTTGTGTTCCAACACTTAGAATTTTTTTTGAGACAGAATCTGCCTTAAAAAAGTAACCAAATTGTGAGTCAGTTTTCATCATGATCCATTTTGATTCAAGAAATTCTTCAAACATGAAAGTTGTAGAGCATGTTTGGGGCTTTTTAAAAAGTACAAGGACTCCTTGATACCATTCTTAATCTGAGAGATTCGAAGAAATGAAGTTGGCCTTCCAAATCTGAATTTTTGGTCATTCTCATGGCAAGTTCTTCATGTGATCTTGAGCCAAAGCTATGTGATCTAGCTTTTCAGTTCTTTTAACTTGTAAATCTCACCCTAATCAGAGAATTACACAAACCCTTGGTGTATTACACAAGGAATTGAGCCATTATCCAATTTTCATTTCCATTTATTGAACATTTTGCAAAAAGCTCCATATCCATTTTCATAAAGATCCACTTTTCCAACAACTCTTGCATTGAGCTTCCAAGATGTTTCTTCTACACACAAACTATTTTTAGTGATTAGAAGCAACCTCTAGACCACAAAAAAGCATTGTTATTCTCCTCCTTTCACTCCACCTTTTCCATCATGATCAAATGTGATTTTTTGTGCAAAATGAAACCAAGCATCCAAACTACCATTCCAAGTGAACTAAATGCAACATCTGAGAGTTACCAAGACCACTTGGAGCCTCTATAAATAGAGAGTCAAGCCACAACACAACACACACCAAGATTTGCAAAAAAACCACCTTTGTAGCAAAACTTCAAAACCTAAAACTTCCGAAACTTGTTTTGCTCATGCATTCCTTAAACCTTCCATCCAGACATCTTCTAAATATCCATTAGAACTTGTTTGAACCCTTAAACAAGTTCTGTAGCATCAATACCATCATCCACCATACCTCACTTCCTCCATTTGCAAGAAGAACCGTGTGAAGGATTACAAGCAGTTGCAGAACAAACCAAGCATTTAAACTCTCTCCTTAGAGTTCAAGAAGGCTAAGTGGATCATTATATTGCTTTTGAAAGACTTGAGAAAAGGCATTGGACCTTGCTCCAATAGGTAATGTTCTTACACTTTGAAACTCCCTATTCATGCATCATTATTGATTGATTCCAAAAGCAAAAATATAGACATTAATGTGCTAAGTATGACCCTTTAACTGTTTGCATTCTGTCATGCTTGTATGTGAGTTCTGGTTTTTACCTTGGTATGCCCAAACCCTTGAGTTTTAGGATGTGAGAATAATACCATTGGATTCCTAGAATATTTCTAATCAATTTCTTTTTTTTTTATGTCTTTTGATTTCGTTAAAAAATGAAGAAGTTATGGTAGGAGGAAGTTTGGTAGAAACCTTAAAGTGCAATTCTGGTTTTTTCCTTGGTGAGACTTGTACATTAAGTTTTAGGTCTTGATAACAAAACCCTTGGATTCCAGGGATTTTTCTAATCAATTTCCTTTTTTATATCTTTTGATTTCGTTAAAAAAATGAAGAAGTTATGGTAGGAGGAAGTTTGGTAGAAACCTTAAGGTGCAGTTATGGTTTTTGCATTGGTGCGACTTGTATAATAAGTTTTAGGTCATAATAATAAAACCATTGGATTCCTGGGATTTTTCTAATCAATTTCCTTTTTAATATCTTTTGATTTCGTTAAAAAATGAAGAAGTTATGGTAGGAAAAAGTTTCATAGAAACCTTAAGGTGTAGTTCTGATTTTTATCTAGGAGGAAGATGTCGAGCCAGATGTCTTGACAGGTTGGTCAGACATCAGATCAGCATGATGTTGTGACATGTGGTTAGGACATTTGTTATGTAAAGAGCGAGACTCTCTCTCTCTCTCTCTCTCCTAAACCATTCATCCTTTTGAGATATTTTTTTGTCTACTTGCTCCTTACTATGCGTATTTTATGAACCTTTCAAGAAAATTCCAGAAATATTCATTTTTCATACATTTTTCCTTAGTTAAAGTGAGGCACTTTTTAAAGTTTTTTTAGGTCCTTAAGTGAACCTTTTCATTTGTTCCTTTGGCCTTGCTTGTGCATATTGACTTAGGTGAACATGATATACATTGTGTGAACCTTGTGTGATGTTGATATCATGTTTGAATATCACTTTGATTTGCTTTGATGTCATGCTCGAGCATCTTTATCATTTATGCGTTGATATCATGTTTTAATATCTTTGTCTTGTATGTTTATCATGTTCAAGCCTTTGTGATGTTTTAACCTTTGAATCTGACTACCATGAACCTTAACATGTATCCTTGGGTTGTTACCTATGTTTTTAACCATGTCCAAACTTGTTTGCATGATTAAAGTAATGTGTTGACTTGTTTTTCATGATGTTTTCAATTGTATCCATGTTTAAGTAATGCTTTGACTTATACATATTTTTTTAAACTTTAATTTGAATTCATGATTAGGTAATACTTTGACTTATCCATGATAGTTTGAACTTGTGACCTTTATCCATGATTAAGTAATGCTTTGACTTATTCATGCCTTGTTTGAATCTTTGAATGTTATCCATGTTTAAGTAATGCTTTGACTTATTCATGCTTTGTTTGAATCCTTGAAGGTCATACATGTTTAAGTAATGCTTTGACTTATACATGCTTGTTTTAACTTTAAATTGTATTCATGTGTAAGTAATGCTCTAACTTATACATGTTTTGCTTGAACTTTTACCTTCTTCATGTTTAAGTAATGCTTTAACTTATACACGCTTGTTTGAATGATACCTTCAATTGATATCATGTTTGAATATCATCCTTGTTCATGTCATCCATATTTACGCATACTACAACTTTGCTAAGTTATCCCCTATGTGATGTTAGCTTACTAGCTATCTTCCTTATCTTCTCTTTTGTTTCCAAATCCAAAGGAAATGTATTCTTGTTAACTTTAAGTCATAGGTAGCTTAGCCTTACCTCAATTCCCCTATTGACCTTGTTAGAGTCATCAACCCTTTTCATCTTAGCCTTAGAATTAGAGTTTCCAAACTCTATGTGAGCTCTATTGCTATGAGTACCCACTTTCCCCTTTTTAACCTAGCCTTAGGTTAGATTTTTGTAAACTCTATGTAAGTGTCATTGCTATGGACACTTACCTTCACTTTTGGACCTTGCTAGAGTCCTTCCTCCCTTTCAACTTATACTTAGGATAGAGTTTCTAGAACTCTATGTAAGTGTCATTGCTATGGACACTTACCTCCCCCTTTTGGAACCTTGATCACTATCAAGAGTTCCTCACCCTTAGTTAGGTGAACTATGGTTGTTCTGATTCCATCCTTGTTAGGATACGTAGGCACGAGATGCGATGTCTTGGAGAGCATACTTAGTAATAAACCCTTAGGTTCATATCCTCACCAATAAAACCCAAACATAAGACATTTCCAAACAATAGCAAACAATAACATAACCCAAATACAACAAGAGGTTCCTATAGAGTACTATAGATACTTAGGGTGATAATACCTTCCTTTAGTATAAACAACCCCCGAATCTTAGATCTCTTAGCATTGTTGTTACATTGCGCAATTAGGGTCTTATTCGATCTTTTTCCTTTCCTTTGGATAAATTAAAGTTCGGTGGTGAACATTCAATGTTTTGTGATTCAAGTTAACACAATATTTTGATATCTGATTCTCACCGCAACACAACTTATAGAGCGTCATTCAGAATGATCTGTGTTGAGTGTGTCTGGGGTACGTCCGAAAATGCATCTCTAAAAAACTAAGGGTATTTTTGAATTTTCATGTGGTGCCTAAGAAACATATAGGGTGCATTAAGAATTTCTTTTTTATTATTGGATAATATGATGATATTGTAGTGGACTCAAAAATCAATATATAAAATTATCTACATAAAAAATATTATATGTGGTCACTACTAGAATATACCATTTTAGCCTCCTAGTTTAGAGTCGGCCACCGACACGGATGCTATTAGTATCGGTTAAACCTATGTTAACCGACTCTATTTAGGTACATTTTCTAACTAATTATTTATTTTATTTAGCATCGGCCAGTGCGACTCTAAATGTGCTATTATTTTAAATAATGTTTAATTTATTTATTTAGAGTCGGCCTGACCGACTTTACTTATTAGCATTATTTTTTAATTATTATTTAGAGTCGGTGTGGCTGATTCTATTAAGTCACATACTTCTTTAATTCTAATTTTTTTATTTAAATCAATTATTTAGAGTCGACCTAACCGACTCTATTTATAAACATACACTTTTTGGTTTATTTATTTATTTAGTGTCTATATATAACATTTTTAAATATTTTATTTATCTTCTAGAATCTGCTTGGCCGACTCTATTTAATAACATATGCTTTTATTTTTATTTTTTTTATTTAGTTAGAGTCTATATATTTTTAAATATTTTATTATTATATAGTGTACGCTTGACCGACTCTAGGGAATTTGTTATTTTGGAAAAAATATTACATAACAGCTTATTGTAAAAATGATAGAAATGTTGCGCGAGTGGAGGATCGAACTTGTGACTCTTCGTAGCCCAATACGTTAAATTGTATCACTAACCACTTCAACACAACGATTTTGTTGAAATTATTTGTTAATATGTACTTATAATAAATATAGTTTTGTTAATTTTTATTTTCCCTCATTTCACTATTTCCTTTTCCCTCGTTGTATTTTACTTTCCCTCCCTTTCATTTCACAACAATACAAAGCCCTAATCTCTTTCCCCATAATCTCTCCCCTTTCTTCATAAACTGTGAATCACCTTTTCTCTATATCGTGAATCCCCGAAACCCTAATTCGTGAATCAATTGAAGAATCTATTTTCGTTTTAATATCTTTCCATGGAGTTCAAGGGTTTCTGATTCATCAAAGGTAATGCCTCTATTTCGAAGAATCCATTTTCATTTCCATGGAGTTCTAGTTCATATGTATGAGATAGTGATAGGTTTTGAGTTTTCAAGAACTCTCGGTTTTGTGGATGCAGGAAGCAACTTTTATTTGCAAGTTGATTGTTGTTTCCACCTATGTTTAAAGTCTTATTTACGTCTGAAACCATGAACAAATTATTGTTGTTTCCAAATATGTTTAAAGTTTCCTTTGCAAGTTAATCGAATGTTTAAAGTTGGTTTTTCTGAATGTAGGTTTTTAACAACCTTAGCTAACATGTATGTTTTGTTTCTGAATGTAGGTTTTCAACAACCTTAGCTAACATGTATGTGTTGTTTCCAAATGGTAAGTTTTTTGTTTTTGTTTTTGTTTTTGCCATGTGAGTGGTTGTATAATTCTTAAATTTCAAGAAAATTTGTTACGGTTAAGTCTTTAATTCAATGGGATGAAGTGGAATACCTAAAACTGAAGAAAAACCACGACTGTTGTCAATAGACAACCAGAGAATAACACTATGTGAAAATTATTACAGCACTTAATATATCCTCAACTAACCTATGCCCCTAGTACACCCACACCCTTCAAAATAAATATTTAATTACATCACACAACACTCTAATACAAGAGTATAAGATAACAAAGAAATTGAAATATAAGCTTAAAGTGATTTTGATTGGTGAATCTTGGATAGAGGTGACAAAACAAGTTAGGCTTGTCGGGCCTACCTGTTTAACCCATCATTTTTGGTGGGCCAAGCGAGGTTTTCAGCTCGATGCCTTATGTTAGACTGCCCCGTCTAACCCACTTTTAAAACGGGCCGAGGGCAAGGCGGGTTTTGCCCACGGGCTTTTTGTTTAAAAAATTTATTTATTTTACTTGCAATTGAAACAATATTAACGTGGTCTGTAGTAGACATACTTTTAAAACAATCCTCATTTCTTCAAACCCTAATGTTCATTTTTCACATAACCACAAACACCTCATTTTGAAGACATTAATTGGTCTCTACTTTTTTCTTTATTTTCACTCATAGTATGAAAAGTCTTTATTGTAAAACATAGATAATACATTCTTTTCTATTTTCTATGACTCGTTGTCATTGGAGCCGGGTTCTAAAGCTATAAGGTAAGTTTTGCACAAAGGGGTTTGTTTCTCATTATGATAATAAAGTTTTGATTTGTATTTTATTCTATTTGAGTTCTCATTTTATTTATTTTTTGACACTAAAATGTTGAACTAAGTGCTTATTATTTGTATTGATAATTTTTAAATAATGAAGTTTTGATTTTTCTTGAATTGTTTTATTTTTGAGATGCTTCAATTATTAAATATTGATAAATCTACTTAGTTGTCTTTGTTTAGCTTGCGCTAGTTTGTTTTCATAATTTGTGTCTCAAGATGTCCGTAACTAGGTTGCGCATGTTGATATTTTGAACCAAAAGGATTATTTTGGGATTTTAATGTCTTTGTTTTAAGTTTTTGGTATTATAGTTAAGTTTTTTTGTTTACGTTTAAGAATATGACATTTACATTAAAACTTGTTAAAGTTTTACTATGCGTTGTTAAAATTTTTCGATCTTTTTGGTGGGTCGGCCCGCCAACTCGTTAGTAAATGGGACGGGCTTAAATGAGGCGGGCCTAAACGCGGCGGACCGCCCGCTTTGCCACCCCTAATCTTTGAATGAAGAATTTGAGTCCTATATATAGCCTTGAACTTTCTCTTCTTTCACAAAATTAAGCAATGTGAAACTTTTTAACATGTATATTTTCAATCAACCCCAACAATCTCCACCTTGATTGAAAAGAATACATAAATTTTTATTGTCTTTACATACCATTATACTCCACTATAAAAAATATCAAAATGTATATTTTCAACAAATCTCATTAAATTGAATGAGATAAAATAAGAAATTTAATTTATCATAAATTTTAGATAGTGTGACAACTCAGAATTTATATGATTTGACACAAATTAAATTAAGTGGCAATCAAAATGGTGTGATGGCGGAAAAACAAATTTAAACTATGTTTTAATATATTACTAGTAAATGACCCATGCGTCCGCACGGGCGCGCGCGTTGCCGCGCATTATTAGTTAATTAATCTTAAAGTGTTTTTATTGTTTGTTTAGATCCGTGTTATAATTTCATTACATGAGCGACAATTCAAATGGACACTGAGAGAAAAATTTATGTTTTTTTTTTTCGCCTGAATCTAACTGGTAGTGTCCCGTGATATAATTTCATTTCATGAGCAACAATTTAAATGCACATTGAGAGCAATATTTATGCATGTTTTTTTCCTGGATCTAATTGATAGTGTCCGTGTTATAATTTAATTCCATGAACAATTCAAATGCACATTGAGAGTAATAGTTATGCATGTTTTTTTGCCTGAATCTAACCGGTAGTGTCCATGTTTTTTTGCCACTGTAATAATTTAAAAATGCAAGGGTAAATTAAAGAGTATTTTATTCATTCAATGTTTGGCACTGTAATAATTTATTAGCATAGTTATTGTGGAATAAAAATGTCAATGTTATACATGCCATAAATTTCAAGTAATCGAATTGTTATTTCAATATTTATAAAATGATAATGCTATACAAACCATAAATTTCAATATTTGAGAACACCTATCGAAGCCATTGATGCTATATGGCTTTTGATTTCTTCTTGCACTGGCGATACCCAAATACCTTCAAATAAAATGATAATACATTGAATATAATACTTTTTAATAAAAAATATATTTATTCATTAATCAGTACCCTTGAGCATGCATTTGCAGAGCCATTTGTTAAAAGGTGATAATGAAATGTTGAAATGCTTACAATGGCCAGCTTTTTTCGTTTTTCTCCCGTGGAGGAAGACCAACTCCCCAATTATTGGAATTGTATGTAAAGTCAAGCCTGAAATTGTGAGATTAAAGGTGAAGTTAGGTGCAAAAGGAAGCAGATTACTAAGTAACACTAAATCTGCAAAAATAACAGAGTAACCACTATAAAGATATAGATGATACTAATTTTGGCAAGGTTAAAACAGTAACAGTGATAGTTAATATGCATAGAAGAAATTGAATATATGGACAATACCTGTTGAACCAATCCCCAGAATTGTATGAATCTCGATCCAGTGACTTTGAGCGGAGTATCTCATCACCAGAGTGAAAAAATGGTATGCCCTAAGAATAGAAATTCTTTAGTACCATAATAGTCTATAAGAATTGAGAATTACAATCTGCTGAATAATCAAATTATAGTACTTTTGCAAGTTTATTAACTTCTTATCCTAGATTGTAAAAAAAAAAATTATATCCTAAATTTTATCAAAAAAAAAGTTCCTATGCTAGATTGTTGCACTTACTAAAGCCTCCAACATAAGTGCATCAGTATAAATAAAAGAAATACAAAATTTCTGATTTTAGCAGTGAACTTCTTACCTGTGATAATGCTATAACACTTGTTGCCAAATAGTTTATCCTGCATCTCTCAGCTACACCGATATCCATCGGAGTCTGAAAGTAAAGAATGATATTGTACCAAAGACCCAGAAAAAAAACTGCACGAGAAAAGTAGAATGTTGAGAATATTGTTCATGTTGTATTACCTTTATGCTCACAATGTCAAAGAGGGTTTCATTATCATGAGCAGAAACATAATTGACCTGCAAAACATGTAAAATGTTCAAAATGTTTTATCCCTTGTCACATCGACATTGATACTTTAAAATCTTGAAAAACATTGTCAAACTACAGAGCATGTTTGGAGGAAGTAGAAAAGTGGGGTCAGGGATATACAAGGGAATACACTTACCGTCTCTATGGGGATGAGGCAAAAGCAACGGGTGTCCCACCGTATGTTAATACTTCTGACCCTTTCACCTGAAATCACAATAAGTTATTAGGCAAGATTTCTCAAAGAAAGAGTTCTCATTCCACTAACATGTATAAATCTTTTGAAGATATCGCCTATTAGAAATGTTGAAGGATTATACCTTCTCAAGCAAACTGGAGAAAATGATTCTGACGTCCTGCATAATTTTAGTCCATGAAATAGAATGAGAACGTGCAGAAATAATGCTCAATAAGATATCCATATACTGCTGCAAATATTTAAGCTGTTTTGTTGTATGAATGCTTAATAATCAATAGCAATAGTAAATGAGCCAGGCTGAATATTTCCACAATGTCAGAGCCGAATGAGAATGAAGTTGTAAAGCATGACTATATTGTCCTGCGGTCTAAAAAATTGATCATTGTATAATGGGAGACTATTCAAAACCTACTTACTTCTGGATTGATTCATAAAACACACTCAAACTATTGTCATCACAGTAGCAAATATCACGAAATATGTACAAAACAATTGCCAATGAACATGAGAATGCTAAGCAGGAAACAAACTGATACTAACTACATTAGTAAATTTCAAATTTAAAACCATTTGCCAAGAACAAAACATGACCATGATTATGATAAACAAAGGCAAAAACACCATATAATGTATCAGCATCTCGATGCATAAATATAACGCTACCAATCGAAACCGAAACAAACTCGAACCCAATCGTAACAGCAATCGACTTCGAATATGAAGAAAACAACAATAATAACTTAAAACAAAGTTGGTAACAGAGTTAGAGATGATGACCAACCGAAATTAAATGCTATCGTTGGTAAATCGAAGCCGTGCGAGGAGACCATCTATCTCTTTTATGAAAGAAACACAATACTCTTATGTTAAATAGAAATAAGGAACCACCTGTTTAGGAGACCAATTGATAATGTTAACATGCAGAAGCAATTATAGTCATTCTTAAAATATAAAAACAATCTTATGATACGAAATTGAACATGAAATGGAATAACAGAAAACTCTATTGTATTAGTTCATTCCTCATCAATTGGATAAAGAGAACAATATCATGCTTAAGAGATTCTGCCTGTGTATCATCTAATTTCACTTTGTTTGGAATAATTATTTTACTAACTAAAAGGCATGGAGTGCAAAAACAATAATACAAGGGTAAACTCCATGTGCCCAAGCTGGTTCATCAACAAAATAATTACAACAATAATACATAAAGGTATGGAGTTCAAAAACTTTACATAACTAAAAGGCTACAAGGGTAAACTCCAGATACGCACCTGGCCACATGCTCCACAAACGAAAGTTTCCCTTGATGGTTTTTTCTCCTTAAATACCTGGTTCTTAGGACGTAAATTAAAGATAATTTTAGAAGGAGTAAAACTCACACAAACACTGAGAAAAATATCAAAGACTACGACACGTCTGTCAAACATGACAATGGTTTGCAATCTTTGAGCATATGGAAGAGACTATTTCCAAGCATTTGTTTCTGTTCTAGGATTAGCACAGTCTTTCTATCAATAATCGA
Source organism: Lathyrus tuberosus (assembly GCA_022829125.1). NCBI lineage: Eukaryota > Viridiplantae > Streptophyta > Magnoliopsida > Fabales > Fabaceae > Lathyrus > Lathyrus tuberosus. The sequence continues at coordinate 17,438,900 of JALAZF010000056.1, read as the reverse complement.
GAAATTAGAAATATATTGTCTGAAATTGTTTTCAAATATCCCTGGGAAATTCTTTGATGTACCTTAATGAATTTTTATCAGTAATCCTAGAACAGAGATGATTACATAGAAATACTATTCTCGTCCTTGTGAAATTATTTCGTGTATGAATGTATGTATACATTATTTGCAGAAAAACAAAACCAAGGCTTTGATACAGGAATAGACGCAAAGCATCTTCATCAGTAAACACCATTAAATGAAAAGCTTTGGTGTGCCTTTTAAAAGGGTCTTTCTATATAGAGAAAAGAGAATAATGAAAACATAAATGTCACCTAGTTACCTTGATTCCTTCTCCCATATTTAGTTTGGTTTTTTTATTTGATATACTAATAGGTGAAATGCCGCTCTTCTTTGCTTTATTGACCTTAACTGGTTTTCTTTTCTTAGCAGAAAATTTATCATCCTGCCAAAAACATACATAGTAAAAGAATTAGGCTTCAATAGTAGCAAATTTAATTGTTTACATGACAATTTATGATCTATTCTTCATACAAAGTACAAATTGTGAAATAAGTGCACCAAAGGAGAAGATGCACATTGACATGAGAATGTGACTAAACTAATATTTGCCTTACCTCCCTATGATTTGTAATTGCATCCTCCTTAAAATGATTAGTTCCCTCGAGTTGCAATGTTGTATTTGTTATTTGCTTTACTTGTTCAGTGTTGTCAACGACAAATTTTGGTTGTAGTTTCGGTATCAATCTTCTTGCATCCACCTTAACCCTAGCATTCTTCTTTTTCTTCCGGTAAGCTCCGTCATCTGAATATAATATTGCCAAAAATAGTCAAATATGACGAGCATCATCCATGTTCATTTAAAAAATCTTCTTACATCCACCATAACCCTAACATTCTTCTTTTTCTTCCGGAGTTGACGACGAGTTCACTTGAATAAAAAATCTACTCGGTACATTAGGAAGCCAGTGAGATGAGGAATATAAATATGATTTTGGTTTTTCGGTTAGAGGTGGTGGTGGTCGGAGATGGGGACGGCGGCACTAGGGTTTTAAGGGAAAAGAGAAAGGAGAAGTGAGGAAATGGGAGACGAGAGATGAAAGAAAGAAAACGGGAGAAAGAGAAAGAAAAGTGGGAAAGGAAAGAGCAAGAGAGAGAGAAAGAGAAATCAGAGAGTGAGAGAAAACAGGAGAGATAAGGGGAAATTGTTTATTTGAGGCAACCAATGGGTGAGTCACATTTGGCATGTAAGGAAAGGTTTGGTTGAGATTTATTTATGACATTTGTTAATTACAGAATCATCCTTTTGATAGTGTTAAATTTTTTTGTGAAAAGGGTAATTTAGACAGTTTGGTGAACTTATTTGTAATGGGTAGATAGTAGATAAATGGATTACTATTTACATTTGAAAAATCAACAACGAATTATTTAAAACCTCTGTTCATCAAAACATCAATCAATAACTTTCTTTTTAAGTCTTTCGTGGATGGAGAATCTGTCCTCAATGTTACTCCCTCCGTCTCATAAAAAATATCCTATTTTAGGCATGCGCGGTTCTTAAGAAAATGATTAGATGTGTTGGGTTTAGGAAAAAAAATTAATATTATTTACTAGAATACCCCTATTAAATATAGTTAATAGAGTAGTTAAATAAAGTGAAAGTTAATTAATATGGGTATAGTAGTGAAAAAATAGTAATAAATGTTGCATCGGTAATATAAATGGACAATTAATTTGAGACAATAAAAAAATACAAATAAGATACTTTTTATGAGACGGAGGGAGTATGTAATTAAAGAAGTGCATAAGACTTAATACCCGACATGAAAAATAGCTGTTCATGGAGCCAAAGAAGTGAGGTCGGTAACTTTTGTGTAATTTAGACACGATGCAAGCATGATAGATGTGGAAGTTTGGAACATTGCCACCACGCCTCATTTCATTATACAATTCCCAACCTCAATCAAAAACATGTCGGGCACTGCACTAGGATGGGAACATAGTCATATTTTAATCCAAATTGGATTAATAAAAGATTTATGTGTCTTGTTTTAAATAGTACCGCTTTTGCCTTTTCTTTATGTCCTTTTCCAGTGAGAAATATGCTTGAAAAACAATCTACTACTTCCCATAAATATCAACTCTCCAAGGAATAGAGAAGCACATATTCACCTCACCTCATAGATTCCAAAAGATCAACAATGGAGTCTCAACAATCCCATAACCAACTTCATGTAATTTTTGTTCCATTTCCATCTCCTGGCCATATGATTCCTATGATAGATACAGCAAGATTATTTGCCAAACATGGTATTAATGTAACCATCATCACCACACATGCTAATGCTTCAACCTTCCAAAAAACCATAAACGGTGACTTCAATTCAGGATACTCCATCAAAACTCACCTTATTCAATTCCCTTCAGCTCAAGTTGGTCTCCCTCATGGTGTTGAAAATCTCAAAGATGGCACTTCCTCAGAAATCCTTGGTAGAATCAGCCATGGAATATCGATGCTCCAAGATCCGATTGAGGGTCTGTTTCAAGATCTTCAACCAGATTGTGTAGTCACTGATATGATGTATGCTTGGACTGCAGAAGCAGCTGCAAATCTAGGTATTCCGAGGATTCACTATTACAGCTCAAGCTATTTCTCAAACTGTGCCTATCATTTTATCATGAAGTATAGACCTCATGATAATTTAGTTTCTGATACACACAAATTTACGATTCCGGGTTTGCCTCATACCATTGAAATGACCCCTCTGCAGCTTCCTGATTGGTTAAGGGAGAAGAATCCCGCCACAGCCTATTTTGAACCAATGTTTAAATCTGAGGAAAGAAGCTATGGAACACTATATAATAGTTTTCATGAACCTGAAAGTGATTATGAGAAGCTTAGTAAGACTACAATAGGGATCAAATCATGGAGTGTAGGTCCAGTTTCTGCTTGGGCTAACAAGGAAGATGAAAAAAAGGCTAATAGGGGACAAATTGAGGAGCTTGGAAAAGAACCTGCAGAATTGTTAAATTGGCTAAACTCAAAGCAAAATGAGTCTGTACTTTATGTAAGTTTTGGAAGTCTTACTGTGCTAGCTCATGCTCAGCTTGTAGAAATTGCACATGGGCTTGAAAACTCAGGTCATAATTTTATCTGGGTTGTGAGGAAAAATGATAGAGATGAGGGTGAAAACAGTTTCCTACAAGATTTTGAGAAAAGGATGAAGGAAAGTAACAAGGGATATATCATATGGAACTGGGCACCACAGCTTCTTATATTGGATCACCCTTCAACAGGAGGGATTGTAACTCATTGTGGTTGGAACTCAATTCTTGAAAGCTTGAATTCTGGTTTGCCAATGATAACATGGCCAATGTTTGCTGAGCAGTTTTACAATGAGAAGTTGCTTGTTGATGTTTTGAAGATAGGGGTCCCAGTAGGAGCAAAAGAAAACAAGTCATGGAATAGCATTAGTGTAGAGGCAGTGGTGAAAAGGGAGGAAATAGTAAAGGCTGTGAAGATTTTGATGGGAAGTGGCCAAGAGAGCAAAGAAATGAGGATTAGAGCAAAAAAGCTTGGTGATGCTGCTAAGAAGACTATAGAGGAGGGTGGAGACTCTTACAACAACTTGATTCAGTTGATTGATGAGCTGAAATCATTGAAGAAATCTAAAGCACTTGGTGAGAAAGAAGATTAGACAATTGCATGAAAGAATAGTCTTGGTGCCTTAGGATGTGTAGCTGATGAAGGTTTAGAACATGATGAACAACATCCAAGTATTTCTCTCCAGCTGTTTCAATAAGATGAAACACTATCCAATCAGTCTTGTGCACTGCAATGATGATAAAAGAAGTTAGTTTTTACTATGCAATTTTCATATTATGCTAAGAAAAATATGTATTGATGAATTAAATGTTGTTGTTTACTATGGTTTGCCTTATAGAAAATTTATCAGTGGTCATACTATTTCATTACTACAAATATTCTAGTGTTTCATCACGCCATGGGCTGTATTCTAGTATATAAATCTGAGACTGGTAAAGTATATGTTGATGAGAATAGCACATAATTCACTTTATGTTATGTCAAAGATGGGTTAGGTGACCAAATTCTTTCTCTAACATCACTTTGTGCAATTTTTCTCTTTGACTTAGGTAAGGGTTGAAAATAAATAAGGTGATATCCTTTATCCTTAAGATTTTTGGGGATAACAGTTGAGAAGAAGAGAATGATTGAGAGAAACATGTGAGAGAGTGAAAGGTGATTATCACATTGAATTACATAGGATTTATTTATGTACAAAGTTATATACTAAGTAGATGTTATTTACTCAGCAAGTAACTGCCTCTCAACAAACTAAAAGCAAACAATCTACCTCTAAATAGTTTCTATTAGTATAACTAATTTCTAATATCATAGCTTGGATTATCATAACTATGTCAATTGCAATCTTTTAATGGTTTTGATGAACACATCAGCCACTTGTTATTCTCCTAGACAGTACATTATTTCAAGCCAACCTTTTGTAACTTGGTCCCTAAGAAAATGGAACATGGTCTCTAGCTATATGTTTTCTCTTCCCATGTTCAATGGGATTTTTGACTAAATTGATGGTTGCTTTGTTGTCTATTAGTAGTTTGATTGGCTTTTCTAACTTGATAATCAAGTCATTCAACAAGGATTGGAGCCAATTTTCTTGGCATGTTGTAGTAGCACCTCTAACATACTCAGCATCACAACTAGACAATGCATCCACTGGCTACTTTTTTTAGCACCGTGACATAGGTGCTCCTAGGAGTTTCAAAAGGTAGTCAATTATACTTCTTTTATTAATATTGTCATCACACCAATCAGCATCAGAGAAACCAATCAGCATCAGAGAAACCAATTAACTCAAGCTCTTTATGTTCTTTTCTTAGTGGAAATAGGACACCATAGTGAAGTGTGTCATTTATATACCTCATTATCCTCTTTGCAAGAATGAAGTATTGTTTGAGAGGGTGTCTTATGAACATGCTTACCAGTCCAACTGAGTAGCTTATATATGGCCTACTTTGACATAATTACTTTAATGAGCTTACCAGTTGTCTGAATGTGGTAGCATATACCCTATCTTCCTTTCCTTCATCCGACTTCACTAGTTTCAAATTGGTGTCAGCAGGTGTGATTGTAGTATTGCACTCCATTATGTTGAACTTTGTCAATATTTCACTTGCATATTTGGCTTGGTGCAATATTATTCCTCCGGAGGTAGATAAAAATTACATGCCAAGAAGATATGCTAGCTTAGCTTGGTCAGTCATATCAAACAATTGATTCATATTTCCTTTGAATTGCTAAATTTATTTCTCATAACTTCCATTTATAAGAAGTTCATCCACACAAAGGAAAATAATCATAAGATTTTCTCACTCTTTGCCTTTAATGTAAACGCCACAGTTTAGAATTGTACTTTTTGAACCCTGTTCCAATGAAGAATTTGTCAATTCTTCTATTCCATGCCATTGGTGCCTACTTCAGACCATATAAGACTTAGTGTAGTCAGCAAACCAGATTTTCCTTTCCTTTGATAACAAAATCAGGAGGTTAGGCTATGAATACTTCTTCCTTTAGAGGGAAATTGAGGAAAGTTGACTTGACATCAAGAAAAAAAGGGCCACACTCTATTGCAGGCCAAAGTAATTGTCAACCTAATGGTCTCATCTCTTGCAAATGGTGAGAAAACCTCATCATAATAAAATCATTGTTTCTGCAGGAAACCTTTTGCAACAAGGTTGGCTTTGTGCTAGACAATATTTCCTTTAGGATTTACTTTAAGCTTGAAAACCTATATGTCTGCAATACACTTATTGCCTTCAGGTAACTTTGTCAATTCCCAAGTTTTGTTCTTCTCTATGGATGATTTTTCTTCAACCATGGCACCCTTCCAAGCATACTCATTGAAAGTTACCTGATAATCAATTGCCTCGACATCTCCAAACATTTTAAGATGCATCATTTCTCCATTAGTGCCTATTTCTTTATCATGTACTAGCTCATAATCACCTAGCCTCATAGAAAAGTGTCTTGCTCTTTGTGGTCTGGTTTATGTTGGTGCATTTTCTTCCTTATTAGAATCCTTAATTTGTGATTGTCCTCAATGCCAAACTCCTCGATGTAGCGTGCGATTTTTGTCGGGGACGCGACCACCTTATCGCCATTTGGTTTTTCCTCACCGCAATGGTAGGGATTGGGGTGCTACTTTCTGATTTCTTATTTATCCTGTGAAGCTGGAAAGGAAAGGGAAGCTATCTAAAACTAACCTTGCACGCAAATGTTTAACTGAACAAATGCTTAAAGAGATTGGGGAGTTTGGGGTCAGGTTATACAATGGGGAGTTGTCAATTACCCATCCTATATGTGGTTATCCACAGGTCGTTAGAAATTATACTTACCGTTTTCTACTTACTGGTGTTTGTATGTTGATTGGGAAAGTTTCTCCTTTGGGAGCGTTTGAGAGAAAGAGTTTTGTTGATTTCGGGTTTGTTCCGATGTTTTTGGTAAGGTACTGGACCTAAAGTTTTTTATTGGTGTGCGAAGGTACTGGACCTAAAGTTTTGGATTGGTGTGCTCGCTAAGATTTCCAAATCTTATGCCTACGTATTCCCATTAAAGAAACAGGGAAATCAGAGCAATCGTAGTTCCCTCCTATTCTATGGGAGGAAAAAGATGATGTTTTTGGTGTCTTGCTTAAAGCCTAAGATTGAAGCTAAAGAGTATTTGTGTCTTGTTCAAAGCCCAAGATTAAAGGTAGAAGGTTTTGACTGAGAGAGAATTTGTCATCTCTAAAGAGAGACATCTCGTCTGTTTATCACAACTGTTGGGTGACTGATTATAAAGGAGAATTACTTTAACTGGGATATGTGAATCCAGCAATGCCATAATTCCCTTTATGAGGGATTTGTCCTGATGGATAAAACTTTAACTCAGTGTAGAGTAATTCCATTTTTCCTTAGGATTTTTTCATGCTAAGAGAGGGGCTTTGGCTTGGATGTAAATAATCCACAGGCTTACCACTTACATCAATGAGATGAAACGAGGTTTACCAGGATAAGAGATGGACTACAACTTGGATATTTGAATCAACAAGTGTGCCACTTATAGCAGTTATCTGGAATTAAGGTTTGTTTTGAATGTGTGATATACAGAGAAATGTCCTCCGACAGAGAGGTTTTTGATTTCCTCTGAGGGGATTTTGGTTATTTGTATGTGCCTTGATCAAAGCCCAAGGTTGAAGCTAAGAGATTGATTGACTCCACTGGGGACGTCATTATACAAAGCCTAAGAGGAGGCTGGAAAAGACTGACTTAACAAGAGAGTGTTTATCATGTTTTGTACAAAGCCCAAGATTGAGGCTAAATGAGAATTAACTCTTTTGGGGATATCATTATACAAAGCCTAAGAGGAGACTGAAAGGGGCTTACTCCACTGGGGAATATTATTATGTGTCTTTTACAAAGCCCAAGATTGAGGCTGAAAAGGGAAAGTTACTCTATTGGTGAGAGGTTTTATTTATCTTGTACAAAGCCCAAGATTGAGGCTGAAAAAGAAGATTGACTCTGCTGGAGAGTATGATTTGTCTTGTACAAAGCCCAAGATTGAGGCTGAAAGGAGAGATTTACTCTGCTTAAGGAGATTAATTCCCAAAGCCTAAAAGAAGGCTGGGAGAAATTGACTCCGCTGGGAAGATATTTATCCAGAGCTTAAGAGAAGGTTTAGAAGATTTTGACTTTGTTGGAGAAAGTTTATATATGTCTTGTACAAAGCCCAAGATTGAGGCTAAAAAAGAGATGATTGACTCAGCTGTGGATATTTCAGGTGTCTTGTACAAAGCCCAAGATTGAGGCTGAAAAGGGGCTAACTCAACAAGAGAGTATTTTTGAGGTTAACTCTACTGAGAAAAAATTGTTATACAAAGCCTAAGAGGAGGCTGAAAAGGTTGACTCAACAAGAGAGTGATTTTAGGTGATTGAGTCAACAAGAGAGTGTTTTTAGGTGATTGACTCAACAAGAGAGTGCTGAAAGGTGATTGACTCAACAAGAGAGTGTTGAAAGGTGATGAGAAAGAATTGTTAGTTTCTTGGATTGGCTGGAATTTTGGTAAAACAAAGGTTGTTCAATGTTGATGTCAAAGTGGTGATGTTGCAACATTGAGTCTTAACACTGGGCTGTGTTAAGTAGTGAAGTTGTTCAATGTTTGATGTCATATGGGTGATGTCACAACATTGAGTCTTAACACTGGGCTGTGTTAAGTGTTTAAGTTGGATGTCTGATGTTACATGCGATGTTGTGACATCAGGTCTGCAGAATTAATAACATCAGGTTTAGTGATGTTGTTAGGGTTTGCGTTTTAGCTGGAATTGTGGAGAGCTGTTAGTCTCATTGGATGCGGATATCTTGGGATAGATATTTTCTGTTGCATAGAGATTTGATGCAGATTTGTAGGAGGTTTAAAAGCTGAAGATTTAAGAAGATTTTGAGAGAGAAAATCTGTTTTGGAGATTCAGTTTTAAACAACAAATCAGGTCAGATATTGTAGCAGGTCCAAGCCCAATTCAGATAGCTATATAAAACGCATCAGTACTGAAGGAAAAGGAACGAAGAAAGAGAGCTAAAGACTGAGTGTCGTTTGTGTCTTCGTGTATGTTTTGTAAACCATTCGAGTGTGAATTGGTATTGTTGTTTTGAGTTGTTCTTGATCAAAGCTGTGAAGCAGAATCAAGTTGTGCTTTTCAAAGTGTGTGATCTTTGAATTGCGTCACTGAAGTGTTTTAGGGATTGAGTAGTGTTCTCATACTTAAGTGGTCTCTTAAGTAGAAGGTTCATTAAGTAGTGATTAAGTTTAGGAGATGTCAACTGGGTTGTTGAGTCTGTAAATTAATACTACTGATAGTGAAATTCATCCCTGGCTTGGTAGCCCCCAGATGTAGGTAGTTAGACCGAACTGGGTGAACAATTAATTATGTTGATTTATTGCTTGTTATTGCATTGTCCATTGCAGAGTGTGTTGTTGTGACATCACACTTAACATCACACATCTGATACCAGAATTTCAATTGGTATCAAAGCAGGCATCCTGTCTGTCTCTGGGTGAGATCTAGGGAAGTTACTTTCTGGTGTAAAGATGGACAAAGAAGTTGGAGGATTTGTCAACAGACCCCCTATTTTGGATGGGTCGAATTATGATTATTGGAAGCCAAGGATGATCACTTTTTTGAAATCCTTGGACAGCAGGGCTTGGAAGGCTATAATTAAAGAATGGAAAGCACCTGTTGTGTTTGAAAAAGATGATGCTGGGAAAGATAAATAGGGCACCTCAAAGCTGAAGCCTGAAGAATAATGGACCAAGGAAGAAGATGAGCTTTCTCTTGGTAATTCCAAAGCTCTAAATGCAATTTTCAATGGAGTGGATAAGAATATATTCAGGTTGATCAATACCTGTGAAGTTGCTAAGGAAGCGTGGGATATTTTGAAGGCTACACATGAAGGAACATCTAGATTTAAGATGTCAAGACTTCAGCTTCTAACATCGAAGTTTGAAAGTCTGAAGATGAAGGAAGATGAGATCATCCATGACTTCCACATGAGTATTCTTGAGCTGTCCAATGCATCCAGTGCTCTTGGAGAAAAGATGTCAGAAGAAAAGCTTGTAAGGAAAATCGTTAGGTCCCTTCCTAAGAGGTACAAGATGAAGGTGACTGCAATTGAAGAAGCTCAAGACATCAGCAAGATGAGGGTTGATGAGCTCATTAGATCTCTTCAAACTTTTGAGCTTGGGTTGAATGAGGAAGAACCTGAGAAGAATTCCAAGAGTATAGCTTTAGTTTCTAGTTCTGAAGAAGCCAAGAAAGAGAAAGTAGATGACTCTCAGGAGGAGCTGTCTCAGGCTATTGCTTTACTGGGTAAACAATTCAACAAAGTTATGAAGAGGGTAAATAGGAGTTATAATCCCAATGTCAAGAACATTACCTCTGACATCAACAGATCAGGAGAACAAGGGAAGAAGTCTAAAGATGAAGAAAAATCCAGTAATGACAAAGGGATACAATGCTTTGAGTGTGAAGAGTATGGACATGTCAAGAAGGAATGTCCCACTTTTCTAAAGAAGTAGAAAGGGTTATCAGCTTCTTGGTCAGACAGTGAGAGTGAATCTGAAAAAAATTCAGCTAAACTTGTTAGAGCTATGGTTGGGGTTTATGAGTCAGATGATGAGTCTTGGAATGATGAAGTTACTTATGATGAACTTGCTGTCACTTATAAAGATCTTTTCATGAGAAGTGAACAAGTGTGTCTGGAAGGAGAAGAGCTGAAGAAAACCATAGTACAGTTAAAAGCTGAAAAGACTGACCTTGAAGCTGAAGTCAGTATGCTTAACTATAAGCTGGACTCTATGACCAAAACTATCAGAATGTTGAACAATGGTACTAATGCGTTAGACAACATTCTTAGTATTGGAAAAATGGCTGGAGACAAATGTGGTTTGGGATTCACCAGTGATGCAGGTTCTATCACCCCAAAACCAGTGATGTTAAAACAAATGTTAAAACATCATGACAGAACTCCATCTAAGAAGAAATACAGATGCTGGAGGTGTCACCATTGTGGATGTTTTGGACACATTAAGGCTTATTGTTATAAGCTACATGGGTATCCACAGAAGGCTCATCAGGTTGTTCCCAAACAGAACTGTTATAAAGGAAGGCAGGTTCCCAAGCCTAAGAAGCAATGGGTCCCTAAAGTTAAGGTTACCAGCTTGATAGCTCACACTTCTTTAAGGGTTTCTACTAAAGAAGATTGGTACTTTGATAGTGGGTGTTCAAGGCACATGATTGGAGTAAAGAATCTGTTGGTAGATGTGAAGCTTCATTCTTCAGGCTATGTTACATTTGGTGATGGGAGTGATAAATTGAACTGTGCTGGTGCTCCCAAACTGGAGGATGTTCTTCTTGTTAAAGGACTGACAGCTAATTTGATTAGCATTAGTCAACTTTGCGATCAAGGATTCAAAGTAGACTTTACAAAGTCTGAATGCATTGTCAAAGATGATAAAGGAGAAGTCATTATGAAAGGAGCCAGGTCTAAGGACAACTATTATCTCTGGGTGCCACAAGACTCAAGTTCTTCCACTTGTGTTTTTGCTAAAGAAGATGATGTCAAAATCTGGCATCAGAAGTTGGGACATCTTCACCTAAAGGGAATGAAGAGAATCATCTCCTCAGAAGCAGTCAGAGGAATTCCCAAACTTAATATTGAGGAAGGAAAAGTGTGTGGAGACTGTCAAAAAGGGAAGCAGACAAAGATGTCTCATCCGAAGCTTCAACATGACACCACCTCCAAGGTATTGGAACTACTTCATATGGACTTGATGGGACCTATGCAGGTGGAAATTCTTGGTGGAAAGAAATATGCATATGTAGTTGTGGATGACTATTCTAGGTACACCTGGGTGAGCTTCATCAAAGACAAATATGAGGTGTTTGATGTTTTTAAAGATCTTTGTCAAAGACTCCAAAGAGAAAAGGAGAGTAAGGTTATCAGAATAAGAAGTGACCATGGAAGAGAGTTTGAGAATAGCAAGTTTGAAGAATTCTGCTCTGCTGAAGGTATAAGTCATGAGTTTTCATCTCCTATTACTCCTCAGCAAAATGGAGTAGTTGAGAGGAAGAACAGAACTATCCAAGAGTCTGCTAGAGCGATGATCCACGCCAAGAAACTTCCTTATCATTTTTGGGCTGAAGCCATGAATACTGCCTGCTACATTCACAACAGGGTTACCCTGAGAAGAGGCACTTCATCCACTCTGTATGAACTATGGAAGGGAAGAAAACCTAATGTTAAATACTTTCATGTTTTTGGAAGTAGATGTTATATTCTGGCTGATAGAGAACAGAGAAGAAAATTGGATTCCAAAAGTGATGAAGGAATATTTTTGGGATACTCTACTAACAGCAGAGCATATAGGGTTTTCAACTCTAGAACCAAGGTGATGATGGAGTCAATCAATGTGGTGATTGATGACAATGACAAGCAAGGAGATGATGATGTCCTAGATGATGTTGGAACATCAGTTGGTGATTGCACCAGAAGCTGAAGACAATATTCCAACTCCTAGTGTTGCTGTTGCTGAGCCTGAAACTGAGCAACCTCATAAGGATCCCTCCATCAGAGTGCAGAAGAACCACCCAAAGGAGCTCATTATAGGTGATTCAAACTTTGGAGTGAGGACTAGGTCAAGAGATGTTATAGCAAGTTCATGCTTTGTCTCAAAAATTGAGCCAAAGAATGTCAAGGAAGAATTGACTGGTGAGTTTTGGATAAATGCAATGCATGAATAGCTGGAGCAATTCAAGAGGAATGAATTATGGGAGCTTATACCTAGGTCTGATGGAGTTAATGTGATTGGCACCAAGTGGATCTACAAGAATAAATCTGATGAACAAGGAGTGGTCACCCGAAACAAGGCCAGATTAGTTGCTCAAGGATACACTCAGGTTGAAGGAATTGATTATGATGAAACCTTTGCTCCTATGGCAAGACTGAAATCTATCATATTGCTCTTAGGTGTGGCTTGTAATTTCAAATTCAAGCTCTTTTAGATGGATGTTAAAAGTGCCTTCTTGAATGGTTACTTAAATGAAGAGGTGTATGTTGATCAACCAAAAGGATTTATTGAGCCAACATTTCCTGACCATGTGTACAAACTAAGGAAAGCTCTATATGGTTTGAAGCAAGCACCAAGAGCTTGGTATGAAAGACTTACCGAATTCCTGGTTGTGAATGGCTACAGAAAAGGAGGGATTGACAAGACCTTGTTTGTTAAAGAGGAAGGAGGAAAACTGATGATAGCTCAAATATATGTTGATGACATAGTATTTGGTGGGATGTCGGATGCGATGGTGAAACATTTTGTGGAACAAATGCAGTCTGAATTTGAAATGAGTCTTGTTGGTGAGCTAAACTATTTTCTTGGTCTACAAGTTAGACAAATGGAGGACTCCATATTCATTTCTCAGAGCAAGTATGCAAAGAACATAGTGAAGAAGTTTGGTTTAGAAAATGCTAATCACAAGAGGACTCCTGCTCCTACTCATCTAAAATTATCCAAGGATGAACATGGTGTTAGCGTGGATCAAAGTTTATATAGAAGCATGATTGGGAGTCTATTGTATCTCACAGCTAGCAGACCTGACATTGCTTTTGCTGTTGGAGTTTGTGCCAGATATCAATCTGAACCTAAGGCTAGTCACTTGAATCAAGTGAAAAGGATATTGAAATATGTTAATGGCACTAGCGACTATGGGATGTTGTACAGTCATGGATCTGGGACTGAGTTACGGGGATATTGTGATGCTGACTGGGTTGGGAGTGCAGATGATAGGAAAAACACTTCAGGAGGATGTTTCTTCCTAGGGAACAATCTGATATCATGGTTTAGTAAGGAGCAGAACTGTGTGTCTCTTTCTACTGCTAAAGCTGAGTACATAGCCGCAGGAAGTAGTTGCTCTCAACTTGTTTGGATGAAGCAGATGTTAACAGAATACAATGTCAAGCAAGATGTCATGACATTGTACTGTGATAATTTGAGTGCTATCAATATCTCTAAGAATCCTATTCAACATAGCAGAACTAAGCATATTGATATAAGGCATCATTTTATAAGAGAATTGGTTGAGGACAAAGTTGTTACATTGGAGCATGTAGCTACAGAAAAACAGTTAGCTGATATCTTCACTAAAGCATTAGATGCAAACCAATTTGAAAGTTTAAGAAGTAAATTGGGAATTTGCATACATGAAGATTAATTGTGCTAGAGAGTGTATTAAGCAGTTGTATTATTTATTAGAAATTGATTTTATTCAACTGTTGAAGGCATACAGGTTTGAAGTACGTCATTAGTTACAGATTATCCCAACCCCCTGCATCTAGAAAAGCTTTCCAGTCTTCATCCCAATCATCATCAGCAGCTTGTTGCTGCACAGGAAGCTTTTTGCTTGATTTCATGGTTGTTTCTGAGGTTCTGCCTGTCTTTGTGGTTCCTGAAGTTGTTTCAGCTGCAGTCATTATTTTGCTTATCTGCTGAGGTGGATCTGAAGTCGTGCTCTTCTGCTTGAAGTTCTTTGCTGCACCTTTGCTGTTTGTCTGGCTCATTCTTGGTTGTTGAGTGGTGCTGCTAGTAGAAAGGCTTGTGTTTATAATGAAACACTAGGAGCATCAGTTGTATCGACTGAACAGTCAATGTGTTGGAACTTGTGTTTTTGGGAAGCATGATGTTTGACCACAACTTTATGTCAGGACATTGTTTTTGGTAATTGTCCAATTGTGGCTAAAAAGGGGGAGAGTTAGCCTAGGTGTGTAGAGTGTTCCCTTTATCTGGTGTGGTGCAGATGTTGAGGGGGAGTGTGCATGTTGAACAGCTGGTTATGCTTGTTCATGCTTTAAGGGGGAGCACCATTGTTGATTGTTGAAAATTGTAGCTGTTGAAGATGGTGCTGCAGCAGAGTTTTGTGTGAAGTGAAGTCTTTATGTATTGAAGATGCTGCTGCTTGAAGTTTCAAATAATATTCAAGTTTATTCCGCTGCTGAAGTCTCTGAAGGTGCAGAGATTGTTTTAGCCAAAATTAGCCAAAGGGGGAGATTGTTAGTTTCTTGGATTGGCTGGAATTTTGGTAAAACAAAGGTTGTTCAATGTTGATGTCAAAGTGGTGATGTTGCAACATTGAGTCTTAACACTGGGCTGTGTTAAGTAGTGAAGCTGTTCAATGTTTGATGTCATATGGGTGATGTCACAACATTGAGTCTTAACACTGGGTTGTGTTAAGTGTTTAAGTTGGATGTCTGATGTCACATGCGATGTTGTGACATCAGGTCTACAGAATTAATAACATCAGGTTTAGTTATGTTGTTAGGGTTTGCGTTTTAGCTAGAATTGTGGAGAGCAGTTAGTCTCATTGGATGCAAATATCTTGGGATATATATTTTCTGTTGCATAGAGATTTGATGCAGATTTGTAGGAGGTTTAAAAGCTGAAGATTTAAGAATATTTTGAGAGAGGAAATCTATTTTGGAGATTCAGTTTTAAACAAAAATCAGGTCAGATATTGTAGCAGGTCCAAGCCCAATTCAGATAGCTATATAAAGCGCATCAGTACTGAAGGAAAAGGAACGAAGAAAGAGAGCTAAAGACTGAGTGTCGTTTGTGTCTTCGTGTATGTTTTGTAAACCATTCGAGTGTGAATTGGTATTGTTGTTTTGAGTTGTTCTTGATCAATGTTGTGAAGCAGAATCAAGTTGTGCTTTTCAAAGTGTGTGATC
The DNA here is from genome assembly GCA_022829125.1 of Lathyrus tuberosus. NCBI lineage: Eukaryota > Viridiplantae > Streptophyta > Magnoliopsida > Fabales > Fabaceae > Lathyrus > Lathyrus tuberosus. The sequence continues at coordinate 17,423,548 of JALAZF010000056.1, read as the reverse complement.
TTTGAATTGTGTCACTGAAGTGTTTTAGGAATTGAGTAGTGTTCTCATACTTAAGTGGTCTCTTAAGTAGAAGGTTCATTAAGTAGTGATTAAGTTTAGGAGATGTCAACTGGGTTGTTAAGTCTGTAAATTAATACTACTGATAGTGAAATTCATCCCTGGCTTGGTAGCCCCCAGACGTAGGTAGTTAGACCGAATTGGGTGAACAATTCATTGTGTTGATTTATTGCTTGTTATTGCATTGTCCATTGCAGAGTGTGTTGTTGTGACATCGCACTTAACATCACACATCTGGTACCAGAATTTCAAGAATCATTATACAAAGCCTAAGAGGAGGTTGACTAAGGAATTTCTTATACAAAGCCTAAGAGGAGGCTACTTGGGGAACTTCTTATATAAAGCCTAAGAGGAGGCTAGCTTCTGCTGAGGATTATTGGGATCCAGAGGCAGGTCTAAAGTGGGGAATCAACTATTGCTGAGGATTACAGAAGAGTTGAGGTATCATATGCCTTAAGGTTCTGATAGGCTAGTGCTGTATGGATGATAAGCTGACCCTAACTGGGGAAATTTGGGATAAAGATTGAGTTTTAGAACCTATGGGGGTTTTAACTCTACTGGAGATTGATCAAATGACCAGGGTTTCTCCGGTGTTTGTAGGGAGCTTGAGAATGTCTTTGAGATCTAAGAGGAGATTAGACTATCCAAGTTTACTGGTATGAAAGGCTTATCTTTGTATGATGCCCAAGAGGAGGCTGATGCTTTAAGGGATGAGAATCAACCCTAAATTGGTCTGAGGTTTTGACTCTTTGGAAAGACTGCTCTAACAAAGGATGACTAAGTTTTGTCCTATACCTTTAAGAGGTATCGGGTCCTTGTACTAAGCCCAAGAGAAGGCATAAGAACTTCTAAGAAGCCTGAGGGTCCTTGTACAAAGCCCAAGAGGAAGCGGGGATGCTTTTAGAAAGTCTGTGGGTCCAAGCTTAAGAAAGGTTCAAGAAAAGTTTCACCGGGAATAATCTTTTCTTTAGTTGAAGAAATTCAAGAGAGGTTTCACCGAGAATTAATCCTCTCTGGGGAAGTGAATTTCTTTGACAATTTTCTAATAGTGACAGTCTGAGAATTTTTTTACCGGGAATAATTCCTTTCCCTTTGTTCCATATTGTATAAACCCAAGAGGAGGCAAAACTGTATCTGGAATTCCTATGGGGAACTAGTTTTGACTCTGTTGAAAGAGTGACCACTGGCTTTATCTAATCCTAGACCTAATTGTCAGGGAAAACTCTAAGCAGATAATATACAGGCATATATATACAGTATGTAAAAGAGGGTAAGAGGACTTACAGGTGAGCAAGCTTCCAGCACAAATATATATATATATATATATATGCAAGTATGTAAAAGAAAGCTATTTTTTTTACCGGGAATAATGCCTTTCCCTTTGTTCCATATTGTATAAACCCAAGAGGAGGAAAGACTGTATCTGGAATTCCTATGGGGAACTAGTTTTGACTCTGTTGAAAGAGTGACCACTGGCTTTATCTAATCCTAGACCTAATTGTCGGGGAAAACTCTAAGCAGATAATATACAGGCATATATATACAGTATGTAAAAGAGGGCAGGAGGACTTACAGGTGAGCAAGCTTCCAGCACAAATATACATATATATATATATATATATATATATATATATATATATATATATATATATATATATGCAAGTATGTAAAAGAAAGCTGTTTAAAACTTACAGGTGAGCAAGCTTCCATTGTAACAACTGTATGGTTAGTTGTTCAAGAAATTAAAGAAAGTTTTGATAACAACTATGAGTTTGAAACTAAATCAAAAGGGAAAGTTGTTTTGAAAAGATTGGGGCTTATACTCAAGGAGAGGCCCAAAGAATTGTTTATTTACAAAAAGGGTTGGGTCTTACAATTCAAAAAGAGGCCCAAATAAAAAACAGTAATCGTACCATTGATCTGAAAATTGTATCGAAACTTATACAATGACTGAGACCCAAAAAGGTTTTCTGTACAAAGAGATGGGTCTTACAACTCAAGGAGAGGCCCAAAGTATTTGAAAAAGAAAAGAAATGGGACTTACAACACAAGGGTAGGCCCAGATGGTTTTTTTGTTTATAAGGCGACGATCGCGCCGTGGTTTTAGAAACACAGTGGGACTTATACAACGATTGAGGCCCAAAATGGTTTTTATTTACAAGGGATGAGTCTTACACTCTATTAGAGGCCCAAATGAAAACAACGATCGCACCATTATTTTGAAAATCGTATCGGGACTTATACAATGACCGAGGCCCAAAATTATTTATGTACAAAAGAGGGTTGAATCTTACACTCTATTAGAGGTCCAAAGTGTATTTTGAAATGTTTGATAAAGATCAAAATCAAAGAAACCCTAATTTCATTTCTAAAAGTAATTTTTTCAAAGAAAATTAGTTAAAAAATGATAAAAACACCAAATAAGTTTAAATAAACCACTTGTGGTTTTTGGTTAAGGTTTGAAAAATGATTTTCTAATCACAAGATGATTTAAAACTCATTTGGTTTTGAAAAGATCAAGAGAAAAGAAATATTTTCAAATGTTTAAAAAAACAAATAAAATAAGTTCTTTATGAAAATATTAAATATATAAATAAATAATATTTTTGTGTAAGATTTTTGTAGAATAAAATATTTTAACATTTTTGTGAATTTTTTGCAAAAAAAACCAATAAAAAATGATATAAAATGAATGAGAAATTAATTTTCAAAGTTATTAAAAAGATGGTGAGAAAATGACAAGAAAACAAGTGGTAAAAAATTAGAAATGGCCCCCCAAGGTTTGAACTCACGCCCTTGGGGTGGAGAGTTTAAAATTCTACCTTCTGAGCCATGTGCGTGGGCTGATGAAGAATGGCAAGCGTGTATAATATGTGAAGAAATCCTTTGAAAAATGGTTAAAAATAAAATCAAAAGGTCTGGGGCGAGGGGGATTCGAACCCCAGACCTCTCGTAAGCTCACACACACACAAATACTAGTGTTTCCACTAGGGCGCAATGCCAATTTAGTTATATTGTGGCAACTGAATAATATATAGCAAAACTAGTTGGATTTCTGAAGAAATGGCGCCATGGTCATCTTCTTCCTCCAAGCTTCATCCGATTTGCAAAATGCATCCTATCTCCCTTGTTTCTCAACCATTTCACATTATCCAAATATGAAAATCATGCATTTTTAAATAAGGAACACAATGGCAATATTCAGTTTTGTTTAAATTAAGCAAATCAAAAGATAACAAGTTGAAATCAGAAGAACCTTAAAACTTGCAAGAGCTTAATGAAATCCTATACGGGAACTATAAACAATAATTGATTGAGGGTAAATGATCTACAAACATTCAGAAACACAATGATAATTTGAAAATATGTTTATGATGCATGATTCATTGAGTTTGAGAGTTTAAGGTTTACCTCTTGCAGCTGGTGATCAAATTCTGGTTTGGAGGTATTACAGATATGTTCCAATGATATGGACAGCTTCCTTAGGTGCCAAGGAGTGTGTTTGAATGCTTAGAGTGAATTTAAATGAGCTGGAACAGGTTGTGGTACCTCAATTGCAACTCTGTCAAGAACTTGAACAATTGGCTAGTGATTTGATGAATTTGATGTTCCAGATGTTGTGTTGGTGTTTAGATCACTCACATATGATGTTTATGAGGTGTGTGTGTGATTGGTTTGGTTGGAATCACTCTCAATCTCAAAACCTGATAGTGACTTGAGTTAGAAGGCAAAATTGGAGTGAAATGGAGATTTTGAGTAAAGCATCAGTTTGGGTGCTTTGGTGTACTCAAACTGATCACAAATGAGCTCTATTTATAGTAGAGCAAGTTTGTTTTGGCAGCAATAGTGAATGGCAACTGCAGCAGGTCTGTGGCAAATGTTGATCCAATGGAACCTCAAGTCTCCTCTAGCCATTGACTTGAGGTTAGAGCACAGACTATGAGCCTTCTGTAGCAGGGATAAGGCTTGACTGAACTTGGATAACATTGTCTTGATGAATGCCACCTCTATGCATAAGTTAAATGCTTGAAAACAAAATTGACCATTTGAAGCATCTTGAATTTTAGGAGTGTCATGCCTAAACATAGATCCATGGACTTCTGAGGCTTGTGGATCAGTGTTTGTCCCTTGGTTGTTCCCTCTTGAGGTGTGCAGATGGATAACCATGCTTGTTATTGCATAAATTGATCGATTCGAGCAACAATGCACAAATCTGCCTTGCAAAAATAAGTGAAAAATGCCATTTTCAGTGGATCATATCTTCTTGCTCAAGTTGAGTTATGAGAGGCTCTTGTACTTTTTAAAGAGTCCTCATATGGTACTATCCATGTATGATCATAGTTTGTCTTGAAACTATTTGGATCCCATTGAAAAATCCTCATGAAGATTGGTGTTCAAGGCTGGTAATTTAGGCAGATTTTCACTAAGTGTTAAAAAAGTGTCATTTTCTTCATTTTTGTCGTTTTGACCACTCCATAACTTAAAATCCATGAAGAATTGGAGTTTGATGTAGTTGAAGCTTTTGTAGAGTGTAAGAAGACCTACAAATCAGGCTTTGGATCACCCAAAATGGTTGCTTGGATAAAAAGTTATGATCCTTGAAAGTTGGCACCAAAACCATCCAAATTTTGTAACTTAGAAAAATTTTCAATTTTTCAAGATTACCCCTTTTACAAGTTATCTTGGTTTCTTGATCAATTCTTGTTCAAATGACATTATAAGTCATATTTTATGAAAATATGAGTCATAAGGATCATTTTTACCAAAAAAGTCATGTTTTGACTTTTGGCTCCGGAGCGGTTCGGCGCGTAAAATCCCTAATTCCCGACTTTTGGGGAATGCATCCTTTGAGGGTAATTTAGCTTTGAAAATGGATTCCTAGGGTTATTTTGAGCATGTTGGAGTCTTGTCTCATCCTCTTGTGAAAATCTCACTCTGGAGGTCCCGGTCGTCCAAAACCCTAATTCGGCGACATCGGGTGTTTTAAGGCTCAAACCACTTGGAATGTGGCAACTTTTGTGCTTGATTTTTGATGTGAGGGTCCTCTTGATCCTTTGTGGATGTTTGAGAGGTTAGAAAAGTTGAATATCATGTCATTTATTGATTGATCCTCTGTCTAAGTGCTCTGAGAGGACTTAAAACCCTAATTCTTGATTGTAGTGGATGCTCGACAATCCTTGAGGAGATTGATGAGGTATAATGGCACATCCATATTGTGGCAATTATTTGCACAATGATGGGGAATCTTGGTGGTCAAAATTTGGTGTATGACAGATGCCCCTATTTAATCTTCTTGGACTCAAAGGTGTGAATGGCGAAGATATTCATACATTCTGGGTGCAAGAGGATTAAATATCGGAATACCCAAAATTTTGACTGTAGTTATTAATGGCAGTTTGTTCATCCATCTTATTTTTCTAAGCAATGATACTTAGAAAAGGGTGAAACTTCCCCTCGATCTTGGTCTTCAGCCATGGAATTGGTCTCAGTTTCTTTTGAAATAAATTTCCCCTCGATCCTGGTCTTCAGCCAAGGAACTGATCTAAGTTTCTGAAATAAACTTCCCCTCGATCCTGGTCTTCAGCCAAGGAACTAGTCTCAGTTTCGTCTTGTCGAGTTCCTTCCTTGACGAGGAATACCATGTGTAGCGGTCTTCATCAAGCTTCTCGCCGAGCTATACTGAGGAGACGCCATTTGATGGAAAAAGTTTGAGGTCAGACTTGTTGGGGAAACCCATTAGTCTGAGTTGTAGAGGTGTGCAAACTTCTCTGTCGGAGATGCCATTTGTCGACTCTACTGGGGAAAACGAGTCTCTTGAGAAACTGTTTTTTGCTTGGGGACATTACATAATACTTTTCTTTGAGATATTTTCGTAGAAATACCATGTGATGTGATCCAATGTTGAGGTGATGATGATTTCCTTAACATCGAATTCATTGGGAAAAAAACGATGTATTGCCGAGAGTCTTTGGTTGAGGGGCTTTCTCTAGGGATTTTCTTTAATCTGGGAAAGCAAAAATGTCATCTTCAATGATGAAGAGTGACGTTTGTCGAATGTCTTCTTGCCTTTCAGAAGTTCAAGTTATCAAAGTGGTCGGGGGACCGGCTCCAATCCAGAAATAAACTAGGGGAGAGATTGTTCAAACAATACATTTCCTGGCTAGGAAAGAACAGATAATTCAATTGATAAGAGGACTTTTGTCACTTGGGGATGAGACTGACCAAAGTGATAGTGATGCAATATGAATATGAATATGTATCAAATATGCATGATGTATGTATGTTTGTGCTGACAAAACAGATGCGACATACAAACTAATAGATGAACACGACTGGATACTCGGCCACGGCGGGGGATGAAAAGTATCATTGGTCCAGGATATCAATCATTCCTGGCTTTGGAGAGGTAGACCCTGTGGAGGAGAAAGAATCATTAGTCGATCTTAAGAGGTAAGAACTCTGTCGGGGATGTCAGATGAAACATGGTATCTGACACAGTTGATCCTTCATTCAGGCGTACTGGTTTAGAAGGAGTACTTTGATTATGCACTTTGAGGTTAAATCACCTTCGGAGAAACCCTCGATGTTCCTTTCGTGTTCATTAGTCAAAAGGAGTTGCCATCTTTATTTTCAAAGCAGAAAAATTGTTGACAATTAAATTCATTTTTGTTTTATTTCAGGAATCGTTAATCGTGTTAAAAATGTCATTCTATGAAGCTAAAACAAATGATAATTGCAAACAAAAGCACTAGGGCTCAAATTTTATTGATAGAATGAAAATCAGCCAAACGCGTGATGCCATTAGAGTATTTACAAAGTTTAGAAAATGGTAATTTAAGGGAAAAGGGGATACATTGAAACATAACGACCGTTATCCTTCTACCAACTTTGAATTCTGGACATCCTGAGCTTCTGTCGAAGATGACCTTGACTGAGGTTTCCTGATGGATGACATTACTGAGGAGTCAAACTGATCAAACGTAGTTACTTGCCATGAATCCCTAATTTTTGCCTGGATTGTCTTTTGAGGTTTCCAATCCATCGGGATGATTTTGGCTTATATCTCTAATTTTTTCCTGGACCTCCCTTTCGGGTTTTCAATCCATCGATTCATTTTTTTTATTTAGGCGAAGTATTTCTTGACTACATCAACTTTCGTGGGGTAGGAAAATTCCTCTCCATCCATGGTTGCGAGTCTCAAGGTGCCGCCTGAGAAGGCTTTCTTGACCACGTAGGGGCCGTCATAATTCGGAGTCCATTTGCCCCAGGAATTTGTGAGGAATAATTGTATCTTCTTGAGCACAAGGTCTCCTTTTCTGAAGATGCGAGGTCAGACCTTTTTGTTAAACGCCTTCTTCATTCTTTGCTGATACAACTGACTATGGCATAGTGCCGTTATTCGCTTTTCTTCAATTAGGTTCAGTTCATCGTGTCGGCTTTGACACCATTCAGCTTTTGTTAGCTTAGCTTCCACCAATACCCGGATTGATGGGATCTCTACTTCTATGGGAAGCACTGCTTCCATGCCATATACTAGAGAGAAAGGGGTTGCCCTTGTTAAAGTGCAGACAAATGTGCGATAACCGTGAAGAGCAAAGAGTAGCATCTCGTGCCAGTGTTTGTAGGTTACAACCATCTTTTGAAAAATCTTCTTGATGTTCTTGTTAGCCGCTTCTACCGCTTCGTTAAACTTAGGTCGGTAGGGAGACGAGTTATGGTGTTCGATCTTGAACTCAACACACAACTCTTTCATCATCTTGTTGTTCAAGTTAGATCCATTGTTAGTAATGATCTGGCTGGGAACACCATAACGACAGATGAGATTATTTTTGATAAAGCGGACCACGACTTGTCGGGTCACATTGGTGTATGATGCTGCTTCGACCCACTTGGAGAAGTAGTCAATGGCTACCAGGATGAACCGATGTCCGTTTGAAGCCTTAGGTTCGATCATGCCAATCATGTCGATTCCCCATATGGAAAAAGGCCATGGAGAAGAAAGAACTTTGAGATGTGTTGGCGGTACATGGATTTTGTCTGAGTATATCTGACACTTGTGACATCTCCTCATGTACTCGTAGCAATCGGATTCCATAGTCAACCAATAATATCCTGCTCTAAGAATTTTCCTTGCCATAATGTGTCCGTTGGCATGAGTGCCAAAGGATCCTTCGTGAATCTCTTTCATTAACATGTTTGCTTCTGGCCTGTCTACGCATTAAAGCAAGACCATGTCAAAATTTCTCTTATAGAGTGTATCACCGCTTAGGAAGAAATTGTCAGCCAGTCTTTTGATGGTTTTCCTGTCTTTTCTTGATGCCCCAGGTGGGTACTCTTGTTTTTGAAGGAAGCACTTAATATCATGATACCAGGGTCTGTCATCGAAGACTGCTTCAATTATGAAAATGTAGGCGGGCCTTTCAAGGCGCATTATGTCAATCTTAGGTACGTCGTTCCATTGACCTACACTAATCATGGAAGAGAGAGTGGCTAGTGCATCAGCCATGTGATTTTCTTCATGGAGAATGTGATGAAACTCGATTCTGTTGAAGAAAGGTAACAACCTTCTCGCATAATCTTTGTAAGCAATCAATCCCAATTGGTATGTATTCCACTCTCCTTTGATCTGATTGATAACCAAGGCTGGGTCTCCATATACATCCAAGTTCTTAATCCTCAAGTCAATAGCTTCGTCGAGACCCATGATACAAGCTTCGTATTTGGCCTCATTGTTTGTACATTTGAACGTCAGTTGGGCGGTGAAAGGAATGTGGGTACCCTGAGGTGTTATGATTATTGTCCCAATTCCGTTTCCGTAAATGTTGGCAGCCCCGTCAAAAATTAGTCCTCATTGGGAACCTGGTTCTGGCCCTTCACTGGGTAGCGGTTCATTGCAATCTTTAATTTTCAAGTACATGACATCTTCGTTTGGGAAGTCAAATTTGACTGATTCTTGATCGTCAATCGGTTGATGAGCCAAATGATCGGCTAAAATACTTCATTTGACGGCTTTTTGAGCATGGTACTCGATGTCGTATTCTGATAACAACATCTGCCAATGGGCAATCCTTCATGTGTGAGCATGTTTTTCAAAGACATACTTGATCGGATCCATTTCGGAGATCAACCAAGTAGTGTGACAAATCATGTACTAGCGAAGATGTTTGGCTGCCCAAGCAAGAGCACAGCAAGTTTTCTCAAGCATAGTGTACCGAGTTTCACAATCGGTAAATTTCTTGCTCAAATAGTAGATGGTAGACTCTTTTCTTTTGGTTTCGTCTTGTTGGCCAAGTACACAACCCATGGAGTCTTCCAAGACTGTTAGGTATACGATCAGTGGTCTTCCCTCTACTGGAGGAGACAAAATCGGTGGATTCAACAGATACTCTTTGATATTCTCGAAGGGTTTTTGGCAGTCTTCTGTCCATACATAGCTTTGATTCTTTTTGAGTAGTTTGAAGATCAGCGCGCATGTCGCAGTCATGAGGGATATGAATTTGGAAATGTAATTCAGACGTCCCTGAAATCCTCTGACTTGTTTTTCAGTCTTTGGAGAAGGCATTTCTTGAATGGCCTTGACCTTGTCAGGATCAACCTCAATTCCTTTCTGGCTGACAATGAATCTTAAAAGTTTTCCTGAGCGGACACCGAATGTCCATTCATTGGGATTCAAACGGAGTTTTTAATTTCTCATACGCTCGAATAGTTTTGACAAGTGGGTCACATGTTGTTCTTCTATTTTAGATTTAGCAATCATGTCATCGACATACACTTCAATTTCTTTGTGCATCATGTCGTGAAACAGAGTAGTCATGGCCCTTTGATAGGTTACCCTGGCGTTCTTTAAACCGAACGGCATTACCTTGTAACAAAAGGTGCCCCATGGGGTGATGAACAAAGTTTTCTCCATATCTTTCGGCGCCATTTTGATTTAATTATAGCCCGAGAATCCATCCATGAAGGAGAAAACTTTGAACTTTGATGTACTGTCTACCAGCATGTCTATGTACGGTAAGGGAAAGTCATCCTTTGGACTTGCTTTGTTCAGATCCCTGTAGTCCACGCACATTCTGACTTTTCCGTCCTTTTTCGGAACTGGGACTATGTTGGCTAACCATTGAGGATATTTTGAGGTGGCAAGGAAACCTGCGTCAATCTGTTTTTTCACTTCCTCCTTGATTTTGATGGCCATGTCCGGATGAGTCAGTCTCAGTCTTTGTTTCACTGGAGGACATTCTGATTTCAACGGTAGATAATGCTCCACGATGTTGGTATCCAACCCTGGCATGTCCTGATAGGACCAAGCAAACACATCTGGCTACTCTTTGAGAAGTCTTATCAAGATTTCTTTGACAATCGGACTGAGCAGTGCCCCAATCTTGACTTCTTTCTTTTCCTCCTCTTATCCCAAATTGACCGTTTCCAACGGTTCTTTGTAAGGTTCAATGGACATTTCCTCTTGTCTGAGTAATCGAGAGATCTCTTCTGGAATTCCTTTGTCCTCTTCTTCTTCAGCTTCAAATATCGGGAATTCAAAGTTGGGAGAAGGCATTGGATCATATGTTTCAACATGGTTTAAAACAAGCAATCTGCATGACGTGATGATTCATTTTTTAGAAGAGATAGAGAGAATGCAAGAGTTTGTGCAGTGTATTTTCTGAAAAAATGCCTGTTTTTTTTGTTGTTTTAGGATTACCATTTTCTGAAAAACGAAAAGTGAAAACAACAATAAATGCGGAAATTACAGAGTGACGTTTATTTATGATTTTGTCGATTCTTGATACTACAACCCTATAAAACAAAACTCTGTTACTTTGGGCGAAGCGAAGATGGACATTTACAGAAAAGTGAGCCTTATAAAAGCATTCGTTTCACCTGTGTAGGGTGAAAGGTTAAAACAAAGATGGCAATTACTTAGACTTATGGACGACTTTCGGGACAACGACAGTAACCCATTGGCGACGAACTCCTCGGTGAATCACAAAGTCTGGTACCTTCTTTCTTGGTTTGTCCTTAGAAATGACGTTGATTTCTAGCGGAGCAGGATCATTGGAGTCTTCCTCCCATGCAGAGTTATCGTAAACGAACTCTTCTGTTGTAGCTTCCTTAGTGTTTTCACTCTCAAGAGGATCTCCCCATCCAGTTGGCTGGATGTCCTCGTATCTGATGCGAGAGCTTTTAGGAGAGGTGTACTTGACCAAGAAGTCGTACTTGCCACTCGGCTGTCCTAAGGTGTCCCATACTTCTGTGGGATAGGAGGAGTCATCCTTCTCAATGACGTTGAACTCAGGAAAAGCATAGTTGATGAACTCTAGTCCTGCAATCTTTGCAGATTCATCGTTCTGCTGGATATCTTCGGAATGTCCTGAGTAATGGTCATATGATTTAGGGGGGACGCAGGTATTGTTTTCAATATTGCTTAGCTGATAAGCATCGTTTGACTGACTCTTTTGCCCTAAGTATTCTGGGTACGGTTGCCAGATACGCAAGTCATCCACTGGGTCATAATAGTCATAGTCGAAGTTGTCTTTCATCGGATCGTCTTCCCATGAGTTCGGCGGAGCACGACATCCTTCAGGATCACAATCTCCGTATATCATCTTGACGTTTAATCTCGGTATATATCTCGGACTCTGCGTGGGAAAGCAAAATGGCGTATGCACCTCTCCCTGAGACATATAACCGCCCTCGTTGGGATAGTATTTCCACTCTTCATCTGTATCGGATGAGTCACCCTCATTGATGGTGTGTACTTCTTGAGACATTGGGTGGAGGAAGCCTCCACTGTGGAAGAAGTCCTGAATGGGATGAAAATTTTCATCTTCTTTGGCAGTTTGGGTATAGGTTGAGGAGAAACCAAGACCTTTCTTTGTCTTGTTATCCGTAGGAATTACGAGTTGTCCCCATCCTTTTGTGTCGTTACTCTTGATTGCTTTGAGGGCATCTTTGTACGAGGAAATCGACGTCCCTCTTTCTGATCAATTCTCATTGCCCATTGACAGTGCTTGAAACTGGGTTCCAACGACCTCCTTGGGTTTCACACAGGATAAGGATGATAAGTTGCTTACGATCAAAGCCTGCTCTCCACAGACTGTGACTAGCTTGTCATTCTTGACGAACTTCAGCTTCTGGTGAAGTGTCGAAGTGACTGCCCCTGCCTCGTGTATCCAAGGTCTTCCTAATAAACAGCTGTAGGCTGCCCGGATGTCCATGACCTGGAAAGTGACTTGGAAAGTGTGAGGACCGATGGTTATGGGAGGATCAACTTCGCCGATAACTGTTTTTCTGGATCCGTCAAAGGCTTTGACAATGACCTCGTTGCCTCTCATCGGAGATCCTGTTGAAGCTAGAATAGCAGCAAGCAAAAATATATAAGTAACCCAGTTTTGTTGTATCCACAGGGATTAGTGCAAGGGAAAGAATGCCATTCGACGGTTTCTATGTTTCTAAGCTCATGGTTCAAAAGTTTTGGTTTAAGACGGAACCAAAAGCAAATGCGGAAAATGTAAAGACTGAAAAATATAAAATAAAGACTAAATTATAAACGGAGCCTTGTTGGAATTGGATCTCATCAATTGGTAAAACATGCATTCTTCTAATCATATTATACATAAATCAATCATTCGCCTAATATCCTCACGTATCACCCACGACAGAGGTTATGTCTAACGCAACGTCGAGAAATCGACCGTATTGCCTCATTGGTGATGTCTCACGCAACAAAAACCAACACAGAGCATTAATAGCTGATACTCACGCAAGTGTTAAGCCTAAATCTATTTCTAGAGTTTAGAACAAAACAGATAATCATCTTAGATCCAGATCTGAAGAGTATATGTCTATAACGGTTCAAATCAAAGATAATCAGGTAAACAAAGATGACACCCACATCAGATAAATGACTGCTTCATATAAAATGCCAACGATCAGAATACGTACATACGTTTAACCCTTTTTTACATGTATTCAACTAATTTGCCAAATGAATGTGAATATCATTCTTCATCACTATTATCATGCATCCTCGCAATACCGTATCGATCCTACTCATGCTAGCCATGCTACTTAATCAACATAATACAACAAAAGATACAATGATTATCAATTCACAAAACAATGTCAAAAGTTTGGTTCATTGATAGATGAAAATCTAAGATCAAGGATTTGTAAAGGTTTTGTCAAGACCACAAATAATCAATCAAAGACAACAACAATAGAGAATCGAAACATATTCACAAACATACATTAGATGAAATACATAAGGTATCAAGAGATTACATCCTCATCCAACAAGAGATCAAAGATCCTACCTTTTCTCCCTTGGAATGAAGAAATATCAAGTGTTGATCCTAAAATTACAAGTTGGAATGATAATAATCTAGAAAAGTGTGAAAAATCTATTTATATACATTCAGGATTTTCACAGTTCGCTAGGCGAACCACTTCATTCGCACAGCGAATGGAAAAAATAGGCACTTCATGTGCCTCTGAATAGTTAAACCGCCCCAGAAATTCTGGAGAGTTCGCAATGCGAAGGAATGTTCGCAAAGCGAACACTCGCTTTCAAGCTCGCAAAGCGAATTTTAGCTCCTTTTTCCTCTATCCAATTCTGGGACCATTCGCTGGAACCCTCGCCAGAGTTCGCAAAGCGAACCTTCGCTGACACTCGCTTTCATGTTTGCAAAGCGAACTAACTGATGTCTTCCTCTGTTCTTTGGCAGCTTGAATCATTTTCGTGTCTTACACTTTTGATCAATTAGTGCCTTTTCCTGCACAATAACACACACATTACAAGCACCAAAGGTATATTCTCATTGTTAGAAGAATAACAACAATCATTAGCAAAACCAATGAAAACATGAGAAAAGAGAAGAAAAAGTGCAAAGAAAGATATGTCATTTTTAGGTAAAATCTGCACCTAACAGATCCTTGAAATGATAGTGGCATCAGAGTGGATTTTGGCATAACATTCAGAGCTGATCATGTATCTACCAGTACGCTGGCTAGACCATCGTCCTGGCAATTGACCATAATGTTAAGCGCCATGTTGTGATTTTTACCTTTTTCCGACAGTTCTTCATCACTGAATCCTAAGTTGTTGCAGGAAATGATGTTGGAAATGATGTTGTCAAACTGTTTTACCATCACATCTTTTTCTACGAAAGCTTGGTCCAAGACTTTCTGCAAAGCTTCCCTGTGAACTTCGGAACTAAACAGGAGAGATAGCATAGATATTTTAGATGGAATTTACAACAGTTGGTCCACAATGTTGTACTCGCTTTTCTGGATGAGCTTCAACATCTCATCGTTATTCTTTGTAAGTTTGGGATTACTGGATTGCCCGATTGGTTGATTTGGAACTTTCGTTTGAGGTTTCTTCTCTTTGGTAGGTTCTCCAACTCCTCTGTTGAAGATCCGACCACTCCGTGTTACTCGACTGATGTCGGCAATGTTTACGACGGAGGGTAATGGAGTTTCCTTTCCATTTTCGATTGTTGTTGCACCGTACTTGAAAGGGATAGCCTTATCGGATTTGTACGGTATTGGACCTGGCAAGTAGATAACCATGGGAGCTTTTTTATTTCTATGACCGTTATAGGCAACTTCAATTAGTTCCTAGTTGGGAACCTTTCTACTATCCAGAGGAACTCTTGATTCATCGAGTAGAGGTATTATGGCACAAACGTCTTTGTTCCTCCCATGATCAGAGATTATGACAACATCCTTGCTTTGATCAAGGAAATAGTCTGGTATCATGTTGATCGACCCAGAACTTGAACATGGTCGAATCTCTTTCCGGTCCAACTGATTTTGAAGATCCGCTCGTACGAGGTAGCATCCTTGGTTGTTCTCTGAACAAACTCTACAACGCTCATAGTTGTGGAGTAGCACTTGGCCACGCCCGCTTTGTATGCAGTGCATCTTTACTAGATCTGTTTCCATCAAGCGGACATCCTGACTTTGATATCTACTAGGATTCCCGTCAGTCATACTGATCTGCTGTGTAGCTTCATCCAAGTAAATTGGAATCCACCAGTGGTCCAACAAGTGTTGAAGTGTTCTTTGGACGAGTGCACACCCTTGATCGTTCTTACGAAACTCTTTACAGTCTTGATAATCATGTGAAGCCAGAAAGCCGAGCCTGACTTACTTAGCGTGTAATTCTACCAGACAGGTATTCATCAAGCGTATGTCGAAAATCTGAATCATATTGACTTGATGGTAACTTCTCTCACGGTAGTCCTGAATCCATCCAAGATCCATCTGACGTTGGAGGGCCTCTTGTACAAAAGAGCATCCCTGATTGCTTGTTGAGTAGATCGAACAAGCATTGTAATCGTGTCGTGGCAGATTATGGTATTGACTTTGCCTTGAGTGAATCTCCACTAAGTTGACATTCATCCCAAATTCATTTGTTTTTGTAGAGCAGATTTTACTACGGAACACCCCTGATTATTCTTTGAGCAGATATCACACTGGTGATAATTGTGAGGCGGTACATGACCGTACCCGCTCTGTCTACAATGCATCCTGACCAGATTAGTTCCTAATAGGAGTACATCGTGAATTTGATAACTGCGGCTAAATTCTTCTTCTATTAAATTTACGGTAGTTTTTTCATGTTGAGGCAACGGGTTCGTCTGAACATTTGGATTAATATCTTTGAAAGATAGGATCCCATTCCTGGCAAGCTTCTGCACATCAGATTTGAAACTGATACAGTTCTCAATGTTGTGCTCTGATCCTCCTTGATGGTATGGGCAAGTTTGATCCGCTTTAAACCAAAAAGGCCGGTATTGTAAGAGGAGACCTGGTTTGGACGTGTCCCTTAGCTAGTATAAGCGAAAATAATTCTGCGTACAACATCGGTATAGGGTCGAACCCTGATGGTCGAGTCGTACGGTTGTTGTTGTGGTATTATGGATGAGCCTGCTGAAGAGGCTGTTGTGTCCTTTGCTGATATTGTTGTTGATTTGGTTGGCTCTGAAAAACCTGAGGTTGATAAGTCGGAGTCGACGCAGGGTTGATAGCAGGAGTTACTGCTGCTACTGGTTGATATCTTCGCCTTTGCTTTCCGAGAGAGATATTACCAATATCTTTCTTTTTTTTCTTTGGGAAAGCACTACCGTATCTTTTGGTACTACTCGATGATTCTGTATTTTTGACCAAACGTCCCTCTCGGACTGCTTCATCAAGGTGCACTCCCATGTTCACCATTTCAGTGAAGTCACTGGGCGCACTGGCAACCATTTGGTCGTAATAGAACGAGCTTAAAGTTTTCAAAAAGATCTTTGTCATCTCTTTTTCCTCAAGAGGGGGGCAAATTTGGGTGGCAATTTCACGCCATCTCTAAGCATACTCTTTGAAAGTTTCTCTGTCCTTCTGCGACATTGCTCAGAGCTGATCTCTGCCTGGTGCCATGTCCAGGTTATACTTATACTACTGAACAAAAGTTGCGCCAAGATCTCTGAAAGTGTTGATCTTGGTGCGGTTTTAACCCATGTACCATCTGAGTGCGGCACCAGTTAAACTGTCTTGGAAATAATGGATCAGTAGTTGTTGATTTTCTGTATGAGTTGACATCTTTCAAGCGTACATCACTAAATGACTTTTAGGGCAAGAGTTGCCCTTGTATTTTTCAAAGTCGGGAACCTTGAATTTGTGCAGGATTTTCACATTAGGGACCAGACAGAGGTCTGCGGCATCCTTTCTGAATAAATACTGACTGTGAATGGCATGCAGTTCCTTCTGCATCTCCAGGAATTGTTCCTGGAACTCATTCATTTTTTCGTACATGTCTTCGTTTCGACCAGAAATTACTTGTGGAATCAGTCCTTCCGGGACAGTGTGTACCATTGGTTGTGGTATAGTCATTACGGCGGTGACTCTTGGTGCTTCCATGCCCCGAAGTTTGTAACCTTTAGGAGTTGTTGTCATAACTCTTCTATCTCCGCTTACCCAAAGTTTGTAACCTTCAGGCCCAGCGGTTCCTGCTGCGGTTTCTGGGTCTTCAGTGACTGGCGGGATGTATCCTTCAGGGACAAAGTTGATACGCATGCCCTAGGAGCGACCTTTAGGCATATTGTACCGAGGATCATATGTCTCTACTACGGGCGTAGATGTGATCTCTGAGATCACAGTCCTTTGTTGTTTCCTCTGAGCTGCTACCAGGGATTGCATGTCATTGTGAAGTTTTTCCAAACTTTCCTTTAGAGCGTCAACTTCTTCTCTGAGCTCTCTGTTCTCTTTCTCGAAATCGTCCATTTTCTTTTGTCCATTGGACAGAGTATTGTATGAGTGAGACAGTTTGACTCTAGAATCGTGATGTATACGTGAGACTCGAAGATAAGAGGACGTGTTATGTGAGAATGATGGATGATATGCAAAGTTATGTATATTTTTTTTAATCAAAAAGAAACTTCAACAATTAGATTGAAAATATCATATAGTAAAGGGTGGAGACCCTGTTTTATTGAATGTGAAAGATTACAGAAAGGGAAAATACAATATTTTACAAAGTGTTGTAAAAGGAAATGTCTAAACTTATGGATCCTGACGCCTCTCTGAAGAGAGCTCAGATGCTGGTTCTGGTATTTTCCTTTTCTTTGACTGGGGCTCTTTAGCCGTTGTCGGGTTGTTAGTCATTTGCCAAGTGAAAGGAGCAAGCAAATTTCTTCGGTCTTCTTGATTCTCCACAACATGTTGCTCTAGTATCTTAATCAGAGTATCCTTTTCCTTTAACAGTTCCTGAACCTTAGTACATTCCACATTGAGGATTCAATACTTGTTTTTCCAAGAGGTCTTCTCACGCTGAACTTTGTTGAGAGCTACCTAGAGTTTTTCCGTGTCAGACATGAAATAAAGGACAGATTCCTTTAACGGAAAAACTTCTTGACGAGGGTAAGGCATCCTCAGCTTAAGAGCTCTAGTTTTCACCCAGTGGAGATAAGGTTCCATGGAGTTACAGTTTGGTCTTCCTAGAGACTCTCTTCCTTTCTTGTGAACATGTAACACCCATATATAAAATCATACATCAAAGCATAAATATTATATATGAACCCAAGTATTTGATACTGAAATACCATAAGTTCCTAGTTAACACATTGTATATGATAAATGCCTAAAATACACAATACTAAAATTCTGAGGCATAAATATACAAGATGTTCAAAATGATAAAAACTAAGAACTAGATCAACAATGATCTCAAAATAAACTCCACATCGAAAGCTATCCATCAACAAGCAAGGAAAAATCACACGACTTTATCCTTGCTCTTAGCGGAACCTGAAGTACCTGAAATATAATCAACAACGTGGGGTGAGATACATCAAATCTCAGTGAGTTCCCAATCTTATGGATTCTCTCGGATTTACAAGGTTCTAACAATCCTAACTCAAGTCCAAGGGAAGGGAAAGGACTTTTGAGTTCACATCTCAATTCTCACACTATATGTAAACATGTCATGAGTCAAACAACTCAAAAATGTCACTAATCGATAACCTCACCAAGGCATCTCCTCTTCCTGTATGCTTCTACGTCTTGAAGGCGACCCGAGTCATAGATCCTTGTAACCTACTTGACATACGAATGGATTTGAGTTCTACGGGCCATTAACCGTTATGAACCATCACTTCACACGGGCCATTAACCATCACAAGCATACACTCCATGGGCACCATTCGTACTATACGCGGGAATCAAACCTTCCAAGTAGCCATGCATACATTTCAGAGGAGCTCGAGCTCATGAAACTGCATCTCAAGATAAACGGGTTACGATTAGGTGATCTCACACACCAACGTGATTGTATTCGAAAATCACAAGGCCACAATGCCTTCTCACCTATACTAGGTTCTCCCATGTTCCATACTAGAGTTTCACTCTCACTAGACCATTACTCGGCAAGGATGCACCTTTCTACGCATATGCCCGAGCATCGCCATCTAGAGTTATCTATCAATTTCTAGTCTCTTACTAGATTCTCCTATAGTTCAAGTTGAGGTTTCCTCCCTCTTCCTATTTCATTTTTGTATTAACATGCATATTCACTCACAACCATGTCTAAACAATAGTAGGACAACAAGGTTTATCACAATTGCACAATAGAATTTCATATAACAAATAAAATATAATTATACCACTTTTGGAATTTCCTCTGATTATTTAATCGGGTGTAAAATCTATATTTTTATCTTCCATTGCATAGAATATATCCTTAGGTTCAAATCGAAATAAAGAACGTTAAAATCGAACACCCGAGTCAAAAGATATGAATTTTAGAAAAAAAACTCTTTATTCCAGGTCGCGCTAAGCGCGCTGCGCTCTGCCTTGGAAGGTTGCAAATTCTCCAGACCCCGCTTAGCGGGCATACCCACGCTAAGCACGCTCTGTGTTATGCAGAAAAATACTTCCTTTTTCCAGCAACTTTACACACTCCTAAATCCTATTCAAACCACCAATGGAGGTATATTTTCATGGTTCTGCCATAGTTTATCCAACAAACTTCATAAAACATCAATGTATAGTTTCTGCACCAAAACCCTAAGAATTTCCAATCAAAGCTACCAATCCAAAACTTCATAACAATATCAATAGATGATTCTACACATGTTATAATCATGCTACGCAATTTAAAATGCATTTCAACCGTTAGTTTCTTTGATTTTCCAAAACATCCATTTTTTTTCAAAACCTAACATAACTCAAAAACCTCAAGAAATCTACAACTAAAGTTTCTAACTAGAGCCCACCTTGGTTAGAGGTTGAAGATGAAGAAGATGAGATGATTTGATGAAGAGTTGATGATGATTCTTGCTCTTGAAATGTTGGATTTTCTCTTTTTTTCTTTCTCCCCTTTTCTTTCTTCTTTCTCTCTCTAATGTTACTATCTTTCTCTTTTTGTGTTTGGCAAATGGGAGGAAAGAAAACATATAGT
This sequence comes from Lathyrus tuberosus, assembly GCA_022829125.1. Lineage (NCBI taxonomy): Eukaryota > Viridiplantae > Streptophyta > Magnoliopsida > Fabales > Fabaceae > Lathyrus > Lathyrus tuberosus. The sequence goes on along the minus strand of JALAZF010000056.1, from coordinate 17,403,552 downwards.
AAGTATTATTATTAAATAATACTACTAAATATCCAAAAAGTCTCTAAAGCTCCAATAATTAATTACCTCAGAGTCAGATAATATTAATTAGATTTACTCTAAGTTCAATAGTTACTCTAATTATTTTTACAAATAATTTCTCAGAGTACACTGGGACTCAGTTGGTCACAACTTATATTATCCAGAGTAACTAAAATACGGGGTATTACATCCTCCCCTCCTTAAATAGAATTCATCCTCGAATTTAAAAGATTACCTGAACAGATGAGGGTAGGCATCTCGCATCTCCGATTCAAGTTCCCAAGTATCATCACCCGGATGCGTCACATTCCATTGCACCTTAACAAGAGGAATGCCCTTGTTCCTTAATGCCTTCGTTTCTCTTCCCACAATGCGACTCGGTTGAGGCTCAAAAGTTAAGTCTGCTTCTATTTCAATGGAGTCTGGTAGAACTGGCTGAAGAGGGTCAGGAACAAACTTCCGTAGCTGAGACACAAGAAAAAATCGTGCATTTCTGACAGAGAGGGCGGTAAGGCCAACCTGTAAGCTACTTCACCAATCCTATCAAGAACTTGATACGGTCCCACGTATCTCGGACTTAACTTGCGTGACTTAAATGGTCCTTTCAATCTCAATCTCGGAGTAACTTTCAAAAATACATGGTCACCTTCCTCAAATTCTAAAGGTCTCCTATGATTGTCCGCATAACTCTTTTGGAGATCTTGCGCTTGTTTAACATTCTCTTGGATCATTCGAATCTTTTCCGTAGTCTCTTGGATAATTTCGGGTCCCAAAATTCTATCTTCACCAACTTCCGCCCAACACAAAGGTGTTCTACATTTTCTTCCATACAACGCTTCATAAGGAGCCATACCGATACTCGCATGGTAACTATTGTTATAAGAAAACTCTATCAACGGTAGAAGTTCCTTCCAATTCCCTTTACTTTCTAGCACACAAGCTCTCAACATATCTTCCATTGTTTGTATTGTTCGCTCAGTCTGACCATCCGTCTGAGGATGATTGAATGTGCTCAAACGCAACTTCGTACCCATAGCTTGTTGAAAAACTTTCCAAAACCTTGAAGTAAACTTTGGATCTCGATCGGACGCAATATTAGAAGGAATACCATGCAATCTCACAATTTCAGCAATGAACAATCTTGCAAGATGACTTGCTTTGGAAGTAGTCATCACGGCTAAGAAATGCGCAGATTTCGTTAGTCGATCCACAATCACCCAAATCGAATCATATCCACCTTGCGTACGGGGTAAACCTACTGCAAAGTCCATAGAAATACTATCCCACTTCCAAACTGGAATTTCTAAAGGCTGCAACAGGCCTCCCGTTCTTTGATGTTCAATCTTTACCTGTTGGCACACTGCACATTCCGAAACATACACCGCAATATCATTTTTCATTCCGGACCACCAATAATCTCTCTTCAAGTCTTGATACATCTTCAAAGAACCAGGATGTATCGTAAAAGTACCTTTATGAGCTTTATCCAAAATCTTTCTTTTTAACACCGCATTGTCCGAAATACAAATCCTTTGGTTAAACATAATAATTCCGTCGGTAGCTTGAACAAAACTCGGTTGCACTAACACTTCTTGTAACTTCTCATCCAACAATTGTCCTTGTTGAATCTTAACTCTTAGAGTAGAATTGACATTCCAATTCCCTATAATTACACCATTTGGAGTCCACACAAAATGAAGATTAAGATCCCTAAACTTTTCCAACAAAGCATACTCCAATATCATCAATTCTGCACTATGAACTACTTTCCGACTTAATGCATCTGTTACCTTGTTTGCTTTTCCTGGATGATACTTCAATTCTAAGTCATAATCCTTTAAGTACTCCATCCACCTTCTTTGTCACATATTTAACTTCTTCTGGTCAAATAAATACTTCAAACTTTTATGGTCACTGAACATTTCAAAACGTACACCATATAAATAATGACGCCACACTTTCAGTGTAAACACAACTGCCGCCAGCTCCAAGTCATGAGTTGGATAGTTCTGTTCATGAATTTTCAATTGTCGGGAGGCATAAGCTACCACCTGACCACCTTGCATCAGAACACCTCCTAATCCCATCTTAGAAGCATCGCAAAATACTTTATAATAGTTGTTGGGATCAGGAATAATTAACACAGGAGCCGTCGTCAATCTTTCCTTTAATTTTCTGAAGCTTTGCTCACAACTTGAATCCCATTCAAAATCAAAATCTTTACGAGTAAGTTTTGTCATTGGCAAAGCCAACTGAGAGAAACCCTTGATGAACCTTCTATAGTAACCTGCCAATCCCAAGAGACTTCTGACTTCCGAAGCATTCTTCGGCCTCTCCCAATTTATCACTGCTTCCACTTTTGACGGATCCACTGCCACACCACCTTGTCATATAACGTGGCCAAGAAATTTAACTTCCGACATCCAGAATTCACATTTGCTTAACTTAGCAAAGAGTTGCTTCTCTTACAATACTGGTAAAACAATTCTCAGATGTTCTCCGTGCTCTTGTGGAGTACGAGAATAAATAAGAATATCATCAATGAAGATCACAACAAATTGATCCAAATAAGCTTGAAATATCCGGTTCATATAATCCATAAAAACTGCCGGAGCATTCGTCACACCGAAAGGCATTACTAGGAATTCATAATGACCGTAACGGGTTATAAATGCAGTCTTAGGCACATCGGAACTCTTCACTCGGATTTGGTGATAACCCGACCTCAAATCAATCTTCGAGAACACACACGCTCCTTTCAATTGATCTAACAGGTCGTCTATCCTGGGTAAGGGATACTTGTTCTTAATGGTGACTTTATTCAACTGTCGGTAATCAATACACAAACGCATTCCACCATCTTTCTTCTTTCCTAACAACACTGGAGCTCCCCACGGTGAAACACTAGGTCTAACAAAATGCTTAGCCATTAATTCTTCCAATTGCTCTTTCATTTCCCTCAATTCAAGTGGTGTCATCCGATACAGAGAAACGGATATAGGAGCCGTTCCCGGTACCAGGTCGATAGAAAATTCCACTTCCCTCTCCGGAGGAAAAGAAGTGACATCTTCGGGAAAAACTTATGAAAACTCACAAACAACAGGAGTGCTCAAAACCTGATGGTCGCTACTCTCCTCCTTAGTGAGAACTAAAAGAACAGATTTCTCCTTCTCAAACAAGAAATTTATCATTCCAACCGTACCTTCTAGAATAGTTGTTAAAACGTCTTTCGGGGTAGCATCAACAGATGGAATGATGATAAGCTTCTCCTCACACCCAATAAACACCGAATTAGCAGAAAGCCAATCCATTCCCAAAACGACATCAACTTTCTTAAGCGGTAAGCAAATAAGATCAATCTAAAAAACTCTACCATCCACAGACAAAACACAGTTTTCACACATCAACGGTGTCTCAACCATTTCATCCATGGCGGTAGTGACCACCATAGGAGGAGACAAAGCAATAGCTTGCAACCCAAGTTGCTTCACACATTGCATTGACACAAAAGAGTGGGTCGCTCCACAATCAAATAAAACAAAACAAGGATGTCTGTTTACGAAACACGTACCCGCTATCAAAGAGTTGTCACTCTTCTTCTTCCTTGCATCTAAAGTATAAACCCTTCCGGTATTCTTGCCTTGTGCCTGATTCCCATTCTGAGGACAATCTCTCTTCAGATGACCCACCTTTTGACATTGATAACACTTCACACTTTCTATACCACACCTTCCAAAATGCATCCTACCACAAGTGCGACACACAGGAGGTGTACTCGCCCTAGAATCCTGAACTTGTTTCCCTTTGAAGGCTTGTTTCCTAGGCCTAAATTATTGGCTGGATCTTCCACGACCACCCTGATTCACCCTACTTGCAACGTCTTTAGCTTGGACTTTCTTCAAACTATGTTCAGCCACATAGCATTGCCTTAGAACTTCAGCATAAGTAGTGAACTCCCTCTGAGATACACTATGAGAGATTTTAGCTTTCAGTCCAAAAAGAAACTGGTCCACTTTCCATTTTCATCTGGAGCATACATAGCCTGCCTAGAGTAAGCAGCCATGTCCTCAAACTTTTCAGCATAACTGGCCACATTCATACTACCTTGTCTTAACTGTTGAAATTCAAACTCTTTCTGAGTCCTCAAAGAGTTAGAAAAGTACTTCTCCATGAAAGTATCCTTGAACTGTTCCCAAATTTTTGGCACACCTTGCATAGTTATCAAAGCCGAAGCACTCTCCCACCACCTCGTAGCAGGACCCTTCAATGAGTGAGAAGCGAACAACACCTTGTTCTCCTCACTACATTGGACTATCAAGAAGATTCTCTCCATACCAGATATACATTCGTGAGCTTTCACAGGATCTAATCCACCATGAAATTCAGGAGGATTCATGCGGATAAAATCCAGGAAATTCTCACCTATAGCTTCTGGTACAACCACTTGAGGATGCAGACCTCCATTCATTTGTTGAACCATCTGCTGCATGAATAGGTTCTGTTGCTGCTGCATCTGTTGCATAAACTGATACAAAGGAGCATTCTCGTCGCCGCCTGGCGGATTCGTCCCAGCTGGAGGGTTTGTGAGTCTACCACGATTTCTTCTGCGTCCGTCAGCCATGTTCCTAAACGTCATACTGATAGGATTAAGTTGATCAGGCTCAATACCATACATATAACATTTAAGACCAAGGGCGACACTACGCATATGAAACAGAAAGAAATACTTGTACTATTTCATGGCTAGGTCGAGGATACGACCTGCTCTGATACCAACTGTAACACCCATATATAAAATCATACATCAAAGCATAAATATTATATATGAACCCAAGTATTGGGTACTAAAATACCATAAGTTCCTAGTTAACACATTGTATACGATAAATGCCCAAAATACACAATACTAAAATTCTGAGGCATAAATATACAAGATGTTCAAAATGATAAAAACTAAGAACTAGATCAACAATGATCTCAAAATAAACTCCACATCGAAAGCTAGCTATCGACAAGCAATGAAAAATCACACGACTTTATCCTTGCTCTTAGCGGAACCTGAAGTACTTGAAATATAATCAACAACGTGGGGTGAGATACATCAAATCTCGGTGAGTTCCCTATCTTATGGATTCTCTCGAATTTACAAGGTTCTAACAATCCTAACTCTAGTCCAAGGGAAGGGAAAGGACTTTTGAGTTCACATCTCAATTCTCACACTATATGGAAACATGTCATGAGTCAAACAACTCAAAAATGTCATTAATCGATAACCTCACCAAAGCATTTCCTCTTCCCGTCCGCTTCTACATCTAGAAGGCGACCCGAGTCATAGATCCTTGTAACCCACTTGACATACGAATGGATTCGGGTTCTACGGGCCATTAACCATTATGAACTGTCACTTCACACGGACCATTAACCATCACAAGCATACGCTCCATGGGAGCCATTCGTACTATACGCGGGAATCAAACCTGCCAAGTAGCTATGCATACATTTCAGATGAGCTCGAGACTCATGAAACTGCATCTCAAGATAAACCGGTTACGATTACGTGATCTCACACATCAACGTGATTGTATTCGAAAATCACAAGGCCACAATGCCTTCTCACCTATACTAGGTTCTCCCATGTTCCATACTAGTGTTTCACTCTCACTAGACCATTACTCGGCAAGGTTGCACCTTTCTACACACATGCCCGAGCATCACCATCTAGAGTTATCTATCAATTTCTAGTCTCTTACTAGATTCTCTTATAGTTCAAGTTGAGGTTTCCTCCCTCTTCCTATTTCATTTTCGTATTAACATGCATATTCACTCACAACCATGTCTAAACAATAGTAGGACAACAAGGTATATCACAATTTCATAATAGAATTTCATATAACAAATAAAATATAATTATACCACTTTTGGAATTTCCTCCGATTATTTAATCGGCTGTAAAATCTATATTTTTCTCTTCCATTGCATATAATATATCCCTAGCTTCAAATCGATATAAAGAACGTTAAAATCGAACACCCGAGTCAAAAGATATGAATTTTAGAAAAAAAACTCTTTATTCCAAGTCGCGCTAAGCGCGCCCTGCCCGCGCTAAGCGCGCTACGTTCTGCCTCGGAAGGTTGTAAATTCCCCAGACCCCGCTTAGCGGGCATACCCGCGCTAAGCACGCTCTGCGTTATGCAGAAAAATACTTCCTTTTTCCAGCAACTTTCCACACTCCCAAATCCTATTCAAACCACCAATGGAGGTATATTTTCATAGTTATGCCATAGTTTATCCAACAAACTTCATAAAACATCAACGTATAGTTTCTGCACCAAAACCCTAAGAATTTCCAATCAAAGCTACCAATCCAAAACTTCATAACAATATCAATAGATGATTCTACACATGTTATAATCATGCTACGCAATTTAAAACACATTTCAACAGTTAGATTCTTTGATTTTCCAAAACATCCATTTTTTCTCAAAACCTAATATAACTCAAAAACCTCAAGAAATCTACAACTAAAGTTTCTAACTATAACCCACCTTGGTTAGAGGTTGAATATGAAGAAGATGAGATGATTTGATGAAGAGTTGATGATGATTCTTGCTCTTGAAATGTTGGATTTTCTCTTCTTTTCTTTCTCCCCTTTTCTTTCTTCTTTCTCTCTCTAATGTTACTATCTTTCTCTTTTTGTGTTTGGAAAATGGGAGGAAAGAAAATATATAGTAAGTATTATTAGTAAATAATACTACTAAATGTCCAAAAAGTCTCTAAAGCTCCAATAATTAATTACCTCAGAGTCAGATAATATTAATTGTGATAGTTCCTGGATTGGCTGGAATTTTGGTAAAACAAAGTTTATTCAATGTTGATGTCAAGGTGCTGATGTTGTAACATTGAAGTCTTAACACTGGGCTGTGTTAAGTTGTTAAATGCTGAAGATGGATGTCTGATGTCACACAGGTGATGTTGTAACATCAGACCTACAGAATTAATAACAGCAGGACATGTTATTAGGGCACGCGTATTAGCTGGAATTGTGGAGAGTGGTTAACTCATTGGATGAGAATATCTTGGGATAGATATTTTCTGTTACATGGGAGATTTGATTGCAGATCTGTTGGAGAATTAAAAGGTTGAAGATTTAAAAAGATTTTGGGGATAAAATCTGTTTTGAAGATTTAGTTTTAATTAACGAATCTGATCAAATATTGTGACAAGTCCAAGCCCAATTCAGGAGCTATATAAAGCGCACAAGACCAAAGGAAAAAGTACAGAAAACATTCAGAAGATCAAGAGCAGAAGGCTTAGTGTCTAGAGTTTGTTTAAAGTGCTTGTATTTACACTATTCTAGGGTTTGAATAGGTGTTAAGTTTCTGTCCTCTATAAAGCTGTGAAGCAAAGAGAGTTGTTTGAATTAATCGAAACTGTGAAGTAAGATCAAGGGTGCTCAAAGTGGGTTCTTTGAGTGTTTGTAAGGGATTGAGTGGTGTTCTCATACCTAAGTGGTTTCTTAGGTAGGAAGTCATTAGTAGAGTATAAGTTTAGGAGATTGTCAACGGGTCGTTGATTCTGTAAATTATATCTACAAGTAGTGAATTCCATCCCTGGCTTGGTAGCCCCCAGAGTAGGTTGGTTGTAACCGAACTGGGTCAACAATTCTTGGTGTTATTTTACTGTTATTGCTGTCCATTGTGCAGAGTGTGTTGTTGTGACATCACACCTTAACATCACACGTCTGATACCAGAATTTCAATTGGTATCAGAGCAGGCATCCTGTCTGTCTCTGGGTGAGATCTAGGGAAGTTACTTTCTGGTGTAAAGATGGACAAAGAAGTTGGAGGATTCGTCAACAGACCCCCTATTTTGGATGGATCCAATTATAACTATTGGATGCCAAGGATGACCACCTTCTTAAAATCCTTGGATAGTAGGGCTTGGAAGGCGGTTATTAAAGAATGGAAAGCTCCTGTTATGTGTGAGAAGGATGATTCTGGCAAAGATAAAGAAGGCACCTCTAAGCCAAAGCCTGAAGAAGAGTGGACCAAGGAGGAAGATGAGCTTGCCCTTGGAAATTCCAAAGCTCTGAATGCTATCTTCAATGGAGTGGATAAGAACATCTTCAGGTTAATCAATACCTGTGAAGTTGCTAAGGAAGCATGGGATATCTTGCAGGCTACTCATGAAGGAACATCTAGAGTCAAGATGTCAAGACTTCAGATTTTAACATCAAAGTTTGAAAGCCTGAAGATGAAGGAAGATGAAACTATTCATGACTTCCACATGAGTGTTCTTGAGTTGGCCAATACATCTAGTGCCCTTGGAGAGAAGATGTCAGATGAAAAGCTTGTGAGGAAGATCCTTAGGTCCCTACCTAAGAAGTATAAGATGAAGGTTACTGCCATCGAAGAATCACAAGACATTAGCAAGATGAGGGTAGATGAGCTCATTGGGTCTCTTCAAACATTTGAGCTGGGGTTGAATGAAGAAGAGCCGGAAAAGAAACCAAAGAGTATAACCTTGGTGTCAAATGAGGCAGAGGAAAAAGGAAAGAGTTCTGAATCGCAGGAGGAACTATCTCAAGCCATAGTGATGTTGGGAAGACAGTTCACCAAAGTATTCAAGAGAATGAATAACTCCAGGCCTAATGTCAAGAACATGACTTCTGACACCAGCAAGAAGGATGAAGAGAAAACTGCCCAAGATAAAGGAGTGTAGTGCTTTGAGTGTGAAGGGTATGGACATGTCAAGAAAGAATGTCCCACCTTCTTGAAAAAGCAGAAGAAGGGCATGACAGTTTCCTGGTCTGACTCTGATAGTGAAAGTGAAGGCGAGTCAGCAAAGCATGTTACAGCTTTGACAGGAATTGTTGAATCTGATGATGATTCTAGTGTGGGGAAGTAACCTATGAGGAGTTAGCATCTACTTATCAGGAGCTGTGTTTGAAAAGTGCTGAGATTTGTCAAGAGAACAAGTGTCACAAGAAACAGATTGCTCAGCTTGAGAATGAAAAAGCTGATATGGAAAATGAAGTGGTGCTAGTAAGAGCTCATCTTGATCAAATGACCAAGTCTGTTAGGATGCTGAACAGTGGTACAGACACTCTGGACAAGATTCTTCAGACGGAAAGGATAGCTGGAGACAGGACTGGATTAGGATTTGTGGTTGAGGGAAAAGTATCTACTGAAGCAAGCACTTCAGGAACCAAAGTGGAGATGTCTCAACCATTGTCTCAACATCAGCCAAAGGTGCAGGATCCTACTCCTAAGAAAGATGATGTTTCACAACTTAAGAGGATTGAGAAGAAGACTGGTCCTTATCAGAAGAGAAAGCAGCCACAAAGAGCTAGTCAGTATATGCCCCCACAATACCATAAGAGCATGCAAGCTGCTAGGTTCAAACAGGGCATGTCACATCAGATGTCTCAACATCAGGTCAACGGGTATAGTCATAGCTTTAGATTTAACAATGATGTGCCTTATGTCTACAGAAGAAGAAAGCCTCACCATCATGGGAGACAATCCAGAAAACAGAATTCTCAGCCTTCTTATGGAAGAAGATATCAGCATAATAAAAGGCAGGCTAGTTATGGCAGGAGAAGACCACATTATGGATGGCAGCCTAAGCAATCTCATCATGGCAGAAGATTCAGAGATGAAAGGGTGAGATGTTATTACTGTGGAAGGTTTGGACATATGAAATACTCTTGCTACAAGCTGCATGGATACCCTCAGCCTCAAAATAGATGGAGGGAGGATAGGCCTAAAGTTGTTAAACAATGGGTACCTAAGGAGAAGGTGAAGTGCTTATTGGCTCACATGGCTGACAAGGAGTTTAAAGAAGATACATGGTATTTTGACAGTGGGTGTTCCAAGCACATGTCTGGATGTAGATCCATGTTTAATGATCTTAGACCTTGCCCCTCTCATGAGGTCATGTTTGGCAATGGAGGAAAAGGTATTGTTGCAGGAGTTGGGAAAGTCCAAGGTGATGGTAGACCTGAACTTGACAATGTTATGTTTGTCAAGGGCTTAAGTGCAAATTTGATTAGCATAAGCCAGTTGTGTGATGAAGGTTATAGGGTAAACTACACTAAGGATGGGTGTGTGGTTTCAGATGAGCATAATCAGATTGTTATGAAGGGTGCCAGAACCAAGGATAACTGCTATCAGTGGATTTCTCTTGAAGGAAATTCAACTATTGATGCTTAGGTTGATGTTATAACATCAGATTATGACATCAGGATGCTGAAAGGGCACTCAGAGTTAGTATGTTCTGATGTGAATTTTTTTAAAGGAAAGTATTTATGGAGGGAGAAAACTAGTAATTGGTCTTTAATAAATACAGAAAATCTGGCGCCATACCTCAGACCATCATTTTCTTTTGGAGCAACATCACGGTTTTTCAAAGTCCTGTTCTCACAACGGTTCATCTTCTTCGCCTTCAAGAATCAATCCTCACTCAATCGTACCCATCTCAAAGGATTCATGGCGTCTCCGTCTAAGAAATCTGCGGGTCAAAGGTCGACAAAAGGAATGGCTAGGGTTTCCACAGAAGAAGGGTTTGCAGAAGAAGCTTTGAATGTGGAACCCATCTCTGTGATGCTCCCAGAATCTGCGCCTAGGTCATCCACGTCTCAAAATGTTGAGGAAAGGGTGGATGTTGACAAGAGCGTAGATCAGATTGTTGACAAGATCCTTGATAAAGGTCTTCCTGTAAAAGGTATATCGAGACCACTGAGACAAAGGCCTGCTGAAAAGGAGAAGGAGGACATGTAAAGTGCTGCAACGAATCTCCATAGACTTGCTATGTCTGTTGTTGAAGAGTCTGAAGTTAGTAAAGATGCTGATCAGAGAGAAGACATGGCTGAGGAAACAAATGTCGAAGAAAATGTTAGAACATCACCTGACCCTGCTTCTGGTGGTAAAGACAATGCTGATGCAATAAACGTAGTTGATTTATCAGATGATGAAGTAATAGCTAGGGCTGTTCCAAGCATTGCCAGGAGGTTGAAAACAAGGAAGGGAAAGGAGGTTGAACCCTCTCCTAAGGAGTCATCGGTTGATAAGAAGAAGAACATTGCTGTTGGACCAGCAAAATCTTGGAGTAAAGTGGAGATAAATCTTAGGAAGAGGAAGGCTGTGGAGCATTCTGAGTCAGACTATGATGATGTTCAGGACATCACGCCTGTCAGGAAAACTATTCTAAAGAGAATATCTGATAAGGTGCCTGAAGTTCCAATTGATAACATCTCCTTCCACTATGCCAGTAGTGCATCGATGTGGAAGTTCGTGTGTCAGAGAAGACTAGCCCTAGAAAGGGAACTGGGTAAGGAAGCCTTGGGTATGGAGGAAATTATGGAATTAATTAACACTGCTGGGCTAAAGAAGACTGTGACACAGCTTCTGAAATGTTACGAAGGGCTTGTCAAAGAGTTTGTTGTAAACATCCCTGTCGGCATTACTGATAAGAAAAGCACAGACTTCATGAAAGTCTTTGTTAGAGGGAAGGGTATTAATTTATCTCCTAGTATCATCAACAGGTACCTAGGAAGAAATGATGGAGAATGCAGTGTTCTTGAGTCTACTGATAACGAGATTTGCAGGGAGATTACGGCAGGGCAAGTGAAGATTTGGCCTTTGAAAGGGAAGCTAAAAACTAGCAAGCTCAGCATCAAGTATGCCATCCTTCACAGGATTGGTGCAGCTAACTGGGTGCCAACCAACCATAAAACAACAATTGCGGTTGGTCTTGCAAAGTTTATCTATGCAATTGGAAAGAAAGTGAAATTCGACTTTGGAAGCTACATCTTTAACCAAGTAGTTAAACATGCTGAAACCAATGCTGTCAAATTACCTATAGCGTTCCCTTCTTTGGTGTGTGGAATCATTATAGATCAGCAACCTGAGACTTTAACAAGCTCAGACATAGTTTGCCAGAGGAAGACAGCCGTGTCCCTTCACCCTAAATTGTTTTCTGGGAGTCATGTTCCAGATATTGTCATGACATCAAGTTCTGGTGGTAAGAATGTCACTACAAAAACAAAGCTGATTGAAGGACTGAAGGCAACCTGCAAGGACCTTGATATGGTTATCAGTACCAGCACTGTTAGGAAGATGAAGATTGAGCAGATGATCAAAGACTTGGAACAGGGAGAAGATGCTGGGAATGGTGACATTGAGGAGTCCAGGTCAGGTGAAGGTGATGAGGATGGTGAGAGTACCAGCTCGGATAAAGACTGATTTCCGTCTATTGTTTGTAGTGGTAGCTTTAATTTCTGTCTTTGTTTTGGCACTTGATGTGCTTGTTTTGTAACTTGAATATTGTGCTGGTTTATGCACTGTTTATGTTTTTAGTTTCCTTCTATGATTTGTTTGCCTGTTTACTAACTGAGAGGCTAACAATGAGAGCTAGGGTATACTGACTATAGTTAATAGGGCTTCTTATAGAAGCTTGCCTAATTATGGCTAAAAAGGGGGGAGAAGATAGCCAAGATAGTCAAGAGGATTATTGCCATATGCTGCTGATGTGATGCAGAGATTAAGGGGGAGATAGATTGATGCTGCTAAAAGGTGTTTAGTTGAAAAGTGGTGATGCAGTTATTGAGGGGGAACATTGAAGATATCATGACTTGTGAGAGTGCATCCAAGCCGACATCTAGGGGCAGTAAATTGCTGCACATAATGAGCTACTGAACAGCTGTGATGCTGGTTCATGTTTTAGAGAGGGAGCACCAATTGGCTGCTGTCAATAATGAAGATGGTGCTGCAGCAGATCAAGTGATGAAGACTATGCAAAGTGTCAATCTGCTGCTAATAAGTTTCAAATTTCTGAAGATTATTCCGCTGCTGAAATCTCTGAAGGTGCAGAGTGCAGAAGTTGTTTGCAGAGTGCAGAGAGTGTTTTAGCCTAAATTAGCCAAAGGGGGAGATTGATAGTTCCTGGATTGGCTGGAATTTTGGTAAAACAAAGTTTATTCAATGTTGATGTCAAGGTGCTGATGTTGTAACATTGAAGTCTTAACACTGGGCTGTGTTAAGTTGTTAAATGCTGAAGATGGATGTCTGATGTCACACAGGTGATGTTGTAACATCAGACCTGCAGAATTAATAACAGCAGGACATGTTATTAGGGCACGCATATTAGCTGGAATTGTGGAGAGTGGTTAACTCATTGGATGAGAATATCTTGGGATATATATTTTCTGTTACATGGGAGATTTGATTGCAGATCTGTTGGAGAATTAAAAGGTTGAAGATTTAAAAAGATTTTGGGGATAAAATCTGTTTTGAAGATTCAGTTTTAATTAACGAATCTGATCAAATATTGTGACAAGTCCAAGCCCAATTCAGGAGCTATATAAAGCGCACAAGACCAAAGGAAAAAGTACAGAAAACATTCAGAAGATCAAGAGCAGAAGGCTTAGTGTCTAGAGTTTGTTTAAAGTGCTTGTATTTACACTATTCTAGGGTTTGAATAGGTGTTAAGTTTCTGTCCTCTATAAAGCTGTGAAGCAAAGAGAGTTGTTTGAATTGATCGAAACTGTGAAGTAAGATCAAGGGTGCTCAAAGTGGGTTCTTTGAGTGTTTGTAAGGGATTGAGTGGTGTTCTCATACCTAAGTGGTTTCTTAGGTAGGAAGTCATTAGTAGAGTATAAGTTTAGGAGATTGTCAACGGGTCGTTGATTCTGTAAATTATATCTACAAGTAGTGAATTCCATCCCTGGCTTGGTAGCCCCCAGAGTAGGTTGGTTGTAACCGAACTGGGTCAACAATTCTTGGTGTTATTTTACTGTTATTGTGGTCCATTGTGCAGAGTGTGTTGTTGTGACATCACACCTTAACATCACACGTCTGATACCAGAATTTCAAATTGGATTTACTCTAAGTTCAACAGTTACTCTAATTATTTTTACAAATAATTTCTCAGAGTACACTGGGACTCAGTTGATCACAACTAATATTATCCAGAGTAACTAAAATACGAGGTATTATAGAACATGTTGCTAGGCATGCACTATTTCCTTCTTTAGTGCCCTGTCGTTTTCCCCTTCCTTGAAGAAAATTGAATGATAGTTGATTCCTCCTTTAGTTCCTACAAGGGGTACATTAGGGAAATTTCCACAACTGTCGATGATTTCTATTCCCTCGTAAATCCTATCATACCAATCTATGTCAGTGTTGGTAAGGGACATAATCCTTTGTGACCAACGTAGAGTACTCTTGTGATCCCAAAATGCAGCAGACTTGGGTAAATGGGAAATAAACCATTTGTAAAGCAAGGGTACACAACATGTGATCATTTCCTCTGCTGTACAAATTCCTTAAGTGCACATAATGATAAGCATCTGTGAGCAGGGTTGGTACGAGGTTTCCAATCAGAAATATCTTAACAACATTGGTATCAACGAAGTTGTCAATGTTGGGAAAAAGGAACAACCCATATGTGAGTAGGACAAAGATATCTTCGAAAGCAGTTACATTTCCTATACTGGCAAAGTACAGGGCTTTCTCCACTAAAAACTTGGCTGGTAAACCTTGGATTCCTCCCTTGGTGGTCATGTGAGTCCTAACTTATGACTCGTCCAAACAAATGTCTCTGCGATGACCTGATCCTTTGGAATTTCTTCCAGTCCAGAAAAGGGAGTTTGATCAGTGATAGGTAGATCAGTCAGATGAGAGTACTCCTCTAGCGTTGGTGCCAATTGATAATGCGGGAACGTGAAGCAGTGATAAACCGGATCGTAGAACTGAATTAACATAGACAGGATTCCTTCAACTACATGGACCCTTAACAGAGACAACAGTCCTCCATGCTTAGCTCTGAAAGCATCAGGGTTGGTGATCATCCTTGTCAGCCCCCTTAAATCCTCTAGTTTTGGAGCCTTGAAGGTGTACTTGTGCGTCTTTCTTCTACCGAAATCCATAGCGCAATCTCTTTGATATTTGCAATCATTGTTTCAGTTTAATTTGAAAAAAGAGAGAGGAGAAGAGAAGATTTTTCTTTGTTTAAGAGTTTTTTTAAATGAATGCATGAATGCAGCAGACAAAAACATTGAATAAACATGGGTTCAAGGATTCAACGTCACGAGCATGGAGTCATGGCTCTACCCATTCCCAAAGGTTGTATTCTGGTCAATTTTTGTACCTGTAGAACGGATCCTAAGGTTCCCAAAATCATTGACCCCCCTAGGGATAGCAACATCAAGCTGGTTCACCCGAGCGAGTTGTAGCATCCTAGGGTAATCTCATTTGAGTGTAGTATCGCGTATCAACTATTCCCGAGAGTCACCGCACTACCAAGTGGTCATAAGGTTAATGCTTACTAAATCCTCAGGTTCACAGGCGCCGCATTAGGAAAAATCTGCTTTCATAACGATCGTGTTCAACAGGCTAAATCCTACGGGCCCTCGCCTGATTTGGCGGTCTACCAGGTTCGCTTGTTCGGGATTCACTCCCTACAAGTCCCCCTATCTATGCCACCCCTTATCTTAGGATTCTCTCAAACTTTCCAGATGCGTATCAATAACATTCCCAATGACAGAAAAATAAACACGGATAACAAGTAGGAAAAGCGGCATATATATAGTATATAGTATATAGTATGATTGCTAACAACCTAGACCTCTTAGAATTTCTAATCCTTCTAAAATAAAGTATCCCCAGCAGAGTCGTTATTTTTCTGTAGCGTGTGATTTTTGTCGGTGACGCGACCACCTTGTCGCCATTTGGTTTTTCCTCACCGCAATGGTAGGGATTGGGGTGCTGCTTTCTGATTTCTTATTTATCCTGTGAAGCTGGAAAGGAAAGGGAAGCTATCTAAAACTAACCTTGTACGCAAATGTTTAACTGAACAAATGCTTAAAGAGATTGGGGAGTTCGGGGTCAGGTTATACAATGGGGAGTTGTCAATTACCCATCCTATATGTGGTTATCCACAGGTCGTTAGCAATTATACTTACCAGTTTCTACTTACTGGTGTTTGTCTGTTGATTAGGAAAGTTTTTCCTTTGGGAGGGTTTGAAAGAGAGAGTTTTGTAAATTTTGAGTTTGTTCCGATGTTTTTGGTAAGGTACTGGACCTAAAGTTTTTGATTGGTGTGCGAAGGTACTGGACCTAAAGTTTTGGATTGGTGTGCTCACTAAGATTTTGCAATCTCATGCCTACGTATTCCCGTTAAAGAAAACAAGGAAATCAGAGCAATCATAGTTCCCTCATATTCTATGGGAGGAAAAAGATGATGTTTTGGTGTCTTGTTTAAAGCCCAAGATCGAAGCTAAAGAGTAATTGTGTCTTGTTCAAAGCCCAAGATTGAAGCTAAAAGGTTTTGACTGAGAGAGAATTTGTCATCTCTAAAGAGAGACATCTCGTCAGTTTATCACAACTGTTGGGTGACTGATTATAAAGGAGAATTACTTTAACTAGGATATGTGAATCCAGCAATGCCATAATTTCCTTTATGAGGTGTTGCAGTGAGAATCAGATAACAAGCTATTAATTAAATTGCATCGCAAGACTTTGAAATTCACTACCGAGCTTTGATTTATCCAAAGGAAAGGGTAAAGAATGAAAACCTTAAAAAGAGAATCTAGGTTCGGGGGTTAGTTATACAAAGGGAAGGTATTAGCTCCCTAAGTATCTGTAGTACTCTACAGGAACCTCTTGTTAGTATTTGTGTTATGTTAATGTTTGCTTGCTAAGGGAAATTCTAAGGTAAAGACCTAGGGTATATACACTAAGTATGCCTAAGGGTGTAAAAAGAAAATGTGGAATCCGAGAAGGCATCGGATGTAAAGGAAAAAGAGGGTGGAATCCGAGAAGGCATCGGATGTAAAGGTAAAAAAGGGAAAAAGAAAAAGGTAGCTCGCTAGGATCTCGCAATCCTATGCCTACGTATTCTCAAGGTGAACTTGAGAAATCAGAGCAATTGTAGTTCCCCTCACTAAGGGGTAAAAGGGTGAAAAGCTTGAAAGCAAAGCTTGTAAGGATTGATTGTTTAGGAGAAGAGATTAATGGCTATCTCTTGTAAAAGGATTGTGAAGGGTTAGACCGTCGTGAAGGAGAAGAGATTAATGGCTATCTCTTGTGAAAGGATTGTGAAGGGTTAGGCCGTCGTGAAGGAGAAGAGATTAATGGCTATCTCTTGTGAAAGGTTAAAGAAAGGTTTAAGAGTTATAAGAGATTAATGGCTATCTCTTGGGAAGGCTAGGTTAACAGGGGATGAAGTGTTCACAGGAAAGTAGGGTCTGACAGCAAGACGCCTACGTGGAGTGCGGCATCGTGAGATAAGGGAATTATGGACAATGCTATCCTAAATGACATGACAGTCAACTATAGGGTCCTTTCCTTTGGAATAAGGTATAAGAAACAGGGAAACAAGGAGGAAATCTCTAGCATCAAATGAGTGAAATGAATAGCAATATATACAGCAAATACAACTAGAATTAAACGACAAAAACTGAACACTGGGAATTGGCTAAGAATGAAAATACGGAAAATGTCAAGATAAAGTTAAAAATTAAATAAAATCTAAAAAAACTAAAATTTAATTACAAACTAAATAGTTAATTAAAATAAATAACTAAATTCTAAATACAAGCTAATTAAATAAATTATAAATGGGTCTAAAAAAAACTAACTAATTAATTTTAATTAAAAGATTATGTTAAAATAAATAAATTTTAAAATCTAATAAAAACTAATTAAGCTAAGAATATTATTATAATTAACTAACTAATAAAAATAAAAGCTCAAATTAGCCAAATCTAAATTTTAGAACGAACTAAATTAACTTCTAATAAAACTAACAAATTCAAAATTAAAACCTAATAATAACACTAACCTATTAACTCTCAATAAAACAATAATCTAATTAATATTAATTAAGCCAGAATTAAAAAGAAAACTATATAACTAATTCCAAGAAAATTACAGAAACTAAATTCTAAAAATCAGATCTCAAAGAAACTAAAAAAAAACTAAAGCTAGAAACTTAAATTCTATAACTGAATCCTATAAAAAAATATGGGCTTAAAGAAAACGAGATTACCACAGGCCCATAATGGACAAGACCTGGGTCGGTTTGAGGACATGGGTCGATTTGACCCAAATTGGTTTTCCTATTAACCTAAAATTAGGACTGAAACGGTAAAATCATGGCAGTGAAATAAGAAACCAGAAAGGGGAAAGAAAAATGAATCCCCTGCATCTCCCTACACGAACAGACTCGTATTCCAAACTCTTCCTACCTCCTCCTTCACCGTACTCTCTCTCCGTCACAACCTCTCAATCTCATGTTCTCTCTCTCGAAATCGCACTTTCTCACACTCGGGAACAAAACAAAACAACAACCACTTAAGGTTACGAAAATGGAAACAACGGAACTCTTACGGAGTCAAAGCAAAAAACAGGTGACGCTTCTGAACTCGGCTCTTTCACATGGTTGATTTCTCTTTCACCATTTTCGGTCCCTCTGTCTCTCACTCACAGCTTCGCTCGACCATCTCCAATCTCTCACTAGCGATTCACCATCAGGCACGCTCTCTCGCGAATGAACAAACAAAGCACGACAACGATCCTTACTCCAAAACCTTCAATCGTTCGGTTTCGACGAAACTCAGGCTACACTCCGCCTTCGACCGTGGACGGCGCAAGTGATGGAATAATGAAGCAGAGTTCTCGCTTACTGATATCACAGATTTCGGTTTAATACGGAGTTTCAATTTCGGTTCAATCATCAAGTATATTTTTCAGTCGGTATTGGCTAAAGATTGGGAATATAGAGTTCATACCACATCCAAAATACAAGTGCAAATAAAAGCTTGAAATACTTACCGAACCGACACCGATTTCGCAGGTAACACTTCTTACTTCAGCTTCCTTGCCTTTCCTTCTTGCTCAGCTTTCTTCTCTTCTTCTTACTCTGATTCGATCTCTCCTCTCTACTCTGACTTGATTCTGGAGGTTTGGTTTATTGTTGATGGTTTCTGGGATTGAAGAATGAAGGAGAAGAGGTTAGTTGGTGAGAGGGTAATGATATTGGGTGTGAAGAAAAGGTTGCCGGCGCGCAACGTTATTGTGTGGTGATTGTTGTGATGGGTTTACGAGTTGTTGAGCAATGATTTTGTGAGAAAGGTTGAAGATTATGATTTTGTTCTGTTCTAGTTTCCTTCTTCTTCCTTCTGGTTTGAATATGGTTTGAGGATGGGTTTTCTTAACAAGTTTTGTCTAGTTTTATATCATAGCATAACAGCAGGTGGCAGAAAGTGTTGCTAACGTGTTACAGAAGATGTGGAGAATGCTTTTGAGGATTTTCTGGGATCTTACAAGATTTCTGGAGTAGGCGTGGTTTTGGAGGTACGGAGAGAATCAGTTATGGGAACTTGTAGGATTTTGGGAGGATTGTGTGTGAAGTACATTTTTTTCAATTTTGCAGAATAGCAGAAAGTTGGGAAAGGGAAAGAGGACAAGTCCAAGTTTGTTGGTTTTGGTATCAGACAGAAGAAAAAGAATTAGAAACAAAGACAAAAGTTAACTGAAATTTAAATGGATTAGAATTAAGTTGGATTAAACTAATAATTAAACTTAAATATTAAACCTAAGTTACAATTCAAATTTTAAAATTAAAATAGAATTAAAAGTAACTAAATTTAAATTATTTTAATTAAAACTTAAAATAAAAGTAAAGCTAAAGTAAAGTTGAAATTAGATTAAAATTAAAAGTTAAAACCAAAATTGAAAATGAACTAAATTAAATATAAATTAAACTAAATTGAAATTAAACTAAGCTAAAAACTATAATATAACCTAAACTATAGCAAAATTAACCAAATTAATTCTAAATAAATCTTAAGATAATAAGAACAAATTCTAATATAGAAGGATGGAATTGACAAAAAGTACATGATTATGATCAATGAAATGTTTGACTAAAAATGCAAAAAAAATGCTAACTTAGAATGATATGCAAAAGATCAGAATATCTGAGGGTAAAATTTGGGGTAGACCAGTTGCCCCTATTTAAATAGCTTTACCGGATGACACGAGGGATGAAAATCCTCGAGAGATCAAGGTGAAAGATATTTAACTATAGCAAACCGAAAATTTTGCCCTTAGATGGAATGCAGATGCTAAGGACAAACAACAAACATGCACATGCTGACATGCCATGAACTTCTAGTATGATGATATGATAGCGTAAGAATGCTGACAGACTCCCGAAATAAAGAGCAAACCACCACTGATGAGCTTACTGGGGAATGATGAAGGTTAATATTCACAAGGAAAATTTACTGGGGATATAGGCTAACCAACAAAAGACTCACTAGGGATGGGAGCCAAAGAGGTGCTCTCCACTGGGGAAAAGTCCAGGGAGATGGACGACAGGTTTATAGGTGACCGGACGACACTGGGGGAATGAAAGCGCACTCTTTACTGGGCATGGAACCAAAAGGAAGACACGATCTCCACTAGGGATCAATTTGAAATAAAGGATAGACATCAACAAAAGATTTTCTGGGATTTTCTTATACTGAAGAGTTCAAACAGGATCTTCAAGAAAAGCCAGAAAAGACAGAGAAAGACACATCCGGTAAAACATCAAATGGTCAAAAGAAACCAGTCATCCAATAATGGCTTTGAATGAAAGGTACAAATCACAATATCTAATAACGGCTTTAGATAAAGTGAACAAAGACTCGATCTAAAAAAAACATCAGAAAGAGAGACACATCCGGAGAGGCATCAGATGGTAGAGAAACCGGACATCCAATACTGGCTTTGAATGAAAGGTATAAATCACAATATCTAATAACGACTTTAGATAAAGTGAACAAGGACTCGATCTAAAAAACATCAGAAAGAGAGACACATCCGGATAGGCATCAGATGGTAGAGAAATCGGACATCCAATACTGGCTTTGAATGAAAGGTATAAATCACAATATCTAATAACGGATTTAGATAAAGTGAACAAAGACTCGATCTGAAAAAACATCAGAAAGAGAGACACATCCGGACAGGCATCAGATGGTAGAGAAACCAGACATCCAATAATGGCTTTAAATGAAAGGTATAAATCACAATATCTAATAACGGCTTTAGATAAAGTGAACAAAGACTCTATCTAAAAAACATCAGAAAGAGAGACACATCCGGATAGGCATCAGATGTTAGAGAAATCGGACATCCAATACTGGCTTTGAATGAAAGGTATAGATCACAATATCTAATAACGGCTTTAGATAAAGTGAACAAAGAAGACTATATGACATTGAATAAACGGACACCAGGCATTCAATAATGGTTTTGAATGGAAGGTACGAATCATAATAACTGAGAATGACATCGAATTATAGTGAGAAGGACATCCAGGAATGGCACTGAATGCAAAGGAGAAAACTCATCCAGGAATGGCACTGAATGAACAAATAAGACTTTTAGGAATGAAACTGAATGAAAAGGACAGGTAACGTTTTGGTAAGGTAAGACGTGGACAACGACACGACCTCGAGAGAAATGCAAATGAGGATGAAACACTCATGATATGCATATGTATATGAGTTATGCAGATGATATATAATCAAATGCAAATGCAGATGTCGACGACATGGCTCGACTCTCTGGGAAGACAAGATTGGATGATTGATTCCTCTACACGGAGATCACTGCCATTCTGCTTGGGGACTAGAGATGTTAATGCTGGACGCATCCCGGCCACATTGGTAAACTGTATCAAGTGATGATCCTTGTAGGGAGGATGAAGAGCTGCTTGGGGATTCTTCAAGTAACTTGCCCCAGACTAGCTGATTATTGTAGATGAGCTGATCATTGCTTCAATTTGTCTGACTCAGTAACTGACTGTTTCACGGTGCTCTTTGGAAAGCTTGCCCCAGTCTGAGTCTTGAAAAATTTATGTATAAACCAATTTTGAGAAGTCGCCATTAAACCTCAAATCTTGAACTGGTTCTCAACAGGATATGGAAGGAACTTGCCCCTGATTGGATCACCGACCAAGTTTCTCAAATGTTTGAAAATTCCTTAAGAAGAAAGCTATTTTGCAAACAAAAGTATTTATACAAACATGGTAAATGCAAAGTTCATGCAACTTTTGAAATCAATCATTTTTGAAAGAGGCAAAGTATATGAGATACTGGTCAGAACACGGTGGTTCAAAACATTAAAGTGAAAAGTTTAAGCAAAAGGTATGATTCCAACAACAAATGATTTGCAAAAATCTTTTGGAGTCAGTTTACGCAACCTTGCTGTAGTATGCTTTCAAAACAACCTTGCTTCAATTAGGTCTTTTAAGGGTTATAACGTGGCCTGGTTCACGGTTTAAGAAACAAAGGATAAAGGCTCAAAGTTTATTTGTGACCCACCCAATCTACGTGATGAACTTCAGTCCTATGCTCAGTTAACTCAAACTATGCACTCAAATTCCCATAGGTTGGAAATTGCACTGATGATGGTTCAAAATTCAATGGGTTTGAGATGGCAGTCACTGCTTCTCACAACATTTTGTTGTTTTTGGTGAGGACCTCAGTCAACTCGTTTTATCTTTGAGGATTTTGGTAACTTCTTGAATGATTTTTATTATCCCTAACTTTTTCCTGAACTGTGTCATTTGAGCTTACAGCCAGCGGGATGCCCCAATTTTTGCCTAAGTCTCCTTCATAGGTTTTGACTTAGCAGGCTTTTATTTTGATTTTTTTCACTCTCTTTTTTTTAGTGACTGTCTGGCTTAAGGATTACAGTGAACCATCATTGGCGTTTGACTTGAAAGACATCTTCGACACTTGCCTGCTGTGTGCGAAGGAACATTTGTGAACTTTGTCGAAAGGCGTCTTGAATGCTACTCTTGTATTTGAATGCACAATCAAGTTAATTGAGAACTACCCTTCCCCAGGTTAAGATTGCAGGTTTTTATTTGTAAAGAAAAGAAACTCCTACTTCAAGGCTCGAATGGGTTAAAGAGGGGTTATCTTCCTTATGTCTCCAGTGTTTGGGAATTGAAACAATGCCTTACATCGTCAGCAAAGTTTTGATTTGAAAGCATACCAACGGCAATTATGAGTATAAAGTTTCATCATCCTCCCTCCAATCTTTGCATAATCAAAAGAAAATGGACAAGAGCAATTATTTATTTTTCTTGGAAGAAAAAGCATTAAGAAGTAAATAGCAAACACAAATGAATTGAATCAAAAAGTTGTAATGCTCATTTCATTAATTGCAAAGGTACAAACATAATTTGGAAGCAAACAGCCAGTACAAAATAAGGAAAATGCAAACAATAAGAAACAAGGTCTAATGACTATTCAAGTATGAGTATGAGTTGTCCTGTCTTCGAAAAGTAGCTGAGCTGAAGTCGACTGAAGCTTCACTTACCCTGGCAGAGGGTAGTTCTGACATTCTACGTCTAATGTTAGCTCTTATCCTGTATCGGTGTCGAGGAATCAGCTTGATGACTCACAGGTGACACTGGAATATAGAGACAGCTGGAGATGAGTCACTGGACAAATAGACGCATGCAATGAAACATGCAAGGATGCAAATGATATGCAATGCAAAGAAAATAGGATGCAAAACACACATAGCAGGATCAAGGGTTCGAGATCACAGCATGGAGTCTGGGTAAGGAACCAACCACAGGGTGTGTACTAGGGTTCTTATATCTGCATATCAAGGTTCTAAAGAGTTCCCAGAGTCGACAACCCATCTTTCGGATTTTATCAACTTCCCAATTGCTCGGTGATCGATAAAATCCTTAAGAGAGTCTCGTCTGAGCGTAGTATCGCGTAGCAATCATTTAGGATTACTCCCTCATAATCATCGCACTACATCCTAAATAGGCCAGGTGGGTAAAGGGAAACTAATGGTCATCAGTATCCCTGGCACCTAGGTCGAAAGTGGCAACGCATTCACGATTGCTCGTTCAGCATATACCACCCTCAAGAGGGCCTCAACTGAGTGTGGAACTTCAAGTCAACTCCTTTGGGATTTCTCCCTCGAAGTCTCCTTGACTATGTCCACGATCCTATCATATGTGTATGCTCAAGTCCGGGTTAGGACTTATCCTCACCACTCAAGGTAGCAACCGTGCACATAGAAAATCCAAGCACAACAGGTATATATACAGATATGAATATACAAATGTACGAGCAAGCAAAAATATAAATAACACAAATGCAAACAAGGTGGGCTTAACCCTCTTAGGGGTAGTCCCTAGTGAAGTCGCCATTTCTGTTGCGGTGAGAATCGGATAACAAGCTATTAATTAACTTGCATCGCAAGACTTTGAAATTCACCACCGAGCTTTGATTTATCCAAAGGAAAGGGTAAAGAACGAAAACCCTAAAAAGAGAATCTAGGTTCGGGGGTTAGTTATACAAAGGGAAGGTATTAGCACCCTAAGTATCTGTAGTACTCTACAGGAACCTCTTGTTAGTATTGGTGTTATGTTAATGTTTGCTTGCTAAGAGAAATTCTAAGGTAAAGACCTAGGGTATATACACTAAGTATGCCTAAGGGTGTAAAAAGAAAATGTGGAATCCGAGAAGGCATCGGATGTAAAGGAAAAAGAGGGTGGAATCCAAGAAGGCATCAGATGTAAAGGTAAAAAAGGGAAAAAGAAAAAGGTAGCTCGCTAGGATCTCGCAATCCTATGCCTACATATTCTCAAGGTGAACTTGAGAAATCAGAGCAATCGTAGTTCCCCTCACTACGGGGTAAAAGAGTGAAAAGCTTAAAAGCAAAGCTTGTAAGGATTGATTGTTTAGGAGAAGAGATTAATGGCTATCTCTTGTAAAAGGATTATGAAGGGTTAGACCGTCGTGAAGGAGAAGAGATTAATGGCTATCTCTTGTGAAAGGATTGTGAAGGGTTAGACCGTCGTGAAGGAGAAGAGATTAATGGCTATCTCTTGTGAAAGGTTAAAGAAAGGTTTAAGAGTTATAAGAGATTAATGGCTATCTCTTGGGAAGGCTAGGTTAACAGGGGATGAAGTGTTCACAGGAAAGTAGGGTCTGACAGCAAGACGCCTACGTGGAGTGCGGCGTCGTGAGATAAGGGAATAATGGACAATGCTATCCTAAATGACATGACCGTCAACTATAGGGTGCTTTCCTTTGGAATAAGGTATAAGAAACAGGGAAACAAGGAGGAAATCTCTAGCATCAAATGAGTGAAATGAATAGCAATATACAGCAAATACAACTAGAATTAAACGACAAAAACTGAACACTGGGAATTGGCTAAGAATGAAAATACGGAAAATGTCAAGATAAAGTTAAAAATTAAATAAAATCTAAAGAAACTAAAATTTAATTACAAACTAAATAGTTAATTAAAATAAATAACTAAATTCTAAATACAAGCTAATTAAATAAATTATAAATGGGTCTAAAAAAAACTAACTAATTAATTTTAATTAAAAGATTAGTTAAAATAAATAAATTTTAAAATCTAATAAAAACTAATTAAGCTAAGAATATTATTATAATTAACTAACTAATAAAAATAAAAGCTCAAATTAGCCAAATCTAAATTTTAGAACGAACTAAATTAACTTCTAATAAAACTAACAAATTCAAAATTAAAACCTAATAATAACACTAACCTATTAACTCTCAATAAAACAATAATCTAATTAATATTAATTAAGCCAGAATTAAAAAGAAAACTATATAACTAATTCCAAGAAAATTACAGAAACTAAATTCTAAAAATCAGATCTCAAAGAAACTAAAAAAAAACTAAAGCTAGAAACTTAAATTCTATAACTGAATCCTATAAAAAAATATGGGCTTAAAGAAAACGAGATTACCACAGGCCCAGAATGGACAAGACCTGGGTCGGTTTGAGGACATGGGTCGATTTGACCCAAATTGGTTTTCCTATTAACCTAAAATTAGGACTGAAACGGTAAAATCATGGCAGTGAAATAAGAAACCAGAAAGGGGAAAGAAAAATGAATCCCCTGCATCTCCCTACACGAACATACTCGTATTCCAAACTCTTCCTACCTCCTCCTTCACCGTACTCTCTCTCCGTCACAACCTCTCAATCTCATGTTCTCTCTCTCGAAATCGCACTTTCTCACACTCGGGAACAAAACAAAACAACAACCACTTAAGGTTACGAAAATGGAAACAACAGAACTCTTACGGAATCGGAGCTAGTCCGACGATTTCCAACGCCAACAACGTAAAAAACAGGTGACGCTTCTGAACTCGGCTCTTTCCCATGGTTGATTTCTCTTTCACCATTTTCGGTCCCTCTGTCTCTCACTCACAGCTTCGTTCGGCCATCTCCAATCTCTCACTCGGGATTCACCATCACACACGCTCTCTTGCAAACGAACAAACAAAGCACGACAACGATCCTTACTCCAAAACCTTCAATCGTTCGGTTTGGACGAAACTCAGGCTACACTCCGCCTTCGACCGTGAACGGCGCAAGTGATGGAATAATGAAGCAGAGTTCTTGCTTACTGTTATCACAGATTTCGGTTTAATACGGAGTTTCGATTTTGGTTCAATCATCAAGTCTATTTTTCAGTCGGTATTGGCTCAAGATTGGGAATTTAGAGTTCATACCACATCCAAAATACAAGTGCAAATAAAAGCTTGAAATACTTACCGAACCGACACCGATTTCGCAGGTAACACTTCTTACTTCAGCTTCCTTGCCTTCACTTCTTGCTCAACCTTCTTCTCTTCTTCTTCCTCTGATTTGATCTCTCCTCTATACTCTGACTTGATTCTGGAGGTTTGGTTTATTGTTGATGGTTTCTGGGATTGAAGAATGAAGGAGAAGAGGTTAGTTGGTGAGAGGGTAATGATATTGGGTGTGAAGAGAAGGTTGCAGGCGCGCAACATTATTGTGTGGTGATTGTTGTGATGGGTTTACGAGTTGTTGAGCAATGATTTTGTGAGAAAGGTTGAAGATTATGATTTTGTTATGTTCTAGTTTCCTTCTTCTTCCTTCTGGTTTGAATATGGTTTGAGGATGGGTTTTCTTAACAAGTTTTGTCCAGTTTTATATTATAGCATAGCAGCAGGTGGCGGAAAGTGTTGCTAACGTGTTGCAGAAGATGTGGAGAATGCTTTTGAGGATTTTCTGGAATCTTACAAGATTTCTGGAGTAGGCGTGGTTTTGGAGGTACGGAGAGAATCAGTTATGGGAACTTGTAGGATTTTGGGAGGATTGTGTGTGAAGTACATTTTTTGTTCAATTTTGCAAACTAGCAGAAAGTTGGGAAAGAGAAAGAGGACAAGTCCAAGTTTGTTGGTTTTGGTATCAGACAGAAGAAAAAGAATTAGAAACAAAGACAAAAGTTAAATGAAATTTAAATGGATTAGAATTAAGTTGGATTAAACTAATAATTTAAATTAAATATTAAACCTAAGTTACAATTCAAATTTTAAAATTAAAATAGAATTAAAAGTAACTAAATTTAAATTATTCTAATTAAAACTTAAAATAAAAGTAAAGCTAAAGTAAAGTTGAAATTAGATTAAATTAAAAGTTAAAACCAAAACTGAAAATGAACTAAATTAAATATAAATTAAACTAAATTGAAATTAAACAAAGCTAAAAATTATAATATAACCTAAACTATAGCAAAATTAACCAAATTAATTCTAAATAAATCTTAAGATAATAAGAACAAATTCTAATATAGAAGGATGGAATTGACAAAAAGTACATGATTATGATCAATGAAATGTTTGACTAAAAATGCAAAAAAAATGCTGACTTAGAATGATATGCAAAAGATCAGAATATCTGAGGGTAAATTTTGAGGTACAACATGAGGGATTTGTCCTGAAGGAGAAAACTTTAACTTAGTGTAGAGTAATGTCATTTTTCCTTAGGAGTTTTTCATGATAAGAGAGGGGCATTGGCTTGAATGTAAATAATCCAGAGGCTTGCCACTTACAACAGTTAGATAAAAGGAGGTTTAGCAGGATAAGAGATGGACTACAACTTGGATATTTGAATCAACAAGTGTGCCACTTATAATAGTTATCTGGAATTAAGGTTTGTTTTAAATGTGTGATATACAGAAAAATATCCTCTGACAGAGAGGTTTTTGATTTCCTCTTAGGGGATTTTGGTTTTTTGTATATGCCTTGATCAAAGCCCAAGGTTGAAGCTAAGAGATTGATTGATTCCACTGGGGAGGTCATTATACAAAGCCTAAGATGAGGCTAGAAAAGACTGACTTAACCAGAGAGTGTTTATCATGTCTTGTACAAAGCCCAAGATTGAGGCTAAAAGAGAATTGACTCTTTTGGGGATATCATTATACAAAGCCTAAGAGGAGGTTGAAAGGGGCTGACTCCACTGAGGAATATTATTATGTGTCTTGTACAAAGCCCAAGATTGAGGCTGAAAAGGGAAACTGACTCTATTGGTGAGAGGTTTTATCTGTCTTGTACAAAGCCCAAGATTGAGGCTGAAAAAGAAGATTGACTCTGCTGGAGAGTATGATTTGTCTTGTACACAACCCAAGATTGAGGCTGAAAGGAGAGATTGACTCTGCTTAGGGAGATTAATTCCCAAAGCCTAAAAGAAGGCTGGGAGGAATTGACTCTGCTGGGAAGATATTTATCCAGAGCTTAAGAGAAAGTTTAGAAGATTTTGACTTTGCTGGAGAAAGTTTATATATGTCTTGTACAAAGCCCAAGATTGATGCTAAAAAAGAGATGATTGACTCAGTTGAGGATATTTCAGGTGTCTTGTATAAAGCCCAAGATTGAGGCTGAAAAGAGGTTAACTCAACAAGAGAGTGTTTTTGAGGTTAACTCTACTGAGGAAAAATCGTTATACAAAGCCTAAGAGGAGGCTGAAAAGGCTGACTCAACAAGAGAGTGTTTTTAGGTGATTGACTCAACAAGAGAGTGCTGAAAGATGATTGACTCAACAAGAGAGTGTTGAAAGGTGATTGACTCAACAAGAGAGTGCTGAAAGGTGGTGAGAAAGAATCATTATACAAAGCCTAAGATGAGGCTTACTAAGGAATTTCTTATACAAAGTCTAAGAGGAGGCTACTTAGGGAACTTCTTATATAAAGCCTAAGAGGAGGCTAGCTTCTGCTGAGGATTATTGGGATCCAGAGGCAGGTCCAAAGTGGGGAATCAACTCTTGCTGAGGATTACAGAAGAGTTGATATATCAGATGCCTTGAGGTTCTGATAGGCTAGTGTTGTATGGATGATAAGCTGACCCTAGCTGGGGAAATTTGGGATAAATATTGAGTTTTAGAACCTATGGGTGTTTTAACTCTACTGGAGATTGATCAAATGACCAGGGTTTCTTCGGTGTTTGTAGGGAGCTTGAGAATGTCTTTGAGTTCCAAGAGGAGATTAGACTGTCCAAGTCTACTGGTATGAAAGGTTTATCTTTGTATGATGCCCAAGAGGAGGCTGATGCTTTATGGGATGAGAATCAACCCTAAATTGGTCTGAGGTTTTGACTCTTTGGAAAGACTGTTCTAACAAAGGATGACTAAGTTCTGTCTTATACCTTTAAGAGGTCTCGGGTCCTTATACTAAGCCCAAGAGAACGTATGAGAACTTCTAAGAAGCCTGGGGGTCCTTGTACAAAGCCCAAGAGGAGGCGGAGATGCTTTTAGGAAGCCCGTGGGTCCAAACTTAAGAAAAGTTCAAGAAAAGTTTCACCGGGAATAATCTTTTCTTTAGTGAACAGTTCTAGGGTTTGAAGAAATTCAAGAGAGGTTTTACCGGGAATTAATACGCTCTGGGGAAGTGAATTTCTTTGAGAATTTTCTAATAGTGACAGTCTGAGAAAAGTTTCACCGGGAATAATTCCTTTCTCTTTGTTCCATATTGTATAAGCCCAAGAGAAGGCAAGACTGTATCTGGAATTCCTATGGGGAACTAGTTTTGACTGTGTTAAAAGGGTGACCACTGGCTTTATCTAATCCTAGACCTAATTGCTGGGGAAAACTCTAAGCAGATAATATACAAGCATATATATACAGATGAAATATATACTGTATGTAAAAGAGGGTAGGAGGACTTACAGGTGAGCAAGCTTCCAGCACAAACATATATATATATATATATATATATATATATATATATGTGTGTGTGTGTGTGTGTGTGTGTGTGTGTGTGTGTGTGTGCAAGTATGTAAAAGAAAGCTGTTTAAAACTTACAGGTGAGCAAGCTTCCATTGTAACAGCTGTATGGTTAGTTGTTCAAGAAATTAAAGGAAGTTTTGATAACAACTATGAGTTTGAAACTAAATAAAAAAGGAAAGTTGTTTGGAAAAGACTGGAGCTTATACTCAAGGAGAGGCCCAAAGATTTGTTTATTTACAAAAAAGGTTGGGTCTTACAATTCAAAGAGAGGCCCAAATAAAAAACAGTAATCGTACCATTGATATGAAAATTGTATCGAGACTTATACAATGACTGAGGTCTAAAAAGGTTTTCTGTACAAATAGATGGGTCTTACAACTCAAGGAGAGGCCCAAAGTGTTTGAAAAAGAAAAGAAATGGGACTTACAACACAAGGGTAGGCCCAGATGGTTTTTTTGTTTAAAAGGCGACGATCGCGTCGTGGTTTTTGAAACACAGTGGGAAT
This sequence comes from Lathyrus tuberosus, assembly GCA_022829125.1. Lineage (NCBI taxonomy): Eukaryota > Viridiplantae > Streptophyta > Magnoliopsida > Fabales > Fabaceae > Lathyrus > Lathyrus tuberosus. The sequence continues at coordinate 17,372,916 of JALAZF010000056.1, read as the reverse complement.
TATACAACGACTGAGGCCCAAAAAGGTTTTTATTTACAAGGGATGGGTCTTACACTCTACTAGAGGCCCAAATGAAAACAACAATCTCACCGTTATTTTGAAAATCGTATCGGGACTTATACAATGACTGAGGCCCAAAATTATTTATGTACAAAAGAGAGTTGGGTCTTACACTCTATTAGAGGCCCAAAGTGTATTTTGAAATGTTTGATAAAGATCAAAATCAAAGAAACCCTAATTTCATTTCTAAAAGTAATTTTTCAAAGAAAATTAATTAAAAAATTATGAAAACACCAAATAAGTTTAAATTAACCACTTGTGATTTTTGGTTAAGGTTTAAAAAATGATGTTCTAATCACAAGATGATTTAAAACTCATTTAGTTTTGAAAAGATCAAGAGAAAAGAAATATTTTCAAATGTTTAAAAAAACAAATAAAATAAGTTCTTTATGAAAATATTAAATATATAAATAAATAATATTTTTATGTGATATTTTTGTAGAATAAAATATTTTAACATTTTTATGACTTTTTGCAAAAAGAACCAATAAAAAATGATAAACAATGAATGAGAATTTAATTTTCAAAGTTATTAAAAAGATGGTAAAAAAATGACAAGAAAACAAGTGGTAAAAAATTAGAAATGCCCCCCCCCCCCCCCCCCCCCCCCCCCCAAGGTTTGAACCCACACCCTTGGGGTGGAGAGTTCAAAATTTTACCAACTGAGCCATGTGTGTGGGCTGATGGAGAATGGCAAGGGTGTATAATATGTGAAGAAATCCTTTGAAAAATGGTTAAAAAATAAAATCAAAAGGTCTAGGGCGAGGGGGATTCGAACCCCAGACCTCTCACTCGCTCACACACACACAGACACAGACACAAATACTAGTGTTTCCATTAGGGCGCAATGCCAATTCAGTTATATTGTGGCAACTGAATAATATATAGCAAAACTAGTTGGATTTCTGAAGAAATGGCGCCATGGCCATCTTCTTCCTCCAAGCTTCATCCGATTTGCAAAATGCATCCTATCTCCCTTGTTTTTCAACCATTTCACACGATCCAAATATGAAAATCGTGCGTTTTTAAACAAGGAACACAATGGCAATATTCAATTTTGTTTAAATTAAGCAAATCAAAAGATAACAAGTTGAAATCAGAAGAACCTTAATAATTGCAAGAGCTTAATGAAATCCTATACACAAACTATAAACAATAACTGATTGAGGCTAAGAGTTTAAGGTTTACCTCTTGTAGCTGGTGATCAAATTCTGGTTTGTAGGTGTTACAGATATGTTCCAATGATCTGGACAGCTTCCTTAGGTGCCAAGGAGTGTGTTTGAATGCTTAGAGTGAATTGAAATGAGCAGGAACTGGTTGCGGTACCTTAACTGCAACTCTGTCAAGAACTTGAGCAATTGGCTGGTGATTTGATGAATTTGATGTTCCAGATGTTGTGTTAGTGTTTAGATCACTCACATATGATGTTTATGAGGTGTGTGTGTGTGTGTGTGTGATTGGTTTGGTTGGAATTACTCTCAATCTCAAAACTCGATAGTGACTTTAGTTAGAAGGAAAAATTATAGTGAAAGGGAGATTTTGAGTAAAGCATCAGTTTGGGTGCTTTGGTGTACTCAAACTGATCACAAATGAGCTCTATTTATAGTAGAGCAAGTTTGTTTTGGCTGCAATAGCGAATGGTAACTGCAGCAGGTTTGTGGCAACTGCAATTGTCTTGATGAATGCCACCTCTATGCATTAGTTAAATGCTTGGAAACAAAATTGACCATTTGAAGCATCTTGAATTTTAGGAGTGTCATGCCTAAACATAGATCCATGGACTTGTGAGGCTTGTGGATCAGTGTTTGTCCCTTGGTTGTTCCCTCTTGAGGTGTGCAGATGGATAACCATGCTTGTTATTGCACAAATTGATCAATTCGAGCAACAATGCATAAATCCGCCTTGCAAAAATAAGTGAAAAATGCCATTTTCAATGGATCATATCTTCTTGCTCAAGTTGAGTTATGGGAGGCTCTTGTACTTTTTAAAGAGTCCTCATATGGTATTATCCATGTATGATCATAGTTTGTCTTGAAACTATTTGGATCCCATTGAAAAATCCTCATGAAGATTGGTGTTCAAGGCTGGTAATTTAGGCAGATTTTCACTAAGTGTTAAAAAAAGTGTTATTTTCTTCATTTTTGTGATTTTGATCACTCCATAACTTAAAATCCATGAAGAATTGGAGTTTGATGTAGTTGAAGCTTTTGTAGAGTGTAGAAAGACCTACAAATCAGGCATTGGATCACCCAAAATGGTTGCTTGGATAAAAAGTTATGATCCTTGAAAGTTGGCACCAAAACCATCCAAATTTAGTAAAGTTTGCCAAAAAAGTCATGTTTTGACTTTTGGCTCTGGAGCGGTTCGGCGCGTAAAAACCCTAATTCCCGTCTTTTGGGGAATGCATGCTCTGAGGGTAATTTAGCTTTGAAAATGGTTTCCTAGGGTTATTTTGAGAATGTTGAGTCACATGTTGGAGTCTTGGCTCATCCTCTTGTGAAAATCTCACTCTTGAGGTCCCGGTCGTCCAAAACCCTAATTCGGCGACATCAGGTGTTTTGAGGCTCAAACCACTTGGAATGTGGAAAGTTTTGTGCTTGATTTTTGATGTGAGGGTCCTCTTGATCCTTTGTGGATGTTTGAGAGGTTAGACAGGTTGAAGATCATGTCATTTCTTGATTGATCCTTTGTTTAAGTGCTCTGAGAGGGCTTAAAACCCTAATTCTTGATTGTAGTGGATGCTCGACATTCTTTGAGTAGATTGATGAGGTATGATGGCACATCCATATTGTGGAAATTATTTGCACAATGATGGGGAATCTTGGTGGTCAAAATTTGGTGTATAACAGATGCCCCTATTTAATCTTCTTGGACCCGAAGGTGTGAATGGCGAAGATATTTGGACATTCTGGGTGCAAGAGGATTAAATATCGGAATACCCGAAATTTTGACTGTAGTTATGAATGGCAGTTTGCTCATCCATCTTCTTTTGCTAAGCAATGATACTTAGAAAAGGGTGAAACTTCCCCTCGATCCTGGTCTTCAGCCACGGAACTGGTCTCAGTTTCTTTTGAAATAAACTTCCCCTCGATCCTGGTCTTCAACCAAGGAACTGATCTAAGTTTCTGAAATAAACATCTCCTCGATGTTGTATGTGAGCCCTTATGAATATTGGAAAGATAGGTTTGTGCGAGTGAGGGGGCGAGGTGGTGCCTTTCAGGTGACTTTAGGGGAAACATGCGTCTCTTGCTTCCCTTTGTAGTGGACGTCACACTACTACGAAAAACATATACAACAACGGTTGGAAAAGGGATAATATCACGCGTGATCTGCCGTTGTTACGTAGGGTGTAGTTATATATGCGCTACTTACAATCACGGTCTTATGACCGTTGTAGAAAACCTGAAAGCGCGCGATATATTATCACGGTTGATAACCTAACCATTGTAATATATTAAAGGTCCAAGGTTTGTTTCCCAACGCATTTTACATATATAAGCACGATTTTCTATGACAACCGTGGTTATATCATATATTAAAACTATACAACCACAATCATAATTAAAAACCGTCGTTAAATTATATGCTTTTTAAAAATAAAAAAAAATTTTCATTTTGAAAATTTTCCATTTTTAACCTGTATTATTTAAACAGCAACAACAATTGAAGATATATTTCTGCATTGTGTTCCATTTTATAACCTGTATTGTTTAAAGTGTAACAGAGTAGAAACAACAGTTGAAGATATGTTTCTGCATTGTACATGTTCCATTAGTGGTACATTCTAAAAGTTTCCACAACTGATGATGACCTCTTGCATATTCAGCTTGTAACGGTACCAAGGGATATCTCTACTAGTCAAGGACACCAGAAACTAAGCCCATTCTCCATTATACATTTCACCGACATGAGCATTAGGCTTGACCATACATGTAATAAGCCAGTTATAAAGCAAAGTGGGCATCAGATCAAAGTTCCATTCTTCTTTTCATGACAAGTATGCAAGGTATGAAAGATGTCTGCTAGGAGTGGGTGAACCAAGCTTTGTTTTTATTTCCACACAACCCAAAAAACACTGATGGCAGCTGAGTCTACAAAACCTTCATGAGTTGGAAATAGTACTAGCCCATAAATGAGAAGAGCTAATATGTTTGCCAATGCATCCCATTGACGTGTCAGAAACAATCTCCAACTTCTTCTTCTAAAAAAGCACTCCAAAATCGGAAAATTCTCCCTATTTTTCTAATTTGCTAATGCATTAGAAATGGGTATCTGAAGTGAAAGAGCCAACGTCTCTACTTCGGGTATCTGACCAATCTTGTTGTAAGGTGTCTTTCCCTTCATAGAAAACTTCAAAAGTCTGTCGAATTTCTCCAAGGTAGGAGCCAACTGAAAATCTTGGAACAGGAAGCTTCGAAGCGGAGGTTTATAAAACTGAGCTAGGACAGTGATGACAGGTTTCTTAACATCAACTCTGAGGAAATCTTGAGTGTGAGCAGACTTTCCTGGTAAGGTAGATCTAAAGCACGAGGGAAGCTCTTTCAAAAGTCTCGGTATGTGGGTAACATCTGGAATTATTGCTTTGAGCGGTAATGGCTTTCTTCTTACTAAACCCACTACAAGCTATTTTGTGCTAACAATTTTTGGGTACAAAGATTCCCTGAAAACAAAGTTGATATGAGTGTTATGATGTCATGCAGATGAATATGAATGCATGGTAAAGGGTTTAGGATATGATAATTAACTCACAACATCCTATTTGGTAGGCTTCTTAATAGATAGTTCTAGGTTGACTACCCATAATCCCACTCACAGGATAGTTTCTAAGTTTTTGGATAGGGGGCTCAGAGTCACAAACCTTAGTCGTATCAACGTCATGCAAACGACTAGTTGTTTTACGACAAGAGTTACGAAAAGGTCTCTTCTGAGCGGAGCTTTCATATTGGTTGCAACAAGGAGTGGTCCTTGATGTCCAACATTATGTAACCACCAAAGCAAAAACTGGTTCAAAGGGGGGTCCTAGAGTCATGGACCCTTCATGATTCAACGTCATGCAATAGGCAACAGGCTAGCTGTTTTATAACAAGATCTATAAATAGGTTTACTCTAGAGGGGTCTTCATGCTAGGCACACAAGGAGTTTACCCTTGGTGACTAACACTACACAACATCTAAATCTAACCTATGTTTTCTCTCTTCTTTTTCCAAAGCTCGGCTGCAGAGCTTTAATCATGATATCAAATCCCAAAACCCACACATAAATATATATACATATATAAAAATGAGATAAAGTAGAGATAAAAAAACATATAATAAATAAGAAAAAAAACAAACAAAGCTAACACACATACAAAAACCTAACTAAACTAGGGTTGACTCACTTAGGGATGGGAAATTCCCCAGCAGAGTCGCCATCTGGCGTACCTCAAAAAATGAGAACGACCTCGCGAAGCGCAATCGCATGCTCGCGGAATGGATTTAACAGAGTCGTCACCGATCTTTATTTATTCCCATAGAGGGGAAGGGAAAATATCGAATAAAACCCCTAAAAAGAAAGACAAAGATATGGTCATCGTAACCAATATCTGGGTTCGGGAGTCGGTTATGCAAGAGGAAGGTATTAACACCCCCTCACGTCCGTTGTACTCAACGTGAACAATTTATTTAGGGTCGAATGTATGTTAGCTAATGTTAATTTCTAATCTTTTGCTTATTGAGTTAGGAAAGGAGGGATAAGAGAAATGCTTTTTTAGATTTTTATTAAAGAGAGGGGGGCCTAAGGGTTTTTTTTTACTAGGGGGCCTGACAAGATTTCATAATCCTACTCCTACGTATCTCAAAAGAGAAATCAAGGTACACGTAGTTCTGGAACTACAGGGATAAAGGGAAAAGGTGGCTCGAAAAGGATTAGGGTCCTTGTGCCTACGTATTCTCATTGATAAATGAGATATCAGCGCGTCAGTACTTCTGGTTAAAACTAGTTTGTTTGTTGGTCGATTTTAGCGAAAGATATTTAGTGGCATTTGGGAGAAAACATTGCTTTACCCAAAACAGGTGAGGAACGAACGTTTGCATCACAACAGAATGGATTTACAAATCAACATTCGTGGGAAACACCTCTTTTCTCAACTCAAAATAGTTTATGGGCGAAGCAATGTTTTATGTCATCTCAAGACACAATATCTCACGTTTATGAAAAAGTTTTTAGGATTAATCGCATGGCGGCGAGAAAAATAGTTTGATTGGTTGGATGTATTTTAGGTGAATGACGAACATTTGATGAGAATCAATTGTTCAAAGAGTTACGCTAAGATGCTAGACCCCAACGGCTCCTATTCATTTAAGTTGTAATGAAAATTGTTTGATGTACAATTAACGCTTGATAATAATCAATTGCTCAAAGAGTTACGCCATGATGCTAGATCTTAACGACCTTTATTCGTCCAAGTTGATATTAAATGTTTTAGGGACGAAAGAAAAGAATGACCGGCTATCCCAAAGTGCGAGGCATGAGACCAATCATTCGAGGATTCTGCTAGAATGCTAGATTCCAACAGTCCTCTTCTTTCGAGATTAATTAAGAAAAATATTTTAACGTTCGATTTTAAAAAATCACTCGATGCTCGAATGAGGTTTGATTCGTAAGTTCAAAATAGTTCGAGTTAGTAATGCTTTAAAATGACTAGCTTGATCTTAAATGTTCGAAACTTATCTTGAGATTAATCATGTATCCATTGTCTTGTCTTATCTTAAATAAATGATGGTCTAAACACCACATTAGATAGACTATAAAGTATAACATATAATTATCCACAACTTTAAATGGCAAGACAAAAAAAACCTACTTATACGCAAACGAAAGTCAAATGAATTGAGTCAAACTGATTTGAGATATTTCTAAGTACAATTTTTAAAGTTTTTTATATTTAAATTACTAAAAAAGGAAATGATAATAAAGAGTTGTAAACAAGAAACATAACCATTTTTAAAAAATAATGAAAACTAAATTATTTCTTATGATAAACACTAGTTTCTAAAACATAAAATAAAATAAGCGAAATTATTGTCTAGGTCTTTTAAGTTATTTTAAAATATCAAGTTAGTGTCTTAAGTTTTTTTTGTAACGCTTTGGTCCTTTATTAAAAATATCTGTTACAATAAATTAAAAACTCATATATCATTTGAACTGATTTGTCACGCTGATCACGAATATGTAATTAATTTTACGTTTGATTGTGTATTTTGGTCGGATCGAAGATTTTTAATTATGTATTTCGTCAATTTTTACCTGATTCTCATGAACCATAAATTGTTTGATAAATTTGATTGCATATTCGTGATTAGCGCGAAAAACCAATTCAAATGATATATGACTTTGCAATTTATTATGACAGAGATTTTTTTAAAAAAAGGGACCAAAGCGTTATCTAAAAAACTTAAGGGACTAAGTTGATATTTTAAAATAACTTAAAGGACAGAAACAATAGTTTTACCAAAAAAGATATAGTAAAATGGACGTAGAGGCGCAGAAACAAGATGAGGAGGGTGCGACCCAAATCTGGACATGGCTGGAGCAGATGGGTTGGCTGGGTCTCTCTCTCTCTCTGTGTGTGACCCGGTATGGAGTTAGCTTGAATGAATCAAAAGGGAAAGGAAACCCTAGTTCAGCCGCTTCAACACAATTGTTAACAAATGATTTCCAACAGAGATCCAAATGTAAACACAAAAGAAAAACATATGATTCCTCTCCTCGCTCTCTTCTTTCTCGTTTTCTCTGTTCTCTCATTTTACTAGCTCTTATCTTGTTATCATCTCACGATTTCTCTCTGTGAATCGCCCTAATAAACACGGTTTCACCAGATTCAAGCAAGAAAGAAAACATAAACATTTATCACATAAACGAACAAGCCATAAACAAACAACATTCAAGAATCGGTTCACACAAAGCAAACATCAGAAACAAACAACTTAGAAAAACCTTCTCCCTAACTCAAGTGACTTTCTAAACTTTATGTGTTAACAAAAACTGATTGTTCTTCCTAAGAATTTGAAAAGTGACTTTTTTTGAATTATTGTGTATTTAAAAAACTTCTTATGATCTTCTGTCCTCCTCCTTTTGTTCTTCTTGTTCACAAATTTATATATGTCTTGTACAAAGCCCAAGATTGATGCTAAAAAAGAGATGATTGACTCAGTTGAGGATATTTCAGGTGTCTTGTATAAAGTCCAAGATTGAGGCTGAAAAGAGGTTAACTCAACAAGAGAGTGTTTTTGAGGTTAACTCTACTGAGGAAAAATCGTTATACAAAGCCTAAGAGGAGGCTGAAAAGGCTGACTCAACAAGAGAGTGTTTTTAGGTGATTGACTCAACAAGAGAGTGCTGAAAGATGATTGACTCAACAAGAGAGTGTTGAAAGGTGATTGACTCAACAAGAGAGTGCTGAAAGGTGGTGAGAAAGAATCATTATACAAAGCCTAAGATGAGGCTTACTAAGAAATTTCTTATACAAAGTCTAAGAGTAGGCTACTTAGGGAACTTCTTATATAAAGCCTAAGAGGAGGCTAGCTTCTGCTGAGGATTATTAGGATCCAGAGGCAGGTCCAAAGTGGGGAACCAACTCTTGCTGAGGATTACAGAAGAATTGATATATCAGATGCCTTGAGGTTCTGATAGGCTAGTGTTGTATGGATGATAAGCTGACCCTAGCTGGGGAAATTTGGGATAAAGATTGAGTTTTAGAACCTATGGGTGTTTTAACTCTACTGGAGATTGATCAAATGACCAGGGTTTCTTCGGTGTTTGTAGGGAGCTTGAGAATGTCTTTGAGTTCCAAGAGGAGATTAGACTGTTCAAGTCTACTGGTATGAAAGGCTTATCTTTGTATGATGCCCAAGAGGAGGCTGATGCTTTATGGGATGAGAATCAACCCTAAATTGGTCTGAGGTTTTGACTCTTTTGAAAGACTGTTCTAACAAAGGATGACTAAGTTCTGTCTTATACCTTTAAGAGGTCTCGGGTCCTTATACTAAGCCCAAGAGAACGTATGAGAACTTCTAAGAAGCCTGGGGGTCCTTGTACGAAGCCCAAGAGGAGGCAGAGATGTTTTTAGGAAGCCCGTGGGTCCAAACTTAAGAAAAGTTCAAGAAAAGTTTCACCGGGAATAATCTTTTCTTTAGTGAACAGTTCTAGGATTTGAAGAAATTCAAGAGAGGTTTCACCGGGAATTAATCCTCTCTGGGGAAGTGAATTTCTTTGACAATTTTCTAATAGTGACAGTCTGAGAAAAGTTTCACCGGGAATAATTCCTTTCTCTTTGTTCCATATTGTATAAGCCCAAGAGAAGGCAAGACTGTATTTGGAATTCCTATGGGGAACTAGTTTTGACTGTGTTAAAAGAGTGACCACTGGCTTTATCTAATCCTAGACCTAATTGCCGAGGAAAACTCTAAGCAAATAATATACAGGCATATATATACAGATGAAATATATACTGTATGTAAAAGAGGGTAGGAGGACTTACAGGTGAGCAAGCTTCCAGCACAAACATATATATATATATATATATATATATATATATATATATATAAATATATATATATATATGTGTGTGTGTGTGTGTGTGTGCAAGTATGTAAAAGAAAGCTGTTTAAAACTTACAGGTGAGCAAGCTTCCATTGTAACAGCTGTATGGTTAGTTGTTCAAGAAATTAAAGGAAGTTTTGATAACAACTATGAGTTTGAAACTAAATAAAAAAGGAAAGTTGTTTGGAAAAGACTGGAGCTTATACTCAAGGAGAGGCCCAAAGATTTGTTTATTTACAAAAAAGGTTGGGTCTTACAATTCAAAGAGAGGCCCAAATAAAAAACAGTAATCGTACCATTGATATGAAAATTGTATCGAGACTTATACAATGACTGAGGTCTAAAAAGGTTTTCTGTACAAATAGATGGGTCTTACAACTCAAGGAGAGGCCCAAAGTGTTTGAAAAAGAAAAGAAATGGGACTTACAACACAAGGGTAGGCCCAGATGGTTTTTTTGTTTAAAAGGCGACGATCGCGTCGTGGTTTTTGAAACACAGTGGGACTTATACAACGACTGACGCCCAAAAAGGTTTTTATTTACAAGGGATGGGTCTTACACTCTATTAGAGGCCCAAATGAAAATAACAATCTCACCGTTATTTTGAAAATCGTATCGGGACTTATACAATGACTGAGGCCCAAAATTATTTATGTACAAAAGAGAGTTGGGTCTTACACTCTATTAGAGGCCCAAAGTGTATTTTGAAATGTTTGATAAAGATCAAAATCAAAGAAACCCTAATTTCATTTCTAAAAGTAATTTTTCAAAGAAAATTAATTAAAAAATTATAAAAACACCAAATAAGTTTAAATTAACCACTTGTGATTTTTGGTTAAGGTTTGAAAAATGATGTTCTAATCACAAGATGATTTAAAACTCATTTAGTTTTGAAAAGATCAAGAGAAAAGAAATATTTTCAAATGTTTAAAAAAACAAATAAAATAAGTTCTTTATGAAAATATTAAATATATAAATAAATAATATTTTTATGTGATATTTTTATAGAATAAAATATTTTAACATTTTTATGACTTTTTGCAAAAAGAACCAATAAAAAATGATAAACAATGAATGAGAAATTAATTTTCAAAGTTATTAAAAAGATGGTAAAAAAATGACAAGAAAACAAGTGGTAAAAAATTAGAAATGCCCCCCCCCCCCCCCCCCCCCCCCCCCACCCACACAAGGTTTGAACTCACGCCCTTGGGGTGGAGAGTTCAAAATTCTACCAACTGAGCCATGTGCGTGGGTTGATGGAGAATGGCAAGGGTGTATAATATGTGAAGAAATCCTTTGAAAAATGGTTAAAAAATAAAATCAAAAGGTCTAGGGCGAGGGGGATTCGAACCCCAGACCTCTCGCTCGCTCACACACACAGACACAGACACAAATACTAGTGTTTCCATTAGAGCGCAATGCCAATTCAGTTATATTGTGGCAACTGAATAATATATAGCAAAACTAGTTGGATTTCTGAAGAAATGGCGCCATGGCCATCTTCTTCCTCCAAGCTTCATCCGATTTGCAAAATGCATCCTATCTCCCTTGTTTCTCAACCATTTCACACGATCCAAATATGAAAATCGTGCGTTTTTAAACAAGGAACACAATGGCAATATTCAATTTTGTTTAAATTAAGCAAATCAAATGATAACAAGTTGAAATCAGAAGAACCTTAATAATTGCAAGAGCTTAATGAAATCCTATACACTAACTATAAACAACAACTGATTGAGGCTAAATGATCTACAAACATTCAGAAACACAATGGTAATTTAAAAATATGTTTATGATGCATGATTCATTGAGTTTGAGAGTTTAAGGTTTAGCTCTTGTAGCTGGTGATCAAATTCTGGTTTGGAGGTGTTACAGATATGTTCCAATGATCTGGGCAGCTTCCTTAGGTGCCAACGAGTGTGTTTGAATGCTTAGAGTGAATTGAAATGAGCGGGAACTGGTTGTGGTACCTTAACTGCAACTCTGTCAAGAACTTGAGCAATTGGCTGGTGATTTGATGAATTTGATGTTCCAGATGTAGTGTTAGTGTTTAGATCACTCACATATGATGTTTATGAGGTGTGTGTGTGTGTGTGTGTGTGTGTGTGTGTGTGATTGGTTTGGTTAGAATTACTCTCAATCTCAAAACTCGATAGTGACTTTAGTTAGAAGGCAAAATTGGAGTGAAAGGGAGATTTTGAGTAAAGCATCAGTTTGGGTGCTTTGGTGTACTCAAACTGATCACAAATAAGCTCTATTTATAGTAGAGCAAGTTTGTTTTGGCTGCAATAACGAATGGTAACTGCAGCAGGTTTGTGGCAACTGCAATTGTCTTGATGAATGCCACCTCTATGCATCAGTTAAATGCTTCGAAACAAAATTGACCTTTTGAAGCATCTTGAATTTTAGGAGTGTCATGCCTAAACATAGATCCATGGACTTGTGAGGCTTGTGGATCAGTGTTTGTCCCTTGGTTGTTCCCTCTTGAGGTGTGCAGATGGATAACCATGCTTGTTATTGCACAAATTGATCAATTTGAGCAACAATGCATACATCCGCCTTGCAAAAATAAGTGAAAAACGCCATTTCAATGGATTATATCTTCTTGCTCAAGTTGAGTTATGGGAGGCTCTTGTACTTTTTAAAGAGTCCTCATATGGTATTATCCATGTATGATCATAGTGTGTCTTAAAACTATTTGGATCCCATTGAAAAATCCTCATGAAGATTGGTGTTCAAGGCTTGTAATTTAGGCATATTTTCACTAAGTGTTAAAAAAAGTGTTATTTTCTTCATTTTTGTGATTTTGATCACTCCATAACTTAAAATCCATGAAGAATTGGAGTTTGATGTAGTTGAAGCTTTTGTTGAGTGTAGAAAGACCTACAAACCAGGCATTGGATCACCCAAAATGGTTGCTTGGATAAAAAGTTATGATCCTTGAAAGTTGGCACCAAAACCATCCAAATTTAGTAAAGTTTGCCAAAAAAGTCATGTTTTGACTTTTGGCTCCGGAGCGGTTCGGCGCGTAAAAACCCTAATTCCCGACTTTTGGGGAATGCATCCTCTGAGGGTAATTTAGCTTTGAAAATGGATTCCTATGGTTATTTTGTGAATGTTGAGTCACATGTTGGAGTCTTGGCTCATCCTCTTGTGAAAATCTCACTCTTGAGGTCCCGGTCGTCCAAAACCCAAATTCGGCGACATCAGGTGTTTTGAGGCTCAAACCACTTGGAATGTGGCAACTTTTGTGCTTGATTTTTCATGTGAGGGTCCTCTTGATCCTTTGTGGATGTTTGAGAGGTTAGACAAGTTGAAGATCATGTCATTTCTTGATTGATCCTTTGTCTAAGTGCTCTGAGAGGGCTTAAAACCCTAATTCTTGATTATAGTGGATGCTCGACAATCTTTGAGGAGATTGATGAGGTATGATGGCACATCCATATTGTGGAAATTATTTGCACAATGATGGGGAATCTTGGTGGTCAAAATTTGGTGTATTACAGATGCCCCTATTTAATCTTCTTGGACCCGAGGTGTGAATGGCGAAGATATTTGGACTTTCTGGGTGCAAGAGGATTAAATATCGGAATACCCAAAATTTTGACTGTAGTTATGAATGGCAGTTTGCTCATCCATCTTCTTTTTCTAAGCAATGATACTTAGAAAAGGGTGAAACTTCCCCTTGATCCTGGTCTTCAGCCACGGAACTGGTCTTAGTTTCTTTTGAAATAAACTTCCCCTCGATCCTGGTCTTCAGCCAAGGAACTGATCTAAGTTTCTGAAATAAACTTCTCCTCGATCCTGTATGTGAGCCCTTATGAATATTGGAAAGATAGGTTTGTGCGAGTGAGGGGGCGAGGTGGTGCCTTTCTGGTGACTTTAGGGGAAACATGTGTCTCTTGCTTCCCCTTGTAGTGGACGTCACACTACTACGAAAAACATATACAACAACGGTTGGAAAAGGGATAATATCACGCGTGATCTGCCGTTGTTACGTAGGGTGTACTTATATATGCGCTACTTACAATCACGGTCCTATGACCGTTGTAGAAAGCCTGAAAGCGCGCAATATATTATCACGGTTGATAACCTAACCATTGTAATATATTAAAGGTCCAAGGTTTGTTTCCCAACACATTTTACATATATAACCACGATTTTCTATGACAACCGTGATTATATCATATATTAAAACTATACAACCACAATCATAATTAAAAACCGTCGTTAAATTATATGCTTTTTAAAAATAAAAAAAATTTTGCATTTTGAAAATTTTCCATTTTTAACCTGTATTATTTAAACAGCAACAACAATTGAAGATATATTTCTGCATTGTGTTCCATTTTATAACCTGTATTGTTTAAAGTGTAACAGAGTAGAAACAACAGTTGAAGATATGTTTCTGCATTGTACATGTTCCATTAGTGGTACATTCTAAAAGTTTCCACAACTGATGATGACCTCTTGCATATTCAGCTTGTAACGGCACTAAGGGATATCTCTACTAGTCAAGGACACCAGAAACTAAGCCCATTCTCCATTATACATTTCACCGACATGAGCATTAGGCTTGACCATACATGTAATAAGCCAGTTATAAAGCAAAGGGGGCATCAGATCAAAGTTCCATTCTTCTTTTCATGACAAGTATGCAAGGTATGAAAGATGTCTGCTAGGAGTGGGTGAACCAAGCTTTGTTTTTATTTCCACACAACCCAAAAAACACTGATGGCAGCTGAGTCTACAAAACCTTCATGAGTTGGAAATAGTACTAGCCCATAAATGAGAAGAGCTAATATGTTTGCCAATGCATCCCATTGACGTGTCAGAAACAATCTCCAGCTTCTTCTTCTAAAAAAGCACTCCAAGATCGAAAAATTCTCCCTATTTTTCTAATTTGCTAATGCATTAGAAATGGGTATCTGAAGTGAAAGAGCCAACGTCTCTACTTCGGGTATCTGACCAATCTTGTTGTAAGGTATCTTTCCATTCATAGAAAAATTCAAAAGTCTGTCGAATTTCTCCAAGGTAGGAGCCAACTGAAAATCTTGGAACAGGAAGCTTCGAAGCGGAGGTTCATAAAACTGAGCTAGGGCAGTGATGACAGGGTTCTTAACATCAACTCTGAGGAAATCTTGAGTGTGAGCAGACTTTTCTGGTAAGGTAGATCTAAAGCACGAGGGAAGCTCTTTCAAAAGTCTCGGTATGTGGGTAACATCTGGAATTATTGCTTTGAGCGGTAATGGCTTTCTTCTTACTAAACCCACTACAAGCTATTTTGTGCTAACAATTTTTGGGTACAAAGATTCCCTGAAAACAAAGTTGATATGAGTGTTATGATGTCATGCAGATGAATATGAATGCATGGTAAAGGGTTTAGGATATGATAATTAACTCACAACATCCTATTTGGTAGGCTTCTTAATAGATAGTTCTAGGTTGACTACCCATAATCCCACTCACAGGATAGTTTCTAAGTTTTTGGATAGGGGTCTCAGAGTCACAAACCTTAGTCGTATCAACGTCATGCAAACGACTAGTTGTTTTATGGCAAGAGTTACGAAAAGGTCTCTTCTGAGCGGAGCTTTCATATTGGTTGCAACAAGGAGTGGTCCTTGATGTCCAACATTATGTAACCACCAAAGCAGAAACT
This sequence comes from Lathyrus tuberosus, assembly GCA_022829125.1. Lineage (NCBI taxonomy): Eukaryota > Viridiplantae > Streptophyta > Magnoliopsida > Fabales > Fabaceae > Lathyrus > Lathyrus tuberosus. The sequence continues at coordinate 17,357,616 of JALAZF010000056.1, read as the reverse complement.
AGTTCAAAGGGGGGTCCTAGAGTCATGGACCCTTCATGATTCAACGTCATGCAACAGGCAACAGGCTAGCTGTTTTATAACGAGATCTATAAATAGGTTTACTCTAGAGGGGTCTTCATGCTAGGCACACAAGGAGTTTACCCTTGGTGACTAACACTACACAACATCTAAATCTAACCTATGTTTTCTCTCTTCTTTTTCCAAAGCTCGGCTGCAGAGCTTTAATCATGATATCAAATCCCAAAATCCACACATGAATATATATACATATATAAAAATGAGATAAAGTAGAGATAAAAAACATATAATAAATAAGAAAAAAAACAAACAAAGCTAACACACATACAAAAACCTAACTAAACTAGGGTTGACTCACTTAGGGATGGGAAATTCCCTAGCAGAGTCGCCATCTGGCGTACCTCAAAAAATGAGAACGACCTCGCGAAGCGCAATCGCATGCTCGCGGAATGGACTTAACAGAGTCGTCACCGATCTTTATTTATTCCCATAGAGGGGAAGGGAAAATATCGAATAAAACCCCTAAAAAGAAAGACAAAGATATGGTCATCGTAACCAATATCTGGGTTCGGGAGTCGGTTATGCAAGAGGAAGGTATTAACACCCCCTCACGTCCGTTGTACTCAACGTGAACAATTTAGTTAGGGTCGAATGTATGTTAGCTAATGTTAATTTCTAATCTTCTGCTTATTGAGTTAGGAAATGAGAGATAAGAGAAATTCTTTTTAAGATTTTTATTAAAGAGAGGGGGGCCTAAGGGTTTTTTTTACTAGGGGGCCTGACAAGATTTCATAATCCTACTCCTACGTATCTCAAAAGAGAAATCAAGGTACACGTAGTTCTGGGACTACAGGGATAAAGGGAAAAGGTGGCTCGAAAAGGATTAGGGTCCTTGTGCCTACGTATTCTCATTGATAAATGAGATATCAGCGCGTCAGTACTTCTGGTTAAAACTAGTTTGTTTGTTGGTCGATTTTAGCGAAAGATATTTAGTGGCATTTGGGAGAAAACATTGCTTTACCCAAAACAGGTGAGGAACGAACGTTTGCATCACAACAGAATGGATTTACAAATCAACATTCGTGGGAAACACCTCTTTTCTCAACTCAAAATAGTTTATGGGCGAAGCAATGTTTTGTGTCATCTCAAGACACAATATCTCACGTTTATGAAAAAGTTTTTAGGATTAATCGCATGGCGGCGAGAAAAATAGTTTGATTGGTTGGATGTATTTTAGGTGAATGACGAACATTTGATGAGAATCAATTGTTCAAAGAGTTACGCTAAGATGCTAGACCCCAACGACTCCTATTCATTTAAGTTGTTATGAAAATTGTTTGATGGACAATTAACGCTTGATAATAATCAATTGCTCAAAGAGTTACGCCATGATGCTAGATCTTAACGACCTTTATTCGTCCAAGTTGATATTAAATGTTTTAGGGACGAAAGAAAAGAATGACCGGCTATCCCAAAGTGCGAGGCATGAGACCAATCATTCGAGGATTCTGCTAGAATGCTAGATTCCAACAGTCCTCTTCTTTCGAGTTTAATTAAGAAAAATATTTTAACGTTCGATTTTAAAAAATCACTCGATGCTCGAATGAGGTTTGATTCGTAAGTTCAAAATAGTTCGAGTTAGTAATGCTTTAAAATGATTAGCTTGATCTTAAATGTTCGAAACTTATCTTGAGATTAATCATGTATCCATTGTCTTGTCTTATCTTAAATAAATGATGGTCTAAACACCACATTAGATAGACTATAAAGTATAACATATAATTATCCACAACTTTAAATGGCAAGAAAAAAAAACCTACTTATACGCAAACGAAAGTCAAATGAATTGAGTCAAACTGATTTGAGATATTTCTAAGTACAATTTTTAAAGTTTTTTATATTTATATTACTAAAAAAGGAAATGATAATAAAGAGTTGTAAACAAGAAACATAACCATTTTTTAAAAATAATGAAAACTAAATTATTTCTTATGATAAACACTAGTTTCTAAAACATAAAATAAAATAAGCGAAATTATTGTCTAGGTCCTTTAAGTTATTTTGAAATATCAAGTTAGTCTCTTAAGTTTTTTTTGTAACGCTTTGGTCCTTTATTAAAAATTTCTGTTACAATAAATTAAAAACTCATATATCATTTGAACTGATTTGCCACGCTGATCACGAATATGTAATTAATTTTACGATTGATTGTGTATTTTTGTCGGATCGAAGATTTTTAATTATGTATTTCGTCAATTTTTACCTGATTCTCATGAACCATAAATTGTTTGATAAATTTGATTGCATATTCGTGATTAGCGCGAAAAACCAATTCAAATGATATATGACTTTGCAATTTATTATGACAGAGATTTTTTTAAAAAAAGGGACCAAAGCGTTATCTAAAAAACTTAAGGGACTAAGTTGATATTTTAAAATAACTTAAAGGACAGAAACAATAGTTTTACCAAAAAAGATATAGTAAAATGGACGTAGAGGCGCAGAAACAAGATGAGGAGGATGCGACCCAAATCTGGACATGGCTGGAGCAGATGGGTTGGCTGGGTCTCTCTCTCTCTGTGTGTGACCCGGTTTGGAGTTAGCTTGAATGAATCAAAAGGGAAAGGAAACCCTAGTTCAGCCGCTTCAACACAATTGTTAACAAATGATTTCCAACAGAGATCCAAATGTAAACACAAAAGAAAAACATATGATTCCTCTCCTCACTCTCTTTTTTCTCGTTTTCTCTGTTCTCTCATTTTACTAGCTCTTATCTTGTTATCATCTCACGATTTCTCTCTGTGAATCGCCCTAATAAACACGGTTTCACCAGATTCAAGCAAGAAAGAAAACATAAACATCTATCACATAAACGAACAAGCCATAAACAAACAACATTCAAGAATCGGTTCACACAAAGCAAACATCAGAAACAAACAACTTAGAAAAACCTTCTCCCTAACTCAATTGACTTTCTAAACTTTATGTGTTAACAAAAACTGATTGTTCTTCCTAAGAATTTGAAAAGTGACTTTTTTGAATTATTGTGTATTTAAAAAACTTCTTATGATCTTCTGTCCTCCTCCTTTTGTTCTTCTTGTTCATAAATTTATATATGTCTTGTACAAAGCCCAAGATTGATGCTAAAAAAGAGATGATTGACTCAGTTGAGGATATTTCAGGTGTCTCGTATAAAGTCCAAGATTGAGGCTGAAAAGTGGTTAACTCTACAAGAGAGTGTTTTTGAGGTTAACTCTACTGAGGAAAAATCGTTATACAAAGCCTAAGAGGAGGCTGAAAAGGCTGACTCAACAAGAGAGTGTTTTTAGGTGATTGACTCAACAAGAGAGTGCTGAAAGATGATTGACTCAACAAGAGGGTGTTGAAAAGTGATTGACTCAACAAGAGAGTGCTGAAAGGTGGTGAGAAAGAATCATTATACAAAGCCTAAGATGAGGCTTACTAAGGAATTTCTTATACAAAGTCTAAGAGGAGGCTACTTAGGGAACTTCTTATATAAAGCCTAAGAGGAGGCTAGCTTCTGCTGAGAATTATTGGGATCCAGAGGCAGGTCCAAAGTGGGGAATCAACTCTTGCTGAGGATTACAGAAGAGTTGATATATCAGATGCCTTGAGGTTCTGATAGGCTAGTGTTGTATGGATGATAAGCTGACCCTAGCTGGGGAAATTTGGGATAAAGATTGAGTTTTAGAACCTATGGGTGTTTTAACTCTACTGGAGATTGATCAAATGAATAGGGTTTCTTCGGTGTTTGTAGGGAGCTTGAGAATGTCTTTGAGTTCCAAGAGGAGATTAGACTGTCCAAATCTACTGGTATGAAAGGTTTATCTTTGTATAATGCCTAAGAGGAGGCTGATGCTAATGGGATGAGAATCAACCCTAAATTGGTCTGAGGTTTTGACTCTTTGGAAAGACTGTTCTAACAAAGGATGACTAAGTTCTGTCTTATACCTTTAAGAGGTCTCAGGTCCTTATACTAAGCCCAAGAGAACGTATGAGAACTTCTAAGAAGCCTGGGGGTCCTTGTACAAAGCCCAAGAGGAGGTGGAGATGCTTTTAGGAAGCCCGTGGGTCCAAACTTAAGAAAAGTTCAAGAAAAGTTTCACCGGGAATAATCTTTTCTTTAGTGAACAGTTCTAGGGTTTGAAGAAATTCAAGAGAGGTTTCACCGATAATTAATCCTCTCTGGGGAAGTGAATTTCTTTGACAATTTTCTAATAGTGACAGTTTGAGAAAAGTTTCACCGGGAATAATTCCTTTCTCTTTGTTCCATATTGTATAAGCCCAAGAGAAGGCAAGACTGTATCTGGAATTCCTATGGGGAACTAGTTTTGACTGTGTTAAAAGAGTGACCACTGGCTTTATCTAATCCTAGACCTAATTGTCGGGGAAAACTCTAAGCAGATAATATACAGGCATATATATACAGATGAAATATATACTGTATGTAAAAGAGGGTAAGAGGACTTACAGGTGAGCAAGCTTCCAGCATATATATATATATATATATATATATATGTGTGTGTGTGTGTGTGTGTGTGTGTGCAAGTATGTAAAAGAAAGCTGTTTAAAACTTACAGGTGAGCAAGCTTCCATTGTAACAGCTGTATGGTTAGTTGTTCAAGAAATTAAAGGAAGTTTTGATAACAACTATGAGTTTGAAACTAAATAAAAAAGGAAAGTTGTTTGGAAAAGACTGGAGCTTATACTCAAGGAGAGGCCTAAAGATTTGTTTATTTACAAAAAAGGTTGGGTCTTACAATTCAAAGAGAGGCCCAAATAAAAAACAGTAATCGTACCATTGATATGAAAATTGTATCGAGACTTATACAATGACTGAGGTCTAAAAAGGTTTTCTGTACAAATAGATGGGTCTTACAACTCAAGGAGAGGCCCAAAGTGTTTGAAAAAGAAAAGAAATGGGACTTACAACACAAGGGTAGGCCCAGATGGTTTTTTTGTTTAAAAAGCGACGATCGCGTCGTGGTTTTTGAAACACAGTGGGACTTATACAACGACTGAGGCCCAAAATGGTTTTTATTTACAAGGGATGGGTCTTACACTCTATTAGAGGCCCAAATGAAAACAACAATCTCACCTTTATTTTGAAAATCGTATCGGGACTTATACAATGACTGAGGCCCAAAATTATTTATGTACAAAAGAGAGTTGGGTCTTACACTCTATTAGAGGCCCAAAGTGTATTTTGAAATGTTTGATAAAGATCAAAATCAAAGAAACTGATAGTTCCTGGATTGGCTGGAATTTTGGTAAAACAAAGTTTATTCAATGTTGATGTCAAGGTGCTGATGTTGTAACATTGAAGTCTTAACACTGGGCTGTGTTAAGTTGTTACATGCTGAAGATGGATGTCTGATGTCACACGGGTGATGTTGTAACATCAGACCTGCAGAATTAATAACAGCAGGACATGTTATTAGGGCACGCGTATTAGCTGGAATTGTGGAGAGTGGTTAACTCATTGGATGAGAATATCTTGGGATAGATATTTTCTGTTACATGGGAGATTTGATTGCAGATCTGTTGGAGAATTAAAAGGTTGAAGATTTAAAAAGATTTTGGGGATAAAATCTGTTTTGAAGATTCAGTTTTAATTAACAAATCTGATCAAATATTGTGACAAGTCCAAGCCCAATTCAGGAGCTATATAAAGCGCACAAGACCAAAGGAAAAAGTACAGAAAACATTCAGAAGATCAAGAGCAGAAGGCTTAGTGTCTAGAGTTTGTTTAAAGTGCTTGTATTTACACTATTCTAGGGTTTGAATAGGTGTTAAGTTTCTGTCCTCTCTAAAGCTGTGAAGCAAAGAGAGTTGTTTGAATTGATCGAAACTGTGAAGTAAGATCAAGGGTGCTCAAAGTGGGTTCTTTGAGTGTTTGTAAGGGATTGAGTGGTGTTCTCATGCCTAAGTGGTTTCTTAGGTAGGAAGTCATTAGTAGAGTATAAGTTTAGGAGATTGTCAACGGGTCGTTGAGTCTGTAAATTATATCTACAAGTAGTGAATTCCATCCCTGGCTTGGTAGCCCCCATAGTAGGTTGGTTGTAACCGAACTGGGTCAACAATTCTTGGTGTTATTTTACTGTTATTGCTGTCCATTGTGCAGAGTGTGTTGTTGTGACATCACACCTTAACATCACACGTCTGATACCAGAATTTCAATTGGTATCAGAGCAGGCATCCTGTCTGTCTCTGGGTGAGATCTAGGGAAGTTACTTTCTGGTGTAAAGATGGACAAAGAAGTTGGAGGATTCGTCAACAGACCCCCTATTTTGGATGGATCCAATTATGACTATTGGAAGCCAAGGATGACCACCTTCTTAAAATCCTTGGACAGTAGGGCTTGGAAGGCTGTTATTAAAGAATGGAAAGCTCCTGTTATGTGTGAGAAGGATGATTCTGGCAAAGATAAAGAAGGCACCTCTAAGCCAAAGCCTGAAGAAGAGTGGACCAAGGAGGAAGATGAGCTTGCCCTTGGAAATTCCAAAGCTCTGAATGCTATCTTCAATGGAGTGGATAAGAACATCTTCAGGTTAATCAATACCTGTGAAGTTGCTAAGGAAGCATGGGATATCTTGCAGGCTACTCATGAAGGAACATCTAGAGTCAAGATGTCAAGACTTCAGATTTTAACATCAAAGTTTGAAAGCCTGAAGATGAAGGAAGATGAAACTATTCATGACTTCCACATGAGTGTTCTTGAGCTGGCCAATGCATCTAGTGCCCTTGGAGAGAAGATGTCAGATGAAAAGCTTGTGAGGAAGATCCTTAGGTCCCTACCTAAGAAGTATAAGATGAAGGTTACTGCCATTGAAGAATCACAAGACATCAGCAAGATGAGGGTAGATGAGCTCATTGGGTCTCTTCAAACATTTGAGCTGGGGTATAGCCTTGGTGTCAAATGAGGCAGAGGAAAAAGGAAAGAGTTATGAATCGCAGGAGGAACTATCTCAGGCCATAGTGATGTTGGGAAGACAGTTCACCAAAGTATTCAAGAGAATGAATAACTCCAGGCCTAATGTCAAGAACATGACTTCTGACACCAGCAAGAAGGATGAAGAGAAAACTTCCCAAGATAAAGGAGTGCAGTGCTTTGAGTGTGAAGGGTATGGACATGTCAAGAAAGAATGTCCCACCTTCTTGAAAAAGCAGAAGAAGGGCATGACAGTTTCCTGGTCTGACTCTGATAGTGAAAGTGAAGGCGAGTCAGCAAAGCATGTTACAGCTTTGACAGGAATTGTTGAATCTGATGATGATTCTAGTGATGGGGAAGTAACCTATGAGGAGTTAGCATCTACTTATCAGGAGCTGTGTTTGAAAAGTGCTGAGGTTTGTCAAGAAAACAAGTATCATAAGCAACAGATTGCTCAGCTTGAAAATGAAAAAGCTGATCGGGAAAACGAAGTTGTGCTAGTTAATTCCCAACTGGATCAGATGACTAAATTCATTAGGATGATGAACAGTGGTACTGCTGATCTTGATAAAATTCTTCAGTTAGAGAAATCTGCTGGAGATAAATCAGGCATAGGATATGTGGCTAGCACTTCAGGAACAAAAAGGGAGATGTCTCAATCGTTGTCTCAACATCAACCTACGAAACAGGGACCTTTCCCAAAGAAGATTGTTCAGCCCCAAAATGCTGAGAAAAAGAATGGCCCTCATCAGAGGAAGATATAGCCCCAAGGAGCTAGTCAGTATATGCCTCCCCAATTTCACCAGAATATGCAAGCTGTCAAGTTCAAGCAGAACATGTCTCAGCAGAGACATCAACATCAGGAAAAATGGTATGGTTATGCTGTGACTTGTGGAAGAAGGAAACCTCATCACCATAGAAGACAGCCTAAGAGACAGCATCATCAACACAGCAGAAGACAATTCAACTATGGAATAAGGAGACAACAATATGGGTGGCAGCCACTGAATGATCAAAGTGGGAGAAGATTTAACCACTTTAGAAACGGCAGAGTCAGATGCTTCTACTGTGGCAGGATGGGTCATATGCAGTCCTCGTGCTTCAAGCTTCACGGATATCCCAAACAGGAAGAGGTTAGGCCTAAGGTGATGAAGAAATGGATACCCAAAGTTACTAGCTTGATAGCTCACACGTCCTTGAGGGTTTCTACCAAAGATGACTGGTATTTTGACAGTGGGTGTTCAAGACACATGACTGGAGTAAAGAATCTGCTTGTTGATGTGAAACCTCAGTCTTCTGGCTATGTTACATTTGGTGATGGGATCAAAGGAGAGATAAAGGGAATTGGAAGACTAAACTGTGACAGTACTCCCAAGCTGGAGAATGTTCTTCTTGTTAAAGGACTAGCAACTAATTTGATTAGTATTAGTCAACTTTGTGATCAAGGATTCAAAGTAGACTTCACAAAGTCCGAATGTAATGTGAAAGATGACGAAGGAGAAGTCATTATGAAGGGAGCCAGATCTAAGGACAACTGTTATCTTTGGGTGCCGCAAAATTCAAATTCCTCCACGTGTATGCTTGCTAAAGAAGATGATGTCAAAATATGGCATCAGAAGCTGGGACATCTTCACCTGAAGGGAATGAAGAGAATTATCTCCTCAGAAGCAGTCAGAGGGATTCCCAAGCTTAGTATTGAGGAAGGAAAGGTGTGTGGAGACTGTCAAAAAGGAAAGCAGACAAAGATGTCTCATCCGAAGCTTCAACATGACACCACCTCCAAAGTATTGGAACTCATTCATATGGATTTAATGGGACCTATGCAGGTTGAAAGTCTGGGTGGAAAGAAATATGCTTATGTAGTTGTGGATGACTACTCAAGATACACCTGGGTGAATTTCATCAAAGACAAATCTGAGGTGTTTGATGTCTTTAAAGAGCTCTGTCTTAAACTTCAAAGAGAAAAGGAGAGTAAGGTCATTAGAATTAGAAGTGATCATGGAAGAGAGTTTGAAAATAGTAAGTTTGAAGAATTTTGCTCGTCTGAAGGGATAAGTCATGAGTTTTCATCTCCTATCACCCCTCAGCAAAATGGAGTTGTTGAGAGGAAGAAAAGAACTATACAAGAGTCGGCTAGAGCAATGATTCATGCCAAGAAACTACCTTATCACTTATGGGCTGAAGCCATGAACACTGCCTGCTACATTCACAATAGAGTCACCCTAAGAAGAGGCACTTCATCCACTTTATATGAGCTATGGAAGGGAAGAAAACCTAATGTTAAGTACTTCCATGTGTTTGGTAGTAAATGTTACATTCTGACAGATAGAGAGCAGAGAAGGAAATTAGATTCCAAAAGCGATGAAGGGATATTTTTGGGGTACTCCATCAACAGCAGAGCTTATCGAGTCTTCAACTCCAGGACCAAAGTGATGATGGAGTCAATCAATGTTATGGTTGATGATGAAGAAAAGCACGAAGTTGAGGATGTCATAGAAGATGTTGGAACATTAACTGATGAGGTAGCTGTTGAAGTTGAAAGAAATCCCTCCCCAAGTACTGCTGACACTGAGCCTGAGCAACCTCAGAAGGATCCTTCTATCAGGATTCAGAAGGATCATCCTAAGGAGCTGATCATAGGTGATCCAAATTCTGGAGTAAGAACTAGGTCCAGAGAAATCATACCCAGCTCGTGCTTCGTATCCAAAATTGAGCCAAAAAATGTCAAGGAAGCTCTGACAGATGAATTTTGGATAAATGTTATGCAAGAGGAACTGGAGTAGTTCAAGAGAAATGAAGTCTAGGAGCTTGTGCCAAGACCAGAAGGGGTGAATGTTATTGGAACAAAGTGGATCTACAAGAACAAGTCAGACGAGCTTGGAGTGGTTACAAGAAACAAAGCGAGACTTGTTGCACAAGGTTATACTCAAGTTGAGGGAATCAACTTTGATGAGACGTTTGCTCCAGTGGCGAGACTAGAATCCATCAGACTACTTTTGGGTATGGCTTGTAACCTAAGATTCAAGATGTTCCAAATGGATGTGAAGAGTGCCTTTCTAAATGGCTATCTGAATGAAGAAGTATATGTGGATCAACCTAAAGGATTCACTGATCCAAACTTCCCCAATCATGTGTTCAAACTGAGGAAGGCACTGTATGGCTTAAAACAAGCTCCAAGGGCCTGGTATGAGCGGTTGACAGAATTCTTAGTAGCAAATGGGTATAGGAAAGGAGGCAATTAATATATCTAAAAATCCTATACAGCACAGTAGGACAAAACACATAGACATAAGGCATCATTTCATAAGGGATCTGGTAGAAGAAAAAGTTGTTACCTTGGAACATGTAGCCACAGAGAACCAGCTGGCTGACATATTTACTAAAGCCTTGGATGCAAACCAATTTGAAAGGTTAAGAAGCAAATTGGGAATCTGCATTTATGAAGACTGAATCTGCTAGAGGGGTTGTGGGCAGTTGAGGTGATTCTGAAAATGTGTAGTCAACTGCCAGGAGAAGTTTGCCTAATTGTGGCTAAAAAGGGGGAGAAAATAGCCAAAATAGTCAAGAGTTTTATTGCCATATGCTGCTGATGTGATGCAGAGATTAAGGGGGAGATAGATGCTGCTAAAAGGTGTTTAGTTGAAAAGTGGTGATGCAGTTATTGAGGGGGAGTATTAAAGATATCATGACATGAGGAGAGTGCAGCCAAGCAGACATCTAGGGGGAGTAAATTGCTGCACATAATGAGCTACTGAACAGCTGTGATGCTGGTTCATGTTTTAGAGAGGGAGCACCAATTGGCAGCTGTCAATAAGGAAGGTGGTGCTGCAGCAGATCAAGTGATGAAGACTTTGATAGATTATCAAACTGCTGCTAATAAGTTTCAAAATTTTGAAGATTATTCCGCTGCTGAAATCTCTAAAGGTGCAGAGTGCAGAAGTTGTTTGCAGAGTGCAGAGAGTGTTTTAGCCAAAATTAGCCAAAGGGGGAGATTGATAGTTCCTGGATTGGCTGGAATTTTGGTAAAACAAAGTTTATTCAATGTTGATGTCAAGGTGCTGATGTTGTAACATTGAAGTCTTAACACTGGGCTGTGTTAAGTTGTTAAATGCTGAAGATGGATGTCTGATGTCACACAGGTGATGTTGTAACATCAGACCTGCAAAATTAATAACAGCAGGACATGTTATTAGGGCACGCGTATTAGCTGGAATTGTGGAGAGTGGTTAACTCATTGGATGAGAATATCTTGGGATAGATATTTTCTGTTACATGGGAGATTTGATTGCAGATCTGTTGGAGAATTAAAAGGTTGAAGATTTAAAACGATTTTGGGGATAAAATCTGTTTTGAAGATTCAGTTTTAATTAACAAATCTGATCAAATATTGTGACAAGTCCAAGCCCAATTCAGGAGCTATATAAAGCGCACAAGACCAAAGGAAAAAGTACAGAAAACTTTCAGAAGATCAAGAGCAGAAGGCTTAGTGTCTAGAGTTTGTTTAAAGTACTTGTATTTACACTATTCTAGGGTTTGAATAGGTGTTAAGTTTTTGTCCTCTCTAAAGCTGTGAAGCAAAGAGAGTTGTTTGAATTGATCAAAATTGTGAAGTAAGATCAAGGGTGCTCAAAGTGGGTTCTTTGAGTGTTTGTAAGGGATTGAGTGGTGTTCTCATACCTAAGTGGTTTCTTAGGTAGGAAGTCATTAGTAGAGTATAAGTTTAGGAGATTGTCAACGGGTCGTTGAGTATGTAAATTATATCCACAAGTAGTGAATTCCATCCGTGGCTTGGTAGCCCCCTGAGTAGGTTGGTTGTAACCGAACTGGGTCAACAATTCTTGGTGTTATTTTACTGTTATTGTTGTCCATTGTGCAGAGTGTGTTGTTGTGACATCACACCTTAACATCACACGTCTGATACCAGAATTTCAGAAACCCTAATTTCATTTCTAAAAGTAATTTTTCAAAGAAAATTAATTAAAAAAATTATAAAAACACCAAATAAGTTTAAATTAACCACTTGTGATTTTTGGTTAAGGTTTGAAAAATGATGTTCTAATCACAAGATGATTTAAAACTCATTTAGTTTTGAAAAGATCAAGAGAAAAGAAATATTTTCAAATGTTTAAAAAAACAAATAAAATAAGTTCTTTATGAAAATATTAAATATATAAATAAATAATATTTTTATGTGATATTTTTGTAGAATAAAATATTTTAACATTTTTATGACTTTTTGCAAAAAGAACCAATAAAAAATGATAAACAATGAATGAGAAATTAATTTTCAAAGTTATTAAAAAGATGGTAAAAAAATGACAAGAAAACAAGTACTAGTGTTTCCATTAGGGCGCAATGCCAATTCAGTTATATTGTGGCAACTGAATAATATATAGCAAAACTAGTTGGATTTCTGAAGAAATGGCGCCATGGCCATCTTCTTCCTCCAAGCTTCATCCGATTTGCAAAATGCATCCTATCTCCCTTGTTTCTCAACCATTTCACACGATCCAAATATGAAAATCGTGCGTTTTAAACAAGGAACACAATGGCAATATTCAATTTTGTTTAAATTAAGCAAATCAAAAGATAACAAGTTGAAATCAGAAGAACCTTAATAATTGCAAGAGCTTAATGAAATCCTATACACTAACTATAAACAACAACTAATTGAGGCTAAATGATCTACAAACATTCAGAAACACAATGGTAATTTAAAAATATGTTTATGATGCATGATTCATTGAGTTTGAGAGTTTAAGGTTTACCTCTTGTAGCTGGTGATCAAATTCTGGTTTGGAGGTGTTACAGATATGTTCCAATGATCTGGACTACTTCCTTAGGTGCCAACGAGTGTGTTTGAATGCTTAGAGTGAATTGAAATGAGCGGGAATGGTTGTGGTACCTTAACTGCAACTCAGTCAAGAACTTGAGCAATTGGCTGGTGATTTGATGAATTTGATGTTCCAGATGTTGTGTTAGTGTTTAGATCACGCACATATGATGTTTATGAGGTGTGTGTGTGTGTGTGTGTGTGTGTGTGATTGGATTGGTTGGAATTACTCTCAATCTCAAAACTCGATAGTGACTTTAGTTAGAAGGCAAAATTGGAGTGAAAGGGAGATTTTGAGTAAAGCATCAGTTTGGGTGCTTTGGTGTACTCAAACTGATCACAAATGAGCTCTATTTATAGTAGAGCAAGTTTGTTTTGGCTGCAATAGCGAATGGTAATTGTAGCAGGTTTGTCGCAACTGCAATTGTCTTTATGAATGCCACCTCTATGCATCAGTTAAATGCTTGGAAACAAAATTGACCATTTGAAGCATCTTGAATTTTAGGAGTGTCATGCCTAAACATAGATCCATGGACTTGTGAGGCTTGTGGATCAGTGTTTGTCCCTTGGTTGTTCCCTCTTGAGGTGTGCAGATGGATAACCATGCTTGTTATTGCACAAATTGATCAATTCGAGCAACAATGCATAAATCCGCCTTGCAAAAATAAGTGAAAAATGCCATTTTCAATGGATCATATCTTCTTGCTCAAGTTGAGTTATGGGAGACTCTTGTACTTTTTAAAGAGTCCTCATATGGTATTATCCATGTATGATCATAGTTTGTCTTGAAACTATTTAGATCCCATTGAAAAATCCTCATGAAGATTGGTGTTCAAGGCTGGTAATTTAGGCAGATTTTCACTAAGTGTTAAAAAAAGTGTTATTTTCTTCATTTTTGTGATTTTGATCACTCCATAACTTAAAATCCATGAAGAATTGGAGTTTGATGTAGTTGAAGCTTTTGTAGAGTGTAGAAAGACCTACAAATCAGGCATTGGATCACCCAAAATGGTTGCTTGGATAAAAAGTTATGATCCTTGAAAGTTGGCACCAAAACCTATCCAAATTTAGTAAAGTTTACCAAAAAAGTTATGTTTTGACTTTTGGCTCCGAAGCGGTTCGGCGCGTAAAAACCCTAATTCCCGACTTTTGGGGAATGCATCCTCTGAGGTTAAAACAAGTCATAACAGTTGAGTTACTCAACTGTGGTGGTATTCAATGTTAAAGAAATGTTAAATATACAAAGGCGCGACTAAATGTTAAAGAAATAAAACATTTGAGGGTGTTGAGATTCGAACCCATGAAAGGATGATTATATAACCACGGCCGTATGATTCATTCGTGATTATATCATATCAAAATTTTCATAAGTAAATAAAAAAAATAATCGTGCATTAAGTAAGACATATTATCACGGTGGAAGCCTAACTGTAGTAGAATTAGTGTTACCAAAGGTGTATTTCGAAGTAGTGCCAGATACCTAACTTATCAAGGGAATAGATACCAGCGCCCTTTCTCCTATTGAGCAAGAGATGATCTAGATTCTGAGTTGCTTTTGGAATTTAAGTTCTCTTACTCTAATTACCTAGGTGTCATACCCCAAATTTTGACCACTTAGATTTCCCATCATTGGGCAAATCGTCATCACAATATGGATGAACCATCATGCCTCATCAATCTCCCCAAAGATGGGTGAGCATTCACTACTATCAAAATTAGGGTTTCAAGTCCTCTCAGAGCCTTAGACAAAAGATCAATCAAGGAATGACATGATCTTTAACTTGTTTAAACCTCTCAAACATCCACAATGGATCAAGAGGACTCCCACATCAAGAATCAAGCACAAGGTTGCAACATTCTAAGTGGATTAAGCCTCAAAATCGCCAGTGTCACCAAATTAGGGTTTTGGTCGACCAAGGCTTCCAGATGGAAATTTTCCTCTGGGCATGAGCCAATGCTTCAAAGCATAACTTAATATGCTCCATGGAACCTCATGGACCCAATCATCAAGTCAATTTGGCCTCAGGGAATGCATTCATTAAAAATCAGGAATTAGGGTTTCTTAACCTAATTCACCCCGAAGTTGACTTTTGGGACAAACCATGAGCTAAGACCTCAAGACATGATTTGAGGGTCTCTAATAAACCACATTGATCCATTTGCAACAATGGATTGATCCAAGAAGCTTGATCAACAAGTTTCAAGTTCATCAGAACCACAGTTAGGGTTTCGCGGAAAAAGTCAACTGTGCCTTTGACTTTTGACCAAGACATGCTCCCAAACCTTGGGACATGATTCAATACACCCTATAACACCTATGAAATCAATCCATCAAGTTTGATTTAGGTCAAGAACTTGATTTCATAGAGGATCGCACAGTTTGGAATTCATCTGACCAAAAGTCAACTGTGCACAAAAGTCAAACTTTGACTTTTTGAGATTTTTCACAAAAGCTTCAACTACACCTCATTCCAACTCATCATGGATTTTGAGTTATCGAATGATCAAAATGGATGAAAACATGAGATGTCACTTTTTCCAACACTTAGTGAAAATTTCACTAAGTCAGAATCTGCCTTGTCTTTTTTCCAAATGTAGGGGCATTTTTCACTTGGATCCAAAAAGTATCAAGACCAACTATGATCATACACATGTTGTATCATATGAGGGCTTTCCAATATGGCCAAGAACTCCATGAAACTCCACTTACACCATGAGATATGACCATGCCAATATGCCTTGCTGCAAACTGTCATGGCAAGGCAGATTTGGGGATTTTGCTCAATTTGCTCAAATTTTGCAAAGGGCAAGCAAATATATCCATCTGAACACCTCAAGGGGGGGACCAAGGAGGGACAAACACTGATCCATCAGCCTCCCAAGTCTTTGGAACCAAAGGTAGCATACCAAACCTAGAAATGCCTAAAAGAGGGACAAGACTCCAATTTTGGTTTGGAGCATTTAATGGATGCACCAAGGTGGCATGGACTAAGCCATTCCCAACTGAATTCAGTCAAGACTTATCCAAGACCAAGGGAACCAGCAGCCTGTGGCCTAACCTCTAGTCAATGGCTAGATGAGACTTGGATTCCTATTGCTCAACATTGGCCAAACCTCTGCTGCAGTTGTCATTCACTATTTCAGCCAAAACAAACTTTCTCTACTATAAATAGAGCTCATTTGTGCTCAGTTTAAGTACACCAAAGCACTACAACACTTGCTTTACTCAAAATCTCTTTCTCTAGGCAAAAATGCCTTCTTTAGCAAGGTAACTCTGAGTTTTTGAGTTAGAGAGCAATTCCATCACAGCTCATGATCCAAACACATCCAATATGTCATATCTAAGTTGTCCAAACTCTCACAAGTAACCTGTAACACCAAAATCTCAAAGTCCCATCCCAAAACCTCAAAATAGGGCCTTTTTGCATTTTTCAAGCCATGTCTTGATTCAGTCACTTTCCAAACCAGATAAAACCTCAAACATGCTACAAATATCATCCTTGAACTGTCCCAAATGGTTTCACACATCTGGAACACCATTTGAGAGAGTTGCAATTTTGGCCCCTTTTGCAAGAAATGGCCAGTTTCCATTCCTGAGGTTTCCAGCTGGTTCCAACCACTCTAAAAGCTTCTAAGGGATCATTTGAGATTGTCCAAAGCATCAAAACATTTCTGGAACAAAGCACTTGGCAGATAGCCCAAAAGCTCTAAAAAGAGGTAAGCATCACAACTTGAACTCTCTGAAATATGCCTTGCTTTGAGGTCTACTGATCATGCATCTCTTATACATGTTATATGTGTTGTGTTTGCACCAATTTATCATGTAATTCATACCTGTACCAAGAGGTAGCACAGAAAATGCAAAACATGGCCTATTTCAAAACCACTATCGAGTTTTGAGGAGGATTCATTTTCTGGAAAAACCACCACCACCATTGGATTCCTTGTGAAATTCTAGGCCAGATACATATAAATTTTGTCTCCATCCATGAAGAAATGAGAAAGTTATGGCCTTCACGTTTCTGACCAAAATCTTACCTTGTCTTGCCTTGGCCAGACCTAGAAAACAAGGCAAGCCTTGTATATTTGTGGTTTTGTTTCAATCAACGGATGTATCACCACCCCAGTGATAAGGCGCGCGCCCTGTACACAAGAGGTCTGGGGTTCGAATCCCCCTCGCCCCAGAACCTCTTTTTGCTATTTTTTCCACTTTTTATTATTTTTCTTATTATTTTTAATGATTTGAAAAATTAATAACTCCCTCAATTTTAATTATTTTTTATTGGTTCTTTTTGAAAAAAATCACAAAAAATGTTGAAATATTTTATTCCACAAAAAAATAAGTTTATGTTATTTATTTAATATAATTAGTATTTTTGTGAATAAATTCATTTTTAATTGTTTTTAAACATTTTAAAAGTGAATATTTACCTTGAAAATCAAAACCAAATGAGTTTTAATTCATCTTGTGATTAAAACCTCATTTTTCAAACCTTAAACAAAAATCACAAGTGGTTTATTCAAACTCATTTGGTATTTTTATCATTTTTATTGATTTTCTTTAAATATTTACTTTTAAAGAAAAACAAAATTAGGGTTTCTTTGATTTCAACCCTCATCAATCATTTTCAAAACTCTTTGGGCCTCTTAGTAGAGTGTAAGACCCAACCCTTTGTAAATACAAACCTTTTTGGGCCTCAGATGTTGCATAAGTCCCGTTGTATTTTAAAAATCACGGCGCGATCGTCATTTTTAAAACAAAACCCTGGGCCTCTCCTTGAGCTGTAAGCCCCACCACTTGTACAAAAACTCTTTGGGCCTCTAATAGAGTGTAAGACCCAATCCCCTTTTAACCAAAACATTTTTTGGGCCTCAGATATTGTATAAGCCCCTCTGTGTTAAAAGAAGAATCTCGGCGCGATCGCCAATTTAAAACTTGGGCCTACCCTCGTGTTATAAGCCCCATTTCTTTTCAAACTCTTTGGGCCTCTAATAGAGTGTAAGACCCAACCCCCCTTGTACATAAAAACTTTGTGGGTCTCGCTTATTATATTAGTCCCTCTGTACAATTTACAAAACCACGATGCAATCATCGTTAAACCTTGGGCCTCTCCTTGAGTTGTAAGCCCCAACAACTTTTCAAAGCACTTTCCCCTTTGATTTTGAATATTGTTATCAAAGTTTTCTTTGTTGAACAACTAACTAAACAGCATGGAAGCTCTACAACTGAGTAAGTGTTTATCCGCTTTCATTTACCGCTTTCATATGTATATAATTGTATTGTGGGGCTGTTTCACTGTAAGTCTTCTTTCATAAACTTTTATATACTTGTCAAATATCAACTGTGTAATACTAGTATAGTTATTTAGAGTTTTCCCTGGTAACTACGTCTAGCACTAGGTAAAGCCCTGTTGGTCACTCTTAAATGCAAACCCCCATAGGATTTCCAGATACAGTCTTCCCTCCTCTTGGGGTTAAATAATATGGAGACGTGAAAGGCAGCATTCTCGGTGAACCCTTTCTCAGACTGTCACTCTTAGAAATTGTCAAAGAAACTCTACTCCCCAGAGTTGATCTATTCTCCGTGAATAGAATCTCTTGAGTTTCTTCCAAATTCTCGGACTTTCCTGGCTTGATCTATTCTCGGTGAATAGCATGTCTTGAACTTCTTAGGGTTTGGGGACCCACAGGCTTCCTAAAAGCATCCCCGCCTCCTCTTGGGCATTTTACAAGGACCCGTCGGCTTCTTAGAAGTTCTCATGCCTTCTCTTGGGCTTAATACAAGGACCCTGACGACCTCTTAAAGGTATAAGACAGAACTTAGTCATCCTTTGCTAGAGCAGTCTTTCCAGTGTCAAACCTCTGGCCACTTTAGGGTTGATACTCATCCCTTAATGCCCGTGCCTCCTCTTGGGCATTGTACAAAAGATAAAACTCTAGACTTGGACAGTCTAAGACCCTTAAGTCTCAAAGACATTCTCAAGTTCCCTTCAAACATAGGCAGAAACCTGGTCTCTCTCATGAGATTTCCCCATCCTTGGATTCGCTTCCGGATCTCCAGAATCCACAGCGATAAGACAACCTCCTCTTGGGCTTTGTACAAATGATTCTCCCAAGCGGAGCTAACCTTTTCAGACTCTCTTGTTGAGTCAGTTTCCTTTTAGCCTCCATCTCGGGCTTTGTACGAGATACCAAAATCACTCTCTTGTTGAGTATAAAAGACTTTCTCGTTGAGTCAAACCCTTTTTAGCCTCAATCTCGGGCTTCGTACGAGACAGCAAAACACTCTCTTGTTAAGTATAAAAGACTCTCTTGTTGAGTCAACTACCTTTAGCCTCCGTCTTGGGCTTTGTACAAGACACACACAAACACTCTCTTGTTGAGTATAAAAGACTCTCTTGTTGATTCAATCACCTTTAGCCTCCGTCTTGGGCTTTGTACACGACACACAAAACACTCTCTTGTTGAGTATAAAATACTCTCTTGTTGAGTCAACTTCCTTTTAGCCTCAATCTTGGGCTTTGTACAAGACAGAAAGAACATTTTCCCTGGAAAAGTCAAACTTCTAGCCTCCGCTTAGGCTTTGTATAAGGAAACCCTGGTTGAGTCAATCAACCTTTTAGCATCAAATCTGTGCCTTGCACACAACATACAAACATCAACAACTCCTCTTTAGAGATGACAAACTCTCAGCCAAAACCTTTTAGCTTCACATCTTGGGCTTTGAACAAGATACAAATCGCCTTTAGCTTCACGTCTTGGGCTTTGAACCAGACACCAAAACGACCTTTTTCCTCCCATAGAATAGGAGGAACTACGATCGTTCTGATTTCCCTGTTTCGTTAAACGGGAATGCGTAGGCATAAGATTGCAAAAATCTTAGCGAGCATACTAATCAAAGACCCAAATCCAGTACCCCCATATATCAACCCAAAAGCACCAAGTCTTAACATCCTACCGAAAACCTCATAAATAGTCCAGGCACTGTGTTCTTAACAAAATAACCGAAGAGGGGCCCACATCTTAATCGTATCTGTAACCTAAAAGACCGCTGTTCAAACTCAGTATGCAAGCAGAGTTAATTGGAGACATATATTCCCCTTCCTTAATTAGCTCAATGGGATAAAAAATGAATCAGACTGTAGTACCCAAGCGATCATGACTCAGGACCACAAAAATCACACTACAGAAAAAATGGCGCCCACCGTGGGGCCCTTCTGCTCTTTCTAACCATCTTCGATAGAAACCTTAAGTTCTCAAAGTGTCACAGAAATGGCGACTCTGCTGGGGAGCCATTGTCTATGTAAAATCATAAGACTAGAAGTCTAGGATAATTAAGACAAATATATATACTGCTTTTCCTAATCGATATCTGTGTTTATTTTTCTGCTAATGGGAATGCTTGTGATGCCGCATGTGGAAAGATTGAGTATACACCTAAGATAGGTGATGGCAATACGGGTAATCTTACTGGGATTGAATTCCAGCTAAGAGTCCTCGGTCGACCATCAAACTCAGTGGAGACTCCCTTTGCAGATACATTTCCTATACGACTTTGGTTGTTGAAAGTAGTGTGGTCGACTGGGTTATCTAAGAAGCTGAGGTTTTTAGTAGGTTGAAACCATTTTGTAGTGCGGAAGCTATCGAAAATAGTTGTCACGCGATACTACCCTCATTTGAGATCACTCTAGGAAACATCAGCTCGCTGGCGATCCGCTTGATGTTGTCATCCCAAGAGGGATCAATGATTTTGGGACATGTACAAAAAATCACCAGTATAAACCTTTGGGGGGGGGGGGGGGCGTAGAGCCTTGACTTCATGACACCGACCCTTTGACCCTATGTTTTTTCTATGTTTTTGTGTTCTGCATTCATACATTCATTTAAAAAACATTAAAACAAGAAAATCTTCTCTTCTAGTCTCTCTTTTTCAAATTAAACTAAGACAATGATTGCAAATGTCATAGAAAGGAGATTGCGCTAATGGATTTCGGTAGAAGGAGAACTCATAAGCACACCTTCAAGGTTCCAAAACTAAAGGATTTGAGAGGTCTGGCGAGGATGATAACCAATCACTAGGTTTTCAGAGCCAAGTACGGAGGACTGCTGTCCTTGTTAAGGGTTCATGTAATTAAAGGAATCCTGTCCACACTAATCCAGTTCTACGATCCGGTCTATCAGTGTTTCACATTCCCGGATTATCAGCTTGCACCAACGCTGGAGGAATACTCTCATCTGACTGATCTGCATATTACTAATCAAGCTCCCTTTTCTGGACTGGAGGAAATTCCAAAGGATCAGACCATTGCAAGAGCAATTTATTTGGATGATTCAGAGGTCAGGACTCACATAACCACTAAGGGTGGAATTCAGGGTTTGCCAGCCCAGTTCTTAACAAAGAAAGCTCTATACTTTGCTAGTATAAGGAACGTGGCCGCTTTCGAGAGCATCTTTGTTTTGCTCACCTACGGGTTATTTTTGTTTCCCAACATCGGTAACTTTGTAGATATCAACGCCATTAAGATTTTTCTGATTGGCAACCCTGTACCGACTTTGCTCGCAGATGCGTATCATTCTGTACACTTAAGGAATCTATACAGTGGAGGAATGATCACATGCTGTGTACCCCTGCTTTACAAATGGTTCACTTCCCATTTGCCAAAGTCTGTTGCATTCTGGGATCAAAAGAATACTTTATGTTGGTCACAGAGAATCATGTCTCTTACCAACTCCGACATCGATTGGTACAATCGAATCTATAACCGGATCAGGATCATTGATCATTGTGGAAACTTCCGAAATGTACCCCTTATAGGAACTAAGGGGGGAATTAATTATCATTCGGTGTTAGTTCGTCGTCAATTTGGATACCCAATGAGGCATGTCCCGCGGAATGCTCATCTGGAAGGTCTTTTCTTCAAGGAAAGAGAAAACGACAGAGCACTAAAGACAGAAATAGTGCATGTCTGGAAACACGTTCATAGGAAAGGAAGAGAGTCTCTAGGAAAACCAGACTGTGTCTCGGTGGAGCCTTATCTCCACTGCGTACAAACTAGAGCTCTCAAACTGAGGATGCCTTACCCTCGTCAGGAAGTTCTTCCATTAAGGGACTCTGCTCTTTATTTTATGTATGAGACGGAAAAGCTTCAAGTTACTCTCAGCAAAATTCAGTAGGAGAAGAGGTCTTGGAGGAACAAGTACTGTATTCTCAATGTAGAGTGTAGGAAAATACAGCAATTGTTAAAAGAAAAAGATGCTCTGATTGAGATTTTAGAGCAACATGCTGTAGAAAATCAGGATGACCAAAGGAATTTGCTCGATCCTTTCGCTTGGCAAAGGAATGACAACCCGACAATGGCCAAAGAGCCCCGATCAATGAAAAGGAAAGTACTAGAACCAGCACCTGAGCCCTCCTCAGAGAGGACTCAGGGTTCAATAGCTTAGATTTCCTTTTTCAGCACTTTGTAATCTACTGTATTTCCATTTCCGCAATCCTTTGAATTTAATAAAACGGGGTTTCCCCACTGTTTGATATTTGCAATCTAATTGTCGAAGTTTACTTTGAATAAACAAAAGCATATAATTAATATAATCATTGCATATCATTCATCATTCTCGCATCACACATTCTTCTTACCTACGAATCTCAAGTTTGCATCTCGATTCTAGAGTCAAACTGTCTCATTCGTACAATACTCGTGCCAATCGTCAGAAAAAGATGGATGCTCTCGAGGAAGAGAACAGAGAGTTAAGGGAAGAGATCGACACTCTGAAAGAGGATCTGAGAAAGCTTTATAACGACATGCAAGCTCTAGCAGAAGCTCAAATGCAACAACAAATGACTGTTATTTCAGAGATCACATCGACGCCCATAGTGGAAAAGTCTGATCCTAGGTATAAGATGCCGAAAGATCGTCCCTGGGGCATGCCTTTTAACTATATCCGGGAAGGATATATTCTGCCGATCACTGAAGATTCTGAAACTTCAGCAGGAGCCAGTGGGCCTAAAGGTTACAAACTTCGGGAAGGCGAAGATGCCAGGGGCATGACAGTAACTCCTGAAGGTTACAAACTTCGGGAGGCACCGAGAGTCTCGGCCATGATGACTATACCACCACCCGTGGTACACACTGTCCCAGAAGGACAGATTCCGCAGATACTTTCTGGTGGATACAAAAGTATGTTCGACAGAATGAATGAGTTACAGGAACAGTTCCTGGAGATGCAGAAGGAACTGTAACCCATTCGCGGTCAGGATTTATTTGGAAAAGACGTCGCAAACCTTTGTTTGGTCCCCAATGTGAAAGTTCCGCACAAGTTCCAAGTGTCCGATTTTTAAAAGTACAAGGGTAACTCTTGCCCTCAAAGCCAATTGGTGATGTACGCTCGGCGAATGTCAGCTCAGACAAAGAACCAGGAGCTACTGATTCACTACTTTCAGGATAGTTTAACCGGTGCCGCACTCAAGTGGTACATGGGTTTAAACTGCACTAAGATTGCTACTTTCAGAGATCTTGGCGCTGCCTTCGTTCAGCAATATAAGTACAATTTTGACATGGAAACGGATAGAGATCAACTCAGATCGATGTCACAAAAGGATAAGGAACCCTTTAAGGAGTACGCTCAGAGATGGCGTGAAATCGCTGCTCAGATTTATCCACCTCTTGAGGAAAAAGAGATGACAAAGATCTTCTTGAAGACCTTGAGCTCATTTTACTACGATCGAATGGTTGCCAGTGCGCCCGGTGACCCTATACCAATGTTGTACACAGAACTACTTCCATTAAACTGGTCAAGGGGCATGTCAAAACCAAGTCTCCTCTTACAGTACCGAAAAATCCGCCTCTTTGGTTCAAGGAGGATCAGACTTGTCCTTACCATCATGGAGGACCAGGGCATAACATTGAGAACTGTCTCAGTTTCAAATTCGACGTGCAAAAGCTTGTTAGGAGCGGGGTCTTATCTTTCAAAGAAAGGAATCCTAATGTTCTCACGAACCCGCTGCCTCAACACGAGAAAGCTGCGGTAAATCTGATAGAGGGAGAGTCCAATGACAGCTATCAAATTCACGATGTACTCTTATTGAGGGCCAATCTGGTCAAGATGCATTGCAGATAGAGTGGATATGGCCATGTGCCACCTCATAACTATCACCAGTGTGATATCTGCTCTAAGAACAATCAAGGATGTTCTGTGGTGCAATCAGCTCTACAGGAACAATTGGATCTCGGATGGATCCAAGAACACCGAATTCGTGGGGTCAACATGACTTATACGAATTCCAGCATCCTTCAGAGCCACGACATTCGTACGATGAATGTCAACCTGGTGGCAATGCACTCAAGGCAAAGCCAGTATCATAATCTGCCGCGGCACGATTACAATTCCTGTCTGACTTGCTCGGTAAACAAACAAGGATGCTCTTTTGTACAAGAGGCCCTCCAGCGTCAGATGGATCTTGTATGGATCCAGGACTACCATGATAAAAATCCTTATCAGATTAACATGGTTCAAATCTTTGATATTCGCTTGATGAATACCAGCTTGGTGGAGTTACACGCCAAGCAAGTCCAACTCGGTTTTCTCACTTCACATGATTATCTGAGCTGTACAGTATGCCGTGAGAGTAACCAACGGTGCGCTCTCGTGCAAAGAACTGTGTAACACTTGTTGAACCACTGGTGGCTTTCGATCTATATGGATGAAGACACGCAACAAATCAGTGTGGTTAACGGGAACCCTACTCGGGATCAAAGTCAGGATGTTCGATCAACAGAAACGGATCTAGTAAGGTTGCATTGCATTCAAAGCGGACGTGGCCGGGTGCCACCACATAACTACGAACGCTGTAGAGTCTGCTCGGAAAATAACCAAGGATGTTACCTCGTGCGGGCAGCCCTTCAGAGTGAGTTGGACCGCAAAGAGATTCAACAATATTCAGTTTTGGGGTCTATTAACTGGACACCAGACTACTTCGCTGATCAAATTAAAGATGTTGTTGTAATCTCTGATCATGAAAGGGCCAAAGATGTTTGTGCCATCATCCCTCTGCTTAACGAATCGAAGGTTCTTAACCAGGAAATGATTGAAGTTACCTACGACAGTCAGATAAATCAGAAGGCTCCTGTAGTTATCTATCTGCCGGGACCAGTGCCATACAAATTTGATAAGGGGATCCCTTACAAATACGGTGCCACAACAGTTGAGAATGGGAAGGAAATTCCATTACCCTCCGTCGTGAATATTGCAGACATCAGTCGAGTAACACAGAGCGGTAGAATCTTCAACAGAGGAGTTGGGGAACCCAGTAGAGAAAAGGAACCTCTAACAGAAGTTCCCAATCAACTGGTCGGTCAGTCCAGTGATCCCGACCTTTCAAAAAACAATGATGAGATGTTGAAGCTCATCCAAAAGAGTGAATACAGCATTGTTGATCAGATGTTACAAACTCCTTCAAAGATCTTTGTGCTATCACTTTTACTCAGTTACGAAGCCCACAGAGAGGCTCTACAGAAAGTCTTAGAGCAGGCCTTTGTGGAACAGGATGTGTCAATATGTCAGTTCGATAGTATCATCTCTAACATCACTTCCTGCAACAACTTAGGGTTCAGTGATGAAGAATTTCCAGAGGAGGGCAAAAGTCACAACGTGGCGCTCAATATTACAGTTAACTGTCAGGACGATTCCTTAGCCAACATACTGGTAGATACCGGATCGACCACCAACGTTATGCCAAAGTCCACTTTAATGCGACTATCATTCAAAGGATCCCCGATGAGGGGTAGTGAGGTCATCGTCAAAGCCTTTGACGGATCTCGGAAAGCAGTTATCGGCGAAGTTGACCTTCCCATAACTATCGCTCCTCACACTTTCCTAATCACTTTCCAGGTCATGGACGTCTAGGCAGCATACAGTTGTTTATTAGGAAGACCTTGGATACACCAGGCTGGGGCAGTCACTTCGACGCTGCACCAGAAATTAAAGTTCGTCAGGAACGATCAACTCATCACGGTCTGCGGAGAACAAGCCTTGCTCGTGAGTAACTCGTCGTCATCTACTTGTGTAGAACCCGAGGAGGTTGTTGGAACTCAGTTCCAAACACTTTCGGTGAGCAACGACAATCAGTCAGACAAAGGAACATCGATTTCCTCGTACAAAGATGCTCTCAAAGTGATCAAAAGAAACAATGCAAAAGGATGGGGACAACTTGTCATTCCTACTGATAACAAAACAAAGAAGGGTCTTGGTTTTTCTCCAACCTGTACCCAGACAGCTGCTAGCGATGAAAGTCTTAATCCCATTCAGGACTTCTTCCACAATGGAGGTTTCCTTCACCCAATATCTCAAGCAGTCCATACCATCAGCGAGGGAGATTCCTCTGACACAGATGAGGAATGGAAGTCCTATCTTAACGAGGACGGCTATATGTCTCAGGAAGAGGTGCCTACGCCATTTTTCTATCCTGCACAGAATTCGAGATTTATACCGAGGTCAGACGTCGAAATGATATATGGAGATTGTGATCCGGAAGGATGTCGTGCTCCACCAAACTCATTAGAGGAGGACACTCTGATGAAAGACAACTTTGACCATGACTACTATGGCCCAATGGATGGCCTGCCTATCTGGAAGCGGTACCCAGGAAACTCAGGGCAAGAAAACCAGCCGAACAATGAAAATCAGCTGAGCATCATTGAACAGAATACCTGCGTCCCCACTATGTCATGGGATCAACACTCAGGGTATTCGGAAAATATCCAGCACGACGATGAATTTGCAAAATTTGCAGGACTAGAGTTCATCATCTATGCCTTTCCCGAGGTCAACGTCATTGAGAGAGATGACTCCTCTAGTCCCAAAGAAGTATGGGACACCTTGGGACAACCGAGTGGTAAATACGACTTCATGGTCAAATACACCACTCCTGAAAGCTCTCGCATCAGGCTCGAAGACATTCAGCCAACTGGGTGGGGAGATCCACCTAAGAGCACAACTACTCTGCAAAATACAACTGAAGAATCCTCCTACGACAACTCTGCCTGGGAGACAGATTCTAATGATCCTGCTCCACCAGAAATCAGCGTTATTTCTGAAGACAAATCAAGGAAGGTACCAGACTTTGTAATTCACCGAGGAGTTCACCGCCAATGGGTTGCTGTTGATGTTCCAAAGATTGTTCATAAGTCAAAGTAATTGCCGTCTTTAACCTTTCACCCTGCCCAGGTGAAACGGATGTTTTGATAGGGATCACTTTCTGTAAATATCCCTCTTCGCTTCGTCCAAAGTGATTGAGTTTTGTTTTATAGGGTTGTAGTTTCAAGAATCGAGTCGTTCATAAATAAAATAAACGTCATTTTGTAATTTTCGCATTAATTTCTGTTTTCTCTTTTCGTTTTTCAGAAAATGGTAATCCTAAAAAACAATTCAATAATAAAAACAAGCAGTAAAAATGTAATACACTGCACACGCTCTTGCATTGTCTCTATCTCTTCTAAACACAAATCATCACGTCATGCAGATTGCTTATTTTAAACCCTGTTGAAACATACGATCTGATGCCTTCTCCCAACTTTGAATTCCTGGTATTTGGGGCCGAAGAAGGAGATAATGACGAAATTCGAGAAGAGATCTCCCGACTACTCAAACAGGAGGAAAGGTCCATTGAACCTCACAAAGAGCCGCTGGAAATGGTAAACTTGGGTTCGGAAAAAGTGAGAAAAGAGAACAGGATTGGGGCATTGCGCAGTCTAACTGCCAAAGAGGGTTTGATGAAGCTTCTCAAAGAGTTTCCTGATGTTTTCGCTTGGTCCTATCAGGACATGCCCGGGTTGGATACCAGCATCGTGGAACATCATCTACCGTTAAGGTCGGAATGTCCGCCGGTATAACAAAGGCTGAGAAGAACTCACGCGGACATGGCCATCAAAATCAAGGAGGAGGTACAAAAACAGATTGACGCGGGTTTCCTCGCCACGTCAGAATATCCTCAATGGTTAGCCAACATCGTACCCATTCCGAAAAAGGACGGAAAAGTCAGAATGTGTGTGGATTACAGAGATCTAAACAAGGCTAGTCCAAAGGATGACTTTCCTTTACCACACATTGACATACTGGTAGACAGTACAACAAAGTTCAAAGTTTTCTCCTTCATGGATGGATTCTCGGGCTACAATCAGATTAAAATGGCGACAAAAGACATGGAGAAAACTTCGTTCATTACCCCATGGGGTACCTTTTGTTACAAGGTAATGCCGTTCAGTTTGAAGAATGTCGGGGCAACCTATCAAAGGGCCATGACTACTCTCTTTCATGACATGATACACAAGGAAATCGAGGTATATGTCGATGATATGATTGCAAAATCTAAGACAGAAGAGGAGCATGTGACCCACCTGTCAAAACTATTTGAGCGGTTGAGAAAGTACAAACTCCGCTTGAATCCCAACAAGTGCACATTCGGTGTCCGTTCAGGGAAACTTTTAGGGTTCATCATCAGCCAGAAAGGAATTGAGGTTGATCCTGACAAGGTCAAGGCCATTCAAGAAATGCCTCTCCGAAAACTAAAAAACAAGTCAGAGGATTCCTGGGACGTTTGAACTACATCTCCAGATTCATATTCCTCATGACCGCGACATGTGCGCCGATTTTCAAATTACTCAAAAAGAACCAGGACTGCGTTTGGAAAGAAGATTGCCAAACCGCCTTCGACAGTATTAAGCAATACCTGTTGAACCCACCGATTTTATCCCCTCCAGTGGAAGGAAGACCACTGATCATCTACCTCACAGTCCTAGAGGACTCAATGGGTTGCGTGCTTGGCCAACAAGACGAAACCAAAAGGAAAGAGTCTGCCATCTACTATCTGAGCAAGAAATTCACTGAGTGTGAAACTCGGTACACTATGCTTGAGAAAACTTGTTGTTCTCTAGCTTGGGCAGCCAAACATCTTCGCCAGTATATGATTCATCACACTACTTGGTTGATCTCAAAAATGGATCCAATCAAGTATGTCTTTGAAAAACCTGCTCTCACGGGAAGGATTGCCCGTTGGCAGCTGTTTTTATCAGAATACGACATCGAATACCACGCTCAGAAAGCCGTCAAAGGGAGTATTTTAGTCGATTATTTGGCTTATCAACCAATTGACGATCAGGAATCAATCGGGTTTGACTTCCCCGACGAAGATGTCATGTATTTAAAGATGAAAGATTGCGATGAACCGCTACCCAGTGAAGGGCCAGAACCAGGTTCCCAATGGGGACTTATCTTTGACGGAGCTGTCAATCATTATGGAAATGGAATTGGGGCAATCATCATAACACCTCGGGGTACCCACATTCCTTTCACTGCCAGACTTACGTTCAAGTGCACGAACAACGAGGCCAAATACGAAGCTTGTATCATGGGTCTCGAAGAAGCGATAGATTTGAGAATCAAAAACTTGGATGTTTATGGCGACTCAGTCCTGGTTATCAATTAGATCAAAGGAGATTGGAACACATACCAATCAGGGCTGATTCCTTATAAAGATTATGCAAGAAAGTTGTTACCCTTCTTCAACAGAATCGAGTTTCATCATATCCCTCGTGAAGAGAATCACATGGCTGATGCATTAGTTACTCTCTCTTCCATGATTAGTGTGGGTCAATGGAACGACCTACCTAAGATCGACATAATGCGCCTTGAAAGGCCCACTTACATCTTCAAGATTGAAGTAGTCATAGACGACAAACCTTGGTATCACGATATCAAATGCTTCCTTCAGAAACAAGAGTACCCACCCGGGGCACTAAGGAAGGACAGGAAAACCCTCAGAAGGCTGGCTGGCAGTTTCTTTCTGAGCGGTGATACTCTATATAAGAGAAATTTTGACATGGTCTTGCTCCGATGCGTAGACAGACCAGAAGCAGACATGCTGATAAATGAAATTCACGAAGGATCCTTTGGCACTCATGCCAATGGACACGCAATGGCGAGAAAAATTCTGAGAGCAGGGTACTACTGGTTGACCATGGAATCTGACTGCTACAAGTACATGAGAAAGTGTCACAAGTGTCAGATATACGCTGACAAAGTCCATGTACCGCCAACGCATCTCAAAGTTTTCTCTTCCCCGTGGCCTTTTTCCATATGGGGAATCGACATGATTGGCATGATTGAACCAAAAGCTTCAAACGGACATCGGTTCATCCTGGTAGCCATTGATTACTTCACCAAGTGGGTCGAAGCAGCGTCATACGCCAATGTAACCCGATAAGTGGTGGTCCGATTTATCAAAAACAATATCATCTGCCGTTATGGTGTTCCGAGCCAGATCATTACGGATAATGGATCTAACTTGAATAATAAGATGATGAAAGAGTTGTGCGCAGAGTTCAAGATTGAACACCATAACTCATCTCCCTACCGACCTAAGATGAAGGGAGCGGTAGAAGCGGCAAACAAGAACATCAAGAAGATCGTTCAAAAGATGGTTGTAACCTATAAAGACTGGCACGAGATGCTACCCTTTTCTCTTCACGGTTATTGCACATCTGTCCGCACTTCAACAGGGGCAACCCCTTTCTCTCTAGTATATAGCATGAAGGCAGTGCTTCCCATAGAAGTAGAGACCCCATCAATCCGGATAGTAATGGAAGCTAAGATAACAGAGGCTGAATGGTGTCAAAGTCGACACAATGAACTAAATCTGATTGAAGAAAAGAGAATAACGGCAATATGCCACGGTCAGTTGTATCAGCAAAGAATGAAGAGGGCGTTTGACAAAAAGGTCCGACCTCGCGTCTTCAGGAAAGGAGACCTTGTGCTAAAAAAGGTACAATCATTTCTCACTGACTCTCGGGGCAAATGGACCCCGAATTATGATGGCCCCTATGTGGTCAAGAAAGCCTTCTCAAGCGGTGCCTTGAGACTCGCAACCATGGATGGTGAAGAATTTACCTACCCCATAAATGTTGATGTAGTCAAGAAATACTTCGTCTAAACTAAAAAAAAACGTCTCGGTGGATTGAAAACCCGAAAGGGCGGTCCAGGAAAAATTTAGAGACAGAATAAAAAATCATCCCGGTGGATTGGAAATCTCAAAGTACAATCCAGGCAAAAGTTAGGGATTAATGGCAAGTAACTACGTCCAACAGGGGCAAGTCCCCCAGCAGCGGTTACACAATCCATCAGAAAACTCCAGTCAGGGTCATCTTCGACAGATGCTCAGGATGCCCAGAATTCAAAGTTGGTAGAAGGATTGCGGTCATTATGTTTCAATGTAGCCCTTTTCCCTTAAAATTACCATTTCTAACTTTGTAAATACTCTATGGAATCATGCGCTTGTCTTATTTCCATCCTATCAATAAAATTTGAGCCCTTGTTATTTTGTTTGCAATTCTTATTTGTTTAGCTTTACAGAACGATGTTTTTAACATGATTAATGATTCTTGAAATAAAACAAAAATGAATTTACTTGTCAAACTTTTTCTGCTTTTTAGAAAAGATGGAAATTTCTTTTGACTGTTGAACATCGAAAGAACATCGATCGCTTCTCCATAAGTAATCGAGCTTCAAAGTGCAGAATCAAAGTACTCATTCTAAACCTGTGCGCCTGAATGAAGGATTAGCTATGTCAGATGCGAATACTCCATCTAACATCCCCGGCAGAGTTCTTACCTCCTAAGCCCGACCAACATAGCTCCCAACAGGGACTATCTCTCCTAATCAAGGCAGAATTGCTACTTTTGGACCAGCGATACCTCTTCGTCCACCGCTGTGGCCGAGTATCCAGTCGTGTTCATCCGTCAGTTTATATGTCGTGTCAGTTTTGTCAGCATATACATACATACATCATGCATTATTTATTCACATTCATATTGCATCACTATCACTCTAGTCGGTCTTATCCCGTAGTGGTAACCGTCATCTCAATCGAGTTGTCAGTCCTTTCCTCGTCAAGAATTGAACCATCTAAACAATCTCGCCTCCAGTTTATTTCTGGATACAAGTTGGTCCCTCGACCACTATGATAACTCGAACCTCTGAAAGACTAGAAAACGTTCGACAAACATCACTCTTCTCCATTGAAGATTATATCCTCGCTTTCCCGGATTAAGGAAAATCCCCAGAGAAAGCATCTTAATCAGAGCTTCGGCAATGCAGCAGTTTTTCTCCGAAAAAACCGTTGACGAAAAGGTCATCAGCACCTCAAAATTGGATCACATCATATGGCATTTCTCCGAGAAGATCCCGAGAAAAGTATGATGCAATATCCCTAAGCGAAAGCAGTATCTCAAGAGACTCGTTTTCCCCAGGTAGATTCGACAAATGTCGTCTCCAAATAGAGAAGTTTGTGCACCTCTACAACTCAGACGAATGGGTTCCCCAGCAAGTCTGACATCAAAATTTTTTCTATCAAATGGCATCTCCCCAGGAAAATTCGGCGAAAAGTTTAAGGAAAATCACTACACATAGCGTCCCTTGTCAAGAAAGTTTATTGACAAAAGAAACTTAGACCAGTTCCTTGGTAGGAAACTAGGATCGAGGGGAAGTTTATATCAGAAACTAAGACCAGTTCCTTGGTAGGAAACCATGATTGAGGGGAAGTTTATATCAGAAACTAAGAACAGTTCCTTGGTAGGAAACCAGGATCGAGGGGAAGTTTACATAAGAAACTTAGACCAGTTCCTTGGTAGGAAACCAGGATCGAGGGGAAGTTTACATAAGAAACTTAGACTAGTTCCTTGGTAGGAAACCAGGATCGAGGGGAAGTTTATATCAGAAACTAAGACCAGTCCCTTGGTAGGTAACCAGGATCGAGGGGAAGTTTATATCAGAAACTAAGACCAGTTCCTTGGTAGGAAACCAGGATCGAGGGGAAGTTTATATCAGAAACTAAGACCAGTTCCTTGGTAGGAAACCAGGATCGAGGGGAGGTTTATTTCAAAAGAAAACTGAGACCAGTTCCTTGGCTGAAGACCAGGATCGAGGGGAAGTTTACCTTTTCTAAGCATCATTGCTTAGCAAAAGAAGAAGGATGCGTGAATTACCATTCCTAAACACCATCAAAATTTCGGGTATTCCGATATTTAATCCTCTTGCACCCCGAATGCCCGAATACCTTCGCCATTCACACCTTCGGGTCCAAGAAGATTAAATAGGGGCATCTGTCATACCAAAAATTTTGACCACTTAGATTTCCCATCATTGGGAAAATCGTCATAACAATATGGATGAACCATCATGCCTTATCAATCTCCCCGAAGATGGGTGAGCATTCACTACTATCAAAATTAGGGTTTCAAGCCCTCTCAGAGCCTTAGACAAAAGATCAATCAAGGAATGACATGATATTCAACTTGTCTAAACCTCTCAAACATCCACAATGGATCAAGAGGACTCCCACAACAAGAATCAAGAACAAGGTTGCAACATTCCAAGTGGATTAAGCCTCAAAATCGCCAGTGTCACCAAATTAGGGTTTTGGTCGACCAAGGCCTCCAGATGGAAAATTTCCTTTGGGAATGAGCCAATGCTTCAAAGCATAATTTAAGATGCTCCATGGAACCTCATGGACGCAATCATCAAGTCAATTTGGCCTCAGGGGATGCATTCACTAAAAATCAGGAATTAGGGTTTCTTGACCTAATTCACCCCTAATTTGACTTTTGGGACAAATCATGAGCCAAGACCTCAAGAGATGATTTGAGGGTCTCTAATAAACCATATTGATCCATTTGCAACAATGGATTGATCCAAGAAGCTTGATCAATAAGTTTCAAGTTCATCAGAACCACAGTTAGGGTTTCGCGGAAAAAGTCAACTATGCCTTTGACTTTTGACTAATACATGCTCCCAAACCTTGGGACATGATTTAATACACCCTATAACACCTATGAAATCAATCCATCAAGTTTGATTTAGGTCAAGGACTTGATTTCATAGAGGATCGCACAGTTTGGAATTCATCTGACCAAAAGTCAACTGTGCACAAAAGTCAAACTTTGAATTTTTGAGATTTTTCACAATTATGGTTCTTTAACCCTAAAATGGTGTTAATGTGTGATTGGAATCATCATTCATCAAGAAAAACCAAGAAAATTGGGATAACTTGTAAAAGGGATAACCATTAAAACTTAGAAAATTTTCTAAGTTATGGAACAAAGTGGCAAGGGTACCAACTTTGGAGGATCATAACTCCTAAACCACAAGGCCATTTTTCCCCATTCAAAGCTGGATTTGTAGCTCTCATGGCCCTCTACAAAAGCTTCAACTACACCTCATTCCAATTCATCATGGATTTTGAGTTATGGAATGATCAAAATGGCTGAAAAAATGAAATGTCACTTTTTCCAAGGTGGCATGCCAAACCTAGAAATGCCTAAAAGAGGGACAAGACTCCAATTTTGGTTTGGAGCATTTAATGGACGCACCAAGGTGGCATGGACTGAGCCATTCCCAACTGAATTCAGTCAAGACTTATCCAAGACCAAGGGAACCAGCAGCCTGTGCCCTAACCTCTAGTCAATGGCTAGAGGAGACTTGGATTCCTATTGCTCAACATTGGCCAAACCTCTGCTGCAGTTGCCATTCACTATTGCAGCCAAAACAAACTTGCTCTACTATAAATAGAGCTCATTTGTGCTCATTTTAAGTACACCGAAGCACTACAACACTTGTTTTCCTCAAAATCTCTTTCTCTAGGCAAAAATGCCTTCTTTAGCAAGGTAACTCTGAGTTTTTGAGTTAGAGAGCAATTCCATCACATCGCATGATCCAAACACATTAAATATGTCATATCTAAGTTGTCCAAACTCACAAGTGACCTGTAACACCAAAATCTCAAAGTCCCATCCCAAAACCTCAAAATAGGGCCTTTTTGCATTTTTCAAGCCATGTCTTGATTCAGTCACATTCCAAACCAGATAAAACCTTAAACACACTCCAAATATCATCCTTGAACTATCCCAAATGGTTTCACACATCTGGAACACCATTTGAGAGAGTTGCTATTTTGGCCACTTTTGCCCCTTTTGCAAGAAAGGGCCAGTTTCCATTCCTGAGGTTTCCAGCTGGTTCTAACCACTCTAAAAGCTTCTAAGGGATCATTTGAGATTGTCCATAGCATCAAAACATTTCTGGAACAAAGCACTTGGCAGATAGCCCAAAAGCTCCAAAAAGAGTTAAGCATCACAACTTGAACTCTCTGAAATATGCCTTGCTTTGAGGTCCACTGATCATGCATCCCTTATACATGTTATATGTGTTGTGTTTGCACTAATTTATCATGTAATTCATACATGTACCAAGAGGTAGCACAGAAATTGCAAAACATGGCCTATTTCAAAACCACTATCGGGTTTTGAGGAGGATTTATTTTCTGAAAAAACCACCATCACCATTGGATTCCTTGTGAAATTCTAGGCCAGATACATATAAATTTTGTCTCCATCCATGGAGAAATGAGAAAGTTATGGCCTTCACGTTTCTGACCAAAATCTTGCCTTGCCTTGCCTTGGCTTGGCCAGACCTAGAAAACAAGGCAAGCCTTGTATATATTGCAGTTTTGTTTCAATCAACAGATGTATCACCACCCCAGTGGTAAGGCGTGTGCCCTGTACACAAGAGGTCAAGGGTTCGAATCCCCCTCACCCCAGACCCTCTTTTTGCTATTTTTTCCACTTTTTATTATTTTTCTTATTATTTTTAATGATTTGAAATATTAATAAGTCCCTCAATTTTAATTATTTTTTATTGGTTCTTTTTGGAAAAAATCACAAAAATGTTGAAATATTTTATTCAACAAAAAAATCAAGTTTATATTATTTATTTAATATAATTAGTATTTTTGTGAATAAATTCATTTTTAATTGTTTTTAAACATTTTAAAAGTGAATATTTACCTTGAAAATCAAAACCAAATGAGTGTTAATTCATCTTGTGATTAAAACCTAATTTTTCAAACCTTAAACAAAAATCACAAGTGGTATATTCAGACTCATTTGGTATTTTTATCATTTTTATTGATTTTCTTTTAATATTTACTTTTAAAGAAAAACAAAATTAGGGTTTCTTTGATTTAAACCCTCATCAATCATTTTCAAAACTCTTTGTACCTCTTAGTAGAGTGTAAGACCCAACCCTTTGTAAATACAAACCTTTTTGGGCCTCAGATGTTGTATAAGTCCTGTTGTATTTTCAAAATCACGGCTCGATCGTCGCCTTTTAAAACAAAACCCTGGGACTCTCCTTGAGCTGTAAGCCCCACCACTTGTGCAAAAACTCTTTGGGCCTCTAATAGAATGTAAGACCCAATCCCCTTTTAACCAAAACAATTTTTGGGTCTCAGATATTGTATAAGCCCCTCTGTGTTAAAAGAAGAATCTCGGTGCGATCGCCAGTTTAAAACTTGGGTCTACTCTCGTGTTATAAGCCCCATTTCTTTTCAAACTCTTTGGGCCTCTAATAGAGTGTAAGACCCAACCCCCCTTGTACATAAAAGCTTTGTGGGCCTCACTTATTGTATAAGTCCCTCTGTACAGTTTACAAAACCACGGTGTAATCATCGTTAAACCTTGGGCCTCTCCTTGAGCTGTAAGCCCCAACAACTTTTCAAAGCACTTTCCCCTTTGATTTTGAATATTGTTATCAAAGTTTTCTTTGTTCAACAACTAACCAAACTACATGGAAGCTCTACAACCGAGTAAGTGTTTATCTGCTTTCATTTACCGCTTTCATATGTATATAATTGTATTATGGGGCTGTTTCACTGTAAGTCTTCTTTCACAAACTTTTATATACTTGTCAAATATCAACTGTGTAATACTAGTATAGTTATTTAAAGTTTTCCCCGGCAACTACGTTTAGCACTAGGTAAAGCCCTGTTGGTCACTCTTAAATACAAACAAAACTAGATCCCCATAGGGTTTCCAAATACAACCTTCCCTCCTCTTGGGGTTAAACAATATGGAGACGTGAAAGGCAGCATTCTCGGCGAACCATTTCTCAGACTGTCACTCTTAGAAATTGTCATAGAAACTCTACTCCCCAGAGTTGATCTATTCTCCGTGAATAGCATCTCTTGAGTTTCTTCCAAATTCTCGGACTTTCCTGGCTTGATCTATTCTCGGTGAATAGCATGTATTGAACTTCTCGGGGTTTGGGAACCCACAGGCTTCCTAAAAGCACCCCCGCCTCTTCTTGGGCGTTGTACAAGGACCTGTCGACTTCTTAGAAGTTCTCATGCCTTCTCTTGGGCTTAATACAAGGACCCTGACGACCTCTTAAAGGTATAAGATAGAACTTAGTTATCCTTTGCTATAGCAGTCTTTCCAGTGTCAAACCTTTGGCCACTTTAGGGTTGATACTCATCCCTTAATTCGCGTGCCTCCTCTTGGGCATTGTACAAAAGATAAAACTCTAGACTTGGACAGTCTAAGACCCTTGAGTCTCAAAGATATTCTCAAGTTCCCTTCAAACATAGGCAGAAACCCGGTCTCTCTCATGAGAGTTCCCCACACTTGGACTCACTTCCGGATCTCCAAAATCCACAGCGATAAGACAACCTCCTCTTAGGCTTTGTACAAATGATTCTCCATAGCAGAGCTAACCTTTTCAGACTCTCTTGTTGAGTCAGTCTCCTTTTAGCCTCCATCTCGGGCTTTGTACGAGATACCTAAATCACTCTCTTGTTGAGTATAAAAGACTCTCTCGTTGAGTCAAAACCTTTTAGCCTCAATCTCGGGCTTCGTACGAGATAGCAAAACACTCTCTTGTTGAGTATAAAAGACTCTCTTGTTGAGTCAATCACCTTTAGACTCCGTCTTGGGCTTTGTACAAGACACACACAAACTCTCTCTTGTTGAGTATAAAAGACTCTCTTGTTGAGTCAAACACCTTTAGCCTCCATCTTGGGCTTTTTACAAGACACACAAAAACACTCTCT
The DNA here is from genome assembly GCA_022829125.1 of Lathyrus tuberosus. Classification (NCBI taxonomy): domain Eukaryota; kingdom Viridiplantae; phylum Streptophyta; class Magnoliopsida; order Fabales; family Fabaceae; genus Lathyrus; species Lathyrus tuberosus. Next base: position 17,319,885 of record JALAZF010000056.1, on the reverse strand, counting down.
TGTTGAGTATAAAAGACTCTCTTGTTGAGTCAACTTCCTTTTAGCCTCAATCTTGGGCTTTGTACAAGACAGAAAGAACATTTTCCCCGGAAAAGTCAAACTTCTAGCCTCCGCTTAGGCTTTGTATAAGGAAACCCCGGTTGAGTCAATCAACCATTTAGCATCAAATATGTGCCTTGCCCACAGCATACAAACATCAACAACTCCTCTTTAGAGATGACAAACTCTCAGCCAAAACCTTTTAGCTTCACATCTTGGGCTTTGAACAAGATACAAATCGCCTTTAGCTTCATGTCTTGGGCTTTGAACAAGACACCAAAACGACCTTTTTCCTCCCATAGAATAGGAGGAACTACGATCGCTCTGATTTCCCTGTTTCGTTAAACGGGAATACGTAGGAATAAGATTGCAAAAATATTAGCGAGCATACTAATCAAAGACCCAAATCCAGTACCCCCATATATCAACCCAAAAGCACCAAGTCTTAACATCCTACCGAAAACCTCACAAATAGTCCAGGCACTGTGTTCTTAACAAAATAACCGAAGAGGGGCCCACATCTTAATCGCATCTGTAACCTAACAGATCGCTGTTCAAACTCAGTATGCAAGCAGGGTTAATTGGAGACATCTATTCCCCTTCCTTAATCAGCTCAATAGGATAAAAAATGAATCGAACTGTAGTACCCAAGCGATCGTGACTCAGGACCACAAAAATCGCGCTACCAAAAAAATGGCGCCCACCGTGGGGCCCTTCTGCTCTTTTTCACCATCTTCGATAGAAACCTTAAGTTCTCAAAGTGTCACAGAAATGGCGACTCTGCTGGGGAGCCATTGTCCGTATAAGATCAAAAAACTAGAGGTCTAGGATGATTAAGACAAATATATATACTGCTTTTCCTAATCGATATCTGTGTTTATTTTTTTGCTAATGGGAATGCGTGTGATGCCGCATGAGGAAAGATTGAGTATACACCTAAGATAGGTGATGGAAATATGGGTAATCTTACTGGGATTGAATTTTAGCTAAGAGTCCCCGGTCGACCATCAAACTCAGTGGAGACTCCCTTTGCAGATACATTTCCTATACGACTTCGGTTGTTGAAAGTAGTGTGGTCGATTGGGTTATCTGAGAAGCTGAGGATTTTAGTAGGCTGAAACCATTTTGTAGTGCGGAAGCTATCGGAAATAGTTGTCACGCGATACTACCCTCATTTGAGATCACTTTAGGATACATTAGCTCGCTGGCGATCCGCTTGCTGTTGTCATCCCAAGAGGGATCAATGATTTTACGGACAGGTACAAAAAATCACCAGTATAAACCTTCCGGGGGGGGGGGGGTAGAGCCTTGACTTAATGACACCGACCCTTTGACCCCATGTTTTTTCTATGTTTTTGTGTGCTGCATTTATACATTCATTTAAAAAACATTAAAACAAAAAAATCTTCTCTTCTAGTCTCTCTTTTTCAAATTAAACTAAGACAATGATTGCAAATGTCATAGAAAGGAGATTGCGCTAATGGATTTCGGTAGAAGGAGAACTCATAAGTACACCTTCAAGGTTCCAAAACTAGAGGATTTGAGAGGTCTAGCGAGGATGATAACCAATCACGAGGCTTTCAGAGCCAAGTACGGAGGACTGCTGTCCTTGTTAAGGGTCCATGTAATTGAAGGAATCCTGTCCACACTAATCCAGTTCTACGATCTGGTCTATCACTGTTTCACATTCCCAAATTATCAGCTTGCACCAACGCTTGAGGAATACTCTCACCTGACTGATCTACATATTACTGATCAGGCTCCCTTTTCTGGACTGGAGGAAATTCCAATGGATCAGACCATTGCAAGAGCAATTTATTTGGATGAGTCAGAGGTCAGGACTCACATAACCACTAAGGGTGGAATTCAGGGTTTGCCAGCCCAGTTCTTAACAAATAAAGCTCTATACTTTGCTAGTATAGGTAACGTGGCCGCTTTCAAGAGCATCTTTGTTTTGCTCACCTACGGGTTATTTTTGTTTCCCAACATCGATAACTTTGTAGATATCAACGCCATTAATATTTTTCTGATTGGCAACCCTGTACCGACTTTGCTCGCAGATGCGTATCATTCTGTACACTTAAGGAACAAATGGTTCACTTCCCATTTGCCAAAGTCTGCTGCATTCTAGGATCAAAAGAATACTTTACGTTGGTCACAGAGAATCATGTCTCTTACCAACTCCGACATCGATTGGTACAATCGAATCTATGACGGGATCAGGATCATTGACCATTGTGGAAACTTCCCAAATGTACCCCTTATAGGAACTAAGGGGGGAATCAATTATCATCCGGTGTTAGTTCGTCGTCAATTTGGATACCCAATGAGGCATGTCCCGCGGAATGCTCATCTGGAAGGTCTTTTCTTCAAGGAAGGAGAAAATGACAGGGCACTAAAGACAGAAATAGTGCATGCCTGGAACACGTTCATAGGAAAGGAAGAGAGTCTCTAGGAAAACCAGACTGTGTCTCGGTGGAGCCTTATTTCCACTGGGTAGAAACTAGAGCTCTCAAGCTGAGGATGCCTTACCCTCGTCAGGAAGTTCTTCCATTAAGGGACTCTGCCCTTTATTTTATGTCTGAGACGGAAAAGCTTCAGGTTACTCTCAGCAAAGTTTAGCAGGAGAAGAGGTCTTGGAGGAACAAGTACCGTATTCTCAATGTGGAGTGCAGGAAAATACAGCAATTGTTAAAAGAAAAAGATGCTCTGATTGAGATTTTAGAGCAACATGCTGTAGAAAATCAGGATGACCAAAGGAATTTGCTCGCTCCTTTCACTTGGCAAAGGAATGACAACCCGACAACGACCGAAGATCCCCGGTCAACGAAAAGGAAAGTACCAGAACCAGCACTTGAGCTCTCCTCAGAGAGGACTCAGGATCCATTAGCTTAAATTTCCTTTTTCAGCACTTTGTAATCTACTGTATTTCCATTTTCGCAATCCTTTAAATTAAATAAAACGGGGTTTCCCCACTGTTTGATATTTGCAATCTAATTGTCGAAGTTTACTTTGAATAAACAAAAGAATATAATTAATATAATCATTGCATATCATTCATCATTCTCGCATCACGCATTCTTCTTACCTACGAATCTAACGTTTGCATCTCGATTCTAGAGTCAAACTGTCTCATTCGTACAATACTCAGGCCAATCGTCAGAAAAAGATGGATGATCTCGAGGAAGAGAACAGAGAGTTGAGGGAAGAGATCGACACTCTGAAAAAGGATCTGAGAAAGCTTCATAACGATATGCAAGCTATAGCAGAAGCTCAGATGCAACAACAAAGGACTGTGATCTCATAGATCACATCGACGCCCATAGTGAAAAAGTCTGATCCTAGGTATAAGATGCCGAAAGATCGTCCCTGGGGCATGCCTTTTAACTATATCCCGGAAGGATATATTCCGCCGATCACTAAAGATCCGGAAACTTCAGCAAGAGCCGCTGGGCCTGAAGGTTACAAACTTCGGGAAGGCGAAGATGCCAGGTGCATGACAGCAACTCCTGAAGGTTACAAACTTCGGGAGGCACCGAGAGTCTCGGTCATGATGACTATACCACCACCCGTGGTACACACTGTCCCAGAAGGAAAGATTCCACAGATACTTTCTGGTGGAAACAAAAGTATGTTCGATAGAATGAATGAGTTCTAGGAACAGTTCCTAGAGATGCAGAAGGAACTGCAAGCCATTCGCGGTTATGATTTATTTGTAAAAGACGCCGCAGACCTTTGTTTGGTCCCCAATGTGAAAGTTCCGCACAATTTCCAAGTGCCTGATTTTGAAAAGTACAAGGGTAACTCTTGCCCTCAAAGCCACTTGGTGATGTACGCTCGGCGAATGTCAACTCAGACAAAGAACCCGGAGCTACTGATTCACTACTTTCAGGATAGTTTAATCGGTGCCGCACTCAAGTGGTACATGGGTGTAAACCGCACTAAGATCGCTACTTTCAGAGATCTTGGCACTGCCTTCGTTAAGCAATATAAGTACAATTTGGACATGGCACCGGACATAGATCAACTCAGATCGATGTCATAAAAGGATAAGGAAACCTTTAAGGAGTGCGCTCAGAGATGGCGTGAAATCGCCGCTCAGATTTGTCCACCTCTTGAGGAAAAAGAGATGACAAAGATCTTCTTGAAGACTATGAACTCATTTTACTACGACCGAATGGTTGCTAGTGCGCCCGGTGACTTCACTAAGATGGTGGGCATGGGAGTTCGTCTTGAGGAAGCAGTCCTAGAAGGACAGTTAGTTAAAGACACTGGATCATCAAGTAATACAAAATGATACGGTGGTGCTCTCCCTAAGAAAAAAAAGCAGGATATTGGGATTATCTCTCTCAGAAAGCAAAGACGACGATACCAACCAGTAGCAGCTGTAACTACTACTATTAACCCCGTGCCTGTTCCTACGTATCAGCCTCAGGTTGCGCAAAGCCAACCAAATCAACAGCAATATCAGCAAAGGACACAACAGCCTCTTCAGCAGGCTCGTCCTCCGTACAACAACAACTGTACAATGCAACCACCAGGGGTTGACCCTATTCCAATGTTGTACGCAGAACTGCTTCCGTTACTACTGGTCAAGGGGCATGTCCAAACCAAGTCTCCTCTTACAGTACCAGAAAATCCACCTTTTTGGTTCAAGGCAGATCAGACTTGTCCTTACCATAAGGAGGACCAGGGCATAACATTAAGAACTGTCTCAGTTTCAAATCCGATGTACAAAAGCTTGTTAGGAGCGGGGTCTTATCTTTCAAAGATACGAATCCTAATGTTCTCACGAACCCGCTGCCTCAACACAAGAAAGCTGCGGTAAATCTGATAGAGGGAGAGTCTAAAGACAGCTATCAAATTCACGATGTACTCTTGTTGAGGGCCAATCTGGTCAAGATGCATCACAGACAGAGTGGATATGGCCATGTGCCACCTCATAACTATCACCAGTGTGATATCTGCTCTAAGAACAATCAAGGATGTTCTGTGGTGCAATCAGCTCTACAGGAACAATTGGATCTCAGATGGATCCAAGAACACCGAATTCGTGGGGTCAACATGAATTATACGAATTCCAACATCCTTCAGAGCCACGACATCCGTACGATGAATGTCAACCTGGTGGCAATGCACTCAAGGCAAAGACAGTATCATAATCTGCCGTGGCACGATTACAATTCCTGTCTGACTTGCTTGGTAAACAAACAGAGATGCTCTTTTGTACAAGAGGCCCTCCAGCGTCAGATGGATCTTGGATGGATCCAGGACTACCATGATAAAAATCCTTATCAGATTAACATGGGTCAAATCTTTGATATTCGCTTGATGAATACCAGCTTGGTGGAGTTACACGCCAAGCAAGTTCAACTCGGTTTTCTCACTTCACATGATTATCTGAGCTGTACAGTATGTCGTGAGAGTAACCAAGGGTGCGCTCTCGTGCAAAGAACTGTGAAACACTTGTTGAACCACTGGTGGCTTCTGATCTATATGGATGAAGACACGCAACAAATCAGTGTGGTTAACGGGAACCCTACTCGGCATCAAAGTTAGGATATTCGATCAACGGAAACGGATCTAGTAAGGTTGCATTGCATTCAAAGCGGACGCGGCTGGGTGCCACCACACGGCTGGGTGCCACCACATAACTACGAACGCTGTAGAGTCTGCTAAAAAAATAACCAAGGATGTTACCTCGTGCAGGCAGCCCTTCAGAGTCAGTTGGACCGCAAAGAGATTCAACAATATTCAGTTTCGGGGTCTATTAACTGGATGCCAGACTACTTCGCTGATAAAATTAAAGATGTTATTGTAATCTCGGATCATGAAAGGGCCAAAGATGTTTGTGCCATCATCCCTCTACTTAACGAATCGAAGGTTCTTAACCAGGAACTGATTGAAGTTACATACGACAGTCAGATAAATCAGAAGGCTCCTGTAGTTATCTATCTTCCGGGACCAGTGCCATACAAATCTGATAAGGCGATCCCTTACAAATATGGTGCCACAACAGTTGAGAATGGGAAGGAAATTTCATTACCCTGCGTCGTGAATATTGCAGACATCAGTCAAGTAACACAGAGCGGTAGAATCTTCAATAGAGGAGTTGGGGAACCCAGTAGAGAAAAGGAACCTCTAACAGAAGTTCCCAATCAACCGGTCGGTCAGTCCAGTGATCCCGACCTTTCAAAAAACAATGATGAGATGCTGAAGCTCATCCAATAGAGTGAATACAACATTGTTGATCAGCAGTTACAAACTCCTTCAAAGATCTCTGTGCTATCACTTTTACTTAGTGTCGCTCCCGGGATTTTCATCCTAGTACAAACGTGAAAGTGGCACCGAAACAGAGTCTCCAGCAATGTGTATTTATCCCAAGAGAGGGAAAGGAAACACTGCGTAAACCTGAGAGGAAGGATAGAGCATGGTCTTACGACCAAGAGAACTGGGTTCGGGAGTCGGTTACGCGAAGGGAAGGTATTAGCATCCCCACGCGTCCATCGTACCCGATGGGATCCACGCTTGCTTGTCTCGATCAGAGGGTGTAAGGAAAGGATACTGGAAAAGGAACTGCTAAAGGAAGGGAAAGAGAAAGAGGAACAAATGTAGGGAAAATAAAAGAAAGTGCTTGAATGGGCCCAACCCCACTGCCTACGTATCTCATCGGGAACATGAGAATCAGAGCGACGTAGTTCCCCTCACTAGGGATGGATTGTTTGTATTTTTTAGGGAACGGCTAACGTTCTAACTCAAGTGTTGCAGGCTCGCTGGTCCGAGTGCGTTACCATCTTGCAAGAGAACGAGAAGAAGCACGTTCGTGCGTTGAGAATGAGCGAGATGAGAAAATAATTCCCGAAGGAAAGACGTTATTATTTGTTTTTTTGTCTTTTAAGAAAGAAGTGTCTTGATTACTTCATGTTTTGTAACATGTATTGTATTTAAGTCCCTCATGTAGGATCGAATGCCTCGCATATCGACCCAAGACGGGACGCATGCTAAACATTCCAAGAAAGTGAGAGAAGACCCCACACTTCCTTGTTCTCACATGAAAGGCCTAAATACAATAGGTGTTATGCCTTTATTAAGTGTTTTTTACTCTTGTTTTAAGATGAGAAGAGGTGACTCAAAAAGAGGATCAAAGGCGAAAACTAAGAGGAGACTAAGACACACCCTAGTGTTAGCATGCTTGGAGATCCTATGGTTAATATGGTTCAACAAACCTAATTCTAGAAGAAAGGAGAAGAGCAAAAGAAACAACTTACTTCCAAAGGGAAGTTAAGTTGATCTTAAGGAGGGATGAAGAAAAAATTATTCAAAGAAAGCATGTAAATGCTTATCAAACACAAATTGAAAGTTTAAAAGAAGTAAGAGAATATAAGAGAAAGAAGAGTGTGTGGAACTAAGTCCCCACACTTACTTACGTTGCACCCACATGAAAAAGTTAGTTCACAAAACTATTTACAAGTAAAGCAATAAGAAAAGGAATAACAATTGGTAAACAAACAAGTTAAGAGCTAAAGGATGAAGCTCCTAAGAGATGAAACTCAATCAAGATCAGAATCTATGCTTTAAGGGTATTCTCTAATGTTGGGATATCAAACACAAATGAATTATGCACAAACAAAGCACTAATCATTAAAGAAGTGAATCATGGAAGAAATAGATGAAGAATGAGTGGAGATGCAAGGTGATCATGCAATTATGCTTCAAATAATGTCCAAGTCAGAATGTGGATGACCTAAACATGTGCCTAAACATGATATACAAAGGTCACATGAGGCATACAATCAAGCATTCAAGCATTAGGTGTGATTAGGATGAGAATTGAGAAGATGTGAACATGAATTTAACATAGAAAGACAACATTCGTAGCATAAGTCAAACCAATAAAAGTTTAATATGAAACTCAAGTATCAAGGTCAGAGGTGATATGACATGTTAGGATGAGGATAAGATTCACAAATCAATCACATTCAAACAATTACAAGTCATTTAGAAGCTAGAAGAAAAAGAAACATGCATTTGGATGAAACATGTTCAAGTATGCAAAGTGAAACATAAATGGCATGTGGAATGAATGCAACACTTTAAAGTCAGAGGCATACATCATATGAAATGCAAATGAATAGTATGACATGGCATAAGCAAACCAATTACAATTCAAGTTGGCACTTAAATGCAAAAGAAAGAGGAAATAGGTCAAAAGGAAACATGTAAAACAAGTATTGAATATGTACACAAAAAGACATAAACTTCAAACCAATGACCTATAATTTCAATAAACAGACCTATAATGATCTAAACATGGCTCAAGAAGTCAAGAAGAATGATCTCATACAATGGCACAAGTGCCTTACCAAACAAGTAACCAAACATGTCAAAGAAGTTCACAAAAAGGGACATCAAACAAGGGTCATCAAACAAATGCCAAACATGATTTAAAAAATCATAAAATTGGGTCTCAAAAGACCTCAACCAGAGGCAAATATTATACCAAAAAATCATACAAAAATTCAGAAAGAAAGGACCTCAAACAATCAAGCAATAGTCACTTATAGGTTTCACATGATCATGCACAAAGAAATAGCTCAAAGAGGATGCAAATATGATTTTAAAAATAGGATAAAAATATTTTTGAATGTTTCAAATTGTCCTCTGAAATATACAAAAAGAATGGGGATTAAACTATGTACCAATGATGAGAAACAAAATCAGCAATGTAAGGTGTTCACAAATGAAACATCTCAAAAAGAAATTCAAGCAACAATTAATTCAGAGGCAAAAAATAATAGAAAAATAAAAAATAAAATTTTAAAAAAATTTATAAAACTATAAGGATGGTTCATGAATTTTATTATGAATTTTAGACGTCATTCACTATTTTTTAAAAATCAACATTCAAACAGATGTGAAAAAGAAATTAAAAGAATAAAAGAAACGGGGAGGGGTGTATTCATAGTAACTTTCACGTTCAAAAATCACAATGGGCTCAAAGTGGGGGTGCAAACATCAAATAGAGTCCAAGTCCAATAACGTGTAGTTGTGTGTGATGCGTGTACATGTGGTCCACATACTGATGCAATCCTAATCATTCATCTAAGTCAACCCACACCAATCATTAAAATATGCGTATCCAACAGTCCATGATGAAGGCACATGATAGTTCCCTTACACGCACACACACACACAATCATCAGAATTCAAGAAGAATAACACGTGAGAAACACATGACAATTTAATGCATTGTCACACACACAACCCTCAGATCAAATCAATGCACCAGATTAAGTCAACTGATCACCAATCATGCAAGATCAAAGGTCCACATTAGATGTACACAATAAGAAATGTGGAATAGATAACACACTATCAGTAAGATAAAAACAAAATTTAAAAGACGTGGCAACATATTAACCACACGATGCACAAATCACACGGCCAGGATTCAAACTTACAAAACCCTAACAATTAAAACCCCCGGCCGGAGAAGGACCTCCGGTCATCTTCTCTGGCGAGTAACCACCACCTGCAAATCTCAAAACCTCCAAAAATGCACAAACATGATATCAAAATGAATCTGGCGTTGCATACATCATGAATCCACCATTATTTTTCACATAACAAGCACGTACATAGAGAACAGAGGAGATTAACATATGCCCTAGGTTTTGAAACTATGCCTCTAAGAGGCCTATCAACTATCCGGAGTTAAAAGAGCTCCTAATGAGCTAAAAACAAGCTTCAAAACAATCTAAACGAGCAGAATAAAGTGAAGAAAATTTGAACCTGAAACTTGTAGATCTTGGAACAGTTGAGAAAATCAGAGATATCCAATTGATCTTCACCTTTGGAACTTCGATCTAAGCAAAATAAATGTTGTAGAATCTAGGAATGGAAAGCAGAGAGAAAATCAAAATGTTGCTGAGATTTCACTTGGAGAAGGATATTGATTCAATGTCTCTTTTCTTCAAGGCCAAGCAATGGTGATGATGAGTAATGGTGAATTCGTGTAAACTCAGAGAGAATAGAGAGAAATTGAGAGAGAAAGTTTGAAGTGTTTGAGAGGGAGAATGAGAAAATCAGAGTTGAAATGAAAAATGTGAGTGAAGTTTCTATTTATATGTGTAGTTTAAAGTGAACCAGAGGTGGTTAAATGAGTGAGTTAAGGTGAGTTAATTGAGTTAACTGAGTTCACCCTAACTAACTGAGTCAAGTTAGTTAGGGGCGGTTAGTGAGCTTGGGTATGGTGTGGACATGTTCATGGTACATAAGGTGAGGTGGAGTGAAAAGAATGGTGATGATGGCACAGCTGATGGCAATGTGAAATCAGTGGTGCAGAGGAAACTTGCTCAACAAGCTTAGTTCATTTCCTCTTTGGTGTATCATGGAGAGTATGGTGTGGTGTATGTGAAATGTGTTTGGTCTAATGAGGTAATGGTTATGGGGAAAGGTATGCGTGTTAGCATGATGAAACAACAACAAACATGACATAACATTCTATTTTCTGCAGCCACCATCAATGCAAGTTTGTGGAGAAATTTCTTCATGTGTAGTGGATGAAATCATGAGCTCTAAGTGTCAAATGAAAGATAAAACATCATAGAGCATGATTGATGTTGGTTTTGGATTGAATTAAAGCTTGGAAAAGGATGAAAAATAGCTTGGAACACAAAGGTTTGGAACTGGTTTATGGGCGAGGCATGTGGTGTCCTGGCAAGGCAACATGGCGCATGGATTTTCAGCATGGTCATACCAACTTGGAACCAACATATCTCCATCATAACTTGATCAAATCAAAATTTGTCCAACATCAATAATGAAGAGGGCATGGCAAGGAACAACTTTGATGTTGAAAAGGTTTTCATTTGGAGCTTTTATCATTGAGAAAAATGGGTGAACATTTGGCACACCAAGTGTTTGTTAAAAATATGGCGCGTGGGCCTGAGCATTCTTGGTCATGACTTGATTTTGGACCTATTTTTCCCAAACTTTGATCAATCATATCTCACTCAATATTGATCCAATGGAGATGTTCTTTATATGGATTTGAAGCTTAGAACATGAACTTTAATTGGCTCAACTTGGGCCTGAGGTTTGAAGCTTTTATCTTGGAGAAAGAGAGCCTCAAAGTAGGGTGCAAAATGGTCCAAACTTACTATTTTTGGCAACCCTAAAGTTTCCATTTTTGGCAGTTTTGTGATTTCTTGATTTTTCATTATTCATCCATCATTTCTTGATCAAATTTTGTCCATTGAACATATACAACATGAATTTCATGAATTTGACCTTAGAAAGTCAAGAGTTGACTTTTTTCACTGCACAGTTGACTTTTTCCCCAATTTCTTGATTATCAAGCAACTGATCAATTGAGACCCTTCTGAAACCAATTGATGAGCAATTTTCCATCCATACACACTTAAGAACATAAGGAATACCATGAGATCAAGTATTGCCCAAAAAATCAGAGATAAACTGATTTTAGGCCAAACCCTAATTTTGGCACCCTCTGGTTAGGAGGAAATATCACATCCTCCAAATCCAAATTCCTCTGAATATGATGTGTATTCTCTCAAACAATGATGAGATATGCCATTTGGAGATGATAAAAACTCAAAGAGCTTGCCCATTAGGGGGTCAGATCCTAATTTTTGACTGCCTTGTGTAGGAGATCATGCACTGCCCAATCTTCTTGATGAATTCTCCTCTTCCCATGCCTTGTGGATCAAGTAGGGATGAAATATGGCTTAAGAAACCCTTGAGACTTGTGAGAAACACTTGGCTCTTATTCTTTAGCTTTGGATGATCAACACCTAAAGAACCACTGATCACATGCCCTTATGCAAGATGCAATGCAATGCTTGATGTTTTGTTTTTCTATGCTTGAATGCAATGCAATGAAATGAAAGTTCATGCTAAATGATATGAAGAAATGAGAGGGCAAATTTTGGGGTATTACAGCTGCCCCTATTCAATCACTGTAGACCTGAATGGATGATAGCGATTGCTGTCAGACTTTCAAGGTATGGAGGGATTGAATACCAAAGAATAACTCGAAAATTTGCACTCTGTAGAGAAGAAGAAAAGGGATATAAACCCAACCAAATGAACTCTGCTTGAATAAAACTCTGGTGGGAAGAATAACACTGAAGGGTTGTCTTTTATACAACGCCAGACGACTACTGGCTTGCCACACTACAGGTGGATTTTAACAATGTCTTTTGTACAACGCCAGACGACTATTGGCTTGCCACACTACGGGTGGACTTTAGCACCATCTTTTGTACAACGCCAGACGACTACTGGCTTGCCACACTACGGGTGGACTTTAGCAACGTCTTTTAGAACAACGCCAGACGACTACTGGCTTGCCACACTACGGGTGGACTGTCTTTTTTGAATGGAGTCAGAAGACTACTGACTTGCCACACTACGGGTGGACTTTTTCCGATCTACGGTTGGACTTTGCAGCTGAATTACCACACTACGGGGGACTTTTGACAATCTACGGTTGGACTTACTGATGATTTTCCACCCTTGGATGGACTTTTGCCAATCTACGGTTGGACTTAGCTGCTGTCTTTTAAAGGGAGTCAGACGACTACTGACTTGCCACACTACGGGTGGACTTGTGCCAAGCTACGGTTGGACTTTGCCTTGCTTTGCCACCCTTGGATGGACCTTTTGCCAATCTACTGTTGGACTTTAAGAATTTGCCACCCTTGGATGGACCTTTTGCCAATCTACGGTTGGACTTTAAGAATTTGCCACCCTTGGATGGAACTTTTGCCAATCTACGGTTGGACTTTAAGAATTTGCCACCCTTGGATGGACCTTTTGCCAATCTACGGTTGGACTTTGAGCATTCCAATACTGGATTACTCTCTGCATCCGTGTCAGACATCTCTGGTGACTCTGCTGAGGAACAACGATCAATGATTTGATCTCGGAGACTCCTGAAAGGATAATATCTCTGCTGGAGAATGAATGAACAATCCGTCTGCTTCGAATTGTCAAGTTTGCCAAAAATAAATTGGACTTTGAGATATGGGGAATGATGATTCTTCCAGGAATTACTTCATCTGCTTGGGGATGAATTCTGGTCACAGCAACTCCGCTGGGGATGAGAATTTTTGCATGACGTCCTGCTAGGGAAGAAAAGTCATTAAGACTCTGCTTGAGGATCTACCAAACATGAGATCCTTTGCGGGGAGAATCAACCAGCTATCCGGCTAGGGAAAGCATGTACTATCACCTTGCTGAGGAATAAATTATGTTGATCAATAAGCCTCTTGCGGGGAGAAAAACAACTCAGCTGGGGAATATTGTTGACAAGATTCAATGACGAATTATGTGGGGATACCATTACCAGAGATACGATCTTGCTGGGAATCAAGGCTACTCTGTCAGGGATATGCAAACCCTAGTTGGAATACCTTACATTGCAACTTGCTGGGAAAGAGTCCTTAGATCTGCTGGGGAAACCCAAATTAACTCCACGGTAGTCTGCTGAGGCATAAGACTGTTGAGCCTAAGATAAGTGCCACAATGCCCCATGTTTGGCAAACTTTCCATTTGACGATTCCATTGGGGATGATGAGTTTATAACCAACTCTGCTGGAGAACACTGCTTCAAAGTGTCTCGTGCTGGGGAATGCTTTTTGAGAGGATTTTACAGAAGACCAAATGTCCTCAAACTCTACTGGGGATAATAGATCTGGAACATCTCCTGTTGGGGAAATTAAAAATGCCCTATGCTTGGGAAGGTCAACAACTTGCTTCCTGCTCCATGATACCAGACTTACCTGAAGAAATGTCATAAGAGGAATTTACAGAAGATTAAGCATCTTCAAACTCCTGGAAACTTCACTGGGGATTGACCATCAACTCCGGTGTCTGCGAAGCAACTTTACTGGAGAATTCGCAACCGTTATCAACACAGAAAAACTTGTAGCTGTTGGAAGTACTGAATGAGAGAATCGACTTAATAAGATACAACGATACCCAGTTAAACTCAATTCACTGATATCGAGATGTCGTGAACGACCGTCGACCGAATGATGGACTCAACCAGTAAACGTTGTGACAAAAGGATGACATGTGAGCCCTTCCCTGAACCTGATTGCCCCAGTTTTCTACGTGGGAATAAGTGATTACTCGTCTTGTGCTTGAAATCATCTGAATCTGTTACCTGCAACGAAAGAATACACACACATGCCCCGAAATATTGCGTGGTTTGAATCCACCATCCAGGATTGTTCAACATTCAAAGTAATTTTAAATGTTTTTCTACGCATGTTATTGTAAAGCCACCATGTTTTCAAATGCAATGTTTTATCAAAAATTAGGACGTTTTTGCAAACAAAGCAATAAAAACAAAATAAGAAGCTTTTTACTGAAATTCAATTTATTGAAGAAAAGCCCAGAATAGGGAATTACATCAGGAAGCAATCCCTGGAAAGAGGTGATCGCTGAAAATTGAAAAAAGAAACTATCCTAATGGCAATGTGAAAACGACATTCCACTGAGTTTCAATTCTGCTATGGCCAATATGTCTTCAAGACTCCCCGACCTTGCCTTCTGAGGAATGATTAGACTGATTCATACCCTCTGGAATGTCAGTTGTTGAAACGGTGATGGAGTATAGATAACTCAGACCGTAATCGTTCGGTTAAATACCTCTTTTGCGTGGACTGCCCTTTCGGGTTTTCAATCCACCGGGATACCCTTTTTTGCTTGAGTTGTCCTTGCGGATTTTCAACTCACCGGGTGTATAATTTTTATTTATTTATTATCCCTAATTTTTGTCCGAACATTTTTTATTCTGTTTTTGTGGTTCGCCGGGATGCCCGTTTTTGCCTGGACTTTTCTTTTTTTGTCCAGCGAGTCTATTCATGCGAAGTATTTTTTGACTACGTCTGAGTTGACAGGGGACGAAAAGTCTTCACCGTCCATGGTTGTAAGTAACAAGGCTCCGCCCGAGAAGACCTTCTTAACCACAAATGGACCTTCATAGTTGGAAGTCCATTTGCCCCTGTGATCTGTACTAGGAGGAAGGATCCTTTTGAGTACCACATCTCCCACTTTGTAAATCCGAGGACGCACTTTTTGATCAAATGCTTGCTTCATCCTCCGCTGGTATAAATGCCCATGACATACAGCTGCCAGTCATTTCTCCTCAATAAGGCTCAACTGATTAAATCTGGCACGAACCCACTCAGCTTCGTCTAACTTGACATCCATCATGACTCTGAGGGATGGAATCTCAACTTCAACCGGTAGTACTGCCTCCATACCGTATACAAGCGAGAATGGTGTTGCCCCAATGGACGTGTGTATTGACGTTCGATACCCATGCAAAGCGAATGGTAACATCTCATGCCAATCTTTATAGGTGACAACCATTTTCTGCACAATCTTCTTAATATTCTTGTTGGCCGCCTCCACAGCGCCATTCATCTTCGGGCGATACAGAGAAGAATTGTGATGTTCGATTTTGAAGTCCCGACACAACTCAGCCATCATTTTGTTGTTCAGATTAGAACCATTATCAGTAATGATTCTTTCGGGGACTCCATAACGACAAATGATATCCCGTTTCAAGAAACGAGCCACCACCTGCTTAGTGACGTTGGCATAAGATGCTGCTTCAACCCATTTAGTGAAATAATCAGTGGCGACCAAGATGAAACGATGGCCGTTTGAAGCAGTAGGCTCAATCTTTCCAATCATGTCAATGCCCCACATGGCAAAGGGCCATGGAGAGGACATGACACTCAACGGTTTTGGAGGAACGTGCACTTTGTCTGCATAGATCTGGCATTGTGACACTTGTGGGCGTACTTGCAACAATCTGACTCCATGGTCAACCAATAATACCCTGACCTCAATAATTTCTTAGCCATCGCGTGACCTCCAGCATGGGTACCAAAAGAGCCTTCATGTACTTCCTGCATTAACAGGTCTGCTTCGTGTCTATCCACGCATCTGAGCAGAACCATGTCAAAATTCCGTTTGTACAGCACGTCATCTTAATTAAAAAAGAAGCTACCAGATAACCTTCTCAACGTCTTCTTATCTTTAGTAGGCCCTAGGCGGGTACTCTTGACTTTTCAAGAAACACTTGATGTCATGAAACCATGGTTTGTCATCAGACGTTGCATCAACAGCAAACACAAATGCAGGTCTGTCAAGACGAGACACTTCGATCTTAGGTACATGATTCCATCCTTGCACTTTGATCATGGAAGACAAAGTAGCCAAGGCATCTGCAAACTTATTCTCATCTCGAGGAATATGGTACAGCTTCACTGTTGTGAAAAATGTCAGTAATCTCCTTGTATAATCTCTATACGGAACCAGATTTGCTTGGTGCGTGTACTAACTCCCTTTCACTTAATTGATTACCAAAGCTGAATCACCGAAGATATCAAGGGTCTTAATTCGTAAATTAATCGCCTCCTAAATCCCCATTATACAAGCTTCATATTCTGCTTCATTGTTTGTGCATCCGAAAGTTATTCGGGCAGTGAAAGGCATATGAACACCTTCTGGCGTGATAAGAACCACTCAAACTCCTCGCCCATTCATGTTGACAGCCCCATCAAACATCAGAATCCATTTGGATTCAGGGTCTGGCCCCTCCTCCGGGAGTGGTTCCTCGCAGTCTTTAGCTTTGAGAAACATGATGTCCTCATCAGGGAAATCAAATTTCATGGGTTGGTAATCATCAATTGGCTGTTGCGCAAGATAGTCTGACAAGATACTTCCTTTGATGGCCTTTTGGGAAGTATACTGGATATCATACTCTGTCAAAACCATTTGCCACCGTGCAACTCTGCCTGTTAGCGCTGGTTTCTCAAAAATGTATTTGATAGGATCCATTTTTGAAATCAACAAGGTTGTGTGTCTGATCATATACTGCCTCAATTGCTTGGCGGCCCATGCAAGTGCACAGCATGTCTTTTCAAGCATTGAGTATCGGGACTCACAGTCATTGAACTTTTTGCTCAGGTAGTAGATATCATGTTCCTTCCTACCTGTCTCGTCATGTTGACTGAGAACACAACCCATAAAACCTTCAAGCACTGTCAAATACATTATCAAAGGCCTTCCTGAAACTGGAGGCCTGAGGATTGGAGGTTCCCGCAAGTATTCTTTTATTTTATCGAATGCCAATTGGCATTCGTCATTCCACCTGACCGTTTGATATTTTCTTAGCAATTTGAATATTGGTTCACATGTGGCTGTTAGGTGAGATATAAACCTTGCAATGTAGTTCAATCTACCCAGAAAACGACGAACTTCTTTTTCCGTTCTTGGTTCAGGCATATCTTGTATTGCTTTCACTTTGGCAGGATCAACCTCAATCCCTTTTTCGCTCACAATGAAACCCAGCAGCTTTCCAGAACGCACCCCAAAAGTGCACTTATTAGGATTCAACCTTAGACGGAACTTTCTCAGCATTTCGAACAACTTTTTCAAGTAAATCAGATGTTCTTCTTCCGTTCGCGACTTGGCGATCATGTCATCCACATAACATTCAATCTCTTTGTGAATCAAGTCGTGAAACAAAGTTACCATTGCCCGCTAGTACGTTGCCCCTGCGTTTTTCAACCCAAAAGGCATCACCTTATAACAGTATGTACCCCACAGAGTAATAAATATGGTCTTCTCCATATCCTCAGGTGCCATCTTTATCTGGTTGTAACCGGAGAAACCATCCATAAACGAGAACACTGAAAACTGAGCTGTATTGTCAACCAGTACATCAATGTGAGGCAGTGGAAAATCATCTTTCGGACTAGCTTTGTTAAGATCTCGATAAACCACACACATTCTCACCTTTCCGTCTTTCTTTGGAACTGGCACGATGTTAGCAACCCAGGGAGGATAGTTAGTCACAGCAAGAAACCCTGCATCCCACTGCTTCTGAACTTCTTCTTTGATCTTTATGGCCATATCGGGATGAGTCCGACGAAGTTTCTGCTTGACTGGCAGGCATTCTTCTCTCAATGGCAGCCTGTGTACAACAATATCAGTATCCAACCCCGACATGTCTTGATACGACCAGGCGAAGATATCAACATATTCACACAACATCTCAGTCAAAGCCTTCTTCACATCTACTTGCAGGCTGGCACCAATCTTGATTTCCTTCTTAGCGTCCTCGGTGCCAATATTGATGACCTCTATGGTCTCTTGATGAGGCTGGATGGCCCTTTCCTCTTGTTTCAACAATCTGGCCAGTTCCTCAGGGAGTTCACAGCCTTTCTCATCCCCTTCTTCGGCTTGATAAATCAGTTTGTCAAAGTTATACATAGCCATAGAAAAATCGTTATCAATGGAGTCCGGAGGATCAAGTCTGCAAGAACGGGTTCATGCTTTATTTTAGAATTTATTTTAAAACAAAAAGAAACGAAACATTGCCATTTTATTATTTTTGTGCAAAAATAAAAATGAAAGACAGAGAACAAAATTTGAGTGCAAAACGTCCTTTATTTATGATTAAAATTGCAAATGCAAACAGGGTGGCCCTACAAATGAATCTATACGCCTTGGGCAGAGCGCAAGATTTTGACATGCATTATGGTTAGAAAAACAAAGAAAATTACTATGTCTGGAGAGTAACCCGGATGACCTCTTCAACGGACCAATTCTGCAATGGTTGTCCCGGAGCACATGGGCATACCCAGTTGTCCAAGTCACAGTCACTATCAACACCGTCTTCTGTAGCTGCACAAGACTGATCTGGGTAAATGATTCCCCCACTACTGAAAGCGATAGGCCCGCTGTTTTCTGCAGCAGAAGTCATAGAGGGACGACAGCCAATACCAAATTTATCCTCCTTCATGGGTGTCTCTATCAGCTTGCCCCAGCCTTGGGCATTGCCTGCTCTGACAACCTCGACAGCTTGCTTATAGGACGAAATGGATGTACCGGCTCTTTCTGGTGCAACGAAAGATTCAGGCACGTTGTCAATATTTACCGCTTCAAATGACTGGCAAAGCATCTCGTGGATTTCCCCATCTCGTGGATTTCCCCATCCATCTCAACATACTTAAATGTGGACAAGTGGCTAACAAAAATGTCTTCTTCGCCACACACTGTCACAATTTGTCCCTCAAACTCGTACTTCAGCTTTTGGGGTAAGGTGGACGTAACAGCTCCGGCCGCATGAATCCAAGGGCGGCCTAATAAGCAGTTATACGTAGGCTGTATGTCCATCACATGGAATGTGGATTTGAACACTTGCGGTCTAATTTGCACGGGCAATTCTACTTCACCAAACACAGATCTTTTCGTTCCATCGAACGCTCGGACCACCAACTCACTGGGCCTTAAAATCAAACCATCAACCTCTAACTTCATTAGCGCCTTCTTTGGCAAGACATTGAGCGAGGAACCAGTGTCTACCAGCACGTGAGACAACACTGCACCCCTGCACTCCATTATGATGTGCAAAGCTTTGTTGTGGTTTTTTCCTTCAGACGTCAAATATCTGCTTGTGAAACCCAATCTGTGGCTGACATTGATGTTGGAAATCACACCTTTAAGCTGATTAACAGTGATTTCCTGGGGAACATATGCTCTCTTCAACACTTTCAATAAAGCTTCCCGATGCGCGTCAGAACACATCAATAATGACAGAATTGAAATTTTTGAGGGGGTCTGATTCAGTTGATTGACAATCTTATAATCACTTTTCTTTATTATCTTCATGAACTCTTCCACCTCATTGTCAAAGGTAATATTTGTCTCTGCTTCGGGCACAGACTCACTCTCGGCCACCTGTTTTCCTTTAGCTTTTGCTGCAGCTTTAGCTTCCTTATCACTTCGCAAAGTTTGGGGAGCAAACAATCTTCCGCTTCTTGTAAAGCCTCCTACACCACCCACATTATCAATATTTGAACTGGCTGATGTCCCGACTTCCTACTTCTTCCCTTCGTAGTACACGTCTGCCCCATAATGCAATGGAATTGCCTTCGTAGTTGTAAACGGAACTGGTCCTGGCACCGTGATGGTAATAGGACTGGGTCTTTCTTGCACAACACTTGCTACAGGAGCTGTACTGGCAGGCACCTGAATCTCCGCAGGAGTATAATAAATGGTCACAGTTGACACCTCATCAGTTTCTTTCACAACCCTGTCAAACTGTAGCCGGCCCTCATTGATCAGATTCTGCAGACCTACTTTCAACTTATCACAGCCATTCTTCTGACTCATACATTCAGAATAACCTTGATCACATCCCGGGAGCACTTGTCCCTTCAACAAACGATCCTTCACCACTAGCAACGGAGTCCTCACCTGACTGATATCCATTACCAAATTTAACCACATTCCGTCTTCAATAGCATGCACATCTGCCACACCATGATCAGGCATAGGGTTCTGTAGAACATTAGGAGGTAACGAGAAATTGAATGCTTTAGCATCAATCAAGTCCTGCACCTTATGATGAAACGCCAAACATTTTTCAATGGAGTGCCCTTGAGCACCTAAGTGGAACTCGCAGCGAGCGTTAACATCAAAATTAGGTGGCAAATTGCCAGCTGCAGGAGGTCTCATAGTACGAAGCTCAACCAACTTCAACTTGAGTAACTGTGGTAGCAACACTGAATACGTCATAGGGAGAGGGTCAATCTTACGATCCCTCTGCCTAGACCTCTGTTGGAAAGGAGGTTGTTGCTGTTGCTGCTGAGCTTGTTGTTGGGGTTGTTGTTGTTGAACCGACGGTGCCGGGATTGTCACTGCACCTACTTGATGGTAACCCTGAGAACGTCCTCTGCCTCGTCCTCTATATACAGCATTTGTATCACCTTCTTTTCTTTTCTGACCACTAGCAAATGGTTTCTTCGTCCTAGAAGAGCCAGCTCCACTTACATCATGGATCTTACCAAGCTTCAACAGACTTTCTATTCTTTCTCCAGAAATCACGATATTAGCAAATCTGGTTGATGGACACGCAACCAATCTTTCAAGAAATGCCCCTTGCAGGGTGCCCATAAACATGTATACCATTTCCCTATCCAGCAAAGGAGGTTGAACCTGTGCAGCCATCTCTCTCCACCTTTGAGCGTATTCCTTGAAACTTTCCTTAACATTCTGTGACAACCCCTGCAATTGAGTGCGGTTGGGCGCCATGTCGATATTGTACTGATATTGCTTTAGGAATGCTTCTGCCAGATCCTTCCAACTTCTCACAGCAGCTCTGTTCAATTTCATATACCAGGTCAAGGAAGCTCCAGCCAGACTGTCTTGAAAGTAATGCATCCATAACTTCTCATCATCTGTATGGGCTGAAATTCTCCCAAAATAAGCTTGGATATGTGTCTGAGGACACATATTGCCATGATATTTGTCAAAAGTAGGCGGCTTGAATTTGGGAGGAATTCTGACTCCTGGTACCAGCCCCAGACTAGTAACATCAATACCCATAGAATTCTTGCACTCTATGGCCCGGATCTTCTCAGCTAACTCATCATACCTTCGGTCACCAGGGTTACCCATGTCAGCATCCAGTAGGGTAAATTGGTCTTCTTGAGCATCTTCCTGAACAACACCAGCATTTCTGACATTTCCATTACCCAGATTGCCCACAGGAGGAGGAATACCAACTGGCGGAGGAGTGCCATGAGTCTGTGAATTGTCATTCTGATTACCTCCTGGCGTAGTTTCTGGACGCTCGACCAGAAGCCTCAATCTTTCCTGAGCTTGTGCCATACCAGTCATGAGAGTCATAAACGGGTCCATGCGTGCCCTAATTTCAGCCAAATCATTCTGCATTTGATCCATAATCCTCGCTTGATTTCTTCGAGTTGAGTATCGGTGTACGTGATTCTCAGCTATAATGCCTGAAACCAAATAAAGGTTAGAGATCTCCTGCAACAAGTACCTGCAAAGCAAACAACACATACAAAATGATATGCAATGCAAATGCCATGTTTATCATTGCCAGGGCGTTTTACACCCTGATTCTAGTCTTAATCACAATAATCTCAATGATAGTCACACAGTATTGAAAGAAAGATATTGTGAAGAACTGTGCTGTGATAATGTGCTGGTGAATAACATGATGCCGAAGAAACCCCTTTGAATACCATTCATTGAACAAAAAACTAATAAGTGCTGGAACATTTTACAATGAATTCGTAAATGGGAAATACATTAAGAAGATGACTCCATCAACAAGCCTGATGGTAGCCAACGATACATCAACAAAACTACATTAAAAGAGTGGAAAGTAAGATCACACATCTAACTCTAAAATTTTCAATTTCTCGCTAGAATGCTTAATATCTTCAAAAAGAATTCTAGTGCGCTGATGACCCGACTTTTCAATCAACTCTCTGATCAAAGTGTCTCTCCTATTCAGGGCTTCAGTTAATGAATCTGCGTGCATCAGGAGAGCTTCATCAGTACTCGTTTCTTTGAATCTCTTCACCCCAGCTTGTATTTTGAGTCTTCCCATCTCCACCATGGCATCTTCAATCTTTTTCTTGGATCTCTTCAATTCATCATCAACAATCTTTAGTTGTTCTTGGCTCTTTGTAAAGTCTTCCCTATGGTTTCGCCGCTGTTCATGTGCTCTAAGAAGTTCGTCAACTTTGGCCTTTAACTGTTCCTGTAATTCTGCATTCTCGAGCCTGACCTCATCCCAGGCTTCTTGAAACTTGGCTAACTTCTCTTTGTTCTGCGTTAAGACCTGTTTAGTCTTCTTGTGAGCTTGAGTAGCATCATCAGCACCTTTACTAATCTTCTGGAAGTGTTGGGCTCTTTCGGCAAAGTCCCTTTCTTTTGCTGCTAAGATTCGTTCCGCGTCTTGAGCTCTCCGTTCCAGCTCTCTGTTGGCATGTAGAGCATTTTGAAGAAGACTACTCAAATCGGAATTCTCGACCCGAAGTTCGTTCACTATAGCTTGCAGTTTGTTAAACCCCTCCATGGGAACTGTGGTAGGTTGTTCCGAAATTGCTGGATACAGAAGTGGCTCTCTTGAAAAGGGCAAAAGAACTTCTTCAACCTTTCTTTGAATCCATTTCGTATACTGTGGATAGGCTCTACAATCACCTTTTCCAAAGACAGTCTTCCCAGTCCTGTGTAGGTGTCCCCAAGCATGCACAACCCCTCTTAACACCTCTGTATCTTCATCCCCATTGAAGAACAAAGACTCTTCTATGTGTTGGTCTTCAGGAGGATTCCTTGAGGCATACCCAAATTGTCTGATAGCCAGGATTGGGTTATAGTTAATTCCCCATTTCCTGCCTATCAGAGGCACATTCGGGAAGTTTCTGCAGCTGGTAATGATCTCTACCCCTTGCAACTGACGGTCAAACCAAACAATGTTATCAGCAGTGAACCCCATTATTCGTTTAGACCACTTTAGAGAATCCCTCGTGTCCACAAACGCACCAGATTGAGGCAAATGTTTTAGAAACCAATCAGACAAAAGTGGAGTACATCAGTTGACAGGACCCCCTCTTCTTTTCTCATTTTTGAAATGCATTGAGTGGTGGAAATCACCTAACAAAGTGGGAATGGGATTCTTCCGGATAAAAACCCTCACAGCGTGCATATCCACAAACTGAGGTTGGTTAGGAAATAGAACAATGTCGTAGATACACAAGGCCAGGATAGAGTTATAGACCTTCCAATTCTTGGCATTGGCAAATTCTTGAGTTTGGTCTACAAGAAATTCCAAGTGAAAACCTTTGACTCCACTCTTACTAGCAACATTTCCCTTCAGCACTGACTGTTCCACCTGTAGAGTCGTTGCAATTTCCTCTATACTAGGATGAGCTCCATAAAAGAAGGGCACATTTGATTTGACTGAAACACCCAAGATGAATGAAAGCTCCTCCAATGTAGGCATCAAGATATACCCCGGAAAGACAAAACATCTTAGCGGCGGCTCGTAAAACTGCAGTAGAGTGTGGAGGGCATCATGCTCATATTTTGTAATGTTACAGACCATTTTCTCCAATATCCCATATTTCTTTTGGAAAGTGATAAGAACACCCGGGTCAGCCATGACTATCATCTTGTGAAGTAGATCCAAGGTTGGCTCTGGAAACTTGTAAGCAACATTGTTCTTTCTTTTAGCATCTATCTCTGTCGAACCCATTGACTGGAATCAGAGGTAAAATAAGCACCTGGAAATGACAAATATGAATGTTATGTTATGACAATGCAATGCAAAAGGCATGGTATCAGTGCTCTGTGTCGGTGCTGGACTGTGTGCACAGTGTCTGTACAAATCTGAGAATAATACTGCAGATAGAAACCCACTGACTGTCACAAGTTACATCATCTGTCTGTGAATATATCAGAGTATCAGGGTATGTAGGAAGCATGGTTACCTGTAAACCTGTAAACACCCGCCCATACTCACATGTAGGTACTAGAACAGTGGTTCCTCAGTTTCGGATTCTCGATTTGAGAAGAAATAGCACATTCAGCCCGTAGGATACAATGTTATCACCAAACAAAGAGGTCGTCCACTGATTCCCCAAAAAATGGTCATCCTATAGCAAGTTCTCAGCATTGGGTCCTCGGATCGAGAATGTGCAATGGGTTTGCCACATAATGTGGTCTGCCATTGTCACATCTCGGGAGGAGTGCCGCAACTGAGTCCTCGGGAATGGTCACCAGAGTCGACAGCTTTCTAGGTTAACACCCTGAAATGCACAAGACGCGCGAATCAGAACATCTCCCAAGAAAACCTCGTCTGGTTGTGGATTTCTTATAAACCATACATAACAAGATGCTACGTAGGCCACACTACCGTCCACTCTAATCCTATGTATGTGCTCAAGCCTGTGTAATGGGCTTATCTCTCAGAATACCCATCCCGCCAAACAGAAAAACCAGTACAGCACAGTCCAGTATAGCATAATATAGCATATGAAATGGAAATGCTAAAATGTGGTAAATACAGTAATAGTAAAGCAGTAACAGTAAATAACAATACAGTACAACAGTAAATACAGCAAAAAAGTAAACACCCAACGAAAGGAAAACAGACAAGCGCTAGGATTGACTCGCTAAGGGAACCAGAGATTCTGGGTTCTTCCCCAGCAGAGTCGCCAGCTGTCGCTCCCGGGATTTTCATCCTAGTACAAACGCGAAAGTGGCACCGAAACAGAGTCGCCAGCAATGTGTATTTATCCCAAGAGAGGGAAAGGAAACACTGCGTAAACCTGAGAGGAAGGATAGAGAATGGTCTTACGACCAAGAGAACTGGGTTCGGGAGTCGGTTACGCGAAGGGAAGGTATTAGCACCCCCACGCGTCCATCGTACCCGATGGGATCCACGCTTGCTTGTCTCGATCAAAGGGTGTTAGGAAAGGATACTGGAAAAGGAACTGCTAAAGGAAGGGAAAGAGAAAGAGGAACAAATGTAGGGAAAATAAAAGAAATGGTCGAATGGGCCCTACCCCACTGCCTACGTATCTCATCGGGAACATGAGAATCAGAGCGACGTAGTTCCCCTCACTAGGGATGGATTGTTTATGTTTTTTAGGGAACGGCTAACGTTCTAGCTCAGGTGTTGCAGGCTCGCTGGTCCGAGTGCGTTACCATCTTGCAAGAGAACGAGAAGAAGCACGTTCGTGCGTTGAGAATGAGCGAGATGAGAAAAGAATTCCCGAAGGAAAGACGTTATTGTTTGTTTTTTTGTCTTTTAAGAAAGAAGTGTCTTGATTATTTCATGTTTTGTAACATGTATTGTATTTAAGTCCCTCATGTAGGATCGAATGCCTCGCATATCGACCTAAGACGGGACGCATGCTAAACATTCCAAGAAAGTGAGAGAAGACCCCACACTTCCTTGTTCTCACATGAAAGGCCTAAATACAATAGGTGTTATGCCTTTATTAAGTGTTTTTTACTCTTGTTTTAAGATGAGAAGAGGTGACTCAAAAAGAGGATCAAAGGCGAAAACTAAGAGGAGACTAAGACACACCCTAGTGTTAGCATGCTTGGAGATCCTATGGTTAATGTGGTTCAACAAACCTAATTCTAGAAGAAAGGAGATGAGCAAAAGAAACAACTTACTTCCAAAAGGAAGTTAAGTTGATCTTAAGGAGGGATGAAGAAAAAATTATTCAAAGAAAGCATGTAAATGCTTATCAAACACAAATTGAAAGTTTAAAAGAAGTAAGAGAATATAAGAGAAAGAAGTGTATGTGGAACTAAGTCCCCACACTTACTTACCTTGCACCTACATGAAAAAGTTAGTTCACAAAACTATTTACAAGTAAAGCAATAAGAAAAGGAATAACAATTGGTAAACAAACAAGTTAAGAGCTAAAGGATAAAGCTCCTAAGAGATGAAACTCAATCAAGATCATAATCTATGCTTTAAGGGTATTCTCTAATGTTGGTATATCAAACACAAATGAATTATGCACAAACAAAGCACTAATCATTAAAGAAGTGAATCATGGAAGAAATAGATGAAGAATGAGTGGAGATGCAAGGTGATCATGCAATTATGCTTCAAATAATGTCCAAGTCAGAATGTGGATGACCTAAACATGTGCCTAAACATGATATACAAAGGTCACATGAGGCATACAATCAAGCATTCAAGCATTAGGAGTGATTAGGATGAGAATTGAGAAGATGTGAACATGAATTTAACATAGAAAGACAACATTCGTAGCATAAGTCAAACCAATAAAAGTTTAATATGAAACTCAAGTATCAAGGTCAGAGGTGATATGACATGTTAGGATGAGGATAAGATTCACAAATCAATCACATTCAAACAATTACAAGTCATTTAGAAGCTAGAAGAAAAAGAAACATGCATTTGGATGAAACATGTTCAAGTATGCAAAGTGAAACATAAATGGCATGTGGAATGAATGCAACACTTTAAAGTCAGAGGCATACATCATATGAAATGCACATGAATAGTATGACATGGCATAAGCAAACCAATTACAATTCAAGTTGGCACTTAAATGCAAAAGAAAGAGGAAATAGGTCAAAAGGAAACATGTAAAACAAGTATTGAATATGTACACAAAAAGACATAAACTTCAAACCAATGACCTATAATTTCAATAAACAGACCTATAATGATCTAAACATGGCTCAAGAAGTCAAGAAGAATGATCTCATACAATGGCACAAGTGCCTTACCAAACAAGTAACCAAACATGTCAAAGAAGTTCACAAAAAGGGACATCAAACAAGGGTCATCAAACAAATGCCAAACATGATTTAAAAAATCATAAAATTGGGTCTCAAAAGACCTCAACCAGAGCCAAATATTATACCAAAAAATCATACAAAAATTCAGAAAGAAAGGACCTCAAACAATCAAGCAATAGTCACTTATAGGTTTCACATGATCATGCACAAATAAATAGCTCAAAGAGGATGCAAATATGATTTTAAAAATAGGATAAAAATATTTTTGAATGTTTCAAATTGTCCTCTGAAATATACAAAAAGAATGGGGATTAAACTATGTACCAATGATGAGAAACAAAATCAGCAATGTAAGGTGTTCACAAATGAAACATCTCAAAAAGAAATTCAAGCAACAATTAATTCAGAGGCAAAAAATAATAGAAAAATAAAAAATAAAATTTTAAAAAAATTTATAAAACTATAAGGATGGTTCATGAATTTTATTATGAATTTTAGACGTCATTCACTATTTTTTAAAAATTAACATTCAAACAGATGTGAAAAAGAAATTAAAAGAATAAAAGAAACGGGGAGGGGTGTATTCATAGTAACTTTCACGTTCAAAAATCACAATGGGCTCAAAGTGGGGGTGCAAACATCAAATAGAGTCCAAGTCCAATAACGTGTAGTTGTGTGTGATGCGTGTACATGTGGTCCACATACTGATGCAATCCTAATCATTCATCTAAGTCAACCCACACCAATCATTAAAATATGCGTATCCAACAGTCCATGATGAAGGCACATGATAGTTCCCTTACACGCACACACACACACAATCATCAGAATTCAAGAAGAATAACACGTGAGAAACACATGACAATTTAATGCGTTGTCACACACACAACCCTCAGATCAAATCAATGAACCAGATTAAGTCAACTGATCACCAATCATGCAAGATCAAAGGTCCACATTAGATGTACACAATAAGAAATGTGGAATAGAGAACACACAATCAGTAAGATAAAAACAAAATTTAAAAGACGTGGCAACATATTAACCTCATGATGCACAAATCACACGGCCAGGATTCAAACTTACAAATCCCTAACAATTAAAACCCCCGGCCGGAGAAGGACCTCCGGTCATCTTCTCCGGGGAGTAACCACCACCTGCAAATCTCAAAACCTCCAGAAATGCACAAACGTGATATCAAAATGAAGCTGGCATTGCATACATCATGAATCCACCATTATTTTTCACATAAAAAGCACGTACATAGAGAACAGAGGAGATTAACATATGCCCTAGGTTTTGAAACTATGCCTCTAAGAGGCCTATCAACTAGCCGGAGTTAACAGAGCTCCTAATGAGCTAAAAACAAGCTTCAAAACAATCTAAACGAGCAGAATAAAGTGAAGAAAATTTGAACCTGAAACTTGTAGATCTTGGAACAGTTGAGAAAACCAGAGATATCCAATTGATCTTCACCTTTGGAACTTCGATCTAAGCAAAATAAATGTTGTAGAATCTTGGAATGGAAAGCAGAGAGAAAATCAAAATGTTGCTGAGATTTCACTTGGAGAAGGATATTGATTCAATGTCTCTTTTCTTCAAGGCCAAGCAATGGTGATGATGAGTAATGGTGAATTCGTGTAAACTCAGAGAGAATGGAGAGAAATTGAGAGAGAAAGTTTGAAGTGTTTGAGAGGGAGAATGAGAAAATCAGAGTTGAATTGAAAAATGTGAGTGAAGTTTCTATTTATATGTGTAGTTTAAAGTGAACCAGAGGTGGTTAAATGAGTGAGTTAATGTGAGTTAATTGAGTTAACTGAGTTCACCCTAACTAACCGAGTCAAGTTAGTTAGGGGCGGTTAGTGAGCTTGGTTATGGTGTGGACATGTTCATGGTACATAAGGTGAGGTGGAGTGAAAAGAATGGTGATGATGGCACGGCTGATGGCAATGTGAAATCAGTGGTGCATAGGAAACTTGCTCAACAAGCTTAGTTCATTTCCTCTTTGGTGTATCATGGAGAGTATGGTGTGGTGTATGTGAAATGTGTTTGGTCTAATGAGGTAATGGTTGTGGGGAAAGGTGTGCGTGCAAGCATGATGAAACAACAACAAACATGACATAACATTCTATTTTATGCAGCCACCATCAATGCAAGTTTGTGGAGAATTTTCTTCATGTGTAGTGGATGAAATCATGAGCTCTGAGTGTCAAATGAAAGATAGAACATCATAGAGCATGATTGATGTTGGTTTTGGATTGAATTAAAGCTTGGAAAAGGATGAAAAATAGCTTGGAACACAAAGGTTTGGAACTAGTTTATGGGTGAGGCATGTGGTGTCCTGGCAAGGCAACATGGCGCATGGATTTTCAGCATGGTCATACCAACTTGGAACCAACATATCTCCATCATAACTTGATCAAATCAAAATTTGTCCAACATCAATAATGAAGAGGGCATGGCAAGGAACAACTTTGATGTTGAAAAGGTTTTCATTTGGAGCTTTTATCATTGAGAAAAATGGGTGAACATTTGGCACACCAAGTGTTTGTTAAAAATATGGCGCGTGGGCCTGAGCATTCTTGGTCATGACTTGATTTTGGACCTATTTTTCCCAAACTTTGATCAATCATATCTCACTCAATATTGATCCAATGGAGATGTTCTTTATATGGATTTGAAGCTTAGAACATGAAATTTAATTGGCTCAACTTGGGCCTGAGGTTTGAAGCTTTTATCTTGGAGAAAGAGAGCCTCAAAGTAGGGTGCAAAATGGTCCAAACTTACTATTTTTGGCAACCCTAAAGTTTCCATTTTTGGCAGTTTTGTGATTTCTTGATTTTTCATTATTCATCCATCATTTCTTGATCAAATTTTATCCATTGAACATATACAACATGAATTTCATGAATTTGACCTTAGAAAGCCAAGAGTTGACTTTTTTCACTGCACAGTTGACTTTTTCCCCAATTTCTTGATTATCAAGCAACTGATCAATTGAGACCCTTCTGAAACCAATTGATGAGCAATTTTCCATCCATACACACTTAAGAACATAAGGAATACCATGAGATCAAGTATTGCCCAAAAAATCAGAGATAAACTGATTTTAGGCCAAACCCTAATTTTGGCACCCTCTGGTTAGGCGGAAATAACACATCCTCCAAATCCAAATTCCTCTGAATATGATGTGTATTCTCTCAAAAAATGATGAGATATGCCATTTGGAGATGATAAAAACTCAAAGAGCTTGGCCATTAGGGGGTTAGATCCCAAGTTTTGACTGCCTTGTGTAGGAGATCATGCACTGCCCAATCTTCTTGATGAATTCTCCTCTTCCCATGCCTTGTGGATCAAGTAGGGATGAAATATGGCTTAAGAAACCCTTGAGACTTGTGAGAAACACTTGGCTCTTATTCTTTAGCTTTGGATGATCAACACCTAAAGAACCACTGATCATATGCCCGTATGCAAGATGCAATGCAATGCTTGATGTTTTATTTTTCTATGCTTGAATGCAATGCAATGAAATGAAAGCTCATGCTAAATGATATGAAGAAATGAGAGGGCAAATTTTGGGGTATTACACTCAATTCTGAAGCCCACAGAGAGGCTCTACAGAAAGTATTAGAGCAGGCCTTTGTGGAACAGGATGTGTCAATACAACAGTTCGATAATATCATCTCTAACATCACTTCCTGCAACAACTTAGGGTTCAGTGATGAAGAATTGCCAGAGGAGGGCAAAAGTCACAACATGGCGCTCAATATTACAGTTAATTGTTAGGACGATGCCTTAGGCAGTGTACTGGTAGATACTGGATCAGCCATCAACGTTATGCCAAAGTCCACTTTAATGCGACTATCAATCAAAGGATCCCCGATGAGGGGTAGTGAGGTCATCGTCAAAGCCTTTGATGGATCTCGAAAAGCATTTATCGGCGAAGTCGACCTTCCCATAACTATCGGTCCTCACACTTTCCTAATCACTTTCCAGGTCATGGACGTCCGGGTAGCATACAACTATTTATTAGGAAGACCTTGGATACACCAGGCTGGGGCAGTCACTTCGACGCTGCACCAGAAATTAAAGTTCGTCAGAAATTAAAGTTTGTCATTATCTACTTGTGTAGAACCCGAGGAGGTTGTTGGAACTCAGTTCCAAGCACTTTCGGTGAGCAACGACAATCAGTCAGACAAAGGAACATCGATTTCCTCGTACAAAGATGCTCTCGAAGTGATCAAAAGAAACAATGCAAAAGGATGGGGACAACTTGTCATTCCTACTGTTAACAAAACAAAGAAGGGTCTTGGTTTTTCTGCAATCTGTACCCAGACAGCTGCTAGTGATGAAAGTCTTCATCCCATTCAGGACTTCTTCCACAGTGGAGGTTTTCTTCACCCAATATCTCAAGCAGTCCATACCATCAACGAGGGAGATTCCTCTGACACAGATGAGGAATGGAATTCCTATCTTAACGAGGACGGCTATATGTCTCAGGAAGAGGTGCCTACGCCATTTTGCTATCCCGCACAGAGTCCGAGATTTATACCGAGGTCAGACGTCAAAATGATATATGGAGATTGTGATCCAGAAGGATGTCGTGCTCCACCAAACTCATTAGAGGAGGACACTCTGATGAAAGACAACTTTGACCACAACTACTACGGCCCAATGGATGGCCTGCCTATCTGGCAGCCGTACCCAGGAAACTCAGGACAAGAAAATCAGCCGAACAATGAAAATCAGCTGAGCATCATTGAACAAAATACCTGTATCTCTACTACGTCATGGGATCAACACTCAGGGTATTTGGAAAATATTCAGTACGACGATGAATTTGCAAAATTTGCAGGACTAGAGTTCATCAACTATGCCTTTCCCGAGGTCAACGTCATCGAGCGAGATGACTCCTCCAGTCCCAAAGAAGTATGGGACACCTTGGGACAACCGAGTGGTAAATACGACTTCATGCTCAAATACACCACTCCTGAAAGCTCTCGCATCAGGCTCGAAGACATTCAGCCAACTGGGTGGGGAGATCCACCTGATAGCACAACTACTTTGCAAAATACAAGTGAAGAATCCTCCAACAAAAACTCTGCCTGGGAGTCAGATTCTAATGATCCTGCTCCACCAGAAATCAGCGTTATTTCTGAAGACAAATCAAGGAAGGTACCAGACTTTGTGATTCACCGAGTAGTTCACCGCCAATGGGTTGCTGTTGATGTTCCGAAGATTGTTCATAAGTCAAAGTAATTGTCATCTTTAACCTTTCACCCTGCCCAGGTGAAACAGATGTTTTGATAGGGCTCACTTTCTATAAATATCCCTCTTCGCTTCGCCCAAAGCGACTGAGTTTTATTTTATAGGTCTGTAGTTTCAAGAATTGACTCGTTCATAAATAAAATAAATGTCGTTTTGTAATTTCCGCATTAATTGCTGTTTTCTCTTTTCGTTTTTCAGAAAATGGTAATCCTAAAAAACAATTCAATAATAAAAACAAGCAGTAAAAAATGTAATACACTGCACACGCTCTTCCATTGTCTCTATCTCTTCTAAACACGAATCATCACGTCATGCAGATTGCTTGTTTTAAACCCCGTTGAAACATACGATCCGATGCCTTCTCCCAACTTTGAATTCCTGGTATTTGGGGCCGAAGAAGGAGATAACGACGAAATTCCAGAAGAGATCTCCCAACTACTCAAACAGGAGGAAGGGTCCATCGAACCTCACAAAGAGCCGCTGGAAACGGTAAACTTGGGTTCGGAAAAAGAGAGAAAATAGACCAGGATTGGGGCATTGCTGAGTCCAACTGCCAAAGAGGGTTTGACGAAGCTTCTCAAATAGTTTCCCGATGTTTTCGCTTGGTCCTATCAGGACATGCCCGGGTTGGATACCAGCATCGTGGAACATCATCTACTGCTAAGGTCGGAATGTCCGCCGGTAAAACAAAGGTTGAGAAGAACTCACCCGAACATGGCCATCAAAATCAAGGAGGAGGTGCAAAAATAGATTGATGCAGGTTTCCTCGCCACGTCAGAATATCCTCAATGGTTAGCCAACATCGTACCCATTCCGAAAAAGGATGGAAAAGTCAGAATGTGTGTGGATTACAGAGATCTAAACAAGGCTAGTCCAAAGGATGACTTTCCTTTACCACACATTGACATGCTGGTAGACAGTACAACAAAGTTCAAAGTTTTCTCCTTCATGGATGGATTCTCGGGCTACAATCAGTTTAAAATGGCGCCGAAAGACATGGAGAAAACTTCGTTCATTACCCCATGGGGTACCTTTTTTTACAAGGTAATGTCGTTCGCTTTGAAGAATGTCAGGGCAACCTATCAAAGGGCCATGACTACTCTCTTTCATGACATGATACACAAGGAAATCGAGGTATATGTCGATGATATGATTGTAAAATCTAAGACAGAAGAGAAGCATGTGACCCACCTGTCAAAACTATTCGAGCGGTTGAGAAAGTACAAACTCCGCTTGAATCCCAACAAGTGCACATTCGGTGTCCGTTCAGGGAAACTTTTAGGGTTCATCGTCAGCCAGAAAGGAATTGAGGTTGATGCTGACAAGGTCAAGGCCATTCAAGAAATGCCTTCTCCAAAAACTGAAAAACAAGTCAGAGGATTCCTGGGACGTTTGAGCTACATCTCCAGATTCATATTCCTCATGACCGTGACATGCGCGCCGATTTTCAAATTACTCAAAAAGAACCAGGACTGCGTTTGGACAGAAGATTGCCAAATCGCCTTTGACAGTATTAAGGAATACCTGTTGAACCCACCGATTTTATCACCTCCAGTGGAAGGAAGACCACTGATCATCTACCTCACAGTCCTAGAGGTCTCGATGGGTTGTGTACTTGGCCAACAAGACAAAACCAAAAGGAAAGAGTCTGCCATATACTATCTGAGCAAGAAATTCACTAAGTGTGAAACTCGGTACACTATGCTTGAGAAAACTTGCTGTGCTCTGGCTTGGGCAGCCAAACGTCTTCGCCAGTATATGATTCATCACACTACTTGGTTGATCTCAGAAATGGATCCAATCAAGTATGTCTTTGAAAAACCTGCTCTCACGGGAAGGATTGCCCATTGGCAGATGTTGTTATCAGAAATATGACATCGAATACCACGCTCAGAAATCCGTCAAAGGGAGTATTTTAGCCGATCATTTGGCTCATCAACCAATTGACGATCAGGAATCTATCGGGTTTGACTTCCTCGACGAAGATGTCATGTATTTAAAGATGAAAGATTGTGATGAACCGCTACCTAGTGAAGGGCCAGAACCAGGTTCCCAATAGGGACTTATCTTTGACGGGGTCGTCAATCATTATGGAAATGTAATTGGGGCAATCATCATAACACCTCAAGATACCCACATTCCTTTCACTGCCAGACTTACGTTCAAGTGCACGAACAACGAGGCCGAATACGAAGCTTGTATCATAGGTCTCGAAGAAGCGATCAATTTGAGAATCAAAAACTTGGATGTTTATGGCGACTCAGCCCTAGTTATCAATCAGATCAAAGGAGATTGGAACATGTACCATTCAGGGTTGATTCCTTACAAAGATTATGCAAAAAGGTTATTACCCTTCTTCAACAGAATCAAGTTTCATCATATCCCTCGTGAAGAGAATCACATGGCTGATGTATTTGCCACTCTCTCTTTCATGATTAGCGTGGGTCAATGGAACGACCTACCTAAGATCTACATAATGCGCCTTGAAAGGCCTGCTTACATCTTCACGATTGAAGCAGTCATAGACGACAAACCTTGGTATCACGATATCAAATGCTTCCTTCAGAAATAATAGTACCCACCTGGGGCACTAAGGAAGGACAGGAAAACCCTCAGAAGGTTGGCTGGCAGTTTCTTTCTGAGCGGTGATACTCTCTATAAGAGAAATTTTGACATGGTCTAGCTCCGATGCGTAGACAGACCAGAAGCAGACATGCTGATAAAAGAAATTCACGAAGGAATCTTTGGCACTCATGCCAACGGACACGCAATGGCGAGAAAAATTCTGAGAGCAGGGTACTACTAGTTGACCATGGAATCCGACTGCTACAAGTACATGAGGAAGTGTCACAAGTGTCAGATATACACTGACAAAGTCCATGTACCGCCAACGCATCTCAAAGTTCTCTCTTCCCCGTAGCCTTTTTCCATATGGGGAATCGACATGATTGGCATGATTGAACCAAAGGCTTCAAACGGACATCGGTTCATCCTGGTAGCCATTGACTACTTCACCAAGTGGGTCGAAGCAGCGTCATATGCCAATGTAACCCGACAAGTGGTGGTCCGATTTATCAAAAACAATATCATCTATCGTCATGGTGTTCCGAGCCAGATCATTACGGATAATGGATCTAAATTGAATAATAAGATGATGAAAGAGTTGTGCGTAGAGTTCAAGATCGAACACCATAACTCATCTCCCCACCGACCTAAGATGAACGGAGCAGTAGAAGCAGCTAACAAGAACACCAAGAAGATCGTTCAAAAGATGGTTGTAACCTATAAAGACTTGGCACGAGATGCTACCCATTGCTCTTCACAGTTATCGCACATCTGTCCGCACTTCAATAGGGGCAACCCCTTTCTCTCTAGTATATGGCATGGAGGCAGTGCTTCCCATAGAAATAGAGATCCCATCAATCCGGATAGTGATGGAAGCTAAGCTAACAGAGGCTGAATGGTGTCAAAGTTGACACGATGAACTAAATCTGATTGAAGAAAAGAGAATAACGACACTATGCCATGGTCAGTTGTATCAACAAAGAATGAAGAGGGCGTTTGACAAAAAGGTCCGACCTCGCGTCTTCAGGAAATGAGACCTTGTGCTCAAAAAGATACAATCATTTCTCACTGACTCTTGGGGCAAATGGACATCGAATTATGACGGCCCCTATGTGGTCAAGAAAGCTTTCTCAGGCGGCGCCTTGAGACTCGCAACCATGGATGGTGAAGAATTTGCATACCCCACAAATGTTGATGTAGTCAAGAAATACTTCGTCTAAACTAAAAAAAAACGTCTCGGTGGATTGAAAACCCGAAAGGGCGGTCCAGGAAAAATTTAGAGACAGAATCAAAAATCATCCCGGTGGATTGGAAATCTCAAAGTACAATCCAGGCAAAAGTTAGGGATTAATGGCAAGTAACTACGTCCAACAAGGGTAAGTCCCCCAGCAGCGGTTACACCATCCATCAGAAAACTCCAGTCAGGGTCATCTTCGACAGAAGCTCAGGATGCCGAGAATTCAAAGTTGGTAGAAGGATAGCAGTTGTTATGTTTCAATGTAGCCCTTTTCCCTTAAAATGACCATTTTCTAACTTTGTAAATACTCTATGGAATCACGCGCTTGACTGATTTCCATCCTGTCAATAAAATTTGAGCCCTTGTGCTTTTGTTTGCAATTCTTATTTGTTTAGCTTTACAGAACGACGTTTTTAACATGATAAACGATTCTTGAAATAAAACAAAAATGAATTTACTTGTCAAACTTTTTCTGCTTTTTAAAAAAGATGGCAGAATCAAAGTACTCCTTCTAAACCTGTGCGCCTGAACGAAGGATCAGCTATGTTAGATGCGATTACTCCATCTGACATCCCCGACAGAGTTCTTACCTCCTAAGCCCGACCAACATAGCTCCCAACAGGGACTATCTCTCCTAAGTAAGGCAGAATTGCTACTTTTGGACCAGCGATACCTCTTCGTCCCCCGCTGTGGCCGAGTATCCAGTCGTGTTCATCCGTCAGTTTGTATGTCATGTCAGTTTTGTCAGCATATACATACATACATCATGCATTATTTATTCACATTCATATTGCATCACTATCACTCTAGTAGGTCTTATCCCATAGTGGTAACCGTCCTCTCAATCGAGTTGTCAGTCCTTTCCTCGTCAGGAAGTGAACCATCTAAACAATCTTGCCTCCAGTTTATTTCTGGATACAAGTTGGTCCCTCGACCACTGTGATAACTCGAACCTCTGAAAGACCAGAAAAAGTTCGACAAACATCACTCTTCGCCATTGAAGATGATATCCTCGCTTTCTCGGATTAAGGAAAATCCCCAAAGAAAGCCTCTTAATCAGAGCTTCGGCAATGCAGCAGTTTTTCTCCGAAAAAATCACTGACGAAAAGGTCATCAGCACCTCAAAATTGGATCACATCATATGGAATTTCTCCGAGAAGATCCTGAGAAAAGTATGATGCAATATCCCCAAGCGAAAGCAGTATCTCAAGAGACCCGTTTTCCCCAGGTAGATTCGACAAATGGCGTCTCCAAACAGAGAAGTTTGTGCACCTTTACAACTCAGACGAATGAGTTCCCCAGCAAGTTTGACATCAAAATTTTTTCTATCAAATGGCATCCCCCCAGGAAAATTCGGCGAGAAGTTTGAGGAAAATCGCTACACATAGCGTCCCTTGTCAAGAAAGTTTATTGACAAAAGAAACTTAGACCAGTTCCTTGGTAGGAAACCAGGATCGGGGGAAGTTTATATCAGAAACTAAGACCAGTTCCTTGGTAGGAAACCATGATCGAGGGGAAGTTTATATCAGAAACTAAGACCAGTTCCTTGGTAGGAAACCAGGATTGAGGGGAAGTTTACATCAGAAACTTAGACCAGTTCCTTGGTAGGAAACCAGGATTGAGGGGAAGTTTACATCAGAAACTTAGACCAGTTCCTTGGTAGGAAACCAGGATCGAGGGGAAGTTTATATCAGAAACTAAGAACAGTTCCTTGGTAGGAAACCAGGATCGAGGGGAAGTTTATATCAGAAACTAAGACCAGTTCCTTGGTAGGAAACCAGGATCGATGGGAAGTTTATATCAGAAACTAAGACTAGTTCCTTGGTAGGAAACCAGGATTGAGGGGAGGTTTATTTCAAAAGAAAACTGAGACCAATTCCTTGGCTGAAGACCAGGATCGAGGGGAAGTTTACCTTTTCTAAGCATCATTGCTTAGCAAAAGAAGAAGGATGCGTGAACTACCATTCCTAAACACCATCAAAATTTTGGGTATTCCAATATTTAATCCTCTTGCACCCCGAATGCCCGAATACCTTCGCCATTCACACCTTCGGGTCCAAGAAGATTAAATAGGGGCATCTGTCATACCCCAAATTTTGACCACTTAGATTTCCCATCATTGGGCAAATCTCCATCACAGTATGGATGAACCATCGTGCCTCATCAATCTCCCCAAAGATGGGTGAGCATTCATTACTATCAAAATTAGGGTTTCAAGCCCTCTCAGAGCCTTAGACAAAAGATCAATCAAGGAATGACATGATCTTCAACTTTTCTAAACCTCTCAAACATCCACAATGGATCAAGAGGACTCCCACAACAAGAATCAAGCACAAGGTTACAACATTCTAAGTGGATTAAGCCTCAAAATCGCCAGTGTCACCAAATTAGGGTTTTGATCGACCAAGGCCTCCAAATGGAAATTTTCCTCTGGGCATGAGCCAATGCTTCAAATCATAACTTAAGATGCTCTATGGAACCTCATGGACCCAATCATCAAGTCAATTTGGCCTCAGGGGATGCATTCACTAAAAATCAGGAATTAGGGTTTCTTGACCTAATTCACCCCTAAGTTGACTTTTGGGACAAATCATGAGCCAAGACCTCAAGACATGATTTTAGGGTCTCTAATGAACCACATTGATCCATTTGCAACAATGGATTGATCCAAGAAGCTTAATCAACAAGTTTCAAGTTCATCAGAACCACAGTTAGAGTTTCGCGGAAAAAGTCAACTATGCCTTTAACTTTTGACCAAGACATGCTCCCAAACCTTGGGACATGATTCAATACAACCTATAACACCTATGAAATCAATCCATCAAGTTTATTTTAGGTCAAGGACTTGATTTCATAGAGGATCGCACAGTTTGGAATTCATCTGACCAAAAGTCAACTGTGCACAAAAGTCAAACTTTGACTTTTTGAGATTTTTCACAATTATGGTTCTTTAACCCTAAAATGATGTTAATGTGTGATTGGAATCATCATTCATCAAGAAAAATCAAAGAAAGTGGGATAGCTTGTAAAAGGGGTAACCATAAAAAAAACTTAGAATTTTTCTAAGTTATGGAACAAAATGGCTAGGGTACCAACTTCCAATGATCATAACTTGTGATCCAAGCAACCATTTTGGCTGATCCAAAGATGGATTTGTAGCTCTCATGGCATATCTTAAAAGTGTCAACTACACCTCATTCCAATTCCTCATGGATTTTAAGTTATGGAGTGATCAAAATGGCTGAAAACATGAAATGTCACTTTTCCCAACACTTAGTGAAATTTTCACTAAGTCAGAATCTGTTTCACTTTTTTCAGAATGTAGGGGCATTTTTCACTTGGATCCAAAAAGTATCAAGACAAACTATGATCACACATATGTTGTATCATATGAGAGCTTTCCAAAATGGCCAAGAACTCCATCAAATTCCATTTGAGCTAAGAGTTATGATAGTAGCAATATGCCTTGTTGCAACTGTCATAACAAGGCAGATTTGTGCATTTTGCTCGATTTGAGCAATTTATGCAAATGACAAACAAGTTTATCCATCTGAACACCTCAGGGGGAGACCAAGGAGGAACAAACACTGATCCATAAGCCTCCCAAGTCTTTGGAACTAAAAGTAGCACGCCAAACCTAAAAATGCCTAAAAAGGGAACAAGACTCCAATTTTGTTTTGGAGCATTCAATGGATACACCAAGGTGGCATGAACTGAGCCTTTTCCAACTGAATGAGTCAAGGATGATCTCTGAACTGGGAACCAAAAAAAATGTGCTCAAACCTCTAGTCAATGGCTAGAGGAGACTTAAGATTCCAAAGTGATTCAATTGGACAATGAGCTGCTGCAGTTGCCATTCACTATTGCTTGCAAAAAAAACTTGCTCTACTATAAATAGAGCTCATTTGTACTCAGTTTGAGTACACCAATGGCCTACAACACTTGCCATTCTCAAAATCATCTTCTCACTCTAAAAAATGCCTTTCTTAGCAAGTCACTATCGAATTTTCAGTAGAGAGCAATTCCACTCAAACCAATTGCTCTAACACCTCATAAACATCATATGTGAGCTGATCAAACACTAAACACACAACTGTAACACTGATTTCTTAGAATCATCAGCCATTTGATCATGTTTTCAACCAAGTTGCAGTTGAGATGCCATTAAGTGATCCAGCCATTTCCAATCAGGTCCAAGCATTCAAACACACTCCACATGATGTAGGGAAGCTGTTCAGATCATCACAACTCTTCTGTAACACCTCCAACTCAAAAATCACATTGCTCTTGCTGTCACGACCTTCAAGTAAGCCTAAACTTGGTCATCTCTTAATCTATGCATTTTTCCTCGCACAATACTTTGCCAAATGTTCATAATCATGCATAGAATGTTTCCCCTCGATTAATTGCTTTGTTTGAATCGTGTATCAAAATTCCCAGCCTTCATGCAGAATCTAGGGTTCTTGAGGTTTTGTCTTGATTTCTTATTCCTTGCTTAAAATAAATGAAATTAAAGACCATAGACATGATCGTGAGGTGAAAACGAGCAGATTGATATGTGGATTACGTGATTTCATCAAGTATCAGAGTGAGATTGGATAGAAAATGCAAATCTGAGCAAAACTCCCTTCGCGCGTGTTCTTGGCCCATGTTCTTGGCGCCTTTTTCATAAATTTGAATATTTGAATTTTTGTGATTTTATTTAATTGATTCAAAAATTAATTTCTCTCTGAGTTTTAATGATTTTGAGTTGATTCTTTTTTTAACAATTCAGAAAAATGTTAAAATATTTTATTTTACCAAAAATTCCCAAAAGTGTTATTTATTTCATATACTTGATATTTTTGCAAAGAATTAATATTGAATTTGTTTTTTTTAACATTTAAAATATTTTTTCCTCCTTTATTTTCCAAATTTAATTGGTTTCCAATCATTTTGTGGATATAAACATGATTTTTGACACATTGATCCAAGATCACCACTCATTTTTCACATGTTTTCAATACTTTTTATTAATTTTTAAACAAAATTAGGGTTTTGATTAATTCAACCCTCATAAATCATCTTCAAACACTCATGGGCCTCTAATAGAGTGTAAGACCCAACCCCTTTTGAAAACCAAAATGATTTGGGCCTCAGATGTTGTATAAGACCCACTGTGTTTTCAAAAACCTCAGAACGATCGTCGTTTTCAAACAAATAACTCTGGGCCTCTCCTTGAGTTGTAAGTCCCATCTCTTGTACAAAAATAACTCTTTGGGCCTCTAATAGAGTGTAAGACCCAATCCCTCTTTGAAACCAAAATAGTTTGGGCCTCAGTCATTGTATAAGACCCACGGTACTTTCAAAATCTCGGCGCGATCCCCAGTTAAAAATAAAATCATTTGGGCCTACCCTCGTGTTATAAGTCCCATTTCTTTTCTTTAAAATACTCATGGGCCTCTAATAGAGTGTAAGGCCCAATCCCCTTGTACATAAAAACTTTGTGGGCCTCACATATTGTATAAGTCCCTCTGTATAGTTTCAAAACAACTGTGCGATCATCGTTAAAACATGGGCCTCTCCTTGAGCTGTAAGCCCCAACAATCTTTTCAAAGCAATTTCTCCTTTGATTTTGAATTCAAGTATATGTTGTTATCAAAACTTTCTTTAATTTCTTTGATGAACAACTAACAAAACAACTTGGAAGCTCTACAACGGGTAAGTGTTTATCCGCTTTCATTTACTGCTTTCATATGCATATAACTGTATTGTGGGGCTGTTTCACTGTAAGTCTTCTTTCACATCCTTTTATATACTTGTCACATATCAACTGTATAATACTAGTATAGTTATTTAGAGTTTTCCCCGACAACTACGTCTAGAACTAGGTAAAGCCCTGTTGGTCACTCTTAAATACAAACAAAATTAGATCCCCCGTAGGATTCCAGATACAGTTTTCCCTTCTCTTGGGGTTAAACAATATGGAACAAAGAGAAATGCAGTATTCTCGGTGAACCTTTTCTCAGACTATCACCCTTAGAAATTGTCAAAGAAATTCTACTCCCCAGGGTTGATCTATTCTCCGTGAATAGCATCTCTTGAGTTTCTTCCAAATTCTCGAACTTTCCTGGAATGATCACTTCTCTGTGAATTGCATTTCTTGAACTTCTCTTGGTTTGGGGACCCACATGCTTCCTAAAAGCATCCCCGCCTCCTCTTGGGCGTTGTACAAGGACCCTTCGGCTTCTTAGAAGTTCTCATGCCTTCTCTTGGGCTTAATACAAGGACCCTAATGACCTCCTAAAGGTATAGGACAGAGCTTAATCATCCTTCGTTAAAGCTGTCTTTCTAAAAGGAGTCAAAACCTTCAGACCAATTTTAGGGTTGATACTTATCCCTTAAACGAGTCGGCTTCCTCTTGGGCATCATACAAAAGATAAAACTCTACCAGTAGACTTGGACAGCCTAATACCCTTGAGTATCAAAGACATTCTCAAGCACCTTTCAAACATAGGAAGAAACCCCGGATTCTGGATTAATCTCCAGCAGAGTTAAGACTTGTGGGTTCTAAAACCCCGTCTCTCTCCAAAAATCCCCAACCAGGGTCGATTTACCATCAAGATAACACTATCTCAAACCAGAGCCTCAAGGTTTCTGATCTATTAATTCCTTTTGCGTCCCCCTGCAAGAATTGATTCCCTTCTTGGACCCGCTTCAGGATCTCAATTATCCCCGACAGTAAGATAGCCTCCTCTTAGGATTTGTATAATGATCCTTCCTCAGCGAAGTCAGCCTCATCTTGGGCTTTGGACAAATGATTCTCCCCAACGGAGCTAACCTTTTCAGACTCTCTTGTTGAGTCAATCTCCTTTTAGCCTCAATCTCGGGCTTCGTACGAGACATCAAAACACTCTCTTGTTGAGTATAAAACACTCTTTTGTTGAGTATAAAAGATTCTCTTATTGAGTCCATCCCCTTTTAGCCTTTATCTCGGG
Source organism: Lathyrus tuberosus (assembly GCA_022829125.1). Taxonomy (NCBI): domain Eukaryota; kingdom Viridiplantae; phylum Streptophyta; class Magnoliopsida; order Fabales; family Fabaceae; genus Lathyrus; species Lathyrus tuberosus. Next base: position 17,276,634 of record JALAZF010000056.1, on the reverse strand, counting down.
CTTCGTACGAGACATCAAATCACTCTCTTGTTGAGTATAAAAGAATCTCTTGTTGAGTCAACCTTTTTAGCCTCCGCCTTAGGCTTCGTATAAGACAGATAAAAGTACTCTCTTGTTGAGTCAAACCCTTTTAGCCTCCATCTTGGGCTTTGTACAAGACATATAAAAGCACTCTCTTGTTGAGTCGGTCACTTGTTAGCACTCTCTTGTTGAGTCAACCCTTTTAGCCTCTATCTCGGGCTTCGTACGAGACAAACAATAAATACCCTCTTGTTGGGTCAATAGCCTCCTCTTAGGCTTCGTATAGAGAAATCCCCGGTTGAGTCAATCAACCTTTTAGCATTAAACTTGTGCTTTAATCAAGGCACCCAAAAATCAATAATCCCTCTTTAGAGATGACAAGTTCTCTCTCAGTCAAACCGTTTAGCTTCAATCTTGGGCTTTGAACAAGACAAAAAAAACCCTTCAGCTTCATATCTTGGGCTTTGAACAAGATACAAATACTCCTTTTAGCCTCTGTCTTGGGCTTTGAACAAGACACCAAAACATCTTTTCCCCCCATAGAATAGGAGGGAACTACGATCGCTTTGATTTTCCTGTTTCGTTAAACGGGAATACGTAGGCATAAGATTGCAAAATCTTAGCGAGCATACTAATAAAAAAACCCAAAATCCAGTACCTCCGTCAGTCAACCAAAAGCATTAGATCTAATACCTCACCAAAAACCTCGCAAATAGTCCAGACACTGTATTCTTAAGCAAAATAACCTAAGACAGACCCCCATTTTTTATGGCATCTGTAAACCAACAGTTTTGACTGTTTAACCTCAATATGCAAGCAGGGTTAATTGGAGACATCTATTTCCCTTCCTTAATCAGCTTCACAGGATAAAAAATGAATCGAACTGTAGTACCAAAGCGATAGTGATTCGAAACCACAAAAATCGTGCTACACCACGTTGCTGGTATCCAACCCTAGCATGTCCTGATAGGACCAAGGAAACACATCTAGAAACTCTTTGAGAAAATTTATCAAACCTCTTCTGACAGCTGGACTGATTAGTGCCCCAATCTTAACTTCTTTCTTTTCTTCTTTTGAACCTAAATTGACCGTTTCCAACGGTTCTTTGTGAGGTTCAATAGACCCTTCCTCTTGTCTGAGTAATCGGGAGATCTCTTATGGAATTTCTTCATCCTCTTCTTCTTCAACTTCAAATACCGGGAATTCAAAGTTGGGAGAAGGCATTGGATCGTACGTTTCAATGGGGTTTAAAACAAGCAATCTGCATGGCGTGATGATTCATTTTTAGCAAAGATAGAGAGAATGCAAGAGTGTGTGCAGTGTATTTTCTGAAAAATGCTTGTTTTTATTTTGGGCTGTTTTAAGGATTACCATTTTCTGAAAAATGAAAAGCGAAAACAACAATAAATGCTGGAATTCAGAATGACATTATTTATTCATGATTTGTCGATTCTTGAAACACAACCCTATAAAACAAAACTCTGTCGCTTTGTGTAACACCTCAAAATTTGCCCTCATGCTTTTAACAATAACTGGCTTATGTTTCATTTCATTCTTTGCATTATCATCATTGCATATCATTGGCTCTTGGCATGGGATCAAGGTACAAAAGAAACTTCAAGTGGATCATATTCTCCTAACCAGTGCAAAAATAGGGTTTTGGAATTCTTGAGTATAGCACCCCAATGAGCAAGATCCTTGAGCTTTTACCATCACCAAATGATATATCTCATCTTTGTTTGAGAGGATACACTTCATATTCAGAGGAATTTGGATTTGGAAGATGTGCTAATTTCTCCTAGACTGAGGGCACCAAACTAGGGTTTGCCATAAAATCAGTTTATTTCTGATTTTTGGGCAAGACTTGATTCTATGGTATTCCTCATGTCCTTAAGTGTTTAATATTGGAGAATTGTCCATCAATTTGGTTTGGAAGAGTTTCAATTGATCAATTGATTGAAAATCAGGAGAATTGGGGAAAAGTCAACTGTGCAGAGGAAAAAGTCAACTCTTGACTTTTTGAGGTCAAAATATTGTTCCTCATCTCAAATATGTTCATTGGTGAAGATTTGATCAAGGAATGGTTAGGGTTTCATCAAAAATCAAGAAAGATTCAAAGTTGCCAAATTTAGAAACTTAGGGTTTCCATTTATGGCAAGTTTTGGCAAGGTGAGCACCCAACTTTAGGGCATTCTTTCTCCATGTTCCAAGAACCAAACTTAAAGGTTATGTAGGCCTATCAAAATTTCACATCCCAAGCTTCAAAACCATACCAAGAACATGCCCATTATATCAAAATTGAGAGAGATATGATCAATTAAAGTTGGGGCAAATCAAGGCAAAATGGCAAGTCATGACCAGTCAGCACGCAGTCATTTGATCAAACAGTTGGTGTGCATGTTTGTCCAAGTTCATAGCCAAATTTTTCATTGATGGAGGCTTCAATTGGAAAAATGTTTAACATCAATCTTGTTCATCTCCATCTCCTCTTCAACCTTGGTGTTGAAAGATTTTTCATCTGATCAACTCATTGAGAGATATATTGAGGAAAAGTTAGGTGTTTCAACTGATTCACTTCCATGCACATGAGCCGGTCGAGGGCAGGTCTGGTGACATGCCTATGCAGTCAGAACCAAGCACTTTCATGTTTGATTTTAAGCACCTTAAAGGCTTCCATTGCAATGATTTTCAACTTCAATCTTGTTGTCCCCCATACCCTCTTTCCAAAGGATCCAAAATCAACCATTTTCCTTCATTGGTTCATGAGATACTCCTTGCCAAAGTTCCCCTCATGCAATTTGTTTTCTTCCATTCCAAGCCAAGCAAAATTCAAAGGGAAAGTTAGTGCATTGTTGCTGTTCCCATGCGTATGCTATCATGTACATGTCTTTGCCATTTTGAACCATGCATGTTCCTTACACATACCACATGATCATGTACTCATTACCCAAAATGTCCAAACCAAAGGAGAGAAAAGAAAACTTGCAGAGCAAGCTGCATTGTTTCTCAGTATGCCATCATCATCACCCTCCATCCTTACCTCACCATAGTACTTTATGATCCTCTCCACATGAGAACAAAACACCATAACCCGTGCACTTCTTTCTTCCACTTCATTCTCCATTTTTCAAATTCATTTTCATTTCACATCAACTAACCTAACCTTACATCTAACTGTTAACCACAGTGGTTAACATCTAACCCAACATATAAATAGAAACTCTAACTAACTTTTCAAAGAAACTTGTTCATTTCTTCACATTTCACCGAAACCTCACACTCTCTCTGAATTTTTCTCTCCCTCAAAGCTCTGAGATTTCAATTCCCTCTACTTTCTTCATCTTCATTCATCATCAATCAACATCTGTAGCAAATGATTGGATCTATAGAAGTTGCATCTTGAATCCTCTTCATCTTGATCAGTTTGGTTTTGCAAGAATTTTGAAGTTTGTGTAGCCTTTATTTGGCCAGTGATCATCTCCAAAGCAAGGAGCCTCGTCTCTTGTTTTATCTTATAGCAAAGGAAGCATCAAAAGTACAGGTTTCAGTTCAATCTTTTTACTCTCTTTATGCTTTGATTTTAGTTGTTTTTACTTGTTTGAAGCTCAATAGGAGCATGTGATCACCGGCTAGTTGATAGGCACCATAGGTGCATAGTTTCAAAATCCTAGGGCAAACTTCATGGCTTCGATTCTCTCTGTGTGTGATTTGTTTTTGAATTTTGATGCTAGACCCTTGATCTACGTGACTTGAGGTTTGTTTTGATGTGTGTTTTGTTGATTTCTGATGACCTGAAAGTTTGGCACGGTGGTGAGTGGCCGGAGAAGATGACCAAAGTCTTCTCCGGCCGGTGGTGTTTGTCAACCACATAAACGCTAACTCATTTGGCCAGATTATAAGGCAGCCGTATGATCTTTTTGATCCAAGGGACAAGAGCGTGCCAACGCATTAATGAGAGAGGCTCTCTCTCACGTGCCTCAATTCTGAGTTAGTTTTGATTTGTTTGATCTCATGCATGCATTCCATCGTGGTTATCGTGTGCTCTCATTGTAATGCATTGGATTGTTGTATTTTTGTGATCATCATGTGTTGACTCCATCCAAAGGCCATTATTGAGTCAACTTTTGACTGAAGTCCACCACATAGACCTTATCTGAGCACGTGGTATTGGACTGGGCTTACATTGATATCCACACCCCCTCGCTTTGAGCCCAAAGCACAGTTTAACTTGGTTTTTGCTTTCGTGGCACCCCCTGACCTTTTCTTTGTTTTTTTTTATTTTCTTTTCATATATGTTTATCATTTGATTTTTAAAAATACTTTTGAGCATCCAAAAATTCCAAAAAAATTCATGGAGCATTCTAATGCATTTAAATAAGTTTCTCATATTTTATTTTCTGATTTTGGCATATTTTGTTATGTTTTCATGAATTTCCACTTAATTTCTTTGGTGTGAACATCTATCCATGATACATACTTCATTTCTATTTTGTTTGACATAGTTTTGTGTTGAATTTTCACATGATAATTGATACATGCCTCTGTGATGCATTGGTGCATCTCATACTTTTTTTATAGATTTTTAGGTCATTTTGGGATTGACTTTTGGATGCTATCTTTGAGTCATTTGCTTGTATGATTTGTATGGCATTGTGTGGCATGTTTATGCATGATTCTTGATGAATTTTAAGCCATATTTTTAAGAAATGTTTGCATACTGGTTGCACTTCAAAGTGCTTACATTTTCCAATTTTTGTTATCCTTTTAACATGTTCTTTTGGAAGTCATAAAAGCATGTTTGTTGGTGTGAATGTTAAGGATCTTGTGCTAGGGTTTTGATATGCATTGTGTGCAATCTTCCTTGAAAATTATTTAGACCTTTTAATCCATGTTGCATGAACATTATAGGTCACTTTTCTCATGTTATAGGTAACTCAAAGTTCATCCTTACATGACTTGTATGCACATGTTTTAACTTGAAGTGTGTTGTAGAATTGTGCATTCCTACTTGATCTTCCTTGAACATATGTTGGTACCAACACTTGCATGATCTTAAACTGTTAGTTCTTTAATTTTAAGGGTTGGCATTAATTTTGTAAAACAAATAATAAGAGCAATATGTTAGATAGGATGTTTTATCTTGCTGAAGAAGAACAGGTTGAGCAAGAAGTCCTAGTGTGCAATGGAACATGTTGAGCTGAAGTAGTTTCAACATCTGGAACAACATGTCGTATCAAGATGTCCCATGCAGGACCATTCGACATCGCGCCAGAACTGAAGTGAATCAAAGTTTCTATTATGTGTTAACAGATGCAGAAGATTCAGGGAGTAATATGCAAATCATATGTGGCGCTGAAGTAAAAGGGCTGAAGATTCAAATCTGCAGTTAAGAAGATGATTGGAAAATATATACTTTCTAAATATGGAGATATTTTAGGAAGTTATAGATTGAAGTCCTAATTAGTAGCAGAAGTTTCTGCTGACTTGTAGCAGCTCATTTGTTGTGTTTTTTTAGGCCCAAATCCAGTTGGGAATAGGTTATATATAGCTGCTTTGTAACCTAGTTTTAGTAACTCAACCAAAGATGTAAAAGTTCTAGTATTAGGGTTGGTTCCTGTACCACTCGACATGTGAGTTGGACAGTTTGTAAGTGTGATCCTCAAAGCTGTTAAGTAAGAGGAGTATTGTCCTTGGAGGGAGCTTGTAAGTAATTCTAAGTTGTGTCTTGGAAGGGTGTCTTCCTTATTGAATTGTTGTATAGGTAAAGAGCCTTTGATGTAGTGGCGGATTATTGACTGCTAGACATCATTGCGATCATTGGGAGTGAGAAGAGTTTCTCATAGCTAGAGAGGATCTAGGTAGAAGGGTCATTGGGTAGTGATTGAGTGATAAGCTGTGAACGGAGAGTTTAGCTTTGAATTGATACTACTAATAATGGACTTCATCCCTGGCTTGGTAGCCCCCAGAGTAGGTGTGTTAAACCGAACTGGGTTAACAATTCTGTGTGTCTTGCTTTTATCTTTTCAGTACCATGATTATTGCTATATACCTTGCCATTCATGTTCATGTCAGACCAGATGTTGAATGGCATGTTATAGGACATCTGAACTCTGCACATGTACCAGAATTTCAATTGGTATCAGAGCAGGTCATTCTGTTCTGTATCTGGATGAGATCCGAGGGAAGATACTTTCTGGTTCATGGTCAAGGTAGAAGCTTTCTACTGAAAAGTTGTTTGGACTTGGAGAAGTTCATATAGTTGTGAGAATGGTCCCTAGAAGTGTAGGATAGACTATTCGTGATAGGCAGTGGCATGTGCTGAAGGCTTGGAGTTTTGGTTGAAAAGCTGCTGTGTTGTGGTTATGTTAAGTTCAAACCTGTGGTATTGTGGTGTTACCTGGAGTATGATGCTAGGGCTGATATGTGACACCTGAAGGTTTTGAGGAGTTTGTATTTTGATCTACTGCGTTGTAACTGAGAAGATTATTCTTCTCTGTATGTATATCCTATGGTGTTGGGAGGAGTGCAAGACTGCTTCAACTTAATGTGTCAACGATACTTGAGGACTATTGTTCAAGTCCACTCATAAAGGCATTAATAAGTGAAGGTGTAAGGAAGAGATCTGAGAACATCAAGTCAGAATTGTGAAGAATTCTGTGGTCTAAAAGAATGGCATATCAGATGCTCTGGGTGCTGAACTAAGGTGGTTTGATCACATGAGTTTAGAACCTACTCCTGATCTGGAAGAGGAGGCATCTGGGTGGCTTATCTAAGAAGTTTCTGGCCCTGGAACGTGTCTTAGATGTGTGAGTTGGTCAAGGTGTGATCAACATGTTATTTACTCCTGAGGTCGGTTTATTTCTGGTCCTTGCTACAGGAGTGGAGAACCTGAGATTCAAGAAGTATTATTGCTAGCAGACCCCTTGGACATGAAGGTCAAAGATCAAAGAGGCATGATTTCTCTCTGGAAGCATCATCTGAATGATCATGTGAAGCTAGATTAGTAGTGACTGTGGGTGATCCAATCACAGTCTGTGTTGCTGAGAATGATAGGGATTACCGTTGGAGAGTTGGATGAGAGAATGCTGCTCACATGCTCATGTGATGTGATGGGTTAGTCCGTGGTTGGAATGTGTTTTTTTTAAAATGCTGCTGGACTCTGCTATTGATGTCAAGACTGATGTCTTCAACACCTATTGACAGAACACTCTGTTCAGAATGTTGTGATTTTTTTGTTAAGGTCATAAGCCTCTACCGGCTGTGAAGGCCAAGCTGTAGGTAAATGTGTTCAGCAGGTGCGGTGAACTAAGTGTGCATGGTATTCTTTGGTAATGGATAGTTGGGATCATGTGAGTATTGGTACAAGGGATGATTGTGGTCAACTTGTGAGTTAAACAAAGAGTGAGCTCTTGAAAGCATGAAGATGCGTCTTATGTTTTCCTTTCTTCAAGGTACGAAGAAGCACATGTTATTCTTGATAGGGGAGAGTGTCAAAAATTCTATGCAGCTGAGCGTGTGATGGGAGTTTGTTATTGGTACTTATCATGTTTGATATATGTTTACAGAGATGGTCTGATTTCGGTTTTCTGTTGCTGCATTTTTATGATGTGTTTTGGCCAGAAGCAATTTAGGCAGTTGCATTAAAAGTGTTGGGATGTGTTTTGTACAGTTGTGATCCTTATTGCATTTGTTTAGTGTAGATGGGACAAAATTAAAACTGAACTTTATTGCACTCTTGAAAGCATACAAGATTAAGAAAAGCAACAAACAAAGGGTCTAAAGGTTATCCCAACCCCCCGAATCAAGAAAAAATTTCCAATCTTCATCCCATTCATCATCAGAAGCTTGAAGTTGCACTTGGTTTCTCTTGATGGCCTTCATCCTTGTCTCTGATGTCCTTCTTGTTCTTGTTGCTCCTGAAGCTGCCCCAGCCGTGGACAGTGGTTTGTCCTTTAACTTCTGTGGATCTGGTTTCAACACTTCCTGCATGTGTCTCTTCTCTGCATCCTTGCTAGACTGACTCATGGCTCTATCTATAATGCGATGTTAGAAGCTAGGAAGCTTGGTTTTTATACTGCATAAAGAGCTCTTGTGTGTATCGCCTGACCAGTCAAAGTAGTCTTTGGCGTGGAAATTTGCTTTCTTGGGAACCTGTTTTTTCTTGTCACATTGGATGCCAGAACTTCGTGTTTGGTGCCTTGGTAGAGGTTGTCCTAGTGTAACTAAAAGGATGAGCCTAGGTCTTGTCTAGTTGTCTGATGTGATTCCCTTTAGTTTGCTTTTGGTATAGCTGCTGGTGGTGGTTGTGATCAAGTGGTTGTGACTACCTGAATAAAATACAGAAGGTGTGTTCTTTTGTCTTATGCTGATGTCCTACATACTGTTACAACATCGTTGTTTGTTGTGTACCATGCTTGTGGAGTTGGAAGAAGCAGCATTATCGTCCGAAGTGGCAGTTCTGACATAATGTGGTTTAGAATGGGCAGATTCTGATCTTGATGGTAAGTAATTCTGGCAATACATGACTACTTTCATGTTGAAGACTAAATTAGGGTGCTACGAATGTAAGGACAGAAGGCTGTTGCGAGTGGTGCAATCTGATCAGAATGGCTAAAGATAAGGAGGTTCCTTCTAATACAAGTAAAAGGTGGTGGCAGTCCTTATCTTGTGTGGCAAGTAATCTAAAGACATCTGTTATGGTATATATGAGAAATTTCAATTCAAGTGGGCTTTTGTTTATTGGACTTGGTAGACCATGTATCTAAAATCACCATGGTGAGGTCTTGCTCAACATATACCAGATTGTGGCAATATCGTTGTGATATCATAAAGAGCATTGATTGTTAAGGCTGTTGTCTATGGCCTATTGCTGCAAGTGTGCTGTTTTTTGTGTAGACTGTGTGCTGTTCAAGTTTGTGCAGTGTGATGTCAAACCACATGATGAGACATACCCTAGCTGCGTGAAGCTAGTGCTTATGCAGGAGAAGTCTGAAAAGCAGAATTGTTGTATGTGGGAGAGTTCATTTTTCTTTACTGTTCTGAAGGAATCTGGAAGATATTGTGAGTTGTGCTGATCGATAGAAGTCATCTCAGAATCCAACGGACAAGAAAATATGCTTGGAATGTATAAGTTTCTGTGGAGTCTTGGGTTGATAATTTTATGAGCAAGCAGACAAATTGTTTTGGTAAGGTGTCAGAACATGGTACAGGACATGTTTCTCTTGAGCCAAACAAGGAATTATCCTGGTTGGTAATGTAAGGATAAGGTGAAACACGTGTCTCTGCCTATGCATGGAGCGTTATTGGCTTAATTTATGGTAAGATTCAGTTGAGAAACATTAAAGGCAGTCAAGGCTATTTTGGAAGGTAGGCATTGAATTTGAATGGAGTTTTTGATACCTAAAATAGCGTTTCTTTGACCAAGAACCTTGACATATTCAAAGCTCGTTAATTCCAAAGTAATTGGTCAGCTATTTATAGGGGTTGTTCTCTTCTCCTTCAGCCAAGTGAGTGTTCTTGTTTCACAAGTCTTATGGAGTTTGTTTGTATTTGGGTAAGCATCACTTGGGTCTGGTTCTATGAGGGCCTTCTTTGCCAATTTTTGGCTAAAAAGGGGGAGAAAGGGTGTGTGAAATGGTTTGTGCAGATGCCTTGTTTGGAGTCTGCAGTTCCAATTGTGTGCAGAGATGTCGAAGAGAGTGTCCTTTCCTTGAGTTGGTGCTGAGTTCTTTGTGACTTGTGTCCTGAGTTATGAACACAGTTGTGACTTTTGTTCTGAGTTACCTGGGTTGATAGATTGATACTTCTTAAGTTTCATCTTATGCCGTAGGTCGACTAGGGGCGTCTGATCAATTAAGGTGTGCAGAAATCTCTTATCTTATGCCGCAGGTCGACTAGGGGCGTCTGATCAATTAAGGTGTGCAGAAATCTCTTATGCCACCATTGGTCCTTTGTGTCAAGACAGGCGTTTCTTTTCTGGAGGAGTCTTCTACAATTAATCCGGGTCTGAGCTGGAAGGAAAAAGAAATGTGTTGTATTAAGGGGGAGTGTCAGATATCTTCTTCCTCATGTACACCAGATATCTTCTTCCTCATGTGCACCAAATGACTTCAGGACTTTCTACGTCTTAGGTCCTAATGTGCTGCCTGAAGTTATTGTGCTGTGGTGCTCGAAGGTGATGTTATGGAGCTCATAGATTATGCTAGAAGAATTGTCAAACATGATGTCCTAACATCATTCAAGTATTCCCAAGAAGATGATTCTCCATAATTGCTGTTCTCAGTAGCTACTGATGGCTACTGTTAGGTTCAGTAGTTGCTGATGACTACTAACAGTAGTATAGAGTTGTGATTGCTGCTGTAATCTGAGCTGTAATGTTTATGTATTTGTTTTAGCCAAAATTTTCCAAAGGGGGAGAATGTTAATTCTTTAATTTTAAGGGTTGGCATTAATTTTGTAAAACAAATAATAAGAGAAATATGTTATATAGGATGTTTTATCTTGCTGAAGAAGAACAGGTTGAGCAAGAAGTCCTAGTGTGCAATGGAATATGTTGAGCTGAAGTAGTTTCAACATCTGGAACAACATGTCGTATCAAGATGTCCCATGCAGGACCATTCGACATCGCGCCAGAACTGAAGTGAATCAAAGTTTCTGTTATGTGTTAACATATGCAGAAGATTCAGGGAGTAATATGCAAATCATATGTGGCACTGAATTAAAAGGGCTGAAGATTCAAATCTGCAGTTAAGAAGATCATTGGAAAATATACACTTTCTAAATATGGAGATATTTTAGGAAGTTATAGATTGAAGTCCTAATTTGTAGCAGAAGTTTCTGCTGACTTGTAGCAGCTCATTTGTTGTGTTTTTGTAGGCCCAAATCCAGTTGGGAATAGGTTATATATAGCTGCTTTGTAACCTAGTTTTAGTAACTCAACCAAAGATGTAAAAGTTCTAGTATTAGGGTTGGTTCCTGTACCACTCGACATGTGAGTTAGACAGTTTGTAAGTGTGATCCTCAAAGCTGTTAAGTAAGAGGAGTATTGTCCTTGGAGGAAGCTTGTAAGTAACTCTAAGTTGTGTCTTGGAAGGGTGTCTTCCTTGTTGAATTGTTGTATAGGTAAAGAGCCATTGATGCAGTGGTGGATTGTTGACTGCTAGACATCATTGCGATGATTGGGAGTGAGAAGAGTTTCTCATAGCTAGAGAGGATCTAGGTAGAAGGGTTATTGGGTAGTGATTGAGTGATAAGCTGTGAACGGAGAGTTTAGCTTTGAATTAATACTACTAATAGTGTACTTCATCCCTGGCTTGGTAGCCCCCAGAGTAGGTGTGTTAAACAGAAATGGGTTAACAATTCTGTGTGTCTTGCTTTTATTTTTTCAGTACCATGATTATTGCTATATACCTTTCCATTCATGTTCATGTCAGACCAGATATCGAATGGCATGTTATAGGACATCTGAACTCTGCACATGTACCAGAATTTCATAAACCATCACTTAAACATGATTCACTTCTGTTTACAATCATCCTCAACCATATTCCATGACCTATAATTGCACATCACATGTCTCTTAAGTTCATGAATCTTTGCATGCTTGTTTGAACCATGTTTGTTTCTAATCTTCAATGTGCTTCAACATGATATTTGTGTGAGCTTTGTGCATACATTCTTGACTTCTAAATGTCATTTAAAATGTCATATGCTACTGACTTGTGTCCATTAGACATGTATGATCTCATTTCATTTTTATCTTTGACTTGCATTGCAAGTATGCTTCATTGTTGAACTTCAATTGTGTTTGTTCACTTCTTCTTGCTTCATTTCTTTAAATGCTTGCATCCATGACTTGTATGTTCATTCAATGATATGCATATGCATTAATAAATGTCATTCACTTCTGAATTTGATGTTTATGTATACATTTATTCATATTCATGAACCATTTGCATCCATCTTGCATTGTTTGTGCATAACATGTCATTGTTTGATCTTTTGATGCATAGTTTGAAATTGTTTGGTTGCATTTGACATGTTTACCTTAGTAGGACACATTGACATGTACCTACTGACCTTAGATGTTCCTTAACCCTTAGGACTCTTTTCTTTTGGTTTAAACTTTGTTTGCCTTTTAAGTTGTCTTCTTTGTGCAACTAGCACTTGTTTGGCTTACTTTTGATACTTGTATTCCTAACTTGTATTCACTTGGTACTAACCTTTTATGTAGGGGCAGAGGTAAGGTGCTTGAACATGTGGATGATTATCCATGTTCATCTCTTCTTTCATTTCTCATCTATCTTACTTGTCTTTTCCTTTTGTGAATAGCATGATATAATGCTTTGTGTACAACTTCTTCACACCCTTTGGGATCCTAGCTCATCCTTAATTTTTGATTAAGGTGAGGTAGGATAAGCATTAGGTAGTGCTATCCCTCTCTCTTCTTTAGACTTAGATTCTTTAACCTTGACCTTAGGGCCATCTTTTGCATGACAACATTAGGAACATTTAGTTTCCCCTTAGTGTTTCCTTCTTCTTTGAGTCTTCTCTTCTCATCTCATAACCTTTCAAAAAACACTTAATAAGGGTTAAACGTGTATTGCGCATGAGCCTTATATATGGGAAGTGAGGTATGGGGGGTTTCCCTTCATTCTTCTAGGGTACTTAGTGTACGTCCTGTTGGGGACGATACGCGACGTATTCATTCCTATGTTGTAGAGTTGGGTGCAATGCAAGTTATGAACTAACTTCAATCCACTTCTTGTCTAAAAAACATAAAACAAACTCAAACCTTTTTTATCCTTTGGGATCGTTAAGTTTCAAACCTCATTTTCAGAAAAGGGCACGTTACTTCCGTCTCGTCGCAAACAGGCATCGACCCTAACTGCCGGACGCGAACTTAACGTCGCTCATAAAAAAAACACTAAGACCTTGTTAGGTCGAACTATGACTGCTCTGATTTCCTCTTTCTCGTCCGATTGAGGATATGTAGGCACAAGACGGCGATGTCTTGGCGAGCAACCTCCCCCCTAGTTCATGTCCGAACTACGTTGACTCTGACTTTCCCATTGTATGAGGGAATACGTAGGCCTAGGACGAGCGATGTCTTACAGAGTCACTTTTCTTTTCTCCCCCAGGCTCTCCGTTCTCTTCCGTTCCCGTTCCTCTTCCTTTCCAGTAGCAGCGGTGCTCTAGACGACGACACCCTTTGATCGAGACAACCAGCGTGGATCCCATTGAGTACGATGGACGCGTAGGGTGCTAACACCTTCCCCTCGCGTAACCGACTCCCTTACCCATTTCTCTTGGTTGCGAGACCATGTATTTTCCCTTCCCTCAGGTTTACGCAGTGTTTCCTTTCCCTTTATTGGGATAAATACACATTGCTGGCGACTCAGTTTTCGCGCCACTTTCGCGTTTGTACTTGGATGAAAATCCCGGGAGCGACACTTTGGTTGAAGCGAAGAGGGACATTTACAAAAAGGTGAACCCTATAAAAACATCCGTTTCGCTTGGGCATGGTGAAATGTTAAAATAAAGCTAGTAATTACTTAGACTTATGGACGACTTTCAGGACATTGACAGCAACCCGTTGGTGACGAACTCCTCTGTGAATCATAAAGTCTGGTATCTTTCTTCTTGGTTTGTCTTCAGAAACAACGTTGATTTCTGGAAGAGTAGGATCATTGGAGTCTTCCTCCCAAGCAGAATTGTCATAAACGAACTCTTCTGCTGTATCTTCCCTAATGTTTTCACTCTCAAGAGGATCTCCCCATCCAGTTGGCTGGATTTCCTCGTATCTGATGCGAGAGCTTTCGGGAGCGATGTATTTGACTTGGAAGTCATACTTGCCGCTTGGCTGTCCCAAAGTGTCCCATATTTCAGTGGGAGTGGATGAGTCATCTTCCTCAATGACGTTGACTTCAGGAAGTGCATAGATGATGAATTCTTGTCCTGTGACCTTTGTAAATTCATCATTGTGGTGCTAGATATCTTCGGAATGTCGTGAGTAATGATCCCATGACTCGGTGGGGACGTGGGTATTCTTTTCAATATTACTCAGTTGATAGGCATCGTTTGACTGACTCTTTTTCCCCTAAGTCTTCTGTGTACGACTTCCAGATAAGCAAGTCATCCAGGGGATCATAATAGTCGTAGTTGAAGTTGTCTTTCATTAGATTGACTTCCTCTAATCAATTGGGTGGAACACGGCATCCTCCGGGGTCTCAATCTCCATAAATCATCCTGAAGTCTGACCTCGGTATATATCTCGGGCTCTGCTTTGGAAAGAAAAATGGCATGTACGCTTCTTCCTGAGACATATAACCGTCCTTGTTGAGATAAGAATTCCACTCCTCATCCATATCGGAGGAGTCACTCTCATTGATGATGTGTACTTCTTAAGACACTGGGTGGAGGAAACCTCCACTAGGGAAGAAATCCTGAATGGGACAAAAACTTTCATCCTTCTTAGTAGTCTGGGTACAAGTTGGAGAGAAACCAAGACCTTTTATTGTCTTGTTATCAGTAGGAATTACAATATTTCCCCATCCTTTTATGTCATTACTCTTGATTACTTCGAGAGCGTCCATGTATGAGGAAATCGACGTCCCTTTTTCTTGTCGATTCTTATTGTTCACCGAGAGAGCTTGGAACTGGGTTTCGACAACCTCCTCGGGTTCTACACAAGAGAATGATGATAAGTTGCTCACGATTAAGGCTTGCTTTCCACACACTGTGACTAACTTGTCATTCTTGACGAACTTCAGCTTCTGGTGAAGTGTCGAAGTGACTGCCCCAGCTTCGTGTATTCAAGGTCTTCCTAATAAACAGCTGTATGCTGCCCGGATATCCATGACCTGGAAAGTGACTTGGAAAGTGTGAGGACCGATGGTTATGGGAAGATCGACTTCGCCGATAATTGTTTTTCTAGATTCGTCAAAGGCTTTGACAATGATCTCACTGCCTCTCATCGGGGCTCCTTGAAATGATAGTCGTATCAGAGTTGATTTTGGCATAACATTCAAAGATGATCTTGTGTCCACCAGTACGCTGGGTAAAGCATCATCTTGGCAGTCAACTGTAATGTTAAGCGCCATATTATGATTTTTGCCTTCTTCCGACAGTTCTTCATCACTGAATCCTAAGTTGTTACAGGAAGTGATGTTAGAGATGATGCTATCAAATTGTCCCACTGTCACATCTTGTTCCACGAAGGCTTGCTCTAAGACTTTCTTTAGAGCTTCCCGGTGAGCTTCTGAATTAAGCAGGAGAGAAAGTACAGAGATTCGAGACGGAGTTTGCAGCAATTGGTCTACAATGTTGTACTCGCTTTTCTGGATGAGCTTCAGCATCTCATCATTGTTCTTTATAAGTTCAGGATTACTGAAAAGATCGGCTTGTTGATTTGGAACTTCCGTTTGAGGTTCCTTTTCTTTGGCAGGTTCTCCAACTCCTCTGTTGAATATCCGACCGCTCCGGGTAACTCGACTGATGTCGGCAATGTTCACGACCGAGGGTAGTTGAGTTTCCTTTCCATTTTCGATGGTCGTTGCACCATACTTGTAAGGGATAGCCTTATCTGACTTGTACGGTATGGGACCTGGTAGGTAGATAACCACAGGAGCTTTCTAATTTCTTTGACCGTTATAGGCGACCTCAATCAGTTCCTGGTTGGGAACTTTTCTACCATCAAGAGGGATTCTTGATTCATTGAGTAAAGGGATTATGACGCAAACGTCTTTGGTCATTCCATGATTGGAGATTACGACAGCGCTTTCGCTTTGACCAGGGAGGTAGTCTTGTATCTAGTTAATCAACCCAAAACTTGAACATGGTCGAATCTCCATTCGGTCTAACTGATTTTGGAGGGCTGCTCGTACGAGATAACATCCTTGGTTATTTTCCGAGCATACTCTACAGCGCTCATAATTGTGCGGTGGTACCCGACCACACCCGCTTTGTATGCAGTGCATCTTTAATAGATCTGTTTCTATTGAGTGGATATCACAACTTTGATGTCTATCAGGATTCCCATCAGTCGTGCTAATCCATTATGTAGTTTCATCCAGGTAGACTGGAAGCCACCAATGGTCCAAAAAATGTTGAAGCATTCTTTGTACAAGCGCACACCCTTGGTCGTCTTTACAACATTCTTCACAGTCTTGATAATCATGTGAAGCCAGAAAACCGAGCCTGACCTGCTTAGCATGTAATTCTACTAGACTGGTATTCATCAAGCGTGTGTCAAAGATCTGAACCATATTGACTTGATGGTAATTTCTTTCACTGTAGTCTTGGATCCATCTGAGATCCATCTGACGTTGGAGGGCCTCTTGTATAAAAGAGCATCCCTGATTATTTGTTGAGCAGATCAGACAAGTACTGTAATCGTGTCGTGGCAGATTATAATATTAACTTTGCCTTGAATGCATCGCCACCAAATTGACGTTCATCTCAAGAATGTTGTGGTTCTGAACAATGTTGGGATGTGCATGGGCCATGTTTACTTCACGAATCCTGTGATCTTGAATCCAGCCCAGATCCATTTGTTCTTGTAGACCTGCTTGCACTACGGAACACCCTTGATTGTTCTTTGAGCAGATATCACACTGGTGATAATTGTGAGACGGCACATGACCGTACCCGCTCTGTCTGCAATGCATCTTTACCAGATTGGTCCCCAATAAGAGTACATCGTGAATTTGATAACTGTGGATAGGTTCTTCCTCTATTAAATTCACTATAGTCTTCTCATGTTGCGGCAACGGGTTCGTCTGAACATTTGGATTAGTATCTTTGAAAGATAGGACCCCATTTCTGACAAGATTCTGTACATCAGACTTGAAGCTGAGACAATTCACAATGTTGTGCCCTGATCCTCCTTGATGGTAAGGGCAAGTTTGATCTGCTTTGAACCAAAAAGGTGGATTTTCTGGTACTATAAGAGGAGTCCTGGTTTGGACGTGCCCCTTGGCCAGTAGAAGTGGAAATAGTTATGCGTATAACATCGGTATAGGGTCACACCCTGATGGTCGTGTAGTACGATTGTTACTATCGAACTGCGGGCGAGCCTGCTGAAAAGGTTGTTGCTGCCTTTGCTGATACTGTTGTTGACTTGGTTGGCTCTGAGCAACCTGAGGTTGATAAGTCGAAGCTGCCGTTGGGTTGATAGCAGGAGTTACCGTTGCTACTGGTTGATACCTTCACCTTTGCTTTCCCAGAGAGATATTATTGATATCTTGCTCTTTCTTCTTTTGGAAAGTACTATCGTATCTCTTAGTACTGCTAGATGGCTCTGCATCTTTGACCAATCGTCCTTCTCAGACGGCTTCTTCAAGGCGTACTCCCATGTTCACCATTTCGGTGAAGTCACTGGGCGCACTGGCGACCATCCGGTCGTAATAGAACGAGCTTAAGGTTTTCAAAAAGATCTTGGTCATCTCCTTTTCCTCAAGAGGGGGACAAATCTGAGCGGCAATTTCACGCCATCTCTGAGCATATTCTTTAAAATTTTCTTTGTCCTTTTGTGACCTTGCTCTGAGATGATCCCTATCCGGCGCCATGTCCAAATTGTATTTATACTGATGAACAAAGGAAGCGTCGAGATCTCTGAAAATACTAATCTTGGTGCGGTTTAAACCCATGTACCATTTGAGTGCGGCACCGATTAAAGTGTCTTGGAAGTAATGGATCAGTAGCTATTGATTTTCTATCTGAGTTGACATTTTTCGAGCGTACATCACCAAATGACTTTGAGGGCAAGAGTTACCTTTGTATTTTTCAAAGCCAGGCACCTTGAATTTGTGCAGTATTTTTACATTAGGGACCAGACAGAGGTCTGTGGCGTCCTTTCTGAATAAGTCTTGACCGCGAATGGCATGCAGTTCCTTCTGCATTTCCAAGAATTGTTCCTAGAACTCATTCATCCTTTTGTACATGTCTTCATTTCCACCAGAAATTGCTTGCGGAATCTGTCCGTTCGGGACAGTGTGTACCACTGGTTATGGTATAGACATTACAGTGGTGACTCTTGGCGCTTCCATGCCCTGAAGTTTGTAACCTTCAGGAGTTACTGTTGTAACCCTTGCATCTTCACTTTCCCGAAGTTTGTAACCTTCAGGTCCAGTGGTTCCTGTTATGGCTTCCGGGTCTTCAATGACCGGCGAGATACATCCTTCAGGTATAAAGTTGAGAGGCATGCCCCAAGGGCGCCCTTTAGGCATGTTGTACCGAGGATGATTCTCATGTGTCTCCATTATGGGCGTATATGTAATCTCTGAGATTACAGTCTTTTGATGCCGCTGCTCCTGAGCTGCTACAAGGGTTTGCATGTCACTGTGAAGCTTTTCCAAACTTTCCTTCAGAGCGTCGATATCTTCTCCCAGCTCTCTGTTCTCTTCCTCGAGATCGTCCATTTTCTTTTGTCGATTGGCCCGAGTATTGTATGAGTGAGACAGTTTGACTCTAGAATTGTGACACATACGTGAGACTCAAAGATAAGAAAAATGAGTCATGTGAGAATGATGAATGATATGTAATGACATATTTTTTAGTTTTTGTTTTAATAAAAAAGAAACTTCAACAAATAGATTGCACATATCACACAGTGGGGGAGACCCCTTTTATTGAATTTGAAAGATTGCAGTATTTTAAAAGGAAAAGTACAGTATTTTACAAAGTGCTGTAAGGAAATGTCTAAGCTCATGGATCATGAGTCCTCTCTGAAGAGAGCTCAGATGCCGATTCCTGCATTTTCCTTTTCTTTGATCGGGGCTCTTCAGTCTTTGTCAAGTTGTCAGTCCTTTGCCAAGTTAAAGGAGCGAGTAAATTCCTTCGATCTTGCTGACTTTCTATAGCATGCTGCTCTAATATCTCAATCAGAGCATCCTTCTCCTTTAGTAGTTCCTAAATCTTGGTACACTCCAAATTGAGGATTCGGTATTTGTTTTTCCAAGAGCTTTTCTCACGTTGAACTTTGTTGAGAGCGACCTGGAGTTTTTCCGTGCCAGACATGAAATAAAGGACATATTCCTTTAATGGAAAAAATTCTTGACGAGGGTAAGGCATCCTCAGCTTGAGATCTCTAGTTTTCACCTAGTGGAGATAAGGTTCCAGGGAGGTACAGTTTGGTCTTCTCAAAGACTCTCTCCCTTTCTTGTGAATATGTTGCCAGGCATGCACTATTTTCTTCTTTAGTGCCCTGTCGTTTTATCCTTCCTTGAAGAAAAGACCTTCCAGGTGAACATTATATGGGATATTCTTCATCGAGATCCGAGTTGACGGCGAGCTAAAATTGGATGATAATTGATTCCTCCTTTAGTTCCAATGAGTGGTACATTAGGGAAATTTCCACATCTGTCTATGATCTCTATCCCTTCCTAAATCCTATTGTACCAATCTATGTAAGAGTTGGTAAGAGACATAATCTTTTGTGACCAACATAGAGTACTCTTGTGATCCCCAAAAGCATCAGACTTGGGTAAATGGGAAATGAACCATTTGTAGAGTAAAGGTACACAACATGTGATCATTCCTCCGCTGTACAAATTCCTTAAGTGTACAGAATTATAAGCATCTGCGAGCAAGGTTGGTACGAGGTTTCCTATCAAGAATATCTTAACAGCATTGGTATCGACGAAGTTGTGGATGTTTGGAAAGAGGAATAAGCCATATATGAGCAGAACAAAGACGTCTTCGAAAGCAGTTATGTTTCCTATACTAGCAAAGTATAGAGCTTTCTCCATCAGGAATTTAGCTGGTAAACCCTGGATTCCTCCTTTAGTGGTTATGTGAGTCCTAACTTCTGACTCGTCCAAAGAGATTGTTGTTGCAATGGTTTGTTCCTTTGGAATTTCTTCCAGTCCAGAAAATGGAGCTCGGTCAGTGATAGGTAAATCAATCAGATGGGAGTACTCTTCCAGTGTTGGTGCCAGTTGGTAATCCGGGAAAGTGAAGCAGTGGTAAATCGGATCGTAGAACTGAATCAGTGTACACAGGATTCCTTCAACTACGTTGACCCTTAACAGAGACAACAGTCATCCATGCTTAGCTCTGAAAGCCTCAGGATTAGTAATCATCCTTGCCAATTTCCTTAAGTCCTCTAGTTTCGGAGCCTTGAAGGTGTACTTGTGCGTATTTCTTCTACCGAAATCCATAACGCGACCTCTGATATTTTCAATTATTGTTTTAGTTTATTTTGAAAATAAAGATTTTTTCTTGTTTGAAAAGAGTTTTTTAGATGAATGCATAAATGCAGCACACAAAAACGTTTGAAAACATGGGTTCAAGGGTTCAACGTCACGAGCATGGAGTCATGGCTCTACCCATTCCCAAAGGTTGTACTATTTTGGTCAATTTTTGTACCTCTAGAACGAGTTCTAAGGTTCCCAAAGTCATTGACCCCTCCTAGGGATATCAACAGCAAGTTGATTCACTCGAGCGAGCTGTAACATCCTAGGGTGAATCTCATTTGAGTGCAGTATCGCGTATCAACTATTCCCGATAGTCACCGCACTACCAAATGGTCATATGGTTAATGTCTACTAAATCCTCAGGGTTATGGGTACCACACTGGGAATAACAATGCTTTCACGACAATCGGTCGTTCAACATCGATATTTCCGCACGGGTACCTCGTCTGATTCAGTGGACTGCCAAGTTAGCTTGGTCGGGATTCACTCCCTATAAGCGTTTCCTGTATATGCCACCACTTATCATAATGTTCTCTCAAACTTTCCACATGCGTATTAATCGTATTCCTAGTTGACAGAAAATTAAACACGGGTATCAAGTAGTAATAATGATATCAAGTAGTAATAATGCCAGACAACATGGATAATGATAGAGAGACACAAAGGGGTTACGAAAGATCACACACTCACAAGGTGAATGACTATTTGGTTAGATAGTTGTGCTCAAAATGAAAAAAAATGCCTTGATCCTTTTCATGATTTCGTATAATCAACACAAACAAAAGATTAAGCATAATAAAATCCAGTTAGAACAAGAATGTTAGTACTCTGCGTATATATGAACAATGGAAAGCTACCTCACAAAAAGGGTGGGAACTAAAGTGATTCACATCAAGAACAAGTATACAAAAGAATGAATGGCATGGAAGTTTGTAAAAAGCCTAAGTATCATGAATATGCTAAAGTCTAGAAAGCGATAAGCACATACCTTGGACGTGTACAAGACTTAACAATGTCATCACCATACATTCGCAAGTTGAAACGATCAAACTTGGAAAACCACAAAATGCATCTTCAAGCTAATAAAAAACAAACTTAAGAGCAAACACAAAATTTTATTCTAACGACCTAACAAAATTAAATTAATACTAACTAAACTTCAAGACCAAAATTGGTGAAAGCAGATGGAAAATGAGAGTGTTTTTCTTTGTAAAACAAGGCGCGTTAAGTGTTATCTGCTCACGCTAAGCGCGGGTAGGAAAATTTTGTTTTTCAAAATTGGTTCTTTCTCTCATTCACTCTATCCATTGTCACTTTATATTAACTATACTACTAGACATAATACTATACAAACTCAAGAATTATTAATATAAACATACTAAAAGACCGGGTGAAATTGGATTAAACAAGTTATAAAGTGAAGATTTGAGAATTTTACGAACAATCCGAGTACAAATCGTTTAATGAATGTTCACCACACTACCTAAGATAGAATGAAAAAGTAATAAGGAAACAAAAAATGATAAAAATGCTTATTTTACGTCGTAAGCTTGACGCCTTTACTGTGCTTAGCTAGTAACTTACTCCCTTTATGCCATGGTGATGCCTCACCGCACAAACCAAAAACAAGTGTCCTAACCAAACACTTGAACAAACGTTACAGGAACAAAATGTATACAACACTTGAACAAACATAATAGAAAATAAAAGCAAAACAAGTATCTATACAAGCATATATACAATATAAACAATTATGTACAAAGCTCCAAAACATCGAAACTATCGCAATGCAATTCAATATCAAAATAAATCCTCGCCAACTGTGCCATTTTGCTGGAGCGGTAAAGCGGCAAGCAACAAAAGTTTTTGGAAGTATTTTTCCGGGAATTTATCGTGTCCACAAAGATCGGTGATATTTAACTGCCGTTCGACAATTTAAATGTTATAGAGTTTGGGTTTAAAATTGGTTAAAGTAAAAGCAAGAAAGTAAATATCAACATAAAAAGAATTCATTCTTCAGAGAGAAGAAACTTACCTGACATGCATATAATCCACTCCTCACAAACTTAAACTTACCGACCAGTTATACTCAACCTACAATACTCCTCAACATCATCCAACATCGCTTACAACAGTGTCCATCTCTGACACACTGAGCTGAGAGAACAACCGTGTTACCCTCGTCGACACTCTCGCACCCGACTCGAGATACGAAGGCATTAAGCTTCGACACCCATAAAGATTGTTAGCTCTAAATCTATCTATAGCATCTAGAAACTAACAGATAATCATCCCTAATCCAAGTTTACAATGATTATCTCTAACACAACCCAAACCCCGAGCATAAAGCAAAAATCAAGGGCAATCACCGATAAAGATTTGTAAAGCAAATTAAATATAACGCCATGGACGACAAATATACATGAGTTCAAACTAAATACATATACAACAACCCAACAAAGAAGAAATACACAAAGAAGAAGAGAAATAAACCAAACATCTCACAGTTTGTCGGCGCCGATCGATGAGAAATCCACCCCGGATCATCCGTGTGCAAGCTCCAATGTTGTTTTCTAAGCTAATCCTACTGAAAAATGATGTTTGATGGAGTGGGAGCAAAAAATACCCAAACCAAACCCTAAAAAATGCTGAAAAGTGACTTAAATAGGGATTGAAAATACGCAAACCGCGCTATGAGGGCGCTTAGCGCCATAAGCAAAATCACAATTCTTATTTTCTTCACAACTTTCGAACCGTAACTCCGATTGACGCACGGTCGGAAGCGTTGGAAAGCTTATTCAATCCTCTATACAACAATGACAAAATATCCTTGCTTGAATACCTATAAAAATGAGATAAAATAAAATTAGAAATAAGTAAATTTTATTACAATAGCGCTAAGCGCACTCAGATCGCGCTAAGCGCGATCTCACCTAATATACACTTAAACCGCCTTAAAGCGCGCTAAGCGTGACCATGCCCGCGCTAATCACGGTCAAGGAACCTTAGCTACTGCCTTTGGCAGAAAATGCACGCTGATACTGCGCTAAAAAGCTCGCTTAGCGCGAGTTACCGACACGATTTCTCGAAAATCAACTTTTAGGCCTTCTTTCCTTTACCAATTGTTCCTATCATCAAATATAAGCTAGAAGACCTGTCAAAGAACATCAAAATCATCAATATTCACAATATTTACAATAAAATCGGAAACTTGAATATTTACACTAAAACTAATAGATTTACTACTAAAATATCAAGGAAACCATTGACAAGGGCCACAAAATACTATCTAAAATATGCACAATTTGACACTTAACAACTCTCCCCAACTTAAACTCGTTTGTCCTCAAACAATAATCAAACAACTCAAAGAAACAAAACTAACAACCAAGCAATCACAAGTCAACAAGTTTCGAAAAACAAAAACAAATGTATGGTTCAACACAAAAACGTACATGCAAAGCAAAACTTACCACTAAACTACAACTATAACATAACCACGAAACGAACGCTACGTACAAAAATCATGCCAAACATTCCAAAACAACACGAGTTCAATCATGAATCACACTAAGCAAAAACAATCATCAGTAGATGAAAAACACAAAATAAGGTACTTTTCACTCACACAACAATCTTGCAAACAAAAGACTAAATTATGCAATCTGTAGCGCAATTTTTGTGGTCCTGAGTCACGATCGCACGGGTACTACAGTTCGATTCATTTTTTATCCTATTGAGCTGACTAAGGAAGGGAAATAGATGTCTCCAATTAACCCTGCTTGCATACATAGTTTGAACAGCGGTCTGTTAGGTTACAGATGCTATGTGGAGGTGGGGCCCCATCTTTGGTTATTTCGCCTGAGAACACGGTGTTTGAATCATTGGTAAGGTTTTTGGTAGGATGTTAAGACTTGCTGCTTCTGGGTTGATTTGGTGGAAATAGTGGATTTTGGGTTTTTGATTAGTGTGCTCGCTAATATTTTTCAATCTTATGCCTACGTATTCCCGTTTGACGAAACAGGGAAATCAGAGCGATCATAGTTCCTCTTATTCTACGGGAGGAAAAAGGTCGTTTTGGTATCTTGTTCAAAGCCCAAGACGTGAAGCTAAAGGTGAGTTGTATCTTGTTCAAAGCCCAAGATGTGAAGCTGAAGGGTCTATTTGTATCTTGTTCGAAGCCCAAGATGTGAAGCTGAAGGGTTTTGACTTTAGAGAGAATTTGTCATCTCTAAAGAAGGGTATTTGGTCTGTTTGTCACGACTATTGGGTGACTGATTATAAAGGAGAATTACTTTAATTGGGATATGTGAATCCAGCAATGCCATAATTTCCTTTATAGGGGATTTTTAACCTGAAGGAGAAGACTTTAACTCAGTGTAGAGCAATGCCATCTTTCCTTAGGAATTTCTCATGCTAAAAGAGGGACAGTGGCGTGGATGTAAATAATCCAGAGGCTTGCCGCTTACAGCAATTAGATGAAGGAAAAGGAGTTGTTGATGTTTGTATATGTCGTAACTCAAAATTTGACCTCCCTCTTTTTGTTTTTTGCATAAGCATGTGCACTCGCATCGCTAGCATACGCGTTTGCATTTTTTCCTTTTTTGACTGCAGGAGTATTCAGGTTTTCAAGCCCGATTAATCGCATCATCACAAGGTCCTCACATTATCAAAACAAGCACAAGACAAGGATTTCTATGCATATTTATCCAAACAAGAAGTGGAAAATCGAAACCGGGACCTCAACACTTGTTTTTGAGTGATCTGGGCAATTTTGCCAGATTTGCTGTTTTTCAACTGAGTAACAGATTACTCAAACAGGGTAACAGATTACTCAGTGTAATTTTTTCAAATTTGCAGTTTTTTCAACTGAGTAACAGATTACTCAGATAGGGTAATCGATTACTCAGTGCGAATTTACAATTTCCACTACATTTTGGGACAGCAGCCATACATTCTCTTTGGTCTTTGTTTCTATTCTATTCTAGCATTGTGTGGAACATTCTAGACAGTTCACGACCATTCAAGACATTTCCCTTACATTTATTCTATACTTCACTTTAAATTAAGTGCACTATGTTCCTTGTTTTCCAAGTAATGTGGGTCTTTGGATGATGGAGTGCACCTTGGGATTGTTACCGAGTTGATCCTAACTAACCGAGTTAACTACCTTGACTCGGTGAGTCAAGTGTAACTAACTCCAACCCTAACTCCAAACCTCCCAAAGCTAAGTCCAAACCAAAGTCCAAAGCTCTCACACTCCATACCTAAACTCTATTTAAACAAAGCCTCACTCATTTCACAAACCCTCCACAATCATTCACACAAATTCACACTTTCTTCACTCTCTATTCTCTCATTCTCCTCTACATTTTTCTGCAACTTCTACACATTCCACTTCATCTTCTTCACCAAACCTCACTAAAGCTCTTAATTCTTGAAGAATAATCACTTTTCACATTGAAAGTGATTATTTCTTGAGCTTAACATTCATCATTATTTCATTCTACTGAATTTTGTGGAGCTTCAGTAGCTTTTGGATTCATTTCAAGCGATCACTTCAAGATCTTTCGGTGATAATTCTCATTTCGGAGTTTTCGTCGAAGTTTGCTCGGTTTCTCTACGATTCGAAGTGCAATTGAGGAATCTCTGGTTTTCTTTGATTATCTTCATCATTTTACAATTATACTTGATTTTCTGAAGTCTATAAGCTTTTGAATTCATCTCAAGTGCTTGCATCAAGTTTCTTTGGTGATAATTCGCATTTCGGAGTTTTCGTCGAAGTTTGATCGGTTGCGCTACGGTTTAAAGTGTAGGAGCAGAATTCTCTGGTTTTCTTGGCTTTTTCTCTCTACATTTCATTCACAACAATTACCAAGCCAAACCTCTGGCTTGTAGGTTGGTAGATCTTACTTTTCTCACTGTTTCGATCATTTCCGCGCATTTACGTTGTAATTACGATTGTTTTCGGTTTAATTTATCATGCAATTGCTTGATCTTTAATCTCCATGATTAATGCTTGTAATTTGTGTTTATTTGTACTTACATGATGTAATTTTCGTGTACAAATCCATGTCCTAGCATGTGGTGGTTGGCATAAGTGATTAAGTGTTGAAAACCACTTTTTAAAAAGTTGTTTTTGTTGTTTTTTGCCACTGTTACAGTGGTAATCGGTTACTCAAAGAGAGTAATCGATTACTAAGCCTTTTTTTCACCAAATTCTGCTATTTTTAAGCAAGTAATCGATTACCTACATAGGGTAATCGATTACCACTCTAACAGAGGGCCATTTTTTGTGTTTTTCAAGCTTGTTTGGCATCCTTTCCTCCTCTAACTTCCATGGATTGATATGCTTAATATTTATGGATGTTTTTAATGCTGTTAACCTCTGTTTAAAGCATATTTACATTAATTCAATGATTGATTTATCAATTCTTGCAATTATGTGTGTTCTTAATATTTGTTTGAACATGCTAATTCTTGCACAATCCTTGATCACTTGATACATGATTTGTGATACATGCTAATATTTGTTTGGCACTGTTTTGCATTTCCAATTCTTGATCACATTAAGTTTGTTCTTTATTGAGCAAATTTAATCATGTATAATCAATAATTTACACCTTTTGCTTTAATGATTTTCCATTCTCTTTGGAAAGTTGTTAGCATAACATTCCCTTTTGATTAGTTAATCGAAACCATGTTTTGATTAGTTGATCCTTCCTTTCCCTCTCTTTAGGCTTCCTTTAGAACTTTTTCTCTCTTTTTCCCCCCGCGGAGTTGAAGATTCATACGGCGGCCGATACACGACTTTGGAGCGTTGTACAAACTAAAGTTGTTACGCTGTTCACTTCACAACACGCAGGAGCACTGTACAACATTGGAGCTGTTGCGCTGTCCGTTTCAATTTTCGTACTATACTTTGAGCGTTAGAGAAGGAATGAGGATGGTTGTCCTACCCTCATTCTGACTATTTCTTGGGTAATGGCATTTGGTCATCACTTTCGAGAATAGTCACTTCTATCCTCAAGCAGTAGTGTTGCCCTTTCCCCAGTCAGATTCATCCTTGGGCACTTGTGCTCTTCACAATCTCTCTTTTTGATCAACCACCATCCTTCTTGGGTAAGTTCATTATTCTTGCGCTAGCAATCTCCCTTTGTTTCACTATTCCTATCTTCTTGTAATCAATCATTTCCTTTTAATTCCCCTGAAGAATCTCAATCTCTTTT
This sequence comes from Lathyrus tuberosus, assembly GCA_022829125.1. Lineage (NCBI taxonomy): Eukaryota > Viridiplantae > Streptophyta > Magnoliopsida > Fabales > Fabaceae > Lathyrus > Lathyrus tuberosus. Next base: position 17,249,189 of record JALAZF010000056.1, on the reverse strand, counting down.
CTGCGGTTAATCACAATCTGTCTGTTAAAATCGTAAGTCCCCTGGAGGTCGCAACCTTTTTCTGGTTCTTCTCCCTTTGTTGGTCAATCACAGTCTGTCAGTTAAAACACCATTGTTTGCACTCATGTTTCTTCAATTAATCACAGTCCGTATATTAATCACTGAGCTTCTCTTGGGTTAATCACCTTCTCTTGGTTAATCACCCGTTTCTTCAGTTAATCACAGTCCGTCTGTTAATCACTGAGCTTCTCTTGGCTTAATCACCTTCTCTTGGTTAGTCACCCGTTTCTTCAGTTAATCACAGTCCGTCTGTTAATCACTGAGCTTCTCTTGGGTTAATCACCGTATCTTGGTTAATCACCCGTTTCTTCAGTTAATCACAGTCCGTCTGTTAATCACGGAGCTTCTCTGGGGTTAATCACCTTCTCTTGGTTAATCACCCTTTTCTTCAGTTAACCACAGTCCGTCTGTGAATCACTGAGTACCCCTTGGGTTAATCCCCTATCCTTGGTTAATCACTCACTTTTCTCTTCGGTTAATCGCAGTCCGTCTGTAAACACCAAATCCCCAGTAGTTGGCAACCTCCTCTTAGCTCGAATACTTGCACCCTTGGGTTAGTAACCTTTATTTGGTTCAAATACCCTTTCTTCGGTTGAGTACTGTTTGTTCAGTCAGTTTACCGAACCCCTTTGGGTCACGACCTTTGCTCGATCCTACACTCGTCCTTTGAGTCACGACCTTTGCTCGGTCCTACACCCGTCTTTTGGGTCACGACCTTTGCTCGGTCCTACACCCGTCCTTTGGGTCACGACCTTTGCTCGGTCCTACACCCGTCGTTTGGGTCATGAACTTTGATCGGTCCTACACCCGTTCTTTGGGGTCACGACCTTCGCTCGGTCCTACACCCGTTCTTCGGTTAATCACAGTTTTCTCTATTAAAACCAATGCTTCTCTATCCCCACAGAGTTGCAGTCCTTTCTTTCTTCGGTTAACCACTGCCAGTCAGTTAACATACCGATTCCCCTCGGAGTCAAACATCTTCTATTGGTTCCGCACTCTCTCTCTCTTGGTTTATCATAGTCCGTCTGCTGACACCACATTCTTTTCCCCGCCAGGGTCCTACTCTCTTTCTTCTGTTAACCACTGCCAGCCAGTTAATATACCGAGTCTCCTTTTTTCTCTTGGTTATGACACCATCCCTTTATTTAGATCCCCAACGGAGTCCTTCCTATTCCCTTTGCTCTTACTTTCTTGGTTTCGACACCGATCCTCTTTGTTATCCCCAGTAGAGTTTCTCTCTCATCTCTTGCTCTTGGTTTAGACACCATTTCCCCTTTATTCTCTTATTCACTTGGTTTGGACACCATTTCTCTCTTATTCCCTTATGCTCTTGGTTTGGACACCATTTCCCCTTTATTCTTTTATTCTCTTGGTTTCGACACCATTCTCGCACTTTATTCTTAATACAGGTACTATTCCTTTTCTTTATACTCTTTTCTTGCTTTCGAAACCATTTCTTTGGAATCCCCTTTGGAATTTCCTTCTTTCTCTTTTCTTGGTTTTGACACCATTTCTTTGGAATTCTCAGTGGAATTTCCTTCTTTCTTTTTGCTCTTGGTTTTGACACCGCTTTCCTTTTCCTTTTCCGTTCAGTTCCACGAACTACGGAAGCTCTGATTCTGCATTCTTTTGAATGTATGATACGTAGGCATAAGATCGCAATGATCTCGGCGAGCACACTTCCACCTTTCTTCCGTCTTCCTCCTATCTTTCTTTCTTCTTCGTCCCGTGGTTCCAAAAACTACGCCGCTCTGACTTCCTCGTTGCACTATGAGGGTACGTAGGCACGAGGACCTTGTTCCTCCGCGAGCACTTTCTTTCCTTTCTTTCTTTTTCCTCTTTCTTCTCTCTCTCTCTTCTTTAGCTATAAGCCTTTAGATAGATAACCCATCCAAGCCTAGAAGCAAGCGAAATGGTTCTCGTCGAGTACGACGGATGCGTTAGGTGCTAATACCTTCCTTTCGCATAACCGACCCCCCGTTCCCGTTTCTCTTCCCCTGGGGTTTTATCGAAATTTTCCCTGTCCTTTGGGACTAAATAAAGTTCGGTGGTGACTCTGTTGTATCTTTGAGTGTGCAATTCACTCAGGTAGATTTCCAGCCATCTTCAGCTGGCGACTCTGCTGGGGACAGATTGACCTATTGCTGGACCATCCCTTGAGGGGTCTCGCATAGTTTCGTTTGCTTTTCTTGCTTGTTTGGGTCTTTATCTTTCACGCTTTACTCGCTTTATCTTTTCCTTGCTTTAGCTTTATGTTTATTTATTGCATTTCTTTACTGCTTTGAATATTCATATGCTGCATATTCTGGATATTTGCTATTTTCTGCAGTTGGCGGGTTGGGTTGATACTTGAGAGATAAGCCCAATACCCAGGCTTGAGTATACATCCAGGATTAGAGTGGAAAGTAGTGTGACTTGTGTGGCATTTGGCCAGACTTAGTATACACGAAAACTCCACATCCAGACGAGGTTTTCTTTGGTAATATTCTATCCTGCACATTTGGGGCAGACGATGGAATGTAACATGGAAAACTGTCGACTCTGGCGACCATTTCCCGAGGACTCAGTTGCGGCACTCCTCCCAAGGAACGATTGTGGCAGACCATAAATGGAAAACCCATTACGCTTCCTTGATCCGAGGACCCAAAGTTGGGAACTTGCCATAGGATGACCTTTTTTGGGGGGAATCAGTGGACGACCTCTTTGTTTAGCGATAGTATTGTACCCCGAGGGATGAATGTACTATTGCTTCTCAAATCGAGAATCCGAAACTGAGAATCCCGATTTCTATATCATACCTGTAAGGGGGTGGGTTTTTGCAGGAAAACAAGCCACTTCATACCTTTGTTCTCTCACGCATGTCAGATCTTCGCACCTATACAGAGCTACAGCTGCAGATTATCTAGAAGATGTTGCATCTCTAACTTACATTATCGCATAATGTTATTGCATCATCATGTATGCCAAACTTTTGAACTTGAGTTATTGCATCATCATATGTATGCTTAACTGTGGCATCATCTAACCTTTGCATCATTGATCTTTGCATATCTCATTTGCATTCCACCTGCATAAACAACATATGCATACACACCTTTGCATTGCATGCCTTCAAACCAGAGAAAGCTCACTTTCTTCCCTTCATCAGCCCAAAGACAACGATTCTCCGACGCCGAAAGCCAAAGAATCATGGAACAGGTTAGGTATGAGAGCACGATGCACAAAGAACGCAAGGTTGACATGGTTGTGGAACTACTTATGGATAGTATGACAATGAACTCCTCAGATCAGGTTGTGATTGATAAGCAAGCCCAGAATGGACCAAAAGTGGATAAGTTCATGAATGTGGATGCAAACAATCTGCCGGTTCACCCCTTGCCTAATCAGAAAACCACTCAAGTCAATAAAAAACAAAAGCGTAAGCAAATCAGCAAAGGGAACAACAATCAAGGAAGGAGACGTCTTCGTCATGATCTAATTCCCGTGACTTACACGTATCTACTGCCTGTTCTGATTCACGCTGGAGCAATTGTTCCTAAAGAAATCAAGTCGGCCAAGTTTCCTTATCATCCTAAGCATGATCCTAATGCCACATGTGGATACCATGCTGAATATGTGGGGCATTCTACAGAAGCCTGTGTTGTCTTTAAGGACAAAGTCCAAGAGCTCCTCGATCAGAAGTTGCTTTGCTTTACAGAGAAGCCTTGCCAGAAGTCTGCACCTATGATTGCTGAAATATCTGCCGAAGATGAGAATAGAAGTCCTCCTATTCATGTGCAGATTCCTCCAGCTGTTCAACCTGTTAGGCCATACCCCTTCCAAAGTTTTCAATCTTCTACCTCTGGAATGCCTTTTGCCTATCTTAGGGCACCCTCTGCTGTTGCACCTCCAGTTGTTTATCCTGGGGCACCCTACACTTCGTATGGGATCCCTTTTGGTCAGGCTATTAATCGGATAGGTAATCCTGGTTTGATGCACCCTGCTCAAGTGTTCCCGCAATATGCTACTCGTCAGGTTCATCCTCAAGCACCTCAGGCTCTTACACCGCACTATTCATTCCCCTATGTTGCTGCTGCCCAATACCAACAACCACTATTGATAATAGCTTCCTCGGACTCATAATCAGCAATCTCAAGGCCGAGAGCGCCAAAGTTAGCGCAAGCCCCGGAAACAAATCTAGAACGAAGGAATGCTCCTCTAGATCCGATTCCTGTGACATACAGTCAACTTCTCCCACATCTGGTTCAGAACTCGCTGGTGGTTCCCAAAGCTTCGAAGCCTCCTCCAAAACCATTCCCACCTGGGTATGATCCCAATGTGCAATGTGGATATCATGCTGGGTCGGCTGGACATTCGACTGAGGATTGCAACGCTTTCAAAGCTAAGGTCCAACAGTTGATTGGCAAGAAGCACTTAACCGTTCAAGGTGAGAAACTGTGGGTGAACGAAAATACTTTGTCCATGTAATCACCAGATTGCAAAGGCACCCCTTACAATCCCTTGAATAAGCCTGTGAGCACTTCCTCAACATCGGCAATTGTCATGTCATTCCATCTTCTCCATTTGTAATCTTTTTGTTTGTCAAGCATTGTTCACTTGTAAAACTTGTTTGTTTTCAGATGATAATAATAATGAAATGAATATGCATGTTTTGAATAAATTCATTCGTGTTCACTCACACTTTTTATCAATATCACACATTTGATCAAGCAAAATCAAAAAGAGAATGATGAAATCAAAAAGACATGAGATTACTGTCTGTATGCTTTTGAATAAAACCCTGCTGAGGATGTAAGGCATTGGTTCAAATCCCCAAACACAGGAGTTATAAGGAAGATAATCCCTAGTCAACCCCTTTGGGCCTTGAAGTGGGAGTTTCTTTCAGTACACAAAAACCCTCAATCTTAACCAGGGGCAGGGTAGTCTTCAACCAGTTTTACCATGCGTTCAAATTTCAAAAGAGGAGCACCCCATTCTGAGGATCAACCACATCCTATCCCTCACAAGAGTTTGGAAAAATCACAAATCCAAAATGGTTGTCCCTCACCGACCAAAGGAATGAGGCAGTCACAACTCACCTTCACAAATCAAATAAACATGTGTCACACGATTTTGTTGAAGAGAAAAAAATCAAAATCATTCAAAAAAAAAAGAAAGCAAAAAAATAAAAAACCAAAAAGCCCGCTAAGTCACAAGCAAATGACTTAGGCAAAAATTAGGGTATCCCGGTAGACTGCAAGTTCAAAATAATCAGTCTACGCAAAAATTAGGGAAAACAAAAAGAACAAAGCAAAGAATCAAAAAGGCGAGAAATCCTCAATAAGAACAAGTTCGTGTGATCACATATGACAAAAACAAAAGGTGAGTGACTGCCATTCCAAAACCTCGTTGGTTCCTCTACCATCGCATCTACCATTCAAAATCTTTTTGAAAGGTGAACGCTTGTGTCAAACTAGCTGAACGTAGGACTGGAGAACATCAAGGAGAATGGGTGGGTTAAAATAAATTTTGAGCCTTATATCCTTTCTTTATTAAACCGTGAACCAGGCCACGTTACAACATGCAAAAGACATAATTGAAGTAGGGTTTATTTTGAAAGCACACGACAGTAAAATCGTGTCAAAGTTGACTCCTAACGATTTGCTTATCATTTGGGCCGATACTGACATGGCATTTTAAATGGTGATCCATTCACTATATGACATAATCTTAGTGAACATGCTTGGATTTCAAAAACTGACATATGCATAGCATTAACATTATCATTTTTCAAAACAAACACTTTTTACCTGCGAACAAGCACTTGACATCAAGAAACTTTCCACAATGGAAAGTGTGATCACCTCAAGGGGCAAAACGCCTGGAAAACTCCATTGAGCCTAGTCACTTCGAGATTCGGTTAATCCGAGCCAATCACGACGAGATTCGACAAATCTCTCCATGTTTATTTGGTCAGGGGCATTCCTCCAAAGATCGATCAACCGAGGCAAAATCACTTCAGAGCTTACATTGGGGCAGGTCACCTCAAGAGCACAAGAAGCCAACCTCTCCAAGAGATAGTTAATCAAGGGCATACTATTCCAATACGCTGGGGCAAGTTAACCTTGTGACTGGGGCATTTCATGCAGATACCCAACAGACTGGGGCAGAGACAGGCTACCAAGGTACAATTTTTCTCCCTGTTTTGAGGTAAGAGCAATGCTGCATCAACAACTGCTGATCCTGAAGTAGGTGTCGGGGAATCACGTCTTTAAGGCTTACACCCTAACCTCAACTCCTCCATCTCCCACAATAAAACACTTGAACCATTGTATAGATCTTTCTCATGCTTTGATCACGTCGCTTCACCCATGCTCATTTATTCATCTAGCATAACATGAAGCCTTAACTTAAGCCGATCATATTTAACATATCTTCAAAACCAATCACTGACATTCTGCATCTGGTAATCATCGTTGCATATCATTGCATCCTTAAATGCATAGCATAATCATCAACATGGAGCATTACACCATACAGGTTTAAACATGCGTCCCAATCAAAATCCAGTCGTCGTTTGGCAAACCTTTCCAGAACCTTTTCAATTCCTTGGTCCTTCCAAATCCCCCCTGGTCCGTCCAACACCTACAAACTTGCGATATGTTACCTTAACCTTGCATCCTTGCATAACATGATATCCAGCATTAGGTAGAGAAACGCATACATAGCATATGCATCAATCATACTCCCTCTCTTTTTTCCTGGCTTATCTCCCAGCAGATTTTCAGTCAAACTTTGCACTTATCTATTCTACCTTGCACCGCTCTGTTTTTCGTCGTCGGCCAAATTTTCGAGCTACTCTTTTATTTAACCCCCTTTTACCTCGAATCATCGAAAAGCTGGAGCAATTCGTACATTCAGGTCCAAGCGGATTAAATAGGGGCAGCTGTCGTAACTCGAAATTTGACCTCCCTCTTTTTGTTTTTTGCATAAGCATGTGCACTCGCATCGCTAGCATACGCGTTTGCATTTTTTCCTTTTTTGACTGCAGGAGTATTCAGGTTTTCAAGCCCGATTAATCGCATCATCACAAGGTCCTCACATTATCAAAACAAGCACAATACAAGGGTTTCTATGCATATTTATCCAAACAAGAAGTGGAAAATCGAAACCGGGACCTCAACGCTTGTTTTTGAGTGATTTGGGAAATTTTGCCAGATTTGCTGTTTTTCAACTGAGTAACAGATTACTCAAACAGGGTAACAGATTACTCAGTGTAATTTTGCCAAATTTGCTATTTTTTCAACTGAGTAACCGATTACTCAAATAGGGTAATCGATTACTCAGTGCGAATTTGCAATTTCCACTACATTTTTGGACAGCAGCCATGCATTCTCTTTGGTCTTTGTTTCTATTCTATTCTAGCATTGTGTGGAACATTCTAGACAGTACAAGATCATTCAAGACGTTTCCCTTGCATTTATTCTATACTTCACTTTAAATTAAGCGCACCATGTTCCTTGTTTTCCAAGTAATATGGGTCTTTGGATGATGGAGTGCACCTTGGGATTGTTACCGAGTTGATCCTAACTAACCGAGTTAACTACCTTGACTCGGTGAGTCAAGTGTAACTAACTCCAAACCTCCCAAAGCTAAGTCCAAACCAAAGTCAAAAGCTCTCACACTCCATACCTAAACTCTATTTAAACAAAGCCTTACTCATTTCACAAACCCTCCACAATCATTCACACAAATTCACACTTTCTTCACTCTCTATTCTCTCATTCTCCTCTACATTTTTCTGCAACTTCTACACATTCCACTTCATCTTCTTCACCAAACCTCACTAAAGCTCTTAATTCTTGAAGAATAATCACTTTTCACATTGAAAGTGATTATTTCTTGAGCTTAACCTTCATCATTATTCCATTCTACTGAATTTTGTGGAGCTTCAGTAGCTTTTGAATTCATTTCAAGCGATCACTTCAAGATCTTTCGGTGATAATTCTCATTTCGGAGTTTTCGTCGAAGTTTGCTCGGTTTCTCTTCGATTCGAAGTGCAATTGAGGAATCTCTGGTTTTCTTTGATTATCTTCATCATTTTACAATTATACTTGAGTTTCTGAAGTCTATAAGCTTTTGAATTCATCTCAAGTGCTTGCTTCAAGTTTCTTCGGTGATAATTCGCATTTCGGAGTTTTCGTCGAAGTTTGATCGGTTGCGCTACGGTTTAAAGTGTAGGAGCAGAATTCTCTGGTTTTCTTGGCTTTTTCTCTCTACATTTCATTCACAACAATTACCAAGCCTAACCTCCGGCTTGTAGGTTGCTAGATCTTACTTTTCTCACTGTTTCGATCATTTCCACGCATTTACATTGTAATTACGATCTTTTTCGGTTTAATTTATCATGCAATTACTTGATCTTTAATCTCCATGATTAATGCTTGCAATTTGTGTTTATTTGTACTTACATGATGTAATTTTCGTGTACAAATTCATGTCCTAGCATGTGGTGGTTGGCATAAGTGATTAAGTGTTGAAAACCACTTTTTAAAAAGTTGTTTTTGCTGTTTTTTTTGCCACTGTTACAGTGGTAATCGGTTACGCAAAGAGAGTAATCGATTACTTAGCCTTTTTTTCACCAAATTCTGCTATTTTTAAGCAAGTAATCGATTACCTACATAGGGTAATCGATTACCACTCTAACAGAGGGCCATTTTTGGTGTTTTTCAAGCTTGTTTGGCATCCTTTCCTCCTCTAACTTCCATGGATTGATATGCTTAATATTTATGGATGTTTTTAATGCTGTTAACCTATGTTTAAAGCATATTTACATTAATTCAATGATTGATTTATCAATTCTTGCAATTATGTGTGTTCTTGATATTTGTTTGAACATGCTAATTCTTTCACAATCCTTGATCACTTGATACATGATTTGTGATACATGCTAATATTTGTTTGGCACTGTTTTGCATTTCCAATTCTTGATCACATTAAGTTTGTTCTTTATTGAGAAAATTTAATCATGTATAATCAATAATTTACACCTTTTGCTTTAATGATTTTCCATTCTCTTTGGAAAGTTGTTAGCATAACATTCCCTTTTGATTAGTTAATCGAAACCATGTTTCGATTAGTTGATCCTTCCTTTCCCTCTCCTTAGGCTTCCTTTAGAACATTTCTCTCTTTTTCCCCCCGCGGAGTTGAAGATTCATACGACGGCCGATACACGACTTTGGAGCGTTGTACACACTAAAGTTGTTACGCTGTTCACTTCACAACACGCAGGAGCACTGTACAACATTGGAGTTGTTGCGCTGTCCGTTTCAATTTCTGCACTATACTTTGAGCGTTAGAGAAGGAATAAGGATGGTTGTCCTACCCTCATTCTGACTATTTCTTGGGTAATGGAATTTGGCCATCTCTTTCGAGAATAGTCACCTCTATCCTCAAGATGTAGTGTTGCTCCTTCCCCAGTCAGATTCATCCTTGGGCACTTGTGCTCTTCACAATCTCTCCTTTTGATCAACCATCATCCTTCTTGGTTAAGATCATTATTCTTGCGCTAGCAATCTCCCTTTATTTCACTATTCCTTTCTTCTTGTAATCAATCATTGCCTTTTGATTCCCTTGAAGAATCTCAATCTCTTTTCTGCGGTTAATCACAGTCTGTCTGTTAAAACAGTAAATCCCCTGAAGTTCGCAACCTTTTTCTGGCACTTCTCCCTTTGTTGGTCAATCACTGTCTGTCAGTTAAAACACCAATGTTTGCACTCCTGTTTCTTCAGTTAATCACAGTCCGTCTGTTAATCACTGAGCTTCTCTTGGGTTAATCACCTTCTCTTCGTTAATTACCCGTTTCTTCAGTTAATCATAGTCCGTCTGTTAATCACTGAGCTTCTCTTGGGTTAATCACCTTCTCTTGGTTAATCACTAGTTTCTTCAGTTAATCACAGTCCGTCTGTTAATCACTGAGCTTCTCTTGGGTTAATCACCTTCTCTTGGTTAATCACCCGTTTCTTCAGTTAATCACAGTCCGTCTGTTAATCACTGAGCTTCTCTGGGGTTAATCACCTTCTCTTGGTTAATCACCCTTTTCTTCAGTTAACCACAGTCTGTCTGTTAATCACTGACGACCCCTTGGGTTAATCACCTATCCTTGGTTAATCACTCGCTTTTCTCTTCGGTTAATCGCAGTCCGTCTGTAAACACCGAATCCCCAGCAGTTGGCAACCTCCTCTTGGTTCGAATACTTGCACCCTTGGGTTAGTAACCTTTATTTGGTTCAAATACCCTTTCTTCGGTTGAGTACTGTTTGTTCAGTCAGTTTACCGAACCCCTTTGGGTCACGACCTTTGCTCGGTCCTACACCCGTCCTTTGGGTCACGACCTTTGCTCGGTCCTACACCGGTCCTTTGGGTCACGACCTTTGATCGGTCCTACACCCGTCCTTTGGGGTCATGAACTTCGCTCGGTCCTACACCCGTTCTTCGGTTAATCACAGTTTTCTCTGTTAAAACCAATGCTTCTCTATCCCCAAAAAGTTGCAGTCCTTTCTTTCTTTATTTAACCACTGCCAGTCAGTTAACATACCGATGCCCCTCGGAGTCAAACACCTTCTAATGGTTCCGCACTCTCTCTCTCTTGGTTTATCACAGTCCGTCTGTTGACACCACATTCTTTTCCCCGCTAGGGTCCTACTCTCTTTCTTCGGTTAACCACTGCCAGCCAGTTAATATACCGAGTCTCCTTTTTTATCTTGGTTATGACGCCATCCCTTTATTTGGATCCTCAACGGAGTCCTTCCTATTCCCTTTGCTCTTACTTTCTTAGTTTCGATGCCAATCCTCTTTGTTATCCCCAGTAAAGTTTCTCTCTCATCTCTTGCTCTTGGTTTAGACATCATTTCCCCTTTATCCTCTTATTCTCTTGGTTTGGACACCATTTCTCTCTTATTCCCTTATGTTCTTTGTTTGGACACCATTTCCCCTTTATTCCTTTATTCTCTTGGTTTCGACACCATTCTCGCACTTTATTCTCAATACAGTTACTATTCCTTTTCTTTACACTCTTTTCTTGGTTTCGACACCATTTTTTTTGGAATCCCCTGTGGAATTTACTTCTTTCTCTTTTCTTGGTTTTGACACCATTTCTTTGGAATCCTCAGTGGAATTTCCTTCTTTGTTTTTGCTCTTGGTTTTGACACCGCTTTCCTTTTCCTTTTCCGTTCAGTTCCACGAACTACGGAAGCTCTGATTCTGCATTCTTTTGAATGAATGATACGTAGGCATGAGATCGCAATGATCTCGGTGAGCACACTTCCACCTTTCTTCCGTCTTCCTCTTATCTTTCTTTCTTCTTCGTCCCCTGGTTCCAAGAACTATGGCGCTCTGACTTCCTCATTACACTATGGGGGTACGTAGGCTCGAGGACCTTGTTCCTCCGCGAGCACTTTCTTTCCTTTCTTTCTTTTTCCTCTTTCTCTCTCTCTCCCTTCTTTAGCTAGAAGCCTTTAGATAGATAACCCATCCAAGCCTAAAAGCAATCGAAATGGTTCCCATCGAGTACGACGAATGCGTTAGGTGCTAATACCTTCCTTTCGCATAACCGACCCCCCGTTCCCGTTTCTCTTCCCCTTGGGTTTTATCGATATTTTCCCTGTCCTTTGGGACTAAATAAAGTTCGGTGGCGACTCTGTTGTATCTTTGAGTGTGCGATTCACTCAGGTAGATTTCCAGCCATCTTCAGTATGCTGTGAGCAAGGCACAGATTGATACTAAAAGGTTGATTGACTCAACCGGGGTTTCCTTATACAAAGCCTAAGAGGAGGCTAGTGACCCAACAAGAGGGTGCTTTTTATCTGTCTCGTACGAAGCCCGAGATAGAGGCTAAAAAGGTTGACTCAACAAGAGAGTGCTATTATACTCAACAAGAGAGTGTTTTTATATGTGTCTTGTACGAAGCCCAAGACGGAGGCTAAAAGGTGATTGACTCAACAAGAGAGTCTTTTATACTCAACAAAAGAGTGGTTTTGTATCTCGTACGAAGCCCGAGATGAAGGCTAAAAGGTTAGCTCTGCTGAGGAGAATCATTGTACAAAGCCCAAGAGGAGGCTATCCGTTGGCGACTGTTTCAGTTTAGTGACAAGTCCAGTACGTTGGATAAAAGAGAAAATCAGTTCTTATAAAGGGAACGATTAAAGGTAAGGTTTTGCTTTGGTACTGATCTGAGGATCAGGGTTATTTCCTGTTCTTTAAGGAAATGGGAAATCCAAAAGGTATTGAGACTATCCAAGTTTACTGGTGTTTTGAGAAATCGATTCTAAGATAGTGAATGATCTTTGTATGATGCCCAAGAGAAGGCTGGTATGTTAAGGGATGAAGGTCAACCCATTAACTGGTCTGACACTTGACTCAGAAAGACAGCTCTAGCAAATTGATGACTATGTTCTGTTCCTATACCTGTAGAGGTCTCTGGGTCCTTGTACTAAGCCAAAGAGAATGCATGAGAGCTTTTAAGAAGCCGAAGGGTCCTTGTACAATGCCCAAGAGGAGGCGGGGATGCTTTTAGGAAGCCTGTGGGTCCCCAAACCCCAAAAAGTTCAAGACATGCTATTCACCGAGAATAGATCAAGGCAGGAAAGTCCAAGAATTTGGAAGAAACTCAAGAGATGCGATTTACGGAGAATAGATCAACTCTGGGAGTAGAGTCTCTTTGACAATTTCTAAAAGTGACAGTCTGAGAAAGGGTTCACCGAGAATGCTGCCTTTCACGTCTCCAAATAAGTTTGAATAAACCACTTGTGATTTTTGTTTAAGGTTTGAAAAATGAGGTTTTAATCACAAGATGAATTAAAACTCATTTGGTTTTAGTTTTCAAAGTAAATATTCACTTTTAAATGTTTAAAAACAATTAAAAATGAATTTATTCACAAAAATCCTAATTATATTAAATAAATAATATAAATCTGATTTTTTTGTGGAATAAAATATTTCAATATTTTTCTGATTTTTTGCAAAAAGAACCAATAAAAAATAATTAAAATTGAGAGAGTTATTAATTTTTCAAATCTTTAAAAATAATATGAAAAATAATAAAAAGTGGAAAAAATAGCAAAAAGAGGATCTGGGGCGAGGGGGATTCGAACCCCAGACCTCTTGTGTAAAGGGCGCGCGCCTTACCACTGGGTGGTGATACATCCGTTGATTGAAACACAGCCACAAATATACAAGGCTTGCCTTGTTTTTGGCCTGGCCCAAGGCAAGGCAAGGCAAGATTTTGGTTGAAAACGTGAAGGCCATAACTTTCTCATTTCTCCATGGATTGGGACAAAATTTAGGTTTATCCTGCCTAGAATTTAACAAGGAATCCAATGGTGGTGGTGTTTTTTTTTTAGATCATGCTCCTATTGAAAAACCCGATAGTGGTTTTAAAATAGGCCATGATATGCATTTTCTGTGCCATCTCTTGGTGCAAGCATGAATTACATGATAAATTGGTGCAAACACAGCACATATAACATGTATAAGAGATGCATGATCAGTGGACATCAAAAGAAAGCATGATTCAAAGAATCCAAGTTGTGATGCTTACCTCTTTTTTGGAGCTTTTGTGCAATCTGCCAAGGGCTTTGTTCCAGCAATGATTTGATGCTTTGGACACCCTCAAATTATCTCTTAGAAGCTTTTAGGATGGTTGGAATCAGCTGGAAACCTCAGGAACAAGTTTGAGCTCTTTCTTGCAAAAGGGGCAAAAGTGGCCAAAATAACAACTCTCTCAAATGGTGTTCCAGATGTGTGGAACCATTTGGGACAGTTCAAGTATGATATTTGGAGTGTATTTGAGGTTTTATCTGGTTTGGAAAGTGACTGAATCAAGACATGGCTTGAAAAATGCAAAAAGGCCCTATTTTGAGGTTTTGGGAGGGGACTTTGAGATTTTGGTGTTACAGGTCACTTGTGAGAGTTTGGACAGCTTCGATATGACATATTGGATGTGTTTGGATCATGAGTTGTGGTGGAATTGCTCTCTAACTCAAAAACTCAGAGTTACCTTGCTAAAGAAGGCATTTTTGCCTAGAGAAAGAGATTTTGAGGAAAGCAAGTGTTGTAGTGCTTTGGTGTACTCAAACTAAACACAATTGAGATCTATTTATAGTAGAGCAAGTTTTTTTTGGCTGCAATAGTGAATAGAAACTGCATCAGAGGTTTGGCCAATGTTGAGCAATGAGAATCCAAGTCTCCTCTAGCCATTGACTAGAGGTTAGGGCACAGGCAGCTGGTTCCCTTGGTCTTGGATAAGTCTTGACTGAATTCAGTTGGGAATGGCTCAGTCCATGCCACCTTGGTGCATCCATTAAATGCTCCAAACCAATATTGGAGTCTTGTCCCTCTTTCAGGCATTTCTAGGTTTGGTATGCTACTTTTGGTTCCAAAGACTTGGGAGGCTTGGGATCAGAGTTGGTTCCTCCTTGGTCCCCCCTTGAGGTGTTCAGATGGATAGAGTTGCTTGCCCTTTGCAAATTTTGAGCAAATCGAGCAAAACTCCCAAATCTGCCTTGCCATGACAGTTTGCAGCAAGGCATATTGGCATTGTCATATCTCATGGCTCAAGTGGAATTTGATGGAGTTCTTGGACATTTTGGAAAGCCCTCATATGATACAACAACTGTCTGATCATAGTTGGTTTTGATACTTTTTGGATCCAAGTGAAAAATGCCTCTACATTTGGAAAAAAGTGAAGGCAGATTCTGAATTAGTGAAAATTTCACTAAGTGTTGGAAAAAAGTGACATTTTCACTTTTTGTGATTTTGATCATTCCATAACTTAAAATCCATGAGGAATTGGAATGAGTTTTGTTTGAAGCTTTTGTAGAGTGCCATGAGAGCTACAAATCCAGCTTTGAATGGGGAAAAATGGCCTTGTGGTTTAGGAGTTATGATCCTTCAAAGTTGGTACCCTAGCCACTTTGTTCCATAACTTAGAAAATTTCTAAGTTTTTTATGGTCACCCCCTTTTACAAGTTATCCCACTTTTCTTGATTTTTCTTGATGAATGATGATTCCAACCACACATTAACATCATTTTAGGGTCAAAGAACCATAATTGTGAAAAATCTCAAAAAGTCAAAGTTGACTTTTGTGCACAGTTGACTTTTTGTCAGATGAACTCCAAACTGTGCGATCCTCTATGAAATCAAGTCCTAGACCTAAATCAAACTTGATGGATTGATTTCATAGGTGTTATAGGGTGTATTGAATCATGTCCTAGGGTTTGGGAGCATGTCTTGGTCAAAAGTCAAAGGTACAGTTGACTTTTCCCACGAAACCTTAATTGTGGTTCTGATGAAATTGAAACTTATTGCCCAAGCTTCTTAGACCAATCCATTGTTGCAAATGGATCAATGTGGTGTGTTAGAGACCTTTAAATCCTCTCTTGAGGCCTTGGCTCATGTTTTGTCCCAAAAGTCAACTTAAGGGTGAATTAGGTCAAGAAACCCTAATTCCTGATTTTTGATAAATGCATCCCCTGGGCTAGATTGACTTCACGATTGGGTCCATGATGTATATTAGGTTATGCTTTGAAGCATTGGCTCATGCCCAGAGGAAAATTTCCATCTGGAGGCCCTGGTCGACCAAAACCCTAATTTGGTGACACTGGCGATCTTGAGGCTTAATCCACCTAGAAGGGAGCAGCCTTGTGCTTAATCCTTGAAGTAGGAGTCCTCTTGATCCTTTGTGGATTGTTTGAGAGGTTAGACAAGTTGAATATCATGTCATTTCTTGATTGATCCTTTGTCTAAAGTCTCTGAGAGGGCTAGAAACCCTAATCTTTGATAGTAGTGAATGCTCACCCATCTTTGGGGAGATTGATGAGGTATGATGGTTTACCCCTATTGTGGTGATGATTTACCCCAATGATAGGAAATCTTAGTGGTCAAAATTTGGGGTATGATAGATGCCCCTATTTAATCTTCATAGACCGAAGGTGTGAATGGCGAAGGTATTCGGGCATTGGGGTGCAAGAGGATTAAATATCGGAATACCCGGAATTTTGATGGTGGTTATGAATGGCAGTTTGCGCATCCATCTTCTTTTGCTAAGCCATGATGCTTAGAAAAGGTAAAAACTTCCCCTCGATCCTGGACTTCAGCCAAGGAACCGGTCTCATTTTTTCGATATAAACTTCCCCTCGATCCTAGTTTCCTACCAAGGAACTGGTCTCAGTTTCTGAAATAAACTTCCCCTCGATCCTGGTTTCCTACCAAGAAATTGGTCTTAGTTTCTGAAATAAACTTCCCCTCGATCCAGGTTTCCTACCAAGGAACTGGTCTAAGTTTCTGATGTAAGCTTCCCCTCGATCTTGGTTTCCTACCAAGGAACTGTTCTTAGTTTCTGATATAAACTTCCCCTCGATCCTGGTTTCCTACCAAGGAACTGGTCTAAGTTTCTGATGTAAACTTCCCCTCGATCTTGGTTTCCTACCAAGGAACTGGTCTAAGTTTCTGATATAAACTTCCCCTCGGTCCTGGTTTCCTACCAAGGAACTGGTCTCAGTTTCTTTTGTCAATAACCTTTATTGACAAGGGACACTATGTGTAGCGATTTTCCTCAAACTTCTCGCCGAATTTTCCTGGGGAGATGCCATTTGATAGAAAAAATTTTGATGTCAGAGTTGTTGGGGAACTCAATCGTCTGAGTTGTAGAGGTGTACAAAATTCACTGTTTGGAGACGCCATTTGTTGACTCTATCGGGGAAAACGAGTCTCTTGAGAGGATGTTTTCTGATTGGGGATATTATATCATACTTTTCTCGGGATCTTCTCGGAGAAATGCCATATGATGTGATCCAATTTTGAGGTGCTGAAGACTTCTAGTGACATTGATTTTCTGGAGAGCAGAACTACTGTGTTCCTGAGAATCATTAGTTGGGAGGCTTCCTCTGGGGATTTTCCTTAATCCGGGAAAGAGAAGATATCATCTTCAATGGCGAAGAGTGACATTTGTCGAGCGTTTTCTATTTTTTCAGAGGTTCAAGTTATCAAAGTGGTCAAGGGCCAATTCTAATCCAGAAATAAACTGGAGGAGAGAGATTGCTCAGATGCAACATTTCCTGACGAGGAAAGAACTGACAACTCGATTGGATAAGACCGACTGGAGTGATAATGATGCAATATGAATGTGAATGCAAATCAATAATGCATGATGTTTGTATGTTTATGCTGACAAAACTGACGCGACATAAGACTAACGGATGAACACGACTGGATACTCGGCCACTGCGGGGGACGAAGAGATATCGCTGGTCCAAAAGTAGCAATTCTGCCTTGCTTAGGAGAGATAGTCCCTGTGGGGGACAACCGTTGGTCGGGCTTAGGAGATAAGAACTCGGTCGGGGATGTCAGATGGAGAAGTCGCATCTGACATAGTTGATCCTTCATTCAGGTGCACTGATTTAGAAGGAGTACTTTGATTCTGCACTTTGAAGCTCGATTACTTCTGGAGAGGCGAGCGACGTTCTTTCGATGTTCAACAGTCAAAAGAAATGTCATCTTTGTTAAAAAGCAGAAAATTTTTGACAAGTAAATTCATTTTTGTTACGTTTCAAGAATCGTTAATCATGTTAAAAACGTCGTTCTATAAAGCTAAAACAAATAAGAATTGTAAACAAAAGCTCAAGGGCTCAAATTTTATTGAAAGGATGGAAATCATCCAAACGCGTGATTCCATGGAGTATTTACAAAGTTAGGAAAATGGTAATTTAAGGTAAAAGGGCTACATTGAAACATAACGACCACTATCCTTCTACCAACTTTGAATTCTGGGCATCCTGAGCTTCGGTCGAAGATGACCTTGACTGGAGTTTTCTTTCGATGAATGGTGTAACCGCTGCTGAGGGATTTGCCCCTTTGTTGAACATAGTTACTTGCCATTATCCCTAATTTTTTCCTGGATTGTACTGTGATGTTTCCAATCCACCGGGATGATTTTTGATCATGTCTCTAATTTTTGCCTGGACCGCCCTTTCGGGCTTTCAATCCACCGAGACGTTTTTTCTTTTAGTTTAGGCGAAGTATTTCTTGACTACATCAACATTTGTGGGGTAGGAAAATTCCTCTCCATCCATGGTTGCAAGTCTCAAGGCACCGCCTGAGAAAGCTTTCTTGACCACATAGGGGCCGTCATAATTCGGGGTCCACTTGCCCCGGGAATCAGTGAGAAATGATTGTATCTTCTTGAGCACAAGGTCTCCTTTCTTGAAGACGCGAGGTCGGACCTTTTTGTCAAACGCCTTCTTCATTCTCTGTTGATACAACTGACCATGGCATAGTGCCGTGATTCTCTTTTCTTCGATCAGATTCAGTTCATCGTGTCGACTTTGACACCATTCATCTTCTGTAAGCTTAGCTTCCATCAATACCCGGATTGATGGGATCTCCACTTCTATGGGGAGCACTGCTTCCATGCTATATACTAGAGAGAAAGGGGTTTCCCTTGTTGAAGTGCGGACAGATGTTCGATAACCGTGAAGAGAAAAGGGTAGCATCTCATGCCAGTCTTTATAGGTTACAACCATCTTTTGAAAGATCTTCTTGATGTTCTTGTTAGCCGCTTCTACCGCTCTGTTCATCTTGGGTCGGTAGGGAGACGAGGTATGGTGTTCGATCTTGAATTCAGTGCACAACTCTTTCATCATCTTATTATTCAAGTTAGATCCATTATCCATAATAATCTGGCTTGGAACACCATAACGACAGATGATATTGTTTTTGATGAATCGGACCACCACCTGTCGGGTTACATTGGCGTATGATGCTGCTTCGACCCACTTTGTGACATAATCAATAGCTACCAGAATGAACCGATATCCGTTTAAAGCCTTGGGTTCAATCATGCCAATCATGTCGATTCCCCATATGGAAAAAGGCCATGGGGAAGAGAGAACTTTGAGATGCGTAGGCGGTACATGGATTTTGTCGGAGTATATCTGACACTTGTGACACTTCCTCATGTACTTGTAGCAGTCGGATTCCATGGTCAACCAATAGTACCCTGCTCTCAGAATTTTTCTCGCCATTGTGTGCCCGTTGGCATGAGTGCCAAAGGATCCTTCATGAATTTCTTTTATCAGCATGTCTGCTTCTGGCCTGTCTACGCATCGGAGCAAGACCATGTAAAAATTCCGCTTATAGAGTGTATCACCGCTCAGAAAGAAACTGCCAACCAGCCTTCTGAGGGTTTTTCTGTCTTTCCTTAGTGCCCCAGGTGGGTACTCTTGTTTCTGAAGGAAGCATTTGATATCGTGATACCAAGGTTTGTCGTCTATGACTGCTTCGATCCCGAAGATGTAAGCGGGCCTTTCAAGGTGCATTATGTCGATCTTAGGTAGGTCGTTCCATTGACCCACACTAATCATGGAAGAGAGAATGGCTAATGCATTAGCCATGTGATTCTCTTCACGAGGGATATGATGAAACTCGATTCTGTTGAAGAAGGGTAGCAACCTTCTTGCGTAGTCTTTGTAAGGGATCAGTCCTAATTGGTATGTGTTCCAATCTCCTTTTATCTGATTGATAAACAGGGTTGAGTCGCCATATACGTCCAAGTTCTTGATCCTTAAGTCGATCACTTCCTCAAGACCCATGATACAAGCTTCGTATTCGGCCTCGTTATTTGTACACTTGAAAGTAAGTCTGGCGGTGAAAGGAATGTGGGTAGCCTGAGGGGTTATGATGATTACCCCAATTCCGTTTCCATAATGATTGACGGCTCCGTCAAAGATAAGTCCCCATTGGGAACCTAGTTCTGGCCCTTCACTGGGTAGTGGTTCATCGCAATCTTTCATCTTTAGATACATGACATCGTTGTCTGGGAAGTCAAATCCGACTGATTCTTGATCGTCAATCGGTTGATGAGCCAAATGATCGGATAAAATACTCCCCTTAATGGCTTTTTGAGCATGGTATTCGATGTCGTATTCTGATAAAAACATCTGCCAACGGGCAATTCTTCCCGTGAGAACAGGCTTTTCAAAGACGTAATTGATTGGATCCATTTATGAGATTAACCAAGTAGTATGATGAATCATGTACTTGCGAAGACGTTTGGCTGCCCAAGCCAAAGCACAATAAGTTTTCTCAAGCATAGTATACCGAGTCTCGCAGTCGGTGAATTTCTTGGTCAGATAGTAAATGGCAGACTCTTTCCTTTTGGTTTCATCTTGTTGGCCAAGTACACAGCCCATCGAGTCCTCTAGGACTGTTAGATAGATGATCAGTGGTCTTCCTTCCACTGGAGGTGATAGAATCGGCAGGTTCAACAGGTATTCCTTAATACTGTTGAAGGCGGTTTGACATTCTTCTGTCCAAACGCAGTCCTGATTCTTTTTGAGTAATTTGAAGATTGGCGCGCATGTCGCGGTCATGAGGAATATGAATCTGGAGATGTAGTTCAAACGTCCCAGGAATCCTCTGACTTATTTTTCAGTTTTCGGAGAAGGCATTTCTTGAATGGCCTTGACCTTGTCAGGATCAACCTCAATTCCTTTCTGGCTGACGATGAACCCTAAGAGTTTCCCTGAACGTACACCAAATGTGCACTTATTGGGATTCAAGCGGAGTTTGTACTTTCTCAGCCGCTCGAATATTTTTGACAGGTGGGTCACATGCTCCTCCTCTGTCCTAGATTTGGCAATCATATCATCGACATATACCTCAATTTCCTTGTGTATCATGTCATGAAAGAGAGTAGTCATGGCCCTTTGATAGGTTTCCCTGGCATTCTTCAAACCAAACGGCATTACCTTGTAACAAAAGGTACCCCATGGGGTAATGAACTGATTATAGCTCGAGAATCCATCCATGAAGGAGAAAACTTTGAACTTTGTTGTACTGTCAACCAGCATGTCAATGTGTGGTAAAGGAAAGACGTCCTTTGGACTAGCCCTGTTCAGGTCTTTGTAATCCACACATATTCTGACCTTTCTGTCCTTTTTCGGAACGGGTACGATGTTGGCTAACCATTGAGGATATTCTGATGTGGCAAGGAAACCCGCGTCAATCTGTTTTTGTACCTCCTCTTTGATTTTGATGGCCATGTCCGGGTGAGTTCGTCTCAACCTTTGTTTCACTGGCGGACATTCTGACCTTAACGGTAGATGATGTTCTACGATGCTGGTATCCAACCCTGGCATGTCCTGATAGGACCAAGCGAATACATCGGGAAATTCTTTGAGAAGCTTTGTTAAACTCTCTTTGGCAGTTGGACTGAGCAGTGCCCCAATCCTGATTTCTTTTCTCTCTTTTTCCGAACCCAAGTTTATCATTTCCAGCGGCTCTTTTTGAGGTTCGATGGACCTTTCCTCCTGTTTGAGTAATCGGGAGATCTCTTCTGGAATTTCGTCGTTAACTTCTTCTTCGGCCCCAAATACCGGGAATTCAAAGTTGGGAGAAGGCATCGGATCGTATGTTTCAACGGGGTTTAAAACAAGCAATCTGCATGACGTGATGATTGTTTTTTTAGAAGAGATAGAGAGAATGCAAGAGTGTATGCAGTGTATTTTCTGAAAACTGCTTGTTTTTATTATTTGAATTGTCTTTAGGATTACCATTTTCTGAAAAAGCGAAAAGTGAAAACAGCAATTAATGCGGAAATTACAGAACGACGTTATTTTATTTATGAAATGGTCGATTCATGAAACTACGGCCCTATAAAACAAAACTCTGTCGCTTTGGGCGAAGCAAAGTGGGGTATTTACAGAAAGTGAGCCCTATCAAAACATCTGTTTCACCTGGGCAGGGTGAAAGGTTAAAGACGACAATTACTTTGACTTATGAACAATCTTTGAAACATCGACAGCAACCCATTGGTGGCGAACTCCTCGGTGAATCACAAAGTCGGGTACCTTCCTTGATTTGTCTTCAGAAATAACGCTGATTTCTGGTGGAGCAGGATCATTGGAATCTGTATCCCAGGCAGAGTTGTCGTAGGAGGATTCCTCAGTTGTATTTTGCATAGTATTTGTGCTCTCAGGCAAATCTCCCCATCCAGTCGGCTGGATGTCTTCGAGCCTGATACGAGAGCTTTCAGGAACGGTGTACTTGACCATGAAGTCAAATTTTCCACTGGGTTGTCCCAAGGTGTCCCACACTTCTTTGGAACTGGAGGAGTCATCCCTCTCGATGACGTTGACTCTGGAAAAGCATAGTTGATGAATTCTAGTCCTGCAAACTTGGCGAATTCATCGTCGCTCTGGACGTTTTCTGAATGACCTGAGTGTTGATCCCATGACATGGTGGGGACGCATGTATTCTATTCAATGATGCTCAGCTGATTTTCATTGTTCGGCTGATTTTCTTGCCCCAAGTCCCCTGGGTACGGTTGCCAAATAGGCAGGCCATCCATTGGGCCATAATAGTCGTGGTCAAAGTTGTCCCTCATCAGAGTGTCTTCCTCTAATGAATTTGGCGGAGCACGACCTCCTTTCGGATCGCAACCTCCGTATATTATTTCGACGTCTAACCTTGGTATGAATCTCGGACTCTGTGTGGGATAGCAAAGTGGCGTAGGCACCTCTTCCTGAGAGATATAACCATCCTCATTAAGATAGGACTTCCATTCATCCTATGTATCAGAGGAATATCCCTCGTTGATGGTATGGACTGCTTGAGGCACATGGTGAAGGAAGCCTCCACTGTGGAAGAAGTCCTGAATGGGATGAAAACTTTCATCGCTAGCAGCTGTCTGGGTACAGGTTGCAGAAAAACCAAGACCCTTCTTTGTTTTGTTATCGGTAGGAATGACAAGTTGTCCCCATCCTTTCGTATTGTTACTTTCAATTGCCTCGAGAGAATCTTTGTATGAGAAAATAGAGGTTCCTTTCTCTGATTGATTCTCATTGCTCACCGAAACTTCTTGGAACTGAGTTCCAATAACCTCCTCCGGCTCTACACAATTAGATAATGAAAAGTTACTCACGAGCAAGGCTTGTTCTCCACAGACTGTGACGAGTTGATCGTTCTTGACGAACTTCAGTTTCTAGTGCAGTGTCGAAGTGACTGCCCCAGCCTGGTGTATCTAAGGTCTTCCTAATAAACAGTTGTATGTTGCGCGGATGTCCATAACCTGGAAAGTGAATAGGAAAGTGTGAGGACCGATAGTTATGGGAAGGCCGACTTTGCCGATAACTGCTTTCCGAGACCCGTCAAATGCTTTGACGATAACCTCACTGCCCCTCATCGGGGATCCTTTGAATGATAGTCGCATTAAAGTAGACTTCGGCATAACATTGATGGCAATCCTGTGTCTACCAGTATGCTGGCTAAAGCATCATCCTGGTAGTTGACTGTGATATCGAGCGCCATGTTGTGGCGTTTGCCCTTCTCTGGAAAATCCTCATCACTAAATCCTAAGTTGTTGCAGGAAGTGATGTTAGAGACGATGCTATCAAACTGTCGTATTGACACATCCTGTTCCACATTAGCCTACTCTAAGACTTTCTGTAGAGCCTCTCTGTGGGCTTCGGAACTGAGTAAAAGTGATAGCACAGAGATCTTTGAAGGAGTTTGTAACAGTTGATCAACAATGTTGTATTCACTCCTTTGGATGAGCTTTTGTATCTCATCGTTGTTTTTTGAAAGGTCGGGATTACTGGATTGATCGACTGGTGGATTAGGAGCTTCGGTTTGAAGTTCCTTTTCTTTGTTAGGTTCTCCAACTCCTCGGTTGATGTAGAATAAACAAGTTGTTGCCTATGCTTCGAAACAATTGCGAGTTCATGAGAGGAATTATCCTACGCATGACTTGGAATTGGCCGCGGTGGTGTTTGTGTGGAAAATTTGGAGACATTATCTGTTTGGCTCTAAATTTGAAGTGTTCAGTGATCATAAAAGTCTGAAGTACTTATTTAATCAGAAGGAATTGAATATAAGGCAGAGAAGGTGGTTAGAACTGTTGAAGGATTTTGATTTTGATTTGAGTTATCATCCGGGCAAGGCAAATGTAGTGGCCGATGCATTGAGCAGAAAGTCATTGCATATGTCGATGCTTATGGTGAAAGAATTGGAGTTGATTGAGCAATTCAGAGATTTGAGTTTGGTATGTGAAGCAACTCCTGACAGTGTGAAGTTGAGAATGTTGAAGTTGACTAGTAGTATTCTGGAAGAAATCAGAGTGGGACAGCAATCTGATTTAAAGTTGGTTGACCAATTGACTTTGATTAACCAAGGTAACGAAGGTGACTTCCAGGTTGACGAGAATGGTGTGATGATGTTCAGAGACAGGGTGTGTGTCCCAGATGTTCCAGATATTAGGAAGAGCATTCTTGAAGAAGGAAATCGAAGTAGGTTGAGTATTCATCCCGGTGCTACGAAGATGTACCAAGATTTAAAAAAGTTGTTTTGGTGGCCAGGTATGAAGAAGGATGTTGCGGTGTTTGTTTATGCGTGTTTGATTTTGTCAGAAGTCAAAGGTTGAGCATCAGAAGCCTTTAGGTATGATGCAGCCGCTGAGGATTCTAGAATGGAAATGGGATAGTATTTCCATGGATTTTGTGGTGGGGTTGCCGAAGACTGCTAAGGGAAATGATTCAATTTGGGTGATCGTGGATAGATTAACTAAGTCGGCTCATTTCTTACCGATGAAGATTAATCATTCCATGCAGAAGCTAGTCGAGATGTATATTGAGGAGATTGTGATGTTACATGGGGTACCTTCGAGTATTGTGTCGGATAGAGATCCGAGGTTTACATCGAGGTTCTGGAAGATTTTGCAAGATGAGTTGGGTACCAAGTTGAGGATGAGTTCTGCCTGTCATCCGTAGACGGACGGTGAGACAGAAAGGACGATCCAATCTTTAGAGGATTTGCTGAGGGCTTGTGTGTTGGATCATGGAGGATCGTGGGATAGCCATTTGGTGTTGATTGAGTTCACGTACAATAATAGTTTTCATGCTAGTATTGGAATGGCGCCCTACGAAGCTTTGTATGGGAGAAGATGTAGGACTCCTTTGTGTTGGTATGAGTCGGGCGAGAGTACTATACTCAGACCTAAAATTGTGCAAGAGACGACTGAGAAGATTAAGAAGATCCATGAGAGGATGAAAGCTTCGCAGAGTCGTCAGAAGAGCTACCGTGATAAGAGGAGGAAAGCATTTGAAATCCAAGAGGGAGATCACGTGTTTCTGAGAGTGACGCCAGTGACTGGTATGGGTCGAGCTTTGAAGTCTAGGAAGCTCACTCCACGTTTTGTTGGTCCATATCAGATATCGCAGAGGATAGGAGAGGTAACCTATTGAATTGCTTTACCACCGTCACTTGCGAATTTGCATGACGTGTTCCATGTGTCTCAATTGAGGAAGTACATTCCAGATTCGTCGCATGTGATTCAGATGGATGATGTACAAGTGAGGGATAATCTGACTATGGAAGCATTGCCTGTGTGTGTCGACGGTCGAAAGATGAAGCAACTGCGGGGTAAAGACATAGCTTTGGTGAAGTGGTTGTGGGGTGGACCAGCTGGCGAAAGTTGGATTTGGGAACGTGAAGATCAGATGAGGGAGTCGTATCCGACTCTATTTCCTTGAGGTAATTTTCGGGGGCAAAAATTCTTTAAGTGGGGGAGAGTTGTAACATCCCAATTTCGTAAGAATATTTACTTAATTTATTTAAATATTATATTCGTGAATTTCTGTGGATTTTGGTGTTTTGTGTCGATGTCGGTGTTTTTGTGAAGTTTTGGTTATTTTAATTAAATAATAGTATATAATATGAATATATTAGTATTATTATTAATTTAAAATAATATTAGAGGAATTGAGGGTAAAGTGGGCAATTGAGGAGAATTAGTGAGGGTATTATGGGAAAAGCCCAATTTTGAGGCCCAAAGGTTAAGTTGCATATTTAAGGAGGATTTTGAGAATAAGGTTCATTTTTTTGGTTAACCGTGAAAAGAAGGAGAGCTCTGAGGAAAAAGAAAAAAAGGCGAGGATTTTCGTGAAGGTTTCCAAAGGCTCAAGAGAGAACTCATCGGATCGACAATCTAAGGTATGGGGAGTAATTACCTTTCATTGTTTTCATTATAGGATTTGATTGATTGAAGTGGATTGTGGGGTTTTTGAGGGTTTATAGGTTTTGAGGTAAACTGATGATTTTGAGGGTATTTTGTGAATCGATTAGTAAGAGTTGAATTTAATCGGTAAAATAGACCTTTGGGGCAGATTTCCTCGTTGTTGTAGTCTTAACCTTGTGGAGAAGGGTCTATAGAGTTTCTATGGAGCTTGAGAGTTTTGAAGATTTAGGGAAAATAAGGTTTCCCGTAGTGTCCTGAATCGACCTAATAGGCGTAGGTTTGGTGCCTTTAATTCCTGTGATGCATTAGGAATGTTGTAGGATGTTTTTGGGGTAAATGGGGTTAAAATCGTAAGGGTTGTTGGAACTGATGTGCTACTGATGCGTAGCAGCGATTTGCAGAAATCGCTAGTTTGCAAAGCGAACGAAACACTCGCAAGGCAAATGTTCGCCTGGACTCGCAAAGCGAGTAGCGCAGCGATTGCGGGATAAATGTGATGATTCTAGGGTGATTTCTGAAAAGTGGTGTCGTGGGTTCGCACAACGAATGTCCCATCGAAGGGCTTCGCAAAGCGAATGAAGTGGCAAAGGCAGGCATAATGGGGGCTTTGTTGGGATTCTGGGATTCGCTAGAGCTTCGCAAAGTGAAGGTCCCAGCGAATGTGTTTGCACAACGAACTCAGCAGCGAACTGCTGCTGTTTTGTGAAATTTGTTTATGATGTTGTGATGTTCTGAGATTTTGGTGCTGTGATATTTCTGATGTTTTACTATGATGTTCTTGATGATATTGAGAAGATGAGCAATGATGTTTTGATGAATATGTGATGACATGACGTATATGAGAACTAATGAATGATGATGCACATTATGATGTTTACTTGACGATGACGAATGATTGACGTTTGTGTATCATACATTCATATGCATACTCTGTTACGATGCTTCATTCCCATTGTGCGGATATGAGGTAATTATGACGTGCTCCGGTTCCGATTTCGGGATTGATCCTATTGACGGGGATCTTTGGAGGGTTAATGGCCTGGTGTCCATCCTTTGTGACGATTGGTACCACATGCATGAGTCTTGTTACGCATTGCGTTTTATGTGGCATTGATGAATTTGTGATATGGTGTTTCTTGATGTTTTCCTTGATGATGTCGTTTATGAAGATAATGCCATTTTATTTATATCTAGTTTTATAATGATTATTATGAATTGTGATTACTCACCCTTCCTGTTTGAATGTTGCCTCCACGTGGGTAACGTGCAGGTGATCAGGTTTAGTCGTGGATGCTTTCGAGGACTTGAAGTTTAATTGTTTTTGGTTGATTTAGAGGGTCTTGCTCTGATAGTGTAACATCGGGTTGGGGTCCTTTGAGTCGAACTATGTTGTTTCCCTATTTTTTTGTTATATGATGATATGGTTTTAATTTTACTATTATGTCGTTTGTCGAAAAATATTTTTATTTGAAAATTTGAGTTCCGCTGCCGTTGAAGGCTTTTTGTGAAACTTTGAGGAAACCCTTTTGTTTACAGGGTAATTTGTGTTATTTTGATTTAATGAGAAATGTGCACCCTTTGAGGTGATTTTTATGCCTTACTCTGATTATTTAAGTTGTTTCTGCTGCAACATTATTAGGGGTAGAAAAGGGTATCACATTAGTGGTATTAGAGCCTGGTCGGTCGGCCCGGCCAGGTTTTTACTTGATGTCTGTCCCTGTCAGTCGACGAGTGTGTGTACACTGTCGGTGGTTTAGTTCTTCTAACCTTGTTGGTGGTGTGCAGGATGGCTGGAAGAAATGATCGTGCGATTGCTAATGCGTTGGAAACGGTTGCTAATGTGGCGGCGCAGCTGAATCCAAATGGTGGAGCTCCTGATGAGTTTCGTGCTTTTGGGAAGTTTCAAAGGAACAATCCACTGACTTTTGTGGGTACGCATGATCCAGTAAGTGCATACAAGTGGCTGAAGGCGGTCGAGAATATTTTCCGAGTGATGGGGTGTTCTGATGAGCAACAGGTTCAGTTCGGAACGCATATGCTGGAAGAGGAAGCCGAGGACTGGTGGGATAACAGCTGTCAGAGGCTTACTGATGTTGGCACTGTGATAACTTGGGCTGTGTTAAAGCAGGAGTTTCTGGGCAAGTATTTCCCAGAGGATGCTCGTGGCAAGACAGAAGTGGAATTCCTTGAGCTAAAGCAAGGAGACATGACTGTGGCAGAGTATGCTGCAAAGTTTGAGGAGCTAGTGAAGTTCTGTCCGCACTACAATCGTGTTGATGCTGAGGTGTCTAAATGTCTCAAGTTCGAGAATGGGCTGAGACCAGAGATTAAGCAGGGTATTGGGTATCAGCAGATCCGCAGGTATGCTGAGTTGGTGGACAAGAGCAGAATCTACGATGAGGACAGCCGAGCTTGATCTGCTAACTACAAGCAGTTGAGTGAGAAGAAAGGGCAGTATAGGGGTAAGCCTTATACAACTTCAGCTGACAAAGGGAAGCAGAAGGCTTCAGATGTGAAAAAGGCAAGTGGGGGAGCAGCTCCCACTTCTGGAAAGTGTTATAAGTGTGACGAGCAAGGTCACCGTGCTGATGTGTTCACCAATAATGTGTTGAGGTGCTATAGATGCGGTAAGAAAGGTCATCGAGCTACTGATTGCAAAGATGAGGGTCTGACCTATTTCAATTGTGGTGAGAAAGGTCATATCAGTACTCAATGCCAGAGGCTGAAGAAGACTGCTACTGCTGCCCAGACCAGTGGTCCTGTGTTTGCTTTGAGTGGTGCAGAGATGCCAGAGAAGGACAACCTGATTCGAGGTACTTGTTTTATTACTAATATCGAATTGGTTGCTATTGTTGATACTAGTGCTACTCATTCTTTTATCTCGCTTGAACGTGCTAATAGATTGGGTTTGAAGTTATCTGAGATAAAGGGTAATATGGTAATAGAAACTCCAGCTAATGGTTCTGTTACTACTACCCTTGTGTGTTTGAGATGTCCTGTGACGATTTTTGAGAAGAGCTTTGTGATGTATTTGGTGTGCCTACCCTTGTACCAAATTGACATGATCTTTGGAATGAACTGGTTGGAGTTCAACCGTGTTCATATCAATTGTTATAACAAGACTTTAGAGTTTCCTGAGATTGATGATAGTGGGGAGTTAATGTTCTTATCTGCTAAGCAAGTAGACGAACTTGTGGAAGACGAAGCTTTGGTGTTTGCAATGTTTGCATCATTGCAAATTGATCGTGAAGCTGCGAGTGTGGAGTTGCCTGTTGTCAGTGAATTCCCAGATGTGTTTCCAGATGACATCAGTGATTTGCCTCCAGAGCGTGAAGTAGAGTTTGCAGTGGACTTAATACTAGGTACGAGTCCAGTGTCGATGGCTCCTTATCGGATGTCAGCTTCTGAGTTAAGTGAATTGAAGAAACAGTTTGAAGAATTGCTTGAGAAGAGGTTTGTTCGACCAAGTGTTTCTCCGTGGGGTGCTCCTGTGTTGTTAGTGAAGAAGAAAGATGGAAGTATGAGGTTGTGCGTGGATTATCGGCAGTTGAATGGAGTGACGATCAAGAATAAGTATCCTCTTCCGAGAATCGATGATTTGATGGATCAGTTAGTAGGTGCTTGTGTGTTTAGCAAGATTAATTTGAGGTCTGGTTATCATCAGATTCGAGTGAAGCCTGATGATATTCCGAAGAAGGCTTTCAGAACGAGATATGGACACTATAAATACATTGTTATGCTGTTTGGTGTATCCAATGCACCTCGTGTGTTCATGGAGTATATGAATCGGATTTTCCATGAGTATTTGGATAAGTTTGTGGTGGTGTTTATCGATGATATCTTGATATATTCTAGATCTGAAGAAGAGCATGCCGAGCATTTGAGAACTGTGTTGCAAGTCTTGAAGGAGAAGAAGTTGTATGCAAAGCTGTCGAAGTGTGAGTTCTGGTTGAAGGAAGTGAGTTTCCTTGGCCATCTGATTTCAAGTGGTGGTGGTGTTGTTGATCCTTCTAAGATTGATGCCGTATTACAGTGGGAGACTCTGAAGTCTGCGACTGAGATACGAAGTTTTTTGGGATTAGCGGGTTACTACCACAAGTTTATTGAAGGCTTTTCTAAGTTGGCATTACCTTTGACTCAGTTGACTCGAAAGGGTCAGACTTTTGTGTGGGATGTAGCTTGTGATGAGAGTTTTATGGAATTGAAGAAGAGATTGGCTACTGCTCCAGTGTTGATTTTGCCTAATCCAAGTGAATCTTTTGTGGACTATTTTGTGATGCGTCGTAGATCGGTCTTGGTGGAGTGTTGATGCAGAATGGACAAGTTGCTGCCTATGCTTCGAGACAATTGCGAGTTCATGAGAGTAATTATCCTACACATGACTTGGAATTGGCCGCAGTGGTGTTTGTGTTGAAAATTTGGAGACATTATCTGTTTGGCTCTAAATTTCAAGTGTTCAGTGATCATAAAAGTCTGAAGTACTTATTTAATCAGAAGGAATTGAATATGAGGCAGAGAAGGTGGTTAGAACTGTTGAAGGATTTCAATTTTGATTTGAGTTATCATCCGGGCAAGGCAAATGTAGTGGCCGATGCATTGAGCAGAAAGTCATTGCATATGTCGATGCTTATGGTGAAAGAATTGGAGTTGATTGAGCAATTCAGAGATTTGAGTTTGGTGTGTGAAGCGACTCCTGACAGTGTGAAGTTGGGAATGTTGAAGTTGACTAGTAGTATTCTAGAAGAAATTGGAGTGGGACAACAATTTGATTTAAAGTTGGTTGACCAATTGACTTTGATTAACCAAGGTAACGGAGGTGACTTTCGGGTTGACGAGAATGGTGTGATGATGTTCAGAGACAGGGTGTGTGTCCTAGATGTTCCAGATATTAAGAAGAACATTCTTGAAGAAGGACATCGAAGTAGGTTGAGTATTCATCCTGGTGCTACGAAGATGCACCAAGATTTGAAAAAGTTGTTTTGGTGGCCAGGTATGAAGAAGGATGTTGCGGAGTTTATTTATGCGTGTTTGACTTGTCAGAAGTCAAAGGTTGAGCATCAGAAGCCTTTAGGTATGATGCAACCGCTGAGGATTCCAGAATGGAAATGGGATAGTATTTCCATGGATTTTATGGTGGGGTTGCCGGAAAATGCTAAGGGAAATGATTCAATTTGGGTGATCGTGGATAGATTAACTAAGTCGGCTCATTTCTTACCGATGCAGATTAATCATTCCATGCAGAAGCTAGCAGAGATGTATATTGAGGAGATTGTGAAGTTACATGGGGTACCTTCGAGTATTGTGTCGGATAGAGATTCGAGGTTTAAATCGAGATTCTGGAAGAGTTTGCAAGATGCGTTGGGTACCAAGTTGAGGATGAGTTCTACCTATCATCCGCAGACGGACGGTGGGACAGAAAGGACGATCCAATCTTTAGAGGATTTGTTGAGGGCTTGTGTGTTGGATCATGCAGGATCGTGGGATAGCCATTTGGCATTGATTGAGTTCACGTACAATAATATTTTTCATGCTAGTATTGGAATGGCGCCCTACGAAGCTTTGTATGGGAGAAGGTGTAGGACTCCTTTGTGTTGGTATGAGTCGGACGAGAGTGCTGTACTCGGACCTGAAATTCTGCAAGAGATAACTGAGAAGATTAAGAATATCCAAGAGAGGCTGAAAGCTTCGCAGAGTCGTCAGAAGAGCTACCATGATAAGAGGAGGAAAGCACTTGAATTCCAAGAGGGAGATCACGTGTTTCTGAGAGTGACGCCAGTGACTAGTGTGGGTCGAGCTTTGAAGTCTAGGAAGCTCACTCCATATTTTGTTGGTCCATATGAGATATCGCAGAGGATAAGAGAGGTAGCCTATCGAATTGCTTTACCACCGTCACTTGCGAATTTGCATGACGTGTTCCATGTGTCTCAATTGAGGAAGTACATTCCAGATCCGTCGCATGTGATTCAGATGGATGATGTACAAGGGAGGGATAATCTGACTATGGAAGCATTGCCTGTGTGTGTCGACGGTCGAAAGATGAAGCAACTGCGGGGTAAAGACATAGCTTTGGTGAAGTGGTTGTGGGGTGGACCAGCTGGCGAAAGTTGGACTTGGGAACGTGAAGATCAGATGAGGGAGTCGTATCCGACTTTATTTCCTTGAGGTAATTTTCGTGGGCGAAAATTCTTTAAGTGGGGGAGAGTTGTAACATCCCAATTTCGTAAGAATATTTATTTAATTTATTTAAATATTATATTCGTGAATTTCTGTGGTTTTTGGTGTTTCGTGTCGATGTCGGTGTTTTTGTGAAGTTTTGGTTATTTTAATTAAATAATAATATATAATATGAATATATTAGTATTATTATTAATTTAATAATATTAGAGGAATTTAGGGTAAAGTGGGCAATTAAGGAGAATTAGTGAGGGTATTATGGGGAAAGCCCAATTTTGAGGCCCAAGGGTTAAGTTGCATATTTAAGGAGGATTTTGAGAATAAGGTTCATTTTTTTGGTTAACCTTGAAAAGAAGGAGAGCTCAGAGGAAAAAGAAAAAAAGGCGAGGATTTTCGTGAAGGTTTCCAAAGGCTCAAGAGAGAACTCATCGGATCGACAATCTATGGTATGGGGAGTAATTACCCTTCATTGTTTTCATTATAGGATTCGATTGATTGAAGTGGATTATGGGGTTTTTGAGGGTTTATAGGTTTTGAGGTAAAATGATGATTTTGAGGGTATTTTGTGAATCGATTAGTAAGAGTTGAATTTAATCGGTAAAATAGACCTTTGGGGCAGATTTCCTCGTTGTTGTAGTCTTAACCTTGTGGCGAAGGATCTATAGAGTTTATATGGAGCTTGAGAGTTTTTATGATTTAGGGAAAATAAGGTTTCCCGTAGTGTCCTGAATCGACCTAATAGGCGTAGGGTTGGTGCCTTTAATTCCTGTGATGCATTAGGACTGTTGTAGGATGTTTTTGGGGTAAATGGGGTTGAAATCGTAAGGGTTGTTGGAACTGATGTGTTACTGATGCATAGCAGCGATTTGCAGAAATCGCTAGTTCGTAAAGCGAACGAAACACTCGCAAGGCAAATGTTCGTCTGGACTCGCAAAGTGAGTAGCGCAGCGAATGCGCGATAAATGTGATGATTCTGGGGTGATTTCTGAGAAGTGGTGTCGTGGGTTCGCACAGCAAATGTCCCAGCGAAGGGCTTCGCAAAGCGAATGAAGTGGCGAAGGGAGGCAGAATGGGGGCTTTGTTGGGATTCTGGGATTCTCTAGAGCTTCGCAAAGTGAAGGGCCCAACGAATGTGTTTGCACAGCGAACTACTGCTGTTTTGTGAAATTTGTTTATGATGTTGTGATGTTCTGAGATTTTGGTGTTGTGATATTTCTGATGTTTTACTATGATGTTCTTGATGATATTGAGAAGATGAGCAATGATGTTTTGATGAATATGTGATGACATGACGTATATGAGAACTGATGAATGATGATGCACATTATGATGTTTACTTGACGATGACGAATTATTGACGTTTGTGTATCATACATTCATATGCATACTCTGTGACGATGCTTCATTCCCATTGTATGGATATGAGGTAATTATCACGTGCTCCGGTTCCGATTTCGGGATCGATCCTATTGACGAAGATCTTTGGAGGGTTGATGGTCTGGTGTCCATCCATTGTGACTATTGGTACCACATGCATGAGTCTTGTTATGCATTGCATTTTATGTGGCATTGATGAATTTGTGATATGCTGTTTCCTGATGTTTCCCTTGATGATGACCTTGACGATGTCGTTTATGAAGATAATTCCATTTTATGTATATTTTGTTTTATAATGATTATTATGAATTGTGATTACTCACCCTGCCTGTTTGAATGTTGCCTCCACGTGGGTAACGTGCAGGTGATCAGGTTTAGCCGTGGATGCTTTCGAGGACTTGAAGTTTAATTACGTTTGGTCGATTTAGAGGGTCTTGCTCTGATAGTGTAACATCGGGTTAGGGTCCTTTGAGTCGAACTATGTTGTTTCCCTATTTTGTTGTTATATGATGACATGGTTTTAATTTGACTATTATGACGTTTGTCGAAAAACCTTTTTATTTGAAAATTTGAGTTCCGGTGCCGTTGAAGGCGTTTTGTGAAACTTTGAGGAAACCCTTTTGTTTACAGGGTAATTTGTGTTATTTTGATTTAATGAGAAATGTACACCATTTGAGGTAATTTTTATGCCTTACTTTGATTATTTAAGTTATTTCTGCTGCACATTATTGGGGGTAGAAAAGGGTGTTACACCAAAGACTTGGGAGGCTTATGGATCAGTGTTTGTCCCTCCTTGGTCTCCCCCTGAGGTGTTCAGATAGATAAGTGTGTTTGTCATTTGCACAAACTTGGCAAATCGAGCAAAATGCACAAATCTGCCTTGCTTTGACAGTTTTCAGCAAGGCATATTGCCATTGTCATATCTCATGGCTCAAGTGGAATTTGATCGAGTTCTTGGCCATTTTGGAAAGCCCTCATATGATACAATAACTGTTTGATCATAGTTGGTTTTGATACCTTTTGGATCCAAGTGAAAAATGCCCCTACATTTGGAAAAAAGTGAAGGCAGATTCTGACTTAGTGAAAATTTCACTAAGTGTTGGAAAAAAGTGACATTTTCACTTTTTGTGATTTTGATCATTCCATAACTTAAAATCCATGAGGAATTGGAATGATTTGTGTTTGAAGCTTTTGTAGAGTGCCATGAGAGCTACAAATCCAGCTTTGAATGGGGAAAAATGGCCTTGTGGTTTAGGAGTTATGATCCTCCAAAGTTGGTACCCTAGGCACTTTGTTCCATAACTTAGAAAATTTTCTAAGTTTTTATGATTACCCCTTTTACAAGTTATCCCACTTTTCTTGATTTTTCTTGATGAATGATGATCCAAATCACACTTAACATCATTTTAGGGTTAAAGAACCATAATTGTGAAAAATCTCAAAAAGTCAAAGTTGACTTTTGTGCACAGTTGACTTTTTGACAGATGAATTCCAAACTGTGCGATCCTATATGAAATCAAGTCCTTGACCTAAATCAAACTTGATGGATTGATTTCATAGGTGTTATAGGGTGTATTGAATCATGTCCCAAGGTTTGGGAGCATGTCTTGGTCAAAAGTCAAAGGCACAGTTGACTTTTTTCCGCGAAACCCTAAATGTGGTTCTGATGAACTTGAAACTTGTTGATCAAGCTTTTTGGATTAATCCATTGTTGAAAATGGATCAATGTGGTGTATTAGAGACCCTCAAATCATGTCTTGAGGTCTTGGCTCATGATTTGTCCCAAAAGTCAACTTAGGGGAGAATTAGGTCAAGAAACCCTAATTACTGATTTTTATTGAATGCATCCCCTGAGGCTAAATTGACTTGATGATTGGGTCCATGAGGTTCCATGGAGTATCTTAGGTTATGCTTTGAAGCATTGGCTCATTCCCAGAGGAAAATTTCCATCTGGAGGCCCTGGTCGACCAAACCCTAATTTGGTGACACTGGCGATCTTGAGGCTTAATCCACCTGGAATGATGCAACCTTGTGCTTGATTCTTGCTGTGGGAGTCCTCTTGATCCATTGTGGATGTTTGAGAGGTTTAGACAAGTTGAAGATCATGTCATGCCTTGATTGATCTTTTGTCTAAGGCTCTTAGAGGGCTTGAAACCCTAATTTTTTATAGTAGTGAATGCTCACCCATCTTTGGGGAGACTGATGAGGCATGATGGTTTACCCATATTGTGATGATGATTTTCCCAATGATGGGAAATCTTAGTGGTCAAAATTTGGGGTATGACAAAGATCTTCGCCAAGTGGTATTGGTTGGAGGGTGAATGTTAGGTGTGGGTTTCACAATCATAAACTATCTGAGGATTTAGATGGCCATGACATATTGGGTCGTCTAAAAGATCATGAGAATCAATTTGTGAATGACTTGACGAAGTACAATATGGCTCCACGATACATAGTTTATGCCTTGAAAGACAAAGATCCATAAAACCTCACCAGTGTTTCCCAAGTGTATAAAGCTAGAGCTACGTACAATGTAAGCAAGAGAGGTTCATTGACCGAAATGCAAATGTTGTTGACTCTTATTCATAAACAAAAGTACATGTGCTGGACAAGAAATAGGGAAGACTCAAATGTTATTGTTGATATCTTCTGGACACATCCTGATTCAGCGAAGTTGTTGAATATGTTTCACTTGGTGTTGATTTTTGATTGTACATACAAGACCAATAGGTAACGTGTATCTTCTTCATACCTTGATACCATTTTGACATACTTTAATTTATCAGATATTTGATTATATGAATCGTGAATATACAGGTACCGGTTACAATTGCTTGAGATTGTTGGCGTTACGTTAACAAATTTGGCATTTTCGGTAGGGTTTTGCCTATTTGGAACATGAAAGGGATGAGAATTTCACATGGGCACTAGAGAATCTCAAAGAGTTGTTTTCTTCCGAGAAATTTCTACCCTATGTTGTTGTGATGGGCCGAGAACTTGCATTGATAAATGTAATTCAAGTTGTGTTTCCAAATTCAACACATCTGTTATGTTTGTTCCATATTACCAAAAATGTTAGCATGAACTGTAAGAAGTATGTCAAATCAGAAAGACATGAACATGTCATGGATCTATGGAACAACATCATGTATGCTAATAGAGAAAGTGAGTATCTCGCACACTTGAAGCACTTTGAGACTGTTTGTGCTGATATACCTTTGTTTGTTAAGTATGTGAATGAAACATGGTTGACATGGTATAAAGAAAGGTTTGTGGCTGCTTGGACTAACAGAGTCACTCATTAAGGGAACACAACAACGAACAAGTAAACCAAATTCTTTTCGATGTTATTACTAAGTATAATTTAAAGTGTTGTCTAATTACGGTTTAATTATTGCGGTTTAGGGTGGAGTCTACTCATTGGAGATTGAAAAGCATGTTGACTTCAAGTCGGGGAGATTTATGCCGAAGATGGGATGCTGTGAACACCATGCTGAAGTTATAGCTAGGTTCAATCAGAGTGTCGTTTCAAAAAAGTATTGTCAACATTGAGCGTTGGTATAACACTCCATTTGTTTCAAGGCATTGTATACAGCACATAGGTAAGGAACTAGAAATGGTAAAACTTGTTGGTACAAATAAGGATATTTGTGGTTGCTTCATTTGATCTACACATGGGTTACCTTGTGCGTGCCAACTTGATGGTTTCCAAATACAAGGCTTGCCTGTTCCTTTAGAACCAATTCATGTTTTTTTTGGAAGAAATTACACATTCAAGAGCATGCTAACGGTCATGACGATAGTGGAACAAAGATGGATTTAGAGGCAGAATTTGAAGAGTTGAAGACATATTTCAATTCTTTGGATATTCTAGGTCAGAGGGTGTTGAAGAAAAAAGTGTGGGAACTAACACATCCAACCACAACTTCTATTTGTCCACCGTCGGTGATGTACATGCCAAAGAGGGGACTTAAGAAGAGTACAAAGGGTGAAGAGAGTGATGTGCATCGTGATCCCTCACAGTGGGAGTATGGTGAGGGTTCGCAGGGGAGTCAGACTACAAAGAGATCATGCACAAACCCAACAGGAAGTCAACATTACTATGTCGGGTCTAACTCAACCTTCAAGTATGTCGGGTCAGAGTCAACCATCCAATGTATCTTCTAGGTGGAGTCAACCTTCAAGTATGTCGTAGGGGAGTCAGACTACAAAGAGATCATGCACAAACCCAACAGGAAGTCAACATTACTATGTCGGGTCTAACTCAACCTTCAAGTATGTCAGGTCAGAGTCAACCATCCAATGTATTAGGGTTTGAAAAAAATAGGGGAAGAGGAGAATGAATTCTGCAGAGTAACTCTCTGCTCTAAAATGGAGAAAATATTATTCAACTGTGCAACTGCACTTTCTGTTGTGTGTTACAAAACTAGTCTCTATCCTTCTTACTCAAAATAGGGGTTACTCCCTCTATTTATAATTGAGCTACCTTGCTCCCTAAGGTAAAGCCCAAAATTTCTATTTTGGTCTAAGTTGAAATCCTGTGTCAAGCAACCTGCTTCAACACTTCGACATCTAACACAACTCGACACACACACACAAGGCTAATTTTGACATATCCTTATTTTGAGCGAGCTACACTTGATTCGACACAAGGAATTACAATCTCAACAAGAAGAACATCAAAAATAGCATAAAAGAAATTACACCTTATACATTCCACAACCATAGAAACGACGTCCTGGGTTTGCATCAGTCCTATGATGTCATCAATGGAGCATCCATGCCACAATGGCATTCGTACCTTAATGAACGATTTATGTAGCTACTTTTTGAAACTAATTTCTCAGACATTTTAAGGGAGGAAGACGACTTGGGAAGGAAACAAAAATAGAGGATTGAAGATGTGGGAAATAGGTATCGAGTTTGAAATTAAGCCGGAAGAAGAAGACGGTTAGGGCAAGCAGAGCAACAATGAAGCCGGGTTTCCTTCCATTAATAAAGGAAATAATAAAAACTCAATTAAAATCATTATTTAAATTAAAATTGTTTTTTAATAATAATATTAATTACTCTGAATTAAAATATTCAATTAAAAGTGACGTGGATGTACAACACATGTGCCACATCATTAATGAGATTGCCAAATGGAAGGGGGGGGGGGGGGGGGGGGGACCATGGAAATCCCAAGGGAAGTAAACTTTAGCGACCAAAAAGCTGGTTTTTAAAATGGCGGGGGGGGGGGGGGGGGGTGGACTAAATTTTAGAAAAACTTTAAAATATGGGGACCAAAAGTGCATTTAAGCCAATTTCTTTATGTTAGTATATTTAAAATGTTCAATTTTGTTCTTGTTTTTCAGCCGTAATTGCTTCAATATCTGCTAATATGAATTTGGTTCTGGTCCATAATGGGGAAAATTTCAAGAACTGGAAAGAGAACATAGAGATTACTCTTAGCTTCATGAATCTTGACCTTGCATTAAGAAAGAAACAATCTGCTCTCTCCTATGGAATCTACTACCTCTGAACAGAGGAAAGATTATGAGAAGTGGGATCGCTCCAATCGCATGTGTCTCATACTCATTAGGCGCGACATTCCTGAGGTCTTTTTGGGCACTATATCGAGGATATAACTAATGCGAAAAGTTTCCTTACTGAGATTGAAAAGCGCTTTAAGAAAAGCGATAAGGCAGAAACAAGTACTCTTCTTCAGAAGTTGATTTTTATGAAGCATCAAGGAAAAGGAAATATAAGGGAATACATTATGAGCATGTCAAGCATTATTTCCAAAAGTTAAGGCACTAAGCTTGAGTCGTCTGAAGACTTGCTCATTCATATAGTATTAATATATGTTCCTTCACAGTATGGTCAGTTTAAAATATCTTATAACTGCCCGAAGGAGAAATGGTCTCTTAATGAGCTCATTTCATTTTGTGTGCAAGAAGAGGAAAGGATGAAGCAAGATAAGACAGAAAGTGCTCATTTTACTATCACCTATAAAGACAAGGGAAAAAGAAAGAAAACTTATGAGCCCAAGAATGAAACTGCAAATGTTCGAGCACAAAAGAAGCAAAAACATGATGATAATTATTTCTTTTGCAAAATGTCTAGACATGTGAAGAAGAAATGTTCTAAATATCATGCTTGACATGCAAAGAAAGGTACATTTCTTACTTTGGTATGTTCTGAGGTCAATTTAGCTTCAGTACTTAGAAACCCTTGGTGGTTAGACTTAAGAGCAACTACTAACATCAGTGTTTCAATGCAGGGTTGCCTGTACTACCAGAAGTCAAATGATGTTGAAAGATACATCTATGTTGGAGATGTCAAGTCGTTGGAGGTGGAAGCTGTAAGGAATTTTAGATTATTATTATGTAATGGATTTTATTTGGATTTAAAAGACAATTTTTGTGTGTCGTCATTTAGACAAAATTTAA
Source organism: Lathyrus tuberosus (assembly GCA_022829125.1). Classification (NCBI taxonomy): domain Eukaryota; kingdom Viridiplantae; phylum Streptophyta; class Magnoliopsida; order Fabales; family Fabaceae; genus Lathyrus; species Lathyrus tuberosus. The sequence goes on along the minus strand of JALAZF010000056.1, from coordinate 17,209,096 downwards.
TTTTAGTTTCTTATTTGGACAAATCAGGTTATTTGTGTCCATTTGAGAATAATATGTTTAAGTTGAAGGGAGTCAAGAGTATAGGAAGGCGTATGTTAGAGGAAAATGTGTAAGGCTCTCACCATCAGTCAATAATAAAACTTGAAGAGAAGTATGATTGTAGGATCTGAAGAAGTTTCCATAGACAAGATAACAATGGAAATCAATGCAGAACATGTTCAAAAATAGCCTAAGCTAGGGTTACTTCCAAGTAAGAAGTTGAGTGTAAAGTATTTAATGTTAAATAGAATTGGTGTAGTTAACCGGGAACCTACAAATCACAGGTCCAATGTCTCCACTACCTCCAATCAAACTGATATATCTTGTAGGAACCAAGGCAAAACTAAAATTTGGAGGATATGTTTTCAGTCAGGCCTTGAAACATGATGACTCATATGGTATAAAGTTACCCATATCATTCCATTGCTTGTTGACATTAAGTCTAAAGGAATAAAAAATTGTTAAGAGATATTTTATCTCAGTTTTATTAAAAAACTGAGGGAACATATCTGACAAAAACTATAAAAAATAAAGTCGCTTTTTTAGTTCTGAATAAAATAGAAAATTGCAAGCGCTGGGAATCGAAGCTCAAACCCAGCCAACTTTTTATGTTGGTTTTTGGGAAAACCAAGGTAAAAGATTAAGTTTAAAAAAATAAATAAATGCCGCGTTTCACGTCTTTTGACCTCAGTTTTTCAATAGCTGAGATGAAAGCATCGTCATGAAATGTATTATTTGTAGTCACGCAACAGGTTTTGCTGTTGTGTTTTGGAAGACTTTTTGGTCAAAGATTGGGTCATATTTTGTTGCTAATTGGTTTAGTAATATGATTAAGTGATTTGTTTGATAGATGGACGAAAATTGATTCAGATTTAAATGAAGATTTAAATTTAAATTTAAATTGAAACAAAACATATCTTAATGGAGAGATTTATGGAACATATAATATCCAACAGATTCTGCATTAAATATGGACGAAATTAAAGCTAATATCCAAGGAGAAAAGCATAGAGTTATTATGCTATATAATGTGCTCAAACCTACATTGGAAAGCAACCATTCACATTGAAGCTTTTAGAGTGCTAGGGTTTACAAAGAGTCCTTGTTACTTTCTGTACAACTCTATGTTTCAGTAACTTGGCATAAAAGGTTTGTCTAGTTGAGTTGTATATTCAACATCTTTATGTACACTTCTATATTTCAGTAACTTGGTAGATAAGGTTTGTCTAGTTGAATTGTAATATTCGACATTGATAATTGGGTGAATCACTAATCACTAGGGGTTAGTGATTGAGTGAAAGTGATAGGATTTCTTATATTTAGGGGGGGTCCTAAATAGAAAGTTATTGGGTAGTCTCAGGAAGAGGCATTGAACAACATAGGGTTTTTGTTACTTGTAAGACTAATTGTATTAAGCTAATAATAGTGAATTTCCTTTCTTGGGTTGGAAATCAACCCTCCAGACGTAGATGTTGTTTGCATCAAACTGGATTACCAATTGTTGTGTTCTTTATTGCCTTTCTACTATGTCATCTTGTACAACTTAATTTTTATTAATTATGGTGATTCTGGCTCAACTTATTAAACTAGTTGTCTAGGACATCGTGTTCGACATTTGTCCCCTGAGGACCAAATTACAGGGTGTATAGAAGATGCTTTCTATGGATTTTTTTTATGATTTTTTCTCTATCTAGTCCCGTGGAGAAGCATAGTTGCCCCAGTCTTCCTCGAGGATCTGAGGGAGATTGTGGATTTTTCTGCTCCTCTGGTGATTATAAGACTTCAACTCTTCGTCTCTTCTCGATGCGGTCGGGCCAGGGAAGATGACTTGGCTTATTTTTTTATATTGCTTGTAGATGTGTGTTGTGAAGGTTTTCTTTTAGTCGAAGCAACCTTTCTTATATTGTATATAAATTGTTCTCTCGAACTATGTTGTACATGTTGCTTACTAATTCATTGAAGCATTGCATCTGAAAGTTAGCATGCAGCAGTTGGGAATCAGGTAAGGCTCCTGGTTGTGAAGATGGCAGCGTTATCAGGGGTCTGACCAGAGGTACTGGTGGAGATCCATGGATATGATAAACTTGTAGAATATTTGGATGTAGAGAAGTGTCTACTAATTTATTCGCAACACCTTGAGGAGGTGGTAGCGGAGGTTGATTGGTTGCTGCTTGAGTGGCAACAACTACATCAACAACTTTGCATACTGCAGAGAAACGTGTAGCTCTAAATCTAACCATTACTGAAGAATATGGAAGTTAGGAATACTAAAATTCAAGAAATTAAAGTTGATATGCTGCAAAGTTAAGTTGAATACGATGGATATTTGTGTTTAATTTCGAGAACTCTAAATATGATAAATTGAAGAAGTTTCGAATCGATGAATCGAGGAGCGAACACTCAATTGTGGAAAATGCGGGAATTAGAAGTTGATTCCCATAGACAGCGACAATGTTAGAAATGGATTAATAATGAGTGATTGTGGAAGATTATGATGGATTAGAGTTTCTAATGTGGTGGAGAGGGGGCTGACTTGCAAGGTTAGCACTCAAACACTCAAGTAAGTATGTGAGAGAGAAGAGTTAATGAAAATTAGATTTAAAATTGTGTATCTTAAAATGAACCGTTTTCCCTTTATATAATAGTGCAATTATAAAAACATGTTATTTGTTAGGCGTGTAATGCGGGGAACAGTTGGATGTATTTGGGACTTGGATCATTTGTATGCTTCCATAGGGTAGTTCCTACATACTACGAATGTTCAAGATGAATTATATCTTCTTCAGAGTGGTTGTTCGAGAACCATTGTGGCCAAAATAGAATAGGTACTAATAAATCTCTCATAGAGTGTATATTTTACTTTGTTCTCGACCAAGTTTCACTTTGAAACTAGAATGTTCTTCATTTTTCTCGATTTTCCTTCAATATACAAAGCTTCTTGAGACCCATTATTCTTTTTTACAAGATTCCTTTGATAATACATAATGAATGACAAGTTGGTCATTCTTAAGGAGGAGCCTACCTTGTAAGCTTCTTTGGATATTTTAGTTCTTTTTGTATTTCATTTCCTTGTACCTTTTTTTAACTAGTATGACTTGTATTGGTTTCTTGCCCATTTATTAAGTTATAAATATGTTATCTTCTTTTAACATAAAACTTCTTTGTTTTCTACATTGAGTTAAGTAATTTCTTTGCTCTTATGGATGAAATATATAACTTTTTGTACCTGATCCCTTTTACGAGAGGGTGACGATTCTTTACTAGTTTCAACGCGATATTTATTCCCATTATCCTTATTTTGGAATCAAAGTCTGTGGATCTTTGTAATTTTCATGGGTGTCATACCCTAAAATTTGACCCTGAGATTCCATATCATTTGCATATCATATGAACATACTTTCATGCATCACTAACCCATCACAAGTACAAGATATGTGTGCTTACTTGCTTCACAGGTTAGGTGATCCACCTAAAGCCCAAGCAGATGAATTATCAAGGAATAAACATCATATTCAACACCACAAGTCTCTATATCATCCATGAAGATAAAAAGCTTTCACTCATCAATAATCAAGTGCAAAATTGCATCATGACAAGCTCATCAAACCTCAAGACCTTCAGTGCACCAAAGTTAGGAATTTGACCTAATTCAATCCCTGGGATGACTTATGGAGCAAGGCATAATCCAAGACCTCAAGATATGTTTCAAGGACCTCAAATACATCATATTAGTCCATCCATATAATTGGATTGATTCAAATAACTTGATTCACAAACAATGCAAGAATTCAAATCTATCTGAGCCACAAACTAGGGCTTTGATGAAAAGTCAACCATACCTTTGACTTTTGGCCAAGACATGATCTTCAACCTTGGGATATGATTCAAGACACTCAAATATACCCTTGAAGCCCATTCATAAGTTTAAAACCACCTTGGGACATTCATTAATTGAAAATCAAGAATTAGGGTTTCTTTGTACAAAATTCATCTGATACACAAAGTCAAAGTTTGACTTCTTGGGAAAAATTGATCATCAAAGGCTATTATTCAAGGAAATATGATCCATAGTTGCATTTAATCAAGGATTGATCAAGAAATCAAGGTTACTTGCAATAGAAGAAAAATTGGAAGAATTGAAAATTTCACTAAGTTATGGAAATTCATGTTAAAGTACCTAACTTTACAAGGCCTTAACTTGTGATCCAAGCAACCATTTTTTGAGCTCCAAAGCTCAAATGATAGATCTTCTTCCATACAACAAAATTGTTCGGCTGAACCAACCCCAAAAAATGCATAGATTTTGAGATATAAGGCCATGAAGTTAGGGTTTCAAGATATTTTGAACTTTGACACTTAGAGTTTTTTTAGGCAGAATTTGTTTTATGTTTTGACCAACTTTGAAGATATTTTTCATTATGATCCAAGAAGATTCAAGACCAAATGCAAACATCAAAGTTAAAGTAGGATATTTCAGCTTTCCAAAAAGTACAAGAACATCCATTGATTCCCTTTGAGAAAGGAGATATGACACTCATAACATGCCATGATCAAACTGATTTCTCAAGACAGTTTCCATGTTTACTTGTGTCACACGATTTTCATCATCAAATTTTGTCACTTTATAAGCCTTGTCATCCTCCAATATTAGAAGGAATCTTGTTGAATCATATAATATCTTCAACTTTGGATCATAAGTCAAGGACCTCATCTCTTGGCATGTGAAAAACCATCATTACAAAGCCATGAATTCAATTTTGTTTTTGTGCATTTATGTGAAGCATTGAATTGGCATGAAATGAGCCACACCAATTCAGATCAGTTCAAAAACAATGAGTGTTCAAACCTCCAAAATGCCAATTGAGTAAAGGTTCTAGTCATGGTATGGAAGACTTTGGTACCTTAGCCTTTAAGAAAGAGCTATATGGCTATATCCATTGGATAATAGCATTCTCCCTAATCCAACACTATTCATCCAAAACAAATCAATTCTTCTATAAAAAGAGGTCATTTTGCATCAATTCAAATACACCAAAACAATAACAAAGACTTGTTTTCTCATTCTCCCTCTTTACTTCTAGTTTTCAAAGTTCCAAAGAGCAAACTTGGAATTTTCAAAACCAGAGCCTAAACCACTGAAACTGCCATCCAAACACATCACAAATCATCCATTGGAGGTATCCAAGCCCTCATCTTCATCTTAAATCACCAAAATCAGAAAGTCAACCATCAAAAACTCATATTTTGACTTTTCTGCATTTTTCAAGCCATGTCTTGATCCTGTCCATTTCAAAACCAAACAACACTCCAAAAACTCTCTAAATAACATCCATAAACTGTTCCAACACGAGTTTCTCAACTGTAACACCATTTGAAGAAGTTTCCATTTTGACCACTTTTGACACTTTTTGCAAAAGGGAGTCAGATTCTGTTCTAGAGGTTTCCCTTTAATTCCAAGCATCCAAAGAGCTTCTATAAGGTGTACTGGTGGTGTCCAAAGCAATAGTTTACTTCTGCAACAAGTTTCTTGCAAATTGACAAGTAAGCTTCAAGAGGTAAGCTTCCTAAGAACTTGAAATTTGAGAAATATGCTTTGCTTTGATGTACATTGATCATGATCATATCATATATGTCTTATTTGTTGTGTTTGAACTGTTTTATCATGCTATTATTGATTGTATAGAGTTGTAGCATAGAACTTGCAAATTTGAAGCCTTTTTGAAACCACTATCGGGTTTTAAAATGTAGGCATCTTTAGAAAAATCTAAAACCACCATTGAATTCCTCATGAAATTCTAGGCAGGATCCATCTTTGTTTCATCCATTTTCATGGAGAAATGAAGAAGTTATACCCTTCTTGCAAATGAACAAAAACCTGGCCTCCTTGGGCAAGAAACCAGCCATGGTGCCTTTGGCTTGGTCTGGCCTCAGGTCATGCTCACCCTTATCAATTAATGTGTGAGGTTTGATACACGGATGTATCACCACACCAGTGGTTAAACCTGCACACCTTTGAGTACTTATGCCTACCAGAACAGGGGTTCAAATCCCCCTCGCCCCAGTTCTTTTTATTTTTCTGATTTTTCAAGTGTTCAACACATATAATATCTTGCCTTCCCTTTATTGTCAACCTGCGCGCGTGGTAGCGTTGGTTAAGGTTTTGTTCTCTGAGCGAGGTGTCCTGGGTTCAACACCCATGGGGACCCTTCCCGTTATTTTTTAGCACTTAATTTTCTCTCTTTTCTTCACATTTTCAAATGTCCATAACTTTCTCATTTTTTAATCATTTTGAACCCATTATTTTTGAAAATTGTTCATGATAATGTCTGTTTTCTTATTATAAAAAGAAAATACCAAAAATAATTATTTTTCTCATAATTATGAGTGTTCAAAGTGTGTGATTTTTTTAGGGTTTCTTAAAGAACTTCTTGATTCTTTTGAATAATTCCATGCCTTTCCTTGCTTACAATGACTTGTTTAAACCATATAAATCTTATATGAATCTTAATGTTGTTTTGAATTTGTACATCCTTGTCCACATTTAATTTTAATCCATTTTCAAGTGTATGTTTACATATGAATGAATGATGAACTTTCAATCATGTCATGAATTTTTGCTTGATCCTTTGCCCTAGCATGTCTATTTTCTTCCATGGTTACATGAATTTGATATGTTTGTGTGCCTTTGTGATTGATCATACCATGTCTATATGCTCCTAAAACATTTGAACTTTGCCTTGAAAATGTTTTTTATATACATGTTCATCTGTATGAAATTTATGGTGTTTCCACTTTATCCCAACCCATGTTTAAACCCTAACACGAATGATTGATTGTTATCAACTTATCTTAACATGTTCAACTGGTATCCTTGCCTCAATGTTCAAGTATTTCTTTCATAATCTTTCACCATGATAGATACATCTCTTTAAAAATACACATCATCTTTCAAGTAAACTTTCAAAAATCATCTTTTCATGGGCCTCTATCTAGAGTGTAAGTCCCATCTCTCTCTTTCAAAATCATCTCCTGTTTTCAAACAAGATAAATCTTGGGCCTCTATTAGAGTGTAAGACCCATTACATATTCAATAAATCTTGGGCCTCTATTAGAGTGTAAGTCCCTCCCCTCATTCTCAAAACTTTCTTCAATTTCTCAAAAGCTTTTCATTTATCTAAACCTCAATCTTCAACTCCCATTAAACACAACCCTAGTGGCATCACAATTTCAAATCTATGGGCCTCTGTCAAGAGTGTAAGACCCGTTACATTTCAAAATATTGGGCCTCTGTCAAGAGTGTAAGACCCACCGCCTTTTCTTTTCAATAAATCTTGGGCCTCTACTTAGAGTGTAAGACCCAACACCTTTGTGAATAGAATAAAACACACAAATAACACCGTCAAAAACCCTAAAGATGCCAAATCTTCCATGAATTCAAACATGTCATATCAATATCTATATTTGTTAATCTTCAATCATGTTTGTCCATATTTAGTTAAGTTTCTCTTGACATTTATATTATCCTTAGTTTAGACGTAGGTCAAATAATAGGGTCCCTTCAATCACAACTTAGTTCAAATAACTAGTTCCCTGGCCTCCTCTTGGGCCTTATACAAGCATCATTTCCTCCTCTTGGGCCTTATACAAGCATCATTGCCTCCTCTTGGGCTTTATCCAAGCATCATAGTTTCCTCTTGGGCTCCATACAAGGACCATCAGGCTTCTTAAGAGTATAAATAAATTCTTTTAGCCTCACCATCCTGGGCTTTGTACAGGATACAATAAATTCTTTTAGCCTCGCCATCCTGGGCTTTGTACAGGATACAATAAATTCTTTTAGCCTCATCCATCCCGGGCTTAGTACAGGATACAAATCACCAAAAAGAGTCAGTCAAATCCCCAGTATTGAGCCAGTCTCTTCAAATTTCCTCAACAGTCATTAGCCTTCTCTCAGGCTTTTATACAAATTTCTCCAATCAATCACCCTCAAATCTTGGGCTTTATACAAGACAGATAAAACTCCCTAGTTGAGTCAATCTTTTTCAGCTTCATATCATGGGCTTCAATCAAGATACCATAATAAATCCATCTCCTAAAATATAAGACCTTGAGTCATCTCTGTAGGAAGATATCTTTTCTAATTACTACAATTCAAATCTAACAATCAAAACCTTTTTCCAGATAATTGATGTAAGTGGCACACTTGTTGATTCAAAATCCAAGTTGGAGTCCCTCATTTATCATGGTTCAAAAAGTTTTCTTTCATCTAACTAATGTAAGTGGCACACTTGTCGATCCTATATCCAAGTTAAGGTCCTTCTCTTAGTATGAAAAGAACTCATAAGGAAAAAGTGGAATTCCTTAACACAATAAGTTTAAAGCTTTCTTCCCTTATGACATCACTCTTAAATATATTGTAGTGAATAGGTGAGATATCTCCCTTAAAGATGACAATTTGTCAAATCTTTCAAAAATTCTTTTACCTTCATCATCTTAGGCTTTGAACAAGATACAAAACAACTTTTTCCTCCCATAGATTAGGAGGAACTACGAACGCTCTGATTTCCTAATTCTCTTTTTGGGAATACGTAGGAATAAGATTGTGAGATCTTAGCGAGCACACTAATAAGAAAACCTTAGGTCAAATACCTTTCAAAAATAATAGAAAACCATAAAAACAACAAAAAACATTTCCTCATAGTTCACAAAGGAGAAACTTTCCCAATTTAGCAGCAAACGGACTTAAGCAACCAAGTAATTCAACGGTATAAATATATACAATAAAGGTTCTTATAGATTACTATAGATACTCAGGGTGTTAATAGCTTCCCTCAGTATAACCAACCCCCGATTCCAGATCTCTTAGCATTTGAAAGAAAAACATTTGCGAGCAGAGTTAGTTTAAGGTATCTTCCCCTTCCTTTTAAGAATCATAGGATAAATATTAGAAATCAGAAAGTATCACTAAATACTGTAGTGGTCGCATCACAAAACCGGAGCTACAATGGGGTCATGCCCAGTTAATGTTGGATGTCTCTAAGGAGCGCGTCCGACCAAAGGTATGCTCCTCTTCCGTGCCATCAAGTAAAACAAGTTTATGAAAAATAAAGCATTTTAACCTTGACTTGTCAAACCTCTTTGATTTGGATATCCCCCTACATTCACTTCATCCTCTTGAGACACTCAAGCATTCACATCTTTTGTCAATATTCAAATCTTTCACTTTTGAAAATTCTTTGATTCTCATAGCAGTATGGACTATATCCAAAGTAATAATACATTTCTCAACAAAGGGAGTCCTTAAAGTAAACAAAAGATTTTGATAATGAGCCCAACGAGAGTAGAGTCACGCTGCACCGACTCTTTCGTCGCACCGACCCAGTCGCTTGCCTTTGTCGACTTCTAGGCTGATTTCTGATCTGTAATCTTGAAACATGTTTCACTTCTCTTCATCCATTAAGATTTTAAATTATATTTCAACACATATTTTATTCTTATAATTATTCATATCATAAAAAAAATAAAAATATATTTATGTTTTTAATGCTAAATGAAATAGAGACATTTTTATAATAATAATAATAATAATAATAATAATAATAATAATAATAATAATAATAATAATAATAAAATAGTGCATATCTTGTACATAATAATCCTATACTCCAATTAATCCTTTACAATATTTCATTAAACCACTTTTAAGTAAAAAATAGTTAGAGATGTATAAAGAAAAATTACATTGTAAAACGATATATAAATTGTTAAAATATTTTTTACTGTTATAATATAATTTATGTTGTGGGACACTAGAACATGGAATGGAGAGTAGCTTTCAAACAAACATAATATAATAGTAGTCAAATTTGGAAGTAAGGAAAGAATAAAGAAACATTGATTTTTGATAATGTGCCTCGTTTTTCTTTTTTTATTTTCTCTTTGACATGCATACATGGGAAGTAAGTGTTGACCATCAGAAGTAACACAGCGCAGAAAAACAAAGGAAATCGAATTGGAGGATTTGAGAAGAAAAGATTGGAGCTTTGGTATTTGGCAAACAGGTATGTATAAACTTCCTCTAACTTGGCTCTTCTAGTTTATTTTCATTACTATTTTTCCAATTTCAGAATTCTTTGTAGATGTTCTCTTGTGTTACAGTTATAGTTTGGTTGTGTCTTATGATTTTGCGTAGGAGTGTGCATAGTTCATAAATCAATCCAAATTGATCTATATATATGGTTTGGTTTGGTTCTTAGAACTATTTTTATAAAACTGATTTGGTTTTTCAAAACCGATTTATATTTAGATCGGTTCGGTGCAAAACCAATTTTTGATATAAACTGTTTTTTCATCTGAACCATTTTTAAAACCAGTTTCTCTAAAACCAATCATACTAATTGTATATATGGTTTCACAAATCTTATTAACCAAATCACATTATAGTTCTAATTCGATAAATTAAACTTTTTATCACAAAAACATGTTTACAAAAATAGATGGTTCCAAAATAATTTAAATTTTTATAATTAAATAAAATTACTGTATAAAAAATTTATTAAATCTAATAAATATTATGAGAATGTTATAAGTAAACAACATAGAGAGATATGTTTTGTAATTCATTAGAGCCACACATTTCTTCCCCTGTTCACATCACTTCAACTAAATTGGTATTGAAACACATTGAACTAAAATTTGTAGTAGTCAATAGAAACAGTAAAGTAATAACCAATATATATTCGGTTTTAGCAAATGGTAAACCGGTTCATTATTAATTTAAAAATATGGATTGGATCAGTTTGTAATACAAATGGTTTGGGTATTTTAAAGGATTGGATCAGTTTATAATTAATTAATTTAATTATATGTGAAATTAATTAACATAAATTTTAAACTAAAAACTATGAAAATGGATCCTCAACACCTCTCTACTCTCTACACCAAAAATATGAGTGTTATTCATCTCTAACATATGGTGCAAAGAGAGAGACGATCAAGATAGAGAGAGAATGAATTTTCGTGTAAAGAGTAGAGAAAAAAGGAGGTTGAGAAGAGGGTGAGTTTGGAGAAGGAGCTTGAGGAGGAGAAAAGGAGGAGGAAGAAGGTGGAGGAGAAGATGGAGGAAGAGGAGATGGAGTGGAGGGAGAGGATGGCCCCAACACGACAACACGGAACAGCTGAGCATGTATAACTATTTTCTAAGCTTTAAGAGTAGTGTTCAATTTGTAGCCTGCTGAAATGATGTAAAAAATAATCTATTAGTACTTGGTAATATAGAAAGTAAATTGTGTTAAAATTTCAATAATTTATTTAGGTGTTCAGGCTTTTTTCAGCTTTTGATTTCACTAGTTAGTGTCTAAGTTGATTTATATTATCCTTTTATTATTTAGCTGTGAGTGCAAATGAATGTCTTTCTGCTTTGTTTTTTTGGCGCGTGGAGAGTTGCGAAGGTTTTGTTTTTCGTCTATAGCTCTTTTTCTTGTCATTGTTTTATTTTAGAATTAGGGCTTAGGTACTTCAACCTCAAAAGCTAGCTCAAATGGTGTATTACTCGTGTAAACAACTGTATGGCGTTACCATATAATATAAATAGATCCATTTTTTTATCCTTTCTTTCGTGTACAACTTCTAGATTTTATGGGTATCATTAGATTGTTTAATTAGTTTGAAGAATATAGTTTTATTTGCTTATTTGTGCTGGTCTAAAATAATCACCATTATGAATTTCAGATAGCTTTTTCCCTCTATATTACTATAGATATAGATGATCATTTCTTAAATGACAATGTCTTCCTCCCAAGCATATTTCTTATTCATCTAAACCGATCATTCTGCTGTAATGGGGAAGTTATTGATTCTTTTCCTACAAGTTTGTTGAAAATGCCTTGAAATGAGGGAATTGTTCCCAAAACAAATGTGATTGGTATTCACGTGTCTTTACTGAAAAATTTATTACTTCAGTAAAACAAGTCAAGGACAAAAGCAAGTTCAATTTCACACAAAATATTCAAACTTCAAAAATCTAAAACTTTACAATTACTAAAATGAAGGAACAATGTGATCAACTCACCTGAAGAACAGGCCCAATCTTAAAGGACCCCATGATACGCTCTTTGGACACCAACGTGAGGAGGGGAATCAATGCAAAGGGAATTTGTAGCCACAATTATAGTTGGCACGATTGCACAACTCCGGGTGATCAATGCTCTCAACCATTTCTTTGATCGAAGGTTGAAGAAACCCCCCATTATGAATTTTATGTTTTTAGGGACCATAGTTTTTAGTTAATAGATAACAAGATCTCATAGTTTTTAGTTTAAATTTTATGTTAATTAATTTCACATATAATTAAATTAATTAATTATAATTTTATAGGGACCAATTTTTAATGAAAAATTTTAGAGGGACCAAAATTGAAAATCGCTATATTTATAATAATTGACACGTCAGCTTCCGTTAGCCCCATTTGACGTCAGGGACTCATAATTGAGACGGAAAATTTTATAGGGACCAATTCTTAATGAAAAATTTTAGAGGGACCAAAATTGAAAATCGCTATATTTATAGGGACTTAAAACTTACTTAACCCTATTTTAAATTAGTGCACCGAAATATATGAACTGGTGATAGAATGTTTTCCTATCAAAGATTTGAGACTAGGGTTTCAATGATAAAAGAGAGAATTAAAAACTATCTAAAGGAAAGTAAAAATTAAAGATAACATTTTTCTTGATTGATACCTAAAATGTGTCCAAGACACTTACATATATAATGATACTAATGGGCCAATGACTAAAATACCAAAATACTAGTGGAAGCCCAATTCAATAACAATTAAACTAAAATACCAACTAATATAAAACCTTAAATTAATAATTCTGATTAAACTAAAATACTAAGATAAAATACTAAAATATAACTTGATACTCTCTATCATTGCCGCGGGGTTCACTTGAACCTTGTCCTCAAGGTTCTAAACCTACTCCGGGTCCCATTGCTTAAACTGAACAATCCTTGGTCCTACAACAAACACTATCTCCAAGTCATCTCTTCGTATATTATCCAAGCAAGTGGGAGCAATATCATCTTCCTCCTCTTTGTTATTATTCCCTTCTGTCAGCTTTTGAAGTAATTCAGGCTGTTGATCCATTGGAACAACTTCATGAATTTTGTCCATAAACCCAGACCAGTCACCCATGCCTAATAGACGGCTAACAAATGGTTTAACTTCAAAAACTTCAAACTCGTACATATGTTCACCAGTTCCTATAAATATGACATGACTCTTTGTTGCTGCAACAGTGCTAAGAGAACCACCGCCCTTGGCATGGCCATCCATTTTGGTGATAATTACAGCTCCAACAGCAACACTCTGTTTAAATGCTTGGGCCTGATTAAAAGCAGCCTGACCAATACTACTATCCATAACAAATATAACAAGATCTGGTTTCGTTGCTTCCGAAACTTGGCGCATTTCTTCAAAAAGAGCTGCTTCTTGTTTGTGCCGCCCACTGGTATCAACAATTATAAGATCACGGTTTTCTTCCTTGAATCTCTCCACGCCGTCCACGACAATTTTGACAGGGTCTGACTCCATATAGCTTCCATAAAAAGGGATCTTAGCTTTAGTGGCATTTTGCTTCAATTGATCAAACGCACCCGCTCTAAATGTATCTGCACACACTAAAGCTGGCTTCCATCCTTTCTTCTGATAATGATACGCATATTTCGTACATGTTGTAGTTTTTTCAGAACCTTGTAAACCAACAAACATGACGACACTAGGTTTTCCTTTTTGAGGAACGAAAGAGGACTTTCCATGATCCAACATTTTGCAGAGTTCGTGAAACACAGCCTTAGCATTAGAAACAGGTTTCAATTCATCCATTTCAGCAACAACAGCAGCTGCAGTTTTCCGAATAGAACTAGGCCTATCAAAGCTTTTCCTTCTCCTTGTTAAAGAATCAGAGTAATACTCTTTCGTCTGAGTCGAATTACCAGGAATATTAACATTCTCTTCACCATTCTCATTCAAAAGCGGTGGCTCCTCAACCGGTATAAGCGAATCAGTTCTTTGAACATGAACAGGAGCATCTTCAACAACAGAAAGCATAGTAGGTAAAGGTACTCTGGGAAATGTCTTTCCAATCAGATAACCATCCCAAGAAGCTCGTGGCTGGATTGTTAGATGACGTGCATCCACACGATAATCTTCCTCGTTCAAGGCCTTGCCATTAATCTTAATGGACAGTAATACCATGTCTTGTCCATCCAAAACCAGCGGGGGAGCAGAACCTTCAGTACGAGGAAAAACAACAATTTTAGAACTAACTATTGTGTTCTCCTCTCCCAATGAAAACTTCAGATCCACAGTTTCAAAGTAGTAATCTGGCTTTTTGTAATCCTTCAAGACTATTTTAGTTGGTGCACCAACCTGTATGACAGCCACGCCACCAGACAGCTTTGCAATCCTTTCGTTCAGCTTCTCATTTTCATAATCTTGTTCAGCAGCCTCAATTTGGTTCTTAATTTGTGAAACTCTCTTGTTAACAACTTCCCGGGTACTTCCATCACCAACGATTGTAGTTGTATCTTTGGTTAAAACCACCTTGGCAGCAGTGCCCAGAACCTCATTCCCAGCTTTGTCTAAGGTAAGGCCAACCTCCTCTCTGATGACAGTACCTCCTGTTAAGATTGCAATATCATCAAGGTACTGGCTCTTGCATTCTCCAAATCCAGGAGCCTTAAGTGCTGCAATCTTCAGTGATCCTCTAAGTTTGTTCACAACAAGAGTTGCCAAAGCTTCTTGTTCAATATCCTCTGCAATGATCAAAATAGGGGATCCACTTCTAATTGCATCCTCCAATATGTTAATAAGATCCCTTGCATTGGTTATCTTTTTGTCAACCAACAGCAACTTGCAGTTTTCAAATTCAACAGTCATTTTCTCACTGTCAGTAACAAAGTAGGGGGAAATATATCCCCTATCAAATTGCATCCCCTCAACAACGTATAGACTGTTTTCAGCACTTTTTCCCTCCTCAAGTGTCACAACACCCTTCCTACCAACCTTGCTCAATGCTTCAGCTATCATGTTTCCTACTTCATAATTGTTTCCAGCACTGATTGCTGCCACATCAGCCAATTCACTGTCTTCAACCTCTTTTGACATCAGTTTAAGTTCAGCTAGAAGAGTTTTTGCTGTCTTCTCGATTCCACGTATGATGAGCACAGGGTTTGCACCAGCTGCAACAACCTTGACACCTTCTGCAATAAGACCCTGAGCCAAAACAACAGAAGTAGTGGTTCCATCACCGGCCAAGTCGTTTGTCTTGGCAGCTGCCTGTCTCACTAATTTGGCACCAATATTCTCAACCGGATCCTCCAACTCAACCTCTTTAGCAACAGTGACCCCATCGTTAACAATTTTGGGTGAACCATACTTACTCTCAAGAACAACATTCCTTCCTTTAGGGCCAAGAGTAACCCCAACCAAATCGGCAAGCTTGTTCACACCATTTTGGAGCTTCCTGATAGCCGAGCCATCTTTGTTTAAATGCAATTCCTTGGCCATGGCGGAGACTTTAAGGTTCCGGTTCTTCCGGGTGAGAGCGACGGTGTTGGAAGTTCTTCTGCGGGCGGCATTAGAGGGGAATGAAGAAATTGAAGCGGAGGAAGAAAGGTTGCATGAGGAGAGGTTGCAAGATGCCATGGCTTGAGGAAATGGAAATGGAATTAAATTTGGGAGAAAATGGAGGCTAGGGTTTAAGGAGGGTTGAGAGGATTGGGTTGGATAAGTTTTACTACTTTGTAGTGAGAAATGAGAATGGGAGAAACGGGATTGAGCAGATTTACATTTTTTTTAAAAGAGGGATGATACACTTGTAATTGCTTCTCAAAATCTCTTCTAGTAGTAGCATGAATTTGGTATTTATGAGTAATCATGGAAGAGGTGTTTGGTTGATGATAATTATGATAATAGTATGAAGAATAGGATGGTGAATAAGATGAATATGGGTTAGCATTAGGTGTATGTGGTGAATATCCATGATTTGGATACAAACTTGGTGATGATGAACCAACATGAGTGTAACAAGGTGTAAAAAGTTCCCATGGAAAAGATGGAAATGAAGATGTGGTAGGAGATGTAAAAGAGGGGTTTGTGGGATAGGTAGGAGGAATACTCCATGGATGATATGAAGGTGTATGATAAGGATAATCTATAGGAGGATTTGAGTACATGATGAAAGCACCAATTGATAGGATGTTTTTCTATCAAAGATTTGAGACTAAGGTTTCAATGATAAAAGAGAGAATTAAAAACTATCTAAAGGAAAGTAAAAATTAAAGATAACATTTTTCTTGATTGATACCTAAAATGTGTCCAAGACACTTACATATATAATGATACTAATGGGCCAATGACTAAAATACCAAAATACTAGTGAAAGCCCAATTCAATAACTATTAAACTAAAATACCAACTAATATAAAACCTTAAATTAATAATTCTGATTAAACTAAAATACTAAAATATAACTTGATACTCTCTATCAACTGGTTTTAATAAACCGGTTTAAATGTACACCCCTAATTTTGCGTCTCTTGTGTTCAGATGACACAATAATATTTTCTTATTAAAATAATATGAATCGTCGTCTGAGATTGCATGAAAGAGAGTTGCAACTATGTCAAGCAATATTAGAAATTCAAATATCACATTTTGTCTTTAGTTGTTTAAATATATCAATTTTGTTTGGAATATTTTGAAAGAAAAATGATATTTTGACAGAAAATTGACATCAAATTTTAATGGTTAAGACGGCTAAAATATGTGTTTAATCATTTTCGATGCACGGTTGCTCAATACCACTATATGACACAATTCATTAATCATCAACAAAGCAAAGAAACTTATAAAATTGCATGTCAAAGATGGACGGCGAAAGCAAGAATAGGATTTAATAAACAAACAAATAGAGAGAATACAAACACAAAATGCTGTTTCTAATTCAAAGTCAAATATTGTATTTAACATTCAACTTTGTGCAGCCTTGTTTGTATATCACATGATTGCACTAAATGAAAATTTCTGATATATATCTTTGAAAATCACTTTCTTAATTTGTATATCTCAGGAACAACTTCTCATCAAAAGCAATAGAGTCTCAACAACTTCATGTAGTTTTTGTTCCGGGTCTAACTCCCGGCCATATGATTCCAATGATAGACACAGCGAGACTATTTGCAAAGCACGTTGTTAATGTAACCATCATCAATACTCATGGCAATGCTTCAACATTTCAAAAAACCATTGACAGTGACTTCAATTCTGGATACTCCATCAAAACTCAGCTTATCCAGTTCCCTTCAGCTCAAGTTGGTCTGCCGGATGGAATTGAAAACTTTAAAGATGCCACTTCCTTAGAAATTTTTGGTAAAATCATGCAGGGAAATCTGATGCTTCAAGATCAAATCGAGATTCTGCTTCAAGATCTTCAACCAGATTGCATAATAAGCGACATGACTTATCCTTGGACTGTCGAATCAGCTGCGAAACTAAACATTCCAAGGATTTACTTTTACAGTTCAAGCCTATTCTCCAACAGTGCAAGTTATTTTTTGAGAAAGTATAGACCTCATGATGATTTAGTTTCTGATACACAGAAATTTACTATTCCTTGTTTGCCTCATACCATTGAGATACCACCTTTGCAGTTAGCTGGTTCGATAAGGGTTCGTAATTCAACCACAGACGCTTTTGGAGAAATGTTTGAATCAGAGAAAAGAAGCTATGGAACACTATACAATAGTTTTCATGAACTTGAAAGTGATTATGAGAAGCTTAGTAAAAAACTACAATGGGGATCAAATCATGGAGTGTGGGACCAGTTTCTACATGGATTAACAGGGATGATGAAAAAAGGCCATTAGAGGAGACATTGAAAAAGAGGGAGAATTGTTAAATTGGCTTAATTCTAAGCCAAATGAGTCTGTTTTGTATGTAAGTTTCGGAAGCCTTACTAGGCTTTCTCATGAACAGATTGTGGAAATAGCTTATGGACTTGAAGATTCAAGTCATAATTTCATTTGGGTTGTTAGAGAAAAGGATAAAGATGAGGATGTAGAAGGTTTCTTACAAGATTTCAAGCAAAGGATAAAGGAAAACCAAAAGGGCAATTTGATTTGGAATTGGGCACCACAACTTGTCATATTAGGCCACCCTTCAACGGGAGGGATTGTGACTCACTGTGGTTGGAACTCAATTCTTGAAAGCTTGAGTGTTGGTTTGCCAATGATCACATGGCCAATGTTTGCTGAGCAATTTTACAATGAGAAGTTGCTTGTTGACGTTTTGAAAATAGGAGTTTGTGTTGGATCAAAAGTGAATAAGTTTTGGGTTAGCATTGGTGAAGATGTAGTGGTGAAAAGGGAAGACATAGTGAAGGCTGTTGAGATTTTAATGGGAAATGGTCAAGAGGGAAAAGAAATGAGAATTAGAGCGAAAAAGCTTGGTGCTGCTGCTAAGAAGACTATAGAGGAGGGTGGAGACTCTTACAACAACTTGATTCGGTTGATTGATGAGTTGAAGTCAGGAAAAAGAATATGAAGGAGATAAAAATAAAACCGAAGATTTTCACTTTTTTTTATTCTTTCTGTCTCAACCATCTTATAAAATAGGGGAGTTATTATAAGAGAGATAAGGTATTAAAGATTTTGACTAAGTCAAGTAAAAAAACGTTATTTGACCAAGTCAAATCATAAATAATAATAATAATAATAATAATAATAATAATATTAATAATTTTCTTATAAAATATTTTAGCACATTTCTCATTTAAAATTAGAAGATAAAGTTAATTTAAAACTTTTGAAATATATATCAAAATTTACAACAATCCCCCACATATTTCAAAAAGTTCAAAATTAATTTTAAAACAAATTCCTGAATTAACCCTTGGATATGATGCATCAAACTGGTGTAGCAAGCTATATGAACCAACTTTAGAATGATAGTACTTAACACACAGTGAAGGTGGTGTAGCAAGCTATATGAACCAAAAACACTTGATGTATGTTAGAGGTCTACCACTCACATCACACCCCCACAATTCTTGTTGTTGACGCTGTGGTGCGCTAATAGGCCATGCGCGTGCCTAGTTATTTCATGAGTGCTCTAGAGATTTCGTCAAGATCTCATACAAGCGGCCCCACTCAACACTCACATAGGTGATTTCATCAAGTGTATGCTGCAAATCATACACCACCAATAAAGGATATGAAATTCATTAAAAGCTATGTAAGCTTATCCTCTCAGTAATGCAGTGTCTAGCACTTTCTCGCTTACACCATAGAAAAAAGACGCAATCAAAAATTAATTCCTTAATTTTTGGTGCTAGCAGAACTAACAAGTGACTTGTTCTTATCCAAATGAACCTTTTTCAAGGGATCTCCAATCACAAAGGTTGGGTTCCCATCACTTGTTAATTTCAGTTGTGGCTTAAGTCCAATTTCCCTCGATGTGTTCACAAATTAGTTTATTCCCAGGGGTTTTGTCATAGGATTGACCAAGATCATTCTGATATAACTTCACACAAATTGAAAATATTATCTCATCTTTTAGTAGCTACTTTATACACAAATGAGGAAGCCACATTTTTTCTTCCTAAAAATATTGACTAAGACGTCTCTAAGTCAATTAAATCTCAAATATTTACTTAAGTATTTAACATTTATACTTAATCTCTACAAATAAATGTATACATATTTGCTTAAATATATAAGCAAAATTACTTCCAATGAGAATATCATATAAACATGATATAAATAAATCCACTTATGCATTTATATACAGGTCTATTTGAATGAATTTCAAATGACAACACCCCCACATTGAGTAAAATTAAATATACCCAAATATAGATTTGTTTTCATACAATTTTAATTCATAACATCATTGTATAATTTTAGTACAACAATATAAATTAAGAATCTCACCGGTATAAAAAGCAACACCCCAAAATATTACCACAATTTTAAATATTTTAATAATATTTATATAATTTTAAAATGCTCATGTTAAATTATACAGGTCTGCTTAGATGATTTCTAAGTGACAACATCCCCATGAAATTTTGAATAATCTAATCTTAGATTTATTCTCATATAGATTATCTCATTTAAAATTTTTCTTCAAAATGTAGCATGATCATACACTTCAAAAAATATAAAGACACTGAAATATTTCTCCATAATATAAATTTTTGTAATGTCCTCAACTTCTAAATGAAACAATTATATTACAAAATAAAATATCGTTAACTAAAATATTTTCTACAACATATTAAATAGTCTCGTTGCTACTTCCATTCAAGTCATACATCTATACATAACGAGATTTGTTGTGGTCTAATATTTTAACACCAAACACATAATAAATTTAATTAAATTGAATATTCAATGCATAGCAATTATGATTTAATATAACAATCATATCTCTCAGTACAAAATAGTAACCACCACAAATTATAATTAGTAATTATAACACATTACTATCAATTTTATATTTTTGACAATTCTTAATCCAATTTTCCTCTTAAAAGAAATTATAAGCAACACAAGAATATCAAATAAAATATAAACATGACATATTCACAACGTTTCGGTTATTTTGTCAATATAATATTAAGTAATATTACGCAATATCTCATAATAAAATGAAATATCTCATTTTATTCATACGTATTTACACATGTAAATTGAATTCTTATAATAAAAATATTATATATTTTAAATTTAATGCAATAAGTGCCAATAATTAACGATATTAAAACCATCTTAAAAATCTTATAGATAACTTATATCATGATATCTGTTATGAAATAAGGAGAAAGAAAATAAAATAGAAGAGAGAAAGATTAGAATAATTATGTATTATTTCATTAGTTTATCGTATACAATGAGATTGGTCCTATTTATAGGACATCATATAAACATTATAATAAATACAAATTAATTAAATAAAGAAAGAAGATATTTGGAGACAAATCATCCAATTATTCATAACACTCCCCCTTGGATGTTTGTTTTGGATATGCCTTGTTAAAACCTTACTAGAAAAAACCCAGTGGGAAAAAATCTAGTGAAGGAAAAAGAGTACAATATCCTTTTAAAACAAATTTATTTCTCCCCCTCAGCTGAACGATTATTTCTTCGATGATGAAGATCAATCTTTTGTACTAGTTGATTAAAAGTACTATTTGTGAAAAGGTCTGCAAGATTGTCACATGAACGAATTTGTTGGATGTTTATATCACCGTTCTTCTGAAGATCATGAGTGGAAAAGAACTTTGGAGAGATATGTTTTGTTTGGTCTCCTTTAATGTAACCATCTTTCAATTGAGTGATATATGCAGTATTATCTTCATATATGGTCGTTGTATTTATTTTTTTCCCTGAAGACAAACCACAAGTATTTTGTATGTGTTGGATTAAGGATCTCAACCAAATGCATTCTCGACTTGCCTCATGTAGTGCTAAAAGTTCTGCATGATAAGATGAAGTTGCTGCTATTGTTTATTTCACTGATCTCCATGAAATTGATGTACCACCACATGTAAACAAATAACCTGTTTGTGATCTACCATTGTGAGGATCTGACAAGTAACCTGCATCTGCATAACTTGTTAATTCGAGTTTGGATACTTTGGTATAAAACAGACTCATGTCTATTGTACCTCAAAGATAACGAAGTATATGTTTGACTTCGTTCCAATGTCTTCGTGTAGGTGAAGAATTGTATCTTGCTAATAGATTAACCGCAAATGATATATCAGGACATGTATAATTAGCAAGGTGCATCAGTTCTCCAATCGCACTAAGATATTGTACTTCAGGACCAATTAGTTTTTATCCTCTTCTCGAGGTCTAAAAGAATCTTTTGCACGTCCAGCGATCTAAACATCATCGAGGTACACGACATACGAGATTTGTCCATATACAAATGTTTTAGCACTTATGCTACATAACATATGATATTTGTCCATATAGAAACATTTTAATACTTTTCTATATAACCTTCTTGGTGTATGAAAGTTCCATTGTCTAAATGTTCATTTAGTAAGGACTTTTTATTTTCCAAGTCCTTCATCTCAAATAATTTCTTTATACAATTTATAGCTTTTGGAAACTCTTCAGTAGTTCCAATAATATTTATGTCATCCACATAGACAACTATTATTACAAATTCTTTTCCAAACCATTTTTGTAAAAATGTAGTTATTTGTATATCTCTACCTTAGTAAATATTTACCGAGATGATGTGTCCATATTGTTTTAGCCTATCGAGATACTTGTTCAACTTTATGTCCATATCAAGTGACCAATACAAATAAGATGTTACAACATCCATCATGTTCAAATCAAGCCCTTCATGTGCTATAAGGCTAATTAATTATCGAAACTTAATAGAATCTACTACAGGTAGATATGTTTCATCAAACTCGATCTTAGGTATTTTTGAAAATCATTGAGAAAAAACATCAAGCTTTATATCTTACAACTTCACCCTTCTTATCTCGCTTTTCACAAAACTCATTTATATCAAATTGGTTCCACTTTTAATGTGAGTTCAATTATTCTTCAATTGAATCTATTTATTTTGGCCAATTCTCACTTTGTCTATAATTTTGGATAGACTTTGATTCATGACCTGTTCATTTTTTGCCAATTTTCACATTGTCTACAATCTTTGATAGACGTTGATTCATGATATGTTCATTTTGACAAATTCTCACTTTGTCTACAATCTTTCGTAGACTTTGTTTCACGATCCTCGTTATCGTTTATCATCTTTAGCGCTATATTGTATACAAATACATTGCCAATGTCGACTTTATTTGGTTATCTTAATTTCGGTTCCATTCTATTTCATCCATGACATAATTTATCAAGATCTCTTTATTTCATATTTCAAGTACTTGATTAGTTCTTCTGGAACTGAAAATTAAATTATGTCAAAGTGCTCTTAGAATTTTCATATCCTCACTTGGGTCATCTTTAACTTTAGTTTCTTTTCTTGGTAGAGAAGTTTTTGACATTAGAACCGACTTTTCTACCACGCTTCAGGCGCGGCTACACTCATTTTCAATATTAGATTATCTAACAAGAGAATCTACTTTAATTGGAATATTAGCAGCTGATAATTTGATTCATAAACTTTACAAATGAACTGTGTTTTGAACTTCAAGGATCAAATAATATAGTAATATTTCATTTCAAATTGTTCAATTGAACTTCTGGTTCACACTTTGAGCTACTTATTCTCTCCCCCTAATGTTGGGAAATTAATTTATCAATTGATAATCAGCCTAGTGAGCTTCAAGCACAAATCCAATTATTGGACTAAGATAAACCTCAAATACGATATTCATATAAAATGAATTTTCACAACATTCTTTTAAAACTCATCTTAGCGTACTATACTGGAGCAATTTAATTATACACAACACATCCAAAAGTTTACTTAGATGAGAAGTATCAGGTTATTAACCTGAAATACATTATACATCAAGGGAGGAGAAATGTATCGCAATGTGTTGGCTTGATGCGAATAAATATCTTAATATTCATGTTTTGCGTGTTTCAAATATCTAATTTAGAATTTATAATCTCACAAGTATCAACCATATAAATTAACTTTAGACGTCTAAAGTATGGATCTTCAAGTCCATTTTTTTTATGAACATGTGCTACAAGATATTCAATATCAATTTTAATAATACATGTGATACTTATCAAGAAAGTTCTGAAAAATTCAGAAATTGAGATCTTAGTCTGAGAAAACAACTTCACAAACTTCTGGTTGTGAGTAGACAATAAACATGTGCATGACATTTTAGTCGATGCAACAATTAATGTCATGAAAACTCAATTTCTCACATTTTTTTTCATTAGAAACACACAAAAATTTATTGGAGTGAAGAAACTTATGGTTCTTCAATACTAGTTTTTCGGATCATAAACATATTCATAATCTTTTAGTTGAGAAAACAATTTCACAAACTTCTGGTTTTGAGTAGACAACAAACATATGCATGATCTTTTAGTCGATGCAATAGTTAATATCATAAAATGTTTAAACGGTCTACATGATTGATGTATTGATTAACAAATATCACCTTACATATGTTATATAAAAACTCAACTTATAAGATTTTAGTTTCCTTTAGGAACATACAAAACCTATTGGATTGAAGAAATTTCAGGTTCTTCAATACTAATTTTCGCATCATAATACATTCAAGATGACCCATCTGATTTTGCCAACAACACACTTAAGTGTGATTTCTAAACTTCTGGTTTAGAATAATACATACGATTTTATTCTTATATTTTGTATCAATCCATAATAAATAATACATTGTAAATAATAAAACCATTTGTATAAACTATATTCATATAAATTGATGGCATACAATTTAATTACAAATTTCACATCTAAATCAAAAAAAAAAAATTAGAATGATTATTCAGTATTTCAATCACAAATCTTTTATTACTAAAAATAATAATATTTGTAATATTTTCGGGGAACTTCAACATTATTGATTTAATCCTTCTGGGATTTTTAAATATTATTGATACAATCCTTCTGGAATTGTTTAATATGATTGATGCACTTATTTTCTGATGCATAAAAATCATCATTGATTTTCTGATCAATGGAGACAAAATATGTTATTAATAATAATATTAAAATTTTAAGTTCTTATGGAACTATAAATAATTTCAACAATCAAAATTAAAATATAATCATTTGCACAATTCCTACTATAATATTATTCAAGAACTCAATCACAAATACTTTATTAATAAAAATAATAATATTTGCAATTATACAGTTATTCAGGAACTATAAAATAAATTTATTATTTTGCTATCCTTCAGGGATGTTTTATATGTTCTTCAGGAACTATATCAGAAATTCATTATTTTTTCCATCCTTCAGGGGTTATTTATATGTTTTTCAGGAACTATATCAGAAATTCATTATTTTTCCATCCATCAGGATATTTTATATATTCTCCAGGAATTATATAAGAAACTGTTATTTTGCTATCCTTCAGGGATGCTTGATAAGTTTTTCAGAAACTTATATAAATATTGTTTTGCTATCCTTCAGGGATGTTTGATAAGTTCTTCAGGAACTTCTATAAATATTATTTTCTAATCGGTATATTATAAATAACGGGTAGAAAATATATATTCTAAAAAGAAGAAGAAATAATGTTACCTTGCAAGTCTTGGAGCTTCGTGCTGATAACGTGTTATGAAATAAGGAGAAAGAAAATAAAATAGAAGAGAGAAAGATTAGAAGGATTATGTATTATTTCATTAGTCTATCGTATAGGACATCATATAATTAAATAGGACATCATATAATATTAAAATAGACTGAGATTAGTCCTATTTATAGGACATCATATAAACATTATAATAAATACAAATTGATTAAATAAAGAAAGAAGATATTTGGAGACAAATCATCCAATTATTCATAACAATATTAAACATATATTAATATTTAAATTAAAATTTTTTGTTGCAATATGAATTCAATAAAAGCAATAAAATTTATACCATAACTTATAAATATACAAATTTATGCCATAATACGTAAACAATTTTTTTTTCTAGCAATCATATAATCATGATAAAATCAATACAAATAATATCAATTAAATTGATATTCAATGCATAATAACTATAATTTAATCTAGCATTTACAACTATATACCATGGTATGTTACTATCAAAATATCAATGTTAATAATAAAATATAAAACTTAATGTCATATGTTTCTATAAGTCACGTTAAGCAAAAAACATAGGTCAGCAAAAACAAAATAGAAAGTCATCATCCAAATTAAAATTATATGTTATACAGGAAAAAGATTATAATTAGTCTTTGATACATATAAATTAATTATAACAATATTGATTTTTCATATTATAATAATCATATTCAAATTTTTCAATTTGTTTATAGAGAAATATACATCTATAACACCATTTCTTGTTAGACGATGGCTAGGATCTAGAAGGGGGGTTGAATAGATCCCACAAGTTTTTACACGCTAATGGTGTTCCAAAATTGGTTTTAAAAAATTATTACGGAAGCAACCACTGAATCACTCGTCTACAACGAACCACTACCGAAAAGATCGGATATGCGTAATATCTCTAGGAATGATGCGACGGAAGAGAAAAATATATGAATCAACAAAAACACAATGCAATCAACCAAATTTTATTTACTTGAAATTTATCCAATTACGAACGAGATAGGATGACAAAATTTAATCACAAAGAGCTTTAGAGCTTGCGCTTAATCAATTTATCGAACACTTGGGGTGTGCGACACTCCAAGTGCGAATTTCCAATTAATGTGAATGTAGAGCTAATTCCAAATGCAATCCAAGGGATTGTATCATTTTTGCAAGTTTATTTTCAGCTCTATATTACACTATATCAGAAATTTTTGATCAATTGAGATTTCACAAGTTCGATTAATATCAAAACATAAAAGAGTACGGAAAGAGAGAACAAACACGATTTGTTTAGGCAGTTCCCTTACCATCCTCGCTAAGGGTACCTATGCCCCCAATTCCGAACATGGAATTGAGATATATATATATATATATATATATATATATATATATATATATATATATATATATATATATATATATATATATATATATATATATATTGCTGTTTTGTAAATTTTTTGTACAAGAGAAAATTGAACAATCAAACCCTCAAACGTCTTTGATGTCGATGCAAAGTCTTTTCTCCCCTTGATTCAAGATGAACCAAGTGCTTCAAATTTGGTTGAACAAATCACCGTCTCACGCTACTAGATTGCAAGAACCCGCAGCTCTTCAATCACCTTCACTCAGTCGATTTCGATCTTCCACAATTTGAACCCAAATCATTCTCGTACGATCCTCTGACTGTAGCTACTAAACTGAACGAACACTCCGTTCTTCAGTTACCTTCGCACGGCTGAATCCTTGTAGAGAAACCGATTTGTACAAAAAACCCCCAAAATCAACCGGATTCTTGGGGGACAAAACCAGAGGTTTTATTCAACAAACGCCTACTGATTCTTAACCCAGAACAAAGGATACAACACACCTAAGTCTGAACGTTATCACTTCACACTATTCACGACACTAACAAAAATGATTATGTGTAGTTGTTAGAGGACACAAGGTTGAAGATGAAGATGAAGAGAAAGATCAGTATATATTTTCACGTTTCTTGTTATGTTGAAAAAAATGAGGAACCAATTATTTATATGAGGGTCGGCGGGCGCTTACCCAGTGAAGTGTCTACGCAAAATAACCAAGCATGCGCCGACCACTCATGGCCATGCATCGACGCAGGAACGCTGAAACTGCATAATAACAAAACCCAGAAGCATGCGTTGACCGCATGCATAGAAAGGGTCAGTGTGCGCCTTCCCGGTGGTTTCACAAAAACCGTCAAGACAGC
Organism: Lathyrus tuberosus; assembly: GCA_022829125.1. Taxonomy (NCBI): domain Eukaryota; kingdom Viridiplantae; phylum Streptophyta; class Magnoliopsida; order Fabales; family Fabaceae; genus Lathyrus; species Lathyrus tuberosus. Next base: position 17,181,496 of record JALAZF010000056.1, on the reverse strand, counting down.
ATGAGTCGACTCATGCACAGTTTAGGTCGACTCAAGACTTGTAAAAACTTAGAAAATGATTTTTCTGCATGTTTTAACCAACTGAGACACAAGGCATGCACACCAAACACTAGTACCATGATTATGCACATGTAGAAATTATATAGAACCCTTCCTATATGTTTAGACACATGATTATCAATGGTTGTATGCAATGCGACCGACAATGAAGTGATACCGTCCAAATTACAAACTAAAGGCTATCCTATTTGTTGACATCATTAAAATAGAAACTAGATGAGAAGCACTTTGCGCTCAGATACTCTCCCTTTTTTATGATGGCAACATTTTCTGTCTTTATCTTGATATGTAATTTGAAGACTCCCCCTATCTTTGTGAGGTCTTTACAAATTCAATTTCTGCTGCTAGTATAGATGTATCCTTTTCCCCCTTTGACAACATCAAAAAGAGAAATAGAAGAAGGTCAAAGATAGAGCATCATGATATTTAACAATTCACTCAACAATTTGCAAAACAGATACATTAACATTCATCCACATATAATGAAGTTAATGCGAGAATTAAAAAATGGATAAATACGGCTCACTAGATGCAAACAGAATACATTCCATAGTAGTAGAAAGTGTAACATATTCCAAAATGAAAGAAAAAGCAAGACATCATGCAAGAAAAGAACGAGTCATACAATCAAAACACAAAATATAACATGCACTAAAAATATGATCCTAAGTCTCATTGTCTCCTCCCCCTAAATGGATGGCCTCTTCCTCTGAAGTGTTGTCCTTTTGGTGGAGGGAGTGGATGTTCCTCTAAGTACTGATTAAGTTCAATCACAGCTCGATTGAGAATGCCTAAACTGTTGGTTAGATTTCGAGTCTGAAGTTCAAGTGTATTATCCAAAGTGGTAAACCTGTTCATTGTAGCATCAGCAAACCGATCGAAATTCTGAGTGTGGGTGTCCAACTGATTTGAAAGAGAAGTGAACCTCTCCTCCTGAGCTGTATACCGTTCCTCTTGTAAGTTCATGAATTCTTTTTGTTCCAGCTGCATCTGATTCAACATGGCCAGGATTTCTTCAGTGTCCTGTTGTTGTGGCTGTGGAGTTGTAGGAATCAAATACTCATGTTGTTGCCAGTTGTATTCATCAGCTTGTTGTTGCCAGCCATAGGTGGGAGGAACATAGGCAGCACCAAGAGAAGTCCAACCAGTGTGTTGCCATTCTCCCCAGCCTTGATTTTCATAAGGATCACGCGGTGGAGAGGGACCTATCCATTCCACATTGTCTTCATCCATCATATTTATGTCTTTTGGTATGCTATTTCCAGCTTGATCTTCCTGCACATTTTCTTCCGCAACCGCCTGGTCATCTGGAACATCATGATGAGGGTGAGTTCCTCTGGGTCTGAATTTGAACTCCTTGGCGACAGGATCCCAAAAGTAACCCATCATAGTCAGGGTCTTTTGTTGGAATTCATGATCAGATGAAACAGAGATATAGCGAATACCCGAAACCTTTATCCCAACCTTATTCAAAATGCATTGAATACACGACGCATAACACAACGAAGTACCTCTTGTAGAATCTCGTAGTGCAAATATACGATTCGTAAAGTAGTATGGCCAGTTGATGCGGATTTTGTTCTTCAACAGATAGATTAAATGAACCTCTGCTTAATCGACCCTATAAAATCCTCCTTTCTTAGGTCGCAAGATATGAGCGACAATCCATTGCAAGATACGATCAACAGGTTTTAGATGACCTGTTGTGACAGTTTTGGGAAACAGATCGCTGTTCACAATGCTGTCCGAATAAGGTTCACGCAGCATTGAGTTCAATGCATGTTTAAACTCATAGTTGTTGACAAACTTAGTATCAGTTACTTATGAAAGATCTTTAGTTTCCAATTTAAACAAGCTATTCCATACAGCAGCATCCTTAGAATAGGTCTTATTATCCATAAGATACTTAAAATTCGTACATGTGAATTTATCCAGAATTCTAGTATAGAACAATCGCACCAAATCTCCATTATACTTATCGTCGCATTCCAGAAATTCATCAAAATTTTGAATATTCAACATTTCAATGACTTCTGTGAGATGAAAATCTGGCACTCTCAGGGGATAGTATACATAGTGTCTAATAACGGAGCGGTTTCGGAATTCGTCTTTGAAGGTCTCAGATGATGCATTAGAGAGTAAAGATAGAGCAGTTACCGGTGTTGAAGAGGGTCCAACCCTTGATGTTGATGCTCTGGTAGACCTTTTTCCAGTTACTCTTTGGGAAGCCATTATTGAGAAAATTGAAGAAAGCAGATGAACGGTGACAAACAGTGAGGTGATGATGAACAGAGCGCAGATGATGATGAATAGAGATAATCTTGATTCCAAAGTGAAGCGAGAAACCCTTTATAATGACTTTGTTGATTGGAACTTTATGGGTTTTGAAGAGTGTGGTAATAATGGAGTTTTAAGGAGGAAGTTTCAAGGAGAGGAGATGAGAAGACAATAAAATCAGAATTTATGACATACAGATGAAAAATAAGAGGTATTAATTTGATGTAGTAACATTTCAAGACATGATGAAACGGCGCGCGCCTTCCCAAGAAATTGAAAATCAAGGTTCGTCAGCGATGTGTCAACCGAAGCATGTCATGCGTCGGCGCACGCTGAACAAAAATTAAAAAAATTTGAAAAATTAGGGATGCGTCGACCATAGGTCGGCGTGAGCTGACCCGCACCTTTTCTTGAAAAATTGGACCATTCTTGAGTCGACCCATGACATGCTTTGGTCGACTCAACCAAGTGTAAAATGGAAAAATTCAAGTTTTTATCTACTTATGCACTATCAAATGATAAATAAACATGCCAACACACAAATCAAACATTCAAATGAATAATATGTGCTTAAATGTGTAATAAACATCATTTTTAACACTTAACATGATACATATATTTAAGAGAAGCTTTTGAAGCGAAACGATAATACCTTAATCATGATTGACGATGAGAGCCCTCGCATATAGCTCAATAATTCTTTGTATTGTTAGTCAAAAACATAAACAAGCACATATATATATATATATATATATATATGAAGAGCTAGTATAATGAAGAATTATCAAGCACGTGTACCGACTCTTCAACAATACGTAACCTCTTATTATAAATCCTATATGCTTTACTTGACTGAGAGTATCCAAGAAAAATACCCTCGTCGGCCTTGGCATCAAACTTACCAAGTGTCTCTTTACCATTGTTCAACACAAAACATTTGCAACCAAAAATGTGAAGGTGAGAGATATTCGGCTTTCGCCCTTTTAAAAGCTCATACGGTGTCTTGTTTAGAATAGGCCGGATGAGCACCCTATTCAAAACGTAACAAGCCGTACTTATGGCGTCGGCCTAAAAGTATTTTGGAAGTCCACTTTCATTGATCACAGTCCTTCCTAATTCTTCCAAAATTCTATTTTTACGTTCCATAACCCCGTTTTGTTGAGGGGTACGTGGTGTGGAAAAATTATGATCAATTCCATGGGATTCACAAAATGCTTCAAACAAATGATTTTCAAACTCACCCCCATGATCACTTCTAATTGACACAATGTTCGCGTTTAACTTGTTTTGAGATAACTTAGCAAATCTTTCAAAGTCCGAAAAGGTATCACTCTTGTTTGCTAAGAAAATAGTCCAGCAAAACCGAGAAAAGTCATCGACTATTACAAAACCATAATAGTTACCACCTAGGCTTTTGATCCTAGATGGTCCAAAGAGGTCCATATGGAGGAGCTCAAGGGGTCTCATAGTTGAAACAATATTTTTAGATTTGAATGAGATCCTTTTTTGCTTCCCCATTTGACAAGCATCACAAAGATGATCCTTTGTGAATTTGATTTTGGGCAAACCGATGACTAGGTCTTTAGAGACTATTTTGTTAAGCAAATCAAAATTGATATGCGCCAACCGTCTATGCCACAACCATGAATCTTCATTCATAGTGACTAGACACTTGTCTCCATTCAACGATACCTCATTTAAGTCTAGCATATAGACGTTATTCACCCTCAAGCCCTTAAACACATCCTTTTTGTCACTATCTTCAACTATGCAATAATCCTTTGAAAAATATACTTTATAATTCTTGTCACATAGTTGACTAGTGCTTAAAAGGTTATGTTTAAGACCTTCCACAAGAAGCACATCAGAGATAGTAGTAGATGAAGAGTTACCTACACTACCTTTGCCGAGAATCTGTCCCTTGTTGTTGTCTCCGTAGGTAACAAATCCCTTTTTCTTCGCCACAAAGTCGATGAAAAGTGATATGTCTCCTGTCATATGTCTGGAGCAACCACTATCCAGAACCCATCTTCTTTGGGTGGTCTCAAGACTTTGTACCTACATTGTCAATCAAGGGAGAGTAGGTACCCAATTCTTATTGGGTCCTTTATGGTGAGTGAAACTAGGGTTGCATTTGGGTAACCATTGATAAATACCTTTTGGAACAAGAAATCTTCTAAAACGACATTTAGCAATAGTATGACCAGGTTTGCAACAATATAGGCAATTACGGTTCATTTGAGTTTTACCTTTGTTATCTCTATCTCGAATCACATACATATACCTTTGATATGGATTATTCATACTTTCTCAATAATGTGATCGATCAATAGCAAAAGTAACTTTAGGCTTTAGAGCCTTGTCTAATTTGGCCTTGAGGGTTCTCACCTTTTTTTGCCAAATATGACAAGTATCACAGTCCCATCGAATCGGTCAATTTTTCAGCAGGAGAAATCCTCTGTTGCGATTCATTATCTGATGGCGATGTTAGAGTGGGAAATGCTAGATTTTGGGAGCAGATTGAGTCAAATGTGGGGGGTAAAATATGGAAACGAGCTTTGGACCTGGGAGTGGAAGAGGTGGAAGGTTCTTCAGATATTTTTAAGAGATTAAATGCAATGGAAGTTATAGACAAAGAAAGAAATAGAAGTAAGAAGGTGATCTCAAATAAGTCGCTATGATTATTGGATCTCTCAACATAAGAGGAGGGAGGAATATTTCTAAGAGGAGAAGAATTCACAAGATCATATCCTCAGGTAAGGCAGACATTTTTTTCTTTCAAGAGTCCAAATTAAATGATGTAGATAGTAATATTATGAAGAGTTTTTGGAATGAGTATGGCATAGGCTGGTCTTATAGTAGTTCGCAGGGAGCCCCTGGGGGTATAATAACTTCTTGGAAGGAAAATTGTGTAGAACCCTTATATCGTTTGTAGGGAAGGGATACCTTGGTACTAAGGTGAAATGGAACTATGAAATTTTTTACCTGGTAAACGTTTACTCTGCCTGTGATTATGCTGCTAAAAAGATTTTTGGAAGAAGCTAATTGAGCTTAAAAAGTCTTATTCGGATGGAAAGTGGATACTGGGAGGTGATTTTAATGCTATGTCCAAGTTATCTGAAAGGAAGAGCATGAGTTTAACTGTCAGAAGTAATGAGATCAGGGAGTTTGAAGAATTCATAGGCGAAATATGTTTGATAGATCTTCCTGTTAATGGTAAAAGGTTCTCATGGTTTAGTGGAGATGGTCGTACTATGAGTAGAATTGATAGATTCTTGGTTGATAATTCTATAATCGACAAATGGGGCCTTTTTGGCCAATCGATTGGGAGAAGGGAAGTGTCTGATCATTGTGTGATTTGGCTGCATATCAAAAGTACAAATTGGGGATCCAAACCTTTTAAGACTTTTGATGGTTGGTTCGATCATCTTGAGTTTTTAGAGTTTCTGAAGAAGGAATGGAAGGAAATTAAAATAAAGGGTAGAAGCGATTACGTTATTAAGGAAAAGTTCAAGGCCCTGAAAGTGAAAATTAGAGATTGGAGCTTAAAGGTGTTTGGTTGGTATGACCTAAAGGCGGATGAAGGCTTTGACGAAGTCAACAATATTGATGAAAGCTTGGAAAGCTGTGATCTATTAGATGTTAATAACCTTGTGGTTAAAAAAGTAGAGGTTTTTAAACAGTCCTGGCTACACCTTCGTATTAAGGACAATCTTCTCATTCAAAAGGCTAGAAACAGGTGGATAAAACAAGGTAATGGAAACACAAGATTCTTCCATAATCATATTAAGGGAAGACAGAAGAAAAACTACATAGGGGTTGTGGAATCTGATGTTGGGAGAGGGGAGACAGTGGTTGGAATCAAAGAGGCTGTTTGGAGTTTTTTCAAATCCAAGTACTCTGAAGATTGGCAGCATCGCCCTAGTTTACCAGACAGTTTTTTCAACAGATTGACTGAGGAGGTAGCAAATTCTCTCGAGATTCCTTTTGGAGAGGTAGAGATTAAACAGGCTGTGTGGAGTTGTGATAGTTCGAAAAGCCCGGGTCCGGATGGCTTCAATTTCTTCTTTTTCAAGAAATGCTAGGACTTTATGAAAGAGGATATCATAAAGTTCTTGAATGATTTTCACAGGAAAGCTTTTCTGCCTAAAGCGATTTCTTCATCTTTTATAACTTTGATTCCTAAGGTAGACATCCCTATGCATCTTGGAGAGTATAGGCATATCTGCCTGGTAGGAGGGTTATACAAAATTCTGTCAAAGTTGTTGGCCAATAGGCTTAAGAAAGTGATTGGTAGGTTGGTAGACCAAAGTCAGTATGCATTTGTTCTGGGACGTCAAATGTTGGATGGAGTTGTCATAGCTAATGAGATAATTGATTTAGCTATGAGAGATGCTAAAGAATGTTTGCTTTTTAAGGTGGATTTCGAGAAGGCCTACGATTGCGTGAATTGGAACTTCTTAAGGAAGTTATTTGTGGCGATGGGATTTGGTGTTAAGTGGCATAGATGGATGGAAGCTTGTCTTTTCAAGTGTTCTCTTTCTATTCTTGTGAATGGAAGTCCTACAAAGGACTTTGAAGTTGAAAGAGGCCTGAACCAAGGAGATCCGTAGTCTCCTTTTGCTTTTGTGCTTGTGACTGAAGGTTTGACTCAACTTATGAAAAGAGCATCTGCAAATAATTTGTTTCCTGGTTTTATGGTTGGTCCAAATGTTAAGGTGGATATAATTCAGTTTGCCGACGATACTTTGATCTTTGGTGACAGTAGTTGGCAGAATTTATGGACTATCAAGACTGTATTACGTATCTTTAAGGTGGTTTCCTGGTCAACATTTTCTAGCTGCTGCCTCATCTTTTTTGGCGTGTAGAATAGATTCAACCAATTTTCATTTCTTGGGCATCCCTATAGGTACTAACCCTAGAAGGATATCCTCTTGGGATTTTCTGGTTGATATTTTTAAGAAGAGGTTGGCTTCGTGGAGGGGTAAAGATATCAACATGGCTGGTAGGATCTCTTTACTGAATACTTCTCTGACAAGCCTTCCTATCTTTTGGCTGTCTTTCTATAAAATGCCTTCAACGGTTATTAAAAGGATAGACAAGATAAGGAGGAATTTTCTTTGGGGAGGGCTTGAATGTAAAAATAAGATACATTGGATGAATTGGAACTTTTGCTGCAGTCCAAAAAGTGAAGGGGGATTGGGGATACTTGACTTTGAGATATTTAACATTGCTTTATTGATGAAATGAAAGTCTAAAGTTATCAATTTTTAGAATGCTATGTGGAAAGAAGTGTTAAGGGAGAGATATGGTTTTTTGGAAGGGGAGATTTTGGCTGAATCTCAACCTGTGCAGCGAGCTCCAGCTTCAGCCTGGTGGAAAGACATAGTCAAGTGTGGGACTGGTTTTACTAACAGTATTTTCTCTTTTGCAGGTAAAGTCAAATTTTTTTAAGAGAAGGAAATCTTATTCCTTTCTGGCTAGGTGATTGGATTAGAGATGGATCTTTGGAGTCTAAGTACAATGTTTTGTTTCAAAAGAGCAATCTGAAGAGAGCATCGGTTTATGACATGGGACGATATGTTGATGGTGTTTGGGAGTGGAGCAATTTTAGTATTACAGACCCTCTCTCCTCTAACGAGATTGCTGCTCTGAAATCTTTGAAGGGTGTTCTACAACTCGTCAGTCCTAATAGGGACAATCCTGATTTCGCTAGGTGGAGTTTGGAAGAAAATGGTGAATGCGTAGTTAGGAATGTGTACAGAAATTTTAGAGCAAGTTTGAGCCCTCCTTCTATTCATCCTAGCCTTTTGCTTTCCATTAAGCAGATGTGGAACCTTAACATTCAACCTAAACTCAAGGTTTTTGCGTGGAGACTCTTTTGGAACCGTCTTCCTTCGAATGATAATTTACTCAAAAGAGGTATACAAATTAATGATCATTTATGCTGCTCCTGTAATGAAGAGTCGGAGAATTTGACTCATCTGTTTTTTCTCTGTCCTTTCGAGGTTTCAATTTGGAATAAATTGGGAGAATGGTTAGGATGCGATATATCGTATACTGGTTGTTATTGGGAGTTCTTCTCGTCTTGGATTCGTTATGGTTGGAATAGATCTGTGGCAAAAAAGTTGGGAATCGGTTGGATAGTGATTAGTTGGAATATGTCGAAGGCTAGGAACAATTGTATATTTAGGAATGATCCTATAAATTTTAACGACCTTTGTTGGGAGATAAAGTTTCATTTGTGGAAGTGTTTTGTGTTGGGTAATATTCCCTCTCCCAACTCTAGTTTCTTATCCTTTTCGTTGAATCCTTTGGGATAGTTAGGATGGAGTTGGAGGAAATATTATGTTGTTTCAGTTGTGTTTTGTATATGGGTGAATACCCCTTGTATTCACTACGTTAAAATTCGCTTTTGGCAGTACTACAAAGACAACGTTTTTATAAGAAAGCGCTGATATAAGTTTTGAAAAAAATTCGCTAAAAAAAGCGCTGCTAAAGGCTACCTTTAGAAAGCGCTTTCTAAAAGCGCTACAAAAGGTCGTATGGAGTCACTACCTTAGAAAGCGCTTTTTTAAAAGCGCTGCTAAAGGTATAACCTTAGAAATCACTTTTAAAAAGCGCTGCTAAAGGGTAACCTTAGAAAGCGCTTTCGAAAAGCGCTGCTAAAGGCGTTAAGTTGGCCCCACATATGAAAGCGCTTTCTGAAAGCGCTGCTGTAGGCCAATGAAAAGAAAGCGCTTTCTAAGGAAAAGCGCTGCTATAGGCTGATCTATGAAAGCGCTTTCAAAAAGCGCTGCCTTAGGTCATTTGTTAATTAAAAAATAAAAAAGCCCTAATCATTTCTTACTAATCATTTTCACTTCTCCCTCATTTCTCTATGGCGATATCGCAACTGTTCCGACCTCCATCGTTCTCTGACTGCCATTGTTCTGTTCTCCGATCGCCATTGTTGTGTTCTCTAACCGCCATTGTTGTGTTCTCCGACCGCCATTGTTCTGTTCTCTCTCGCGTCTGGTACGTTTTCGTTTACGTTTTCGTTTTCGTATCGCTATTGTTTCGTTAATACAATAGATAAAATTTTAAAATAATATCCTCTTCATTCCAGGATGAGTGTCCTATTCTTTGAAAATGTAATGCTTAATCTGTTTCATTTTTCTTTTTTCGTTGCTTGCTGTTACTAGTGCTGTTACTGATGAAATGTAATAATCACTTGTGTTTCGTTTTTCGTTGCTTGCTGTTACTAACTTATTATAATAGAATGAATGAATGATTTTGTTGATAAAAATTATGGTATGCACAAATTAACATTGAACCAGGATATTGCCTTCTATACTGCACAAATCAACATAGAACACCATAATAGTGACAGACCTGAAAATAATGAGTTAAATCACCTTGTAGTAGTTTTCTGTTTCTAATGAATGATTGATCAATCTTTTTCAACATGCTCAAATATATATTAATCAATCTTTTTTGTTTGGTTATGAATCATGCATTGTTAAGATGCTCAAATATAAATGAATCTAATTGTTAAGATTGTTAGAATGCTCATGAATTAAGTTTTTTGGATTGTTTATTTTTTTCTTTACTACAGGTGACATGGCTAGTAACCAGGATACAAATGACTCACACGATACAAATGATGCAAATGATTCACCTCAGAATGTAGAAAGAGAAATTACACGAGGAATAATAATTATGAAGTCAATAATTCGTGCAAGAGATAAAGGAATCAAATATGATGTACATTGGAGTGTTGAAGACCAACCAATTGAGCCTAACGGTGCAATGTTGACAAGTTACATAGGTTCACTTGTTCATCAGCACATTCCAATCACCTGTGATAACTGGAGAAATCCAGCGTTGTAAACCGGGTAAAGAAAAAATATGGACTGAGATACAGGTACGTACCATATATGATTGATGTTATTAGATTTTTGTTGACGATTATGTCTTTAAATTACTTATACTAACACACTCTATGTGTATGTTTTTCGTAGAGGTCTTTTAACATTGATGAAAGCCGAAAAAAGTATTGTCTTCAATTGGCCGAAAAAAGACTCAGAGGGTTTCGAACTTTTTTATCAACCACTTTTCTAAAGGATGAGTAAGGGAAGTTTGTTGAAGCAGAACTTCTAGTGAAGTATGCGGATTTGATTACACCTGAAAAATGGGAGACATTTGTAGCCAAACGAAGAACCGAAAAATTCCATGTAATGTTAATTTGTCATGTCTATTAATTATATTGTATACTTGTTGCATTAGATTGTTCTGATATGACTTAAACTTGTTATCTAGGAAGTGAGTGACATAAATTGGCAAAGAACATCAAAACCGGCGTATCCATACAAAAAAGGGCGTTTGGGATATGCACGCTTACAGCAAAAAATGATAAGTATATATAAATGCTATGATCTCATTAATTGTCTCAATGTGTTATAATTGATGATCTTATTATTTGTCTCAATGAGTAGTTAGAAGAGAGTATAAGTGAAGAAACATCTCTTCCGGGACATGTTTTGTGGAAAGCTGCTCGTGTCGGCAAGGATGGAGTTGTTAGGACGATGTTCAACATGTTTTGGACAAATGTGTAAGTATAACATTATGTCTTTAATTAAATCAAAAGTTTACTAACATATAATTAATTTTTAATCCCCACTAATAATTGTCGATATGTAAATGAATTTCAGGAGACCTTATCTCAATCCTTAACTACAGTGAGGACGAGGATTGCAGGAGCATACTTAGTCGAGTTCTAAATGTTCCTGAGTATTATGTTCGTGTCAGGGGTAAGGGATTTAGTGTGACTCCAAAATCCTTATATAAGCATCCAAAGAAAAAAAATACTAGCAATCAACAAGTGATGCAATCGTTGGAGGAATTAAAAGCGCAAGTCCGTGAATTGCAAAAGGACAAAGAAAGATATATGGCGGAAAAGCGCTGTTCAGAGTTGAAAGATACTAGTGACAAAGCTAGTATCAATTGTCAAAAGAAATTTCCTGAGGTAATTATATATGTTATTATGAAATTAAATTAGCCCATTCATTTTAATTGACATATATACACATTAACAGTAACATATTTATTATTGGTTTAGGGCATTTCATCTTGTCAGCTATATTTATCGTCACCGACTTATCGCATAGTTGGCAAGGGAAAGTGCATAAACACTTTGGAAGATTTACTTCACCATAAAACCTCCTGATGGATATCTGAAAGTATTGGTTGATATTGCATTAGAGCCGAATGTGTTGCAACCGATACATGATGTTGTTTCAGAGACAACATTGTTGCGAGATGCAATAGGATTGTTTGTTGCATGGCCGTCAGACCTCATTTTCATAGATGAGGAGGTATGTTGAAAACCATTATGAATGTTTTAGTAAATCAAATGTCAATTCTGAACCATTATGAACAGCATTCTGAACCATTACGTACATTTTTTTACATGGTAATGTTAGACTCCTACAAAACCTGCATCTAGGGATAAAGGGATTTGGTGGCACAACGAATCTGTTGCATCACAAAAAGAGGTACATTGAAAGTGTTAATTCTATGATCCGAATGCAAAATCTTTCATGATTTTATACTTTACCTAACTTATATGATTTTTAGGTTCCTGCTCAAGAGTCACAACAAGTCAATAAGAAAATTAGTAACGTATCCAACAAAAAAAAGGATCTTCCAAGGACCGGATCAAAAAGAGCTTCTGTTGCTCGATTTAGGATGTGTCTTGAAACACTTGTGGGAACATCAGATTTGATGGATGGTGCCCCATTCCGTCAAATAGATATGAGGAAGGTATTTTTGGTTATTCCTAATCTCGAAACACTTGTAAAAGAGGACATGCTCATTTTCGGCATCTTGAATTAGGCATCGGTGTTATGCATTCATACATATGGTACACCGATCAATCCATTATCTAAATAGTTGAAAAATTTATTTACACATTTCAATGAAAATATTCTAATGTTTATTATGTTTTTATTTAAGGTTCTTGTATGACAAATTTATGCGCGGGAATCAATTGTCAAACAGATTCTATTTCAAGTCTTGCGCCCGTGTCAACGTACCATTAATTGTTCAGGATCCAGATTTAGTAAGAGGTCACTTAGTCGAGAGATTTATGGTCAGCAGTGCAGAAAGTTTGTATCTTTTACCGTATAATACTGGCAACGGATTAGATTTTCCTTCTAATTTCATTCTAATCTTTGTATCTTTTGTGTAGAAAATTTCTATCTAAACTTTTGTTTTATTTTACAGTGGTCACTGGTTGTTGGTTGCTATTATTCCTACAAAAGAAGTAGTGTATTATCTGAATTGATTGGATGGTGATTGGACAACATATCCGGATATGAAGAATATAGTTGATACGTAAGTGAGATTGTTCTAAATATTCGTGTGTATTTGTATATTTAATTATTTCTGTGAGATTGTTCTAAATATATGTTTTTATTTTGTTAGAGCAATACAAGTATTCGGATCAAAAGAGAAGCTCGAGTACCACAGTCTAAAGTAAACAACATTACTTGGATCAGAGTGGAGATATATTAATTTTCACAATTTTACTTATAATAGTGATGGTACTTAATAAAACAAGACAACTATATATTCTTATTTGTTTTTCTATGTAGTGTGCTCGTCAGCGTAATGGTATAGATTGCGGTTATTACGTTTTGAGGTTTATGAGAGAAATCCTTCATTTGGATCAAATAGAGATTCCAATCATGGTATGGATTTATAACTTAGGATTTATTTTAGTATTTATCGAATATTTCATATAATTTATGACTTTTAACTAAATCGTGCATATTATGTTTTATTATGTAGTACTTTGATGACTACAAGTGTGCTCATTACTCGAAAGATAAGTTGGAAGAAATCAAGGAGGAATTGTGTGAATACTTTATTGAGAAAAGAATCATATAAGGTAATGGTGTATATTAGGTAATGGTGAATACTTTAACTAAATCATGCATGGAATGTTGTATAGTTTTGGAAGTGGTATATTAGGAATCTTAGGCTTGAATTATAATGGATTATATATTTTGAATGGTTTTGAATGGTAATGGTGTATATATTTTGGAGTGGTTTTGGAGTGGTTTTGAATGGATTATATATTTTGAATGGTTTTGAATGGTTTTGGAGTGTTGTATGGTTTTGAATGGTAATGGTGTATATATTTTGGATTATAATGGATTATAATGGTATATCAAAGGCTTGAATTATACAGGTTTATGGTATTATTTCCAAAAAAATGTTTTCTAAAAAATAAGGAATAGGCAGCGCTTTTAAACAAAAAACGCTTCCTAAATTTTGATTTTTTAAAAAGTGTTTTTAAAATGCAAATTTTACGTGATGAAAAGAAAGCACTTTTTAGAAAAAGCGCTGCCTATAGAACATAATAGACAGCGCTTTCCATTAAAAGCGCTGCCTTAAAGTGAAATAAAAAATACATTAGACAACGCTTTTTCCTGAAAAACCGCTGCCTAAAGATGCCAAAAGAAAGCATAAAAGGCCTGAAAAAGCGCTGCTAAAGGTCCACTTTAGAAAGCGCTTTTCCAGAAAAAAAACGCTGCTAAAGGTCTACTTTAGAAAGCGCTACTCAAGGTGAAGCGCTGCCTAAAGTAGGCCTTTAGCAGCGCTTTTTTTGCCACTTTAGGCAGCGCTTTTAAGCACTGTTAAAGGCCAAAAAAGCGTTGTCTTTTCCCTTCCTTAGCATAGTGATTCATATTAATATATTCAAATTGCCTTTCAAAAAAAACTTTTAGCAAGTAATTCCCGTGTTGGAATCTGTTATTACTTGTGTGTGATGTGTCAGTGATTGACATAATAAAGATTGAATTTTACTATATAATTTGAATATTTTAGTGGGTATAAAAGTACTTATTACCTAAATTTCATGATGAACAATATTTTACTCAATTTGTTTCTTTTGGGATATTGTTAATTGATAAAGGAAATGAAACTAAAACCTAGTTTTGTTTCATATTGCTCTCAATAAAATCAATTGGGCGACCACACTACAAGAAAAACTATCCATTACTAGAGATTTGTGCCAAGAATTATACCCCTGGCAAAATAAATCATGTTGCCAATAGTTATATCCATCACAAGTTCATATTGCCAGGGATTAGACTCAATAAATACTTATCTAGATAAAATTCTTGGTTGATGTCCTAAACTTCTACAGGTAATATTTCTGACAGCGTTTTGTTTTTTTTTTGGTGCGTGCAATCTGACTAATTTGTGTATGCTGAAATTTTCAAAGCCAATCTTCTATCTAAAATGCTCATTATTGTTCTCAACTGTCCAATATCTGAATATAACTTTTTGATCACAACAATGCTGTGAAAAAATTCTTTCATCCTATACTGAACAAACTGGCCCATGGCCAATTTTCCAAGTTGACTGTTGGAGAAAGTCACAGTGAGGATATACAATAGTTGCTACTTTATAACTCAGAAAGCGAAATGCCTTTGACCAAATTGGTAGAGAAGCTTTACAGAAAACTTGAATTATTTATATCAGCAGTCAACAAATAATTTTCTTTTCAAGAAATTGAGGTATTCTATGTAAATCACATTTTTTTAACCCGAAAAAGTAGGGAACAAGAGAACATCATATTAATAATATGTCATTATGGTCTTTAACCTTTTAGTTTATCAGTCTAATAAAATATCTACATAATGTGGTTTTGAAACCATTCTTCATCATAAAAGTATTATCAAGATAAAAATGCTAAGTAGACGATGTGACGAACCATCCAGTTATACAGACACATTAGTTTATGAAACATTCAATGTAATGAAATGTTTCATACTCTTGAGTGAAAAGAAGAGCAAGAAATAATAGAGAGAATAAATCTCCCTTTTTTAAGGAAAATTTCAATTTATGGCTTGCTATATTTTTCTTTTTAGGATCAAATTTCTGGCATATCTTAGCTCCATATTTATTATAAAAAAAATTATTTCTTCTAATAAAGGATGCTACGTGGTAACATTTTAAATGTTTTTCATTTTGACACCTTAATTGTTTATCAGGTGTTTCCTATCTTTAGAAAGAACTGCATAAATGGAATGCAAGCGAGACTTCTAAGCTTGAGCATGCATATTGTGGTTACTAAAATGCGTTATAACTTGGTTCTCAGTTCCCTTGTCTGAAAAAGAATCCAGGTCTATTCTCTATTGCATACAGGAAGGAAATAATTCTGCAGTAAAGCTTTTGCTCCAATGTTACATGAATGGCTCTGCATTGGTTATTCAGGTAAAACCTCAATTGAGAAGTTTCGACAGGATTTGCAATATATGTTCAAAAGAAGACACTCTTTTTCATCTGAGAAAATGAAGGAAACTTGAAGGTTTTCATTCTTAAATTCTGACAAGTAGCCACATAAAAGTTGTGGCAAGAATTGTCTGTCCCATTCATCATCTTCTGTAGCAAAAAATGTGAACAAATTTGAGACATCATACTCCACAGGAATTAATTTGCACATATTTATCTGACACTGCTATGAAGTTAAATCAGCATTTTAGATTTCATGCAGCAAATCCGTCTTCTATATCTCTCACGGCGAAGGTGGAATTCTTAGGAACAGCGGGGGGGGGGGGGCGGTTTATGGAACGATATAGAATTCTTATGAGCAGTGTGTACTATGCCACTGATTCTTTCATTTTTATATTGACTTATACTCTATAGTTTGCTCTCTCTTTCTCTCTATGTATATCTTTCTCCCTCTCTATATCTCTATATCACTTATTAGAAGTTCTACCACTTCTTAGTAGGCAATTCGACATAGCACAATCAAATACGACTTCGCCCAATTTGATTAGATGTTGTAGTAATAGCTGTAGTTGTGTGTAGAAAATTGAATTTAATGATATAAGGTTGATGAGACTTCAATTGCAGCCAATGCGAGAACATTGTCACTCAATGGCAGTAGGTGTATTAACTTTTGACCTTTTTGTTTGTTCCTCGGGTGAATGGATGAACAACTCTGCCGGTCAGGCTTTTTCACCACATGTTATCACCATTGGAGTTCAAGAGGTAATTATACTATTCCATTTTGTATTTTTCTTTAATCATCATTAAACCGCCATGTTTTTATTCAAAGTAGCTCGAATGGGGGTTTTCTTTGTTCCAGGGTATTGTAGAAAAGTTACTGGCATTTTCATAACTCAGAAAAAGTGCTTTATGAATCATGTCGGGAACTGGGACTGGGACTGTATCTTCTATCACTCTGCGTCAGCCTGCTTCTACGAGTATTAGTGTTGCATTTGAGGTTAGAGAACTAACACCAACTACCTCTATTACTAGCCATTTTAACATTATAAGTTTTATTAAGTTGCTGCTTTGTTGTGTTTGGTATTGGAGCAAGGATGCCAAACTGTGTGAGATTATAGCTTCTATATCTTAGCTTTTCTGATCTGCTTTACTCAACAGATGTTTATTGCTAGCTAATGGATTTTGATCTGCACAGATTCTGTGGGATAAGAAACTCAAGACAATTATTAACAACGAAAGCTTGGAGATAATCCGTATGTTTACTACTAAATTCAACGATATCGCAGAGAATCCCTCCCTGGACTTGTATCCCACTGAATTGAAAGCCCAAATTAATGAAACGAATGAGTGGACATATCATGATATAAACAATGGTGTTTATAAATGTTGATTCGCAAAGAAACAGGATCCATACATTGATGTATGTAGCTCTATCTTTAAAACTTTTAGGTGTCGATCATACTTTAACGTTTGTTTACATTCATTACGCATTTGAATGTGTGTTTATTTGGTCCTTTCTGCAGGCTGTTAGACGATTATATGAAGCTTTGGACAAATGAGAGGATATACTAAGCAAGCAACACTATATATGTGGCAACAAGCTTACCGAAGCAGGCATTCGTTTGTTTGTCACACTCATCAGATTTGACAAGGTAAAGTTTCTGCATGTATTATGCTAATTGCCTAATTTATCAAATTTCCAAGGATTGAATTCTGGTCTACTTTTAGGCTCTCAGTGGAATCAGAACTATTTATTGCGGCGCGATGTTCCGAATATTTACCATTGCATTGGTAAACTTCCAATTCACCCCAAGGTGTAGGTGTTACTTCCTCTGTTAGATCAAACCATCTAGGAACAAACTTCTGGTTCTTCGCCTCTCGGTTTCTCTTCCAGGCCCTTTGCCTCTCCTCCAAACTAAAAAGTAGACAAAATGTAAGAGAACAATCAACTCCTGTTGTCATCTTTGGTTTCTAGAAAGGGTGCATGGTAGTTAGTTACATGCTCTTTTCATGGCCGGACAGCGATAGGTCACCTTTCTCAAGGGCTAATCTATCAGGACGAAGAAGAGAATTGGACGCCAACAACTTCTTGGGAGCAGTGTCAAAGCTGTTAAACTTGTGTGCAGAATATGTGTATTGGAATTTGTCCTTTTTAGGAACCACGACAACTTTCCAAACCTGCAAAATGGAACACAGCTTGATTAAAAACTATAAGAGTTTCCGGAAAGAGAGAAGAAATCAAAGAAAATAGTGTGACACTTTCATCTTCCGAAAGTCGTACAATTTTATGTGCAACAAAAAATATAGAGCTTAAGATTTGAACTACTAACCTCTTTCAACTCAGATCCTGGAAGTGGTTCTCCTTCCGGGTCACAAACTTGATAACTCAAAGAATCATTCCATTTTATAGTTATTAGACTCTTAGGCTCTTCAGCAGCATTATACACATATCCATCCACTTCATATCGACCTGCCCAGCAAACAAACAAATGTCTGCACTATAAGCAGCACTATACATAAAAAGTAGCACTAAGAAATTTTGAAATTAATAGTTTACACATGGAGCGAAAAAATCGTAATGGAAAACCAATAAGTAAAATATTTGCACTATTACTTCGGGAAAATATAATAATAAAATCATTTCTATCATTTTAAGCAAGAAACTGTATGAACATTGAATCGCATAACATACCGAACCAGCCACATGGTTGAAAATACAGCGCGACTTTATCCACTGTCGTCAGATTTGTCAGGACCATCTCCCTTGGTGAATCAATCGTCCAAAAATCAAGTTGCTAACTTTTGTAGGTGGAGGCACCAAATCAAGGGTCACACCATCTCTTTTGAGAGTAACACATGTTCTGCATCCAGGTAATTTAAAGCGTGTTACATATGCATACAATAACTCGAAAAATACTTGCTAAGGTAATGAACTCCAACTCCTAAGGCTCTTTAGGAAATGATGTGTGCAATGATTTCAGTATTTTATCTTCTTTTTTTTAATAAACATAAAGACAGAATAAGTATTACCTTCCAACAGGATATACATCAACCAAGTTGCCAAGAAATTTAGTTTTCAGTTTTGATGTTACATCATTAGTGAAATGTTCATTTTCAGCATCCCCGACACTCATTGAAGGATGATGACTGACCTGAAGAAATTTGTTTTTATAAGTCAACACAAGTAAAATTCATACTTAATATTTTGACATCACTTTAATTCCATCTATGATGTTTTTCTTTAATGTTCATCACATGAAAATGGATTCCGGGTATCATATATTATCACTTCCTTTTTCTTATTGCCTACCCTTCTGGTTTTATTTGAATATTTCTTCAACTATAGGATTATGATTCCTATTGATAATTGATGAGATTTAACTTTCCCTTTGAATATAAGAAGGTTATGTTCTGTGGAAGACGTCTCCTACAGCTGAAGATGGTACTGATGATGGGGATCCTGAATACAATGCTCTGGTTGATGTTGCTGCATACTCTATTTGTGGTCTTTATCCTGAATGAGGGCATATATCGACACCTTGGGAGAGAGAATTCTTGCTGATAAACGAAGTCAAGGTGTTCGTGTTATCG
This sequence comes from Lathyrus tuberosus, assembly GCA_022829125.1. Taxonomy (NCBI): domain Eukaryota; kingdom Viridiplantae; phylum Streptophyta; class Magnoliopsida; order Fabales; family Fabaceae; genus Lathyrus; species Lathyrus tuberosus. Next base: position 17,162,281 of record JALAZF010000056.1, on the reverse strand, counting down.
ACCATTTCTCTTCACTCTTCACTGCTATGCGCACTGGTTCGTCCAGCCATCAAGACGTGGACACTTCGAATTTTTGTGACTTCACTTATGAAGGTCATCACCAGTTTTGATCGGCAACATCCTCCATCCTAGCATACATATCATGGGATTCATTCTATTTTTTTCCTACTTATTTCATGTATTTTCGATGCTCTGCATCCATATATAATTGTTTGATTTGTCTCTTCTTCTTGCAAGTTTGAATCAGAAGGAAAAAATGTTGTGGAGAAACTGAATGCAAACAAATTTAGGATGGTCTTTGTCACAGTGTTCTTATTTGGTTGTGTTTCAAGTTAGGCATATGATCAACTACACACATGCTTAATTATGCAGGTTGAGTTGTCATGGACTTATTTTCTATAAGATTAAAGGAGCAACATGTCATGTCATAGAATTATGTTGTTGCTGTCAGAATACAGAATATAGGTATATGTTATTTATAAATTTGAAGGCCACGATGCACCAGTCCTCTGTGTATATGTGAATGAAAGATTTTGCATTGCTTCCTGTTGTGAAAAACGATACCTTGAAACAAAATATTAACGATTTCTTTATGGGAAAGAAACACGCAAGGGTTAGGGTTAACAAGGAAAAACAAAAGGAAAACAACTAAAACCCTATTAGAGTTCACAAAAGAAGAGAAAAGAGTAAGAAGAATGGAGAATTAGTTAAATCTGTTTTACTATTCACTTTCTCAATAGGGTTCAAAGATTACAAGTGAATACCAACAATTAACCTCTCTCAAACGTAATAAGGTTTTGTCACGCCTTAGGAAGAGAGACTAGTATGCTATTTATAATAAACGTAAAATACTAAACTAATGGGCTTTTAACAATTACCCATTACAAGCTAACTAAGGGTACAAGCTAACTTAAACAATTGGATCCATAACACAAGGCCCAATTCGATCTCCTACATACTAGAACATAATTCGACTACAGCATGTAGGTCTTCGACAACAACATGTGAGCGGACTTCGACGGCATGCTAAAACTAGAATTCGATCCAATATCTCACAAATCTCCACCTTGGATCTAACTCTATATCCTCAAGAAATAACTAGTTTTCTTCATGCAACTTTATCAACTGCACACAGTGGAAAAACTTGTAACTGGGCAACGTCTTGGTGATCATATCAGCAGCATTATGATCTGTCAAAACCTTCAGCACTTGGACTTCTCCATACTCGATTACCCCTCTGACGAAATGCAGCCTCACATCAATGTGCTTAGTTCGCTCATGATAGGCCGAATTCTTCGACAGGTGTATTGCACTTTGACTATCACATTTAACAGTGATAACTGGACATTGAAGTTTCCGCTCCCTTGCAAAACCTTCAAGCCACAATGCTTCCTTTACAGCTTCAGTTAGGACAATATATTCCGCTTTAGTGGTTGATAAGGCAACAACCTTCTGAAGTGTTGCTTTCCAACTGATTGTTGTCCCAAACATAGTGAACACATATCCAGAAATAGATTTTCTAGAATCCATACAACCTGCATAATTAGAGTCGACATATCCTTTGATTGCTGCTTTACTATCTTCACCCAAGGCTCCACCATAAATTAAGACTCTATTCAGAGACCCATTTATGTACCTTAAAATCCATTTCAATGCTTACTAGTGAGCCTTTCCAGGATTCGCCATGTACCTGCTTACAAGACTTACTGCATATGCTATGTCAGGTCTAGTACAGACCATATCATATCATACATCAAAGAACCCACTATATTAGCATATATAATGCTATTCATATAAGCTCTTTCGACATCACTACTGGGACACTGATCTATACTCAACTTGAATTAAGGGTTTGTCGGAGTCACAACAGGCTTTGAATTCGACATACTATACTTTTTGAGAATCTTCCGTAGGTATGCCTCTTGAGATAAGCATAATTTCGACTGCTTTCTACCTCTTCGAATGTCAATCCCAAGAATCCTGGATGCAGCTCCCATATCCTTCATGTCGAACTCCTTATTGAGTTCAGCCTTCACCCTCATTACATCTTCGACATTGTTGTTTGCTATTAGAATATCATCCCCATAAAGCAACAAAATAACAAATGAATTACCAGGTCGAAATCTGAAGTAAACATAGCGGTCGAACTGACTTCTAATGAAACTTATGCATGCCATGAACTTGTTGAATCTCCTATTCCACTGTCGAGGAGATTGTTTTAGTCCATATAAAGATATCTTCAGTTTGCACACATAATCTTCCTTCCCCTTTTCGACATGCCCTTCAGGTTGCCTCTTCTGGATTGTTTCATCTAGATCACCATATAAGAACGCAGTCTTCACATCCATTTGTTCCAGTTCAAAGTCGAACTGTGCCACCATGGCAAGCAACATTCTAATGGACCTGTGCTTCACAACAGGAGAGAACACATCATTGAAGTCGACACCTTCTTTCTGAGTGAACCCCCTAGCAACCAACCTTGCCTTGTATCTCTTCGACGCCACTCATTCAATTCCTTCCTTAACTTTGAAAATCCATTTAAAGCTAACTAACTTGGCTCCAACAGGTTTCTTAATCAATTCCCATGTGTTTTTGCCATGAAGAGATTTCATCTCATCATCCATGGCCTTCAGCCATTCAGTCTTCTTTTGACTCCTCATAACTTCCTTATAGTCTCTAGGTTCTTCGTCAAGAACCTCACTTGCAGAGATTAAGGCATAAGCTATAAGATCTACATACCCAAGTCTCTGAGGTGCTTGATGACTCTCCTCGACCCATCTCTTGCTAGCAGGTAGTCATTATCAGTCTCCTCATCTTCGACATCATCTTCTGCTTCTCCTCGACTTCATCTGGGGTACGCAATTTAGCATCAACATGCTCTACCTCAATAGGAATCTCTCCCTGTTTCATCTCTTGGTCAGCATCATCAGTTTTCTTAAAAGCCATCTCAGCTTTATTGAAAACTACATCTCGACTGGTGATACACCTCCTGTGACCTGGCTCTAGGCACCACAGCCTATAAGCTATGACTCCTTCAGGGTATCCCATGAACATGCATTTCAGAGCTCTAGGTTCGACCTTGTCTTGCCTAATATGAGCATAGGCCACAAAGCCAAATACTCTCAGTCTGTCGAGACTAGGTGGATGTCCCGACCAAACTTCTTCAGGTGTCTTCATTCCCAAGGCAGTCTAGGGAAATCAATTTATCAGATAAGCTGCTGTCGAAACAGCCTCAGCCCAAAACACCTTCTTCAATCCAACACTAACCAACATGCATCTAACCCTTTCAAGGATTGTTCGAATGAATCTCTCAGCTAAGACATTTTGTTGAGGAGTACATGCTACAGTCTTAAGCCTTGCAATCCCAGACTCAACACAGTAACTGTCGAACGCTTCGTTGCAGAACTCAAGGCCATTGTCGGTTCTCAACCTCTTAACCTTTCTGCCAGTTTGAGTTTCGACCAGAACCTTTCAAGTTTTAAAATTCTCAAAAGTTTCATCCTTCGTCTTCTGAATGAATACCCATAACTATCTGGAATAGTCATCAACGATGGATAGAAAATACCTTGCACCTGAGTGTGAAGAATTCCTTGCAGGCCCCCAAAGATCAGCATGAAGTAATCCAGGGATCCACGTGTTCTTTGCTTGCCTTCGTTAAAATTCGCCCTACAGGATTTACCAAATACACAAGATTCACAAAACTCCAACTTTTCGACTTTGTCACCACCTAGCAGGTTCTGCTTTCCCAATTCGACCAGGCCTATTTCCCTGACATGGCCCAATCTCATGTGCCATGATTCTGTCTTCGACACAGGTTTCGTGGATGCAATATTTGTCGAACCACTTACAACCTCAGCCTCAAGGGTATATAAGCCTTATTTCTTCACGCCTCTCAAGACTTCCTTCGACCCCTTCATGACTCTTAGAACACTTTTCTCTCCTTGGAAAACATATCCCTTCCCGTCGAATTCACCAAGAGAAATCAAATTTCTCTTCAAATCAGGTACATACCTGACTTCAGTCAATAACCTTATTGACTCATCATGGAGCTTGAATCTCACATATCCAATACCTGCAATTTTGCAGGATTTGTTGTTTCCCAGCAGCACCGATCCACCATCTTGATCACATAGCTCTTCGAACAATTCTCTATTTGGAGTCATGTGCCAAGTGCAACCTGAATCCATAATCCACTCCTTTCTTAAGTCGTCGCTTGAAACTACAAGAACATCAGATGAGTCGAAGTCATCTTGAACAATGGTTGCGTTTCCATTATCCTTACCTCCATGATCTTTTAGGCGTTCAGGGCACACCTTTCTTGTGTGTCCCTCCTTCTTACAGTTATAATATCGAATACCAGATGTTTCGCCACTATAAAACTTCTGCTGACTTTTACCTTTCTTCTTGTTGAACTTACCATCCTTTCGCAAGAATTTTCCCTTAACGGCCAAACCTTCACCAACCGTCAAAGGTTTATGCTCCTTTCGTTCATTCAGGTCCTTAGAATACAAGGCTGGTTGAACTTCTTCAAAGCTCAGGGACTCCCTTCCATACAAGAGGGTTTCTTTGAAGTGAGCATGTGTTCTGGGCAAAGCACTCAACAACAACAGTGCTTGATCTTCGTCATCGATCGTCACATCAATATTTTCAAGATCAAGAATCAGCCTGTTGAACATATTTAACTGCTCAGCCAAAACTTAGTCTTCACTCATCTTGAATGAATACAAAGCTTGCTTCAGGTAGAGTCGATTCACCAGAGATTTGGTCATGTACAAACTTTCAAGTTTCAACCATAACCCCGATGCCGTAGTCTCCTTTGATACCTGTTGAAGAACCTTATCACCCAGGCTCAATGTAACGCCCCGATTTGTTTAATTGTATTTATTTATTTCATTTATGTGAATTTTGTGAAATGAGTGAATTTATTGTATTTTACCTGCTAATTGAGTTGATTGGTTAATTTTCCTGATAGGTAAAATATTTGCAATAAATTATAATTTCTTTTCAACTTTTATTTCCCTAAATATATTTCATCAGTATGTTTATGTTTTATCGCATTTTGAGAGCGTTTGGGAGATATTTGAGCTGAGGGGTATTTTGGTCTTTTTGGGGGTAGATATTTTTATAAATAGAAAGTGGAGAGAAAAAGAAAAGAAAGAAAGAGAGTATTTTAAGGTAACTCTATTAATTGATCAATTGGTATTAGAAGACAAAATATCAATTGGAGATATTTTACCCTATTGGAATTATATTATATAATAAGTATTATATATATATATATATATATATATATATATATATTGGTTAGAAAGAGAGAGAAAGGGAAAGTTAGAAAAGAAGAAAAACAGAGAGAAAGAAGAGAAGGAAAAGGGAGAAGAGGAAAAAAGAGGAAAATTGATAATAGCTTCGTTTCAAGCGCGATTAATCGGGTAAGGGTGAGAAGTTTCGATTATATCTTGCTTGTATATGTATATGTGTATGTTTTCTTGGATTGGTTTGGTTGTTTTCTCTAGTTTTTCATTTAGGTTGAAAATGGTAGAAATGATTAGAAATTGATGTTTTCACGGACGAAAGTCGGAATAAATCGCGTAGTAGAGTCGTGTGATGTTGGGTCTCGAGTTAGCGTGATCGTTTGATTGAATCAAGTTGAATTTGTAACTTTTGAGTTTTTGATATATATTGATGTTTTTGTGCAAATTGATGTGTGATCGAGTAAAATTGTTTGGATATATCTGGTAACATTGGTATAGGTTGATATTTAATCGGGTAAGGATAGGAATTAATCGGGAATGGTTATTGGTGTGTTTTCGAGTGGTTTTGAGCGAGTTTGGAATTGGAATAAACTGAGTAAATTATGTTTCAAAATATTTCAAAAATGGAAAATGTGTTGGATGGCTTTTTAATACTGAAAATATTGTAGTATGTTAAATTCTGAGATCACATCTTTTTACGGAATCGAAATCGGAGGTCCGGAAGGCTTCCGACGGTAAAAAAATGCATTTTTCTGGGTTCTGACACGGGCCGTGTCACACAACACGGGCGGCCGTGTCAAACGTGTCAATTTGCGGCCATTTGGAATTTTTGGGTGACACGGCCGTGTCACACAACACGGGCGCCCGTGTCAGTCCTGCTGTAGGTTTTCTTTCAAAATTGTTTCGATCGTAACTTTTGATCCGTAAGTCCGTTTTGACCCCCGTTCGAAGCGTTGGAAAGCTAATGAAAAGTTCCTTCTATTAAACATGGTTTGGAGGGTAAAAGATGATTTAATTAATTCTTGTTTTTGGAAAATAGTCAGGTTGTCGGGTTTTTATCGCGTATAATGTGTGCGATTGATGTGTTATCATGCTATATGCTTTTAATATGTAACGTGCAGCTTGTGGGCCGTTATATGATGTGAATATACATGATGGAATGTTGTGATGATGGTTTATGGCTTTATGGTAAATATGTGCATTGTTTTGGACGTGAATCATACAATAGTGCATTGATGCGAATGTATATAGATTGTATGTGATTGTATGAGATGAATGCATGAATATATTGTGAATATGTATGCATTTCAAGAATGTATTGAGTCATTTTGTATGTGAAGCATAATGATGTACATTCTTGTGTGGGGTGATTCTAATGAAAATCCATTGTAACGTCGTCTGCCTATGTGAGGTGTGAGCGATGATTACAAACGATTGTGTGCCTAGGTGAGGTGTGAGCAATCGGTATGTTGTGGTGATGAATTGTGGCCGAAAGGCAAATAAATGCAATGTGTTGTATTTGATTATATATGCATGTTTATAGTTGCATATATGTGTGAAGATGCATTGGTTGTCATGAGTTCTTGTGTGTCAAGCATCATGATATGCATCGTTGTGACGTCCTGAGTGACGGATTGGGTTCCAGAGGGAATCCGCTATAACGTCGTGTGCCCGCTTGTGGGGTGTGAGCGATGATTATAGACGATCGTGTGCCCGCTTGTGGGGTGTGAGCGATCGGGTCGTGTGCCCGCCTGTGGGGTGTGAGCGATCCATAAACACCGTGTGCCCGCATGTGGGGTGTGAGCGGTGGGTGAACATCATAGGCCCGACGGGGAGTTACAGTGATGTAACGAGCGATGGTTCCAACAGAGTTCCTGAGTGAAATAGTATTGAGATTTGATGGAGTCGGTACCGCATATGCATTTGCATAGAGTCGTTGTGTCGGTCTCTTTGCATCTGCATCGATTATGATTGCATTGTTTATATGTGGAAAATCATGATTTAATTGATTATGTGTGAGACATTGTGATATGCATTTGTGATAAATGTTTAGTGCATGATTAATATGCAATTGGGAATGCGGTAATTATGTGATTAAGCTTGTGATAGCATTTGTGAATTGATGCGCATTCGTGTTAAATGCATTGAATTATGAATGATATGTTTTGTGTATAAACATATGCATTATGTGTGAATATGTGATTATGTGATTATAATCTATATATGCTCTATGTGTGGGTATAGGATAATTGTGGTGAGGATTACTATGCATGTGAATTGTTATGTATTTGCATATTATTATGCAATCTTGATTTAGTTGTTATTTCTCACCCTTCTGCTGTTTTATAATGCTCTATGAGGCATTGCAGATTAGAGTTGCTGGAGGTCTTTTTGTGAAGATTAGTCCTCCGTTCTTTTGTCGGTCTTGGTGTCTGCTCTGATACGTAGCACGGGAGTCGGGGAACGATTATATATATATATATATATATATATATATATATATATATATATATATATATATATATATATATATATATATATGTATACATTGTTGATTGTATTTGGTAGTACTTTTGTATGTATAGTAGAGATTATAAAATGATTTATTTTGTAAAACAAGTTAGTTATGGATCTTTCCGCTTTATTCCATAATTGACCTTTCCTTTTGTTGGAAAAAGTTTTCCCTTTGAGAGTATTCTATTTTGTGCTATGTATCAAATTTATGAGCAGAGATTGTATTTTCTTTCTTCAAATGTGGCATCCTTATTTCTGTCGGAAAAAAAAAAAATTTTAGTTACTCTGATTTTATAATGTGTTATTTATTCGCGATGGGAAAAGGGGTGTTACATTAGTGGTATCAGAGCAGGTCGGTCCGTCCGGCCAAGTTGTTGAGTCAGTTGGTGTGACAGTTGAATACTGTCGTTGTTGTTTGTTCTTTAGTACGTGATATGTGTGTGGAAGCACTGTCAGTACTTTCTGGTTTTTCTAATCCTTTGTCTTCAGGTGTGAGAATGAGATAAGTGGGGGAGAAGTTGGTACTTCTCCAAGTTGCTTCAGGTGGAGCGTTGGCTCAGTGTGTTATGAATTGCAAGATTGTAAGTGCTCTTTGGACAGTGTGGTTCCCGATTCCGGAGGGAATGCGGAGGTAAGGTTTATGCCCACTAAGGATTTGTGCCTTAGGTAGTTTTGTGCGCAGGATGTAAGGAATGCTATTATAGTTTGGTAAAAACAGTTTATGCCCCATCATGATTGTCGGCTGTCTATTGGCAAATTGAGGAACTGATCACCCTTAATCTCTTGTTGATAGTAGACGGGAATTATGTTGGATGGAATAGGCGTGTCTTTCCGGCTTTGATAGCGTGTGCAATGAATTGTTGGAATTAAGCAAGTGATTACGGATTGCTCCGATGAGTTGATGAAGATTCTTATACTAGAAGATGAGACGGATTAGAGGTTTTTGGTATATTGGTCAAGTTGGGAAGTCATTGGGGAAGAACGATTGGGTATTGTTAAAAGTTGTTCTCAGAGAGTAGAGTGTGAACTCAAATTGGACGAAGGTAAGGATTTGAGGTTTGGAGTCTTTGGAGTTATAGAGCATTAATGGGAATTTTGAGAAAACCTTGAGGGTGGATGTACTATTTGAGAGTTCTTTTGGGATGGTTGTTGCTACACGTGGGGATTTATGGGATTTGGATTGTTAAGAGAAGAAATTGTGTATGGATTACTAGTAGTTGATTAAGGTAACGATTGAGAACAAGCCCACTTTTATGAACAGATGACTAGAATGGTTTGGTTAAGTTCGTTTGCTTGAATTTGGATAAGTTCGTAGTGGTTTTAATTGAGGATATTCTGATCTATTATAAACTCAGAGGAAGAACAGGTAGAATGTTTGAGAATTGACTTGCAAAGGGTAAGTCGTTTGCTTTGGATGTTCATTGTGAGGAAAGTTCGAGAGAGATGAAGTAGGATTTGTCTACGGCTTCAGTTTTGTTTCTGTGTGATCCTAATAAATCGATTGTGAGGTATAGAGATGTGTCTCTGATGAGTTAGTCTGTTTGTTAATGCAAGAGGGTAAAGTCGTGGCTTATGCTTTACGACAATTGAGGAGTCATAAAATGATCTATACTATTATGGATTTGGAATTGGTTGCGGTCGTATTGTGTTGGGATATTTGGAGGTATTATCCTTATGGTTCTAGGCTCGAAGTGTTTTGAAATCGCAAGAGTTTAAAGTACTTGGTTGGTTTGAAGGAATAGAGTATGAGACAATGAGGATGGTTAGAATTTGTGATGAGTTATGACTTTAATTGGAATTCGTGACGAGTTATGAATTTGGCTTGGATTATCCTTCGGAAAAAGCTGATGTGGTGCCTAAAGGGTTAAGTCGAAAGTTGTTATGCATGTCTGTTTTGATGGTCAGAGAATTAGAATTATTTGAGCAGTTCCGAGGCTTGTGTCTGGTGTGTGAGATAACACAGGAGAGTGTGAGGTTGGAAATATTAACAGGGAACAGTGATTTTTGGTGAATAAGAGAAAGAGTTAGACTTTGGACGTGAAATTGGTAGTTTTGATGGTTACGAGTAATCAGAGTGTGCAACGGAAGCGTGAAGTGGCATGAGTCGTATATGCGTGTGGGACTGGTAAGAGTTCATAGGTTGAACATTGGAAACATGTAGGAGTGTTGAGACCATTGAACGTTTCAGGATGGAAGTGACATGTGAAAGGTTTGAATATTATTCATGGACTACTATATAGATGGATGTTCTGGTTATATGTTCGATTGGGAATCGTAGCATTGTTGTAATAATGTTGTGTGATAAGGATGTTGGTATTATGGTTGTGTGGAGGTTGTTTAATCGATGTTGTTAAGTCGTGGGACTTAGGTTCTTGCCTTTGTTGTTGCCTCGTTCCATGGTGCTGGTTTGAGTGCGTGTGGTTAATCCTTATGTGGGAGTTTGGCAACATGGTTTTCTTTGAGTCGTGAGTTAGTCGTCAAGTGCATTGTATGGGCTTTACATCTTGTCGTTGTAGTTGTCGTTGTGTAGTGTTGTTGTAGTAGTTGTTGTTATCAGGGTGGTTTGTCAGTTTGTGTTATTCGTGGTGTGCTTTAGTTGGCATGTTGGTTCGTTGGTCGGATGCGAGAGTCGTATTCCGAGTTGTTCGTCTCAGTTATATTTTCGAGGACGAAAATGTCTAAGTGGGGGAGAGTTGTAACGCCCCGATTTGTTTAATTGTATTTATTTATTTCATTTATGTGAATTTTGTGAAATGAGTGAATTTATTGTATTTTACCTGCTAATTGAGTTGATTGGTTAATTTTCCTGATAGGTAAAATATTTACAATAAATTATAATTTCTTTTCAACTTTTATTTCCCTAAATATATTTCATCGGTATGTTTATGTTTTATCGCATTTTGAGAGCGTTTGGGAGATATTTGAGCTGAGGGGTATTTTGGTCTTTTTGGGGGTAGATATTTTTATAAATAGAAAGTGGAGAGAAAAAGAAAAGAAAGAAAGAGAGTATTTTAAGGTAACTCTATTAATTGATCAATTGGTATTAGAAGACAAAATATCAATTGGAGATATTTTACCCTATTGGAATTATATTATATAATAAGTATTATATATATATATATATATATATATATATATATATATATATATATATATATATATATATATTGGTTAGAAAGAGAGAGAAAGGGAAAGTTAGAAAAGAAGAAAAACAGAGAGAAAGAAGAGAAGGAAAAGGGAGAAGAGGAAAAAAGAGGAAAATTGATAATAGCTTCGTTTCAAGCGCGATTAATCGGGTAAAGGTGAGAAGTTTCGATTATATCTTGCTTGTATATGTATATGTGTATGTTTTCTTGGATTGGTTTGGTTGTTTTCTCTAGTTTTTCATTTAGGTTGAAAATGGTAGAAATGATTAGAAATTGATGTTTTCACGGACGAAAGTCGGAATAAATCGCGTAGTAGAGTCGTGTGATGTTGGGTCTCGAGTTAGCGTGATCGTTTGATTGAATCAAGTTGAATTTGTAACTTTTGAGTTTTTGATATATATTGATGTTTTTGTGCAAATTGATGTGTGATCGAGTAAAAGTGTTTGGATATGTCTGGTAACATTGGTATAGGTTGATATTTAATCGGGTAAGGATAGGAATTAATCGGGAATGGTTATTGGTGTGTTTTCGAGTGGTTTTGAGCGAGTTTGGAATTGGAATAAACTGAGTAAATTATGTTTCAAAATATTTCAAAAATGGAAAATGTGTTGGATGGCTTTTTAATACTGAAAATATTGTAGTATGTTAAATTCTGAGATCACATCTTTTTACGGAATCGAAATCGGAGGTCCGGAAGGCTTCCGACGGTTAAAAAATGCATTTTTCTGGGTTCTGACACGGGCCGAGTCACACAACACGGGCGGCCGTGTCAAACGTGTCAATTTGCGGCCATTTGGAATTTTTGGGTGACACGGCCGTGTCACACAACACGGGCGCCCGTGTCAGCCCTGCTGTAGGTTTTCTTTCAAAATTGTTTCGATCGTAACTTTTGATCCGTAAGTCCGTTTTGACCCCCGTTCGAAGCGTTGGAAAGCTAATGAAAAGTTCCTTCTATTAAACATGGTTTGGAGGGTAAAAGATGATTTAATTAATTCTTGTTTTTGGAAAATAGTCGGGTTGTCGGGTTTTTATCGCGTATAATGTGTGTGATTAATGTGTTATCATGCTATATGCTTTTAATATGTAACGTGCAGCTTATGGGCCGTTATATGATGTGAATATACATGATGGAATGTTGTGATGATGGTTTATGGCTTTATGGTAAATATGTGCATTGTTTTGGATGTGAATCATACAATAGTGCATTGATGCGAATGTATATAGATTGTATGTGATTGTATGAGATGAATGCATGAATATATTGTGAATATGTATGCATTTCAAGAATGTCTTGAGTCATTTTGTATGTGAAGCATAATGATGTACATTCATGTGTGGGGTGATTCTAATGAAAATCCATTGTAACGTCGTCTGCCTATGTGAGGTGTGAGCGATGATTACAAACGATTGTGTGCCTAGGTGAGGTGTGAGCAATCGGTATGTTGTGGTGATGAATTGTGGCCGAAAGGCAAATAAATGCAATGTGTTGTATTTGATTATATATGCATGTTTATAGTTGCATATATGTGTGAAGATGCATTGGTTGTCATGAGTTCTTGTGTGTCAAGCATCATGATATGCATCGTTGTGACGTCCTGAGTGACGGATTGGGTTCCAGAGGGAATCCGCTATAACGTCGTGTGCCCGCTTGTGGGGTGTGAGCGATGATTATAGACGATCGTGTGCCCGCTTGTGGGGTGTGAGCGATCGGGTCGTGTGCCCGCCTGTGGGGTGTGAGCGATTCATAAACACCGTGTGCCCGCATGTGGGGTGTGAGCGGTGGGTGAACATCATAGGCCCGACGGGGAGTTACAGTGATGTAACGAGCGATGGTTCCAACAGAGTTCCTGAGTGAACTAGTATTGAGATTTGATGGAGTCGGTACCGCATATGCATTTGCATAGAGTCGTTGTGTCGGTCTCTTTGCATCTGCATCGATTATGATTGCATTGTTTATATGTGGAAAATCATGATTTAATTGATTATGTGTGAGACATTGTGATATGCATTTGTGATAAATGTATAGTGCATGATTAATATGCAATTGGGAATGCGGTAATTATGTGATTAAGCTTGTGATAGCATTTGTGAATTGATGCGCATTCGTGTTAAATGCATTGAATTATGAATGATATGTTTTGTGTATAAACATATGCATTATGTGTGAATATGTGATTATGTGATTATAATCTATATATGCTCTATGTGTGGGTATAGGATAATTGTGGTGAGGATTACTATGCATGTGAATTGTTATGTATTTGCATATTATTATGCAATCTTGATTTAGTTGTTATTTCTCACCCTTCTGCTGTTTTATAATGCTCTATGAGGCATTGCAGATTAGAGTTGCTGGAGGTCTTTTTGTGAAGATTAGTCCTCCGTTCTTTTGTCGGTCTTGGTGTCTGCTCTGATACGTAGCACGGGAGTCGGGGAACGATTATATATATATATATATATATATATATATATATATATATATATGTATACATTGTTGATTGTATTTGGTAGTACTTTTGTATGTATAGTAGAGATTATAAAATGATTTATTTTGTAAAACAAGTTAGTTATGGATCTTTCCGCTTTATTCCATAATTGACCTTTCCTTTTGTTGGAAAAAGTTTTCCCTTTGAGAGTATTCTATTTTGTGCTATGTATCAAATTTATGAGCAGAGATTGTATTTTCTTTCTTCAAATGTGGCATCCTTATTTCTGTCGGAAAAAAATAAATTTTTAGTTACTCTGATTTTATAATGTGTTATTTATTCGCGATGGGAAAAAGGGTGTTACATTAGTGGTATCAGAGCAGGTCGGTCCGTCCGGCCAAGTTGTTGAGTCAGTTGGTGTGACAGTTGAATACTGTCGTTGTTGTTTGTTCTTTAGTACGTGATATGTGTGTGGAAGCACTGTCAGTACTTTCTGGTTTTTCTAATCCTTTGTCTTCAGGTGTGAGAATGAGATAAGTGGGGGAGAAGCTGGTACTTCTCCAAGTTGCTTCAGGTGGAGCGTTGGCTCAGTGTGTTATGAATTGCAAGATTGTAAGTGCTCTTTGGACAGTGTGGTTCCCGATTCCGGAGGGAATGCGGAGGTAAGGTTTATGCCCACTAAGGATTTGTGCCTTAGGTAGTTTTGTGCGCAGGATGTAAGGAATGCTATTATAGTTTGGTAAAAACAGTTTATGCCCCATCATGATTGTCGGCTGTCTATTGGCAAATTGAGGAACTGATCACCCTTAATCTCTTGTTGATAGTAGACGGGAATTATGTTGGATGGAATAGGCGTGTCTTTCCGGCTTTGATAGCGTGTGCAATGAATTGTTGGAATTAAGCAAGTGATTACGGATTGCTCCGATGAGTTGATGAAGATTCTTATACTAGAAGATGAGACGGATTAGAGGTTTTTGGTATATTGGTCAAGTTGGGAAGTCATTGGGGAAAAACGATTGGGTATTGTTAAAAGTTGTTCTCAGAGAGTAGAGTGTGAACTCAAATTGGACGAAGGTAAGGATTTGAGGTTTGGAGTCTTTGGAGTTATAGAGCATTAATGGGAATTTTGAGAAAACCTTGAGGGTGGATGTACTATTTGAGAGTTCTTTTGGGATGGTTGTTGCTACACGTGGGGATTTATGGGATTTGGATTGTTAAGAGAAGAAATTGTGTATGGATTACTAGTAGTTGATTAAGGTAACGATTGAGAACAAGTCCACTTTTATGAACAGATGACTAGAATGGTTTGGTTAAGTTCGTTTGCTTGAATTTGGATAAGTTCGTAGTGGTTTTAATTGAGGATATTCGGATCTATTATAAACTCAGAGGAAGAACAGGTAGAATGTTTGAGAATTGACTTGCAAAGGGTAAGTCGTTTGCTTTGGATGTTCATTGTGAGGAAAGTTCGAGAGAGATGAAGTAGGATTTGTCTACGGCTTCAGTTTTGTTTCTGTGTGATCCTAATAAATCGATTGTGAGGTATAGAGATGTGTCTCTGATGAGTTAGTCTGTGTGTTAATGCAAGAGGGTAAAGTCGTGGCTTATGCTTTACGACAATTGAGGAGTCATAAAATGATCTATACTATTCTGGATTTGGAATTGGTTGCGGTCGTATTGTGTTGGGATATTTGGAGGTATTATCCTTATGGTTCTAGGCTCGAAGTGTTTTGAAATCGCAAGAGTTTAAAGTACTTGGTTGGTTTGAAGGAATAGAGTATGAGACAATGAGGATGGTTAGAATTTGTGATGAGTTATGACTTTAATTGGAATTCGTGACGAGTTATGAATTTGGCTTGGATTATCCTTCGGAAAAAGCTGATGTGGTGCCTAAAGGGTTAAGTCGAAAGTTGTTATGCATGTCTGTTTTGATGGTCAGAGAATTAGAATTATTTGAGCAGTTCCGAGGCTTGTGTCTGGTGTGTGAGATAACACAGGAGAGTGTGAGGTTGGAAATATTAACAGGGAACAGTGATTTTTGGTGAATAAGAGAAAGAGTTAGACTTTGGACGTGAAATTGGTAGTTTTGATGGTTACGAGTAATCAGAGTGTGCAATGGAAGCGTGAAGTGGCATGAGTCGTATATGCGTGTGGGACTGGTAAGAGTTCATAGGTTGAACATTGGAAACATGTAGGAGTGTTGAGACCATTGAACGTTTCAGGATGGAAGTGACATGTGAAAGGTTTGAATATTATTCATGGACTACTATGTAGATGGATGTTCTGGTTATATGTTCGATTGGGAATCGTAGCATTGTTGTAATAATGTTGTGTGATAAGGATGTTGGTATTATGGTTGTGTGGAGGTTGTTTAATCGATGTTGTTAAGTCGTGGGACTTAGGTTCTTGCCTTTGTTGTTGCCTCGTTCCATGGTGCTGGTTCGAGTGCGTGTGGTTAATCCTTATGTGGGAGTTTGGCAACATGGTTTTCTTTGAGTCGTGAGTTAGTCGTCAAGTGCATTGTATGGGCTTTACATCTTGTCGTTGTAGTTGTCGTTGTGTAGTGTTGTTGTAGTAGTTGTTGTTATCAGGGTGGTTTGTCAGTTTGTGTTATTCGTGGTGTGCTTTAGTTGGCATGTTGGTTCGTTGGTCGGATGCGAGAGTCGTATTCCGAGTTGTTCGTCTCAGTTATATTTTCGAGGACGAAAATGTCTAAGTAGGGGAGAGTTGTAACGCCCCGATTTGTTTAATTGTATTTATTTATTTCATTTATGTGAATTTTGTGAAATGAGTGAATTTATTGTATTTTACCTGCTAATTGAGTTGATTGGTTAATTTTCCTGATAGGTAAAATATTTGCAATAAATTATAATTTCTTTTCAACTTTTATTTCCCTAAATATATTTCATCGGTATGTTTATGTTTTATCGCATTTTGAGAGCGTTTGGGAGATATTTGAGCTGAGGGGTATTTTGGTCTTTTTGGGGGTAGATATTTTTATAAATAGAAAGTGGAGAGAAAAAGAAAAGAAAGAAAGAGAGTATTTTAAGGTAACTCTATTAATTGATCAATTGGTATTAGAAGACAAAATATCAATTGGAAATATTTTACCCTATTGGAATTATATTATATAATAAGTATTATATATATATATATATTGGTTAGAAAGAGAGAGAAAGGGAAAGTTAGAAAAGAAGAAAAACAGAGAGAAAGAAGAGAAGGAAAAGGGAGAAGAGGAAAAAAGAGGAAAATTGATAATAGCTTCGTTTCAAGCGCGATTAATCGGGTAAAGGTGAGAAGTTTCGATTATATCTTGCTTGTATATGTATATGTGTATGTTTTCTTGGATTGGTTTGGTTGTTTTCTCTAGTTTTTCATTTAGGTTGAAAATGGTAGAAATGATTAGAAATTGATGTTTTCACGGACGAAAGTCGGAATAAATCGCGTAGTAGAGTCGTGTGATGTTGGGTCTCGAGTTAGCGTGATCGTTTGATTGAATCAAGTTGAATTTGTAACTTTTGAGTTTTTGATATATATTGATGTTTTTGTGCAAATTGATGTGTGATCGAGTAAAAGTGTTTGGATATGTCTGGTAACATTGGTATAGGTTGATATTTAATCGAGTAAGGATATGAATTAATCGGGAATGGTTATTGGTGTGTTTTCGAGTGGTTTTGAGCGAGTTTGGAATTGGAATAAACTGAGTAAATTATGTTTCAAAATATTTCAAAAATGGAAAATGTGTTGGATGGCTTTTTAATAGTGAAAATATTATAGTATGTTAAATTCTGAGATCACAGCTTTTTACGGAATCGAAATCGGAGGTCAGGAAGGCTTCCGACGGTAAAAAAATACATTTTTCTTGGTTCTGACACGGGCCGTGTCACACAACACGGGCGGCCGTGTCAGACGTGTCAATTTGCGGCCATTTGGAATTTTTGGGTGACACGGCCGTGTCACACAACACGGGCTCCCGTGTCAGCCCTGCTGTAGGTTTTCTTTCAAAATTGTTTCGATCGTAACTTTTGATCCGTAAGTCCGTTTTGACCCCCGTTCGAAGCGTTGGAAAGCTAATGAAAAGTTCCTTCTATTAAACATGGTTTGGAGGGTAAAAGATGATTTAATTAATTCTTGTTTTTGGAAAATAGTCGGGTTGTCGGGTTTTTATCGCGTATAATGTGTGCGATTGATGTGTTATCATGCTATATGCTTTTAATATGTAACGTGCAGCTTGTGGGCTATTATATGATGTGAATATACATGATGGAATGTTGTGATGATGGTTTATGGCTTTATGGTAAATATGTGCATTGTTTTGGATGTGAATCATACAATATTGCATTGATGTGAATGTATATAGATTGTATGTGATTGTATGAGATGAATGCATGAATATATTGTGAATATGTATGCATTTCAAGAATGTCTTGAGTCATTTTGTATGTGAAGCATAATGATGTACATTCTTGTGTGGGGTGATTCTAATGAAAATCCATTGTAACGTCGTCTGCCTATGTGAGGTGTGAGCGATGATTACAAACGATTGTGTGCCTAGGTGAGGTGTGAGCAATCGGTATGTTGTGGTGATGAATTGTGGCAGAAAGGCAAATAAATGCAATGTGTTGTATTTGATTATATATGCATGTTTATAGTTGCATATATGTGTGAAGATGCATTGGTTGTCATGAGTTCTTGTGTGTCAAGCATCATGATATGCATCGTTGTGACGTCCTGAGTGACGGATTGGGTTCCAGAGGGAATCTGCTAAAACGTCGTGTGCCCGCTTGTGGGGTGTGAGCGATGATTATAGACGATCGTGTGCCCGCTTGTGGGGTGTGACCGATCGGGTCGTGTGCCCGCCTGTGGGGTGTGAGCGATCCATAAACACCGTGTGCCCGCATGTAGGGTGTGAGCGGTGGGTGAACATCATAGGCCCGACGGGGAGTTACAGTGATGTAACGAGCGATGGTTCCAACAGAGTTCCTGAGTAAAATAGTATTGAGATTTGATGGAGTCGGTACCGCATATGCATTTGCATAGAGTCGTTGTGTCGGTCTCTTTGCATCTGCATCGATTATGATTGCATTGTTTATATGTGGAAAATCATGATTTAATTGATTATGTGTGAGACATTGTGATATGCATTTGTGATAAATGTATAGTGCATGATTAATATGCAATTGGGAATGCGGTAATTATGTGATTGAGCTTGTGATAGCATTTGTGAATTGATGCGCATTCGTGTTAAATGCATTGAATTATGAATGATATGTTTTGTGTATAAACATATGCATTATGTGTGAATATGTGATTATGTGATTATAATCTATATATGCTCTATGTGTGGGTATAGGATAATTGTGGTGAGGATTACTATGCATGTGAATTGTTATGTATTTGCATATTATTATGCAATCTTGATTTAGTTGTTATTTCTCACCCTTCTGTTGTTTTATAATGCTCTATGAGGCATTGCAGATTAGAGTTGCTGGAGGTCTTTTTGTGAAGATTAGTCCTCCGTTCTTTTGTCGGTCTTGGTGTCTGCTCTGATACGTAGCACGGGAGTCGGGGAACGATTATATATATATGTATATATATATATATATGTATACATTGTTGATTGTATTTGGTAGTACTTTTGTCTGTATAGTAGAGATTCTAAAATGATTTATTTTGTAAAACAAGTTAGTTATGGATCTTTCCGCTTTATTCCATAATTGACCTTTCCTTTTGTTGGAAAAAGTTTCCCCTTTGAGAGTATTCTATTTTGTGCTATGTGTCAAATTTATGAGCAGAGATTGTATTTTCTTTCTTCAAATGTGGCATCCTTATTTCTGTCGGAAAAAAATAAATTTTTAGTTACTCTGATTTTATAATGTGTTATTTATTCGCGATGGGAAAAGGGGTGTTACACTCAACAATATTGCGCAGTGGGCTTTCTCTATCATGGCCATCTTTTCTTTTACCGTTAACGCAGCATCCATGGCTGCCTCTCCCTTCAACCCTTCCAAACAACCCTGTTGAACCAATATGGCTTTCATCTTCAAGCGCCACAGACCAAAATCCTTCACTCCGATGAACTTTTCAATCTCATACTTTGTTGAAGGCATCTTCTCCACGCTCACCCCACCAATTTGTTGTGAAAAACGATACCTTGAAACAAAATATTAACGGTTTCTTTATGGGCAAGAAACACGCAAGGGTTAGGGTTAACAAGGAAAAACAAAGGGAAAACAACTGAAACCCTATTAGGGTTCACAAAGGAAGAGAAAAGAGTAAGAAGAATAGAGAATTGGTTAAATCTATTTTACTATTCACTTTCTCAATAGGGTTCAAAGATTACAAGTGAATACCAATAATTAACCTCTCTCAACCTAATAAGGTTTTGTCATGCCTTAGGAAGAGAGACTAGTATGCTATTTATAATAAACCTAACATACTAAACTAATGAGTTTTTTAACAATTACCCATTACAAGCTAACTTAGGGTACAAGCTAACTTAAACAATTGGATCCATAACACAAGGCCCAATTCGATCTCATACATACTAGAACACAATTCGACTACAGCATGTAGGTCTTCGACAACAGCATGTGAACGGACTTCGACGGCATGCTAAAACTAGAGTTCGATCCAATATCTCACACTTCCCTTAATTGTAGTTTAAAATTTAAATTAAATTTTATGTATGTAAGTCAGTTATGGCCATTTGAAGTGTTTGATCTTTGACTCAACATTGATCTGTTTCTGTGGTGTCCTGCCTAAGTTACATGTTTCAGTTGTGTAGAATATTTTAATAGGTGGAATGTTATTTAATATGTATATATTACATTGGAGAACAAATTATAATGTACTACAACTAGATTTGTTCCAACCTTCATTAGAGGAAAACTATATTTGAATCTTCTGATTATTTGTTCTTTGTTATTTTTCTTTGAATCCTCTCTGCCCAAGCTAAATAGGAAACAATGTGTTTTGACAATTTTTAGCAATAGATTTTGAATATTAACATGAAATTGTAGTAAGTAATGCGAGATAAATTTAGCCCAATAGATAATTTTATTGAATTCTAAACAGATTGGATTTTGATTAATTATTAGTTTTTAAAACTAAAATTTTTAAAGTATATTTGAATCTAATGAACAAAAATGAAATGAAATAATAACATAATTAATTAAATTTGTAAATAATAGATTTAGTGGAATGGAATATAATGAAATTTATTATATCCCATTCAATCAAATCTCACTATTAGAATAGGAAACTTATTAGGAAAATTCTATGGTGAAGTCACTAAAATGGCTTCTTTGGTGAAGTCACATTCCGCCCAATCAGAATTATGCCCTAAGCCATAAAATGCCACATAGGACTGTATCATAAATGCCTCCTACAATGGTAATTTTATAGTTATAATTTTGCAGTTAAGTCCCTAACATATTACTATTGTTTTTAAATTTTAATATTTATAATAAAAATCAATTAAAACAACATTACACACACGATTGTTAACAACCTGGAATTTATCTTCCTCACTTCATCAACACCATATTCAGCTTTCATATTCGTCCGCCATTTTTTAACAACCTGAAGTTCATCTTTTCGTATTTTCTGCAGAGGAACATTAACAAAACATTCATCGTGACCTAAAATTCATCTTCCTCACTTCATCAACACCATATTCGGTTTCCATATTCGTCCGCCATTTTTGTCCCATTTAATCGCTCATCAAACATAACACGACCAAAAATCTGATTGTGTTCGTATTGAGCACATTGTTGCTAAGGTAAATCCGAAAATGTTTGTTATATTTACTGATTTCAAATAAAGTATAAATAGGGGTGTTAAATTCAATTTCAAATTGGAAATTAGGGTTTATGCTTGAATTTGTATTGGGGCTGTTTTGATAAGATGTTATGTGAATTAAGTTGTTAATGTTTTAGGACAGAAGCCCAATGTTTAGAGCTGAGTTTGATATGTTTACAGTTGTATTGAATTGAATGAGTTGATTTTAGAGTTATTTGATATAGCTGAGTTTGATATGTTTAGAGTTGTTTTGAATTAAATGAGTTAAGTTTCAGTCATTTTATATGTTCAGAGTTGAGTTGCGGAGTGAGTTATTTGATATGTTTAACTCATATAAAATAAACCTACAAATATGCAAAAGGATTAACATACAAAATTTGTAATAAACCTGTTTTCATTTCAACTTGCCTGGTATTTCTTGCTGGTATGACTATGTGAACCTATTGTGGCGATGCACGCTACCAGCAACATAGTTAGCTTGATTATGGTTATTGTTGTCATTCCTTGCTTGATTGTTGTTTTATGCCATTTCTTCTGATTTTGTAGAAACATAGGCTTCTTCTTGTTGTGATTTTATTTTGGCAAGTTGATTTTTTTTCTTTTACTTTTGCTTTTGAACGCAGTCCATTCAATTTCAGGATCAAATTGCAATTGATTTCAAGAACTTTTCCTTGCATAAAAAGATTTATCAGTCTAAAATGATACTTAGTAGCATGATAAAAATAAAGAGATTTTCACAGATATAAACAATTATAAACATATATGAATAAAGATACTTAAAATGATAAAAAATTATCGCAATGTGTTCAATTTCTAAACGTCAGTTCCCGACAAAGACGTCATTTTGTTAGTAGAACAAAAGTGAATATTTTGTTTGATTGTTTGATAACTAAGTTAAAAATAACAACGAACAAAAATAAGATTTAATAGATTGAACTGAGACCGTCCAAGTTAGATTTCATTATCATATCCTTGTGTATTTTCTTAATCAATTATGTATATTCTTAGCCATCAACTAATATCATCACCTATCGCTTCACGTCTGTTGTTTTGTCTAAACAACAATGTGAAATCAGTCATATTTCCTAACAGACAATTTTTCAGCCAGTTAACCATAATGACAACATTAAGATTCGACATTATATATGAATGTTAAACCTAAATTTGTGTTAGAGTTTAACATCTAACTGATAAAATCTTTGATCTACTTAAAAACATATTTTTCAATATCAATTCAAAACCATTCTAATAAGTAGTTAATTCATAACAAGTATTAAAAATGAAGATAAACAATATTTAAGAATAACTAAAACATAAAAAACACCATGATCAAGACGAGTACAGGAATTTGTAGATAACTACGTCTAACTCCAATAAAAGAGAATTTAACTACTCTTACTCATAGTAGCTTTAAAATATTGATCGGGAAGAAAGAGATGAAAAAGCATCCACGACGATTTCTTAGTCAGAAAGAGTCTCCACCTTCGATTCTTCAATATCTATTTTGGGAATATCCCTTTCAATTCTCTCTTATTGTTAGAGAATGAGAGCTCTACTTATAGAGTTATGTTCTGGTGTCTTCACCCAACGATGTTTTTGGCTCGTCCAACGAGTTCTACTTTTCTTCACTAGTAAGTCTTGTCCAACATGTTCAAGTGGGGCTTCGACGCCTTATCTCGTTTGGTGAGCATCCCTGCTAGAAACACAAAAATTGTAGAAGTAAACATGACAACAAAAATTAGAGTATCAATATCATCAAATATACATCAAAGGAAGAAAAAACAATGAGAAGAGAACAAGATCAAATAATAAGAGAATTTCTTATCACACCACCCATGTTTCTTAGGAACCACCTGAATTTCTGGTTTTTCCCCCTGATTTCGGATATGCACATCCGAACGCACCAATTTTTTAAAAAAAAGCTGATGCGTTCCGGAAGTGTACATCCGGAAATATTCCTGATCTGCAGATTCGGAAAACAGCAGAACTTTATTTTTTTTTTAAATTAGTTTTGTTGGTTGGTCGCATATGTTAATATATTGTAGCAACTTAATATACATTCGACAACATCCATATATAAAATAAAATGATATATATACATAATAAACCTTTGTCAAAATACAGTACATACATGTAATATAAATAGAATACATCAAACAAAAAACTACTGCGTATGGCGAAGGATCTCTCCTGGCTCCCCTGCTCCTCTGCCCCTACCCGCAATCCTGGCTCGATGTCTGCGGTACTGAAGTGCCCCCCGAGCAATCTCAATAATCCTATCCACGGCAAGTCTAGCACCAGAGCCCTCAGAGAGGTGACCGTCCGCAATGGCCTGCCGCGCTATCTGCTCTATCTGATGACAGCGAGGTAGGACATCCTGAGTATGGTCCAACTGAGACTGCCGCTCCTCTAATATCTCCTGATGAGCAGATCTGGGTGGCGATCCCTCAGCAGTGGGCACCATGCATGGGTTTGAGATGGTGTAGAACCACACGAGGACAGAGAAACCTGGTCGAACTGCACGCCAACCATCCTGAGAACAGAGAAACCTCATCGAACGGGCGCGTCACACGGGGATCGGCATAGGGGTGATACAAAACGTCCTCAGCAGCCATCCGATCAAGATACACTCTGTAGGGGTCGGGCACCTGGTTCCCTCTGAGCAGGAGAAATACAACAGCATGTGGCATATCCTCAGTGTACCCGTCGACACTCCCCCCAACCAGTAATGTTGGGAAAGTGTTGTAAAATCCACGCCTGAAATGGAAAACATAACATGGGTGTCAAACATTATGATGAATATAGAAATAAAATAAATGAAAAATCACTTAGAATATTAGATTGTTACCACGTATAGCGTAACGCTGCCTGCCACAGTCTTGGATACCCAGAGGCAACCATCGGAGAGCCTAGCATAGGTGTATACCAGCGCAGCCGCCCCCAGTTGTACGTATGGATCTCTGTCTGATCCAAGAGGTACCTGAGGTAGACGACATCAACATAATAGGCGCTAGTGTCCATAAACACCTGCGTGCAGAGCAAAAATAAGTAGTAGCATCTCAGGGGACGCTGCCTGTGGATCTCCACCTCAGCTGCATCGCCTTTTTCCTGTCGTGCCTCGTCAAGCTCCTTACCAAATCTGCGTATCAGAAAGGAGAACCGAACGTGTGCGCCCCTCAACTGGGTCACCTCCGCAAGTGCCTCATCTGGGCTAGCCCCAAGCTCTACAATCAGCATCTCCATCGCGTCCACCTTCGATATCCTACTGTGAAGGAGAAGGGTGCCCGTGATCGGTAGATGTAAAAGGCACGAGATGTCATCGAGTGTGATCGTGATCTCGCCGTACGGTAGATGGAATGAGGATGTCTCAGGGTGTCATCTCTCAACAAAGGCCATCAGCATACCGTACAGGATCTGGGAATACCCAATCCTAGACAGGCCTCTAAGACCAAAGGTAGCAAGTGCAGACGTGAACCAATGATCCCCTGGCAGCATCTCAAGCATGTCTATAACCTTGCCCCCATGGTTATAGAACTTCTGGGAATCCTTCTCCTGAAAATTTCCAAATAAAACAATGTTACAAATGAAAATATTTTCAACGTAAAAAATTCTATAAATAAACCGAGAATGGTTACCTCTCCTAGCCAGACATATCTGGCAGTATGCTCAGAGTACCCCACGAGTAGGGACATATCAGACTGTCCCTCGGGGTAACCGTCCAGCTCATCGAAATCGTCATCAGCGTCAACACCCTCATGTGCTGGGTGATCACCCTCTGGAACAGGAACAGGAACAGGGGAACGAGTAGGAGCAGCTGATGGAGCTAGAGTCTCCCGACGACGCTTGCGTGCTGGCTGGGACCCTGATGAACTTCCAGTAGAAACACGATGCCTCCGAGATGTAGAATCGGCGGCTGAAGGGAGAGTGGCCTGTACATGTGATGTGGAAGTGGCCTGAACATGTGATGTGGATGGCTGTGGTGTAGGATGTCCCTCAGCTGTAGGGGCTACCCCAACTCCCTCTGCGCCGGAAGCCTCGGCTGTAGACTGCATCCGCTCATGTCGGACAGATGCGTACTGAGCTGTCCATCCATGTATGATACGATCGTCTCTGCTAGCCATCTAATCAGCAAAGCATAAACAAATAAACTAAAAAAAAACCAAGTGTCTTCTGGATGTGCACATCCGAAAATATGCAAAATATTTAACGTTGGGTGTCTTCCGGATGTGCATATCCGGAAGGACACAAAATTTTTAACATTGGGTATTTCCGGATCCGGATGTTCACATCCGGAAGCACTCAGAATATTTAACGTTACAATCTTTCTGGATCTGCACATCCGGTACGTATTTTGAAGTTCAAAATGGCAGCCATGGCTACTGTACCATGCAAAAGGGAATTTTGATGCCCTGATCGTCCGTTTGAAGCAGAAAACAAGACCTACATTGTCTCTAACCTATGTTATTCATACAACCTAACAATTTCTACACCTAAATGTCTACTCCAAATCGATTACTCGAAAATAACTCTGAAACTCTAAATTTTGAAAACTTACCGATTAAAATGAGATACGGAGGATTTGGAGTGTCTTGATCGTTGTAGAAGTTGCTCTCTGCCGAACTCGAGTGGAAAAAATAGAGATTTGTGCGATTGAAATTTTGAGAGTTTGATAGAGTTTGGAAAATGAAAAAGTGAAGAATGAGGGGGAGGAAGAAGGTCTGACGCGAGTTAATAAGAAATCCTTCTGGAAGTGCACATAAGAAATGTTTCCGGATATGCATATTCGGAACACTGGGGGCAAAAAAGAAATTTCACGTGGTGCCTAAGAAACGTGGGTGGTGTATTAAGAAACTCTCAATAATAAACACAAAAAAGATCGGCATTATACTTCCATACATGTTTTCATTAAAATTATATTACCGTAAAAATTTTAATATCAAGATTCAAATCAAATTTTGATTAACAATGTCAAATAAATAATCTCATGTTTCTGAACACGAGATATGAATTATTGATCGAGATTACAACTGAATATACACATACACCAGCACTTCACATATACTTACACAACCTCACACAATATACAACCTCCTCTTGATTGATACATAATATGAAAATTATATTATGTACCAACTGTAAAACTCATTTGTTTATAACATTACTAAGCTACACGTCAAAGATGGGCGAAGAAGGCAAGAACATGATTAAAGAATAAAGGGAAAATACAAACACAAAATGTTCCGTTTTTTTTTTCAAAACCAGTATTTAACGAAGTGCAGGCCTTTTTTTGTTTTATATGTGCATTTAACTTATAATGAAGTTTAGGCTTTACAATGTTTTAACACACAAACTCACACATTAGAGTAAAGCAAAACACATTTCAAAAGCAATGGAGTCTCAACAACTTCATGTAGTTTTTGTTCCATTTCCAACTCCTGGCCATATGATCCCCATGATAGACACAGCAAGGCTATTTGCCAAACATGGTGTTAATGTAACCATCATCAATACTCATGCCAATGCTTCAACGTTTCAAAAATCCATAGACAGTGACTTCAATTCAGGATACTCCATCAAAACTCAGCTTATTCGGTTCCTTTCAGCTGAAGTTGGTCTCCCTGATGGTGTTGACTGTTGAAAACGTCAAAGATGGAACTAACTCAGAAATTCTTGGTAAAATCGTTCAGGGAATATTGATGCTTCAAGATCAAATTGAGATTATGCTTCAAGATCTTCAACCGGATTGCATAATAACTGATATGATGTATGCTTGGACTGTTGAATCAGCTGCAAAACTAAATATTCCAAGGATTTACTTTTACAGTTCAAGCCTATTCTCCAATTGTGCAAGCTATTTTGTCAGAAAGTATAGACCTCATGATGATTTAGTTTCTGAGACACAGAAATTTACTATTCCTTGTTTGCCTCAAATCATTGAGATGACACCTTTGATGCTAGCTGATTGGATTAGGAATAAGAATTCAGCCACAGGCTCTTTTGGTGCAATTTTCTAATCGGAGAAAAGAAGCTATGGAACACTATACAATAGTTTTCATGAACTTGAAAGTGATTATGAGAAACTTCATAAAACTACAATAGGAATCAAATCTTGGACTGTAGGACCAGTTTCAACATGGATTAACAAAGATGATGAAAAGAAATCCAATAGAGGAGAGATTGGAAAAGAGGGAGAATTGTTAAATTGGCTTAATACTAAGCCAAATGAGTCTGTTTTGTATGTAAGTTTTGGAAGCCTTACTAGACTTTCTCATGAACAGATTGTGGAAATAGCTTATGGACTTGAAAATTCAAGTCATAATTTCATTTGGGTTGTTAGAGAAAATGATAAAAATGAAGACAAAGAAGGTTTCCTACAAGATTTAGAGAAAAGGATGAAGGAAAGTAACAAGGGATACATCATATGGAACTGGGCACCACAGCTTCTGATATTGGATCACCCTTCAACAGGAGGAATTGTGACTCACTGTGGTTGGAGCTCAATTCTTGAAAGCTTGAGTGTTGGTTTGCCAATGATCACTTGGCCAATGTTTGCTGAGCAATTTTACAATGAAAAGTTGCTTGTTGATGTTTTGAAGATAGGAGTTTCTGTTGGATCAAAAGTGAACAAGTTTTGGTCAAGTGTAGGTGAAGATCCATTGGTGAGAAGAGAAGAGATTGCAAATGCCGTTGAGATTTTGATGGGAAATGGTGAAGAGAGCAAGGAAACGAGGATGAGAGCAAGAAAGCTTGGTCATGCTGCCAAGAGGAGTATAGAGGAAGGTGGACATTCCAACAATAATTTGCTTCAGTTGATTGATGAGCTGAAATCATTAAAGATTGCAAGAGAACTTGAAAAAAGCAGATTAGATAACAGAATTTAAGCATTAATTGATGTTGACATTGATTTTATGTTATCTCTTTAGAAGTTGCAGATGGTGTGATTTTATTAAGTTTTTTTAATTTTGTAACATGATGAATAACATGCAACTACTTTTGAAGCAAATAATTCTCTTGTAGAAATCTGTTAAGAAAACACTCATTATCTAACTTCTTGATGAACAATATTGACTCAGTTTTTATTGCGTATTTTTAAGTAAATCATGTATCTGATAGTCTCCTTGATCAAAGCAGTGAAACTAAAACTAAGTTATGTTTCATACTACTCTTTAATTCATACTGTGGAATGTAACTTGAAATCTTAACAAATTCAACATTCAACATTCTGGTCTAGACCTTAATTAGGTTTATTTTTTGGATTGGGTTTAATATTTTAAAAGTATGGTAGAATTGTTAGCTCGTTTAAAATTCTATTTTATTTGAAAGTAACTTAGACTTATATTTTGTTGAGAATTTGTATATAATCAATTAGTATTGATTATTAATCAATTAGTCATAAGTGTAAATTATAACATTACCTATTGTGTATATCTCTTTTATCTATAAATATATATCAAGTGTGATCATATTCGACACACAGACATACAATTACAATATGGTATCTAGAGCTAGTTGACCTACTGTCTTCCACAAATTTTTTTTCGGTTTTCCGCCGAAATTATTTTTCCTGCCGTCTACGACACTGTTCCAAGCACCACCGCTCCCAAAGACTTTCCGGCGACATAATCACACCACCGGACTCGTCTTCCTCCGATTGACCGGGATCCGAAAATCCTGCCATCTTCTGCCGCCCGATGCGATCTCATGCGCCTCCCTTCCAGCAGCGCGTCCCACCGCGTCCTCCGTCATCGTTCACTCCCCCGACACCGCCTTCCCGAGCTATTCCTAGATCTGCTCTCGTTTTTTCCGTTCCAAGTCATCAAAAATCATGGGAGATACCGACTCCGGCACGTTCACTAAGGTTCCACTTATCCCGTGCAAAAAATTAACTGGAATAGCTAACTACAACATATGGGCTGGTGCTGTCAAAATGTGGTTTCACGGTCAAGGCTATGAGGATCACTTGACTACAAAATCTGATAGTATTCCTGCCGCCAAACGCGATAAGTGGAAACAAACCGACTCTTCTTTATGCACTGTGTTATGATTTTCCATAGCTACTAATCTCCAAGCACATTACCAAGCCTTTACCACTTGCTATGAGGTTTGAGAAAAGGCTAAGAAAGTCTTCTCTAATGATGTCCATAATCTTTATAGTGTCATCACCAAGCTAACTCTTTGAAATTGGAGAATATGGATATGCAAGCCTATTTGAGTAAGTTTGACGCATTAAAGGCAAACTTTACAACCCTAATGCCTTTTACAAAAGATGCTATAACATGCTGAACAACAAAGTAAGTATTTTATGATCGTGGCACTTGCCGGACTACCATCTGAACTTGATTCCGTTCGGAACCAAATTTTATCAGGTTCCAATCACTACAAAAAAACGGGAGAATTATGGCGGTTTTATTAAGAAGGTTTTAATAAACGCCATTATTAACGGTATATTGCGGCGGTTTCTGAAGACGCCAGTATTATCGGTGAATTACGACGGTTTTAACCGACTTTATTAACAATATTTTATTCACCCTATCACTACAAAAAGGGAGAATTATGGCGGTTTTAATAAACACCATTAATAACGGTATATTACGGCGGTTTCTGAAGACGCCACTATTATCAATGAATTACGACGGTTTTAACCGACTTTGTTAACAATATTTTATTCACCATATATTCCAGAAATTTGCCATGTCTTTTAAAAAAAATTTGACGCATGCTGTTCCCGATTTTTATTTTTTAAGTTTTTGGCATAATTTACATTTTACTTCCCCCCTCTTTTCTTTTATTATTTTTCTGTAAAACCATAATTTTGTACCGCTCAAAATATTTATTGGATAAGAAATTTTAAATAAAAATTAATTCCGAAACCCTATACATACCTCTCATATCTTGAGACCTAAACTTCTCTCAAATTCGGCCGTCGTCGGCACCTCTCAAATCAGACCAACACAATTCTACAATTCCACTTTCATTTCATCTACAAGCATTATACTTCTCCGTTCCAAATCACTCATCGTTCTCATTCCATCATCACTGTTCGTACACACCTCCCTCAATCATCGCTTAATCTGCCATTCTCACTTGTCGTTCTTCTTCTTGTTTCATTGTTTTTTGAGATCTCTCACAATTTTTACGATTCGTCATCGTCTTCACAACCACCTTCAGTGATAATTAGTTAGGTTAGATGTTTTTGTCTAGTTTGTTTATGATTTTTCATTTGCGTTTACCTTCAGTGTGATAGTGATGTAAATTTTTGTACTTGTGTGTGGTTTGTTTCAAATTTCACTTCTACATTTAGGTTAGGTAATATAGAGTTAGGGTTCAATGTTTTTGTGTTTTTTGTTTTCAATTTTTCATATGAATATAATGTTTGTGTGTTTTTTGTATGTTAATTTTGCAGATTGGAGGATAGATTCAAAGAGTATACTTATCATCACTCTTGTTCCTGATTTTTCTCAATTCTAATGAAGAAATTTCAACACAAACTGGATATATTAACTTTTAAATATTGAAGGTAACACCCGCTCACTTTTACTCTGCAGTGAATTGATGGTTTGGGGTGATGTTCTCATCATCTTGTAATTATTAAAGGTAAAACTCTTCCCTGGCCATGTGAGAAAACATAACTTAACTAGTAATTTACTTCAATTGTTCTATGTGTTATTTATTAAATAACTTGTTGACACTGGCTATTGATTAAGCATTAGTTAGGCACTTAGCATTCAACTATTTTAATCCTAAGTACTTTCATCTAATTTAGAAAGTGGAGCTTTGAAAAAACATTATATGACTAGTAAGTTATAAGTTTTGCCTATAAAAGGTTTGCACTAATTTATTTTTAGATATCGTCATAGAGGGTCTTTGTTTGCAAGCTGGATCTTTTTTAATAGTTTTTTGTTTAGACTACCTCCATAACCTGTATTTCACATATAGGGAGTGATATATTCTTATGATGGAAAATTGTTAATTGATTTCATGTGCAAACAACACAAATAAAAGGATGAAATTATTTGTGTGATTGATATTCACTTCTGGATTGAAAGCGTTTAATTAGTCTACATACACTATTACATATTATCTTCCATAGGTTTGCATTGTTATGAACATGTTTCAATTATTTTAATACTTATATTGCTGCTGTATGAATCTTGAGTTTCGACCAGAACCTTTCAACTTTTGAAATTCTCAAAAGTTTCATCCTTCGTCTTCTGAATGAATACCCATAACTTTCTGGAATATTCATCAACGATGGATAGAAAATACCTTGCACCTGAGTGTGAAGGATTCCTTGCAGGCCCCCAAAGATCAACATGAATGTAATCCGGGGATCCATGTGTTCCTTGCTCTCCTTTGTTAAAATTCGCCCTGCAGGATTTACCAAATACACAAGGTTCACAAAACTCCAACTTTTTGACTTTGTCACCACCTAGCAGGTTCTGCTTCCCCAATTCGACCAGGCCTCTTTCGATGATATGGCCCAATCTCATGTGCCATAATTCTGTCTTCGACACAGGTTTCGTGGATGTAATATTTGTCGAACCACTTACAACCTCAGCCTCAAGACTTCCTTCGACCACTTCATGACTCTTAGGACACTTTTCTCTCCTTGGAAAACACATCCCTTCCTGTTGAATTCACCAAGAGAAATCAAATTTCTCTTCAAATTAGGTGCATAACTGACTTCAGTCAATAACCTTATTGACTCATCATGGAGCTTGAATCTCACAGATCCAATACCTGCAATTTTGCAGGATTTGTGGTTTCCCAGCAGCACCGATCCACCATCTTGATCACATAGCTCCTCGAATAATTCTCTATTTGGAGTCATGTGCCAAGTGCAACCTGAATCCATAATCCACTCCTTTCTTGAGTCGCCGCTTGAAACTAAAAGGACATCAGATGAGTGGAAGTCATCTTGAACAATGGTTGTGTTGCCATTATCCTTACCTCCATGATCTTTTAGGCGTTCAGGGCACACCTTTCTTGTGTGACCCTCCTTCTTACAGTGATAATATCGAATACCAGATGTTTCACCACTATAAGACTTCTGCTGACTTTTACATTTCTTCTTGTCGAACTTACCATCCTTTCGCAAGAATTTTCCCTTAAGGGACAAACCTTCACCAACCGTCGAAGGTTTATGCTCCTTTCGTTCGTTCAGGTCCTTAGAATACAAAGCTGGTTGAACTTCTTCAAATCTCAAGGACTCCCTTCCATACAAGAGAGTTTCTTTGAAGTGAGCATGTGTTCTAGGCAAAGCACACAACAACAATAGTGCTTGATCTTCGTCATCGATCTTCACATTAATATTTTCAAGATCAAGAATCAGCTTGTTGAACATATCCAACTGCTCAGCCAAAACTTTGTCTTCACCCATCTTGAATGAATACAAAGCTTGCTTCAGGTAGAGTTGATTCACAAGAGATTTGGTCACGTACAAACTTTCAAGTTTCAACCATAACCCCGATGTCGTAGTCTCCTTTGATACCTGTCGAAGAACCTTATCACCAAGGCTCAACAATATTGCGTTGTGGGCTTTCTCTATCTTGGCCATCTTTTCTTTTACCGTTAATGCAACATCCATGGCTGCCTCTCCCTTCAACGCTTCCAAACAACCCTGTTGAACCAGTAGGGCTTTCATCTTCAAGCGCCAGAGACCGAAATCGTTCACTCTGGTGAACTTTTCAATCTCATACTTTGTTGAAGGCATCTTCTCCACGCTCACCGCACCAATTTGTTGTGAAAAACGATACCTTGAAACAAAATATTAACGGTTTCTTTATGGGCAAGAAACACTCAAGGGTTAGGGTTAACAAGGAAAAACAAAGGGAAAACAACTGAAACCCTATTAGGGTCCACAAAGGAAGAGAAAAGAGTAAGAAGAATAGAAAATTGGTTAAATCTGTTTTACTATTCACTTTCTCAATAGGGTTCAAAGATTACAAGTGAATACCAACAATTAACCTCTCTCAACCTAATAAGGTTTTGTCACGCCTTAGAAAGAGACACTAGTATGCTATTTATAATAAACCTAACATACTAAACTAATGGGATTTTTAACAATTACCCATTACAAGCTAACTTAGGATACAAGCTAACTTAAATAATTGGATCCATAACACAAGGCCCAATTCGATCTCCTATATACTAGAACACAATTCGACTACAGCATATAGGTCTTCGACAACAGCATGTGAGCGGACTTCGACAGCATGCTAAAACTAGAATTCGATCCAATATCTCACACTTCCCTTAATTGTAGTTTAAAATTTAAATTAAATTTTATGTATGTAAGTCAGTTATGGCCATTTGAAGTTTTTGATCTTTGACTCAACATTGATCTGTTTCAGTGGTGTCCTGCCTAAGTTACATGTTTCATTTGTGTAGAATGTTTTAATAGGTGGAATGTAATTTAATATGTATATCTTACATTGGAGAACAAATTATAATGTACTACAACTAGATCTGTTCCAACCTTCATTAGAGGAAAACTATATTTGAATCTTCTGATTGTTTGTTCTTTGTTATTTTTCTTTGAATCCTCTCTGCCCAAGCTAAATAGGAAACAATGTGTTTTACAATATTTAGCAATAGATTTTGAATATTAACATGAAATTGTAGTAAGTAATGCGAGATAAATTTAGCCCAATAGATAATTTTATTGAATTCTAAACAGATTGAACTTTAATTAATTATTAGTTTTTAAAACTAAATTTTTGAAAGTATATTTGAATCTAATGAACAAAAATGAAATGAAATAATAACACAATTAATTAAATTTTTAAATAATAGATTTAGTGGAATGGAATATAATGAAATTTAGTATATCACATTCAATCAAATCTCACTATTAGAATAGGAAACTCATTATTGGGTTGACAATTTGTTATTAAAATTTGAAAAGCTGGTCAAATTAAACACATTTCCTTAGTTGAAAAAGGTATTGATGATCGACTAATGTGGATGGACATTATTATTTACTAATGTTTGTTTATTATGTGGAGAATTCTACCGTAGCAAGCACTAAGCACCTTTCTATAGAGACATCTAGAATGTACTGTAGAGGCATTTGGATATATCTCTTTGGCCTGATTTAACGGGAACAAGAAATTATTGATCAAAATATTAAATATTAATCGAAACATGAAATTACTAATTAAAATATTGAATATTAACGGGGACATGAAGTTACTAATCAAAATATTGAATATTAACGCCAACATGAAGTTACTGATCAAAATATTGAATATTAACGGGAACATGAAGGTACTGATCAAAATTTTGAATATTAATGGGAACATGGATTTACTAATCAAAATATTAAATATTAATTGAACATGAAGTTACTGATCAAAATACATTAATTTACTGATCAAATTTTTGAATATTTAATCAATGATTTGGATAACTTTATTCTTTTTTCTATGTAACATTTCAACACTAATTATTAATTAAAATTTTGTTAAGTTAATTTTTCTTCCTTATTATTTTATTTATTATAAATTTTTTATTTCTAAATTATCAATTATATCATGCACGTTTTTTTTTCTGTCTAATTTATTAATTATATCATGCACATTTTGATTCAAATATTTTTATTTATGGGAACAACTTTACTATTGATTCAAATATTTTTATAAATAGTGTCGAAACAAAAATAATATTTATGTATGGAAAAAAATACATTGTTGATTAAAATATTTTTATATACGGGAAAAAAATATTATTGTTATAAACAGGAACAACTTTACTACTGATCAAAATATTAAATAATAGAAATTTATCAACCATATTTTTCAAATATGTGAAAAGATTAAGGGAACTTATTAAAAAAGATTGAGTATATATTTTAAAATTGTATTCTCTCTTATAAAATAATTGTCTTATTTATAAAAAAGTTAAAACGACTGATTTATTTAATACAAGTTTTGATAGTTTTTATTTTTAATCATATTATTCATAATATTGTTGTTTACATTTCATATTCTACATTTATTACTATTTCAACTTAAATTTACTATCATTCTTAGTTTTCTATATCCTATTTTTATGACAGTTTACAAACAAATGCGCGTTGAAAACCATATTCCATCCAAAAACGTACCTCATGCGAAGCCACGTGTTTGTTACTAGTTAATTGATAAAGGAAATGAAACTAAAACCTAGTTTTGTTTCATATTGCTCTCAATAAAATCAGTTGGGCGACCACACACTACAAGAAAAACTATCCATTACTAGAGATTTGTGCAAGGGATTATACCCTAGCAAAATAAATCATGTTGCCAATAGTTATATCCATCACAATGCAAAATTCTAATAAAATAATACTACCTCCGTTCTTTTTTAAGTGTCATTTTTTGACTTTTTACATATACCAAGAAAGCTAACCATTATTGCTACTTTTCAAACAATAATTCTCCCTTTACCTATAATACCTTTAATTATTTATTAAATTCATTTCATTTTTTTCTCTCTCTCTCTGAAATAAATACCCTGGGGTATTTTTGACAAAAATGCAATTAATGCTATCACTACTACGAAAAACCCATTTAACGACGCCAAGTTTACAACGGATTCGTATCCCACAGTTGTAATAGGTTAAAAATTTTGCAGCTGATTTATAACGTCATATTTAACGACGGTCGTATTAAAAAACCGTTGTAATACATGGTGTGTAACAAGCTTCGATTCCCAACAACTACATTTTTTTCCATATTTTTACATTTTAAACACGCTTGTATTAAAATACTGTTGTAATACATGATGTGTAACAAGCTTCGATTCCCAGCAACTACATTTTTTCCATATTTTTAGATTTTAAACATATATTTTATTTCTTTTGTTAGTGTTACGGGGATTTAACCTCAAAACTCAAAATTCATCTTTGTTTTTCTATTTTTAAGTGCAAGAGAATATATAAAAATAAAAGAAAACTTCTTTAAAAATAAAAGTGAAAGAGATGAGTACATATAAAAGAAAACTTTATTAAGATTCCAGATAAGAATAGTACATTGATAATTATATATTACATATATTTATCAATGTCAGAGCCCATAGCTGCAAATGCATCTTCATAATCCAGGACTCTCTCATCAATTCCCTCATCGGAATCATAATAAACAGTCATCCTTTTCGTCGTTTTCTTTTTCTTCTTCAGCTTCTTGATCTTCTTCTTCTTCTTCTTCTCCTTCCTTATCCTTAACGCATCCCTGACGTTGGCCGCTGGTTGGACCTCCTCATTTGGCGGCTGACGTTGTTCATTTGTGCCCTCATTGGTGATGTTTCTAGCATTCTCATTTATAGAACTCATTGTTACGAAGAATATATTATGAAGAAATGTAAAATTGTCTATTTATAGATGAGGTTGAAGATGAAAAGTCTGATAGTTTAATGCTTGCAATGATGATAACTTGTAAATGGTTGATATTCTGGAACGATATTTTTTGAAAAATGGAGAAAATTTTAAATCATTATTATACTTGGTCAGAGTGTTCTCTACTTCGAGAAGAGCAAGGGTTATAATATTACAACGGTTATTAATAATAACCGTAGCGATACCCCTTATACTCGGTACAAGGTTCGACTCCAGGCACCAACATTTTTCTATTTTACGTAATTATAGAAAAATGTTGTTGCCTGGAGTCGAACCTTGTACCAAGTATAAGGGGTATCGCTACGGTTAATATAACTAACCGTTGTGATATTATTAAAATAATATACATACTTATAATTACAGTTATTTTAGAAAACTGTTGTGAAATATTTACCTATATAAGGGAATTAACTTTCCCTTATTGACAGTAGCGCCGTTTCCTTCACAGCGAAACCCTAGCACCCATTTTTTTCTCTACATTTTTTGCAGCAACCTTTATCTTTTTTTAGAATCCGAGAAAAGAAATACAAGAAGTATGAAGCTTTTGATTTAAGTTTCTTCCTCCTTGTATTTCTTGCAGAATCTAATAATAGATGAACATGGTGATGATGCTGGTGGTAGCAAGCGTAATGTACATATTGTTTATGGAAAATAATGTATTCTTCTACTTCAATCTTTTTGTTAGATAGTTCCCATTATCTCGTTTGCTTTATGTTGTTTTTGTTGATTGTTCTCATTTTGTACAGATTCGACTTCAATGCTTCACAAGCAAGGTGAACTTCATTGTAATGGTACAATCCCACTTCTTAGGGTTTTCTTTCAACTTTTGCTTGTTTTGTTTTGAATATTAACTAATTTTCTTCACTGCT
Organism: Lathyrus tuberosus; assembly: GCA_022829125.1. Lineage (NCBI taxonomy): Eukaryota > Viridiplantae > Streptophyta > Magnoliopsida > Fabales > Fabaceae > Lathyrus > Lathyrus tuberosus. Next base: position 17,124,898 of record JALAZF010000056.1, on the reverse strand, counting down.
TCCCACTTCTTAGGGTTTGTTTCACATGGTGATGATGATGGTGGTACATATATATGAATTCATTCTGATAAGGTACATATATATGAATTCATTCTGATATTGTATATGAAATTTAGTTTATTATATACTATATATATTGTTTGTTTCACTATCCTTTTATTGAAAATGTAATCAGTTAAATTGATATAGAACATTAGTTTATTATATACTATGTATATTGTATATAGTTAAATTGAATACTAACTAATTTTCTTCATTGCTTCCCACTTCTTAGGGTTTATTTCACATGGTGATGATGATGGTGGTACATATATACCTGAATTCATTTTGATAAGGTACATATATATGAATTCATTCTGATATTTTATATGAAATTTAGTTTATTATATACTATGTATATTGTTTGTTTCACTATCCTTTTATTGAAAATGCAACCAGTTAAATTGATATAGAAACTTATAATCTGAAAATTAAGATGTATTTGAAAACCAACCTTTATCATGTCAATGTTTTCCAAATTGCATCCATTTCATTCAGCACATTGAATGTTCCTTAACATAAAATTTATGGTTCAATGGTCTGTTTGCTTCAATTCATCGATATCTACAATTCTACTTTACCTCATCGTTGTCACTAATCATCGTGGTTGTTAAGATCATGATTGTTATGATGATGAAATCGCGATGATTTGTGGCGATGATGAGGTATACTATAATAAAAGATATCGATGGATTGAAAGAAACCGACCATTGAACCATAAATTTTATGTTGAGGAACATAAAATGTGCGGAATGAAATGGTTGCAATTCGGAAAACAGTGGTGTGTTTAAGTTGGTTTTCAAGAACAGTTTAATTTTCAGATTATATAGTTCTTTACTAATTTTAATGGTTGTATTTCTTTAATTATGTGTATGGTAAAACAAGCAATATACATTTTTATTTAATAAACTAAGGGTACATTCCATAATGGTTGAGACTCATAACCGTTGTGATAGTTAATATATATTACAATGGTTGAAATAACTAATTGTTGCAATATAACGCGCGCTTTCCAGAATACAACAACGGTTTCTAGACCGTTGTAGAAACAGCGAACTTACAACGATAATCTACATAACAACGTCTTCGCCCGCGTCATTATATGTCATTCCCAACCGTTGTTAAATGGGTTTTTCGTAGTAGTGTATATTGAACTTTGCAAGTGACAATTAAAAAAAACAAAATATTATCTAAAAAGTGACACTTAAAAAGGAACGGAGGGAGTATAAAAAACAAAGTTATAAACCCCTCGCATGGTTGTAGGAGGGAATATGAAAATTTTGAAAAGTGATTAGCGGGGGTTTTCCCTCATAGATTTGAATTTCAAAATTCAAATTTTTACATTATGAGAGATTATCCTTTGCATACGTTAACAGAGAAAAAAAATAAGATATGTTGAGAAAGATGAAAAGTTATGTTGTCAGGGGTTGAGGGGTTATCCCTCACAACTTTTTGAATGTTGCGTTTTTCTAAGCATAACCCCTTGCAAAATTGCGTAGTTATGAACCAATGACACCACATTATATATGATTTTGAAAGATGTGTTTTACGAGGGGTTTAACCCCTTGTGAGGGTGCTATTACGCAAGTATACGGAATAAATCATAGTTTTAAAAAATATCGAACCTACGAAGAGCAATAAACAATCTTATCGTTATCTATTGATGCTATGTAAATTTAAGGCTATGAATATTTTGAATAGGGGGAAATTAAAACTAAAATTAAAACTAGAATAGATCTTAGAAACTATATCAAATAAGAGAAACCGGAATGTGGTTTCTAGTGTACCTCTGGGGCTCAATAAATCCTTGGCATATGTTATGTTATAAATAACTTTTCGGAAGAAAATATCAGTCTAAAAACATTAGTCTCACACCGTCGTGTTATTGACTCGTGTTATATTTCGAAACGACAAATGTTTTACTGTTGCTCACCCATTTACGGTCACAAAACATTTTTTGAAAACCAACAAGTCCTAATAAATCCTAAAGTGTTGTCGTAATTTTTAGAAGTTAACATCCAATTCTTACTATCTGGGACAAATCTCACACTGTCGTGCTATTGACTTGAGCCTTAGTGTTCTTGCTCACGCACAAAACTTTTTTGTTCTTAAAACTAAAAATCGAAACCAGAAAAATAACTTTATGTAAAAGTTACGCCAATTCAATTTACCGAGTCCCGTCGGAACGATGATCCTTACATATCGGACTCAATAAATTTAGCTAGACAAAACGTGCATACAATAGTGTACTAATCCTTTAATGTGAACAATTAGTACTTTTTACGGTAAAGTATATGCCTAAACAAACACTAGGAAACTTGGATGCTAAAATTCTCAAAACCTAAGCTATATGTAGTGAAATGCCTTGAAACTAAATTGCAATTCGTGGGCAGGGAAGTTAAGAAGATCATGGGAGGAGTTGGAGGAGAATTTGTTGAACAGTTGTTGAATTTCTGGATACGCACATCGTGGCGAACGCCCCATCTTGAAAAGTAGAAGGACTTGGTCAACATGCCTATGGAGAATGCCACCAATCCATGGCAAATGCTATGAGCCCATGCTTCGTCCTTTGCGGGCTTTCCTTTGTGTTTCTTGGGCTTTTTCTCCACTTTGCTCATTTTTGCGCATTTTCTCTTACATCAACCTCAACTTAGCATAAACCTGCAACACATGAATAATAACAGCATAACACCATAAAAAAGCATAAAACAGACATAAAACAGATGAAATATGTATGCGAATCGAGTCAAAAATAAATGTGTGTTTTAGTATTATCAAACTCCCCCATACTTGAACCAATGTTTGTCCTCAAGCAAATTAGCTAGCATAAAATCAATGAATTGCAGCAGCATGATCAGAAAGACATAAGGAATTAGAAAAGCTTTGAAACTACTCATACGTGACTGATGAAGATCAGTTCTGCTAGGAACGACTCGATAGGTACTAATGCAACACTAAGGGTATTGCAACAAGACAAATCACTCTCATGGACACAAGTCTCCCTCCTATGCAAACCAGTCCAATTTTGATGTTATATCTCGTGTTGAGGAGCCTGATTGTAACTTTGATATGGTTGTTATCTGTTTAATGGTCCGGCCTCTAGTGTCCATCCTTGGTTATATTTTTTTCCCCTTAGAAAGTTGTTATTCTTATACGACCCGACCTTTGTTAACTTCCTACAAAGTTGAGTTCTTCGTCTAATGGTGGGCAGAATCTTGTTGGGTGATCTCCATTGCACATCTCACAATAAGAAATTTGTCGATGCTTTGTCATTTTGTGCATTTCTTTGAGCTTTTGAGGTAGTTTTGACAATCGCTTTGCAAGTTCATACACATTTTTATTCAATAACTTGTTTTGAGCCAAGATTGCATCGTTGGCATTCAGCTCAATGATGCCAGCCTTCCTTTGTGTGGGGTTTCTATTTTATTTCCCCAGGTGATCACTTAGCACCATTATTTATATAATTGCAATTTCATCTTTGACGATTTTTGACATGAGAGATCCATCAACAATTGCATCAAGGAGGAATGTCAGCGGTTATTGTAGCCCGTTTATGAAGATATGGACTTGAGTGAGGTCGTCAAAACCATGATTTGGGCAACTACAGAGCACAAACTTGTATCACTCCCATGCTTCACATAATGTCTCTGTTTATTCTTAGGAGAACACATAAATTTTAGTCTTTTTTTCCTTAAACTTATTGTGTGGGTAAAGCCTATTAAAAAAATATTCCTCAACCATATTCCAATTGCTCATTACATATGTGGGTTGATCCAAATACCATTCTTTAGCTTTTCTGTTCAATGAGTGGGCGAATAACCACATGAATACTTCTTCTTCAACTACCTCAAGAGTTCCAAATAATTCATAGAATTTGGTAAGATGTGTGTGTGGATCTTCATGGTCCAAATCTGCAAAAGGATTAACATACAAAATTTGTAATAAACCTGTTTTCATTTCAACTTTCCTGGTATTTCTTGCTGGTATGACTATGTGAACCAGTCTTCTTGGACTATTGTGGCGATGCATGCTACCAGCAACATAGTTAGCTTGATTATGGTTATTGTTGTCATTCCTTGCTTGATTGTTGTTTTATGCCATTTCTTGTGATTTTGTAGAAACATAGGCTTCTTCTAGTTGTGATTTTATTTTGGCTAGTTGATTTTTTTTTCTTTTACTTTTGCTTTTGAACGCAGTCCGTTCAATTTCAGGATAAAATTGCAATTGATTTCAAGAACTTTTCCTCGCATAAAAAGATTTATCAGTCTAAAATGATACTTAGTAGCATGATTAAAATAAAGAGATTTTCACAGATATAAACAATTATAAACATATATGAATAAAGATACTTAAAATGATAAAAAAAATATCGCAATATGTTCAATTTCTAAACGTCAGTTCCCGACAAAGACGTCATTTTGTTAGTAGAACAAAAGTGAATATTTTGTTTGATTGTTTGATAACTAAGTTAAAAATAACATCGAACAAAAATAAGATTTAACATATTGTACTGAGACCGTCGAAGTTAGATTTCATTATCATATCCTCGTGAATTTTCTTAATCAATTATGTATATTCTTAGCCATCAACTAATATCATCACCTATTGCTTCACGTCTGTTGTTTTGTCTAAACAACAATGTGACATCAGTCATATTTCCTAAAAGACGATTTTTTAGCCAGTTAACCATAATAACAACATTAAGATTCGACATTATATGTTAATGTTAAACCTAAATTTGTGTTAGAGTTTATTATCTAACTGATAAAATCTTTGATCTTCTACTTAAAAACATATTTTTCAATATCAATTCAAAACCATTATAATAAGTAGTTAATTCATAACAAGTATTAAAAATGAAGATAAACAATATTTAAGAATAACTAGAACATAAAAAACACCATGATCAAGATGAGTACACGAATTTCTAGATAACTACATCTAACTCCAATAAAAGAGAATTTAACTACTCTTACTCATAGTAGCTTTACAATGTTGATCGGGAAGAAAGAGATGAAAAAGCATCAAACGATTTCTTAGTCAGAAAGAGTCTCCACCTTCGATTCTTCAATATCTATTTTGGGAATATCCCTTTCAATTCTCTCTTGTTGTTAGAGAATGAGAGCTCTACTTATAGAGTTATGTTCTGGTGTCTTCACCCAACGATGTTTTTGGCTCGTCCAACGAGTTCTACTTTTCTTCACTAGTAAGTCTTGTCCAACAAGTTCATGTGGGGCTTCGACGCCTTATCTCATTTGGTAAGCATCCCTGCTAGCCAAACACAAAAATTGTAGAAGTAAACATGACAACAAAAATTAGAGTATCAATATCATCAAATATACATCAAAGGAAGGAAAAAAAAAGGAGAAGAGAAAAGATCAAATAATAAACACAAAAAAGATCGGCATTATAAATCCATACATGTTTTCATTAAAGTTATATTACCGTAAAAATTTTAATATCAAGATTCAAATCAAATTTTGATTAACAATGTCAAATAAATAATCTAATGTTTCTGAACACGAGATATGAATTATGGATCGAGATTACAACTGAATATACACATACACCAGCACTTCACATATACTTACACAACCTCACACAATATACAACCTCCTCTTGATTGATACATAATATGAAATATATCTTATGTACCAACTGTAAAACTCATTTGTTTATAACATTACTAAGCTACACGTCAAAGATGGGCGAAGAACGCAAGAACATGATTAAAGAATAAAGGGAAAATACAAACACAAAATATTGCGTTTTTTTTTTTCAAAACCAGTATTTAACGAAGTGCAGGCCTTTTTTTTGTTTTATATGGGCATTTAACTTATAATGAAGTTTTGGCTTTACAATGTTTTAACACACAAACTCACACATTAGAGTAAAGCAAAACACATTTCAAAAGCAATGGAGTCTCAACAACTTCATGTAGTGTTTGTTCCATTTCCAACTCCTGGCCATATGATCCCCATGATAGACACAGCAAGGCTATTTGCCAAACATGGTGTTAATGTAACCATCATCAATACTCATGCCAATGCTTCAACGTTTCAAAAATCCATAGACAGTGACTTCAATTCAGGATACTCCATCAAAACTCAGCTTATTCGGTTCCCTTCAGCTGAAGTTGGTCTCCCTGATGGTGTTGAAAACGTCAAAGATGGAACTAACTCAGAAATTCTTGGTAAAATCGTTCAGGGAATATTGATGCTTCAAGATCAAATTGAGATTATGCTTCAAGATCTTCAGCCGGATTGCATAATAACTGATATGATGTATGCTTGGACTGTTGAATCAGCTGCAAAACTAAATATTCCAAGGATTTACTTTTACAGTTCAAGCCTATTCTCCAATTGTGCAAGCTATTTTGTCAGAAAGTATAGACCTCATGATGATTTAGTTTCTGAGACACAGAAATTTACTATTCCTTGTTTGCCTCATATCATTGAGATGACACCTTTGATGCTAGCTGATTGGATTAGGAATAAGAATTCAGCCACAGGCTCTTTTGGTGCAATTTTCGAATCGGAGAAAAGAAGCTATGGAACACTATACAATAGTTTTCATGAACTTGAAAGTGATTATGAGAAACTTCATAAAACTACAATAGGAATCAAATCTTGGACTGTAGGACCAGTTTCAACATGGATTAACAAAGATGATGAAAAGAAATCCAATGGAGGAGAGATTGGAAAAGAGGGAGAATTGTTAAATTGGCTTAATACTAAGCCAAATGAGTCTGTTTTGTATGTAAGTTTTGGAAGCCTTACTAGACTTTCTCATGAACAGATTGTGGAAATAGCTTATGGACTTGAAAATTCAAGTCATAATTTCATTTGGGTTGTTAGAGAAAATGATAAAAATGAAGACAAAGAAGGTTTCCTACAAGATTTAGAGAAAAGGATGAAGGAAAGTAACAAGGGATACATCATATGGAACTGGGCACCACAGCTTCTGATATTGGATCACCCTTCAACAGGAGGAATTGTGACTCACTGTGGTTGGAACTCAATTCTTGAAAGCTTGAGTGTTGGTTTGCCAATGATCACTTGGCCAATGTTTGCTGAGCAATTTTACAATGAAAAGTTGCTTGTTGATGTTTTGAAGATAGGAGTTTCTGTTGGATCAAAAGTGAACAAGTTTTGGTCAAGTGTAGGTGAAGATCCATTGGTGAGAAGAGAAGAGATTGCAAATGCCGTTGAGATTTTGATGGGAAGTGGTGAAGAGAGCAAGGAAACGAGGATGAGAGCAAGAAAGCTTGGTCATGCTGCCAAGAGGAGTATAGAGGAAGGTGGACATTCCAACAATAATTTGCTTCAGTTGATTGATGAGCTGAAATCATTAAAGATTGCAAGAGAACTTGAAAAAAGCAGATTAGATAACAGAATTTAAGCATTAATTGATGTTGACATTGATTTTATGTTATCTCTCTAGAAGTTGCAGATGGTGTGATTTTATTAAGTTTTTTTAATTTTGTAACATGATGAATAACATACAAGTACTTTTGAAGCAAATAATTCTCTTGTAGAAATCTGTTAAGAAAACACTCATTATCTAACTTATTGATGATGAACAATATTGACTCAATTTTTATTGCGTATTTTGAAGTAAATCATGTATCTGATATTCTTCTTGATCAAAGCAATGAAACCAAAACCAAGTTATGTTTCATACTACTCTTTGATTCATACTGTGGAATGTAACTTGAAATCTTAACAAATTCAACATTCAACATTCTGGTCTAGACCTTAATTAGGTTTATTTTTTGGATTGGGTTTAATATTTTAAAAGTCTGGTAGAATTGTTAAGCTCGTTTAAAATTCTATTTTATTTGAATATAGTAACTTGACTTATATTTAAATATTTTAATGGGCTTATTGTAATTGTATTTATTTGTCGAATATGATCACACTTGATATATATTTATAGATAAAAGAGATATACACAATAGGTATTGTTATAATTTACATTTATGAATAATTGATTAATAATCAATACTAATTGATTATATACAGATTCTCAGCACTCCCCCTCAAGCCGGATCGTATATATTGTATGATCCGAGCTTGTTACAAATATAATTCATTCGAGAACCCTTGAGAGACTTGGTAAACATATCAGCCAATTGATCTTCAGATTTGACAAATTCTGTGGTTATTTCTCCTGACAGTACCTTGTCTCTTACATAGTGACAATCTATTTCTATGTGTTTGGTCCGTTCGTGAAAAACCGGATTGGATGCAATATGAAGTGCTGCTTGATTGTCGCATATGAGTTTTGTGGCCTGAAGGTCTCCCAACCTAAGTTTTGAGAGCAAATTCTTCAGCCATGCAAGTTCCTTTGATGCTGCTGCCAAAGCACGATATTCAGCTTCAGCACTCGATAGTGCAACTGTGTTTTGTTTCTTACTCCTCCATGAGTTCATATTTCCTCCAATAAGAACACAATATCCAGAAGTGGATCTCCTATCCGACGGTGATCCTGCCCAATCTGCATCTGAATAACACTTGATTTTAGCATCACTCTTATCTTCATATAATAGACCTCTTCCTGGTGCATTCTTTATATATCTTAGAATCCGAATGACTGCATTCCAATGAGTATCACACGGAGCATTCAAGAACTGACTCACAATGCTCACTGCAAAAGTAATATCCGGTCTGGTGACGGTAAGATAATTGAGTCTACCCACTAAACATCGATATCTTCCCGGGTCTTTCAACAACTCCCCCTGACCCGGAAGAAGTTTGACGTTGGGATCCATAGGGGTATCAATCGAACGACAGTCAAGCATACCCGTTTCAGTTAGGATGTCTAATACATATTTACGTTGATTAATTGCAATGCTTGATGAGGACTGAGCAACTTCAATACCTAAGAAGTATCTGAGTGGACCCAAATCTTTTGTTTGGAAGTTTTTGAAAAGATGAATTTTGAGTTGCTGGATACCTTCCGTGTCGTCTCCAGTAATAACAATGTCATCAACATAGACCACAAGAAAGATGCGCTGACCGGTGGAGGAATGAAGGAAGAAAACAGAGTGATCTGCTTCACATCTAGTCATACCAAACTGTATCAAGGCAGAACTGAAGCGGCCAAACCAAGTACGTGGAGATTGTTTCAGCCCATAAAGAGAACGATGAAGTCGACAAATAAGTCTTGAGTTGCCAGGAATTGTAAAACCTGGAGGTTGATCCATATACACTTCCTCTTCCAATTCTCCGTGTAAAAAGTCATTTTTAATGTCCAACTGATGAAGCGACCAATGATTAATAGCAGCCATTTCAAGGAAGAGACGGACTGAACTAGTCTTGGCACGGGATAAGTGGAAACTTAGTGAACGTGCCGGAGTCGGTATCTCCCATGATTTTTGATGACTTGGAACGGAAAAACGAGAGCAGATCTAGGAATAGCTCGGGAAGGCGGTGTCGACGGAGTGAACGACGACGGAGGACGCGGTGGGACGCGCTGCTGGAAGGGAGGCGCGTGAGATCGCGTCGGGCGGCAGAAGGCGGCAGGATTTTTGGATCCTGGCCAATCGGAGGAAGACGAGTCCGGTGGTGTGATTATGTCGCCGGAAAGTCTTCGGGAGCGGTGGCGCTCGGAACAGTGCCGTAGACGGTCGGAAAAAAAAAATTCGGCAGAAAACCGAAAAAAAAAATTTGTGGAAGACAGTAGGTCAACCAGCTCTGATACCATATTGTAATTGTATTTCTGTGTCATATATGATCACACTTGATATATATTTATAGATAAAAGAGATATACACAATATGTAATGTTATAATTTACACTTATGACTAATTGATTAATAATCAATACTAATTGATTATATACAGATTCTCAACAGGGTTAAAAGACTAATGAGACTAAAAAGTTGTTTGAGTTGACCTATCTAAGTTTACCTAGTGAGATAAGTTTAGTGAGACAAAAATATGACGACGATAACAACAACGAAAACAACAATCAAGTCTTATCCCACTAAATGAGGTCGATTATACGGATCAAATTCTGTCATAATGTTCTATCCAAGACCATGTTTCTATCCAGTTTGTTAATCTCTAGGCCTTTCTTAATAGTTTCTCTTATAATTTTTTTAGGTTTTCATCTACCTCTAGTTGTTTGACTCCTCTCCATCAGATATATTCGCCTTACAACAAAATCTACAATCCTTATCTCTACATGCTTAAGTCACTTAAGTCTATTTTCCATAATCTTTTCTTACTATAGGTGTTACCTAAACACACTCTCTAATATTGTCATTTCCCTCCCCCTTTAGCAATATTGTGTCACATAGAACCTCTGAGGCCTGATACAAAGAACTTATTATTTTATCTAACAAAAAATTGTATGGACAACCCAATTTGTTATAAAAAGTGGATAAACTTGAAATACAACATATGTGTGAACATTAGAACTATGTCTTTTCCAAATACAAGTTAAAATGTCATAAGAAAAATCATATAATAAATATTTTTAACAACATCGGGTTTGATGAGCGAGCATGAGACTCGACTAGCAAAATCAGGATAGTGAGCAAAGTATACATTCTAGGACATTTTTGTTAGGCAAAGATACAAGCTTGTTGAAAGAAGGCGATTCAGAATACCACTTGGATAAGTTACTTCGTGGAGAAGTAAGAAATCCTCGTTGAGAAAAATGTCTAAGTTAGTGCGCGAAATAAGATTGTTCATATCCCACTTGGCTAAGTTACTTCATGCTGAAATAAAGAATTTCTTACTAGGAAAAAATGCAGGATCACAGGTAGAAAGAAAATGTTTCAGCACCCACTTGTATAAGCCGGAAGTAACTTCTTGAGAATGAAAGGTATGCTCGATGGTCGAGCTAATGAAGTCGCTAGGAAAACTTTCTTACTCAAACCCCCATAAATAAAGGTCATAACTTTCCTATTATCAGTTATTCCACCCCTAACAGAGCAAACAAAAAGAGAACCAAGAGATGGATAAATCTTAAGGGATGAATCAAAGATCGAAGGTGGAGGTTTCATTTGGTCATAGACATCAACCACATATATTTTCATCTTTTTCTTTATCATCGGTGTAAAGATACTATGAGTAAGAGTATCTAAATTCCATTTTATTGGAATTAGATGAAGTTATCTAAACACTCATGTATTTCTTTTGATAATTGTGTTATATATGTTCTAGTTGTTCATTAATATTGTTGATTATCCTTGTTCTTAATGATTTTTGTAACCTAGATAACTATAACTTGATATATGGTTTTGAAATGCTATTTAAAAATACTTATCATAATTTTTTCATCTGCTAAACACTAAACTCTAGAGATGGATTTAGGTTTATCATATACATTATTGAAGTTTAACATTGTCGTATTGGTTAACGGGGTGAGAGATCGTCAGTTAAGCAATTGTTATCACACTATTCTTTAGACATAAATAACATACTCATAGCGATAAGTGATAATATTAAAATTTGAATATGATATCTATAAGTGATCACAAGGGTTAATTAGAATAGAATAATGAAATCGAATCGCAACAATATCTTCTCATCTGTTAAAGTTGCTTTCATCTACTGCCATTTTACATTAGTTCTATGAACAACGATATTTTGCATCACATTCCTTAAAATCATAAAGATTGTTGAATGACTATAAAATTGCGCTAAAACATTGTGAACTTTCCTCGTGAGATTATTTGCCCATTTAACATTTAAGAGTGTTGAAGATGCAATAACTATTATTGAAATAATGGCACTCAGTGAACTTCAGAGCCATTATAACATAAATCCTTCACAGAGAAAAACATTGATTATTGAGCTGAATACAAATGATTCAATCCTAGCTCATAATAAGCTGTTGACTCAAATTGTGAATGAACTAACAAAAAACATTATCAAAAGCTTCCACAACAACTTAAAGGGATGCATGAAGTGTCTAAACACATGCACATTTCTCAATGTGAGCTTTACATTGGAAACCATCCCACAAGTTATTATTCTTTATTAGATGAAGAAGTGAACTTTGTTGGGAAACAAACAAAGACAAGGGAAATATCAGAACAACAATAATTTTCAAAAGGGAAACAACTCAAATTATAATCAAGGATGAAGACAAGATGCAAGATCGTCCAACTGATAGAAAACATACCTAACTTATACCCAGAATCCTCTTCAGCATGAAAAAAAATTCAAAATTGCATGATATTTGAATCAGTTTATGTTTTTTCTTTATAGAAAACCAAAAGAAGATTGATGCTTCAATCAAAAATCTTGAAACTTAGATTGGTTAGATAGCCAAGCAACTGGATGATCAACAAAGGGGAACAATTAATTCCAACACTCAAATCAACCCAAAAGAGCATTGTAACATTATTACAACTAGAAGAAGCAAAGTGAGTGGGAATATTGAAAATATGGCTTAGAAAAAGATTAAAAAAAAAGTATACAAGGTTTTTAGATATTTTCAAAAGATTACAAATCAACATACTATTCTCCAAGGCCTTGGAGAAAATTTTTACCTATGCCAAGTTTATTAAAGAAAACTTAACAAAGAAAATAATATATACCAGGGTTTGAAATTGCGGTCCGCATCACTTGATGCGGCCGCAATATTGCGGTTGCGGCGTGCAACGCATCGGCAACGGACCGCAATTGCGGTGTGAATGGAAATCACACGCAACAACCGCATCATTGCCGCAACACAACCGCAACGTAACGGTATTTACAGCATCAGAACCGCATTTCTACCGCAACAGGCTGCAACACGTGAATTTCTTACACAAAATCTACCGCATCAGAACCGGTATTTAATGTGCGTATAAAATTATTTCACGCCGCAACGGCCGCAATGCGCAACGCAGTGACCGCATTGGCCGCAACCGCAACATCTGTAACCGCAACCGCATCCGCAGCCGCAACCGCAATTTAAAACCATGATATATACCGATGAGAAAAAAATTAAGTTGGAAGCTAGTTATAACATTATTATTTAGCAAACTCTACCTCAGAAGAAAAATTATGTAGGAAGAGTTACATTACTTGTAAACATTGGAAAATCGCTCATTGATTTAGGTGTAATCATAAATCTTATACTTTTATCAGTTATCAAGAGGAATAGTGATCTCGAAATGAAGTAGACAAAGATGACATTGCAACTAACAAACAAAATCATCAAAAGTACATTTGGAATAGATGAAGATGTTTTGGTCAAGTTGATAAATTCACAGTAATAGTTAATTTTCTAGTGATGGGACATCAAAGAGGATGACGAAGTTCCTCTAATTTTATGTTGATCATTCATGAAGGCGACATGAATGTCGATTGTTATTGATGACAGAGAAATGAAGATAAGAGACTGAGAAGAGAAGGTCCGTTTTAAATTGTTTAAAGCAACATGAATCAGGCGTCAAGCTAATGATATTTAAAAAGCGTTTATTGGGAGGCAAACCAATTTTTTATAACCTTTAAATTTCCTTTTGTGCAAATTTTAAATTTTGAAACAACAGATAAAAATATATTTTTGGGCATTTCGCAGACATTTCACTTGGCAACAACATCTCCTCGTTGGACGCATTCTCTCTAAGGGAATTTTAAAAAGGCAAAATTTTTCATGCAAAATTTTAGAGAATTTTTTATCACACCACCCAAGTTTCTTAGACACCATCTGAATTTCCAATTTTGCCCCTAATTTCCGGATGTGTAAATCCAGAGGCACCATTGTTTTAAAATTTTTCAGTTTTTACCGGATGTGCATATCCGGACGCACTTTTTTTTAAAAATTTTTCAGTTTTTTCCGGATGTGCACATCAAGAAAATTTTCTGATCTGCAGATCCGAAAAAAATCAAAAGAATTCCATAAAATCATTTACTTTTAAATATAATTAAATCCAATATAATTAAAATTAATATCATTTTTTTCGATATAATTAAATTCAATATAATTAAATCCAATATAATTAAAATCCAATATAATTAAAATTAATATGATTTTTTCAATATAATTAAATCAAATATAATTAAATTCAATATAATTAAATTAATTTTAGAAGTAAATATCATATAATTTTAATTATAATTTAGAAATAAATACCATATAATTTAGAAGTAAATGCCATATAATTTTAGATACCAATATAATTAAATCCAATTTTAGAAGTAAATACCATATAATTTTAAATCCAATATAATTAAATTATTTTTTTCAATATAAAAAAATCATTTAGAAGTAAATGTCATATTAATTATTTAGAAAAAATAATCATATTAATTTTAATTATATTGGATTTAATTAAATTAGATTTAATTATATTGAAAAAATCATATTAATATTAATTATGTTGGATTTTAATTATATTGAATTTAATTATATTTAGAAGTAAATGATTTTATAGAATACTTTTGATTTGTTTCGGATCTGCAGATCAGTAATTTTTTCTGATATGCACATCCAGAACAAATTTGAAAGGCAAAAATGAAATTTCACGCCGTATGTAAGAAAGTTGGATGGTACTTAAGAACCTCAAATTTTATAATACCAAAATTTCTAAGAATTTATGCAGTTAGCCTAGCAAAACATCCATTTCGCCGAGCGAAACAAATGTTACCAGTACATTGGTAACTTTTTTCAGACGTACGAAACTCTCTTTAAAATGGAACCACTCGAACCACATACATATTAACCTACAATTTATCTTCTCCAACCTTAGAAACATAAAATCCAACATATTTCATCTTATTTTCTCAAAATTCATAACATACCAACACATACAAATCATGAACATTAACAGGTATGGTCTTAAATCCCATGCTTCCTTAAATTTTTCTCTTTACATGCATTATGTATTACTTCATAATATTGAATGAGTATTGGTCTCTCTTAGATTAGTCGGTTGTAAAGTCGAATACTAAGATTTCCAAAAAAAAAAAAAAAAAAAAACTTCATGATGTTGACTCTTGCAGTTTTATTTATTATACTTCTTTTCATTTGAATAATATTATGATAGTTGTTAGAGAAAGATGCTTATATATGATAATAAAATTATATTTGTTGTTGTATTCTTTGCATTTTGTGGTGGTTCTGTATTTTATGGCGTTTTTATCATATTGTATTATATATTTAGGAATTATTGATTAAAGATTTATAGTAATGAACTATGTGTTGTGATGATTTGATTCTTAAATTATGTGATTTAATCCTTTCTATGTCATACCTGTTAAATATGTAATTCATTATTTTAGAAAGATCAGATTTAATTCAGAAAGATCAGATTATATATTTTTGGGCTTTTATAGTTTTGGCTTTAGCTTGAGATGCAAGTTAACCTAAATCTATAAATAGGGAGGAACATTTATCATTGTAATCATCAAATTTGATAATCACGGTTTTGCAGTTGCAAAGTGATAATAAAAGTCCACAGTTGTGGGCAGAGAGTTACTATGCAGTTCACACTCATCTTCTTTAAACGTGTTCTTGTTTTTGTTCATTGTCATTACATAACAATCTTGAAATCAAGATTGAGAATAATTCACCATAGATTGTGATGGCGATGAATCACTCGAACAGTCATTTTCCGGTAATTCTTCTAATTCTCAAGAAAGCTAATTATGAGAATTAGTGCAAGCAGATTAAGGTGGTTTTCTGTTACCAAGATCTTTGGGATCTTGTGAAGGAGGGATTATCACCGCTTGCAGAAACTACGACTGATCAGGAGAAAGCAGCATATAAAGAATTGAAGAAGAAAGATTATAAAGCTCTCTTTATAATCCATCAATGTGTTGATCCAGATAACTTTGAAAAGGTTAGTGATGTAGAATCAGCAAAAGAAGCTTGGGAGATTCTTGAAAAATCGTTTGGAGGCGCAGAGAAGGTGAAAGTGGTGAGGTTAAAAACTCACAAAAGGACTTATGAATTGCTTCAGATGAAGACAATGAAAGTATAACAGATTTCTTCACCAGAGTTACAAAGTTGGTGAATGAAATCAAAGTAAGTGAAAAGTGTTGACATCAAGATCAGTTTTGTCAAAGATCTTGAGGTCATTGACTCCAAAATTCGACCACATGGTAGTAGCCATAGAAGAGTCGAAAGACTTGTCAATATTGACAAAGGAAGAGCTTCAAGGGACGCTTGAGTCTCATGAACAAAGGATGGCTGAAAGAGCTGCAGAAAAGTCGAAGAGTGATATGGTTTTGCAGGCGCAGTCAAAAAAAGAAAGGAAAGACAAAGGAAGCTAGAATGAAAACAAAGGTAAAGGAGGCTACACAAATTTGACTGGTCAAAATCAGCATGAAGGAAACTGGTCGAATTAGAGAAAACTCTGGAACCAAGGCAACCAAAGAGGTGGTCCTGCAGGTAGAGGAAGAGGTGGTAGTCGAAAGCCTTACAAAAGTCACATTCAGTGTTTCAATTGTCAGACGTATGGTCACTATTTTAGTGATTGTCCAGAAAAGAAGAAGAATCAAGAAACTTATGCAAAGCTGGCAAAACATGAAGAAGAATAGATGTTGTTGATGGTCACAACAAGAGACGAAGAGAGATTCCATGACCAGTGGTACTTGGACTCAGGATGCTCATCACACATGACTAGAAGGAAAGATTGGTTTGTTAACATGAAGCCCTCGTCGAAGAACATGGTGAAGTTTACAAATGACAACACTCTAGCAGCTGAAGGTGTTGGTGATGTTCAGATCGTGAGGAAGGATGGCAAGAAATCAATAATTTCCAATGTGTTATACATACCAGGCATGAAAAGTAACATGCTCAGTATATGACAGCTTGTCGAAAATAACTACAAGGTAGTTGTCGAAGAAAATATGATGAGAGTTCTCGACACAGGTGGTAGGTTGATCTTGAAGGCTCCAATGTCTCAAAATAGGACCTTCAAGGTTGAACTCAATGTAATGGAGCACAAGTTCCTAGCAACTACAGCCAGCAGAGATGACTGGTTATGGCATTTTCAACTAGGCCATCTCAACTTCAATGACATCAGAGAGCTAAAGAGAATAAATATGGCTTCAGGATTACCTGAAATCGACATTCCAAGTGAATTCTGTGAAGAGTGTGTTCAGTCGAAACAACACAAGAATAGCTTCAGCAAGGATGCAGGAAGGAAGTCGAATGCAATTCTGGAAGTCATATACTCTGATGTATGTGGTCCAATCCAGGTGGATTCGATTGCAGGAAACAGATACTTTGTCACGTTCATAGATGATTACAGTCGAAAGTTGTGGACTTACCTCATCAAGAAAAAAATGATGTGATCGAGGTATTTGTCAGATTTAAATCTATGGTCGAAAGACAGAGTGGTCGAAAGCTGAAAATTCTAAGAACTGGTGGTGGTGGAGAGTATGTGTCGAAAGAATTCGATGCATTATGTGAAAAATAAGTGATGGTGCATGAGTTGGTGCCACCCTACACTCCACAGCAAAATGGAATTGCAGAAATAAAGAACAAAACAATCATGAACATGGTGAGATGTATGTTGAATGGAAAACATCTACCCAAAGAATTATGGGGATAAGCAGTTTCGACAACAACATACATATTAAACAGATGTCCGATGAAGAAGCTTGAAGGAATCACACCAAAAGAATGTTGGTATGGTGTCAAGCGTAGCCTTAGTCACTTGAAGGTGTTTGGATCTATAACACATAGACATATTCCATATCAGTTGAGAAAGAAGCTTGATGACAAGTCGAATCAGATGATATTGATAGGATATCATTCGACTGGAGGTTACAAGCTGTTCGACTCAGTTGTAGCTTGCGATTTTTTTCGGTGACACGACCACCTTACCGCAATGGTTGGAATTGGGTGCTACTTTCTGATTTCTTATTTATCCTATGAAGTTGGAAAGGAAATGGAAGCTATCTAAAACTAACCTTGCATGCAAATGTTTTCTTTAACAAATGCTAAAAGATTGGGGGGTCCGGGGTCAGGTTATACAAAGGGAAGTTGTTAATTACCCAGTGTATATATGGTTATCCATAGACTTCCTTTGGCATGTTCAAATACTTTCTGGTGTTTACTGTTATGGGTTGGGAATGTTGAGAGAGTGTTTTTGTTGTTTTCGGGTTTTCTGTGTTTTTGGTAAGGTACTGGACCTAAAGTTTTTTTTTTGTGTGCTCGCTAAGATTTCGCAATCTTATGCCTACGTATTCCCGTAAAGATAACAGGGAAATCAGAGCAATCGTAGTTCCTCTTATTTATATGGAAGGAAAGATGTTTGGTGTCTTGTTCAAAGCCCAAGATTGAAGCTAGAGGTTATTTGTGTCTTGTTCAAAGCTCAAGATTGAAGCTAAAGGGGTGACTGAGAGAGAATTTGTCATCTCTAAAGGGAGAATATCTCGCCTATTCATCACAAGTGTTGGGTAACTGATTATAAAGGGGAATTACTTTAACATGGGGATATCCTGAAGGATGAAACTTTAACTCAATGTTGAGCAATGCCATTTTTCCTTAGGAGTCTTTCATGCTAAGAGAGGGACATTGGCTTGGATGTAAATAATCTAGAGGCTTGCCACTTACAGCTGTTAGATGAAAGAGGAAGTTTACCAAGATAAAAGAGGGACCACAACTTGGATTTTTTGAATCAACAAGTGTGCCACTTACAGCAGTTACCTGGGATTAGGGTTTTTTGTTTGTCTGTTTTGATGTGTGATGTATAGAGAAATATCTTCCTACAGAGAGAACTCTTGATTTCCTCTGAGGGGATATTGATTTTTTTGTGCCTTGATCAAAGCCCAAGGTTGAAGCTAAAAGGTTGACTCTACTAGGGGAGTTTTATATCTGTCTTGTACAAAGCCCAAGATTGAGGCTGAGAGAGATGACTCTTCCGGGGAAAGTTTTGTCTGTCTTGTACAAAGCCTAAGATTGAGGCTAAAAGAATTGACTCCACTGGGGAGAGATTTTATCTGTCTTGTACAAAGCCCAAGATTGAGGCTGAAAGATTTGATTGACTAAGCTGGAGAATATGATCTGTAAAGCCCAAGGTTGAGGCTAACTCAGCTGAGGAAAAATTATTATACAAAACCTAAGAGGAGGCTGGTTGGGGAATTTCTTATATAAACCCTAAGAGGAGGCTAACTTCTGATGAGGATTATTGAGATCCAGAGACAGGTCCAAATTGGGGAATCAACTCTTGTTGAGGGAGTTGACATATCAGAGACCATGAGGTTCTGATTCTGTTAGTGTTGTATTGATGGTAAGTTAACCCTAGCTGGGGAACTTAGAATGAAAGTTTAAAGATTGAGTTTTAAAACCTATGGAGGTTCTAACTCTGCTGGAGATTGATGAAGTCATCAGGGCTTTTCCTGTGCTTTTAGGAAACTTGAGGGTATCTTTGAGATCCAAGAGGAGATGAGACTTTCCAAGTCTACTTGTATGAAGAGGTTGATCTTTGTATGATGCCCAAAAGGAGGCTGATGTTTTAAGGGATGAGAATCAACCCTAGACTGTTCTGATGATCTGACTCTCTGGAAGATTTGAACTAGTAGAGATGACTAAGTTCTGACCTATACCTGTAGGAGGTCTTTAGGTCCTTGTACAAAGCCCAATAGGAGGCTGAGAACTTCTAAAAATCCTGAGGGTCCTGGTACTAAGCCCAAGAGGAGGTTGGGGATGCTTTTAGGAAGCCTGTGGGTCCAAACCTGAGAAAAGTTCAAGAAAGGTTTCACCGGGAATAATCCTTTCCTTAGTGAACAGTTCTAGGGTTTGAAGAAATTCAAAAGAGGTTTCACCGGGAATAATCCTCTCTGGGGAAATGAATTTCTTGTACATATATTTCTAAGTTGTGACAGTCTTGAGAAAAGTTTCATCGGGAATAATGCCTTTCTCTGTTCCATATCGTATAAGCCCAAGAGGAGGCAAGACTGTATCTGGAATTTCCTATGGGGAACTAGTTTTGACTGTATTGATAGAGTAACCACTGGTTTGATTTAAATCTAGACCTAATTGTTGGGGAAAACTCTAAGCAAGTATATACAGGCATGCATATACAGATGAAATATATAAATCGGTATGTATAAAAAGCAATAGTAGAACTTACAGGTGAGCAAGCTCCAGCATTGTAACCACAGCTGTATGGTTAGTTATTCAAGAAATTAAAGAAAGTTTTGATGAAAATTAAGATTTGAATCTAAATCAAAAAAAGAAAGTTTGTTGTAAAAGGAATTTTTGGGCTTATACTCAAGGAGAGGCCCAGATGATTTCTTTTGAAAAGGCGACGATCGCGTCGTAGTTTTGAAAATTAAAGAGGAACTTATACAATGACTGAGGCCCAAATTATTTATTTATAAAGGGATGGGACTTAAACTCTATCAAGAGGCCCAAAGTATTTATTTTTATTCAAGAGATGGGTTTTATAGCTCAAGAAGATGCATAGATGAAAAACAGTGATCGCACCGTTATTTTGAAAAGTGTATCAGGACTTATACAATGACTGAGGCCCAAATTATTTTTGTACAAAGGGGGTTGAGTCTTACACTCTATTAGAGGCCCAAAAGTTTATTTTGATTCAAGAGTTGGGACTTATAACTCAATGAGAGACCCAGATGAAAAACAGTGATCACATCGTTATTTTGAAAATTGGATTGGGACTTATACAATGACTGAGACCCAAATTATTTTTGTACAAGGGGGTTGGGTCTTACACTCTATTAGAGGCCCAAAGTGTTTTGAAAAAGATTTGTAAGGGTGAAAATAATCAAAACCCTAATTTGATTTTAAAAATGTATTTTAATTGAATAAAATTCAATTAAAATGATCAAAATTATCAAACATTTGTGAAAAACAAGTTGTGATCTTGGATTAATGTTTGAAAAACCATGTTTTATTCATAGAATGATTTGAAAGTCATTTGAATTTGAAAAAAAATAAGAGAAAGAAATCTTTTTAAATGCCTAAAAACAAATAAAAATTAATTCTTTACAAAAATATCAAATATACAAAATAAATAATATTTTTGTGAAATTTTTGTAGAATAAAATATTTTAACATTTTTGTGAATTTTCAAAAAAAGAACCAATTAAAAAAATTAAAATTGAGAGAAAAATTAATTTTGGAATTAATTAATAAAAACCATAAAAAATATGAAAAATAGCAAAATATGAGAGAAATAGCAAAATGGTCTGGGTGGGTCTTGAACCCATGACCTCCAACCAAGCACAAGCGCGCCTTTACCACTGGGGTGGTGATACATCTGTGTATCAAAACCACCCCATAAACATATATGGATGGCTGAATTCTAGGCATGGCCAAGGCAAAAACCAAGTTTTGGTGGATTTGCAAGAAAGCCATAACTTCCTCAATTCTCCATGGAATTGGATGAAATTTAGACGGATCCTGCCTAGAATTTCATGAGGAATCCAATGGTGCTTTTAGAATTTTCTAAAGATACTTCTATTTTAAAACCCAATAGTGGTTTCAAAATATGCCAAGATTTACAAGTTCTATGCTATCTTATCATACAAGCAACAATAGCATGATAAATTGGTTTAAACACAACACATTTGATATATATGACATGTTTATGATCAATGGACATCAAAGCAATGCATATTTTAAAGGTTCAAGTTGTGATGCACTTACCTCTTGAAGCTCCTTGTGCTAACTGTCAAGATCCTTGTGCCAGAAGTAATCCAATGCTTTAGACACTCTTGATTGATCCCTTAGAAGCTTTTAGGATGATCAAAACCAGCTGGAAACCCCAAGAACAAGAATTGGCTCGTTCTTGCAAAAGTGGCAAACGTGACCAAAATGGTAACTCACTCAAATGGTGTTACAGTTGAGGGAAACCTGTTGGGACAGTTTGAGGGTGATATTTGGAGTGTGTTTGAAGTTTTGTTTGGTTTTTCAAGTGACTGAATCAAGACATGGCTTGTAAAATACAGAAAAGTCAAAATTTGAGGTTTTGGAGGTTGACTTTCTGATTTTGAGGTTGTACAATGTGGATGAAGGTTTGAACATCTCTAATGGATAATTTATGATGTGTTTGGATGGTTTTTTGAGTGGTTTGTGCTCTGGTTTCAAGAATTCCCAAATTGCTACAATGTGATTTGAAATTGATGTAAGAGAGGGAGAATACAACGTTTTGGTGTTGTTTTGGTGTGGTTTGAAACATCAAAAATGACCTCTATTTATAGTAGCGGAGTTTTTTTTTTGAAGGAATAGTGTTGGATGAGGGATCACTCTATTATCCAATGGATATGCCCATGTATCACTTCCTTAAATGCCAAGGTACCAAGTCTTCACTTGGCCATTGACTAGAGCTGGTCTTGGTAGCTCTAGGTCTTCTGATCTTTGTAACAAACTTGACTCAATTGGACTGATAGGCTCAGGTTCATGACAGCTCTACGCACCACATCAATTCAAAATGACAAAGTTGAAGTTTTTGGAATTGAAACTTGAATGATCACATGCCAAAGGATAGGATCCTTGACTCAATGGTCCAAGCTTGAAAATATCAAGTGAGTCATCAAGATTCCCTCTGATCTTGGAAGAGGAAAAAACTTGCAAGATGACAGAATTTGAAATGGAAATCGTGTGGAACAAGAAATGCACCAAATCTGCCTTGAAAACCAGTTTGAGCAAGGCATGTTGTGAGTTCATAACTCCTTGATTAAGTTGAATCAAAAGGAGTTCTTATATTCTTTGGAAAGCTCTCATGACATACTTTAAATTTGATGTCCCCAAATGGACCTGTTTCAGCTTGGATCAAGGTGAAAAATGACCTCAAAGTTGGTAAAAAATGAAACAGATTCTGACTTTTTGAAAATTTCACTAAGTGTTGGAAAAAGTGGTCATTTTCACTTTTTATGATTTTGATCAATCCATAACTCAAAATCCATGAGGATTTGGAATTTGATGTAGTTGACACTTTTGAAGTATGTCATGTGAACTTTCATTTGAGCTTTGAATGGAAGAAAAAGGCCTTAGGGTTTGGGAGTTATGACCTTGCAAAGTGGGTACCCAATCCATTTTGTTCCATAACTTAGAAAATTTTAAGTTTTCTATGGTTGCCCCTTTTACAAGAAACCTCATTTTTCTTGATTTTTCTTGATGAATGATGATTAAAACCATACATTAACATTTTTTTTGACTTAGGAAGCCATATTTGTGAAAAAATCCAAAAAGTCAAACTTGATTTTGGGCACAGTTGACTTTTTTGTCAGATGAATTCCAAACTGTGTGATCCTCTACGAAATCAAGTTCTTGACCTAATTTAAATCTAATGGATGGATTCCATAGGTGTTTTAGGGTGTCTTGGATCATGTCCCAAGGTTTAGGGACATGGCTTGGTCAAAAGTCAAAGGTACAGTATCTTTTTCATTAGGAAACCCTAATTGTGGTCCAGATGAAATTGAAACTTGTGAATCAAGCATCTTGGATCAATCCATTATTGCAAATGGATCAATGTGGTGTATTTAAGGCCATAAAATCATGTCTTGAGGTATTGGCTCATGTCTTGTCTCAAAAGTCAACTTAGGAGTGAATTAGGTCAAGAAACCCTAATTCCTGATTTTTTATGAATGCTTCCCCTGAGGCTAATTTGACTTAATGATTGGATCCATAAGGTCCCTTGGAGCATTTTGGATCATGTTTTGAAGTATTGCCTCATGCCCAGATGAAAATTTTCATCTGGAGGCCTTGGTCGACCAAAACCCTAATTTGGTGACACTGGCGATCTTGAGGCTCGATCCACTTGGAATGTTGCAACCTTGTACTTGATTCTTGATGTGGGAGACCTCTTGATCCTTTGTGGGTGCTTGAGAGGCTAGACAAGTTGAAGATCATGTCATTTCTTGATTGACCCTTTGTCTAAGTGCTCTGAGAGGGCTCAAAACCCTAATTCTTGATTGTAGTGAATGCTTAACAATCCTTGAGAAGATTGATGAGGTATGATGGTGCATCCATATTGTGGTGATGATTTTCACAATGATGGGAAATCTTGTGGTCAAAATTTAGGGTATGACACCAGTGAATAAGCAGGTAGTGATCAGTAGGGACATGATCATAAATGAGCTTAAAGAATAAGATTGGACTGAGAATGTAAAGAAGGACTCAGTGAGAATCTCGTGTGAAGAACCAACCATTAAAGTAGAAAGAGAAGTTCGATAGGAACAAGTCAGAGATGAATCAGGCCCAAGCAGACCTCAACGAACAAGACACATTCCTGCAAGGTTGGAAGAATGTATGATTACATCAGATGATATGGTCGATGAAGAGGGTGAGCTGGTACATTATGCTTTCTACGCAGATGTTGAACTAGTCAATGCAGCTGAGGCATTGAAAGATTCGAAGTGGGTGAAAGCAATGAATAAGGAGTTAGACTCCATCGAAGTCAACAACACCTGGTCACTTGCCGAATTTCCCCAAGGCAAGAAGGCTATTGATGTGAAGTGGGTTTACAATGTGAAGGTGAATACTAAAGGAGAAGTAACTCGACACAAGGTGAGACTTGTGGCGAAAGGATTTAGTCAGAAGGAAGAAATCGACTTCGACGAAGTGTTTGCACCTGTTGCTAGGATCGAAACAATCAGGTTGTTGTTGGACTAGCAAATATGAACAATTGACACACATGTCAGATGGACGTGAAGTTTGCATTCCTTAATGGCCCCTTAGACAAAGAATTTTATGTCGCACAACCAGCTGGGTATCTGAAATGAGTTGAAGAAAGAAAGGTGTACAGGCTGTATAAAGCCCTATATGGACTTAAGCAAGCTCCAAGATCTTGGAATAAGAAGATTGACAGCTTTCTAAGGGAGAAAAAATTTGTGAAGTGCATAACTGAGCATGAAGTATATGTAAGGAGAAGCAATAGTGAATTGTTTATACTATGTCTCTATGTCGATGACCTGTTAATAACAAGAAGTTGCAAGAAGGAGGTCCAAGATTTCAAGCATGACTTAAGTGAGGAGTTTGAAATGTCAGACTTGAGAAATCTCTCATATTTCCTTGGCATCAAATTCTACAATATTGGTAGAGGTTTGATGATGCACCAAAGAAGATATGCAAGCGAAATACTCAAGAGATTTACGATGCAAGATTGCAACCCAACTTCGACTCCAGTTGAGACTAGATTGCAACTGTCGAAGGATTCAGATGAAGATGACGTCGATCCAACCCAATATAGAAGACTTATTGGGTCACTTCGATACCTTTGTCACACAAGGCCTGACTTAGCATATAGTGTGGGTATGATAAGTAGATTCATGCAGAAGGAAAATACATCACACTTAGTAGTGACGAAGAGGATACTGAGGTATCTGAAAGGAACTCTCGACTATGGCATCTTGTTTCCTGCAGCTGATGAAGGAAAAGAATGAAAGCTAGTGGGATACACTGACTCAAGTTGGTGTGGTGATGTTGAGGATAGAAAATCCACAGCTGGCCATAGGTTTATGTTAGGTGGTGCACCAGTTGCTTGGAGTTCGAGAAATGAGCCAGTAATGATATTGTCATCATGTGAAGCAGAATATATAGATGCTTCTCTTTATGCATGTCAAGCAACCTGGATGGTGAACCTGGTCGAAGAGATCACAGCAAAGAGTCATGGAGCAATTACCATGAAGATCGACAACATGTCAACTATCAACTTGGCGAAGAATTCAATAGCACTTGGTTGAAGCAAGCACATTGCAATGAGGTTCCATTATCTTCGAGAATAGGTAGCAGAAGGGAAGATGAACTTGGAACACTGCAGAATTGAGAATCAGATTGTAGACATCATGACGAAGGGAGTGTCAGTTGAAGTGTTCAAGAAGCTAAGGTCTATGATGAACGTAGATGGTTTAGACACAATGAATTAGGTGGTGTGTTAAATATGTAATTCGTTGTTTTAGAAAGATTAGATTTCATTTAGAAAGATCAGATTTGATTATGAAAGATTAGATTAGATATTTTTGGGCCTTTATAGTTTGGGCTTTAGCTTGAGATGCAAGTTAACATAAATCTATAAATAGGGAGGAACTCTTATCATTGTAATCATCAAGTTTGATAATCACGGTTTTGCAGTTGCAAAGTGATAATAAAATTCCACAGTTATGGGCAGAGAGTTACTCTGAAGTTCATGCTCATCTTCTTTAAACGTGTTCTTGTTTTTGTTCATTGTCATTACATAACAATATTGAGATCAAGATTGAGAAGAATTCACCATAGATCGTGGTTGAATTCCAACAATACCAGTTTAAACCATTACGTAGTAATAATTAAAAATATATGGTGAGGAACTTGTTGATGATTCACACTAAGGTATACGTTGGTGATTAATTATAAATTTTTATGATGTTCCAATGTTGCTAAGAATTTAGATTTTGATCAATTCTATCCAATTCATAGTAGGTCCTAGTGTTCAAACATTGCACATGGTTTAATGTAAAAATGTTATTGGTTTCTTAAAAAGGAAATAACTATTGAATTCTTTTTGTTTACTTTCTATCACTAAAAGTTTAGTTGTAGTATTTTTCTAGAAAGTCGTTTTGCAAGAGAGTAAGTTGTAATTCTGAAAAGGTAGTTTTGTAAGTTCATTAAGGAAGTTTTGTTTTTTACCTTGATTGAAATTTTATCCACGTAGAGATTGTTTGTTCGGGTTCAAAGCTAAACTCGTAAAAAAGCTTTGGTTTTGGGATTGTGTGATCAATTCTCAGTTTAGGTTCGAAAGTTCAGCATGTTCAAAGGCTTTCAAGGTTTAAGATCAGCCACTGATCTAATCCCATAGGTTCTTGTTTAGCCTATGTTAAAAACATCACTACTACAAAACGCGTAAACAACGACGCCATGGTCACAACGGTTCATCCCTACACCGTTGTGACATATCTAAACTAAGGCGCGGTTGTATTTTATTTGTTTTTTGAATAAAAATTATCTTTATATAACAACAGTTGATAATCCAACCGTGGTGATACCATCAAGCTTTCATGTGTTCGAACCTCAGTGCCATCATATATATTATTCCTTTTATGTTAAGGCACGCCTTTTCTTTTTTATTTACTTTTAAAGAAAAAAATTAAAAGTTATGACTACGGTTGTTTATTTACAACGTTGTGATATATTTTGTATGTTTTTTTAATTTTTAATTCTAAATATAACTCTGGCGCTTTAATATGAAATTTCATTATGAAAGTAATATATCATAACAGTTTATGGTGTTGACCGTCGTAGTAGCTTTTCAATATACTCCAAGCTAGCTAGTTTCATTGTCTCTTCAGTATCCTTTTTTCCATTGAAAATAGAAACTAGACGAAATGATACACGATTTCAACCCTAAACCCTAACGTTCAATATTGTGAAACAATACATGATTTCAACCAAAGCTTGCATCATCACTATTCATTCTTCACCGTGTTGTTGTCATTTTTGTCATCATCGTCACGATCGTTACTGAAGGAAGATTACGCACCAACCAACACCGTCGTCATCATCATCACCGTCGAGAAGGAAGATAACAACAACACCGTCATTGTCGTAAGGAAGGAAGACAACAACAATACCAACACCAACATCGTTTACTTAGTCATCACGTTTAGGGTACGTAAAATATTTTCCCCATGCATCTACAGTAAACTCATTTGCCATTGTTGTTTATGTTCTTGTTGTTCATGTTGTTGTTGTTGTTGTTTTTGAACATAGATGTCGACCTTGTCGATTTCTACATCAGGAAGCAGCGAAGATGCTCAAACGATTGAGTGTTCTGTGAATACAAATCAAACAATTGATACTCAATCGAAAAGATCACAAAGAGGTGTCATAATGATGCCCCAATTCACATCATTCCACAACTCATCAGGTGTAAAAATTCTGATCGAGTTTGATTCTCTCTATAGATTAGTGGATTTTCCACATTACTCTACTTTTAAGAGTTATGTTGCGTTCCTTGCACGTAGCAAAGTGAGTATACTGATAGATGATTGGAGAGAAGTGGATGTTAATGTCAAAGACAGCATATGGACAGACGTTAAGGTATTACATACTATAATTTTCATATATTTGATATCACTACCTATAGTTTCTAATTCATACTTATATATTGATTTAATGTAGTTGAATTTTGAGTTTACCGATGACTCAAAATTGAAAAAAAAGTGGATAACTTATGCCGGTGTTCGTTGGAGGGGATTTAAGTCACAACTGATGACTGACTACATTACGAAGCCTAAGAGCGGTCTTCAATGTCCATGGATTCGGTATAGTTTTTTTATCGAAGAAGGCGTGGCATAAGTTTGCGAAGAAACGTCGTTCTGAGGAATTCAAGGTTAGTACTAGTCTTATGTAACCTATAATGTTATGCTAATGAGTTATAGATACTAATCATACACATTTTTCACTATGTTAATAACAGGCTAAAAGCGAAGTAGGAATTCAAAACAAGGAGAAAAACATGTACCCTCATAGATTGTCTCGTGGGGGTTACAGGAAACTTTAGAAGAGAATCATGCAGGAAAAACAACAAGAAGGAGGAGATGGTGACATCCCATCTCCACCGTCAAGACATCAGAAATGGAATAGGGCTCGATTAAGACCTAATGGAGAGTACACCTCTGAGGCTTCAAGAGTAGTTGCTGAGAAAATTGTAAATATATGTTTTGTTTCTCTTATGTTATTTAAATGCGTTTGCTTATGTAAGTTGCTCATGTTGTGTAGGATAATTT
Source organism: Lathyrus tuberosus (assembly GCA_022829125.1). Taxonomy (NCBI): domain Eukaryota; kingdom Viridiplantae; phylum Streptophyta; class Magnoliopsida; order Fabales; family Fabaceae; genus Lathyrus; species Lathyrus tuberosus. Next base: position 17,096,226 of record JALAZF010000056.1, on the reverse strand, counting down.
GGTTGTGGCGGCCCTTGAAGGCACATTTGTTCCGGAAGCACGACATGACATATTAGTGGAAGCTATCGGAACAGCTGAGCATGGAGGTCGTGTCCGTGGTGTTGGAGAAGGTGTCGACTTGAGGTCATACTTTGGATCTCAAAGAAGAAGCACCAAAACCACTGAATTTCATGCTCAACGACAAAAGATTGAGAATGTTGAGAAGCAATTGGAAGAACAAAGGAGGATGTTTGAAGAGGATAGGGAAAAAAGTGAGAAAGACGTGGAAAAGTTACAAGAGTTATATTCGGTATGTGCTTTACTTGAGATGTTAATGTTTTATCGGAAATATATGATATATATTGTGCTTATTTTTGTTTTATGTTCTAATTGAATGTTATGATGTAGAGATTAAGTGAAAACCTCGAACAACGAACAAATGAATATCAACGTTACGTTGATGGTGATGATCAAACTCCAAGTAGAAGTGTTGTAAATCGCGCTTCTACAAAAGGAAGTAACTGTACAGCCCCTCCATTGCAACAATAAACCTTTCGCAACCTCTCCCGCTAGAACATTGCCCTAAATTGGATGTAATGTATTACACTCCTGAAGATGTAATGGATTTCCTCGCAGGATTTAAGTGTCTTGACATAGCAATTTTGCAAGTTTGGTGCACGTAAGTATATAGTCGAATATACATGTCATTATAGAACATTATAATTTTTTGTATTTTCTCCCTTAATTTATTCATTTTCTTTGACCATTTAGGTACATTCATCGTGTTTGTATAGAGTTAAATAAATCAAGTACTTATGGAATCTTGGAGCCAACTTATATTGGTTGGGCGTATAATGAAAAAAATATCATGGAAAAGTACTTGAAATAACGGCTAAATGAGGGAGGAAAAGAATGTTACCTTGCACCATTCCTCTGTAGGTAAGTATTATTGTAATTTATTTATATATTCTATATTTAGTTTTGTTTTAGTAAAAACTGATTATATATATATATATATATATATATATATATATATATATATATATATATATATATATATTATTAGTTTTTACTAAAACAAAACTAAATATAGAATATATAAATAAATTACAACAATACTTACCTACAGAGGACTTTCTAGATGTTTAACGACCAAACCCCATTCCCTGTTGAGGACTTTCTAGATCTTCGTAAACGTTGGGCGTATATCCACAATGTGCTTAAGGGTCCTCCTGTTGTTTGATATATCAACAACATTCCTCAGCATATTTTTTTATGCACATATTTTTGGCTTTTGATGCACATAATGTGAACAATAATTTTGGTTTTTGATGCACATATTGTGTTTGATGTACAGGATATTGTGTTTGATGCACATAATGAAATAAATAATATTGGCTTTTGATGCACGAATTGTATTTGATTTAAACAATGTTTGCTGTTAGCTTTTGATGTAAATTCTCTGATTCATTTATAAGGATAAAATATAGGAAGAATTATGTTTGATACACATATTGTGTTTGATGTAAACGGAAGCTGTTTTGACAAGATAAAATATAGGAAGAATTTGATAAGCAAAGAATTTTTATATTTAAAACAGGCTGTTTTGACAGCGGTTATAAAACCTAACCGTAGTTGTTTCTCAAATGCTGATCGGAATAATATAAATAAAAAATGTTGTTGCTGAGAATCGAACCAGGTCACCTTTAGTTATATCACAACGGTTTTGTAAACTAACCGTTGTGAAATGGTGCGCACTTTCTGGAATACAACAACGGTCCCAGGACCGTCATTGTACATACCGCATATACAACAACACTCTACATAACAACGCCTTCGCCCGCGTCATTATATGTCATTTCCAACCGTTGTTAAATGGGTTTTTCGGAGTAGTGCATGTTTCGATTAAAGCTCAACCCGATGTTAAAAGCTTGTTATGGTTCGAGATCAGTCAGGTGGTAAAATCTCACAAGTTTTTGGTTAGTCCAATATAAAACCATGTTTTGGTTCGCAAGCTCGTCACATTGTTAAAAGATCCCAAGGTTTTTTTGAAGCTTGAAGAATAAATACTTTGATCCATCGTTTGGAAGGTATACTTACCACTTCTCTCTCGTGTTTGTTATTTGGTTGGGAGTTAGCCATAAAGTGCATTGTTTTCTTGTATAATGGGGTTCGAGAGTTCAACTTACTAAAAGCTCTTAAGTTGATTGCATAGTCTCAAGAAAAATTCTTGGGAAGAAGAGTAGATGTTTTTCTCTTTTGACCGAACCTTTATAACTACTAGTGTCTTCTCTCTTCCCTTAACTTTTTATATTTCTACATTTTATCTTCCGCAACTTTATTATTCCGCCGCATAACTCTAAAAAAATTATAAAATGTTTTTGAACTTTGATTTTAATCCTATTTTTTCTTCAAATTCAAGTTTTTATGAAACACACAATTCACCCTCCTCTTGTGTGCGAAGTCATGTGTCCTGTAACGCCCCGATTTTGATCATTCCATTATTCTTGAGTCTTTTATTTTAATTGGGTGATAAATTATTTTATTTGTTAAATTGGTGTGTTAAATGTTGTTTTACCGTTTTTGAGAGTTTTCGGGGAAATTAGAATGGAGGGTATTTTAGACTTTTCTCAATTAATCATAAGTTAGAAATTTTGTGGAATTAGAATTTTGTGAGAAAAATGAATTAATTGATTTAGTGGAAAATGAGAGAAAAGAAATAGAAAAGAAAGAAAATAGATAGAAAAGAGAAATAGAGAGAAATAGAGAAAGATAGAAAGAAAAAGAAGAGAAAGAAAAAGGGAGAAGAGAAAAGAAGAGGAGAAAGTTGGGAAAACTAGGAAAATCATCAAGATCGATCAATTAGCGAGTTTGGAATCCGGGTAAGGGTGTGAAATCTCATTATCTTATCAATGTATATTATTATGTATGATTGTGTATGTGTGTATTGGATTGGTTGGGGGTTTTCATAGTTTTCCATTTTAGGTCGATAATGAGAAATCGATGTTTTCGCGGTTGGAAATCGACGAAAATGTGGTAGAATGCTTGTTGCCATGATTAGATTGAGTTCTGATGGATGTATGTTGTTTTGAAAATGTTTTGGGTTGAAAAATAGGGTTTTTGGGTTTTCAACAGCGCTGAAGGATTCTGAGTTTTCGCAGGTTCGCCTAGCGAACCAATCAGCGAAGGGTAGCGAAGGTTCGCTACAGGTATTCGCCTAGCGAAGGCATGAGCGAAGGTTCGCTAGAGTGTTCGCCTAGCGAACTTTGGGTGTTTTTGGCTCTGTTTGGTTCTGACTTGGTTCGCCAAGTGCTCGCCTAGCGAACTTTGTGTCTGTTTTTAGCTAACAGTTGGTTTACTGGAACATTCGCCTAGCGAAGGAGCTAGCGAATGCTCGCGAGGGATGTTCGCCTAGCGAAGGAGCTAGCGAATGCTCGCGAGGGAGGTTCGCCCAGCGAACAGTGCTGTTCGTGTAATTTTGTTTTCTGCATAACTTTTGATCTGTGGTTCGGTTTGAGGCGTGGTTTGATGCATTAGAAAGCTAATGGAATGTTCTTTCTTATTATGATGACATGGAAATTGTTAGTCTATCTAATTATGTTGGAAAGTCAGGAATAGTACCTTGTTATGACTTTTTCCATTTCGAATGTGTGTTTTGAATGTGAATCATACAATAATGCATTGATGTGAATGTATATAGATTGTATGTGATTGTATGAGATGAATGCATGAATATATTGTGAATATGTATGCATTTCAAGAATGTCTTGTGTCATTTTGCATGTGAAGCATCATGAAATACATTCTTGTGTTGTGCGATTCTAATGAGAATCCGTTGTAATGTCGGGTGCCTATGTGAGGTGTGAGCGATGATTACAAATGATTGTGTGCCCGTGTGGGGTGTGAGCAATCGGATCGTGTGCCCGTGTGGGGTGTGACCGATCGGGTCGTGTGCCCATGTGGGGTGTGAGCGATCCATAAACATTGTGTGCCCATGTGGGGTGTGAGCAATGGGTGAACATCGTAGGCCCGACGAGGAGTTATTTCGGTAACGAGCGATGGTTCCAGCAGAGTTCCTGAGTGAACTAGTGATGATTGAGTCGGTACCGCATTGCATTTGCATAGAGTCGTGAGTCGGTCTCTATGATTTGCATTTATCATCTTTATAATGATGTGTTGTTGAATGAACATAATTGTGTATGTTTATACGGAATGATTGAGAATTGTGAAAGTGTGCATGATGAATATGCTTGGTGGATATATATATATATACATTGTGATGTATATGAATGAAAATGTGATGAATTGTGGTGAGAATGTGTAATATGTGCATTTTTATGCTTATATATATATATAATTATATGCATTGTTATTATGATAATATTTCTCACCCTTCTGCTGTTTTATAATGCTCTATGAGGCATTGCAGAGTAGGTATGCTGGAGGTCTTTTTGTGAAGCGTGTCTTCATTCTTTTGGTCGGTGGGCTCTGATATGTAGCACCGGGTAGCTAGGATGTATATTATTATTTTGTGATACATTTGTACATGTATCTTGTTGATGAATGTTTATGCAAACATGACTTATAATGATGGATGAAAATGTGGTGATGTATATATCTACGTATATATATACTTGGATGTATTTCAATGTTTGGATTTTCCGCTTTTATTCTAAATATTGAGATGTGGGTGTAAGGACAAAGTTCCTCTGTGGCAAGTTACCCCACTGTTGCATATCAATATTTTGAGCAGGTGTTGTATGTATTAAATGCGTGTATGATGTGACATGCCTCTTTTATACTATGTTTTAATCGTACTCTGGCGATTTTTTTTTAATATGTGCCTAAATGATTTATGTTATTATTTGGGGGTATAGAAAGGGGGTGTTACATTAAGTGGTATCAGAGCCAGAGTTGAGTCAGTCGTGTCTGTCTTGTTGATTGTGTTGGTTGAACTGTTGTTTAACCTTGTTATTTTTGGGAATGATCAGAATATGGCCGGTAGAAACGACAATGCGATGGCTGCTGCTTTGGAAGCAATGGCTAGGGCGGTGCAAGGTGCGCCGAACGTGAATACTAATGACGAGTTCAGGAAGAATCAACCACCGGTCTTCAAAGGAAGATTTGATCCCGATGGTGCTCAACTTTGGTTGAAAGAGATTGAAAGAATCTTCAGAGTTATGGACCGTGCGGAGGAGAATAAGGTGAGGCTTGGATCTCACATGCTGAAGGAAGAAGCCGACGATTGGTGGGCCGGTATTCGGGAAGTTCTTGAGGTGGATGATGAAGAAGTAACTTGGGATTTATTCCATACTGAATTCTTGAGAAAGTATTACCCTGAGAGTGTGAAGGGAAAGAAGGAGATGGAATTTCTTGAACTGAAACAAGGTAGTATGTCTGTGGTGGACTATACTGCTAAATTTGTGGAGTTGGTTCAATTCCATCCTCATTATGCTGCGTTTACTGCTGAGTTCTCGAAGTGTATTAAATATGAGAATGGTTTACGTCCTGAGATTAAGCAAGCTGTGGGATATCAAAGGATAAGAAGGTTTTCCGATTTGACGGAATGTTGTAGAATCTTCGAGGAAGATAGTAAGGCTCGTTCTACACATTACAAAAGTGTGAATGAGAGGAAGGGAAAGCAACAAGCTAGAAGTGGACCTTATGTGACACCCGCTGATAAGGGCAAGCATAGGGGAAACTTTGATAGGAGGTCTGGAGGAGGAGGTTCCGGTGTTGTTAGGTGTTACAAATGTGGTGAACTGGGGCATAAATCATTTGATTGTGGGAAGCCAGTGGTGAAATGTTCTAATTGTGGAGGTACTGGGCATGCTACTACTGGTTGTAGAAGGAATATGGTGAAGTGCTATAATTGTGGAGAAGTTGGTCACATTAGTACTAAGTGTACTAAGCCGAAACAAGCTCAAGCGGGCGGAAAGGTGTTTGCATTGGCGGGGACCCAAACTACTAGTGCAGACCGTTTGATTAAAGGTACATGCTTTATTAATAGTACGCCTTTAGTTGCTATTATTGATACGGGAGCGACTCATTCGTTTGTTTCGTCTGAGTGCGCTAAGCGTTTAAATCTTGTGTTGTCTCTGATGAATGGTAAGATGGTTATTGATACTCCAGCAATGGGGTCAGTAACTACTTCGTTGGTTTGTTTAAGTTGTCCTTTGACCATTTATGGTAAAGAATTCGAGATGGATCTAGTGTGTTTGCCATTGGAAGGATTGGACGTGATCTTGGGTATGAACTGGTTGCAATATAATAGAGTTCATATAGATTGCTATCACAAGTTAGTAAGGTTTCCTTCTTTGGAAGATGATGATTTTGAGAGTTTCCTATCCACTAAAGAGTTGAAGAAACTTTTAGCAGACGAAGCTCAATTGTTTGGTTTATTCGCATCATTGTCGGTGGAGAGTAAAGTTGAGCTTGATGTGTTCCCAGTGGTGTGTGAATTTCCAGAAGTGTTTCCGGAGGATATTAGGGATGTGCCGCCGGAAAGAGAAGTTGAATTTTCTATTGATCTAGTTCCAGGTACTAGACCGATTTCGATGGCACCGTATCGTATGTCGGCATCGGAGTTGGTAGAATTGAAAAAGCAATTGAATGACTTGTTGGACAAGAAATTTGTAAGACCAAGTGTTTCTCCTTGGGGTGCTCCGGTATTGTTGGTAAAGAAGAAGGACGGGAGTTTGCGGTTATGCATTGATTATCGACAATTGAACAAAGTGACAATTAAGAATAAGTATCCGCTTCCAAGGATCGATGATTTGATGGACCAATTGGTTGGTGCGAATGTTTTTAGCAAGATTGATTTGAGATCGGGATATCACCAGATTCGTGTGAAAGGAGAGGATATTCAAAAGACGGCCTTTAGGACACGGTATGGTCATTACAAATATTCCGTGATGCCATTCGGGGTTTCTAACGCGCCGGGTGTGTTTATGGAATACATGAATCGTATTTTTCATGAACAGTTGGATCGTTTTGTGGTTGTGTTCATCGATGATATTTTGATTTACGCTAAGTCTCAAGAGGAGCATGAAGAGCATTTGAGAATTGTGTTGCAAATTTTGAAAGAGAAACAATTGTATGCTAAGTTGTCGAAATGTGAATTTTGGTTGTCGGAAGTAAGCTTCCTTGGGCATGTTATTTCCGGTAGTGGTATTAGTGTTGATCCATCCAAGATTGATGCGGTGATGCAATGGGAGGCTCCTAGGTCGGTTACGGAGATTCGAAGCCTTTTAGGCTTGGCAGGTTATTATCGGAGGTTTATTGAGGGATTTTCGAAGTTGGCACTTCCTTTAACGCAATTGACTTGTAAAGGAAAGGCTTTCATTTGGGATATTCATTGTGAAGAGAGTTTCAAGGAGCTTAAACGAAGGTTGACAACGGCTCCGATCTTGATTTTGCCTAATCCTCATGAACCATTTGTTGTGTATTGTGATGCTTCATTGACAGGTTTAGGTGGTGTCTTGATGCAAGATGGAAAAGTGATGGCATATGCTTCTAGACAATTGAGAGTGCATGAGAAGAATTATCCTACACATGACTTGGAGTTAGCGGCCGTGGTGTTTGTTTTGAAAATATGGAGGCATTATCTTTATGGTGCGAGATTTGAAGTTTTTAGTGATCACAAAAGCTTGAAATATTTATTTGATCAAAAAGAGTTGAACATGAGACAAAGAAGGTGGTTAGAGCTTCTAAAGGATTATGATTTTGGTTTGAATTACCATCCGGGTAAGGCAAACGTGGTGGTCGATGCCTTAAGTCAGAAGTCGTTGCATATGTCCGCATTGATGGTGAGAGAATGGGAACTTTTGGAGGATTTTAGAGACTTGAGTTTAGTTTGTGAAATGACGCCGAGAAGTGTGAAACTTGGTATGCTACATGTTACGAATGATTTTCTTGCAACGGTAGGTGAAAAGCAAAAGTTGGACTTGAAATTCGTTGATTTGATGTTGAATGAAAATGAGGATTTCAAGGTTGATAATTTTGGAGTTTTGAGATTCCGTGGTCGTATTTGTATTCCCGATGATGTAGAGTTGAAAAAGATGATATTGGAAGAAGGGCACCGAAGTAACTTAAGTATTCATCCGGGAGCGAACAAAATGTATCAAGATTTGAAGAAAATCTTTTGGTGGTCTGGATTAAAGAGAGATGTTGCTCAATTTGTGTATGCATGCTTAACTTGTCAAAAGTCTAAGGTGGAACATCAAAAACCTAGTGGATTTTTGCAACCGTTGGATATTCCGGAATGGAAATGGGATAGTATATCGATGGATTTTGTTACGGGATTGCCGAATACGCAAAGAGGTCATAATGCTATTTGGGTAATTGTTGATAGGCTTACTAAATCTGCTCACTTTATTCCGATTGATATTAGTTATCCTTTGGAGAGGTTAGCCGAGATTTACATTCTTGTGGTGGTGAAGTTACATGGAGTTCCTAAGAGTATTGTATCGGATAGAGATCCTAGATTTACATCGAGGTTTTGGGAGAGTTTACAAAAGGCTTTGGGGTCTAAGCTAAGATTGAGTTCGGCTTATCATCTGCAAACGGACGGTCAAACCGAGAGGACGATTCAATCGTTGGAGGATTTATTGCGTGCTTGTGTGCTCGAGCAAGGTGGTGCTTAGGATGGTTATTTGGCGTTGATTGAATTCACTTACAACAACATTTTTCATTCGAGTATAAGTATGGCACCATTTGAGGCTTTGTATGGTCGTAGATGTCGAACACCTTTGTGTTGGCATGAAACGGGTGAGAGAACAATAGTTGGACCAGAGATGGTACAACAAACGACGGAGAAAGTGAAGTTTATTCGGGAGAAGATGAGAGCTTCTCAAAGTGGGCAAAAGAGCTATCATGACAAGAGAAGGAAAGCTTGAATTTCAAGAAGGCGACCATGTATTTTTGAGAGTTACACCGGTTACGGGTGTGGGTCGTGCTTTGAAGTCGAAGAAGTTGACTTCTCGTTTTATTGGTCCGTATCAGATTACTTCCCAAGTTGGTGTTGTGGCTTATCGTGTGGCGTTGCCTCCGAACCTTTCGAATTTGCATGACGTATTCCATGTTTCGCAACTTCGGAAGTATGTTCCGGATCCGTCACATGTTATTCCTATGGACGAGGTTGAAGTGAGAGATAACCTTACGGTGGAAGCTTTACCGGTTAGGATTTTGGACCGTGAAGTTAAAAAGCTAAGAGGCAAGGATATTGCGCTTGTGAAGGTAGCGTGGGGAGGCGCTGCAGAAGGCAATATGACTTGGGAACTAGAGAGTGGGATGCGAGAGTCATATCCGGAGTTGTTTGAATCAGGTATTATTTTTCGAGGACGAAAATTTCTAAAGTGGGGGAGAGTTGTAACGCCCCGATTTTGATCATTCCATTATTCTTGAGTCTTTTATTTTAATTGGGTGATAAATTATTTTATTTGTTAAATTGGTGTGTTAAATGTTGTTTTACCGTTTTTGAGAGTTTTCGGGGAAATTAGAATGGAGGGTATTTTAAACTTTTCTCAATTAATCATAAGTTAGAAATTTTGTGGAATTAGAATTTTGTGAGAAAAATGAATTAATTGATTTAGTGGAAAATGAGAGAAAAGAAATAGAAAAGAAAGAAAATAGATAGAAAAGAGAAATAGAGAGAAATAGAGAAAGATAGAAAGAAAAAGAAGAGAAAGAAAAAGGGAGAAGAGAAAAGAAGAGGAGAAAGTTGGGAAAACTAGGAAAATCATCAAGATCGATCAATTAGCGAGTTTGGAATCCGGGTAAGGGTGTGAAATCTCATTATCTTATCAATGTATTTTATTATGTATGATTGTGTATGTGTGTATTGGATTGGTTGGGGGTTTTCATAGTTTTCCATTTTAGGTCGATAATGAGAAATCGATGTTTTCGCGGTTGGAAATCGACGAAAATGTGGTAGAATGCTTGTTGCCATGATTAGATTGAGTTCTGATGGATGTATGTTGTTTTGAAAATGTTTTGGGTTGAAAAATAGGGTTTTTGGGTTTTCAACAGCGCTGAAGGATTCTGAGTTTTCGCAGGTTCGCCTAGCGAACCAATCAGCGAAGGGTAGCGAAGGTTCGCTACGGGTATTCGCCTAGCGAAGGCATGAGCGAAGGTTCGCTAGAGTGTTCGCCTAGCGAACTTTGGGTGTTTTTGGCTCTGTTTGGTTCTGACTTGGTTCGCCAAGTGCTCGCCTAGCGAACTTTGTGTCTGTTTTTAGCTAACAGTTGGTTCGCTGGAACATTCGCCTAGCAAAGGAGCTAGCGAATGCTCGCGAGGGAGGTTCGCCCAGCGAACAGTGCTGTTCGTGTAATTTTGTTTTCTGCATAACTTTTGATCTATGGTTCGGTTTGAGGCGTGGTTTGATGCATTAGAAAGCTAATGGAATGTTCTTTCTTATTATGATGACTTGGAAATTGTTAGTCGATCTAATTATGTTGGAAAGTCGGGAATAGTACCTTGTTATGACTTTTTCCATTTCGAATGTGTGTTTTGAATGTGAATCATACAATAATGCATTGATGTGAATGTATATAGATTGTATGTGATTGTATGAGATGAATGCATGAATATATTGTGAATATGTATGCATTTCAAGAATGTCTTGTGTCATTTTGCATGTGAAGCATCATGAAATACATTCTTGTGTTGTGCGATTCTAATGAGAATCCGTTGTAACGTCGTGTGCCTATGTGAGGTGTGAGCGATGATTACAAATGATTGTGTGCCCGTGTGGGGTGTGAGCAATCGGATCGTGTGCCCGTGTGGGGTGTGAGCGATCGGGTTGTGTGCCCATGTGGGGTGTGAGCGATCCATAAACATTGTGTGCCCATGTGGGGTGTGAGCAATGGGTGAACATCGTAGGCCCGACGGGGAGTTACTTCGGTAACGAGCGATGGTTCCAGCAGAGTTCCTGAGTGAACTAGTGATGATTGAGTCGGTACCGCATTGCATTTGCATAGAGTCGTGAGTCGGTCTCTATGATTTGCATTTATCATCTTTATAATGATGTGTTGTTGAATGAACATAATTGTGTATGTTTATACGGAATGATTGAGAATTGTGAAAGTGTGCATGATGAATATGCTTGGTGGATATATATATATATATACATTGTGATGTATATGAATGAAAATGTGATGAATTGTGGTGAGAATGTGTAATATGTGCATTTTGATGCTTATATATATATATAATTATATGCATTGTTATTATGATAATATTTCTCACCCTTCTGCTGTTTTATAATGCTCTATGAGGCATTGCAGAGTAGGTATGCTGGAGGTCTTTTTGTGAAGCGTGTCTTCATTCTTTTGGTCGGTGGGCTCTGACATGTAGCACCGGGTAGCTAGGATGTATATTATTATTTTGTGATACATTTGTACATGTATCTTGTTGATGAATGTTTATGCAAACATGACTTATAATGATGGATGAAAATGTGGTGATGTATATATCTATGTATATATATACTTGGATGTATTTCAATGTTTGGATTTTCCGCTTTTATTCTAAATATTGAGATGTGGGTGTAAGGACAAAGTTCCTCTGTGGCAAGTTACCCCACTGTTGCATATCAATATTTTGAGCAGGTGTTGTATGTATTAAATGCGTGTATGATGTGACATGCCTCTTTTATACTATGTTTTAATCGTACTCTGGCGAATTTTTTTATAATATGTGCCTAAATGATTTATGTTATTATTTGGGGGTATAGAAAGGGGGTGTTACATGTCCAACGAGTTGCAACAAAGCCTAACTTCTGTTTAAGGACTAATTGTCTCAGGAGGAAGATGACTTCAAACAAGAGATCTTTTCTAAACACACTACCACTTTTTAATAGTAGTATATTTAATATATGTCAATCTAGGTTTATAATTTTTATTCAAAGTATAAATCAGGATTTATGAGAAACTATAATCAATGGTTTGTTTATCCTTTCTTACCATGTAAATGGAAAAGTAGTAGATAAATCTGATTCTGTTTGGACCAAAGAGAAAAAGAGGAAGTTTGAGATATATTTCAAAATCAAAAGTTTTAAAGTAATGTATCTAGTTGATAGTAAATTTTTCTTTGCTCATCATTACGAAACCACCAAGGAAATGTGGGATACTCTTGAAATAATATATGAAGTTTCTTCAAGTATCGAACAAGAGGAGATGAACACACGAGATGAAGAAGATGAATATACCACCTTTAGATATTTTTCAAAGTTTAGAAATTTTAGAAATTATATTGGAACGTTCGTCACTAACTAGTGTCTAAGAGTTAAGAATAGGAAGTTTATACCAATCCCTAAATCAAAAGACGGGAGCTTTCATGAATTTCAGGAAAAATCAAGAAAGAAGGAGATCATAGAAAAAAATAATGAACTAGTTCAATTACTCAAAGAAGAAGAAAGAAAAACCGAAGAATTATCAACTTCATCATACATATCATACAACTTTGGTATAATCCTTCAAAAGAATATACTTAGTAGTTGAACGGTCTTTAGAAGATTCATCATCAAATAAAGGAACCTCATTTTCAAGAAACTGTGAAGAAGAAGAAGTGTCTTCAATATTCAAAAGAAGAAGAGAATAAGAGATTTCAACCTCGGGGAGAAATATAAAATAACCTTCTTCCAACAAAGAAGATGAAGTTTTCTTAAAGGCATCTTACGAGGAAGATACTATTAAGGTAACCAAACCACCTTACGAACAATTGTTTAGAATGAATACTCAGTTAGTTAAAGAAAATGAAACACAACTTAGGTCTTAAGCAGTCTTTAAGATATATTGAGAAAATCAATAAATCATTTAAGATATAAATGACTAAGATCAGAAATTCAAGAGAAACTTGTGAGAGTCGTGTCTCCCTTAAAAAGGAAGTAATTAATTTACATTAGACCCTAGGTAAGTTTACCCAAGGGAATGAAAAACTTGACTTGATCATATCAAGTCAAATATCTTCCTTAAATCGATATAGACTAGGATTCAAAAAGGATAGTAAAGGTGTACATCACAAGAAAAAGAATCAGGTAGTTTATAAATGCACAGACTACAAAAGAGTTAGCCATTTAGAGCCTTTTTGTTTTGACAAATTGAAAAAATCTAAAGGTAACAACCTTAGATATTTGTGAACTAATCCACCTTAGTGTTTTGCAGGTATGCTTTGCAGCTCGAAGCTTTAACGCTTATTAATGGAGTTGTGAAAGAAAAAGTATACTTAGTATACAATATGTTTTGAAAAATTTTGTAGTTCATATTCGATAGGAAAAATAATAACGATATCAGATTTTTCGAAAAAACTCGATATAATTTGTAGTTTTTCAAAATTTTCTAGAAGATCCTGTGTAAAAAGTATAAGTTTACAATGGCTTTTTACTTGTGTAAAAAGTATATTTTCTACCCAAGTTTTTCAAGAATCCAGTAAAAACTCGTAAACCCCTTTTCAATAGATTTGGTAAAAATTGATGTAATTTCCTAAAAATCTAGTAAAATCTCATAAATTTCACCAAAATTTAGTAAATACAATTTTTTAATGTAAAATTTAAAAATATTATTAAAATAAAAACTTTACTTCAAAGGGGTACAAATTAAATTGTGTTATTGGCTGGTTAAATTCTCTGATATCATCCTTGAAGACAAATTGCCTCACAAGCCATTTAAATCCCTTAATAAAAGGGGAATTTCTTAATGCTCCCTATATATTACTTAGGCACCACGTGAAAATATAAAAATGCTCTTAATTTTCAGAGGTGCATCTCTGGACGTACCCTGAGTACATAGAATTTTAATTTAATGTTAAAATATTACGAAGATGCATCTTCGAACGGTATTGTAGCTTAAATCGCGCCAAAACCCTCTTCTCCTTCCTCATTTCTAAAAAACCTCAAAATTTTCTCAAACTCTCTCAATTTTTTTCCATCAACCAAGTCCAAAATCAAACAACCAAGCTCAAAGGATCTTCAATCAACATCAAGTACATCAGAGACATCATCCAACACTAAAGTAAAGTCTAAATTTTGTAAGTTTTTGATGTTTTGATAAGTTTTTTGAGTTTTTATGTAAATGAGTAGAAAATGATGATTTAGGTAAGAAATGAGAAGGAATTACATGAATGGTAGTTTATGCATACTGTAAAACACAGTTGTTAGTTGAAAATAACGATCAAACCATTATTTATGGGGTTTGTATGTTTGCATTTCCTCCATTGACGGTCCTGAAGAGTTGCAGAAAATTCTAGAGATGCATCTCCGGAATTTTTCAATGTTTAGTTTCCCAATAACCCAAGATGCATTTCTGGAAATTATCAGTCTGTTTTTTTTCTTGCTTGTAGTGTTGCTTATACTAATTGTCTGATTTACTTACAATCATTATGGCTGATAGACACGATATACTAAGGCACACGAGGATTACACAACATGCATCAATGTGTAGGGAGAAAAGTCAGGTTCCAGAGGCTCCTGTTCACTATAGCCATGCGGAAGCATCTACTTCTTGGGCTCATGCTTCTCAATCTTCTTCTTCTTCTCGTAGGAGACAGATTTCACCTATTGACGCACCACTCTCTTCATCCTCCCGCAAGTGACAAGTTTCACTTATTCAGGCGCCAGAGGTACCCGAGTCACCAGTGATACCTGAGGCACTAGTGCGACCTCTGACTAATGATTCTTCTGAACCAGTGCCACCTCTAGCTGCTGAAGGTGCTGAGCCAGTGCTACCTTTAGATGGTGAGGCTATTGTGGATAATGAGCCAGAGCCACCTCAGGCAATTGGATGAGGCCATGTAGAGTTGTCTCTACTACCTTTATACTCAGACCATGCTGCCAGACATATCTGGGACGAATAGGTATAATTAGTTGGATTCATTTTTTTTAATTTACGTTTATGATTATATTACAAGTTTTTGACATAGATTTATTTTTTTGCAAGACCGTGATCCGTTGAAGATTTTTAACCATGGGCGAAAGATTACTGACTTGCCTCAATCGAATGAGGAGTGGTTTCAACCTGCTTTATCCCTAACTGGGATGAAGGACTTGTGCATGACCAATTATATTATGGTCAACCACGGGATGCTTAATGTATTCGTGGAGATATGGCACACTAATACCTCGTCATTTCATCTACCGATTGGTGAAATGTCTATCACACTCGACGATGTGTCGTGTTTGTTGTATCTTTAAATCAAGGGGAAACTTCTAAATCATGGGAGGATTACCAAAGATGAGGCACTCGAGATGATGATAGACTATCTGGGAGTTGACCTAGAAGCTGCCATGAGGGAGTTTGAAAAAACCAGAGGGGCTTATGCTAGGTTTGAATTCTTGAAAAAGGTATATACAAATGCGATCGTTAGAGAGTAGCAGGCTAGAGGCGATGACGAGCAGGTGGGGATCCATAAAGTGTATTCTATGAGAGCTTACCTGTTATATTTTGTTGGAACTACGATTTTTTGGGCAAGAGTGCCACTTATGTGAATGTCGTCTATATACGGTACTTCGAGGACTTCGAGCAGATCTATGAGTATAACTAGGAGGTCACTTGGTTGGTCTGATTCTACTAGAAGTTATCAAAGGAATGTATATGGAAGACGAAGCAGGTCACATGAAACATCACTCTACTGACATTATTATTTATTGGTCTTTTAATATTTCTGTGTCATTTTCATTAAATTTTGTAACGCGCTTACTGATGATTTGTGTGTTACTACACTTTTCAGACTTAGATCCTACAACACTTCCTGTGCATTTCCCACCGATCTTGCATGTAAACTTATACAGAGGATATGTCGCATGCGCCTGCATTTTCCTTGCTTAGAGGGAACCAGGCGATAGAGTCGTTCAGAGCCTATCTAAAGGGGTGCGAAACACAAGAAATACGAATTTGAATTGGGTTTCACCAACAATGATATTTTCTGCGGAATTAAAAATCAATTCTAACAAGAGAATAAAAATAAATAGACATGATTATTTTTATCCTGGTTCACTATTAACAAAGTTACTCCAGTCCACCTACCAAGGTGATTTCGCCTTAGACAAGGACTTAATCCAATAATCTGGAAAGATTACATCCTCTAAGTGTTAGAAAACAAATTAGCCCTCTCAAATATCATGACTAACGACTTAGTCACTTGAGGAATCTACACTTTGAAAAGTGTTACAAATGTGTGTACAAGTATTGCTTCTAAACAAGCAGATGACACAATTGAATTACACTAACACAAAAGTGTTTCTAGCAAGATATGAACAACAACTCCTTGCTAATTTATAAAACTATCTTAAGAATAATCTCCTAGAGATTTGCATCGTATCAGCATGAGTTTTGTGAGCTTAAAAGCTTCTTTTAATGCATCTCTCATTTTTTTATAGAGCAGCGCTATAATTTGGTTGAGCATTGAACATCTTCTTCTTGAGCTTACAACTTGGTGCTTGCTTCTGCCTTGCACACATACTCTCGTGTTTTCTTCAGCTCTTTTTCTTCTTGTTCTAGTTACTCTCACTTGATTTTCTATTTAGCTTTTGTAGCATTTAGCACTTCGACATTTAGTATTTTCACTTGGCTCGCAGTAGAAGCTACAGTAACATCCCTTCAAGCATTCAGATCTTCAATATATAGAGATTGAGAATAGATCCATTAGAGGGTATAATAGGAAATATATTCCAACTGTAATATCCCAAAGTTCACTTACAGGAATGGTCACATCGTAATACAAAATAATTGTCCTTACGCCAACTATTCTAGGTAGAGGTCACATACTACTTTGTACTTTTATATTCATTTAAACAAGCAAACCATTCTTGATCTCCTGTCTTATAATCTTCAGGGGCTTCAGATGTATATTTGATGAAGCATGTAGAGAGATTAATACTTGTAACTTCAGAACCTAAGTCTTTAGAATCTCAGATCTTCTTTCAGCAGAACTAACATAAGAGTCTTCAGCACTTGGTCTTTAGAAGTAATGTCTTTAGAGACTTCATAACTTGATCTTCAGAAATGATGTTTTTATAATCTTTAGAATTTCGTTTAATAGAACCTTGTCTTCAGAAACTTCAGAACTTGTTCAACACATATTTGTCTTCAGAGTCTTTAGAACTTTGTTCAACAAAACCTTGTCTTCAGAGTCTTCAGAACTTGATCCTCAGAAATGATGTCTTTAGAATCTTCAGAGCTACGTTCAATAGAACCCCGTCTTCAGAATCTTCAGAACTTGTAGCGATAGAAACACATCTTTTAGAAAGCCTTCAAGGCTTACTGACAAAGTCACAATTAGAAGCTTTAATACAAATGTTCTTCAAAACCGTTGCATAAAAAATCATTCCTAAATATTGACTCTAATTCTTGTACACATTATATGTTTTCTTCTAGTGTGTTTAGATTAGACTCTGATGACGTCAGACGCCTTTCAATTAGATTCAGATCATGTTTAGCAAAAGCTACACACTAGACAGAAACCATAAAGTACCGAATTGTTCTCTAAGATAACATGTACAATTATCATCAAAACTTAAGGCCAGATGCAAAACCACTCTTGTTCTTACAATCTCCCCCTTTTAGATGATGACAAACCATGTATTTTGATAGAGCAATTCATACTGGGTAATAACCATAAAACCATAGAATCAGAGTTAAGCTAACTAGCTCCCTCTGAATTTATTGCTCTTAAAATATATTTATGCTTGTTCAGAGTCTCCCCCTAATCCCAAGACTCGCAAAATAATTTTGAAGTACAGAGTATACAAACAGAGAAGGAATACTTATTAGAGACGTCTCATCAGAATCTGACTAGAATTGCCTCGTCTTCATCTTAGAACATGGCTTGCTATCAGAGCATGATTGACGTAATTAGAACCTGATTAGTGATTTTCTTGATGCCTCACATCATGTATCTGAGCTAGGATCTTTTAATCACTTAATCATGTCACCAGAAGGTGCAGAAATTAACATGTCATCAGAAGGTTCAAAACTTGAATGTTTCCAGAATGGCCATTTCTTGATTTGATATCCATAAGGTCCACAATCTTTGAAGTACTAAAGTCTAGCTACATGCTTTCAGAGAGTTCATAACTTCTGACAAGCCTAAGGTATTAGAGCACTCACAGACATTCTTTCAGATTGTTCTTTTGCTTTTGATTAATGAGTGGTCAAAGCCAATATTTCATTGAATAATGTATTGTATCAGAGCAAACTCATTTAGAGCAATATTCTTGTTTCTTGTACATATCTTCTAATAACCTGCTCTAACAGATAGTGAACTTTTATAAAGTTCCTGATCAAATATTAAACAAAGGTTAGTGGTAAAAGCATATTGAAATATGTATTTGGGATCAAGATTCTTGGAATAGATATATCAAAATATTTTCACTTTCTCCCCCTTTGTCAAAAATAAAAAAGGGTAAAAAAAATTTTAACAGATATACTAGTGAGATAAAAGACCAAAGTTAAAAAAAAACTTTATTTATCATCAAGAAAAGAGTACACGCGAAGCACAACAGTACAAAATAACAACTAAGAAAAATAACAACACGACCAAAAACTTTTAGGGCCTGAGGTTTGTAATCTCCCCTTGTGTCAAATAGTCTTAGAGATGAGGTTTGTAAGCTCCTCCTAAGTTCTATTTGTGAAGTCTAAGATGTGAAGTTAGTTTCACTAAAGAAGAACACAAGGCATATCCGGAACCAAAAACATAATTAAAAAAGAAATTTAAAGATAGCCAATAATATGAATAGTAAAATAAAGAAGGAGAAATATTCATTCAACTATTTAAACAATTAATACAAAAGACAAAAAAATGGGGTAACCCTAATGTGCCTAAGGTAGGGAAGAAGAAGATGTTCTTGAGATGAGCTGAGTGAGCAAGTTTTGAATATTCTTGTTGAATTCTTCTTGCTTCTCAAGTCTAGTTCTTAATAGCTTATGTTCCTTCTAATATTCTTTTAAGACGTTCATCAACTGAGGAAGAAGATTAGTATCAGAATGAAGTGACTGGTCAGAATTAATAGCATGGCCCATAATGGTTTTTGTAGATTCCTTTTTAGTGGCAACCGTTCCAGCAGCTTATTTCTCCTTTTCTTTAGAAAA
Organism: Lathyrus tuberosus; assembly: GCA_022829125.1. Taxonomy (NCBI): domain Eukaryota; kingdom Viridiplantae; phylum Streptophyta; class Magnoliopsida; order Fabales; family Fabaceae; genus Lathyrus; species Lathyrus tuberosus. The sequence goes on along the minus strand of JALAZF010000056.1, from coordinate 17,077,165 downwards.
ACAGTCATTGCAGCTTCTTTCTTTCTCTTTCTTCTTGAACTAGTTTCCAGATTATGTTCTTCAGATGCCCCAATCACATTTGTAATTAAGGACATATCTGCCAGGTCTTCGCCACGAAAAGGTTTTCCAAAAATGATTTCTAGTGCAGATAGAGGATTCAATAACTCCATAATCTTGTAATTAATCAGAATTACAAAGATTAATATTCCAAAGGGAATCCAGTTTCTTAGATTTTTGGAAATTTTCTTAGCATGGTTGATAGAGGAACAGAGATAAAAGAAAAGGCATGTTGGTAAGTTGATTTTATCTCTCTTAGCCAAATGAAACAGCATGTACTTGGTGTCTATATCCACGTGATTGGAAGATTTAGATGAGAACCTGTGATAGATGGAACCAATGATGATCATATACCAAACCCTTAGATTATCAAAGACATTTGTTACTGAAGTTGAGTCCTTTCCATTTCTGAAAATGGTAGGGGTGATCATTTCGATAATCTCTTTATAGTTCATCATGGATTTAAGCATTATAGCACCATTCTGGTCGTAACACGAACAACAGAGTTGTCATGAAGGAGTAATCTTGAAATGTCAGTTTCATTTATGCATATAACATTTCCTTTAATGTTTGAGTGAATCTTGTTGTTATTCGAGACATATGCATTTTCCTAAAAATCTTTGACAAGCTCCGGTTAAGTTGTCCCTTTTAGAAGGTTAAAGTAACTCTTCCAACCTTGGGTTTCCAACATTTTTGAGAAATTGAAGCCATTAGCAGATAGATCCCTGAAGTTTACTGTTAATTCAGATAGAACAGTCAAGTGTTCTATAGTAAGGGCTAAAGTGATTTGAGGAGTATCATCGCTTTGAAGGTTTCCTAAACGTTGTTGTTGTAGAACCATGAGTTGATTATTGGACATGTAGTCAGCCATTTGTTCAAAGAGAGAAGGGAACACACACTGGGTTTTTAGGGTTATGAGAGCGAAAGGATTGAAAGATTAAAAGTGTAGGAAGTTGTAGCGTAGGTGTGTGATGTGAAGTGAGTAAGTATTAGTAAGAGATTTTGCAATGATTATAATTAATTAGAGAAGAGAAAAAAATGGTTCAACAAAGAGAGGGTTAAAGAGGTTTATCACATAATCCCAAGAAAATCTCGACTCCCAAGGTGTCAAGTTAAGCATGAAGTGACGTGAGAACTAAGCGTGGTTATCAAAATACAATCGTCTTATAATGACATCATAAACTCTTCAATTTTTCTGACAATGTGTTAATGAAGTAAACTCTTCAGTTTCCAACGGCCAAAAACAAACTCAATAGATCATTCTGACCTTGGATACTTCAGATACATGAGAACTTCACTTGTCAGAAGCTTCACATCTCAGAAGTAAAACACTACGACTCAAACATTAGAAATATTTTTCTATTCTAGAGGACATATATATTCTAAGATACCTCTTTTCATTTTGGACATAGAACAGAGTTCATATGTAAGAGTGAGAACAAGTTTATCTTCAGCAAGGAATTTGAAATAGATAACAGCCATAAGAAGGGACTGTATCAAGAGTTTTTAAAATAATAGTTTCTTTCTGAAAAAAACTCAAAGTTTTAATCCTAGAATATAAAGATATATTTTTAGACAATTAAGTAAAAAGTAGTAAGAGTTAGAAAAACGTTACTCAATTATCTGGTAGGCTGTAGATATCCATCTTGCTTCTGTATCTTGAAGATGTGTGTGCTTCTTCAGAATCTCCACTCAATTTGCTTCTGCAATTGAGGACTTTGTTGATGATGTCTCTAGTTGGACCACTAGAACAAATTCTTCTTAGAAACTGTCTTCACAAAATCTTCTTTCTTCCTTTAGCTCTTGAATGAGATGCAGAGAAGTCCTTGAATCTTGTACTGAGACAAGGATGTCTTCAAAGCTTCTTTGGTTTTCTCATTCTGATGGATGCAACATCTCTCCTGATGTTTGTTGTATACAGATCATCAGAGGGATCTGAGAAATCCCTTTAGCTTTCTGCTTTTGATCAACCGCTTCTGTCTTTACTATGACTTGTTTCCAGAAAGTCAATGTATTCAATCAACTAATTCTTAATTCCAGATTTAGAAAGCCATATGCCATATGCTAAGAGAACTAGTTGAATTCTTCTTGCGTCACTGCAGTACAATCTTTGATCAGACGCTCTTCCTCAACAGATGCAGATATCATTATGAACATCAAACCATGAAACATTTCTTCAAAGGGTTTGAATGTTGATCTTGTTCTTAATGACTTAGTCTTATCACCCAGAATCAATACTTCAGAAAGTAAAGACTTATGTCTAAGCTTTCTCAGGGGAGTAAGAACCACGACGACTTCTGATTGAGCATCTTCTGATTTCTTCATGTTGTACTTTTTCAGCATCTCTATTACCTTCAGCGTCTGAAAAAGTCATTTCCAGATTTGCAATCTTCCAATAAGCTTCGGCTTTTAACTACCAATCTTATCATAAAATCTGACATCAAATTGATTCGTCTGCAGAAGTACTTCAACTCCAAGTACTTGTAGACTTTAAAAAGAGATCTGTTTAGATTAGCATGCTACAACTTCCTTAGAAATGCTTTTTTATGATAATTTTAAATATCATGATTTTAGCCATTTCTTTTCAAGATCCTGCTCTCCCGTTTTCATCTGTACCTGGTTGTAAAGAACTAGGACATAAAGAACTCATTTTCATCAATTAGCTTCTTAAGCTGTTTGTCCTCAGTCTGTTGACCAAGATTATTTCTAACCTTGAACATTCTCAAACAATCACTTTGCACTTAGAGAGAAGAGAACACAAAAGGATTCATCCTTGTGTCAAGATCCTTCACCAAAGTTTATTTTGTAGATACTAACCGTAACTTAATCAATACTTCATACCATGCTATTTCATTAGTTCAGATATGTCAGTGTACAAAAATTGTGCAAACAGTCAGAATCCTGATGACAATGCCAGAGCTTTAACTGCACTACTGAGAACTTCTGTAACAGAGATAGTTTCTGCTGAATCAGAGACAGAAACTACTTCATCTTTTGGAGGGATCTTCTTCATCAGGCATTCTAGCGCAAGCCAAACAGTGCTACGTTAGCTGGTTCTTCATCTTCATCATCTTCTAAGAATTCAGAATCATTCCATGTTAACAAACGATTGTCTAGGCGTTTTAGACCTATTTTCATGAGATCTTCTTCCATAGTGATCAAATCATTTGAGTAGAAGTGACAATACATCTTCTTCTATATTGTTCGTTTAGACTCGAAGTCGCTTTGATCTTCTTTTGACAGAGATGTTACTCAGATCTTCTGGAAACTTGAGAGTAATTACTAAGAGTATTTATCTGGACAATGAGCTTCTGATAACTTTCTTCAAGTGATCTGACAAAGAGTAGCCTTAGTTCAGAACCCAGAGTTCTGCAATTGAAGTCTTAAAAGTTTGAGAACAACATCTCAACAGTTTCAGCGTTCTTCGTCTCTGAGGTCTTCATACTTCAGAATCAAAACAAGAGCAATTGTTTTCTTAATTTAAAAGACTTCTTAATGAGTTATTATGAGAAAGTCAAATAGACATAACAGTCTGGTTTTGAAAACATCTCAAACTCAGTAAGAATTAACTTTCAGCAATCAAGGAACTTCTTGATTTCTGATGATTCTTGTCATTCTTTTCCAACTGATCAATAAGATTTACTTTCAGCCTTTTACCAGCTTTATATGAGAGAGAGAGAGATATGTAGCTATCAACTACCATATTCAAATTATCAGTATCACCTTTTAGAAAGAACTTTCTAGTTCAGCTTTCCAGTACTCAACCTTTTCACCAATAATGGTGGAAGATAAAAACTGAGGGTATTTGAGACTTGGAGTAGCAGGTGGCGGAGTGGAAACCATCAAGGTGTTTCTCAAAGCTCGTCTGGATCTTTATCTCACACGGTTAAGGGTTTGATAAATAACAATACCAGAACCGGAGCTCTGATACTAATTGAATGGGTGAGAAACACAAAAGGAGGGGGTTGAATTGGGTTTCACCAACAATGATATTTTTTGCGGAATTAAAAATCAATGCTAACAAGAGAATAAAAATAAATAGATACGATCATTTTTATCCTGGATCACTGTTAACAAAGTTAATCCAGTCCACCCACCAAGGAGATTTCGCCTTAGATAAGGACTTAATCTAATAATCTAGAAATATTACAACCTCTAAGTGTTAGAAAACAACTTAGCCCTCTCAAGTATCCAGACTAATGACTTAGTCACTTGAGGAATCTACACTTTGAAAAGTGTTACAAATGTGGGTACATGAATTGTTTCTATACAAGCAGGTGACACAATTGAAGTACAATAACACAAAAGTGTTTCTAGCAAGATATGAACAATAGCTCCTTGCTAATTTACAAAACTATCTTTAGAATAATCTCCTAGAGATTTGAATTCTATCCGCATGAGTTTTGTGAGCTTAAAAGCTTTTTTTAATGCTATTGGAGAGCATCACTCTAATTTGGTTGAGCATTGAGCATCTTCTTCTTGGGCTTACAACTTGGTGCTTGCTTCCACCTTGCACACATACTCTCGTGTTTTCTTCAGCTCTTTTTTCTTCTTGTTCTAGTTACTCTCACTTGACTTTATATTTGGCTCTTGTAGCATTTAGCACTTGGCTCGCAGTAGCAGCTACAACATAATCTCTTCAAGCATTCAGATTTTAATATATAGAGCTTGAGAATAGATCTGTTGGAGAGTATAATAGGAAACATATTCCAACTGTAATATCCCAACGTTCACTTACAGGAATGGTCACATAATAATACAAAAGAATTGTCCTTGTGCCACCTATTCTACGTAGAGGTCACAGACTAATTTGTACTTTTATATTCATTAAAACACAAACCATTCTTGATCTTCTGTCTTCTAATCTTCAGAGGCTTCAGATGTATATTTAATGAAGCATGTAGAGAGATCAATACTTGTAACTTCAGAACCTAAGTATTCAGAATTTCAGATCTTCGTTCAGCAGAACTAACTTAAGAGTCTTCAACACTTGGTCTTTAGAAGTGATGTCTTTAGAGTCTTCAGAACTTGATCTTCAGAAATTATGTCTTTAGAATCTTCAGAATTTCATTTAATAGAACCTTGTCTTCAGAGTCTTCAGAACTTGATCCTCAGAAACGATGTCTTTAGAATCTTCAGAGCTTCGTTCAACAGAACTTTGTCTTTAGAATTTTCAGAACTTGTAGCGATAGAATCACATCTTTTAGAAAGCCTTCAAGGCTTACTGACAAAGTCACAATTAGAAGCTTTAATACAAACGTTCTTCAGAACTGTTGCATAAAAAAAGAATTCCTGAATATTGACTTTAATTCTTGTACACATCATATGTTTTCTTCCAGAGTGTTTAGATTAGAGTCTGATGACGTCACTCGCCTTTCAATTAGATTCAGATCATGTTTAGCAAAAGCTACACACTAGACAGAAACCATAAGGTACCAAATTGTTCTTTAAGATAACATGTACAGTTATCATCAAAACTTAAGGTCAGATGCAGAACCATTCTTGTTCTTACACTATCTTGACTGCTTGGTTGCTGAAGATATGCACTTCAACAATTATGTCGATCACCGTGAGACACGACCATTTGACAAAATAGTGCTATACTCTGGATGGTTGGCTTGTAGATCACGTCTCATTATTCCTCATCTGCCTGAGCGCGTGGTGTGGCAGTTTATCTATACTCAGACCATTCCCAGTCACCATGTTGTCTCAGTTCCTCCTGGTATGACACGTAGAGATATGAATGCAATGTTTGATGATTATCATAGTCATCTGGTACCAGAGGAGACAAAAAGTATCATACTTGAGAGTGGCTAGAGCTACGTCAATGGGCACATCAGGTGGTTCTTCAGGGTTACAGATTGATATATGGTGCAGGCTGCTCTTGGAAATCTACCGAGGCCAGGTCATCAGGAGATACTAGAGGATGAGCAGCCACAATTAGATCATGCTCATGATGTCTTGCCTAGATGTCGCTGCATAGTTGAGATTGTGTTGGCAGACATTAATAGAGGTATATTCCCTGATAGGTCTCATGTGAGGCTGATCCTAGATGTCATCACGACGGAAGCACGAGAAGAATTGATGTACCGGAGACAAAGATGAAGGACAGGGTGTATTAAAGGCCGAGGAGTTCGAGGAGTCAGAGGAGATGGAGTCCGACATACGTAGTACTGCAGTAATATATAGTAGTTGTACTTTGGATTGATTATGGATTGTATTTTATTTTCACTTCATTCTACTTTATCGTGTATTTCGGCTTTATTTATATATATCATTTTTGGACCATCTGAATTTATGTTATTTTTTGCATATCGATTGTATGGTTTAAATCTTATCGCATAAGAGGGTTCTTAATGTTTATAAATCATCACTTTTAGCTGCGTAATGCATAAAACAAACATAACCTACACTATTCTGATAGGGTACGAAGAAGCATCTCCGCAAAACATAAACGAAGATGCATCTCGGGAACAATAAACATGTAAAATGCCTTTTAGACTGGGATGCATGGTGCATGTCTTAAAATATCACGAAGATGCATTTAATTTAATATTTTACTATAAATAAAATAAAATTAATTTCATTAAAATTACTATTATTATTTTTATGTATTTAATTTAATTATTAATAATTTAAATAATTAATTTGTTAAAATAATAATATAATATCTATTAAATAAATAAAATGAGAAAAAAATCATTTAAGAGGATCCGCAAGATATTATTATTATTATTATTATTATATTCCACATAGTCTATAATAAAAATTTAGTATTAGTCATTCCATCTCATCTTATTTGAATAGGATTATGTGGTTATCTTGTCTCGTAAGACAAATGATTGTAAAACAATCTCTCAGCCATAGAAACTTATTCTTAATTATCAACTCTCTAAGTAACATAACCACAACATCCACCTCAAAGATTTCACAAGCAACAATGGAATCTCAACAATCCTATAACACACTTCATGTACTTTTTCTTCCATATCCAACTCCTGGCCATATGAATCCCATGATCGACACAGCAAGGCTATTTGCCAAACATGGTGTTAATGTTACCATCATCACCACACATGCAAGTGCTTCAACATTCCAAAAATCCATTGACACTGACTTCAATTCCGGATATTCCATCAAAACTCATCTTATTCACTTCCCTTCACGTCAAGTTGGTCTCCCTGATGGTGTTGAAAACTTCAAAGATGGCACTTCCCTTGAAATGTTTGATAAAATCAACCATGGAATATCTATGCTCCAAGATCCAATTGAGATTTCGTTTCAAGATCTTCAACCAGATTGCATAGTCACTGATATGCTTTATCCTTGGACTGTGGAAGCAGCTGCAAAACTAGGTGTTCCAAGGATTTACTTTTACAGCTCAAGCTATTTCTCTAACTGTGTAAATCATTTTATCAGAAAGTATAGACCTCATGATAATTTAGTTTCCGATACACACAAATTTACAATTCCAGGTTTGCCTCATACCATTGAGATGACCCCTCTGCAGCTTCCTGATTTTTCAAGTGCCTATTTTGAATTAGCTTATGAATCTGAGAAAAGAAGCTATGGAACACTATACAATAGTTTTCATGAACTTGAAAGTGATTATGAGAAACTTCATAAAACTACAATAGGAATCAAATCTTGGAGTGTAGGGCCAGTTTCAACATGGATTAACAAATATGATGAAAAAAAAGCAATTATAGAAGACATTGGAAAAGAGGGAGAATTGTTAAATTGGCTTAATACTAAGTCAAATGAGTCTGTTTTGTATGTAAGTTTTGGAAGCCTTACTAGGCTTTTTCATGAGCAGATTGTGGAAATAGCTTATGGACTTGAAAACTCAAGTCATAATTTTATTTGGGTTGTTAGAGAAAAGGATAAAGATGAGGATGCAGAAGGTTTCTTACAAGATTTCGAGAAAAGGATGAAGGAAAACCAAAAGGGCTATTTGATTTGGAACTGGGCACCACAGCTTTTGATATTGGATCACCCTGCAACAGGAGGGATAGTGACTCACTGTGGTTGGAACTCAATTCTTGAAAGCTTGAGTGTTGGTTTGCCAATGATCACATGGCCAATGTTTGCTGAGCAATTTCACAATGAGAAGTTGCTTGTTGATGTTTTGAAGATAGGGGTTTCAGTAGGATCAAAAGAAAACAGGTTATGGAATAGCTTTATGCAGAAGCCATGGTTAAAAGGGAAGAGATTGCAAAGGCTGTTGAGATTTTGATGGGAAGTGGTGAAGAGAGCAAGGAAATGAGGATGAGAGCAAAAAAGCTTGGTGATGCTGCAAAGAGGAGTATAGAGGAAGGTGGAGACTCTTACAACAACTTGATTCAGCTGATTGATGAGCTGAAATCGTTGAAGAAATCTAAAGAACTTGGTGAGAAAGCAGATTAGATAATTAAAATGAAGGAGTCCTCTTGATGCTTTAAGAGGTTGATAGAGAGTCCTATTAATAAATATTAGTTAGAAATATATTAGTTATAATTTTAATATATTAGTTTAGATTAATTATTATAGTATTCTAGAATATTCTTAGATCCTTGTGATAGTGTCATTTGGAATGCTAAGATATGTTTAGAGTAGTATATATAGTGTAGTACTCTATTTGTATTGGCATGAATAAAATCAATGAATAAAATTTTTATTTATCTTTTATTTTATTTAGAATTTATAGTTTTCTCTAGTCTTGTTAGGGTTCTTATTTAGCTTCATAACAGTGGTGTATCTGATAAAGGTTTAAAATATTATGAAACAACCTCCAAGTATTTTTCTCCAACTAATTTTGCTGTTTTTTAGAGTACAATAAGATGTAACAGCATTCAGTCTTGTGCACTGCAATGATGTTAAATAAGTTAGTTTTCAGTAAGCAATTTTCATATTAAGCTAAGAAAAAAATCTGACGAATGGTGAGTTAAATTCTGCCGTCTACTTTGATTTGTATTAGGAAGACAACTATGTCTTAAGTATTGGATACTTTATGAGTACGTATCGAGAAGTATCAGTATCAAATATGCGTCGGACCGATCATGGTTTTAAATTGTAGTCCATAACCGCAATTGCGACCGCAATATTGTTGATGCTGTAGTTTTCGCAACCGCATCGGACCGCAATTGCAGTGTGATTTGAAATCATGCGTCTTTCTACAATATGAACCGCATCAGACAACTTCACTTAGGTTTTTTCAAGTATTTTCGTCAAAACTCAAAATGTAGAGCCCAAAACTCAATTTACTCATGAAAGATCTTAACATTAAGTGTCTTTTAACGGTGTATTTCAAACTCTTCTCAATCAAAATTCACGCCACAATAGCCGTAATGTACATCGTAGCAACTGCAATGACCACAATCACACACCCGCAACCGCAATTTAAAACCGAGATCGATACTTCTCCATTTTTGAAATATTTGGGTTCATAGATTTAAAGAAACTAGAACAAAAGAAACAAAAACAGATTTATGTATTATATATAATTCAGAGTATAGTGTCAGGCATGGTTTTAAATTGCGGTTGCGGTTGCGGTTGCAGCTACTGCGATTGCGGCTATTGCGGCCGTTGTGATGCAGATTGCGGCCGTTGTGATGTAAATTTATTTTTATCAACATAAAATAGTATAATTTATTATATGGATTAGATTTTACATTTTATCTATTGTTGCGGGCTGATGCGGTCCGGCAGGCAAATGCAGTCGTTACGGTGTTACGATGCGGCCGTTGCGGCGTTTTTATGCGATTTTTAGTGTGATTTACAATCACACCACAATTGCGGCTTAATGCGGATGCAGACACTACCGCAACCGCAATATTGCAGCCGCATCAGGTGATACGGTCCGCAATTTAAAACCATGATGTCATGTTAGATGAGGTAATTTCATTTACACCCCAACATATGAAACTTATCACAACATCATTTCATCATCCATAGTCATTATGATGAAGCTTTATAGCAGCTTGTAGGAAGGAAGATATAGCAGTGCAATAGATCCTTACCACAGCATTGATGAGAGTGCATCCAATCAGACTCTCCCTGTCTTTGTGACAATGCCTGTGTTTCTTATGCACCATGTCCTTATGTCTTTGTGTTTTTTATGCTTCTTTGTCTTGTCTTTCTTACATTTTGATTTTTCAAACAATTGTTGCAATTCCTTTCTCTGACGTAAAGTACTACAAAACAATCAAACTTAAGAACATGACATAACAGTAGGATAAATGGGTTCAAATTGACATTTATACCTTTTAAAAAAAAGACACTTGTTTAATGATAGTGGACGCGGTGGCAGTTTAGGGCCCCAATTTCACAGCGATTAGCGGCCGCAACAATCACTATTGTTAACGGCAACTCGCAGGCCAAAAGCTTCGCGCCGAACTCTACCACCAATACGCCTACCTATCAAGTAGCAAACAAACATCTATTGAGACTTTTCATCAAACAGCCTGTGGTTACCTCTCAAAAAGAAAACACAAATACAAAATTGGATACTTTCTGGCAACTGCCAATATATTGCAGTACTAATAAATTATTATTGTTTAGAAAATTATATTCATTTCTTCTAAATTCTCTTTAAATAATACACATCTATAATATAAAAAAATTAGATGTCATATAAAAATCCAAACTATTCTTATTTTAGAAAATGTCACAACATTAAAGAAAATTTTACCCCATACTCCATCATTTATTTCTCTACCCCTACATTATATTTTTTTTACCAAAGTATCCTCCTATAAATAAGTGCAAAATTTTCCTAATTTAATTATTTGATCTACAATTTAATAAATAAATCTATCTTTAAAAGCTGTTTTATTAATATTCTCAGCAAATATGACAAGTATTATCTATACTATTATATAATCTTATAATATCTCCATCAAAGAATTTCTGCTAAATTTTTTTCCTTTAATTAATTAATTAAATAGAAATATATTTATTATTAACTCCATTTAAAACTTCCGACTATCTCATTCTTATAATTTAAATAATTATTAATTAACAAATGCAATAAGACACGTTCTAAATTTTTTTTAAAATGCAGCCACCTACAAAAAATTAATTAAATATAAATATATTATTATTAACTCCATCATTTAAAAATTCTAACTAAGTCACATTCTTATATTTTAAATAATATTAATTAACAAATGCAATAAGACACTCCATAATTTTTTTTAAAAATGCAACCACCTACCAATAATATGTTAACATAGTAACTATCCAGCATAACTTTTTCTTCATTTTATTAATTAATCTTTTATTGTTAATAATTAAATATTATTATTATTAATTAAATAATAATTAAATTAAAATATTTAACATGTTAATTTCTCAAATTTTTCTCTGTTCAATACTCTCTATTTATATCATACAAACAATTAACATTTCTCCACTCATAACATCTCTATAACCCCATATTAATAGGACACATAGTAATGTTAAATTAAAAAATAAAAAAACTAAATAAATTAGATATATAATGCAAACCTTACAATTACTTAATACAAAAATAAATTAATAAATATAAGTCATGAAACGGTTAAAGTTTTTTATAGCCCCACTAATTTCATTACTTTATTTCATTTTTTCCACAAAACTATCTTCCCACTAATCAAATTTATATCTCATCAATTAACCTCATTACTTGATTCCATTTTTTTCACAAAATTATCTTCCCACTAATAAAATTTATATCTCATCAATTTATACATTTATTTTACTATTTACTAGCTTTAAAATAAAGTTAGTGGGGGCTATAAAAAACTTTAACCATTTTATGAATTATATTTATTAATTTATTTTTGTATTAAGTAAATTTAAGGCTTGCATTATATGTCTAATTTTTTTATTTTTTTATTTTTTAATTTCATATTACTATGTGTCCTATTAATGTGGGGTTAAAGAGGTGTTATGAGTTGAGAGATATTAATTGTTTGTATGATATAAATAAAGAGTGTTGAGCGGAGAGAAATTTGAGAAATAAACATGTTAAATATTTTAATTTAATTATCATTTAATTAATAATAATAATATTTAATTATTAATAATAAAAGATTAATTAATAAAATGAAGAGAAAAATTATGTTAGGTAGTTACTGTGTTAACATATTATTGGTAGGTGACTGCATTTTAAAAAAAAATTAGGAGTGTCTTATTGCATTTGTTAATTAATTATTATTTAAATATAAGAATGTGACTTAGTTAGAAGTTTTAAATGATGGAGTTAATAATAAATATATTTATATTTAATTAATTTTTGGTTGGTGGCTGCATTTTAAAAAAAAATTAAGACATGTCTCAATGCATTTGTTAATTAATATTTATTTAAAATATAAGAATGAGTTAGTCGGAAGTTTTAAATAGAGTTAATAATAAATATATTTATATTTAATTAATTAATTAAAGGAAAAAGTTTTAGCGGAAAATCTTTGATGGAAACATTATAAGATTATATAATATTATAGATAATACTTGCCATATTTGCTGAGAATATTAATAAAGCAGCTTTTAAAGATAGATTTATTTATTAAATTGTGGATTAAATAATTAAATTAAGAAAATTTTGCACTTATTTAGATGAGAATATTTTAGTAAAAAAAATATAATGTAGGGGTAGGAGAATAAATGATGGGGTATGGGATAAAATTTTCAACATTAAATTAGGGTCTTTTTGTGTCTAAATATTACTTTTTGTAACCAAATTATTTTTTCTAATGATTCTGAAATATAGTCCAATCCAATCTATAATATAAGAAAATTCGATGTTTTGAAAAAATTCAAACTACCCCTATCTTAAAAAATTCCACAACAGCAAATTAGGGCCTTTGTGTGTCTAAATATTAATTTTTGTAACCAAATTACTTTTTCTAATAATTTTGAAATATAGTTCAATCCAATTACTTTGAAAATGTGAACAAAGAGGATAATGAAGATGTTTTGGTTAAAATTGATAAATTCATATTAATAGTTGATTTTCTTGTGATAGACATCAAAGAGGATGATGAAGTTCCTCTTATTTTATGTTGATCGTTTACACTACGCCAAACAAGACATTAGACAGCGATTTTTTAGGCCTTAGACAGCGCTTAAAAGCGCTGCCTAAGGTTGCGTTGTCGTAGGTAAAAGCAGCGCTTTTGATTTATGAAAAAGCGCTCTCTAAAGTGGGCCTTTAGACGGCTCTTTTTCAAAAGCGCTATCTAATGTATTCGTATAAAATTTTAATAAATTTTTTTATATACCTTTAGAGAGCGCTTTTTCAAGAAAAAGCGCTGTCTAAAGGCCCCTTTTAGACAGCGCTTTTTAAAGCGCTGTCTAATGTATGCCTATAATTTTAGTTATCAATTTTTCTATACCTTTAGAGGGCGCTTTTTAGGAAAAGCGCTTTCTTTTGTGAAATATAGACAACGCTTTTTCTAGAAAGCGCTGTCTTTTCTATACGTATAATTTTAATGATTTTTTTAAAAATCCCATTTTAACCATTTTTTTATGCAGAAACCTGTATAATTCAAGCCATTTCAATAAGCCTGTATATTTCACATTTCCATTAACAATTTCTAGTATGGTTCATTAACCATTTCCACTAATCCCATAAATCACATAAACCACATAAACAATTTCCATTATAATTCAAGTTATTTACATTAACTATTCACAAAACTATACAATTACAATCCAAAAACACATAAAGGGCATAAACCATTCACAAAACTATACAATCACATAAAATAAACCATTCACAAAACTATATAATCCCATAAAATAAACCATTCACAAAACTATACATTCACATAATCGCATAATCCTATACCTTATATAGGATTCTTTTTTCAATAAGGTATTCGCACAATTCCTCCTTAATTTCTTGCAATTTATCCTTCGTGTAATGAGAACACGCGTATTCATCAAAGTACTACATAACAAAACAAAATATGCATGATTTAGTTAAAAATAATAAATTATATGACATATCCGATAAATATTAAAATAAATCCTAAGTTATAAATCCATGCATACCGTAATAGGAATCTCTAATCGATCCATTTGAAGGATTTCTCTCATAAACCTCAAAACGAAATACCCGTAGTCTATGCCATTACGCTGACGAGGGCACTACACATAGACAAACAAATAAGAATTAATATATAGTTGTTTTGTGTTATCAAGTAGCATCACTAATAAGCAACATTGTGAAAATTAATATACCTCCACTTTGACCCATGTAACGTTGGTTGCTTTAGCCCGTGCTACTCGAGATTCTCTTTGTGCTCGGTATACGAGTATTGCTCTATAAAAGAAAAACGTAAATTTTGAACAATCTCACAGAAATAATTAAATATACAAATACACACGAATATTTCGAACAATCTCACTTACGTATCAACCACATCCTTCATATCCTGATATGTTGACCAATTAGTATCCAATGAATTCAGATAATAGATCACTTCTCTTGTAGGATTAATGGCAACCAACAACCAGTGTCCACTGTAAAATATAACAAAAGTATAGATGGATAATTTCTACGCAAAAGATACAAATTTAAGATTAGAATGAAATTAGAATGAAAATCTTACCCGTTTCCAGTATTATACGGTAAAAGAAACAAACTTTCTGTCTTGCTGGCCATAAATCTCTCAGTTAAGTGGTCTCTTACTGAAAGTGCATTCATACCAATTGTCGGTGCATTGACAAGGGTGCAAGAGAAGAAACAAAATCTGTTTGACAATTCCGTCCCCCGCATCAATTTTTCATACAAGCACCTTAAATAAAAACATAATAAACATTAGACTATTTTCATTGAAATGTGTAAATAAATTGTTCTACTAAATAAATAATAGATTGATCGGAGTACCAGATGTATGAATGCATAACACCGATGCCTAATTCAATATGCTTGAAAATCTGCTCCATGTCCTCTCTTCCGATTATCTCAGAATGATGAAAACCAAAAACACCTTCGTCCATGTCTATTTGACGAATAGCACCATCCATCAAATCTGACATTTCCATAAGTGTTTCTAGACACGACTGAAAGCGAGGAGGAGCTCTTTTTGCCTGCACGGTCCTAGTAGGAGCTTTTTTCTTGCTGGCCTATTGTGAAGCTTGAGCAGGAACCTAACAATCATATAAGTTAGGTAAAGTAGAAAATCATGAAACTTTTGAATTCGGATAATAGAATAACACTTAAAATATACCTCTCTTTGTGATGCAACAGACTCGTTTTGCCACAAAACCCCTTTATTCTTAGCTGCGGATTTTGTAGGAGTCTAACATTACCATGTAAAAAAATGTAAGTAATGGTTCAGAATGATTTTCATAATCGTTCAGATTTGACATTTGAATACTAAGAGATTCGTAATAGTTTTCAACATACCTTATCATCTATGGAAATGAGGTCTAACGGCCATGCAACAAACGAACCTATTGCATCTCGCAGCAATGTAACCTCTGAAACCGAGTCAGGTATGGGTAGTACCGCATCCGTATCTAAAGCGATATCAACCGACACTTTCAGATGTCTATGAGGGAGCGGTTGATGGTGAAGTAACTCTCCGACATGGTTATGCACTTTTCCCTTGCCAACCATGCGATAAGTCGGTAACGACAAATACAGCTGGCAAGATGAAATGCCCTGAAGCAATAATAAATATGTAACTGTTAATGTGTATAAAGGTCAATTAAAATAAATGTGTTAATTTAATTAAAATAAATATGTGCTAATTACCTCAGGAATTTTATTTTGACAATTGATACTAGCTTTGTCACTAGTATCTTTCAAATCGGAACCGCACTTTTCCGCCTCATATCTCTCTTTATCCTTTTGCAATTCACGGACTTGCGCCTTTAGTTCCTCTAATGATTGCATGACTTCTCGGTTACTGGGATTTTTTCTCTTTGGATACAAGGAAGATGGAGTCACACCAAATCCTTTACCTCTCACCGGCCAGAATACTCAGGAACATTTAGTACTCGACTAAGAATGCTCCTGCAATCCTCCTCCCCTGTGGTTAAGAATTTAGATAGAGTGTCCTAAAATTCATTGACATATCGAAAATTATTAGTGGGGATTACAAATTAATTATATTTTAATAAAATTTCGATTAACTTAAAGACATAATGTTATACTTACACGTTCGTCATAAACATGTTGAACATCTTCCCTAACAACTCCATCCTTACCCACACGAGCTTCCTTCCATACAACATGTCCCGAAAGTGATGATTCTTCACTTTTCGTCTCTTCTAACTACACATTTAGTTAAATAATAAATTAATCAAGTATAACACAATAATACAATTAATAAAATCATAGCATTAATATATACTTACTAATTTTTAGTGTAACCGTGCATATCCCAAACGCCCTTTTCTGTACGGATACACGGGTTTTGATGCTCTTTGGCGATTAATGGCACTCAAATCCTGGATAAACAAGTTTAAGTCATATCAGAACAAACTAATGCAACAAGTATATAATACAATTAATAGACATGACAAGATAACATTACATTGAATTTTTCGGTTTTCCGTTTGGCTACAAACGTGCTCTATTCTTTGGGTTCAATCACGTCCGCATACAACTGCGGAAGTTCTGCTTCAATAAAAATTTTATTCGCATCCCTAAGATATTTGTTTGATAATAAGGCTCGGAACCCTCTGTGTCTCTTTCCGGCCAACTGAAGACAATATTTTTTCCGGCTTTCATCAATATTAAATGACCTCTACAAAAAAACATACACATATAAACATAAAGTGTGTTAGTATAAGTAAATTAAAGACTTATCTTATCTTATAAACATATAAACATAAAGTGTGTTAGTATAGGTAAATTAAAGTACCTGTATCTCAGTCCATATCTTATCTTTAACAGCTTTCAACTTTGGATTCCTCCAATTATCACTGGTAATTGGAATATGCTGACGGACAAGTGAACCAATGTATGAAGACAACATTGAACCGTTAGGCTCAATTAGTTGGTTCTCATCACTCCAATGTACATAAAACTTGATCCCTTTATCTCTAGCACGGATGATTGACTTCATAATAGTTATTCCACGTTTTATTTCACTTTCTACATTCGAAGGTTCATTCTGAGCTTCATTTTCATCATGTGTCTCGTGTGTGTCGTCCTGGTTACTAGCCATTTGACCTGTAAGAAAGAAAAAAACAAAAATTAAATGACAAATATAAAAATACATAATCCATAATCCATTGAATGATATAAGCTATATATAACATGACAACTAATTAATATTATTGAATGATATAAGCTATAATTTTATAACTAGTACCTTTTTCACTAACGTCTCTTTCTTTTCTTGGTTGGAATGTGTTCTACCCGTCTCTTAACAACACGGACGATTGGATTGATCCAAATACCCTCATTATGATCATTTCTTGTATATGATTCATTCGCTATAATATTTTCATCTTGATCATTTCTAGTAAATGATTCAATATTAACATCAATATCACCTTGATCTCCAATGTTTTCATCAATTACTTTGTTAGATAAAAGCACTATAGACCATTTTGTACTTGTCGGATCAGTGACATAGAACACTTGTTTAGCTTGAGAGGCTAGAATAAAAGGCTCGTCTTTGTACCCCACCCTATTAAGATCCACTTGCAAAAATCCTGACTTATCCATTCGTACGCCATTATTATTTTCAACCCACTTGCAACGAAATATAGGAATCTGAAACTTCTCATAATCAAACACCCAAATGTGCTCGATAACCCCAAAATATGACAGATTTGCAAATTTGGGGTTTAAATCTTTCACACTTGAAATGTGCATTGCTTCAGCTACCACGGTGACACCACTATTTTGCATAGTACTCTGTGAAACTTTTATCCGACCATCCATTGCCCGCCTTTAAGTTGTACAGCTTTAATACCGCAGACAATCTTTTGAATTTGGTGCAACCATTATATAACGGTTTCTCTGCATCGCTTACCAACCTCTCAAACATTTTGGGACAATCCTTAAGATCTTCTTCAAGTGCTTCTGCAATCTCTTCGACTCGATCAGAATCGTATGTATCTGTGCCATTGTCGTTTGAAGCATAGGTCGTATTATCCCCCGGTTCAACATTCCCGTTAATTTTCTCACCATGCAAATTCCAACATGTATAACTTCTATCAATTCCACTCCTCATTAAATGCGATGCCAACTGAACCGCGTCAACCCGACTCCCAAAACAACAACCAAGCAAGGACATCTCATTCAACTGGGGTCTTTGGCGTGCGCAACAACAAACTTAACGAATTTCGATACCCCATTCTCGTACTCTTTCGACAATCGACTTGAAGACATCCATTTCTTATCCATAGTTATACTAATTAAACTAAACAAAAACAAAAATAAAAAATATTTACCTATAGGGAAACGATCCGACTTTCACACTTTGATCACAAGTAACCCCTATATTTAGTAAATTCAATAAGTTAGTAACTCCATCATATCAGTTCATTCAAAGCACTACTAATTACAGTGGTGAGAGAGAACAACTAATTACCTTTAGAGATGTAAACAACTTCTAGACCCACACAGTGTCCAGATAGGTTAGAATTATCATGATCCCCCTGTACACGTATCATAAAATGAAATATCATTAATTGACCAATTATGAGTCATAACTTGATAAGTGGCAACATGTAATCACAAACAAGCAACAATTAGAGGTAAACACCTACATAGTGGCCTCAAAAGTAAGTACTCTTTCTCAATATATATAGTTAGTCACTATATAATAGCAATGTTGTGATTGGTTATGGCCATATATTTATGTTACAGGAACTTAACTTGGATGGTTTCTATATAACCTACTAACTTCTAATTTCAAGCTAATGTCATAACACTCCAATTCATCAACAGCAAACTCTTTAGTGTTTTATCAAACTAACTATAACTAGTTTCACAATAAAAGAAAATTTTAACATAACAAATTTCTAAAAGAAACTAACTATAACAAATTTTAACATAACAAATTTCTATAACTATAACTACTAACTACAATGTTAGAAATTAAATCAAGTGTCTTCTAAAATAGTAAGAAGCTAGTCAAGATATATGAACTATAATCTCATTCTTTCATATTTTAATTCGTTAAGTACCTTGGGTTAAGTATGTTTTAAGAAATGTATATATCTTATCCATCAAGATTACTTAGAAATTAAACATACTTAATCATTGATAAGAAACTTATTATTTTGCCTATAAAATGAAACTATATGCATTATAGTTTTATCAATTCTTCAAGTGAATGAATAGAGTATTAAAGAAACCTGTTTAACAACTTCTTCTGTCTTATGAATTCTATTCATTCCATCATTTCATTCTCTTATCAACATTTTAAGTCAAATGTTCTTATGTATTGGCATGTCTAGTCAAGGCAGAACAACCAATTGGTAGAATACTTTTCAAATTTAGACCACCAAGGTTTAAGGTTATTCAAATTAACACAATATTACTCAAAGTTGACTCACTCATATTGGAATATTAAGTTATTCCAGCATCAAATTGATTAACAAATGCCTTACTAGAAAGAAGTAATCTGATTCTTGTATAAATATTATTACAACCTCAAATACATACATGTAAAACTGAACGATAAAAAAACTGAACATTCATTCTGAACGGCAACAACAACAACAGAACGATAAAAAAACTGAACGGCAACATTTATCCTAACATTTATGCTATTTCATCTTGATACATTTATATAAAACATTCATTCTGATAAAAAAATAACAGAAGCAACAAAAACATCAACAGAACGACAACAACAACAACAGAACGACGGCAATGCTGACTGCAAGAATGAACGGTAACAACAACGACGACGGCAAGAACAATGTATGAAGCAAGAACAACAACAATAATGTACCTTTTCTTTTCATTTTCGTCTTCTCCTTCACGAATGCAAGAATGAACGATGGCAACGGTGACGTCAACGGTTTCAGAATGACGGCAACGGTGACGGCAACCCTTTTCAGAACGACGGCAATGAAAGCAAGGGTTTTAGAAAGCATGCAAGAATGATTGAGCGCAAAGGTTTCAGCAGAAAGAAACGGTCGAGAGCAGAAAATGAAAAGAAGTTTATGAAAATGATATGAAACGTGTTTTATATTTTAATTCATAAATGACCTTAGAGGGCGCTTTTCAAAAAGCGCTTTCTTAAGTGCTACCTATGAGAGCGCTTTCCTTAGAAAGCGCTTTCTAAAGTGAGGAGAATTTAAGACCTATAGCAGCGCTTTCTAAAGTGAGGAGAATTTAAGACCTATAGCAGCGCTTTCTGAAAGCGCATTCTAAGGTTAACCTATAAAAGCGCTTTTCAAAAAGCGCTTTCTAAGGGGGCTTCCATTTAGGGCATTTAACAGCGCTTTTAAAAAGCGCTTTCTAAAGGCTGTCTTTTACAGCGCTTTTTTTTAGCGAAATTTTTTAAAGACCTATAGCAGCGCTTTGTCCAAAAAGCGTTGTCTTTGGTGCGATGTGAAAAGCCAATTTTGGCGTAGTGTTATGAAGGTGACATGAATGTTGATTGTTATCGATGATGGAGAAATGAAGATAAGAGATCGAGATTAGGAGGTCCGTTTTAAATTGTTTAAAGCAATATGAATCAGGCGTCGAGCTAATGATGTTTAAAAAGCGCTTATTGACAGGCAACCCAATTTTTTGTAGTCTTTAAATTTCTTTGTATACAAATTAGGAAGTGAATAAGTTTTGGGTTAGCGTCGGTGAAGATGTAGTGGTGAGAAGGGAAGAGATTGCAAATGCTGTTGAGATTTTGATGGGAAGTGATGAAGAGAGCAAGGAAATTAGGAAAAGAGTAAGAAAGCTTGGTGATGCTGCCCAGAGGAGTATAGAGGAAGATGGACATTCATACAACAACTTCCTAATCATTTCGTCAAAGGATCTGGTAAATTTTCATCAGAGCATACATGATCCACCCCTCCTTTAGATATATAATCTATAACAGGGTTGTGCTTTCTTCTAATTTGAAGTCTTTTACCATTATAATAACGGTTCTCAATTTTTGCAATAGTCACGGTACTATCGCAGTAGATTAACACAGACGGCATAGGTTTTTCCCACAAAGAAATCTCAGCTATTAAGCATTTTAACCAACTTGCTTCTTCACTAGTAGTCACTAATGTTATCGTCTCAAACTCCATTGTGGACTGAGCCAAGATAGTTTGTTTCTTTTATTTCCAAGATACAGCTCTTCCAGCTCTACTAAATATATAACCACTAGTTGCTTTGAAATCATCTAATAAGGTATTCCAATATGCATCGCTGTATCCTTCAAGTACAATAGGAAATCTCTGATAATGCAAACCAAGATTCATGGTCCTCTTAAGGTACCACATGACTCTCTCAATCGATTTCCAATGCTCATTACTCGATCGACTAGTAAACCTGCACAAAAATCCTATGACATATGCAATGTCGGGTGTAGTACAATCAATGGCATACCCGAGACTACCAATGATGCTCACATATTCCATTTGTCTAACACTATTACCAGTGTTCTTAAACAGTTTTTCACTTGAATTGTATGGTGTGCAAGCGGGTTTACAACCAAAGTAGTTATATTTCTTTAACATATTCTCTATATAATGATATTGATCTAAAGAAATTCCTTTTTCTGATCTAGTAGTCTTGATTCTAAGAATCATATTTGCTTCTCAGAGGTCTTTCATATCAAAGTTGTTGCTCAATAATGATTTCGCATCATTAACAACCTGAATGTTTGATCCAAATATGAGTAGATCGTCTACATAGCGACATATGATAATGCAAATGTGATTCTCATATTTGTAATAAATGCATTTGTCACTTTCATTCACTTTGTACCCATTCAATATCATTAAGTTATCAAAATTTTCATGACATTGCTTAGGAGCTTGTTTTAGACCACGCAGAGACTCATCTAACTTATAGACCTTTTTTCTTACCCATGAATTACAAACCCTTCTGGTTGATCCATTCTAAGTCACCATTTAAAAAATCTATTTTAATATCCATTTGGTGTGATATTAAGTTATAAATAGCGAAAATTGAAATCACTACCCTAATGGATGTAATTCTAGTGACTAGAGAAAAGGTATCAAAGAAATCTATATTTTCTCTTTGCCTAAAACCTCTGGCTACAAGACATGCCTTCTATTTATCAACTGTTCCATCAAGTGTTAGTTTATTTTTCAATCACATTTACAAACAATTCGTTTGCAACCAAGAAGCAAGTCTGTTAAGTTCCAGGTCTTGTTAGATTCTAGAGAATCTATCTTATCGTTAATAGTTTCTTGCCGTAAATATGCATCCACATGTGACAAGGGTTCTTGAAGATTTGTTGGATCTTCATGTACAGTATAGGCTGCATAATCAGGCACATAGTCTTTAATAACTCTTACTCGTTTACTTCGTTGAAGTTTTGTTTCTACTTCATTGTTGCTTTTAGTGCTTCTTATCACAAGAATGTGATTCGATTCAGTGCCCCCACCATTTCTCGATTTGAGAGGAAATTTGTCTTCATAGAATTCAACATAATTTTATTCTATGATCACTATAGCATTTAGGTCATAAAACCTATGTGCCTTACTATTTGTTGCATACCCAATGAATACACATCCATAGGCTCTACTAGAGAGTTTAACTCGCTTTGGATCCTGAATTATGACATAAACCAGACATCCCCAACCTCTTAAATAAGACAAGTTTGGTTGTATTTTCTTTAATATCTCATAAAGAGAGAACTTACATTTTGACTTGGGAACTCGATTCAGGACATAGCAAATAGTCAATAAAATTTCCCCCCACCAATGAGAGGCAGCACCAAAATTGAACTTAATTACAACAACAAGTTCACTAAGAGTTTTATTCTTTCTTTCTGCTTTGCCATTCATTTAGGAGTGTATGATGCATTTGTTTCATGTATAATTTCACGTTGTTTATAAAATTCATTAAATAAACTGAAATAATATCCAGTTCACCTATAAATACGAAGTCTCTTAGTCTTGTTATTAAATTAAATTTCAATTATATTCACAAAAGTCTTAAACATAGCAATTTCACAAAAAAAAAAACATTTTTAGTGATTGTGTACAAATCTACCCCAATAGACTGACTAAACCCTGCCTTTTTCATAAGAAAATAAAAAACAAGATTCTTTATAATCTCTAAATTATACATAACATCCTTCAAGATTAAAGTCTTTTCAGAGGTGGACTCTGAAGGTTGAGAAAAACACAAGAAAATGGGGTTTGAATTGGGTTTTTAAAATTTTAAAAGAGGTTTATAACACACACACACGCTAACAATGTATAAATAGAAAGAACACAAATTGTTATCCTGGTTCACTGTTAACTAAGTTAATCCAGTCCACCCGCCAATGTGATTTTGCCTTATCACAAGGACTTAATCCACTAATCTTTGACAAGATTACAACAAACTCTAAGTCATCAACGACTTTTCCCTCTCGAGTCTCCTGACTAATCACACTTAGTCACTCAAGGAAAAACTTACAAACAACCTCTAAATTGCTCAACAACAATTTAGACCTCTCGAGTCTACCGACTAAAACACTTAGTCACTCAAGGAAAACCACTTAGAAAAAGTTACAAGTATGTTTACAATATTGCTTCTTAATAAGCAAGCTGAAACAAATTTAAGAGCAGTATTTCTACGCAAATATGAGCAGCAACTCTTTAAGTCTTTGAGATTCTTTGACAGAGTATATACTTTCAGCGTTTTGACTTATAAGATTGTTGTGCTCTGCAATGCAGCATGGTCTTCTATTTATATCTTCCTTGAAGGATAAGAATGTCTTTTGGTTTAGCCAGCTGTCTTCAACGATAGAATTCCTGGAGAGCAGAAGTAGTAAAAGCATAGAAAGCCTTCTGGTCAATTCTGAGCAAAATCTCAGCTTTGCATTTTTTAGGAAAGAGTCGTTTGTACGGATTCTTGGTCTTCACATTTTGCTTTGGAATTTGAGCTTTTGATCCTCATTATGTAATTTGAACTTAAGCGTTAATCAGAGTCTTCAGAATCCTCTCTTTAGAAACGAACGCCTTCTTGAGAAGCACATATATTCTTCATTAGAAACTTTGATATGTATCAAAATCTTGTTGAGTTGCTCTCAAATTTGATTCATTTAGAATTGTATATCTGCACGCTTAAAATAGAATTAGAGTACCAAATTGTTACATATAAAATATATGCATTATTATCATCAAAACTAGATATTATATTCAGAATCAAGATCTTGTTCTAACAATCTCCCACTTTTTGATGCTGACAAAATCATGTATTTTTGAAACAATGTATATGCTTAAATGTGCTAACAAAATCAGATTTAAGTTTTAGAATACCCCCCCTAAGATAAACAAGCTCCACTTGAGCTTATATCTCATGTTTTACTTCTTCTGAGTTTAATTCTTTTTGCACTGTTTGTCACCAGAAGCTTATTACCTGCAATTTCTTTCACATGCTTGTATATATGATGTTAGAATGTGAGCATGAGTTTAGAGAGCAAATATATATCAAAATCATTTCTACTTATACTCCCCATTTTTTTCATAATAAAAAAGATTTTATAAAAAGATTGAGAATACATAGAGGAAAAAAATATAGACACATAACGGAATTGACAAGGGTAAGCCTTAAGGTGCCTAGGGAAGGGAGGTAGAAGGAGTCCTTGCAAGAAGTTCAGCGAGCATATCCTTGATAGAGCGATTAACTTCTTATTGACTATTCAACCTTTCTTGCACCGTTTTCTAATTGTCTTGCAACGTTACCAATGTTTGAGCCATGATTGGGAGAAGATTATCATCAGAGACACGTTTTTTAGCAGCGACTCGTAGAACAGCTTCTCTTTCTGCAGCGGCTTTTATTTCAGCTTCCTTCTTAGCAATCTCAACATCAATTCTCTCAGCTTCCTTTCTTGCTTCTTCAGCAAGCCTTTCTTTTTCCTTCCTCTCTTCTAGTCTGATTTCTGCTTGATTCACAAACTCCTCCTTAACTTGATCTGAGAAACACTTTATTTCTTGGAATTTTTCTGCTAGCCAAGTGTTAAAGATATTCCAATTTGTAGTCAGAAGGGTAGGATCGTCACTGGAATTGGAGTCTTCATAAAGCCCTTGAGCTTTAGTGATAGCTTCTTCCAACAAGCTAGAAAGAATATCAGCCAGTGTTTCGCTAGGAGGTGGAAAATCAGAAGGCTGAGAGTCATGAATAACTTCATCATCAAATGCAGAATGAGTGGGAGAGTCTAGAGTGACATGATGTGGTGAGGTTGGTGGAGTAGACAGATTTTCTGCTGAAGTTGCGATAATAGTAGGAGACATATTTTCTGAAGATGATATGGAAACAAGTGGAGCTGATGATGAGAAGGCATATTGTAAAAGAGATACAGAAACATGCGAAGGTTGTTATTGAGGAGGTTGTCATTTTGGATTTTTCAAGAGAAGCGGAAACACAAGGTGGTGTAGGTGGGATGGCGAAGGTAGTAACTATGGGTGAGAATGATGGTTGTGGGGGAGGAATATTTGAAACAAGGATTCCGATATTAGACCCAGAGGTAACCAATGCTGAGGAGTCCAAAATTACAGTTGTTGAAGCGGAGGAAACAACAGTTTCAAAGTTCATGGATGATTTCTTATGCCCTAACTTCTTTTTCTTTGCAACCATAGCCTTTGAGGAAACGTGCTTCCTCTTGTAAAGGTTAGGTGGTTCAGCTAGAACTTGATCAAATGAGATTGCAAACACATCATGACCTTCTTGTTCAAGCTAGTCTAAATAAGCTTGTACGACCTCTGGTGGATCAATTTGGGTGAAAAGAGGAAAGTTGTCAACAATTAATATTTTTCCCTTGATACTTTCAAGTTCTTTATCCATTGTAGGTTCAACAGTGATCTCTTTGACAATAGTCATGCTCTTGACATTCTTGACATTGAAAGGTTTTCCAATATCTTCACCAAGATCATCAACTAGGTTATAAATGATCAGATGATCCATAAGACCACTCTCCATCAGAATATCTGAAATGAGTCTTTCCAAAGGAATATGCCCTTTTGGCTTATCCCTAGAATCTCAGCCAGAATCTCGAAGAAATTTGAACATAATGGAGGGAAGATCCATTTTCACTCCTTGCTGCAGAAAGTACAGCATGTACTTTTGATCAGTGTTAGCATAGTCGGAGGAACTTGTTGAAGGTCTGGAGTGGATGCAACACAGAATAATCTTGAACCAAACGCGAAGATTGTTGGACAAATCTGTTGCCTTAGGTTTTGATTTCTCATCAGAACGTTGAGTGTAGATTGAAGGTATGACTGTTTTATTTAGGTAAACTGTCTTGCTACTCATGTTGTAGACACGTTTGCCTTTATTGTATTCCATTTTCAGCAGAGCAGCAATTGATTTTTTTATTGATGACAATCCTCTTTCCCTTAACATCCGAAACAACATAATAATCATCTACATTAGCATGGACCCAGAAATATCTTACCAGAGTAGATAAAGCAATTGTAAATTGTCTTTTGCTTCCCCATGAGACAAGAATGCTACCCAAAAACTGACAGTTCCTAGAAGTGCTCTTACGTTTTATTCTGTCTCCAGCATAATCTGCATCATAGAAACCTGATAACTTGTATTCTGATTTTTTCTCATACATCAAGCCAAGGTTAGAAGTTCCTTTTAGATACCTTAGGATTCTCTGAACATAATTTAAGTGACTTTCCCTTGGGTCTGATTGAAAACGAGCCCAAAGACATACACTGAATAAAATATCTGGTCGTGAGGTAGTCAGGTAGAGAAGAGAGCCTATCATACCACGATAGAGCTTCTGACAAATCTTTTCAGTTACTTCATCTTTCTCAAGAATGCAAGTAGTATGCATAAGTGTTTTAACTGGTTTGCTTTCTGTCATATCAAACTTCTTTAGAAGTTCCTTAGTATATTTTCCCTGATGAATAAACGTGACTTCTGGTGTTTGATTGATTTGAATTCCCAGAAAATACTTTAATTCTTGCATTAGCCTCATTTCGAATTCTGTCTGCATTAGCTTAGAGAAATCTTGACATGCAGAAGTATTAGCAGAACCAAAAATTATATCATCTACATAGATTTGGCATATTATGAGGTCGTTTCCAAAGTTCTTATAGAAGAAAGTAGTATCCATTTTTCCTCTGGTAAAGTCATTTTCTAAAAGAAAAGAACTTAATCTTTCATACCAATCTTTGGGAGCTTGTTTAAGACAATACAATGAATTCTTAAGTTTAAAAACATGTTCTGGAAACTTAGAGTTTTCAAAACCTGGAGGTTGGTGAACATATACTTCTTCGGAAATGTAAGCGTTTAGAAACACACTTTTGTCATCCATTTGAAATAACTTAATATTATTATTCACAAAGAAAGAGATGAGAAGGCGTATAGATTCTAACCTGGCGACTGAAGCAAAGGTTTCATTATAGTCAATTCCTTCTTGTTGACTGTAACCTTGTACGAACAGTCGTGCTTTGTTTCTGACAACTTCTCCTTTCTCATTTATTTTTTTTTCTGAATACCCATTTTCTTCCAATAACATGAGTTCCCTTGAGTTTAGGTACTAGATCCCAGACATCATTCTTGGAGAACCGATCTAGTTATTCTTGCATTTCCAAAATCCATTCATTGTCTTGAAGTGCTTCTTCACAAAATGTTGGTTCTATCAGATATACCAGCCCTAAGAGTACTTCTTTAGAATGTTTGAATGTAGATCTTGTTCTGACAGGTTCAGCTTTGTCTCCTAGAATCATATCTTCAGAAACAGTTTGTCTAAGCCTCTGTCATTTCTGCATGGAAGGACATTCAGCTGCTTCTGATGTATCAGTATATTTTGGATCTATGATTTCAGAGTATATTTGTCCTTTCTCCAGAACCTGTGAAGGTAACTTTTAGATCTACAAAATTCTCAACTAGCTTTGAAATTTCTGAGTCAAGCTTATCATTAAATCTAACATGGATTGATTCCTCGACGATACATGTTTTTGTATTGTATACTCTATAGCCCTTAGAGCGTTCTGAGTATTCTAACATAATACACTTTTGTGCTTTAGAATCAAACTTGTTTAGATTTTCTTTAGTATTCAAAATAAAACACGAAGATCCAAAAGGATGGAAGTAGGAAATGTTGGGTTTTCTTCCTTTACACAGTTCATAAGGAGTCTTTTCCAAAATGGGTCCAATGGAGATTCTATTCTGAATATATCATGTTGTGTTTACTGCTTCTGCCCATAAGTACTTAGCTACATTAGTTTCGTTGATCATGGTTCTGGCCATTTCTTGCAACGTTCTATTTTTCCTTTCTACAACTCCATTTTGTTGTGGAGTTCTAGTACAGGAGAAATCATGAGAGATGCCATTTGAGTCAAATAGTTCTTTAAATAGTTAATTCTCAAATTCACCACCATGATCAGTTCTAACTCTAACAATTTTTGAATTAAATTCATTCTGCACTTGAGAACAGAAACTTGTAAACACAGAATGCGACTCATTCTTGTGTCTAAGAAATTTTACCCATTTCCAGCGACTATAATCATCAACGGTGACAAGTCCATACTTTTTTCCATTGACTGATGTCATTTTGACGGGGCCAAATAGGTCAATGTGTAGAAGCTCCAAAGGTCTGGAGGTGGAAACAACATTTTTAGATTTAAAGGATGTTTTTGAAAACTTTCCTTTCTGACATGCTTCGCAGAGTACATCTGAAGTAAACTTTAGCTTAGGCAAGCCTCTAACTAACTCAAGTTTATTTAGCTGAGAAATTCTCCTCATTAAACTTCGCAGGATGTTCTTGAATTTTTTTTGAAGTTTTTGATACCTCTTTAGTGATTCCGAAAGACATAATTCTAAATCGGTACGAGAAAGATCAGAAAATACCTCTTCTGAGTCAGACTCAATTTCTGTTGCAACCTTTTCAGATGTTGTGGTTGTTAAGGCTACGTTGGCGTGCTCATCTTCAGAGTCGAATTCTAGAACTTCAGAGTCAGAATTATCCCATGTTGCCATAAAACCCTTCTTCTTTCCTTTAAACATGTTTTTCTTGAATCTTTCTTTTCTGAAGCTTTCCTTTGCGAGCTTTGTACAATCTTGTTTGAAGTGTGCAGGTTCCTTACATTCAAAACAAGTAATTCCATTGCTTGCTTTTCTTCTTGAAGACGATTTTGGATATTCTCCTTTGTTTCTAGATCCTCGAAAGTTGTTTTGTCTGTTTCTCCAAAGTTGTTTGACTCTTCTGGATAAGAGAGACAAATCATCTTCGTCACCAGAATCTTCACAGTCGGAGTTTTCATCTTCATTTTGAATGACCTTATTTTTCTCTGACTTACTTCTTTCTGGTCTTGATCTTAGAGCAACAGATTTAACCTTTTTCTGAGGTTCATCTTCTTCTAGCTCTATTTCACGACTTCTTAGTGAGCTAACTAATTCTTCAAGACTTATGTTGTTCAGATCTTTTGACAACTTTAATGCAGTAACCATTGGTCTCCGTTTTTTAGGAAGACATCTCACAATCTTTTTAGCATGATCTACAGTAGTATATCGTTTGTCCAGAACTTTGAGTCCTGCTACCAAGGTTTGGAATCTTGAGAAGATGGATTCAATAGTTTCATCTTCTTCCATCTTGAAGGCTTCATACTTCTGGACCAACACAAGAGCTTTGGTTTCTTTGACTTGAGTATTTCCTTCATGAGTCATTTTCAAGGAATCAAAAATATCCTTTGTTGTATCTCTGTTAGTGATCTTTCAATACTCATTGTATGAGATCGCATTTAGAAGAATGGTTCTTGCTTTGTGATGATTTTTTAAGTCTTTCTTTTGCTCATCATTCATTTTGCTTCTTGGAATAGGTATCCCATCAGTAGAAAATGATGTTTCGTAACCATTTGTTACTATATCCCAAAGATCTGCATCATAACCTAAAAAAAACTTTCTAATCTATCTTTCCAATAGTCAAATTTTTCTCCATCAAATACAGGAGGCTTGGCGTTGCAACTGTCTCTTTATTTTGTGTTGGAAGTGGCCATAGAGTTTTTCTCACACTGGATCTCTCTACACGGTTAAGTGTTTGATATGAAAATCAATAAAAGAGCTGGAGCTCGGATGCCTATTGAAGGTTGAGAAAAACACAAGAAAGGGAGTTTGAATTGGGTTTTGAAAATTTTAAAAGAAGTTTAAAACACACACATGCTAACAAGGTATAAATAGAAGAACACAAATTATTATCCTGGTTCACTGTTAACTAAGCTAATCCAGTCCACACACCAAGGTGATTTTGCCTTATCACAAGAACTTAATCCACTAATCTTTGACAAGATTACAACAACCTCTAAGTCATCAACGACTTAGCCCTTTCGAGTCTCCTGACTAATCACACTTAGTCACTCAAGGAAAAACTTACAAATAACCTCTAAATTGTTCAACAATAATTTAGACCTCTCGAGTCTACCGACTAAAACACTTAGTCACTCAAGGAAAATTACTTAGAAAAGGTTACAAGAATGTTTACAATATTGCTTCTTAATAAAGAGGTTGAAACAAATTTAAGAGTAGTATTTCTACACAAATATGAGCAGCAACTCTTTGTG
Organism: Lathyrus tuberosus; assembly: GCA_022829125.1. Classification (NCBI taxonomy): domain Eukaryota; kingdom Viridiplantae; phylum Streptophyta; class Magnoliopsida; order Fabales; family Fabaceae; genus Lathyrus; species Lathyrus tuberosus. The sequence continues at coordinate 17,046,481 of JALAZF010000056.1, read as the reverse complement.
TCTTTGAGATTCTTTGACAGAGTATATACTTTCAGCGTTTTGACTTATAAGATTGTTGTGTTCTGCAATGCAGCATGGTCTTCTATTTATATCTTCCTTGAAGGTTAAGAATGTCTTTTGGTTTGGCTAGCTGTCTTCAACGGTAGAATTCCTGGTGAGCTGAAGTAGTAAAAGCTTAGAAAGCCTTTTGGTTAATTCTGAGCAAAATCTCAGCTTTGCATTTTTTAGAAAAGAGTCGTTTGTACGGATTCTTTGTCTTCGCGTTTTACTTTGAACTTTGAGCTTTTAATCCTCATCATGTAATTTGAACTTAAGCGTTGATCAGAGTCTTCAGAATCCTCTCTTTAGAAATGAACGCCTTCTTGAGAAGAAAATATATTCTTCGTCAGAAACTTTGATATGTATCAGAATCTTGTTGAGTTACGCTCCAATTTGATTCATTTAGAATTGTATATCTGCATGCTTAAAATTGAATTAGAGTACCAAATTGTTACATATAAAATATATGCATTGTTATCATCAAAACTAGCGATTATATTCAGAATCAAGATCTTGTTCTAACTGACTCTGCTCCACTTCTCCAATAACGACAACTTTAGTGGTGTGAGCAACTCCCACCAACACTTTCTTATTCGTAAATGTTGCACGATCATAATAAACACGCCGAGAAGAGCCAATATCTACCCACTAACCATCAGATTCACCAATCATGTTAGATTTAGTGATCAAAGCAATAAATTGCTCATCAGTCAGGTTAACTTGTGCATTAGAGCCAGCAGTAGGTTTAGGTCTGCTCTTACATCTCTTAGCCATATGACCAGATTTTCCACAATTAAGGAAAGTGTAAATCGGAGTGTCATTTCTCTGAGGTGGTGGTTGATGCCTAACAATCGGAGCAGATGGTGCCTAGATGGATTTCCATTCTTAAGACGTTTCGCGACACTTCCCCAAATATGCAAAGCATTTGAACTACCACGCCACTTCCAGGATAAAACAGACATGTTTTATACTATACGATTACTACTTGCATGATAGATAATCGGTCTAGAAATACACCCTCCAATGGTACAAATACAATTCGAATATGGTATAAATACCACTCGTAGTATCTGATATAACAACCAATCGTAATAATTTTTCAAACCAAGAGAAATTCCAATGATTCTCCAAAGAGAATTCAATAATAGTCATTTGACCACTCAAAATGATTTCTCAAACAAAGAGAAACTTAAATAATTCTCTAAAGAGAATCCAAAAATTAATACTTGTAAAATATAAACTCAAACGAGGAGAAATTCACATAATTCTCTAAAGAGAATTCAAGAAGATACTCGGAAAATTTAACGAGTAGAAAGAAAGGGGGAGAAGTTGACGCTTAGACAATTCAAAAGACGCAGAGTTACGAGAGTGAGAAAGGAAAACTCAATAAAAAGAGTTTTTGGTGTGTTTTGGAATGAAATAGGGAATTTCCTTATATAATAAAGTGAGTTAGCTATGATATCTCACCTAAACAAAGTGAGACTAAGGAGTTTTTTTAGCTCACACATAATGTGGGACTTAAGGAACTTTTTCGAATTCATCTCATTATATTTGAATATTGACATAATGTTCCAACATATTTTGTGAAACAGAACTATAATATTTTATATATGTACCATAATACACTGTTTACCACAAACTAAAATTTCACACATACATTTTTTACAACAAATTAAAATGTATATACAAATGGTTAATCAATTAACAAAACAACAACCAATGGAAATTAGTGTTCTTGTAAGTAAAAAAAACTCTAGGAAGCAACCGATCCAACGTGAATGGACATCATTTATATCTTCTTGTGTGAATGGTGTTCGATCATTAAACGCCTATAATTTGAAAAAAGTTTAAATTAAAATAACACAACAAAAAATAACATTACACATTCAATCTCCACAACAACAACATAAACCTTTTATTAGTTAACAACAACATTAACTTAATAAATAACATAAGTAAATTACATACATATGGCTAAAGTAATTACTTTAACCCATAATTCATAATATAATATCCACACTTATATCCTTTTGATTTATTAGTAGCTGTTTAGGATTTTACACCTATTTTTTAGACATATTCCACCTGTAAAGATCAAGTGTAAACTCAAAGGTCAGATACGTATGAAGAATTTACACCCGTTTTCAAACGGGAGTAGAAAGAGAGATATATTACACCCTATTTTAATTTTAAAAAAGAGTGTAAATTACTATATATTTACATCGAATTTTAAGAAATTTACACCCTATTATAGACAAAATGGGTGTTGAATGTCATATATTTACACTAAATTTTAAGGAATTTACTTTATTTTAGCTAAATATCGTGTAAAAGGAATGATATATAAACATTGACTGTAAACAAATTTACACTCTACTTTTTATGTATCGGGTGTAAAATGTATGATATTTATATTGAATTTCAACACATTTACACCCTATGTTATATATAATGGGTGTAAAAGATATCAATTATATTTTTAATAATGTTTTTAGAATTTTTTTAAACCAAATATTTTTTATATATTTCTAAATATTCGACAAACAAAAAAAGAAGCTGATCAAAACTAACAATTCTTTAGTATTCAAGTATCCTGAACCAACAAATCATACATAAAATTGTATCCATATGTAAACAAAATTCAATCACTTTCTTCATGTAACTTGTATAATCAAATTTCATTAAACAAATATTATATTTTAATGTAAGTTTTTTTCAATCACTTTTGTTTTGTCATTAACTATTTATTTTCTTGGTTCTTTTCCTCTTTCACCATTTGCACTTGGCGCTCTTTGATTTTTCTCTTCAACCATTGCAAATTAACTTGAGTCCATAATTGTCTGATGTGGTTAATTAACTCTTTTTCATATAATGAAGTGTCTATAAATATCTACAAGTTTAAATATATAATAAATTAAACAAATACATTTTAAAATAATAACTGAGATGGTTTTCATTAAATATATGTATTAGTAAAATGTTATAAATTATATTACCTTATTGAATCTTTAAAAAATACAAATATTAATAATGTCAAACATATTTTTCATGACATAGAATCCTCTGCCCATCTATTATCTTGGTGATGCGCTTAAATATAAAACCTTAGGTACAATAAGAAAAAAAAAAAAAACTCAAAACACACAAAGAAATAGACTTTATCTAAGCAAGAACTTGCAAAACAAGGATATAACTCATTTAACCTATTTCAATACTTCAAACATATTTATACTACATTCCAATATTTTAATAAAGATAAGAGGGGGTAAAGAATAATTCATTTGACCTAGTTCAAATCAACCAAACAAACACTTATATTCAATTATGGATGGGAACCTTGAACTAATCCGGATATATGTGCATTAAAATAATCACACACACTAGTATTTCAAGAGCTAATAATATAGTAAAACTAATGACTAACTAGGATAATCTTTCAATTAGACTTTTTTTTAATACCTCTTAATAAATGATATATTTTTAGAGCTCTAATAAAAGAGTTTTCAACAAAGTAATTTATAAATAGAAAGACAAAATGTATAAAAATTAAGTATAAAATATGACTTAATATTTTTTATGTGGACGTTCGTTTAATGAACAAAATCAAAAAATATTATTATCTTTAGGACAAATGATAAATAGTTACCAGGGAATGATGTAATTTCAAAAAACAAGTATTATAATCAATACAAATTCAAATAAAATAAAAAAACTGTAAAAGTTTGAAGAAAGCATGTACTCACCTATTTAATACGGTCCTAAGTAATTTTTTTTTTTACTCGTCATCCAACCTATTTTATATGTATATTTGAATAACTTCGGAAGCTTTGGTGAAAAGTAATGTCCTATGTGGATCTAGAAACCCAAACAATTTGTTGAAATTCTTGGAGAAACACATGCAATATAGAAGATAAAAATAATAGTATTTAAAAGATTCACTTGCAAGGTACAAGTTTACAAGTCAAATGAATAAAAAAAATACAGTTAAATTTGATTATAATTGCTTAAGAATTTTTTTTTTTAAAATAGGAAATGGAATTAAACGAAAGAGCACTAGGGGTACTATAATCCCGTGCAAAACAAACCAACAAGAGAATTTTTTTTTTATATAAGCAAATTTAGATATATAAAAAAGTATTAGGGGTGCTTTAACCCAACAAGTTCAAACAATAAGACAAAGAAAATTACAAACTCAACCAACAAGGGATCAAAAGCAAAACAACCTACTCAAAGAACACTAGAAAACACTAGTAGGATCCAAGCATCATTCCGACCAAGACACGCTCGGACCGCTACTAAATAACACCGAAAACCAATCCCATGAAAGCCTTTTCGCAAGCCCCAACCCATCAAAGTTAGTCAAAAGCCTATCATTGAAAAGAATCTCATTTTTACTAGTCCAAATAACCCAAGTCATAGTTAAGCCAAATAACCAACCCAAATCCTTCTTCCAAACCAATTTACAATTCATGTAAAAAATAATGAGCCAATCCAAAAAAGAATTTGTCGATGGAGTAACATACACCCGAAGCCACAAGCAAAACAACTCCCACCATCTTCTAGAAATGACACACTCAAAGAAAAGGTGATCCAAATTCTCTTCAACATAAAAACAAAAAGGACAAACTAAAGAATGCGCTCCCACCAAAATACCACGTTTTGACAATTCCAATTTTGTTGGAAGTCTATTCCAAATTAATCTCCAACCAAATATTGCAATTTTGCTAGGAACTTTTGAGAGCCAAAGACGACTCAATGCTAAAGAAATAACATCATTTAACTCCGAAATTCTAAAGTCACAAGACATAATGGAAAGATAGACATTACTAACCGAAAAACCTTTAGTACTTTTCCACCACACCGCTCCATCCTCCAACGATGAATTTGGCCGCACTTCTCGGAGAAGATCCATCAACACAAGCTGTTGCAAAGCTGCCCCGGAATTATCCAGATAACCCAAGGGCGGAATCGACCACCTCCACTCATCCCCACTCCAAAAGCCCATATCCGACACCTTGGCATGACGATCCACAACCCAAGAGAATAACTCCGGAAAGAGTTTGTCGAAAGAAGAAGTACCTACCCACCTATCATACCAAAATTCCAAAAACAAACCCGATCCAAGCTTGAAGGAAATAGAATTTGAAAACCAATTTGAATCTTTGTCCATCGTGCATAAGTCCTTCCACCAAAGAGATACTTTACTTCTAGAATGAAATGAGGGAGCGTGTAGCATAAGGCAACAAGAGAAAATTTACAATTGCTTAAGGCAACTTATCGGAGAGGAAAACCACCCTGCCAGGCGCCCACCCTGCCAACAACATCTCGAGTTCACCCTTATCCCTGAGCAGATCGGAGTCAAGAGGAAAGATAGGAAAATCGATAGTCCAAACCCACTCAGAATTTCTCCAGAAACCCATCTCAGCCACAGTGCAACAAGGATTAGAGGAGGCATTGAATAGAAGAGGGAAGGCATTTTTCAAGGATTGATCGGACAACCAATTGCAATGCCAAAAGAATAACCTTCTGCCATTGCCCAACTCTCCACGAATGTTCTCTACAAACTCATCCGTCAAGTTCTTTTTAACATAACCCAGTAACATAATCTCTCTCCACCAAATAGAATCCAAATTGCGGCCTCCACCGCCTCCGCAACTCAAAACCTTCAGAGATAAATTGGACGCCGGTTTCGAGTACCTATGCTCGAGATTACCCTTCCAAAATGCATATTCCTGCGAGATGATTCTCCACTTCCACTTTAACAGGAGGGATTTGTTAAAAGCGAAAATATCTTAAACCCCAAGACCACCCTTGACTTTCGGTAAATCACACCGACTTCCAACTAATCTAATGGGCGTGTTTGTGACTTGAAGAACCTCCCCACAGGAAGTTAGCCTGAATTCTAAAAATCTCTTTTAAAACAGACGTCGGAGCCTTGTAGAACGAGAGCAAAAAATCGGTAACACATTCAGCACCGAGTTGATCAAAACCACATTGTCCCCTACCGAAAGACTTCTCCCTTTCCAAACACCCAGCCTATTCCGACAATATCGATTGGTGAAATTATTTACCCATATATAAACGAATTAGCTCTCGCTTCTCGACAATATCGTCGTATTTATCACAGCAAAACTCTGGCACATATTTTCTCTCTTCTTCTTCGTCAGTAGCTCTTTTATTCTACATTATAGCTTCAATCTTGTGCTTCATACATAATGGTATATTCTTCTTCCTTATTCTCTTGTTTTCGTATATGTTGTTGTTATGTTTCACATAATTTTCTTCTTGTCGAGAATTTATTGGTTTTTGTTAGATCTTGTTTTGGGGGTCTAGTACAAAATTTGAGTAAGAAGAAGATCAAGATGTTATGATGAAAGTTGCACAAAATAAATTGCAAAGCGTGTGTTTACACTAAGCTTTAGGTTCAACTCAGCCCCACCAATTTAGGCAAATTGGATGCAAATGGGTAATCCGGTGAATCCCTTTCAGGATGCTTTGGAAACCTTAACATGAATCGCACATTCACATTAAATATATCGATCAACGATATTTTACAAAATAAAGTTCTCTCATTTATTCTCGTGCACTAGAAAAATACAAGAATGATTTATATAATTATGGCACCTGAAACAAGTAATTTTTGTGTCTATTTTATGCCTAACAAGTATCTCTATTTATTAAAAAACTTGTACCAATTGGTGAGGAGAAACAATGTTTCAATGGTTTCAACATGACCATTCGTGAACTATTATATATCAATAATAGCAAACCATTTCATGAAAAGTTGTGTTGGTCTGGTTGTTGCACCTTATGATCTCGCACCCAATCATTATAGGGTATTTGCTTTCATTCTAGACAGTTGTAACTTTTGGCCATTTACTTAATAGCAAAAGCCATAACTACTACAACACATAGCCATTATTTATGATTAAAATATTCATAAAATCAATTTAATCATTATTATTTATCAATTTAATATTTTGGAAATTTCTCCAACATTTTTTTGTTGTTGTATGTTTCACATTATTTTCATATTATTTACTTCGATTTCACATGTTTTATTGTTGATTTGGATATGCTTTAGGTTTGGGATTTGAAAAAGAGTTTCTCTTCCCTACGACCACTTTGATACCATCTAAACTTATCTTACTCTCGGATTTCAGATCCTTGTCTCAACATGAATATTGAGAGCAAAATTGTTAATGAGATTGAGGCTACAAATGAGGTTATTGATATGCTGGAGTTATGGTTGAAAAAAGTCAAGGATGTTAAAGATGTTAGGGGTCACATGAAGGTTGTTGAACCGTCTGGTGGAACGGGCAATAAGAAGATTCTTATCAAGAATCTTAACCCTAAAAAGATAAGGAAGGTAGATGCTATTGTGAAGGACCTAATAATCATTCTGAATGTAACTGATTCTGAATCAGATGAAGACCTTAAGAACTGCAAGAATTCAAATAGGCATGAATATTGAAGACCTTGTTATGTTTCACATGTTAATATGTTGATAAATTTTTATTTGATTACAATGTACTGCTAGTTAACCTTTTGTTGGATTACAATGTAATGCTAGTTTATGTTAATAATATTTTTTCATGGTGTTTGTAGGATTACAATTGATTTGTGTTGCTATGAATAAAAAATATAAGAGTGGATGAAGCTGAAGTGAAAGATGCAAACTTGTGTGATAGACCTAAAATGATATCCATTCAAATTTAATACATGTTTGCAGCTTTCTCCTCAATTTCATCATTCTTTTATTTTACAAGTTTGCATACTATGGATGTAATTGACATGATAATTTGTCTTAGTTTTCCATGATTGGGTAAAGCAAAAACAATTTAGTAAAGCGAATATGTAGCAATCAAACTATAAGCATTATGATTAAATCTTGTTATAATACTGAGAGTGCATAATGCTCGGTGCATTATGCTTTTTTTTCTTTCATGAATGAAAGAACTGAAATGATACTTATGTTAATGTATTCTATTTAATTTGAAGTTAATTTCTCTAACTTGTGTGTTCATCTTAGAGGTTTCAAGTTTACATCAAAGCACTCGGTATGAAGATTTGATTTCTACATTATGAAATCAGAAAGATCATATTGAATTTGATTTTCTAATTTAAATCTTCACGTTCAATCTTTAAATTTGAACTCATTTCCATAAAAACTAGAACCTAAACCTATCTAGGGGGTGAGTGTAGATCTTGTGTTGGGGATCAGCTGTAAAACTTGAATAAGAAGATGTTATCATGAAAGTTGCACAAAATAAATTTCAAAACGTGTGTTTATACTAAGCGTTAGGTTCAATTTGCCCCCACCAATTTAGGCAAATTGGATGCAAATGAATAATCCGGCGAATCCCCTTTAGGATACTTTGGAAACCTTAACATAAATTACACATTCACATTAAGTATATCGATCAACGATATTTTACAGAATAAAATTCATTCACTTATTCTCGTGCACAAGAAAAATAAAGAAATGACTTAGATATAAATTTTGGCTCTAAAATATATTATTTTCATATATATATTATGCCTAACAAGTATCTCTATTTATAGAAAAATTTGTACCAATTGGTGAGGAGAAACAATGTTTCAATGGTGTCAATATGACTATTCGCGAACCATTATATATCAATAACAGCAAACCTTTTCACAAAAAGTTGTGTTGGTATGATTGTTGCACCTTATGCCCATACACCTAATCATTATAGGAGTTTTTGTTTCATTCTAGACAGTTGCAACGTCTGGTCATTTACTTTATAGAAAAAACCATAACCACCACAACACATAGCCATTATTTATGATTAAAAAGATTAATAAAATCAATTTAATCATTATTATTTATCAATTTAATATTTTAAAAATTTCTCCAATAGTGAGGCCTACAAAATTCACTAGAAACCAAATAGGCGGACCTATTGGTTATACAATTGAACATGAAGTGGTATGTTCATGTTTCCTAAATAGAGAATCACAATGAAATTCAATTATAGATTTCTCGAGCACGAACGTAAATCTTAAGCAAGTTCAATAAGTTCTCTAAAACCTGATTTCATATGTTGAACTCAACCTGAAGGGAAATGAAGGTAAATGATAATAATGAGAAAAAAAAAACCTCGGTCTAAATTACAACAACTTCATATGATTTTTCAAAGTATCTTTCTTTGAAAGCTTATTAAAATGGTGATTTTTTTTAATATTTTAGTCTCTTGAAACCTACAAAGAGACTATTTATTTAAATACAATTATTTATGAGCAAATAAAAATATCCAAAACAAATTGAAAAGAAAACTTATGGAATATGCAATTTTAGATATTTTTTTTAATAGACAAAGATCTATTAAAAGGGAGTAAAAGGGTTACTCCGCCCGATACAAAAAGAGGAAATCTCTAGCTCCTAAAACAACGGAGCGGAAGATTATGCCAAATCGAAAAATTACAATCATCAATTATTTTACGAAAAGCCTTCGACCAATTCCAAGACCTAAAAACAATCTCCGAAAAACAATCTAGAAAATTTATAGCACCACCCTTAAAGATGAAGGCGTTCCGCATCTTCCAAATCGACCAAAGAGTAGCTAGCCATATTACCGCGGTAGTGTTTCTCCTTATCTTGCATTTTACTTTCTCCCAATTGTTGAGGAAATTAACTAATTCCATCAAAGATAACTCCGATTCGCCGCCCAACCAGCCAAACACCTTCTTCCAAACGGTAACAGAGAAAGAACACATCCCGAAAATATGCTGAGATGATTCTTCCTCCAAGCCACAACACACACACATTCTATCCGTATTAACACCTCTTCTAAGCAACAGATCTTTAGTGGGCAATCTGTTGTGAATAAGTCTCCAGCCGAAATGAGCTATGTTAGAAGGCACTTTAATCTCCCAAATAAACTTGAATGCAGACTCCATTCCGGTGTTATGAATGCTTCCTGATTCATTTACCTTCAGCAGGCCATAACAGGTTCTCACATAAAAACCACATGCATAATCCAGTTTCCAAACGAACTCGTCCTTACCAATACCATCCAGCTGCCATTCCTGCAATAAAGTCATAAAATTGCTCCATAAATTGCTGTCGATGTTGCTGCTATCGAACACCAATCCGTCGAAGTCCCAGTTCCACACATTATTATCCCAGAATCCAGCTTCTTCGACACTGCAATTCTTGTCAACTGCGTGCAAGAAGACTTCCGGAAAAGCCTCCGTCAAAGGCTGCCCAACAATCCACTCAGACAGCCATAACGTTGTTTCCCTCCCTGTCATAACTCTACACTACAGAGCTGCACAGAAACTATTAATACGAGACACCGCTTTGCAGTCAGCCAAAACCAAATCACGCCACCAGATGGAGTCATTTTTCTGCAGAACTGACTTGTCCCCTATTATGACCTTCCTCTCTATATTACCGTATCTACTTCTAAGGATTTTGGTCCACGAGGCATCCTCTTCCGATAATATCCTCCACTTCCATTGTTCAACAAGGCTCTATTTATAATCTCAACATCTTTAATTCCAAGTCCTCCGAGATGTCTTGGTTTGCAAATAGCATTCCAACTAACCCAATGAATGACTCTCTTGTCCTCCGTACCTTGCCACAGGAAATTGTTTTGAATACGACGAATATCAAGAATCACTATGGCGGGAGCTCTATAAAAAGCGAGAGAATAGATAGGTAATGCGTTAAGCACCGAATTGATCAACACCACCCTCCCCGCAAACGAAAGAAATCTGCCCCTCCATATAGCAAGCTTTCTTCTAATATGATTGACCAAATCCTTCCACATAATAGCTTCCTCGGACTATCCCTTATTTTAACCCCAAGAAATTTGAAATGGAGCTCATCAATGTCACACGACATGAAAGAAGATGCCGCCTCTAAAAAACCATCCTCCACATGAACACCATAGATTTTACTCTTATGAAAATTAATCTTTAGGCCCGAAATCATCTCAAAGCCTCTTAGAATAACTTTCATACTCCAAAGGTTATCCCATCTCCCGTTTGCCACAAGAATAGTATCGTCCGCGAATTGTAATAAATTGGCCTCTTCATCATCATTGAATTTAAAACTTTCGAAGTCACCAATCTCTACCGCTTTATTCACCTTACGAGTAAGATCTTCCATCGCTAGAACGAATAAAAAAGGGGATAGAGGGTCGCCTTTCCTCAACCCTCTACTCACTTTAAAGTCTCTAGTCGTACTCCCATTGATGATAACAGGCATGAAACTAGTGAATACACACCCTTCCATCCATTGACACCATTTAAGGCCAAAACCCATCTTCTTTAAAATAAATCTAAAGTAATTCCAACTTACGCAATCATAAGGCTTTTTGAAGTCCACCTTCAACAATACACAACCTCTCTTTCCTCTTCTAGCCAAGTCCAGGACTTCGTTAACTGTAAGGACACCATTCACCATGTTTCTACCCGGCATAAAAGCGGACTGGTTATGCGACACAATGCTGCCCAAAAGAGTCTTTAACCTAGCAGCCAACAATTTAGACAGAATTTTCAGCAAACTCCCCACGAGACAAATCGGTGTATATTCGTGTAAAAATTGCGGGTTAGGAACTTTAGGGATGAGAGTAATGAATGAAGATGTACAAGCCTTCGTAAGCCTCCCATTAAGATGGAAATCCATCACAAAGTTAAACACATCTGATTTAATAACATCCCAATTCTGTTTGAAAAATTCACAGGAAAAACCATCCGGGCCAGCACTCTTATTATCGTCACACGACCACACCGCAACCTTTATCTCTTCTTCTGTGAAGGATCTCTCCAGCCTTTATGACCATGACTTGATTTCATCTCCGAAGAATTTAAATTCTTTTAAAGCTGGAGTCTAGATACCATATGAGGTTTAAATACCATTGAATTTTAGATACCAATTGAATCATCCTTTTAGAAAGTTAACAGCTTCTAACAAGTTATGGGTATGAGCTGGAAATTCATGGACATCTCTTGTTTTTGATAAATTAGTGATCAACGCCATATATTAATCTATTATCAGATCAAGCTTGTTTGGTATTCTTCTTTCTTGTACATGTCTTCTGATATCTAATCAAATACAAATTATGTATTTGATATATTATAGCTTCTGATATGTCTTGTCTTTTATCTTTTGATAACCTGTTCTAACATACAGTGAACTTTTGCGAAGTTCCTGATCGATTCTCAAACATATGGTTAGAAGTAAAACATATTTAATTATATTTGGAATGAGATTCTTTAGATTGGATATCAAAATCATATATCACTTTCTCCCCCTTTGTCAGAAATAAAAAAAGGTATAGATAAGAAATTGACAAAGTAATATGTAAAAGAAAATTTCATTAATATTCATTAAGAAATTACAATGGAAGACGACAGACACAGAACATACTTAGGCCTAATGATAAAACTAAAAACTTAGAGGTTTTAAGAGCAAAGAAACTAGTCTCCATAAGGAGAATCACCATTCATATTCAGAAACCAATGATATTCTATTGATTGTTGATGGTTTCTGAATAGTTCATAGGTGAGCACCAGTCAAGAGCAAGTTTTTCAGTCATTCCAGTTTGCTTAATGTTAGAAACAATTCCTTCTAGATCAATAATATGAAAAATGACTATACTGAAAGGAATCTGAAACGATAACTCCTCTCTGGATGAAAGAATTTCTTCTTTCAGATAGTTGAACATGGATTGAGGCAAATTGATCTTGATCTTGGAGATTAAGAAGAAGATGAAAATCATATCCATTGTAGAGAGCCATCCTGTTCCTTTTTCTCTCGGCCTGAGATTTGTTCCCATGATTTGGTACTAGACCTTTGCTATAGAGGACAGAGTAAAGGGACTGGCAGCAGGTCTTCATGTTCATATATGATGTGAACATGTTTAGCAAAGATGTTGTCCCCTCTGTATTCTTCAACTGTTTTTCCATCTTCCTTACACTCAATAGCTTGAGAGATGATTTTGGAGTTGATCATGATGGGAAGACTAGAGACAACAGATAAAATAACACAATCATTAGACTCAGGATGAAGAACACTGGCATTTTCCCAGAATTCTTTTACATGAACCAGATAGATTGGTCCATAAAGCATTTCAAAATATTTTTCCCATTCCTGGAAGTAAATATCTAAAATATTTTGAAAATATTATTTTCCAGTAAGGCTTTGAAATCAAGAGAATTTTCTTTCACAAGTTCTAAGTTAGAAATCTCTCCTTTAATGGTTTTTGAAGACATGATAAAGAGAGTTGGAGAAGAGGGAGAGAGATGAAGTTATGAGGGTAGCACAATTTAGAGAAAGAAGGGAGTGGTTAGAGCTGATGAGGAAGAATTAAAATAGAGGGAAAGAAGATATAGAGTTAAGGAAATAAAGATGATAAGAGGAGATGGAATGACTAGAAACACGTGAAACAATTAATGATTTAAAAAAAAAGTGACTGCTGCTATTTCCAAAACGGTTGATAAAATGATAGATTAATATGCTTAATAAAATGTGAGAGTATGTGACCTATATAGACACTAGATTTAGGGAGAAACAGAGAAGACACCCAAAGAGAAATGAGTTCAGTATATCTGACAAAAAGTAAGGTGACATGATTTTAATGTCCTGTAACAAAGATATTCTCATTACCCAAGTTGTCCCATCTAATACTAGGTGTGATACAGTTAATGAAAAAGTTTTGTTAACTTATCAACCCTTCGTATCATGATGACCAATAAATGCATCACACTCTTCAATTTCGAATTGTTAAAAGCATTTACCAATAGTCACACGTTCTATTCATATTACTTATGAAATAAAAAGACTTCACTAGTCAAAAGTCTCATATCTCAGTAGTAGAGAAAATGTCACTAAGCAATAGAAATTTAATTTTCTATTCTAGGAAGTTACATTTAGAGATAGCTCTTTTCATTTGATGTAGAACTAACTTCACATGCGAAATGAAAACAAGTTCTAATTCCAGTAAGGAAATTTTTTAAAAAGATAATATCCCTAGCAAGGTTTTTATCTTAAGGATTTTAGAAATTGAATTCCCTATGATATAGTATCTTAAAACGTATTTCTTTAGAATATAAGAATCTAAACTATTTAAAATAAATAAATAGTAAAGGTTAGAAATACATTACTCAATACTTCTGTAGATTCCCTGCTTCTGATGTAGTGGCTTCCTTAGAATCATCTCGCGTTCAGCTTTTGTAGTCGTTGAGTGAGTGCTTCTAGTTGGACCACTAAAATTATTTTCTTCCTTCATCGTTTGTCTTCTTTCTGCTGCAATCTTCATAGGAATCTTTAACGTTGAGCAGAGACACGATCATCTTCATGGCTTCTTGATCTTCCATTCTAAAGGGTGAGAACATCTCTTCTGATGTTGGTTTTATCTTTGATCGTTGGAGAAGAACCAAGTTCTTTCTCTAGTATTCACCTTAGAACCGTCCATCTTCTATCTTCAAGAAGGATCAGAAAGCGACTTTTTCAAGAAGGCTTATTTCCAGAAGGCCAAAAATTTCTCAGCTTAAACATAAACTTTTGAGCAGTTATGTACTAAAGAAATTTGTCAAAATCTTCTTGCATCATTAGAATTCAATCATTGAATAGATGCTGATCTTCACCAGATGCTGATATCGTCATGATCATCAAACCACGACATATTTCCTTTGAGGGTTTGAATGATAATCTTGTTCTTACTGGTTTGATTTTATGAACAAGAAACAATTCATTAGAAAGTGACAACTTCTGTCTTTCCTTTCTTAGGGAGTGTGAACTGTGATGACTTCTGATTAAACATCTTCAGATTTCTTCATTCTCATACTTCTTCGGCAGCTCCATTTACTTCATCATGGAGAAGATAGTTTCTAGCTTTGTATTTTTCCACTAAGCTCTAGCTTTTGACTTCCAAGCTTACCATTAATCTGACATTGATTTGATTTTTATGAAGGTACTTTAGTAACCTTTGGATATTCAGAGCAATCTAACCAATATGCATCGGGAAACAGATTTGAATCATATTATGTTCTGAATAGACATGCTAACTGCTTTCAAGAAATGCTTTGTCATGATGATTTCTCATATATCATGATTTTAGCCATTTCTTTTCCAAGCTTGTTCTATCTTCAATCATCTATATCTGATTGTGAAGAACTAGAACATCATAATCTTCTTTTCATCAGATAGCTTCTTAAGCTCATACTTTCACTCAGTCACATGAGTCCAGAAAGTGGTGAATAGATACATTCATGTATCTGAAGCTTCTAAAAAAGAAACTTTGAAAAAACATTCTGACAAACTTAAGCTTGTTCAGTTAAGATACCTTTTTCAAGCTAACAAATTACTTGTCTCATGTCAAGCCAATTTTCTTTATGAACATACATATGTCAAGAACTCAGAAAATTGATCTTGCATGTGTTGATCTTCCAAACTTCTGACAACTTGATAATCTTCCTTTCTGATTACTTCAGAAATCTGCAAAGCTTTCCAGAATCAGAGTAGATGTCTTCATTCTATGCAGACAGTCGAATCCTGATAATAAGCTCCAATACTTATTTATAGGCTTGATCAGTTGTCATTAGCTTCTATTCAAATAGCAAGCTTCTAATCATCTTCTTTAAGAATCATGTCAAAGAAATCATCATTCAGAATCTTAAATTCTGTAGTTATGATTTAAAATCTTTATAACAAGATTTCTAACGTCTTCAGCATACTTCATCTTGAAGTGTTCATGCCTTAAAATCATGACTCAAGCATTTTCTCTTCTTCACATGAAAGAGTTCCTAATGAGCAATACTGAGAAAATAAATGGTAGACCCAGTCTGTTTGTTGAAAACATCCCATACTCAGAAAGAATAACTTTCAGAAAACAAGATTTCTTGCTTCCTTATGATTCTTGTTGATCCTTTTTAGATAATTCTTGTTAAGCCTTGTCTAGGCATCACCTTGAGAAGATACGTAGTTCTCAACTAACGCATTCCAAGAATAACATTCATCAGATTCTTCAAATTATCTGATGAGTCTGTTATCATTTTACCAGCTGATTCTTCAACTTGCTTTCAATCTTCTCGCAAGCGCCATAAGAGAAGGTTATGTTGTCAAGAGCAACCACCTCTAAGAATCAGTGACATAATCTAGATTGAACCTTTCTGGTTTGTCATTTCAGTACTTGATCTTTTCGTCATTGTATGAGACTGAAACTGTAGATGGTGGAGTTTAACCAAAGAGTTTCTCAAAGCTCGTCCGGATCTTTATCTAACACGGGTAAGTGTTTGATAAACATCAATAACAGAACCAGAGCTCTGATACCAATTGAAGGTTGGGAAACACAAGAAAAGGGGGGTTTGAATTGGGTTTCACATTTCGTCCCCATTTGCAGACTTTAAAATAATTGCGCTAACATGTAATTAAAATAAAAGAAAACAATTATTATATCCTGGTTCATTGTTAACGAAGTTACTCCAGTCCACCCCTCAAAGTGATTTCGCCTTATCACAAGGACTTAATCCAATAATCATCAACATGATTACAACCACAATGGATACCCTCCATTTCCTTCTTGAGAATCATGGCATTCATTCGCCTCTCAAGGAATCATCCACTAAGCTGTTAGAAACATGCATAGTCTTCTCAAGAATTCTGGTCTTCACTCGACCGCTCAAGGAATCAATCTCCAAGCCGCTTAACCACGACTTGGCCATGTTTGGCCTTTCGAAAATTGCGCGATCATAGTTCACTGAGTCATCATTCATTACATAGTAACCAGAGGTTAATAGTTAGATAGCTCTTCATCAAGACCTTCTTCCTCAGTCACTTCTCTGTTCGTGTCATATTCTAAGGGCAAAACAGATATCATATTGCAAATGATATCTAATTTCGGCTCAGACCCTGAGTCGCATTTGTGTGTCTCTATGTTAACATCTTTGACTGCTTTACCCTTTGTTGCTTTCTCCTCATTTATTGGTGATAGAGGGGGAAATAACCTATGCTTAACAGGCCATCGACCATATTGGCCTTTATCAATAACTTGAATGTTATCACTTCCACTGGAACTTCTAGCCTATCGTGCAACTTTCTTATTTCTTTGGTGTCTCCTCCACTGAGTCCTAGTCATGGGGTTTTTTTCCCATGTAGTTCGGTGATATATAAGAGTACTTCTTTGAGACTTGAGAGTTGTCTCTATATGAGGAACCAACACAACATTGACTACTTTCCATTTGCCCCCATCAATTGTTGTTTTCCTAGTAGGGCGTAACCATTCTCTAGGAGATGCATCTGCAGTGGGGACATACCTTTGAATTTTTTTGGACTTTTTCCCTTGCTGGTGAAAAGTTATTTGGGTTTATCTTGTTGGACAAAGTTTTTAGCTTGGTAAGAGTTTATCCTCTCCAACTCTTCAGTAATTTCTTTCTCAAACACAGAGCTGCACCTGCGACACAACATCAAGTCTGAATCTTTTAACATGTAATGATTCAAAAGTCGACCAATTCATCTTTAGCTTTGGGGTAGACCTTTGTTGGTTGATCTTCATAGGTTGCTTTGTTGTCTTCATCCCTAGCCTCGTCGACAATGTCAACCACCATGATGTCTACTGGCTCGACAAAGAGAGCCTCAACTTTAGTTTCAGCGTCCTCTTCTGGCCGCGGTTTCTGCTTGCCGCCGAACTTGAGCCTGCCATTCTTGAGAGAATTTTGCACCAGATCCCTGAAAATTACACATTGATAAGTTTTATGACCCAAAAAATTATGGAATTTACAAAAACCTTTTTTCTTTCTTTGCTCTAATGGTGGGACCTTAGCCCTTTTAGGAACGGCAATTTGTCCATCGACAACCAATAGATCAAAGATTTTGTCACACTTAGTAACGTTGAAGGTATATGTTTTAGCAACGAATTTTTCATTTTTGGGTTTGACGGGATTCTTCCCATTTGAGGGTTTTAGTAACTTGCATCTGTAAGGAAGCCTTGGCTTTATTTCGGCCACATTAACCTCATTCTCCTCTACATACTCATACTCTAAGTCGGATGAATTCCCTATTGTGTCAACTTAAACATAAGCCACTTTCTTTTTACTGAACTTAGAGGTTTTATCTTTTTTCGTCCTTCAATCGTTCGACTTGTCGAACTCTATCGGCCAACTAGGCCATGTCTCTAAAGTATTTGGTGTCTAATTTCTTCCTAATGGAGTAGTCGAGAACCCCTTCCGTCAGTTCGACTAACTCATGTTCTGGAACTTGTGTAAAGCATCTCGCTTTCAAGGTTCTGAACCTATTGAGATAATCATCGATTCTTTCTGCCACTTTTCGTCTTACTTTGGCCAGTTCCTTGAGACTTATCTTACATTGTCCCATGTAGAATTATTCGTTGAATGCACGTTCTAATTGGGCCCAAGTAAAGATGGAATTTGGAGGAAGGGTGGTGAATCATGTAAAAGCGTTCTTAGTCAATGAGTTCAAAAAATACTTGATTTTCTGATTCTAATTATTAGCTAAATCACCAACCTGGTTTTAGTACCGGATGACGTGTTCAGCGGTGGATTCATTGGTATCATGAGTAAACATGGTGAATTTTGGGACTTTCGAGCCCCTAAGCAATTCAGTTTGCCTTACATACTCAGACAATGAGAATATATAGTTTGGTTTAGAGAGGTCCACGTTGAGGCCATTTTGGACCAAAATGTGTTCGACAACGTTAGTGATATTATCCTGCACCCCTACATTGTCTTGTCGAGTTTGTCTAAGGACTTGGTCAGCATCTTGGTTCCATTGAACCAGGACCATGTTGATGCCTACTGGCCCTTGATGGTTTTTGACAACCCTATTTTCTAGGGGATTAGCCCCTAGAGGAATATTAGGCACTCGAGTCAGTGGCGCACCAAAAAAATCAACAATCCTACCCATTTGGTGGACTAATTGTTGATAACTCATATTTGTGTTTTCTACCACTAGGCTAAACACATTGCCTATGTATGTGTACTATGTATCATGTGTATATTTGTATTATATATGGTATCATTGACAACTGTTTTTTTTTCCATTGTTTTTTCATGTAACTAGTGGCGATGAAGATATGGAGCATGGATGTTGATAGTGGTGATGGGTAGGCGTGGCCAACATGGAGAATATGTAACACCATAAGCCCTGAAACTTATATTTAAAGAATTACACGACCATCTAAGGTATCACCAACGAAAAAACCTTTAACAAATCAAACAATTGACAATCAAAAAAACATTGCAGCAGATTTACTAATGTCAATCAACATCTGCTATCACATACTCACCTTCACTTAAGGTATCATTACGGCGGTATCGTTCCTATTTTGATTTAAATAAAACAACCACACAAAACATTTAGTCTCAAACTTCCACTTAATTAAAACATTTTCAAAAACAAGAGTACTCATAAGCAACTCTCAATAACTCTAACATATAACCAATTAAAGGTTTAAACTCCAACAAAACATGATAATCAAATAACGTTCCCGACCCCGTTGTTACAAAATCAGAGCAAAACTTCTAACAATGAAACCTAAACGAAGTAACTCCATGAGCTAACTTCCACTTACAACAACAAACTCTACCCATGAGTATCTGCAAGATGTCCATGGTGGACAACATCAAAGCAAAGGGGGTGAGAAACAACAAACCAATAAAAATAGTGTAAAGAATGCTAAGGTAAAGAACACATCACAAAATACACATTCAGGTACAGAAATAAACAACCACATAGTCTTTGATCCTTCACAATAACATGTACACATTAACATCCAATCAACAACATCAAGAACAATCAGCTACATATGCAATCATGTATGTAAATGTACTCCACAAGTGACTCATTATGCATGTGGCACCTTTCATGAACATTCAATTTCATCTCGCTCCAGATCCCCACCACAGAAACAGAGCACACCAAATTGTTACCATTACCATAGGTAACGCTTCACCAGCTCCCACCTGGAATCGGCTACTCGCTCATGATCGCCAGCATAGGACCAGAGCACACCAAAACTAGACTGAAGTCTGTACACGATGATGCATGACTCTTAACAACATGCATTCTCACTAAAATGTTCACCAAAACGATCCTCATACACATCTCACCATTTATGCATCACATCATTCATCATACATTACAATTAATCCATGTTACGAAATCAACAAACACAACAACCACAAAATAGCATGAGCTCAACAATACAAATTCATATGCATTTATCAATATCAATTCACCAGAACAACAAAACATCATTGGATAAACACAATGGTTCGCTAACCGATCATATAATTCATCATAAACATTGTTATAGTGGACTCAGGATTATAACTCAACAAAACCACCAAGCACCACCGTAAGGTAGCTCTGCACGTTAGTTTTCCAACGCTTCAAACGACGTTTCATTTGGACTTACGGAACAAAAGCTACGACCAAAATTGTATGATAGTGCAATAAAGACAGAACAAACATTCTGGCATTTTGGAGTCGATACATAACATTTACGAGTCGACTCCCACCAGTTATGTATCGACTCCCAACACATATGTATCAATACATACTATGCAGTTTTTGAAAAATTCCCATTTTGTTGGTTTGGATTTGACTCCAAACACGTATGAGTCACCTCTAACTATTGTTTTTGCCTAAAAACCAGTTTTTAACGTATTTTGAAAGTCTTTAACACTTATAGAACCATCCAAACACTTCTTAAAACAAAAATAACATATTTCAAACATCAATTTTCTCATATTAAAACCCCATTCTTATTAAGCCATAATTTTATCAATTAATATGCTAATTCAATCACCTATTTATCCAATTTAACATCAAGTTCCATCAATTCATGAATAACACTTAAACTTTTACACCATCATTAATGAAAAAAATTCATACACACATATTCATGATAGTTGATGCATGAATTCATCATACCAACACATATAAACACATAATCCATCAACAAATGAGGTTAAGAAGAAAACCTTCAGAAATTCATCATAAATCATTCATAAGAAGAAAACCTAAGAACCCTAATAAGGTTAAGGACTCCTCATCACTACCCCATCAAGCAATACACCTAATTGGCAGCCCTTTCTCCCCCCTTACCTTATATTTTTAGCAATTGCTGATGAATTGCACAACTTCTATGAGTTCCCTCTCCAATTTCTAGCTTGCTTTTCCTATCCTCTTTTTGCCTTTTTTATACGTATATCTGATGTTTCTCTAAAAACCTAGCTCTTTCCTTATTTTTAAAATTTAAACTCCCCACCACTTTGTTTAATTGTGAATTTTTCCCAACTTTTTGCTAACCTCTCTATTTTACCACTTATTTTCTCCAGTTCTCGCAAATGACCAAATTATATAATTTTAACTAATGAATTAATTAATTTAAATAAAATACTATTTATTCTAAAAATTAATTAAAATCCTAATAACTTCTAAATCATTCAACCACCCTCTTACTTATCTATACCTCACACAAAAATAATTTATAAACACACATTAATCAAATAATTCAATCAAATTAATTAATCGAATTTGGGGTGTTACAACTCTCCACCACTTATAAAAAATTTCGCCTTAAAAAATTACCTGAAGGAAATAGAGTCGGATGCGACTTTCTCATATGACTCTCAAGCTCCCAAGTTATGCTGCCTGTTGGTCCTCCCCAAACTACCTTAACCAAGGAGATCTCCTTACCACACAACTACTTCGCTTTCCGATCCTCTATCTGCATGGATGATGCCTAAACAATCAGGTTCTCTCTCACCTGTATATCATCCACTAGGATCAGATGAGATGGATTCGGGATGTATCTCCTCAACTGAGACACATGAAACACATCATGAAAATTAGCAAGCGGCGGTGGCAAGGCAATTCAATAGGCCACCTCTCATATCCTATGCAAGATCTAGGATAGACCAATAAAACTTGGCGAGAACTTTCGAGAATTCAAAGCTCGACCAACACCGTTTACTAGAGTAACTCTAAAAAAGACATGGTCTCCCTCTTGGAACTCAAGTTCTTTCATCCACTTATCACGGCAACTCTTCTGGAGAATCTGTGAAGCTTTCATCTTCTCTTGGATCATCTTGATCATCTCATAAGTTTGTTGCACAATCTCCAACCCAATCATTGCATTCTCGCCAAATTCATACCAGCACAGGGGTGTCCTACACCTCATACCATACAACGCCTCAAACGGGGCCATCCTAATACTCGAATAGAAATTATTATTGAAAGTGAACTCAATCAGTGACAATCATCTATCCCAAGTACCCCCTTGTTCTAGCACATAAGCCCTTAAAAAATCCTCCAAGGATTGGATAGCCCTCTCCGTTTGACCATCAATCTGCAAGTGATAAGCGGAACTCAACTTCAGCATGGTACCTATCGCCTCTTGCAAACTCTGTCAATATCTCAACGTGAACCTTAGATCTCTATCCAACACAATGCTCAATGGAATACCATGCAGACTAACAATCTTTTCAATGTACATCTCATCCAATTTCTATAAGGGATAACTAATTTTAATCTTTATAAAATGATCCGGTTTGTTCAGCCTATAAACAATCACCTAAATAAAACCATACCCTTCTGTCGTCTTGGGCAAACTTGTTACAAAATCCATGGAAATTTTATCCCACTTCCACTCCAGAATACTCAACGGTTGTGTAGCGTGATTTTTGTAGTTTTGAATCAGTATCGCTTTGGTACTACAGTTCGATTCATTTTTTATCATATGAAGTTGATTAAGGAAGGGAAATAGATGTCTCCAATTAACCCTGCTTGCATACTGAGTTTAAACAGATGACTGTTGATTTACAGATGCTATCAAAATAGGGGGTCTGTCTTAGGTTTATTTCGCTTGAGAATAGGGTGTCTTGAGGCTTTTGATAAGGTGCTGGATTTGGGTTTTTTTTCTTTGATTGAGGTATGATGGTACTGGACCTAGGTTTTTTTTATTAGTATGCTCGCTAAGATCTCGCAATCTTATGCCTACGTATTCTCGTTTAACAAAATAGGGAAATCAAAGCAATCGTAGTTCCTCCTATTCTATGGGAGGAAAAAGGTGTTTTGGTGTCTTGTTCAAAACCCAAGATTGAAGCTAAAGTTTATTAGAGAGAATTTGTCATCTCTAAAGAGGGATTGTTGATTTCTGGATGCCTTGATCAAAGCACAAGGTTGACGGTAAAAGGTTAATTGACCTGGCTGGGGTTTTTTTTATACAAAGCCTAAGAGGAGGCTGAAAGTTTGGATTTTCTGGGGAAAATGTTCTATCTGTCTTGTACAAAGCCCAAGATTGAGGCTAAAAGGGTTTGACTCAACAAGAAAGTCTTTTATACTCAACAAGAGAGTAATTTAGTGTCTCGTACGAAGCCCGAGAGGGAGGCTAAAAGGGTTTGACTCAACAAGAGTGTCTTTTATACTCAACAAGAGAGTGTTTTGCTATCTCGTATGAAGCCCGAGATTGAGGCTAAAAGGAGACCGACTTAACAAGAGAGTCTTGAAAAGTGAGTGACTCAACAAGAGAGTCTGAAAAAGTTAAATCCGTTGGGGAGAATCATTTGTTCAAAGCCCAAGAGGAGGCTAATTTACTGTCGAGGATTCTTGAGATCCTTAGGCAGGTCCGAGTGGGAGAGCCCTCATGAGAGAGGCCTGGTTTCTGCTGGAGATTAGTCCAGAATAATTAGGGTTTCTTCCTATGTTTATAAGGAACTTGAGAATGTCTTTGAGACTCAAGGGGATTAGACTATCCAAGTCCGGAGTTTTATCTTTTGTATAATGCCCAAGAGGAGGCACGAGCATCTAAGGGATGAGAATCAACCCTAAAATGGCCGGAGTTTTTTTAGACACTGGAATGACTGCTCTATCAAAGGATGACTAAGTTCTGTCTTATACCTTTAAGAGGTCGTCAGGGTCCTTGTATTAAGCCCAAGAGAAGGCATGAGAACTTCTAAGAAGCCGAAGGGTCCTTGTACAACGCCCAATAGGAGGCGGGGATACTTTTAGGAATCCTGTGGGTCCCCAAACCAAGAGAAGTTCAAGAAATGCAATTCACAGAGAAGAGATCATTCCAGGAAAGTTCGAGGGTTTGGGAGAAACTCAAGAGATGCCATTCGCAGAGAAAAGATCATCTCTGGGGAGTAGAGCTTCTTTGACAATTTCTAAGGGTGACAGTCTGAGAAAAGGTTCACCGAGAATACTGCCTTTCTATTTGCTCTATATTGTTTAACCCCAAGAGAAGGGAAGACTGTATCTGGAATCTTATTAGGGATCTAGTTTTGTTTGTATTTAAGAGTGACCAACATGGCTTTACCTAGTTCTTGACGTAGTTGCCGGGGAAAACTCTAAATAACTATACTAGTATATATACAGTTGATATATGGCCAGTATTTTAAGAGGGTATGAAAGAAGACTTACAATGAAGCAGCCCCACAATACAATTATATATATGAAAGCAGATAAATGAAAGCGGATAAACACTTACCCGTTGTAGAGCTTCCATGTTGTTTTGTTAGTTGTTCAACAAAGAAATTAAAGAAAGTGTTGATAGCAACTATACATTTGGATTCAAAATCAAAGGATAGAATACTTTGAACAAAGATCGGGGCTTACAGTTCAGGGAAAGGCCCAAAATTTAACAGTGATTGCACTGTTGTTTTGTATCGGGACTTATACAACGACTGTGAACCAAAGAGTTTTGGTCAAGAGGGGATTGGGTCTTATACTCTATTAGAGGCCCAAAGAGTTTAAAAATGAATAAATATGGGTCTTATAGCTCAAGGAGAAGCCCAGTTGATTTTGTTAAAAAAGGCGACGATCTCGCTGAGCGTTTGAAAATATACAGAGGTACTTATACAATATGTGAGGCCCAAAATTGCTTATTCAAAAAAAAGGGGTTGGGTCTTACACTCTATTAGAGGCCCAAAAGTGTTTTTAAGAAAAGGAATGGGACTTATATCTCGAGGAGAGGCCCAGGTGATTTTAAACTGGTGATGCGCCGAGATTTTTTTATCGTGTCGGGACTTATACAATATCTGAGGCCCAAAAATGGTTTTCAAAAGGGGTTGGGTCTTACACTCTATTAGAGGCCCAAAAGTTTTTAAGAAAGACTTGTTATGGTGAAAATCAACAAAACCCTAATTTCATCATTCTTTAAAGTAATTTTCAAAGAAAATTAATTAAAATGATAAAAACACAAAATAAGTTTGAATAAACAACTTGTGATTCGGGGTTAAGGTTTGAAAAATGATGTTTTAATCACAAGATGAATTAAAACTCATTTGGTCTTGATTTTTCAAGGTGGATACTCATTTTTAAAAGGTTTAAAAACAATAAAAAATGAATTTATTTACAAAAATATCAACTATATTAAATAATTAATATAAATCTGATTTTTTTGTGGAATATAATATTTTAACATTTTTGTGATATTTTGCAAAGAGAACCAATAAAAAATAATTAAAATTGAGAGAATTATTAATTTCCCAAATTATTAAAAAATAACATGAAAAATAATAAAAAGTGAAAAAAATGATAAAAAGAGGATCTGGGGCGAGGGGGATTCGAACCCCAGACCTCTAGTGTGCAATGCGCGCCCTCTACCACTAGGGTGGTGATACATCCGTGTATCAAAACCACCCCATGGATATATGAGGGTTGCCTTGTTTTTGGCCTGGCCAAGGCAAAGCAAGGCAAGATTTTGGCAAAAAAACGTGAAGCTTGTAACTTTCTCATTTCTCCATGGATTGGGACAAAATTTAGGTCTATCCTGCCTAGAATTTCATAAGGAATCCAATTTTGGTGGTGGTTTTTACAGATGATGCTCCTATTGAAAAACCCGATAGTGGTTTTGAAATAGGCCTTGATTTGCATTTTCTGTGCTACCTCTTGTTACAGGCAAGAATTACATGATGAATTAGTGCAAACACAACATATATAACATGTATAAGATGTGCATGATCAGTGGACTTCAAAGCAATGCATATTTCAAAGAGTTCAAGTTGTGATGCTTACCTCTTTAGGAGCTTTTTGGGTAATCTGTCAAGTGCTTTGTTCCAGAAATAATTTGATGCTTTGGACACCCTCAAATGATCACTTAAAAGCTTTTAGAATGGTTGGAACCAACTGGAATCCTCAGGAACAAGTTTGAGCTCTTTCTTGCAAAAGGGGCAAAAGTGACCAATATGGCAACTCTCTCAAATGGTGTTCCAGATGTGTGGAACCATTTGGGACAGTTCAAGGATGATATTTGGAGTGTGTTTGAGGTTTTATCTGGTTTTGAAAGTGACTGAATCAAGACATGGCTTGAAAAGTGCAAAAAAGTCCAATTTTGAGGTTTTGAGATGAGACTTTGTGATTTTGGTGTTACAGGTCACTTGTGAGAGTTTAGACAGCTTAAGTATGACATATTGGACGTGTTTGGATCATGAGTTGTGGTGGAAATGCTCTCTAACTTAAAAACTCAGAGTTACCTTGCTAAAGAAGGTATTTTTGCCTAGAGAAAGGGATTTTGAGGAAAACAAGTGTTGTAGTGGTTTGGTGTACTTAAACTGAGCACAAATGAGCTCTATTTATAGTAGAGCAAGTATGTTTTACAAGCAATAGTGAATGCCAACTGCAGCAGCTCATTGTCCAATTGCATCACTTTGGAATCTTAAGCCTCCTCTAGCCATTGACTAGAGGTTAGAGCACAGGCCTATGTGTCTTTCGTTCAGAGCTTATCCTTGACTCATTCAGTTGGAAATAGCTCAGTTCATGCCACCTTGGTGCACCCATTGAATGCTCCAAAACAAAATTGGAGTCTTGTCCCCCTTTTAGGCGTTTTAGGTTTGGCATGCTACTTATAGTTTCAAAGACTTGGGAGGATAATGGATCAGTGTTGGTTCCTCCTTGGTCTCCCCCTGAGGTGTTCAAATGGATAAACTTGTTTGTCATTTGCAAAATTTGACCAAATCGAGCAAAATTCTCAAATCTGCCTTGTTATGACAGTTGCAGCAAGGCATATTGCCATTGTCACAACTCTTAGCTCAGATGGAATTTGATGGAGTTCTTGGCCATTTTGGAAAGCTCTCATGTGATACAACACATGTGTGATCATATTTTGTCTTGATAATTTTTGGATCCAAGTGAAAAATTCCCCTATATTTGGAAAAAAACCAAGGCATATTCTGACTTAGTGAAAATTTCACTAAGTGTTGGAAAAAGTGACATTTCATGTTTTCAGCCATTTTGATCACTCCATAACTTAAAATCCATGAGGAATTGGAATGAGGTGTAGTTGACACTTTTAAAGTATGCCATGAGAGCTACAAATCCATCTTTGGATCAGCCAAAATGGTTGCTTGGATCTCAAGTTATGATCCTTGGAAGTTGGTACGCTAGCCACTTTGTTCCTTAACTTAGAAAAATTCTAAGTTTTTTATGGTTACCCCTTTTACAAGTTATCCCACTTTCTTTGATTTTTCTTGATGAATGATGATGCCAATCACACATTAACATCATTTTAGGGTTAGGGGAACCATAATTATGAAAAATCTCAAAAAGTCAAAGTTAACTTTTGTGCACAGTTGACTTTTTACCAAATGAATTTCAAACTGTGCGATCCTCTATGAAATCAAGTCCTTGACCTAAATCAAACTTGATGGATATGTTCCATAGGTGTGGTAGGATGTATTGAATCATGTCCCAAGGTTTGGGTGCATGTCTTGGTCAAAAGTCAAAAGTACATTTGACTTTTTCCTAAAAACCCTAATTGTGGTCCTGATGAAATTGAAGCTTGTGGATCAAGCTTCTTGGATCAATCCATTGTTGTAAATGGATCAATGTAGTGTATGGGAGACCCTCAAATCATATCTTGAGGTCTTGGCTCATGTTTTGTCCCAAAAGTCAACTTAGGGGTGAAATAGGTCAAGAAACCCTAATTCCTGATTTTTGGTGTATGCATCCCCTGAGGCAAAATTGACTGGATGATTGGGTCCATGAAGTCCCTTGGGGTATCTTAGGTTGTGTTTTGAAGCATTGGCTCATGCCCAAATGAAAATTTCCATCTGGAGGCCCTGGTCGACCAAAACCCTAATTTGGTGACACTGTCGATCTTGAGGCTTGATCCACTCAGAATGCTGTAACCTTGTGCTTGATTCTTGATGTGGGAGTCCTCTTGATCCTTTATGGAGGTTTGTGAGGTTAGACAAGTTGAAGATCATGTCAATTCTTTGATTGATCCTTTGTCTAAGGCCCAGAGAGGGCTTAAAACCCTAATTCTGATTGTAGTAAATGCTCACTCATCTATGGGGAGACTGATGAGGCATAATGATACATCCATATTGTGGTGATGATTTACACAATGATGAGAAATCTTAGTGGTCAATATTTGGGGTATGACAGATGCCCCTATTTAATCTTCTTGGACCCGAAGGTGTGAATGGCGAAGGTATTCGGGCATTCGAGGTGCAAGATGATTAAATATCGGAATACCCAAAATTTTGAGGGTAGTTATGAATGGCAGTTTGCACATTCATCTTCTTTTGCTAAGCGATAATACTTAGAAAAAGTAAAACTTCCCCTCGATCCTGGTCTTCAGCTAAGGAACTGGTCTCAGTTTTCTTTTGAAATAAACTTCCCCTCGATCCTGGTTTCCTACCAAGGAACTGGTCTCAGTTTCTGATATAAACTTCCCCTTGATCCTGGTTTCCTACCAAGGAACTGGTCTCAGTTTTTCTGAAATAAACTTCCCCTCTATCCTGGTTTCCTACCAAGAAACTGGTCTCAGTTTCTTTTGTCAATAAACCTTCTTGACAAGGGACGCTATTTGTAGCGGTTTTCCTCAAACTTCTCGCCGAATTTTCCTGGGGAGATGCCATTTGATGGGAAAAACTTTTGATGCCAGACTTGCTGGGAAACCCATTCGTCCGAGCTGTAGAAGTGTACAAACTTCTCAGTTAGAGATGCCATTTGTCAAATCTATCGGGGAAAACGAGTCTCTTGAGAGACTGTTTCCTGCTTGGGGATATTACATCATACTTTTCTCGAGATCTTCTCGGAGAAATGCCATGTGATGTACTCCATTTTGAGGTACTGATGACCTTTTCGTCAGCAAATTTTCTGGAAAAAAACTGTTGTATTGCCGAATCTCTGATTAAGAGGCTTTCTCTGGGGATTTTCCTTAATCCTGGAAAGCAAAGATATCATCTTCGATGGCGAAGAGTGATGTTTTTCGAAGGCCTTCTTGCCTTTCAGAGGTTCAAGTTATCAAAGTGGTCAAGGACCAACTTCATCCCAGAAATAAACTAGAGGAGAGAGATTGTTCAGACGCAACATTTCATGACGAGGAAAGAACTGACGATTCGATTGACAAGAGGACTTCTATCACTAGGGGATAATACCGACTAGAGTGATAGTGATGCAATATGAATATGAATGTAAATTAATAATGCATGATGTATGTATGTTTATTCTGACAAAATTGACGCAACATACAAACTAACAGATGAACACAACTGGATACTCGGCCACTGCTGGGGACGAGGAATTACCATTTGGTTTAAAATAGCAATTCTGCCTTGCTTAAGAGAGATAGTCCCTGTGGGGAAAACGTTGGTCCGGCTTAGGAGATAAGAACTCTACCGGGGGTGTCGGACGAAACATTCGCATCCGACATAGTTGATCTTTCGTTCAGGCGTACTGGTTAAGAAGGAGTACTTTGATTCTGCACTTTGAGGTTTGATTTCTTTTGGAGAAGCAATCGATGTTCTTTCGATGTTCAATAGTCAAAAGAATTGCCATCTTTATTTAAAAAAGCAGAAAAAGTTTGACAAGTAAATTCATTTTTTTTGTTTCAAGAATCGTTAATCATGTTAATACATCGTTCTGTAAAGCTAACACAAATAAGAATTGCAAACAAAAGCACTAGGGCTCAAATTTTATTGATAAGATAGAAATCAGCCAAACGTGTGATTCTATAGCGTATTTACAAAGTTAGAAAATGGTAATTTAAGGGAAAAGGGCTACATTTAAACATAACGACCGCTATCCTTCTACCAACTTTGAATTCCGGGCATCCTGAGCTTTCGTCGAAGATGACCTTAATTGGAGTTTTCTTTCAATGGATGGTGTAACTGCTGCTGAGGGACTTGCCCCTTTGTTGGACGTAGTTACTTGCCATGAATCCCTAATTTTTTCCTGGATTGTACTTTGAGATTTCCAATCCACCGGGATGATTTTTGATTATGTCTCTAATTTTTGCTTGGATCGCCCTTTCGGGTTTTCAATCCACTGAGACGTTTTTATTTTATTTTATTTTATTTAGGCAAAGTATCTCTTGACTACATCAACATTCGTGGGGTAGGCAAATTCCTCTCCGTCCATGGTTGCAAGTCTCAAGGCGCCGCCTGAGAAAGCTTTCTTGACCACATAGGGGCCGTCATAATTCGGAGTCCATTTGCCCCGAGAGTCATTGAGAAATGATTGTATCTTTTTGAGCACAAGGTCTCCTTTCCTGAAGATGCGAGGTCGGACCTTTTTGTCAAACGCCTTCTTCATTCTCTGTTGATACAACTGACCATGGCATAATGCCGTTATTCACTTTTCTTTGATTAGTTTTAATTCGTCGTGTCGACTTTGACACCATTCAGCTTCTGTTAGCTTAGCTTCCATCAATACCCGAATTGATGGGATCTCTACTTCTATGGGAAGTACTGCTTCCATGCCATATACTAGAGAGAAAGGGGTTGCCTCTGTTGAAGTGCGGACAGATGTACGATAATCGTGAAGAGCAAAGGGTAGCATCTCGTGCCAGTTTTTGTAGGTTACGACCATCTTCTGAATAATCCTCTTGATGTTCTTGTTATCCTCTTCTACCGCTCCGTTCATCTTGGGTCAGTAGGGATATGAGTTATGGTGTTTGATCTTGAACTCAACGCACAACTCTTTCATCATCTTATTATTCAAGTTGGATCCATTATCAATAATGATCTGGCTTGGAACACTATAACGGAAGATGATATTATTTTTGATAAATCGGACCACCACTTGTCGGGTTACATTGGCGTACGATGCTGCTTCGACCCACTTGGTGAAGTAATCAATGGCTACCAAGATGAACCGATGTCCGTTCGAAGCCTTGGGTTCGATCATGCCAATCATGTCGATTCCCCATATGGAAAAAGGCCATGGAGAAGAAAGAACTTCGAGATGCGTTGGCGGCACATGGATTTTGTCTGAGTATATCTGACACTTGCGACACTTCCTCATGTACTTGTAGCAGTCAGATTCCATGGTCAACCAGTAGTACCCTGCTCTTAGAATTTTTCTCGCCATTGTGTGTCCGTTGGCATGAGTGCCAAAGGAGCCTTCATGAATTTCTTTTATCAGCATGTTTGCTTCTGGTCTGCCTACGCATCGGAGCAAGACCATGTCAAAGTTCCTCTTATAGAGTGTGTCACCGCTTAGGAAGAAGCTTTCTGCTAACTTTCTGAGGGTCTTTCTGTCCTTCCTTAGTGCCCCAGATGGGTACTCTTGTTTTTGAAGGAAGCATTTGATATCGTGATACCAAGGTTTGTCGTCTATGATTGCTTCAATCGTGAAGATATAAGCGGGCCTTTCCAGGCGCATTATGTCGATCTTAGGTAAGTCGTTCCATTGACCTACACTAATCATAGAAGAGAGAGTGGCCAATGCATCAGCCATGTGATTGTCCTCACGAGGGATGTGATGAAACTCGATTCTGTTGAAGAATGGCAACAACCTTCTCGCGTAATCTTTATAAGGGATTAGTCTTGATTGGTATGTGTTCCAATCTCCTTTGATTTGATTGATAACCAGGGCTGAGTCGCCATATACATCCAAGATTTTGATCCTTAAGTCGACCGCTTCTTCGAGACCCATGATACAAGCTTCATATTCGGCAGCGTTGTTTGTACACTTGAATGTCAGTCTGGCAGTGAAATGAATATGGGTACCCTGAGGTGTTATGATGATTTCCCCAATTCCGTTTCCATAATGATTGACAGCTCCGTCAAAGATTAGTCCCCATTAGGAACCTGGTTTTGGCCCTTCACTGGGTAGTGGTTCATCGCAATTTTTCATTTTTAAGTACATGACATCTTCGTCTTGGAAGTCAAATCCAACTGATTCTTGATCGTCAATCGGTTGATGAGCCAAATGATCAGCTAAAATACTTCCTTTAACAGCTTTTTAAGCGTGGTATTCTATGTCATATTCTGATAACAACATCTGCCAACGGGCAATCCTTCCCGTGAGAGCAGGCTTTTTAAAGACGTACTTGATTAGATCCATTTATGAGATTAACCAAGTAGTGTGACAAATCATATACTGGCGAAGACATTTAGCTACCCAAGCCAGAGCACAACAAGTTTTCTCAAGCATAGTATACCGAGTCTCGCAGTCGGTGAATTTCTTGCTCAAATAGTAGATGGCAGACTCTTTTCATTTGGTTTCGTCTTGTTAGCCAAGTACACAGCCCATTGAGTCTTCCAAGACTGTTAAGTAGATGATCAGTGGTCTTTTTTCCACTGGAGGTGATAGAATCGGTGGGTTCAACAGGTATTCCTTAATACTGTCGAAGGCGGTTTGGCAGTCTTCTGTCCAAACACAGTCCTTGAAATTCTGGTATATCAGAATACAGATGTCCTATAGAATGTCTAGACATCTGATCTGAACAAAACAGTAAGGAAAGGCATAAACAATTAAAACCAGTACAGAAAAGCATAAACCACACACAGAATTTGTTCACCCAGTTCGATCTAACAATCTACATCTGGAGGCATACCAAGCCAGGAAGGAAGTCCACTCTTAGCAGTATCAAATTACAGACTCAACAACCAAGTTGACAATCTCCTAATTTAATAACTACCCAATGACCCTTCTACCTAAGTCCTCCCTAGGTAAGAGACTCCATCTCACTTCCAATCATCACAATGATGTCTAGCAATCAACACCTCAGCCACTGCATCAACAGCTTGATTTCCAACAGCTCTTCAATCACAGAAAAATAGAAGACACATTTCAATAACAATACCTAGACATGACACACATGACTAAGAACAATACTCAGAGTTGCTTAACAGCTTCCTCCAAGAACAACACTCACTCTTGCTTAAAAGCTTCGAGGAGTACAGTGACCATCTCACAATCCGAGTGGTTCACACATACCAACTCTCCTAGAAAGTGGTTCACAAGAACGAAACCCTAATAATTTTACATCTTGGAATCGTTACAAAATCAGGTTACAAACACTCTTATTTATAACCTACATCCCAACTGGATTTGGGCTTCAAATCACAATTAAACTGGTGTTAAAAATCTGCAATAACTTCTGCACCAAAATAGGTCTTCAATCAAATCTTTCCTAAATTATCTCCATAATTTAGAGAGTCATTATTCTTCTTGATTCTGACTTGAATCTTCCAGACCAAACTAAACAATGCCACAAGGATAACATACTATTCCCAGAATATTCTGCATCTGTTAAATCATAACAGAATTTAACTGTCTAGCTCAGCACAGGCGCGATGTCGAATAATTCAGCATAGGACATCTTTATCCGACATGTTGCTCATGATGATGAGAACTTCTCATCTCAACGTGTCTCAGCATACAATAGGACTTCTTGCTTAACATGTTCTTCTTAGCAAGTAATCACATCCTATTAAACATATTGCTGCTACAAAAACGACAGACCATGATTTTCTCTCACCAATAACAGAATGTAAACACACGTCAGACTTCAAAAAATACGCAGCAAATAAAACCAAAACAATCTCAACAGAATGTTCTGTCAGCAGATGTTAAGACATCGTGCTTGACATCAGCACAAAATCCTGCAACACTAAGAAACACCATCTGCACAATGTTAGAAACAAACATGTCAAGACATCAAGTAAGACATCTTGATGTAACAGGATGTTTTAGCAAAATTGCTGCCAATTCAGAACTAACAGTCCTGATTTTTTTGAGTAATTTGAAGATCGGCGCACATGTCGCGGTCATAAGGAATATAAATCTGGAAATGTAGTTCAAACGTCCCAGGAATCCTCTGACTTGTTTTTCAGTTTTTGGAGAAGGAATTTCTTGAATGGCATTGACTTTGTTGGGATTAACCTCAATTCCTTTTTGGCTGACGATGAACCCTAGGAGTTTCCTTGAACGGACATCGAATGCGCACTTATTGGGATTCAAACGGAGTTTGTACTTTCTCAGCCGCTCGAACAGTTTTGACAGGTGGGCCACATGCTCCTCTTCCGTTTTAGATTTCACAATCATATCATCGACATACACTTCGATTTCTTTATGTATCTTGTCATGAAACAGAGTAGTCATGGCCCGTCGATAGGTTGCCCCGGCGTTCTTCAAACCGAATGACATTACCTTGTAACAAAAGGTACCCCATGGGGTAATGAACGAAGTTTTCTCCATGTCTTTCGGTGCCATTTTTATCTGATTATAGCCCGAGAATCCATCCATGAAGGAGAATATTTTGAATTTTGTTGTACTGTCTACCAGCATGTCAAAATGTGGTAAGGGAAAGTCATCCTTTGGACTTGCCTTGTTTAGATCTCTGTAGTCTACACACATTCTGACCTTTTCGTCCTTTTTTGGAATGGGTACTATGTTGGCTAGCCATTGAGGATACTCCGACGTGGCGAGGAAACCCGCGTCAATCTGTTTTTGTACCTCCTCTTTGATTTTGATGGCCATGTCTGGATGAGTCCGTCTCAGCCTTTGTTTCACTGGCGGACATTCTGATCTTAATGGTAAGTGATGTTCCACGATGCTGGTATCCAACCCGGGCATGTCCAGATAGGACCAAACAAACACATCAGGAAATTCTTTGAGAAGCTTTATCAAACTTTCTTTGACAGTTGGACTGAGAAGTACCCCAATCTTGATTTCTTTTCTCTCTTCTTCTGAACCCAAGTTGACCGTTTCCAACGGTTCCTTGTGAGGTTCAATGGACTTTTCCTCCTGTCTGAGTAATCGGGAGATCTCGTTTGGAATTTCGTCGTCAACTTCTTCTTCAGCCTCAAATACCAGGAATTCAAAGTTGGGAGAAGGCATTGGATCGTATGTTTCAATGGGGTTTAAAACAAGCAATCTGCATGACGTGATGATTGTTTTTAGAAGAGATAGAGAGAATGCAAGAGTGTGTGCAGTGTATTTTCTGATAACTGCTTGTTTTTATTATTGAGTTGTTTTTTAGGATTACCATTTTCTGAAAAAGCGAAAAAGAGAAAACAACAATAAATTCGGAAATTACAGAATGACATTATTTTATTTATGATTTTGTCGATTCTTGAAACTACAGCCCAAATAAAACAAAACTCAGTCGCTTTGGGCGAAGCGAAGAGAGAAATTTACAGAAAGTGAGCCCTATCAAAACATCCGTTTCACCGGGGCAGGGTGAAAGGTTAAGATAAAGACGGCAATTACTTAGACTTATGAACAACTTTCGGGACATTGACTACAACCCATTGGCGGCGAACTCCTCGGTTAATCACAAAGTCTGGCACCTTCTTTCTTGGGTTGTCCTCAGAAATGACGCTGATTTCTGGCAGAGCAGGATCATTGGAATTTATTTCCCAGGAAGAGTTGTCGTAGACGAACTCTTCTGTCGTATCTTGCATAGTATTTGTACTCTTAGGTAAATCTCCCTATCCAGTTGGCTGGATGTCTTCGAGCCTGATACGAGAGCTCTCAGGAGCGGTGTACTTGACCAAGTAGTCGAACCTTCCACTTGGTTGTCCTAAGGTGTCCCACACTTCTGTGGAACTGGAGGAGTCATCCCTTTCTATGACTTTGACCTCGGGAAAAGCGTAGTTGATGAACTCTAGTCCTGCAAGCTTTGCAAATTCATCGTCGTGCTAGATATTTTCAGAATGCCCTGAGTGTTGATCCCATGACATGGTGGGGATGCAGGTATTCTGTTCAATGATGCTCAGCTAATATGCATCGTTGGACTGACTTTCTTGCCCCAAGTCTCCTGGGTAAGGATTCCAGATAGGCAGGCCATCCATTGGGCCATAATAGTCGTGGTCAAAGTTGTCTTTCATAAGAGTGTCCCCCTCTAATGAATTTGGTAGAGCGCGACTTCCTTTCGGATCACAATCTCCGTATATTATTTTGACATCTGACCTTGGTATATATCTCGGACTCTGTGCGGGATAGCAAAATGGCGTAGGCACCTCTTCCCGAGACATATAATTGTCCTCGTTAAGATAGGACTTCCATTCTTCATTCATGTCGGAAGAATCATCCTCGTTGATGGTATGGACTTCCTGAGGCACTGGGTGAAGGAAACCTCCACTGTGGAAGAAGTTCTGAATGGGATGAAGACTTTCATCATTAGTAACAGTCTGGGTACAAGTTGCAGAAAAACCAAGACCCTTCTTTGTTTTGTTATCAGTAGGAATAACAAGTTGTCCCCACCCATTTGCATTGTTATTCTTGATCACTTCGAGAGCATCTTTGTACAAGGAAATCAATGTTCATTTTTCTGATTGATTCTCATTGCTCACCGACAGTGCTAGGAACTGAATTCCGATAACCTCCTCTGGTTCTACACAATTGGACAACGATAAGTTACTCACGATCAAGGCTTGCTCTCCGAGACTGTGACTAGTTGGTCGTTCTTGGCGAACTTCAGTTTCTGGTGCAGTGTCGAAGTGACTGCCCCAGCCTGGTGTATCCAAGGTCTTCCTAATAAACAGTTGTACGCTGCCCGGACGTCCATGACCTGGAAAGTGACCTGGAAAGTGTGAGGACCGATAGTTATGGGAAGGTCGACTTCGCCAATAACTGCTTTCCGGGATCCGTCAAATGCCTTGACGATGACCTCACAGCCCCTCATCGGGGATCCATTAAATGATAGTCGCATTAACTTGGACTTCGGCATAACATTCATAGCCGATCCGGTGTCTACCAGTACGCTAGCTAAAGCACTGTCTTGGCAGTTGACTGTAATATTGAGCGCCATGTTATGACTTTTGCCTTCTTCCAGAAATTCCTCATCACTAAACCCTAAGTTGTTGTAGGAAGTGATGTTGGAAACGATGTTATCGAACTGTCTTATTGTTACATCTTGTTCCACAAAGGCCTGCTCTAAGACTTTCTGTAGGGCCTCCCTGTGAGCTTCAGAACTGAGTAAAAGAGATAACACAGAGATTTTTGAAGGAGTTTGCAATAGTTGATCAACGATGTTGTATTCACTCTTTTGGATGAGCTTCAGCATCTCATCGCTGTTTGTTGAAAGGTCGGGACCACTGGACTGACCGACCGGTTGATCGGGAACTTTTATTTGAGGTTCCTTTTCTTTGATGGGTTCTCCAACTCCTCGGTTGAAGATTCGACTGCTCCGTGTTACTCAACTGATGTCTACAATATTCATGATGGAGGGTAATGGAGTTTTCTTTCTTGGTAGATAGATAACTACAGGAGCCTTCTGATTTTTCTGACCATTGTAAGTAATTTTAATCAGTTCCTGGTTAGGAACTTTCGATTCGTAAAGTAGAGGGATGATGGCATAAACATCCTTGGTCCTCTTATGATCAGAGAATACTACGAAGTCCTCGATTTGACCATATAAATAGTCTGGCATCCAGTTGGTTGACCCAGAACTTAGACACGGTCGAATCTCTTTGTGGTCCAATTGACCTTGAAGGGCTGCTCGCACGAGGTAACATCCTTGATTATCTTCCGAGCAAACTCTACAGTGTTCATAGTTGTGTGGTGGCACCCGGCCACGTCTGCTTTGAATGCAGTGTAACCTCACTAGATCGGTTCCCATTGACCAAACATCCTGACTTTGATGCATAGTAGAGTTCCCATTAATCATATTGACTTGTTGTGTGTCTTTGTCTAGATAGATCAGAAGCCACCAATGGTTTAACAAGTGTTGCAAAGTTCTTTGAACGAGTGCACATCCTTGGTTACTCTCACGACACACTTTACAGTTCTGATAGTCATGCGAAGTCAGAAAACCGAGCTGGACTTGCTTAGCGTGTAATTCCACCAAGCTGGTATTCATTAAGCGAATATCGAAGATTTGAATCATATTCACTTGATACTGATTTCTATCGCGATAATCCTGAATCCACCCAAGATCCATCTGACGCTTGAGGGCCTCTTGTACAAAAGGGCATCCCTGATTATTTACTGAGCAAGTCAGACAGGAATCATAATCGTGTTGAGGTAGATTATGATGTTGGCTTTGCCTTGAGTGTATTGCTACCAAGTTGACATTCATCGCCAGAATGTCGTGGTTCTGAATGATGTTGGAATTCGTATAAGTCATGTTAACCCCACGAATTCGGTGATCCTGGATCCAACCGAGATCCAACTCTTCCTGTAGATCTGATTGCACCACAGAACATCCTTGATTGTCTTTCGAGTAGATATCACACTGGTGATAGTTATGAGATGGTACATGACCGTACCCGCTTTGTCTGCGATGCATCTTGACCAGATTAGCCCTTAATAAGAGTACATCATGAATTTGATAGCTGTGGTTAGTCTCTTCCTCTATCAAGTTACTGCAACTTTCTCGTGTTGAGGCAACAAGTTCGTCTGAACATTCGGATTTGTATCCTTGAAGGATAAGACCCAGCTCCTGACAAGCTTCTGTACATCGGATTTGAAGCTGAGATAGTTTTCTATGTTATGCCCTGGTCCTCCTTGATGGTAAGGACAAGTCTAATCCGCTTTGAACCAAAAATGCGGATTTTCCGATATTGTAAGAGGAGACCTGGTTTGGACGTGCCCCTTGACCAGCAGTAACAGAAATAGTTCAGCGTACAACATGGGTATAGGGTCGAACCTTGGTGGTCGCGTTGTACGACTGTTCTTGTATGGAGGATGAGCCTGATGAAGAGGTTGTTGTGTCCTTTGCTGATATTGTTGTTGATTTGGTTGGCTCTGAGCAACCTCAGGTTGAAACGTTGGAGTATGCGCAGGGTTAATAGCAGGAGTTACAGCTGCTACTGGTTGGTAATGTCGCCTTTGCTTTCCAAGAGAGATATTGCCAATATCTTGCTCTTTTTTCTTAGGGAAAGCACTACCGTATCTTTTGGTACTGCTTGACGATCCAACATCTTTAATTAAACGTCCTTCTCACATAGCTTCCTCAAGATGAACTCCCATGCCCACCATCTTGGTGAAGTCACTGGGAGCACTGGCGACCATTCTGTCGCAATAAAATGAGCTTAAGGTTTTCAAGAAGATATTTGTCATCTTTTTTTCTCAAGAGGTGGACAAATCTGAGCGGTAATTTCAT
Organism: Lathyrus tuberosus; assembly: GCA_022829125.1. Taxonomy (NCBI): domain Eukaryota; kingdom Viridiplantae; phylum Streptophyta; class Magnoliopsida; order Fabales; family Fabaceae; genus Lathyrus; species Lathyrus tuberosus. Next base: position 17,007,158 of record JALAZF010000056.1, on the reverse strand, counting down.
GCCATCTCTGAGCATATTCCTTAAAGGTTTCCTTATCCTTCTGTGACATGGGTCTGAGTTGATCTCTGTCCGGTGCCATGTCCAGGTTATACTTATATTGTTGAACGAAGGCAGCTCCAAGATCTCTAAAAGTGACGATCTTAGTGCGGTTTAAACCCATGTACCATTTAAGTGCGGTACCGGTTAAACTATCCTGGAAGTAGTGGATCAGTAGCTGTTGATTCTCTGTCTGAGTAGGCATCCTCCGAGCGTACATCACCAAATGACTTTGAGGGCAAGCGTTGCCCTTGTACTTTTCAAAATTGGGCACCTTGAATTTGTGCGGAACTTTCACATTGGGGACCAAACAAAGGTCTGCGGCGTCCTTTCCAAATAAATCCTGACCGCGAATGGCTTGCAGCTCCTTCTGCATTTCCAGGAACTGTTCCTGGAACTCATTCATTCTATCGAACATACTTTCGTTTCCACCAGAAGGTATTTGTGGAATCTTTCCTTCTGGGACAGTGTGTACCACGGGTAGTGGTACAGTCATTACGGCTGTGACTCTTGGTGCTTCCCAAAGTTTGTAACCTTTAGGAGTTGCTGTCATGCCCCTGGCATCTTTGCTTTCCCGAAGTTTGTAACCTTCAGGCCCAGTGGCTCCTGCTGCAGTTTTCGGATCTTCCATGATCGGCGGAATATATCCTTCCGGGATATAGTTGAGTGGCATGCCCCAAGGACGATCCTTTGGCATGGTATATCGAGGCTCATAATTTTCCACTATGGGCATCGATGTGATCTTTGAGATTACAATCCATTGTTGTTAAATCTGGGCTGCTGCCAGAGCTTGCATATGGTTGTGAAGTTTTCTCAGATCTTCTTTCAGAGTGTCGATTTCTTCTCTCAACCCTCTGCTCTCTTCCTTGAGATCATCCATTTTCTTTTGTGGATTGGCCCGAGTATTGTACGAATGAGACAGTTTGACTCTAGAATCGAGACACAAACGTGAGATTCGTAGGGAAGAAGAATGCGTTATGTGAGAATGATGAATGATATGCAATGATTATATTAATTAACTTTTTTTAATCAAAATAAACTTCGACAATTGGATTGCAAATATCAAACAGTGGGGAAGACCCCGTTTTATTGAATTCAAAGATTACGGAAATGGAAATACAATAGATTACAAAGTGCTGTAAAAGGAAACCTAAACCTATGGACCCTGAGTCCTCTCTGAGGAGGGCTCATGCGCTGGTTCCGGAACCTTCCTCTTCTTTGACCGAGGCTCTTGAGCCGTTGTCGGGTTGTCATTCCTTTGTCAAGTGAAAGGAGCGAGCAAATTCCTTTGTTCATCTTAGTTCTCTACAACATGTTGCTCTAAAATCTCAATCAGAGCATCCTTTTCTTTTAACACTTGTTGTAGTTTCTTACACTCCACATTGAGAATACGATACTTGTTCTTCCAGGACTTCTTCTCCTGTTGAACTCTGTTGAGAGTAACCTGAAGTTTTTTCGTATCCAACATAAAGTAAAGGGTAGATTCCCTTAACGGAAGAACTTCTTGATGAGGGTAAGACATCCTCCATTTAAGAGCTCTAGTTTGTACCCAGTGGAGATAAGGCTCCATCGAGACACAGTCCGATTTTCCTAGAGACTCTCGTCCTTTTCTATGAATGTGTTTCCAAGCATGCACTATTTCTGTCTTTAGTGCCTTATCATTTTCTCCTTCCTTGAAGAAAATACCTTCCAGATGAACATTACGCGGGACATGTCTCATCGGGTATTCGAATTGACGACGAACTAAAATTGGATGATAATTGATTCCTCCTTTAATTCCTATGAGGGGTACGTTAGGGAAATTTCCACAACGGTCAATGATTCTGATCCCGTCATAGATTCGATTGTATTAATCGATGTCAGAGTTGGTAAGAGATATGATTCTCTGCGACCAACGTAAAGTATTCTTAGGATCCCAAAATGCAGCAGACTTGGGCAAGTGGGAAATAAACCATTTGTATAGCAGGGGTACACAGCATGTGATCATTCCTCTGCTGTACAAATTTCTTAAGTGTACAGAATGATACGCATCTGCGAGCAAGGTCGGTACAGGGTTTCCAATTAGAAAAACCTTAATGGCATGGATATTTACGAAGTTATCAATGTTGGGAAACAAAAATAACCCGTAGGAGAGCAAAGCAAAGATGCTTTTGAAAGCAGGCACATTCCCTATACTAGCGAAGTATAGAGCCTTTTTTTATCAAAAACTGGGCTGGCAAACCTTGGATTCCACCCTTAGTGGTCATGTGAGTCCTGACTTCTGACTCGTCCAAATAAATTGCTCTTGTAATGGTTTAATCTTTTGGAATTTCTTCTAGTCTAGAAAAGGGAACTTGATCAGTAATAGGTAAATCAGTCAAGTGAGAGTACTCCTCCAGTGTTGGTGCTAGTTGATAATCCGGGAATGTGAAACAGTGATAAACCGGATCGTAGAACTAAATGAGCGTAACAAGTATTCCCTCAATTACATGGATCCTTTATAGAGACAACAGTCCTCCGTACTTAGCTCTGAAAGCATCAGGGTTGGTGATCATCCTCGCCAATCCTCTTAAATCCTCTAGTTTTGGAACCTTGAAGGTGTACTTGTGAGTTTTCCTTCTATCGAAATCCATGACGCAATCTTTCTCTCTGATATTTGCAATCATTGTCTTAGTTTAATTTGAAAAAGAGAGAGTAGGAGATAAAATTTTCTTGATTAATGTTTTTTAATGAAATGAATGCATGAATGCAACACACAAAAACATAGAAAAAACATGGGGTCAAAGGGTCGGTGTCATGAAGTCAAGGCTCTACCCATCCCCAAAGGTTTTACTGGTAATTTTTTGTACCTGTCCGCAAAATCATTGACCCCTTTGGGATAACAACAGCAGGCCAGAATCCGAGCGAGCCGATGTATCTTAGAGTAATCTCAGATGAGGGTAGTATCGCGTGACAACTATTTCCGATAGCTTCCGCACTACAAAATGTTTTTAGTCTATTAAAATCCTCAGCTTCTCAGATAAACCAATGGAACAATCTGCTTTCAACAACCGAAGTCGTATAGGCATTGAATCCGCAAAGGGCATCTCCACTGATTTGATGGTCGACCGGGACCTCTTACCTGGGATTCACTCCCTGTAAGATTACCCGTATAGTGCCATCTCCTATCTTAGGTGTATACTCAATCTTTCCACATGCGGCATCACACGTATTCCCATTAGCAGAAAAATAAACACAGATATCAATTAGGAAAAGTGGTATATATATTTGTCTTAACATCCTAGACCTCTATAATCCTATGATCCTAACAGACAATGACTTCCCAGCAGAGTCGCCATTTCTGTGGTACTCAAGGTTTTCCACCTAAGACTGTAAGAAAGAATGTCTCCCACTATGGTCGCCATTTTTTCTGTAGCACGATTTTTGTGGTTTTGAATCACTATCGCTTTGGTACGACAATTCGATTCATTTTTTATCCTGTGAAGCTGATTAAGGAAGGGAAATAGATATGTCCAATTAACCCTGCTTTCATACTGAGTTTAAACATATGACTATTGGTTTACAAATGCTATCAAAATAGTGGGGTCTGTCTTAGGTTTATTTCGTTTGAGAATAGGGTGTCTTGAGGCTTTTGATAAGGTACTGGATTTGGGTTTTATTTCTTTGATTAAGGTATGATGGTACTGGACCTAGGTCTTTTTGATTAGTATGCTCGCTAAGATCTCGTAATCTTATGCCTACGTATTCCCGTTTAACGAACAGGGAAATCAGAGCAATCGTAGTTCTTCCTATTCTATGGGAGGAAAAAGGTGTTTTGGTGTCTTGTTCAAAGCCCAAGATTGAAGCTAAAGTTTATTAGAGAGAATTTGTCATCTCTAAAGAGGGATTATTGATTTTTGGGTGCCTTGATCAAAGAGCAAGGTTGACGCTAAAAGGTTAATTGACCCGGCTGGGTTTTTTTTATACAAAGCCTAAGAGGAGGCTGAAAGTTTGCCTTTTCCGGGGAAAATGTTCTATCTGACTTGTACAAAGCCCAAGATTGAGGATAAAAGGGTTTGAATCAACAAGAGATTCTTTTATACTCAACAAGAGAGTAATTTAGAGTCTCGTACAAAGCCCGAGAGGGAGGCTAAAAGGGTTTGACTCAACAAGGGAGTCTTTTATACTCAACAAGAGAGTGTTTTAGTGTCTCGGACGAAGCCCGAGAGGGAGGCTAAAAGGGCTTGACTAAACAAGGGAGACTTTTATACTCAACAAGAGAGTGTTTTAGTGTCTCGTACAAAGCCCGAGAGGGAGGCTAAAAGGGTTTGACTCAACAAGAGAGTCTTTTATACTCAACAAGAGAGTGTTTTGCTATCTGGAAAGAAGCCCGAGATTAAGGCTAAAAGGAGATCGACTTAACAAGAGAGTCTTGAAAAGTGAGTGACTCAACAAAAGAGTCTGAAAAGGTTAACTCCGTTGGGAATAATCATTTGTTCAAAGCCCAAGAGGAGGTTAACTTACTGCCGAGGATTATTGAGATCCTTAGGCAGGTCCGAGTAGGAGAGCCCTCATGAGAGAGGTCGGGTTTCTGCTGGAGATTGGTCCAGAATAATTAGGGTTTCTTCCTATGTTTAGAAGGAACTTGAGAATGCCTTTGAGACTAAAGGGGATTAGACTATCCAAGTCCGGAGTTTTATCTTTTGTACTATGCCCAAGAGGAGGCACGGGCATCTAAGGGATGAGAATCAACCCTAAAATGGCCGGAGTTTTTTTAGACACAGGAAAGACTGCTCTATCAAAGGATGACTAAGTTTTGTCTTATACCTTTAAGAGGTCGTCATGGTCCTTGTATTAAGCCCAAGAGAAGGCATGAGAACTTCTAAGAAGCTGAAGGGTCCTTATACAACACCCAAGAGGAGGCGGGGATGCTTTTAGGAAGCCAGCGGGTCCCTAAACCAAGAGAAGTTCAAGAAATGCAATTCACAGACAAGAGATCATTCCAGGAAAGTTCGAGGGTTTGGGAGAAACTCAAGAGATGCCATTCACGGAGAAAAGATCATCTCTGGGGAGTAGAGCTTCTTTGATAATTTCTAAGGGTGACAGTCTGAGAAAAGGTTCACCGAGAATACTGCCTTTCTCTTTGTTCCATATTGTTTAACCACAAGAGAAGGGAAGACTGTATCTGGAATCCTATCGGGGATCTAGTTTTGTTTGTATTTAAGAGTGACCAACGTGGCTTTACCTAGTTCTAGACGTAGTTTCCGGGGAAAACTCTAAATAACTATACTAGTATATATACAGTTGATATATGACCAGTATTTAAAGAGGGTATGAAAGAAGACTTACAGTGAAGCAGCCCCACAATACAGTTATATATATGAAAATAGATAAATGAAAGCGGATAAACACTTACCAGTTGTAGAGCTTCCATGATGTTTTGTTAGTTGTTCAACAAAGAAATTAAAGAATGTTTTGATAGTAACTATACATTTGGATTCAGAATCAAAGGATAGAATACTTTGAACAGAGATCGGGGCTTACAGTTCAGGGAAAGGCCCAAAATTTAATAGTGATGGCACTATTGTTTTGTATCGGGACTTATACAACGACTGAGGCCCAAAGAGTTTTGGTCAAGAGGGGATTGGGTCTTATACTCTATTAGAGGCCCAAAGAGTTTAAAAATGAATAAAGATGGGTCTTATAGCTCAAGGAGAAGCCCAGTTGATTTTGTTAAAAAAGGCGACTATCTCGCCGAGCGTTTGAAAATATACAGAGGGACTTATACAATATGTGAGGCCCAAAATTGTTTATTCAAAAAAAAGAGGTTGGGTCTTACACTCTATTAGAGGCCCAAAAGTGTTTTTAAGAAAAGGAATGGGAGTTATAGCTCGAGGAGAGGCCCAGGTGATTTTAAACTGGCGATCGCGCCGAGATTTTTTTTATCGTGTCGGGACTTATACAATATCTGAGGCCCAAAAATGGTTTTCAAAAGGGGTTGGATCATACACTCTATTAAAGGCCCAAAGATTTTAAAAATGAATAAAGATGGGTCTTATAGCTCAAGGAGAAGCCTAGTTGATTTTGTTAGAAAAAGGCGACGATCTCGCCGAGCGTTTTAAAATATACAGAGGGACTTATACAATATATGAGGCCCAAAATTGTTTATTCAAAAAAAGGGGTTGGGTCTTACACTCTATTAGAGGCCCAAAAGCGTTTTTAAGAAAAGGAATGTGACTTATAGCTCGAGGAGAGACCCAGGTGATTTTTAAACTGGCGATCGCGCCGAGATTTTTTTATCGTGTTGGGACTTATACAATATCTGAGGCCCAAAAATGGTTTTCAAAAGGGGTTGGGTCTTACACTCTATTAGAGGCCCAAAATTTTTTAAGAAAGATTTGTTAGGGTGAAAATCAACAAAACCCTAATTTCATCATTCTTTAAAGTAATTTTCAAAGAAAATTAATCAAAATGATAAAAACACCAAATAAGTTTGAATAAACAACTTTTGATTTGGGGTTAAGGTTTGAAAAATGATGTTTTAATCACAAGATGAATTAAAATTCATTTGGTCTTGATTTTTCAAGGTGGATATTCATTTTTAAAAGGTTTAAAAACAATAAAAAATGAATTTATTTACAAAAATATCAACTATATTAAATAATTAATATAAATATGATTTTTTGTGGAATAAAATAATTTAACATTTTTGTGATATTTTTCAAAAAGAACCAATAAAAATAGGATCTGGGGCGAGGGGGATTCGAACCACAGACCTCTTGTGTGCAGCGCGCGCCCTCTACCACTGGGGTGGTGATACATCCGTGTATCAAAACCACCCCATGGATATATGAGGGTTGTCTTGTTTTTGGCCTGGCCAAGGCAAGGCAAGGCAAGATTTTGGCCAAAAACGTGAAGCTTGTAACTTTCTCATTTCTCCATGGATTGGGAGAAAATTTAGGTCTATCCTGCCTTGAATTTCACAAGGAATCCAATGGTGGTGGTGGTTTTTTCAGATGAGGCTCCTATTGAAAAACCCGATAGTGGTTTTGAAATAGGCCATGATTTGCATTTTCTGTGCTACCTCTTGTTACAGGCTTGAATTACATGATGAATTGGTGCAAACACAACATATATAACATGTATAAGATGTGCATGATCAGTGGACTTCAAAGCAATGCATATTTCAAAGAGGTCAATATGTGATGCTTACCTCTTTAGGAGCTTTTTGGGCAATCTGTCAAGTGCTTTGTTCCAGAAACAATTTGATGCTTTGGACACCCTCAAATGATCACTTAGAAGCTTTTAGAATGGTTGGAACCAACTGGAATCCTCAGGAACAAGTTTGAGCTCTTTCTTGCAAAAGGGGCAAAAGTGACCAATATGGTAACTCTCTCAAATGGTGTTCCAGATGTGTGGAACCATTTGGGACAGTTCAAGGATGATATTTGGAGTGTGTTTGAGGTTTATCTGGTTTTGAAAGTGACTAAATCAAGACATGGCTTGAAAAGTACAAAAAAGTTCAATTTTGAGGTTTTGAGAGGGGACTTTGTGATTTTGGTGCTACAGGTCACTAGTGAGAGTTTGGACATCTTAGGTATGACATATTGGATGTGTTTGGATCATGAGCTGTGGTGGAAATGCTCTCTAACTCAAAAACTCACAGTTACCTTGCTAAAGAAGGTATTTTTGCCTAGAGAAAGGGATTTTGAGGAAAGAAAGTGTTGTAGTGCTTTGGTGTACTTAAACTGAGCACAAATGAGCTCTATTTATAGTAGAGCAAGTTTGTTTTGCAAGCAATAGTGAATGGCAACTGCAGCAGCTCATTGTCCAATTGCATCACTTTGGAATCTTAAGTCTCCTCTAGCCATTGACTAGAGGTTAGAGCACAGGCCTATGTGTCTTTGGTTCAGAGCTTATCCTTGACTCATTCAGTTGGAAATGGCTGAGTTCATGCCACCTTGGGGCACCCATTGAATGCTCCAAAACAAAATTGGAGTCTTGTCCCCCTTTTAGGCTTTTAAGGTTTGGCATGCTACTTATAGTTTCAAAGACTTGAGAGGCTTATGGATCAGTGTTGGTTCCTCCTTGGTCTCCCCCTGAGGTGTTCAAATGGATAAACTTGTTTGTCATTTGCAAAATATGATCAAATCGAGCAAAATGCTCAAATCTGCCTTGTTATGACAGTTGCAGCAAGGCATATTGCCATTATCACAACTCTTATCTCAGATGGAATTTGATGGAGTTCTTGGCCATTTTGGAAAGCTCTCATATGATACAACACATGTGTGATCATAATTTGTCTTGAGACTTTTTGGATCCAAGTTAAAAATTCCCCTCTATTTGGAAAAAAACAAGACGGATTCTGACTTAGTGAAAATTTCACTAAGTGTTGGAAAAAGTGACATTTCATGTTTTCAGCCATTTTGATCACTCCATAACTTAAAATCCATGAAAAATTGGAATGAGGTGTAGTTGACACTTTTAAAGTAAGCCATGAGAGCTACAAATCCATCTTTGGATCAGCCAAAATGGTTGCTTGGATCTCAAGTTATGATCCTTGGAAGTTAGTACCCTAGCCACTTTGTTCCATAGCTTAGAAAAATTCTATGTTTTTTATGGTTACCCCTTTTACAAGTTATCCCACTTTCTTTGATTTTTATTAATGAATGATGATTCCAATCACACATTAACATCATATTAAGGTTAGGGGAACCATAATTATGAAAAATCTCAAAAAGTCAAAGTTGACTTTTGTGCACACTTGACTTTTTACCAGATGAATTCAAAACTGTGCGATCCTCTATGAAATCAAGTCCTTGGCCTAAATCAAACATGATGGATATGTTCCATAGGTGTTGTAGGGTGTATTGAATCATGTCCCAAGGTTTGGGAGCATGTCTTGGTCAAAAGTCAAAAGTACAGTTGACTTTTTCTCAAAACCTTAATTGTGGTCCTGATGAAATTAAAGCTTGTGGATCAAGCTTCTTGGATCAATCCATTGTTGTAAATGGATTAATGTACTGTATGGGAGACCCTTAAATCATGTCTTGAGGTCCTGGCTCATGTTTTGTCCCAAAAGTCAACTTAGGGGTGAATTAGGTCAAGAAACCCTAATTCCTGATTTTTGGTGTATGCATCCCCTGAGGAAAAATTAACTGGATGATAGGGTCCATGAGGTCCCTTGGGGTATCTTAGGTTGTGTTTTGAAGCATTGGCTCATGCCCAGATGAAAATTTCCATCTGGAGGCCCTGGTCGACCAAAACCCTAATTTGGTGACACTGTCGATCTTGAGGCTTGATCCACTCAGAATGCTGCAACCTTGTGCTTGATTCTTGATGTGGGAGTCCTCTTGATCCTTTATGGAGGTTTGAGAGGTTATACAAGTTGAAGATCATGTCAATTATTTGATTGATCCTTTGTCTAAGGCTCAGAGAGGGCTTAAAAGCCTAATTCTGATTGTAGTAAATGCTCACCCATCTTTGGGGAGACTGGTGAGGCATAATGATACATTCATATTGTGGTGATGATTTACACAATGATGGGAAATCTTAGTGGTCAAAATTTGAGGTATGACAGGTTGCATTAGACCCAAGGCTTCTAATGTTCAATCTTCGACTTCTAACAAGTCAAACAAGCATACACAAACTCATCTACTTCGTTCTTCATTCCTGGCCACCAAAAACATTTCTTCAAGTCTTGATACATTTTTGTGGCACCGGGGTGAATACTTAACCCACTTCTGTGAGCCTCCTCAAGAATAATCTTCTTAAGCTCAGGTACATCTGGTACAGAAACCCTATCTCTGAACCTCATCAAACCATTCTCGTCAATTCTAAAATCACCACCCTTATCTTGATTGATTAACCCAAGTTGGTCAACGAATCCCACATCAGTATTATGAATCTCTTTGATCTCTTCAAGAATTCCACTCGTCAACCTTAACATATCCAACTTCACATTATCAGAAGTCTCTTCACATACCAAACTCATGTATCTGAACAGCTCGATCAATTCTAACTCTCTGATAACCAACATCGACATATGTATAAACTTCAAGCTCAATGCTTTAGCTACGACATTAGCCTTACCTGAATGGTAACTCAAACTAAAGTCATAATCTTTAAGAAACTCTAGCCATCTCCTATGTGTAACACCCTAAATCCCTGCGTAAAATAATACAATTATCAGAGTAAAAATTCAAAGAAAAATTCAGCACTTAGGATGTTACTTCCAACATACACCTGCTCAAGTAAATAACATGTAACACTTCTTATTATTATAAACGGTACTACGAAATCATTATTAAAAATCCTCCTCAATACGCAGCGAAAAACTTCATCGAATCGACAATCGAAACTTAGCATGTTTAAACCACATATTCATCATCAATTAAAACAAAATATCATAACTGTAACGGAAATAAAACATAAAGCGTTCCATAATCCTTGGTGTTACATATCAGAGGAGACGCTAACTCAAAATATAAAGTGAAGGACTTCGTCTTCACTAACCGGAACTCCGCACTATCCTTGATTATCTGCACGTTACCCGCGTGGATGCAACATTCAAACATAAGGGGTGAGATATCATAATTATATAAAGGAAAAGATGATAAAAAGTAGGCAACAAACTATATCATGCATATCACCCGTTCCACAACATACCACAACAACATCCAACATACAATACAACATTCACGCAACAACAGATGCAACAATTATGCAATGCAATGAGACTCAACAACTTGACTCAATGCATGTGGTACCAATTAGATCCCTTTTTCATTATCATAATTCCCATCGGAATTTCCATATAAGTCGCTCACACCCCACAGGGGCACGCGACATCCGTGATCCCTCACACCCCACATGGGCACACGAGCACCTGTAATCGCTTACACCCCACATGGGCACACGATTACCTCAACAACAATAACAACACAATTCTATTTTAAGGAATCCGGATAAGGCTCTCACACCCCCACATGGGCACACGACTTATCATATAACTTATGCAACATGATATGCATTCAACAAAAAAATACAACAATGACCAATCCATATGATTATCTTACAGCTAATACATCACACCATGACTGTCCAACATGCAACATATACCTGCCAAAACATGCAACGATTGCAATTCATAGCTACAACACACATTCGCACAACCGAACTGAACATTTCAACATTCAAAACATCACAACGTACACGGAAAACACAATTAAAGCGTCAAATGGTTGGAATTCTAACATTGAAAATAATTTTAACAGAAAGTACACGAAACAAGCTTTCTAATGATTCGAACGACGACTGAAACGAACCTACGGATCAAAAGATATGAATTTCAAAGTTTTAGAAAAATTGGTCTCAATGTAACCGGTTACTCAAATGAAATAACCGGTTACACCCATGGTAACCAGCTACTACCACGCCAAAAACACACAGTGTAATCTGTTACCTCCTTTGAGTAACCAATTACGCACTCGCAACTTTGCCCAGAAACGCCTTATTTCAACAGTGTAACCGGTTACCTATTTATGGTAACCGATTACACCTGCAGCAGAAGCAATTTTCTGCTGCTTATCAGTACAAAAAAGCACTTTTTGCCCACCTCAAAATCCCACTTTTCATACAAATCCTGTGATCTATTGTTTTACTCAAAAATTAATTTTCATCAATATAAAAAACCCCAATTTCTTTCCCAAAAACATTCCAAATAATCGTTCTGACTGTGACCAGAAACTTCACACAACAACACTCAACAACGACATCAATAATTTCATCAGAATCATCATTCTAACATCAATAACACAATGGATACCACAATCAAACATCGAACACAAGATCGACATGCCATACAAAATTCAGAAATTCAAGAATTCAATCTATCAATAAACAGTTACATCAATGTTCATAGCAGAGAGAGAAGAACAAGCATCGAAATCATCTATCGACCATCATCAATACTAACCCTTAGATAATTAGAACCCCACCTTTACCTTAGAGTTCTTGTACAAAGCTTTCTCTACCTCAACAGTGGTGATTCTCCTTCTGCCCTAACTCTCCTCTTCTCAACTTCCTCCCCAAAACACGTACTGACACTTCTATTCCCAAATCCCTCGTATTATATTATTATTATTATTATCATTATCGAATTAAATAATAACAAATCATAGTAATAATACTAATTATTTAATTTAAATAATAGTCACCTACTATTGTTCAAATAAATAATTACTAACTAATATTACTAATTAGTTACTAACCACATCACCGATCTCTATGCAATTGGTCACTACCCCACACCAAGGTTATCCCAAAACAAAACACACATAATCACACACACACACACACACACACACATATATATATATATATATATATATATATATATATATATATATATACACCAATCACATAATTTTAATTACAAAAAATAATAATTAAAATAAAACGGGGCGTTACAACTCTCCCCCACTTAGAATATTTTCGTCCTCGAAAATTTACCTTATACGAATAACTCCGGATATGACTCTCGCATCCTGCTCTCTAATTCCCAAGTCATATTTCCACCCGAAGCGCCTCCCTACACTACCTTCACAAGAGTGATCTCTTTACCTCTCAATTGCTTCACCTCGCGATCTTCAATCCGTAATGGTAAAGCATCAACCGTAAGGTTATCCCTTACCTCTACATCATTCATCAAAATCATGTGTGATGGATCCAGACTATACTTTCGAAGTTGTGACACATGGAACACATCGTACAAATTCGAAAAATTGGGTGGCAATGCCACTCTGTAGGCAACAGGTCCAACTCTTGCAGAAATCTGACATGGACCAATAAACCGAGGAGTAAGCTTTCTCGACTTCAATGCACGTCCAACATCGGTCACCGGAGTGACTCTCAAGAACACATGGTCTCCTTATTAAAACTCAAGATCTTCCTCCTCTTATCATGGTAGCTCTTTTGTCTATTCTGTGAATCTTTCATATTTTCCCGAATTAGCTTCACCTTTTCAGTAGTCTGCTGAACAATCTCAGGTCCAAGTACTACACTCTCACTAGATTCATGCCAACACAAAGGCACCTGAAACCCCCAACCATACAAAGCTTCAAAAGGCGCCATTTCAATAATGGAATGATAACTATTATTATAAGTGAACTCAATCAACGACAAATGACTATCCCAAGCACCCCCTGTTCAAGCACAAAATCCCTCAACAAGTCCTCCAAAGATTGAATAGTTCTCTTCGTCTGTGCATCCGTCTGGAGGTGTGTCATACCCAAAATTTTGACCACCAAGATTTCTCATAATTGTGCAAACCATCATCACAATATGGATGTACCATCATACTTCATCAATCTTCTCAAGGATTGTTGAGCACTCACTACAACCAAGAATTAGGGTTTTGAGCCCTCTCAGAGCACTAAGACAAAGGATCAATCAAGAATTGGCATGATCTTCAACTTGTATAGCCTCTCAAACACCCATAAAGGATCAAGAGGTCTCCTACATCAAGAATCAAGCACAAGGTTGTAACATTGCAAGTGGATCAAGCCTCAAGATCGCCAGTGTCACCAAATTAGGGTTTTGGTCGACTAAGGCCTCCAGATGAAAATTTTCATCTAGGCATAAGCCAATACTTCAATACATGATTCAAGAAGTTCAAAGGGGCCTTATGGACCCAATTATCAAGTCAAAATAGCCTCAGGGGATGCATTCATCAAAAATCAGGAATTAGGGTTTCTTGACCTAATTCACCCCTAAGTTGAATTTTGGAGCAAGGCATGAGCCAAGACCTCAAGAAGTGTTTTAAAGACCTCCAATACATCATATTGATCCATTTAGAAGATTAGATAGATTCAAACAACATGGTTCATAAGCAGTGCAAGGATTCAAATTCATCTGGACCAATTAGGGTTTCCTGATGAAAAGTCAACCGTATCTTTGACTTTTGGCCAAGACATGATCCCAAACCTTGGGACATGATTCAAGACACTCTATAACACCTATGGAATCCATCCATTAGGTTTGAATCAGGTTAAGGACTCGATTTCATAGAGGATCACAAAGTTTGAAGTTCATCTGACAAAAAGTCAACTGTGCCAAAAATAAAGTTTGACTTTTTGAATTTCTTGACAATCATGGCCTCCCTAAGTCAAAAACAATGTTAATTCATGGTTTGGATCATCATTCATCAAGAAAAATCAAGAAAAGTGAGGTTACTTGAAAAAGGGGCAACCTTGAGAAACTTAAAATTTTCTAAGTTATGGAAGAAAAGTGATTTGGTACCAACTTTGCAAGGTCATAACTTCCAAACCACAAAGCCTTTTTCTTCCATCCAAAGCTTAAATGAAAGGTCTTATTACATACTTAAAAATTGTCAACTAGAAGAGATTCCAAATCCTCATGGATTTTGAGTTATAGATTGATCAAAATCACAAAAACATGACAATAGACACTTTTTCCAACACAGTGAAAATTTTGAACAGAATCTGTCTTGAATTTTCACCAACTTTGAGGCCATTTTTCATTATTATCCAAGTTGATTCAAGACCAATGTTGGACATCAAAGTTGAAGTATGTTATTATGGCTTTCCAAAAAGTACAAGAACTCATCCTAACTCAACTTAAGTAGGGAGTTACAAGCCTTGAAACATGGCCTAAAAACCTGATTTTTCAAGACAGCATGAAAACCAAACTTGGGCCACACAATTTTGTCCATCAAATCTTGTCACTTTTCCAACTTTGTAATCTTCCAAAAACACAAAGTATCTGATGACTCACTTGGTTCATGATCAAATAGGCAAGGAATTCAATTTGGCATGTGAAAACCATCATGACATGAAGTTTGAAATTCAACTTTGGCAAGGTAACATCAATGCAATTCATTGAGATGTCATGAACCAGATCACAACACTCCAAGCCAGTCAAGATTCCAGTCTAAACTCTGAGCATTCAAACCTGCAAAGATTAATGGAGTCAAAATAAGAAGAGTTGACTTGGCACTTTTGGATTATCCAAGTCAATGGCCACAAGCTACAACCATGATCAGCCTCCAAACACTATTGCTTCCTAACCACCCCAAAACATCCGAATTCATGTTTTCTTCCAAATCACATTCCAAAAACCAGATTTTGCTTCTTCTTGAAGTCACTATCGAATTTTCAATTTGAGAGCAGTTCAATCAAAACTAACCATGCCAACACCTCACATACATCATATATAAGTGGTCCATAACCTTAAAACACATCTGAAACACCAGAATCACAAAGTCACCCTCCATTTGCTCAAGCTTTTTAGCCTACTTGCAGTTGAGGTACCACAACAAGTTCCAGGCTGTTTTAATCCATTCCAAGCCTTCAAACACATTACTTGAGGTCCATTGAAGTTGTCCATATCAGTATACAACATCTGTAACACCTCCAACATAGAATTCGAATTCTTCTTGCAAGAGGTAAACCTGACACTCTCAAACTCTATAATTCATGCATCATAAATGTGTTTTCAAGTTATAAAACATGTTTCTGCACTTATGTAGAGTGATTCCCCTCAATCAATTACTTTGTAGCTTTCGTATATAAGATTTCACAATGTTCTTGCAGAAATTAAGGTTCTTGAGTTCATCACTTGATTTCTCACTCCACACTTAATATAAATGCAATTAATTTATATGACTGAAATACTTGTTCAAAAACATATAACTTTCATGTTTACAAAAGTCAAAACCATTACGTATTGAGAGAGATAAGGGAGGTTTTGCAAATTGGCCATGGCGGGTACGAGCGAGGAAGAAGAAGATGGCCTTGGCGCCATTTTCAAATTTTCAAATTTTTGAATATTTGATATTTTTATTAAATGATTTCAAAAATTAATTTCTCTTTCATTTTTTATCATTTTTTGTTTGTTTCTATTTTCAAAAATTCACAAAAATGTTTAAATATTTTATTCTACAAAAAAAATACATTTATAATATTTATTTAATATAGTTTGATTTATTGAATTTAATTTAATTTTATTTGTTTTAAAACATTTTTAAATGAAATTTTCACCTTGATTTTTCAAAACCAATTGGATTTCAAGATTTTATATGATTAAACATGATTTTTCAAATTTTTTTTTAAAGTTGACAACTTGTTTTTGAATATATTTGATATTTTGTATCATTTTATATTTAATTTCCTTTAAAAATTATATTTTTAAATTAAAATTAGGGTTTCTCTTAATTTTAATTTTTCAAACTTCTTTTCAAAATCACACTTGGGCCTCTTTGTAGAGTGTAACTCCCATCCCTTTGTAAATATTTGATTTTTTGCCTCAGTCATTGTATAAGTCCCGATACGATTAAAAAAAAATCTCGACGCGATGCCATTTTCAAAACAATTTTCATCTGGGCCTCTCCTTGAGCTGTAAGCCCCTTCTTTCTTCTTTTCAAACATTTTGGGCCTCTAATAGAGTGTAAGACCCATCCCCTTTGTAAATATAACAAATTTGGGCCTCATTCATTCTATATGTCCCGGTACGATTTTCAAAATAACGGCGCGATCACTATTTTTCATCTGGGCATCTCCTTGAGTTATAACAGCGCGATCACTGTTTTTCATTTGGGCCTCTACTGTAGTATAAGTCCCACAAGGTCTTTCGAAATCGCAGTACTATCAATGTTATCAAATAAGTCACCTGGGTCTCTCCTTGAGCTATAAGCCCCAAACAAATTTTTTTAACAACTTTCTTTTAATTCAAATTCAAATTCAATGTGTTTTCAAAACTTTCATCAATTTCTTGAAACCCCAAAAGAAAGAATACAATTGTAGTAAATACAACAGATAACATTATGCTTGGGCTACTTCTCAGAAGGTAAGTCCCCACATCTTTTTCAGTGCATATTTCTTATATATATATCTGTCAATATATTTGTCTGTATATATATATATGCTTTTACATATCTTGCTTAGAGTTTCCCCAGCAGTTAAGTCTAAGTTTAGATCAAACCAGAGGTTACTTTACAACATAGTCAAAACTAGTTCCCTCATAGGAAATTCCCTATACAGTATTGCCTCCTCTTGGGCTTATACAATATGGAATAGAGAAAGGCATTATTCCCGGTGAAACTTTTCTCAAGACTGTCAAACTTAGAAATTATATTGTCTATATAAGAAACTCATTTCCGCAAAGAGGATTAATTCCCGGTGAAACCACTTTTGAATTTCTTCAAACCTTAGAACTGTTTAGCAAAGAAAGGATTAATTCCCGGTGAAACCTTTCATGAACTTTTCTTAGGCTTGGACCTACAGGCTTCCTAGAAGTTCCCCAGCCTCCTCTTGGGCTTAGTACAAGGACCCACAGGCTTCCTAAAAGATCCCCAGCCTCCTCTTGGGCTTAGTACAAGGACCCCCTGGCTTCTTAGAAGTTTCTCAGCCTCCTCTTGGGCTTAGTACAAGGACCCAAAGGCATCCTAAAGGTATAGGGTAGAAAATATTCATCTCTACTTGTTCAATCCTCAGGAGAGTCAGAATTCCAGAACATCAGACCATTCTAGGGTTGTGCATCCCTTAAACCTTCAGCCTCCTCTTAGGCATCATACAAAGATCTCTCTCTACACTAGAGCCTACCACTTCTTGAGAGACTTGGATAGTCTCAGCCTCCTCTTGGGCTTCATACATGCACACTTAGAAAGTTTCATCTCCTCTTAGATATCACAGAGACCCTCAAGTTTCCAAAAAGCACAGGAAAAACCCAGATCAGGCTACCACTACATCAGTCTCCAGCTGAGTTTAAAACCTCCATAGGTTTTCAGACTCACCTTTAAACCCCTTGGACCACCAACAAGGTTTAAACATTCACCTTAAAATCCCCAACCAGGGTCAATTTATCATCAACAAATCCCCAACTAAATCAGAGCCTCGTGGCATCTGGTGCTTCAACTCTTCCTTGATTCCTAGCAAGAGTAAAACCTTGGGATTCTCCAATACAATTTGGACCTGCTCTTGGATTTCAATAATCCTCAGCAAGAGATTAGCCTCCTCTTAGGCTTCATATAAGAACTCCCCCCAGTGGAGTCAGTCAGCCTCAATCTTGGGCTTTGTACAAGACAGATAAAACCCTCCTTAGTGGAGTCAATCTCTTTTCAGCCTCAATCTTGGGCTTTGTACAAGACAGATATAAAACTCCCCTAGTAGAGTCAACCTTTTAGCTTCAACCTTGGGCTTTGATCAAGGAACACAAAAATCAACATCCCCTTAGATGAGACCATGAGTCCACTCAGCAGGAGGACATTTCCTTTATACATCACATATCAAAACAGACAACCAAAACCTTTTTCCCAGATAATTGTTGTAAGTGGCACACTTGTTGATTCAAAATCCAAGCTGGAGTCCTTCATTTATCCTGGCTAAAATTCATCTAACAGCTGTAAGTGGCAAGCCTCTAGATTCCTAACATCCAAGCCAATGTCCATCTCCTATCATGAAAGATTCATAAGGAAACATGGCATTACTCAATACTGAGTTAAAGTTTCTTCCTTCATGATATCACTCTTATAAAGGAAATTATGGCATTACTGGATTCACATATCCCAGTTAAAGTAATTTTCCTTTATAATCAGTTTTTAAACATTTTGTGATGAATAAGTGATATATTCTCCCTTTAGAGATGACGAATTCTCTCTCAATCACCCTTTTAGCTTCACTATTGGGCTTTGAACAAGACACAAATACTCAACTAGCTTCAATCTTGGGCTTTGAACAGGACACCACATACCTTTCCTCCCATAGAATTGGAGGAACTATGATTGCTCTGATTTCCCAGTTTTCTTTACGGGAATACGTAGGCATAAGATTGCGAAATCTTAGCGAGCATACAAATAAGAAACCTTAGGTCCAGTACCTTCCCAAAAACAACGGAAAACCACAAAAACACTCTCTCAACACTCCCAAAGGAGAAACTTTTCCCAAGCCACATCAGATAAACACAAGAGAACATTTCAAATTAACAGAGAAAACATACAACAGAAAGTCTATGGATAACCATATATACAATGGGTTTTAATAGCTTCCCTTTGTATAACCTGACCCCGAACCCCCCAATCTCTTAGCATTTGTTAAAGAAAACATTTGCGTGCAAGGTTAGTTTTTGATAGCTTCCTTTTCCTTTCCAGCTTCATAGGATAAATAAGAAATCAGAAAGTAGCACATAATTCCAACCATTGCGGTAAGGTGGTCGCATCACCGAAAAAAATCGCACGCTACAGAAAAATGGTGACTCTGCTGGGGACATATGTTTTAGGATTAGTGTTCCTAAGAGGTCTAGGCTTTGCTTTGCATTTATTTCTCTGTTTACTTATTTTCTCAGTTTTCTGCTATATATATCATTCATTGTCATACTACTTGATACCCGTGTTTAAATTTCTGTTAACTGGGAATGCGATTGATACGCATGTGGAAAGTTTGAGAGAACATTAAGATAAGTGGTGGCATCTCCAAGAAAGGCTTATATGATGTGAATCCCGACCTAGCTGAGCTGGCAGTTCACCAAATCAGTCGAGGTACCAGTGTGGATTCTATAATGTTGACCGACCGATTATCGTGAAAACATAGTGTTCCCAGTGCGGTACCCATGACACTAAGGATTTAGTAGACATTTAACCATTTAAACCATAGGTAGTGCGGTAACTATCGGGAATAGTTGACACGTGATACTATACTCAAAAGAGATTCATCCTAGGATATTATAGCTCGCTCGAGTGAATCAGCTTGCTGTTAATATCCCTAGGAAGGGTCAATGATTTTGGGAACCTTTTAGAACCCGTTCTACAGGTACAAAAAATTGACCAATTAGTATACGCCTTTGGGGATGGGTAGATCCATGACTCCATGCTCGTGACGATGAACCCCTAAACCCATGTTTTCAAGTGTTTTTGTTTGATGTATTCATGCATTCATGCATTCATTAAAAAACTCTTTTAAAAAACAGAAAAAAAATCTTTTTCAAAAGGATTAAAACAATAATTGCAAATATCAGAAAGGCTACGATATGGATTTCGGAAGAAGAAAAATGCACAAGTACACCTTCAAGGTTCCAAAACTAGATGAGCTAAGGAAATTGGGAAGGATGATTACTAATCCCGAGGCTTTCAGAGCAAAGCACGGAGGACTGTTATCTCTTCTGAAGATCAACATGTTTGAAGGGATCCTGCCTACGCTGATTAAGTTCTACGAACCGGTTTTCCATTGTTTCACTTTCCCGGATTATCAGCTCACACCAACACTAGAAAAGTACTCCCACCTGATTGACCTACCTATCACTGATCGAGATCCATTTTTTGGACTGGAAGAAATTCCAAAAGAACAAACCATTGCAAGAGCAATTTCTTTGGATGAGTCAGAAGTCAGGACTCACATGACCACCAATGGAGGAATCCAGGGTTTACCAGCTAAATTCCTGATGGAGAACGCCCTATAATTTGCTAGTATAGGAAATATAACTGCTTTCGACGATGTCTTTGTTCTGCTCATATATGGGTTATTCCTTTTTCCCAACATCGACAACTTCGTCGACACCAACGCTGTTAAGATATTCTTGATTGGAAACCCCATACCAACCTTGCTCGCAGATGCTTATCATTTTGTACACTTAAGGAATTTCTACAGTGGAGGGATGATCACATGCTGTGTACCATTACTCTACAAGTGGTTTATTTCCTACTTGCCCAAATCTGTTGCTTTTTGGGATCACAAGAGTAATCTGCGATGGTCGTAGAAGATTATGTCTCTCACCAATACAGACATAGATTGGTACAATCGGATTTGCGAAGGGATACAAATCTTCAACAGATGCAGAAATTCCCCAATGTACCCCTCATTGGTACTAAAAGAGGGATCAACTATCATCCAATTCTACCTCACCATCAAATCAGAAACCCGATGAAGAATATCCCACATAATGCTCATCTGGAAGGTCTTTTCTTCAAGGAAGGAGAGAATGACAGGGCACTAAAGAAAGAAATAGTGCATGCCTGGCAACATATTCACAGGAAAGGAAGAGAATCTCTGGGAAGACTAAATTGTTCCTCTTCAGAACCTTATCTCCACTGGGTTCAAACCAGAGCTATCAAACTGTGGATGCCTTACCCTCGTCAAGAAGTTTTTCCCTTAAAGGAATCTGTCTTTTATTTCATGTCTGATGCGGAAAAACTCCAGGTCGCTCTCAACAAAGTCGAAGGTGAGAAGAAACCTTGGAAGAACAAATATCATATCCTTAATTTGGAATGTTCCAAGATTCAGGAACTGTTAAAGGAAAAGGATGCTCTGATTGAGATATTAGATCAGCATGCTATAGAAAATCAAGAGGAACGAAGGAATTTGCTCACTCCTTTAACTTGGCAGAGAATCGTCGACCCGACAACGGCTGAAGGAGCCTAATCAAAGAAAAGAAAAGTTCAGGAACCAACATCTAAGCTCTCCTCAGAGAGGACTCAGGATCCATATGCCTAATTTCCCTTATAGCACTTTGTAAAATACTGTACTTTTCTTTGTAAAATACTGCAATCTTTCAAGTTCAATAAAAGGGACCTCCCCCGCTATGTGATATTTGCAATATAATTGTTAACAGTTCTTTTAAGAACAAAAAACTAAAAAATATAACATTCTTTGCATATCATTCATCATTCTCACATAGCACATCTTTATCTTTGAGTCTCACCTATGTGTCACACTCTAGAGTCAAACTGTCTCATTCGTACAATACTCGGGCCAATCGAAAAAAGAAAATGGACGATCTTGAGGAAGAGAACAGAGAACTGAGAGAAGAAATCAACACTCTGAAGGAGAGTTTAGAGAAACTCCACCATGACATGCAATCCCTGGCAGCATCCCAGGAACAACAACATCAAAGGATTGTAATCTCGGAGGGTACGTCTACACCAACATTTGAGACGCCTGACAATCATCCTCAGTACAACATGCCTAAAGGTTTCCCCTGGGGCATGCCTCACAATTTTATACCTGAAGGATACATCCCACCGATCACTGAAGACCCGAAAGTCGTAGCAAGAATCGCCAGACCTGAAGGTTACAAACTTCAGGGAAATGAAGATGCAAGGGTTACAACAGAAACTCCTGAAGGTTACAAACTTCAGGTCACTGAAGCACCAAGAGTCACCACTATAATGTCTATACCACAGCAAGTGGTACACACTATTCCAGAAGGACATATTCCGCAAGCAATTTCTGGCGGAAACGAAGATGTATATGAAAGGATGAATGAGTTCCAAGAATAATTCTTGGAAATGCAGAAGGAACTGCATGCCATTCGCGGTCAAGATTTACTCGAAAAGGACGCCGCCGACCTCTGTTTGGTCCCTAATGTAAAGATCCTGCAATAATTCAAGGTACCCGACTTTGAAAAATACAAAGGCAGCTCTTGCCCTTAAAGTTATTTGGTGATGTACGCTCGAAAAATATCTACCCAGACAGACAATCAACAGCTACTAATCCATTACTTCCAAGACAGTTTAACCGGTGCTGCACTCAAATGGTACTTGGGTTTAAACCGCACCAAGATCAGTACTTTCAAAGATCTCAGCGCAACCTTCGTTCAGCAATATAAATACAACTTGGACATGACACCAGATAGGGACCAGCTTAGAGCAATGTCACAAAAGGATAAAGAAACCTTCAAAGAATATGCTCAGAGATGGCGTGAAATCCCCACCCAGATCTGTCCCCTCTCGAGGAAAAGGAAATGACAAATATTTTCCTAAAAACGTTGAGCTCGTTTTATTACGACCGAATGGTCGCCAGTGCGCCCAGTGACTTCACTGAAATGGTGAACATGGGAGTACGCCTTGAAGAAGCGGTCTGAGAAGGATGATTGGTCAAAGATGCAGATCCATCTCGCAGTATCAAAAGATACGGTAGTGCTTTCCAAAAGAAGAAAGAGCAAGATATCACTAATATCTCTCTGGGAAAGCAAAGGGGTAGGTATCAACCGGTAGCAGCGGTAATTCCCGCTATCAACCCAACGCTAGCTCCGAAATATTAACCCCAGGTTGCTCAGAGCCAACCAAATCAACAACAGTATCAGCAAAGGCTACAACAGCCTCTTCAGCAGGCTCGCCCGCAGTACAATAATAACAATCGTACTACATGACCATCAAGGTTCGACCCTATACCGATTTCGTACACAGAGTTATTTCCGCTTCTACTAGCCAAGGGGCACGTTCAAACCAGGACTCCTCTTACAGTGCCAGAAAATTCACCTTTTTGGTTCAAAACAGATCAAACTTTTCCTTACCATCAAGGAGGAACATGACATAACATTGAGAATTGTCTCAGCTTCAAGTCTGATGTACAGAAGCTTGTCAGGAACGAGGTTTTATCTTTCAAAGATACTAATCCCAATGTTTAGACAAACCCATTACCGCAACATGAGAAGACTACAGTGAATTTGACAGAAGTGCTTGGCAGCATTTATCAAATTCACAATGTACACTTACTGGGAACCAACCTGGTAAAGATGCATTACAAACAGAGCGGGTACGACCATGTGCCATCTCACAACTATCATTAGTGTCATATCTACTCCAAGGACAATCAAGGGTGTGCCACAGTACACATAGCTCTGCAAGAACAAATGGATCTAGGCAGGATTCAGGATTAGCGGATTCGTGAAGTAAACATGGCCCATGTACATCCCAACATTGTTCAGAACCACGACATCCGTGCAATGAACGTCAATTTAGTGGAAATGCATTCAAGACAAAGTCAATATTACAATCTGCCATGGCACGATTACAACATTTGTCTGATCTGCTCAGCAGACAATTAGGGATGCTCTTTTGTACAAGAGGCCCTCCAACGTCAAATGGATCTCGGATGGATCCAAGACTACCATGAAAGAAGTAACCATCAAGTCAATATGGTTCAGATCTTTGACATATGCCTGATGAATACCAGTCTAGTGGAATTACATGCTAAGCAGGTCAAACTTGGTTTTCTGGCTTCACATGATTATCAAGACTGCAAAGAATGCTACAAAAACGACCAAGGGTGTGCGCTTGTGCAAAGGACTCTTCAACATCTGTTGGACCACTGGTGGCTTCCGATCTACCTGGACGAAGACACACAACAGATTCACATGACTGATGGGGATCCTGGTAGACATCAAAGTCATGATATCTGCTCAATAGAAACAGATCTAGTAAGAATGCACTGCATACAAAGTGGGTACGGTCGGGTACCACCTCACAATTATGAATGTTGTAGAGTATGCTCGAAAAATAACCAAGGGTGTTATCTACTGCGAGCAGCTCTACAGTAACAGTTAGACCGAAAGGAGATTCGACCATGTTCAAATTCTGAATCAATCTACATGATACAAGATTACCTCCCTGGTCAAAACAAAAGCTCTGTCATAATCTCCAATCATGGAAAAACCAAGGATGCTTGTGTCGTAATTCCACTACTCGATGAGTCAAAAGTCTCTCTCAGCAATAGAAGGATTCCAAACTTAGAGTTGATTGAGGTTGCCTACGATAGTCAAAAGGCCCAAAAAGCCCCTGTGGTTGTTTACTTGCCAGGTCCAATACCGTACAAGTCAGAAAAATCTATCCCATACAAGTACGGTGCAACAACCATAGAAAATGGAAAAGAAACTCCATTACCCTCCGTTGTGAACATTGCCGACATCAGTCGAGTTACCCGGAGCAGTCGGATCTTCAACAGAAGAGTTGGAGAACCTACCAAAGAAAAGGAACCTCAAACGGAAGTTCCCAACCAACAAGTCGGTCAATCCAGTAATCCAGAACCTGTAAAGAACAACGATGAGATGCTGAAGCTTATCCAAAATGAGTACAACATTGTGGACCAATTATTGCAAACTCCGTCTCTAATCTCTATATTATCTCTCCTACTCAGTTCAGAAGCTCACAGAGAAGCTCTATAGAAGGTTTTAGAACAAGCCTTTATGGAACAAGATGTAACTGTAGGACAATTTGACAGCATCATCTCCAGCATCACTTCCTGCATTAACTTGGGATTCAGTGATGAAGAACTGCCAGAGGAAGGCAAGAACCCTAATATGGCACTCAATATCACAGTCAACTGCCAGGATGATGCTTTAGCCAGTGTACTGGTAGACACAGGTTCATCCTTGAATGTCATGCCTAAGTCAACTTTGGTCCGACTTTCCTTTCAAGGAACTCTGGTGAGAGGCAGTGAGATCTTCGTCAAAGCCTTTGACGGATCCACAAAAACAGTTATCGGCAAAGTCGATCTTCCCATAAACATTGGTCCTCACACTTTCCAAGTCACTTTCCATGTCATGGACATCCGAGTAGTATACAACGATTTATTAGAAAGAGCTTGGATACACGAAGCTGGGGCAGTCACTTCAACACTTCACCAGAAGCTGAAGTTCATCAAGAATGACAAATTAGTCACAGTATGTGGAGAGCAAGCCTTAATCGTGAGCACCTTATCATCATTCTCCTATGTAGAATATGAAGAGGTTATTGGAACTCAGTTTCAAGCACTCTCGGTGAGCAATGAGAATCAATAAGAAAGAGGGACGTCGATTTCCTCGTACAAAGACGCTCTCAAAGTGATCGGGAGTAATGACATAAAAGGATGGGGACATATTATAACTCCTACTTATAACAAGACAAGAAAAGGTCTTGGTTTCTTTCCGACCTGTACCCAGACTACCAAGAAGGATGAAAGTTTTCGTCCCATTTAGGATTTCTTCCACAGCGGAGGTTTCCTCCACCCAGTATCTCAGGAAGTCCACACCATCGATGGGAACGACTCCTCTGATACAGATGAGGAGTGGAAGTCTTATCTCAATGATGACAGTTATGTATCTCAGGGAGAAATGCACATGCCATTCTGTTTTCCAAAGCAGAGCCCAAGATATATACTAAGATAAAAAGTCAGAATGATCTATGGAGATTATGATCCTGAAGGATGCCGCGCTCCACCCAACTCATTAGAGGAAGACAATCTGTTGAAAAATAACTTCGACTATGATTATTATGATCCCCTGGATGACTTGTCTATCTGGAAGCCATACATGGAAGACTTGGGGCAAAAGAGTCAGCTGGACAATGCCTACCAGCTAAGTAATTTTGAAAAGAATACACATGTTCCCCCGAAGTCATGGAATCATTACTCATGACATTCTGAAAATGTCCAACACCATGGTGATGAATTTGTAAAGATTGCAGGACAAGAATTCATTAACTATGCATTTCCTGAGGTCAACTTCATTGAGGAAGATGACTCATATATGTCGACAGAAACCGGGGATACCTTAGGAGAGCCAAGTCGCAAGTACGACTTTTTAGTCAAATACACTGCTCCCGAAAGCTCTCGCATCAGATACGAGGACATCCAGCCAACTAGATGGGGAGATCCTCCTGAGAATGAAAGCATTATGGAAGATGCGACAGAAGAGTCCCCTTATGATGACTCTACATGGGAAGAAGACTTCAATGATCCTAATCTGCCAGAAATCAGCGTCATTTCTAAAGACAAACCAAGAAGGAAAGTACCATACTTTGTCATTCTGAATTCCCGCATTTATTGTTGTTTTCACTTTTCGCTTTTTTAGAAAATGGTAATCCTAAAAGCAACCGAAAATAAAAATATGCATTTTAAAAAAAAATACACTGCACACACTCTTGCATTCTCTCTGTCTTTTCTAAAAAGCGAATTATCACATCATTGCAGATTGCTTGTTTTAAACCCCATTGAAACATATGATCCAATGCCTTCTCCCAACTTTGAATTCCCGGTATTTGAAGTTGAAAAGAAGAGGACGAAGAAATTCCCGAAGAGATCTCCCGACTACTCAGGCAAGAGGAAATATCTATTGAGCCTCAAAAAGAGCCGTTGGAAATGGTCAATTTAGGTGTCATACCCCAAATTTTGACCACTAAGATTTCCCATCATTGTGCAAATCATCACCACAATATGGATGTACCATTATGCCTCATCAGTCTCCCCAAAGATGGGTGAGCATTCACTACAAACAATAATTAGGGTTTCAAGCCCTCTCTGAGCTTTAGACAAAGGATCAATCAAGAAATGACATGATCTTCAACTTGTCTAACCTCTCAAACACCCATAGAGGATTAAGAGGACTTCCACATCAATGATTAAGCACAAGGCTGCAACCTTCTAAGTGGATTAAGCCTCAAGATCGCCAGTGTCACCAAATTAGGGTTTTGGTCGACCAAGGCCTCCAGGTGGAAATTTTCCTCTG
Source organism: Lathyrus tuberosus (assembly GCA_022829125.1). Lineage (NCBI taxonomy): Eukaryota > Viridiplantae > Streptophyta > Magnoliopsida > Fabales > Fabaceae > Lathyrus > Lathyrus tuberosus. The sequence goes on along the minus strand of JALAZF010000056.1, from coordinate 16,979,894 downwards.
GGCATGAGCCAATACTTCAAAGCATAACCTAAGATACTCCATGGGACCTCATAAACCCAACCATCAAGTTAATTTAACCTCAGGGGATGAATTTATCAAAAATCAGGAATTAGGGTTTCTTGACCTAATTCACCCCTAAGTTGACTTTTGGGACAAAACATGAGCCAAGACCTCAAGACATGATTTGAGGGTCTCCAACATAGTACATTGATACATTTGCAACAATGGATTGATCCAAGAAGCTTGATCTACAAGTTTCAATTTCATGTGGACCACAATTAGGGTTTTGAGGAAAAAGTCAATTGTGCCTTTGACTTTTGACCAAGACATGCTCCCAAACCTTGGCACATGATTCAATACACCCTATATCACCTATGGAATCCATCCATCAATTTTGATTTAGGTCAAGGACTTGATTTCATAGAGGATCGCACAGTTTGGAATTCATCTGGTAAAAAGTCAACTGTGCACAAAAGTCAACTTTGACTTTTTGAGATTTTTTACAATTATGGTTCCTTAACCCTAAAATGATGTTAATGTGTGATTTGAATCAACATTCATCAAGAAAAATAAAAAAGAAAGTGGGATAACTTGTAAAAGACGTAACCATAAAAACATAGAATTTCTCTAAGTTATGGAACAAAGTGGCTAGGGTACCAACTTCCAAGGATCATAACTTGAGATCCAAGCAACCTTTTTGGCTAATCCAAAGATGGATTTGTAGCTCTCATGGCATAATACAAAAGCTTCAACTACACCTCACTCCAATTCTCCATGGATTTTAAGTTATGGAATGACCAAAATCATAAAAAGTGAAAATGTCACTTTTTTCCAACACTTGGTGAAATTTTCACAAAGTCAGAATCTGTTTCAGTTTTTTCCAAATGTAGGGGCATTTTTCACTTTGATCCAAAAAGTGTCAAGACAAACTATGATCACACATATGTTGTATCATATGAGAGCTTTCCAAAATGGCCAAGAACCCCATGAAACTCCACTTAAGCCATGAGAAATGACAATGGCAATGTGCCTTGCTGCAAACTGTCATGGCAAAGCAGATTTGTGCATTTTCCTAGATTTGAGCAATTTTTGCAAATGACAAACAAGTTTATCCATCTGAACACCGCAGGGGGAGACCAAGGAGGAACAAACACTAATCCATCAGCCTCCCAAGTCCAAGATTCCCAAAATAGCATGCCAACCCTAAAATGCCTAAAGAGGGGACAAGACTCCAATTTTGTTTTGGAGCCTTCAATGGATGCACCAAGGTGGCATGAACTGAGCCATTTCTAACTGAATGAGGGTTTGCTTAGAAAATTCGCAAACAACCGCTGATCTCCTAATTTATGAAAAATTAGTTGCTTACAGGACCGATCAAACAAATCCTAGGACAATGTGCTTTAACAATCTTGACAATTTGTGTTAGAAAACCTTTTGTTTATTGAATTTATCATGATTCTCACCAACTTTCGTATTTTTCGACAAAAGTAGTAAAACTTTGCTTCTTGAAATAAATAGCGAAATGTAAATAACTTGCAAGTAAGAAAATGGCAGAAATGTAAAGGAAATTATAAATGAAGAACTTAAAACTTTTTATTAAAATGTAAGAATGGAACTGGTGTTTTTCAAACGTACATTTTCTCAGTAACAACTCTTTTCTCTCTCACGGTTACTTTGAGTATTTCTTGAGTGATTTGTACAAATTCTGAATACACACACGGAAATCTAGCACTAAGACTCCCTATTTATACACAATTGAAATAACCACCAATAACGGCTATTTCTCCTAATGACGACAAATGGCATTCTGCATGCATTCGTCTACTAGATGCGTTCCATGCGTCCAATTTCAAAAGCAAAACTCCCTCCTAAATTTAAATTTAAAACATCCGACGAACGAGGCATATTTCTCCTTTGTCGAAATATTACTAATCCGTCGAAATCTGCCAATGCTTTTCCTTAAGTAACATTTGCCTTCGACTGGCTTTCTTCCATCAGAAAAATACTCTAGTCGAAATGTCCTGGCGAATTTCTGAATTTGCTTTTGAAAAATTTATCTTGGCGTCGAAATTAACAACCTACAAATTGTCCCCCAAAAAATGCATTTTTGATAAAGGGAGAAAAGCATTTTTTGCCAATGCAATTTGACGCCATCAATAATTCGACCAGTGACTGTTCATATGACTAGACGTTGGTGACATCAGAGTCATCATTGCGCTTTTCTCAAACGTCTCTTCAGCCTACCTTTTCAAGATCTTTCATCATTACTACTCTAGTTTCTAGCAGATCATGGGTCAAAACGTAACTGCCACCGTCTGAAACCATCCACTTCATAACCTCCACTTGTCCTATAATATTTTCATTATTATTATTATTATTATTATTTTGAATCCCAACCGCTTTACTCTTTCTTCCTATAAGTAAGTTGGAAAACTTTATTTTGCATTTTTCACGCTTCCTCTTTTAAACAAGCACTTTCTTCATCTTCATCTTCTTCTGCAATTAACAATGGTATCCTCCGCTACTCCCCAAATCACAAACAAAGACTCCAAAAAATCCAAAAACTTACCACTTGTCCATAAGATCCTTGGGCCAAAAGTGGTGGGAAACCAACAGTACGCACCAGAGCCTCCAAATGAAGAGGAGAAACGATGCATTTACCAATCTCAGGTACTAATTCCTATCTTAATATCTGGTAAATCCCATGGAATGCTAGGACCTTTGCCTGACTTAAAATTAGATCCGGTGAAGGTCAAAGAATTTTTCCCAGCCTATCACCGTTATAAACCCATTGCTAATGGGGTCAAACCTAGAACTGAAAAAGAAAAGGACATAGACGAGAAATCCACCGTTGATGGTCAAGGTTCACCTTCTGAAGAATCCATAAGTTTAGAATACCTGAACCATGCTAGAATTTTTCGATCATGTCCCTTGTCGAAAGATCCTTCTGACTATTTAGCTTGGCTGGCGAAGATCGAAAAAGTTAAAGCTGGCTTTTGGAAAGATATAGGTATTTTTGACTTAATTCAACTGTCGAAAGTAGGACCAGGTTATTATCCAAATATGCTTTTGGCTTCGCTCTACTTCTGGGACAACACCTATAATAATTTCCACCTTCCGTGTGGGATGGATACTCCTACTCTATTCGACATAGCTGCCATCACTGGCCTCAGCCCTTTAGGAGTAGACTATGACCCCAACGTGTTATCTGAAGATTCTATAGGATTCGACACCAACAAAGCCACCTTCACAGCTTACATTGCCAACTATCATGATCAAGAGACTAAGGAAGTTTCTGATCAGGAACATGTAGCTTTTCTGGCCCTCTGGCTGTCGAGATATGTCTTTTGCTCCAGGTCACTCCAAGTAGCCAAACGTTACATTACTATGGCTAATCAGCTTCATGCTGGGCGTCGATTATTCCTGAGTGAAATGATCTTAGCCAATCTTTACGAATCCCTGGGTGAAGGTGTTACTTTCCTGAAGACCATCAAGAATAAAGGCAACCTTCTTTTGTCAGGACCGTTTTGGCTTCTGCAATTATGTCTAAATGCCACCTTTGAAACCTCTCTCCCTAACAAAAATACGGTGAATGGGGATTCCTTGAGGGACAGGAGGGTCGAAGGGACTAGATTGGTGCAATTAACACCCACTGATGAAGGACTAAGCCTCCAACAAGCCTTTACTAGCTACGTCATGATGTTCGCTAAACGCTATAACTTTACTCCCAGTATGGCCCCTTTCGCCAACAGGGTGATTTGACCAGAGTGGTTTACCAGAAAACTGCCTGTGGAGTCGAAAACTGAAGAAGATGACTTTCTCAATGTCTGGGAATCCTTCCTGACGCCTAGACTTCTAGCTTCCAGAATTAGTCCTGGGAAATCAAAGATCCCTTTGGTTGCTTACCAGCCCAACTTTGTCTCTCGACATTTTGGGTTAATTCAGATACGCCCTAAACCCCTCTTTTCTAGAAAAGGATCTCTCATTCACTACAACATGTTTCACAATGAAGATAAATGCTCAGAATTATTGGAGAAGTACTCTAACCTGGTCGAGATTCAACCAGTGGTCTTTCGACCATCCTTCCTTTGTACTCAGGAATTCGACGAATGGTGGAAAGATTACTACACCACCCAATTTTTTGACGTGCCTTCCTTCAACACCCTTCTAACTAAAGCTTTTACTCTTGTGCAGGATAGGACCAAAAAAGGTATTTCGACATACGTCAAAGAAATCCAAGCATTCCAGAAATACTTTGAAACTGCCTATAGGCCCAATGAACTTAGTCGGACCATAAGCAAAGCAGCAGTCACTTTGAAATATTACCAGCAAACTAGATGAGTTAAAACTACCTGCATATGTTCGACCAAAACCACATTATGAGGTAGCCTTTAACCTCTATCCACCAAAATTTCCTCCTCTACCATCTGCTGAATTTGGCGTGGCTTTTAGCCCTCCATTTCCAGATTGGTTCACTTGTGGGGATTCTATGAAACTTCTTCGCCAAGAATACCAAAAATGTGCTAAGCGAGTGGTTCCGACTAAGTACACCTTGGACAATTTCAAAGGCCACCTTCATATTGGCATAGAACACATTCGCGTGGAAACTCCTATATATGAAGGTGTGGAATGGGAAGATGTTCGACCCCACTTTTTATTTACCTACGCACGTATGTTTTAATTTACATCTAAACCTTTTCTTCCTTTCTTTTCCAGCCATCAAAATTACGACTAAGAAGTCAGCTACTGGCGAAGCGTCCACTGCAGGAGATGCAGAAACCCAAAAAGATACTACCAAGACACCTTTGGTGAAGGTATTATTTTGCTTTAGGTTAACATATATTTTCTTGTTTTATAAAATAATAATAAAATCTTTTTTTGTTCCACAGGGAAGTCGAAGACCTCCATCGACGCCAAAGAAAAGAAAGGAGAAAGAACCTGAAGTCAAAGCTGTTGACACCGACGATGGCGACGAATCACCAGACCAAGTGAAGCCTTCAAGGAAGAAAAAGAAAATGACCAAATCTCAACAACAAAAGCCTTCTGCTTCCAGAACATTGGAAAAAACCCCCCTCAAAAATCCTGACGAGAAAGTTACCCCTGCTCCAGCAGAAAGCGAAAGTTCAAGTCTTAAGACTAAGATTCCCAAGGCATGGTTTTTTTCTTTTTTCTTTTTACAGTTCGACGCTGAAAGGCAGTTTCCTTATAATACCTTTATTAGTTCATTTATCTTCCAGGTCCTTGTCGATATTCACGGGCATCCCATGGTCCAAGTGCTCCTAAAGACTAGCAGCGATCCTACCTACAAGCCAACTAGTATCTCCAAACCTTCTCCTAAAGATTCAACAAAAGGATCAGCCACTGAAGTGAATCAGCCCACCGCTGTCTCTAAACAAATTCAAGACGTAGTGGAAGAAGAAACTGGTCCTGAGGCTGACGACTTAGTCGACATTGGTGGGGACACTGTGATGCCTACTGCAGCGCTCAAAATAGATAATGATCCTGAAGACCATTCTCCCCTCAACTTACAAGGTGCTGACGAAGAGAAGGATGAGGAGGTTGAAACTGATGACGAAGAGGAGGAAGAGAAAGTAGACGAAGAGCCAACATCTACCACAGCTGCTACGGAAGAGGAAGGAGAAAACGACAAGAAAGACCTTAGTGAACCCAACAAAGCTGCTTCGACCGCCACAACTTTGACCCGACTCTCCCAAGAGGAACTTGAGAACCTGAAGGTGCAAAGACCCTTTGAATATCTAAAGGCCATGCTTAGTTCCCGCTATAATTTTGCTGATACTACCGTCAGTAGTTCGACCACCTCAGGAACTACTTCTGACGCCAAATCCATGGACGAAACGCTGACCCATATTCAACAAAAAATCCTCAACATTGACTTATTTCACCTTTTGGAGAATGACTCATCTGCTCATTTTGACCTAAAAAAGATCTTAAAGCAAATTAATATTCTGGAGGCTCCTCCTGAAGTTACTGATGTTGTGCTGGACCTAACTACTCTAATAGATCTTGTAGTGACAGACTTTAACGGGCTTCGAGATTACTCCAAGAAGCTCGAAAATAAGACAGAAACCCAACTTGCTGAGTGGGATGCTGCTTCAAGTTCGTCCAACAAAGTAACTGAACTGGAAAGAGCGTCTGAGCAAAACAAGAAAGAAGCAACTTTGTGTGGCGAAAATATCCTCAAATGGAAGAAACAAATTGCTGTTCTTCAAAACAAAATTTCTCAGGCGGAGAAGCGGCAAGAAGAACTGCAACAAATCAATCAAGAGAAAATAACTAAAGAGCTTGAAGTTGGGGTGCACCATGTTTATAGGGCTCAAAAACTTGGTGAGGAAATCAAGGAGCTTTCGAATGGCAAGGCTCTTTGCGAGCGTCGTCTTCAAATTCAGAAATCCAAATTTGAAAAGCTGAAACAATCTTTCCCCGTTTAAATATTTGTAATTTTTTATTTGGCCTATCTAAGGCCTTTTTGTAATGACATTGGAGCTATTTTATTTGGCGAAAAGAATTTCAATCCACCATGTTGCTTATTTTCCTCTACATGACTATTCGACTGTTATCTTTACTTCTAGTAATTTGGGCTTGTATTTTTTTAAATATTTCCCATTTATTTTTAATATTCGCTTATCTTTATCCAATTCTTCGATTTCATAAGCTCCATTGGAAAATACTTGTGTGATTTGAAAGGGCTCTTCCCACTTAGGGAACCATTTTCCCATAAGTCTATCTTTTTGATCCATGGGGAGAATCACTTTCCACACAAAGTCACCAATCGAAAAGGCATTATTTTTCACTCTTTTATTGTAGAATTTCTCCACTCATTCCTTTTGCCTTTTCAATAAGTCTAACGCGTTTAATCTTTCTTCGTCTAAATCCACTAATTCATCTATCATCATATTCCAATATGCATCTGATGGAATTTCATGATGTCTTTGAACTCTTATTGACTGCAAGTATATCTCGACGGGTAAGACCGCATCGTGGCCATACGTTAGTCGGAAAGGTGTAGCATTTGTAGCACACTTAGGAGAGGTTCGACAAGCCCATAGAATTTGGTCCAAAGTTTTGTGCCAACTCTTTGGTTTTCTTCCCACATGCTTCTTTATTAAACCAATTATAACCTTGTTTGCTGCTTCGAACTGACCATTGGCTTGAGCGAAGTAAGGCGTTGATGTGAGAAGTTTGAAACCCATTTCCTTCGCGAATGCTTGCATTTTTTTACCAATGAAAACAGATCCTTGATCCGTTGTTATTGTCTCTGGGATACCAAACCTGTAAATGATGTGCTTTCGAATGAATTCTATTACTGCTTCTTAATCCACGTTTACTAAGGGTATGGCTTCGATCCATTTCGTAAAATAATCGATACCAACCAAAATAAACTTCTGGCTTTTTGAAGAAGCCGGTCGAATTTCTCTAATCAAATCCACAGACCAACCTCTAAAAGGCCAAGGCTTTATTATAGAATGTAGTTCACTCGCAGGAACACGTGGTATCCCTGCGTGTACCTGGCATTCTTGACATCCTTTCGCGTATTCGACGCAATGTTTTAACATAGTTTGCCAATACATTCCCTGTCGGAATAATAACCACTTCATCTTATGGCCTGCCCGATGCGCGCCACATGCCCCGTTGTGTACATTCGACAAAGCTATGTACGCCTCAGACTCTCCTAAACACTTAAGTATTACCTCTTCCAGATTCTTAAATAGTTCATTCCCCAAAATCACATAACTCAAAGCTCAATACCTGATATTTCGTTCGATTGGTCCTATTGGGTTTTTCAGGTACTTTATTATAGGTTTTCTCCAATCTCCAGTCATTGAATCATCTATGTTAAAAATTTCAAAATTTTCTTCGTCAGCGTACCCAAGCTTTATCGTCTCCAAATCTGACGGGGATAACCTGGCTGACAAGACTCTTCCTCTAACTTCGATGGCTTTCTGCAACTTTTCCTTCGACACTTTGTATCCAGAAGCTATCTGCGCTAAATCATTTGCTTCCTGATTTTCTATTCGTCGAACATGTCGAATCGTAACCATATCAAATTTTTTTAAGAGTCAATTAGCTATTACAAAATAAATGATTAAATTCTCTTTAACACATTTGTATTCCTTTGTTATCTGCTTTATGACTAACTCAGAGTCGCCCATTATTTCGACCCGAGTTGCCCCCAATTCCAACAAGATTTCAAGTCCTGCTACCAAAGCCTCATATTCTGCCTCATTATTTGAGCAGAGGCCTTCGACTCTGTACTTAAATTTTGTTGGAATTTTGTTAGGAGAAATAACAAGAACCCCTATTCCAGTTCCATTTTTATGACTAGAACTGTCGAAGTACAACTTCCAGGGTTCCAATTCAATGTAGTCCAAAGACTTTTCATTTAGTGCGTGGTCGACTATAAAATCAGCCACTACTTGTCCTTTGACAGCCTTTAAACTCAAATATGTCAAAGAATACTCAGTCAATGCTAATGTCCATTTTCCAATTCGACTGTGCAAGATTGGTTTAGATAACATGTATTTTATAACGTCGAAATGAGAAGAAACGTAAACATCAACTGGTTTTATATAGTGCTTCAATTTTATACAAGAAAAGTATACACATAAACACAACTTTTGAATCACACTATACCTAGTTTCCGCATCGTTCAAGACCCTACTGAGGTAGTAAATGCCTCTTTCGACACCATTCTCATCCTCCTGAGCGAACATGCTCCCTAACGTCTTGTCCGACGCGGATATGTACAACCTCATACTTCTACTTCTACAAGGTGACACTAAAATTGGAGGATGCGTCAGGTACTCCTTGATCTTGTCGAAGGCATCCTGCTGCTCTTGCCCCCATTCGAAGTCTTCCTTCTTCAGTCGAAGTAGAGGGGAAAAGGCTTACGTCTTCCCACTAAGGTTGGAGATAAACCTTCTGAGAAAGTTGATCTTGCCAAGTAAAGACTACAACTCCTTCTTTGTAGATGGCGCTTTCATCTCCATTATTTCCTGGCCTTGTTTTGATTGATTTCGATCCCTTTCTTGTGGACCACAAAGCCTAGGAAGTCTCCTGCCTACACACAAAACGCACATTTGAGAGGATTCATCTTTAGGCCAAACTTCCTCATCCTTTCAAATGACTGTCGAAGATGGTCAATATAATTTTTCCCAGAAATGGACTTGACAACAATATCGTCAATGTAAATCTGCATAAAGTCCTCAATGAAATCGTGAAAAATCGAATTCATTGCTTACTGATATGTTGCCCTAGCATTTTTTAAACCAAAAGGCATTACCACCCATTCGTAAGTGCCTAATGCTCCAGGGCATCGAAATGCTGTTTTTGGAACATCTTCCTCAGCAATAAAAATTTGATTATAACTAGAATAGCCATCAAGCATACTGAGGTACTCATGGCCTGCGGCAAAATCGACAAGCATTTTCGCCACTGGCATAGGATATTCATCCTTTGGGGTAGCTGAATTCAAGTCTCGAAAATCAACGCATACCCTTAACTTGCCATTTTTCTTTATTACAGGAACTATGTTAGCAATCCATTCGACATACCTAGTTGGACGGATGAACTTGCACCTGAGGAGTCTTTCGACTTCTTCTTTAATTTTTGAGAGGATTTCTGGGGCGAATCTCCTTGGAGTTTCCTTAACAGGTTTCCTCCCAGGTTTTATTGGCAACCTTAATTCGACCAAGCTCCTATCCAGCCCAGGCATTTCGTTGTAGTCCCATGCGAAACAATCTTTGCATTCCTTCAGCAACTAGACTATTTCGATCTTGAGTTGGGGACTCACTTTTGCACTGATATAAGTTGGTCATTTCTCTGCCCCTGATCCCAAGTCGATTTCTTTGAGTGTATCCTGTGCCATCATCTTGATATTTGCTGCTAAAGGATCCTTTTCGAAGCCCAACGACTCATTGTCATAAATCGCGTCAAGCCTTTGGTTTTACAAATCTCCTAGATCTTTATCTGGAGGATCCCTATTAGAATCCTTCTCAAGACCTTGTTGATCTGCTTCGATTTGGTTGGCTTCGACAGCCATATACTTTACTTCGGCCTCCAAGGCCGCTTTGAGTTTGTTCTCAGCTATATAAGCCGCGATCTTTTCGAGAACTAGTGACTCACTCATTGTCACTGAATTCGCTGCCCCAGCCAGTTGGCCAGATGTGTGAGGTTCCAAAAATGTAGTCTTCTTCGCCAACTACCTCTCTATCCCACTGAAACCCGTGGGTAGGATGAAGGTATAATGAGCAAAAAGCATTGTCCGTTGGCGTCATGTCGAAGGTGGCTGGGCTATAAGGAGTTATGTGAGCCAGATACCTGTCGAAACTTCGCCTATCCACCTGGTTCACTTCAGCCAAAAAATAACTCTGGTCAGCCTCTATATTTTCGACAATCCCGTCTGCGCGCCAAATTGTTATTCGCTGATGCATTGATGAAGGGACGACACCAATGCCGTGTATCCATTCCCTACCTAAGAGAAGGTTATAATTCGCTTTTGACATAATCACCATAAACATTATCGGCCTCGTGATGGTTTACACAGTTAAATCTACCTGTATCACACCCATAGTGGTTCCTACTTTCCCTTCATAATTCGACAACACCATGTTGTGAGGTTTGGTGTCAGAATCATCTTTTCCAATTTTCTTAAGCATATAATGCGGCATCAAGTTGACAGCCGCTCCTCCATCGACCAAAATCATATTCACCCCTATGTTACCCACTTTTCCTTTTATAAATAGGGGTTTCAAGTGGTTCCTCATTGAGTCATCTGGCCTTTCGAAAAATGCGTTCTGTTCTTCAACGCATCCATTGTTCATGATATAGTAGCAAATGGGCCTGTGTCTGGCCGTTTCGACCTCCAAAGCTTCCTCTTCCTCTTCGACTTCCATTATTTGATCATACTCCCTAGGGAGCACTGAAACGGCATTACATGTTACATCGAGTGATGCCTCTGACTCTGAGTTAAAATCGTCTGTCATTTCATCATCCTTGGTTACTTCCTCGTTTGACGCTTCTCGCACAGAAGTAGTAGGTGGCTTATCAGACTTCACTTCTTCCATCTGAGTCGAAGTTTGAACGTTGCTGTTAGTTTCTGGCTTGAATTTTCCTGCAGCCTCCTTCTCAGCCTTCTTTCGACGTTGGTATCTCCTCCACTGTGACTTCGTCATATGATTATTGCCCTTATAATTTTCAGAAGGGTAAGTCACTTTTTTGGACTTCTGGAATTCTTTTCTGTATGACATAGAGGATCCCCGCTGCACTTTGAAGTCCTTCCATTTTCCTTGCCCCTGGGCTTGTCGGATTGGATTAACCCACCTGTAGTCTGGAGCTTTGGTCGTTGGTTTGAATGTGTTAGGGCGTCTTTCGCCTAACCTTTCCTTGTTTTGGTCCCCTCTTCTGGGGTCGAATCTTTCTCCAGAAGGCCTCAAATTTCCTCTTCTCCTTGCTCTCTCTACTCCCTCTAAGTTTTGTTCTGCCTTTTTGTCGAAGACGGCACTACAACGAGGGCAAAGCATCACCTCAGACCTTTTCCTCTGGCATCTATGAATAAAATCTGTCAGATTCTCTTCCTCCTTAGGGTAAGCCACTTTCTGGTACTCCTCCCGTCGACTTTATTCGTCAACTTGCATCGACGCATTATGAGTCACTTCGACCATGTTTTTATTGGCAGGTGACTTTGTGTCCATGCTCAACTTATTCAATTTCAAGCTGAGGCCCTCATTGACCTCATGTTCCTTCTTCATTCGATTGAAATCCTCAGAGATTTTCTTTGTTAGAACCTTGGGGAGGGGATTCCTGGAAACTTGTGGGCTGACGAATCCAACAGTTTTGTCCTTTGGGTCCTCCATGGTTCTTCGGAGAATACCAACAGCAGCTTGTTTGCAAGAACCTTCAGCAGTTCCTTCATTGATTTTGGCGAAACCCTCAGTGGTTTCATTGTTGACTTTGTCGAAACCCTCAGTAGTTTCGTTGTTGATTTTGGTGAAACCCTCAGTGGCTTCGGCAATGTAGTTCTCGATAACCCTTGCGTCAAGGCCTTCAGTAACCTTGATCATAACTGGAAGGTCCACGCAGTCCGTTGTAACTTTGACCATATCACCTTTTTTAGCGGGATCTTCAGCAACCTCCACCATATTCACGTTGTTGTCAAAGCCAACAACAGCCTTCATCATATCCATGGTATCGTCGAAGCCTTCAGCAACCTCGACCATATTTACTATGGATGGCTCAGCATAGTGGGCCTCCACCACGTGCAAGGAGTTTGAATCCACCTTCGCCTGGGATTTCGACTTGTCGCCGAATTTGAGCCTCCATCTCTTATTGCATTCTGCACTAGATCCCTGAAAAGGAAATATTCAGACATTTTAGGACCCAAAAAATTGTGATATTTACAAAAACCTCTCTTTTTCTGTTGTTCTAAAGGAGGCACCTTAGTACCAGGAGGTACTATCATTTGGCCATCCTTGACCAATAAATCAAATATTTCGTCACATTTCGTAACGTTGAACGTATAAGTTCTTTTAGGGAACTTGTCGTTCTTCTCCGATTCGATTGGATTTTTTCCATTCGACGGAGCCAAGACTTTGCAAGCATAAGGCGGACCCTGTTTTAACTCCACCAAATCTACTTCTTGTTCATCGAAATTTGATGATTTCTCTTCGTCATCATCCCTACAAACTCCGACATAAGCCACCCTTTCTTTCCTATTTTTATTAACCCTAGTTTTTCGGCTTTTAGTCGTTCGACCTGTCTAACCCTATCAGCCAATTGGGCCATGTCTCTTAAATATTGGGTGTCTAATTTCTTTCTGATGGAATAGTCAAGGCCACCAGCGGCCATTTCGACTAACTCATGCTCTGGCACTTATGTGAAACACCTTGCCTTGAGCAATCTAAACCTATTCAAATAATCATCAATTGGTTCTGAGAATTTTCTCTTTACGCTAGCCAGTTCTTTCAGACTTATCTTCATCTGCCCCATGTAAAATTGTTCATGGAATAACCTCTCCAACTGGGTCCAGGTATGTATCGAATTCGCGGGCAATGTGGTGAACCAAGTGAAAGCATTCTTCGTCAAGGAACTAGGAAAATATTTTATTCTCAAATTCTCGTTTTCCGCTATTTCGCCTGCTTCCATTAAGTATCGCGCCACATGTTCGACCGTCGATTCACTGGTATCCCCTGAAAATTTTGTGAACTTGGGAACTTTCCATCTATGGGGTAATTCTTGCTGCAAAATATATTCTGATAAAGGGGAGGTATAATTGGGTCTTTGTAATCCCAAATTAATACCGTTTCGTGCCATAATTCTTTGACCCTAGCAGCCAAATTATTCTCTGCCGGCATATCATTACAACGCATTTGTTGTATAATATTGTCAGTATTTTGGTTTTGGTTTATTAGCAACACTCTTGGTTCTTGTTGAACAGGGATTTCGACCCCAGGAGGTTCGACTGCCTCTCCTTGGTTCAGAACTTCCGCCTGAGGGACGTTTGGTTGCCTTTGGTTTATGGTAGGTTCTTCTTCGACCGCTACCCTTAGGTTCTGAACTACTTGTTCCCTTGGGGGAGGTTGGGGGACACCGAAGAAATTAGCAATGCGCGTCATCTGTGCTACCAATTGTTGATTCATTTGTGTCATGTTTTGGATCAAAGGGTTGAATATAACCCCCATTTGTTGGGCTAACATCTGGACCATATCATGGTTACTCTCATCCATTTGTTGCCTAATCACTTGTGAAGAGTTATTGGTAATGTTTGGCATGTAAGTTTGATATCCCGTTCCTAAAAGCTGGCTATTTCTACCCATATGGTTCACACCAGAACCGGACGCTTGCAAGGGCGAATTTATGTTCATTGTTGGATCCGTAAATGCTGATGGCGGGTTATGCAAACTTGCCATTACTGAAGTTGGCATTCCATATGGTTGTTCTCGATTTAGAGGCATCGAAAACCCAGATATAAAGGGTCTGTATATACTACCTGAAGGGGGAGGAGTCATTTGAGGCATTTGGGGTCCCATAGTTGAAAAACTAGGTGCACTCTGGGGAACTGAAAGCGCAGGCGTCGAATCTGTTGTTCATGGCATAGCCTCTGACACTGATATTGAGGCCGTATTGCCCCCAGTTGAAGGATTAGGGGGTGGTACTTCATTATTCGTAGGACTCTGATTGTTAGGCGGATTTGGATTTGGCATTCTGCGTACTCGTCTTCTTTTGGGTCTTTCTTCGTTATTTATGGATATTTTACCACTTCTTAGTCTCATGCAACAAACCGAAGAAAATTTCTTACGAGTAAAGTTTAAAATGAAGGTTTTCAAATGTTAATAGCACAGGGTCCCACTGGGCATGCCAATTGGTTTGCTTGGAAAATTCCCAAACAACCGCTGATCTACTAATTTATGAAAAATTAGTTGCTTACAGGACCGATCAAACAAATCCTAGGACAATGTGCTTTAACAATCTTGACAATTTGTGTTAGAAAACCTTTTGTTTATTGAATTTATCATGATTCTCACCAACTTTCGTATTTTTCGACAAAAGTAGTAAAACTTTGCTTCTTGAAATAAATAGCGAAATGTAAATAACTTGCAAGTAAGAAAATGGCAGAAATGTAAAGGAAATTGTAAATGAAGAACTTAAAACTTTTTATTAAAATGCAAGAATGGAACTGGTGTTTGTCAAACGTACATTTTCTCAGTAACTACTCTTTTCTCTCTCACGGTTACTTTGAGTATTTCTTGAGTGATTTGTACAAATTCTGAATACACACATGGGAATCTAGCACTAAGACTCCCTATTTATACACAATCGAAATAACCACCAATAACGGCTATTTCTCCTAATGACGACAAATGGCATTCTGCATGCATTCGTCTACTAGATGCGTTCCACGCGTCCAATTTCAAAAGCAAAACTCCCTCCTAAATTTGAATTTAAAACATTCGTCGAACAAGCCATATTTCTCTTTTGTCGAAATATTACTAATCCGTCGAAATCTGCCAATGCTTTTCCTTAAGTAACATTTGCCTTCGACTGGCTTTCTTCCATCAGAAAAATACTCTAGTCGAAATGTCCTGGCGAATTTCCGAATTTGCTTTTGAAAAATTTATCTTGGCGTCGAAATTAACAACCTACAATGAGTCAAGGATAAGATCTGAACCAAAGAACCATAGGCCTGTGCTCTAACCTCTAGTCAATGGCTAGAGGAGACTTGGATTCCTATTGATCAACATTGGCCAAACCTCTGCTGCAATTGCCATTCACTATTGCTTGCAAAATAAACTTACTCTACTATAAATAGAGCTTATTTGTGCTCAGTTTAAGTACACCAAAGCCATCAAACTGATGCTTTCCTCAAAATCTCCTTCTCACTTCCAAAATTGCCTTCTTAAGCAAGTCACTATCGAGTTTTGCGTTTGAGAGCTATTCCAATCAAACCAATCCCACACACACCCCTCATAATCATCATATAGAAGTGATCCAAACACTTAAATAACATCTGGAACACTGATTTCACAAAATCACCAGCCAATTGCTCAAGTTCTTGACAGATTTGCAGTTGGGGTACCATCTCAAGTTCCAGATCATTTCCATCCATTCCAAAAATTCAGACACACTCCATAGCACCTAGGGAAGCTGTCCAAATCATTGGAACCTAGCTGTAACACCTCCAACACAAAACACGATCACCAGCTGCAAGAGGTAAGCATCAACTTGGTCATCTCTTAATCTATGCATATTTTCTCACACAATACTTTTGCCAAATGTTCATAATCATGCATAGAGTGTTTCCCATCCATTAAATGCCTTGTATGAATCGTGTGTGGAAATTCTGAGCCTTCATGCAGAATTTAGGGTTCTTGAGGTTTCTCTTTGATTTCTTATTCCATGCTTAAAATAAATGAAATTAAAGACCATAGACATGATCGTGAGGTGAAAACGAGTAGATTGATATGTGGATTGCATGATTTCATCAAGTATTCAGTGACATTGGATAGAAAATGCAAATCTGGAAAAACTCAGAACACGCGCATGTACTTGGTTGTTCTTGGCGCCTTTTTCAAAATTTGAATATTTGAATTTTATGATTTTATTTAATTAATTCAAAAATTAATTTCTCTCAGAGTTTTAATGATTTTGAGTTGATTCTTTTTTTAATAATTCAAAAAAATGTTAAAATATTTTATTTTACCAAAAATTCCCAAAAATATTATTTATTTCATATATTTGATATTTTTGCAAAGAATTAATTTTTATTTGTTTTTAACATTTAAAATATTTTTTCCTCCTTGATTTCCTAAATTTAATTGGTTCTCAATCATTTTGTGAATATAAACATGATTTTTGAAGCATTGATCCAAGATCACCATTCATTTTTCACATGTTTTCAATAATTTTTTATTAATTTTTAAACAAAATTAATTCCTTTTTAAACAAAATTAGGGTTTTGATTAATTCAAACCTCATCAATCATTTCAAAACACTCATGGGCCTCTATTAGAGTGTAAGACCCATCCCCTTTGTAAATACATAACCTCTTTGGGCCTCAGTCATTGTATAAGTCCCACTGTATTTTCAAAACTCCGGCGTGATCGTCGTCTTTTTAAACAATAAACCTCGGGCCTCTCCTTGAGTTGTAAGCCCCATCTCTTGTACAAAAATAACTTTTAGGCCTCTAATAGAGTGTAAGACCCAATCCCTCTTTTAAATCAAAATAGTTTGGGCCTCAGTCCTTGTATAAGACCCAACACATTTTTCAAAAGTCTCGGCGCGATCGCCAGTTCAGAAAAGAAACCCTGGGCTTCTCCTTAAGTTGTAAGCCCCATCATCTATACAAAAACTCTTTGGGCCTCTAATAGAGTGTAATACCCAACCCATTTGTAAATAAAATAATTTTGGGCCTCACATATTGTATAAGTCCCTTTGTACGATTTACAAAACAATAGTGCAATCATCGTTAAAACTTGGGCCTCTCCTTGAGCTGTAAGCCCCAACGATCTTTTCAAAGTACTTTCTCCTTTGACTTTAAATACAATATTGTTATCAAAACTTTCTTTGTTGAACAACTAACAAAACAGCATGGAAGCTCTACAACGGGTAAGTGTTTATCCGCTTTCATTTACCGCTTTCATATGTATATAAACTGTATTGTGGGGCTGTTTCGCTGTAAGTCTTCTTTCACATCCTTTTATATACTTGTCAAATATCAAACTGTGTAATACTAGTATACTTATTTAGAGTTTTCCCCGGAAACTACGTCTAGAACTAGGTAAACCCATGTTGGTCACTCTTAAATACAAATAAAACTAGATCCCCCATAGGATTACCAGATACAGTCTTCCCTTCTCTTGGGGTTAAACAATATGGAACAAAGAGAAAGGCAGTATTCTCGGTAAACCTTTTCTCAGACTGTCACCCTTAGAATTTGTCAAAGAAACTCTACTCCCCAGAGTTGATCTATTCTCCGTGAATAGCATCTCTTGAGTTTCTTCCAAATTCTCGAACTTTCTTGGAATGATCTCTTCTTTGTGAATTGCATTTCTTGAACTTCTCTTGGTTTGGGGACCTACAGGCTTCCTAAAAGCATCCCCGCCTCCTATTGGGCGTTGTACAAGGACCCTTCGGCTTCTTAGAAGTTCTCATGCCTTCTCTTGGGCTTAATACAAGGACCCTAACAACCTCTTAAAGGTATTAGATAGAACTTAGTCATCCTTTACCAGAGCCGTCTTTCCAGTGTAAAACCTCTAGCAACTTTAGGGTTGATCCTCATCCCTTAATGCCCGTGCCTCCTCTTGGGCATTGTACAAAAGATAAAACTCTAGACTTGGACAGTCTAATACCCTTACGTCTCAAAGACATTCTCAAGTTCCATGAAAACATAGGAAGAAATACCGATCACTCTAGACCAATCTCCACCAGAAACCCGGCCTCCCTCATGAGGGCTCTCCCACTTGGACACTATCTCGGGATCTCAATAAATTCCCTGGTAGAAGATAGCCTCCTCTTAGGTTCTGTATAATGATCCTTTCCTCAGGAAAGTCAGCCTTCTCTTGGGCTTTGTACAATGATTCTCCCCAACGGAGCTAACCTTTTTAGACTCTCTTGTTGAGTATGAAAGACTATCTTGTTGAGTCAAACCCATTTTAGCCTCTATCCCGGGCTTCGTACGAGACATCAAAACACTCCCTTGTTGAGTATAAAAGACTCTCTTGTTGAGTCAATCTCCCTTTTAGCCTTTATCTCGGGCTTCGCATGAGACATCAAATCACTATCTTGTTGAGTATAAAAGATTCTCTTGTTGAGTCAAACCCTTTTAGCCTCCGTCTTGGGCTTTGTACAAGACACATATAAAAGCACTCTCTTGTTGAGTCAATCACTTATTAGTACTCTCTTGTTGAGTCAACCCCTTTAGCCTCTATCTCGGGCTTCGTACGAGACAAGAAATAAAAAACACCCTCTTGTTGGGTCAATCGCCTCCTCTTAGGCTTTGTATAGAGAAATCCCCGGTTGAGTCAATCAACCTTTTAGCATCAAACTTGTGCTTAGATCAAAAGACACAAATATCAACAAATCCTCTTTAGAGATGACAAGTTCTCTCTCAGTCAAACCTTTTAGCTTTAATCTTGGGCTTTGAACAAGACATGAAAAACCTTTTAGCTTCATATCTTGGGCTTTGAACAAGATACAAATACCCCTTTTAGCCTATGTCTTTGGCTTTGAACGAGACACCAAAACATCCTTTTCCCCCCTAGAATGGGAGGGAACTACGATCACTCTGATTTCCCTGTTTCGTTAAACGGGAATACGTTGGCATAAGATTGAAAAATCTTAGCGAGCACACTAATCAAAAACTCAAAATCCCTTACCTCCATCAATCAACCCAAAAGCATCAAATCTAAACACATTAGCACAAACCTCACAAATAGTCCAGACACTGTGTTCTTAGGCAAAATAACCAAAGAAAGACCCACAATTTTGATAGCATCTATAAACCAACAAGTTTTGACTGTTTAACCTCAGTATGCAAGCAGGGTTAATTGGAGACATCTATTTCCCTTCCTTAATCAGCTTCATAGGATAAAAAATGAATCGAACTGTAGTACCCAAGCGATCGTGATTCGAAACCACCAAAAAATCGTGCCACATTAGGTTCAGAAGAAGAAAAGAAAAAGGTTAAGATTGGAGCACGCTCAGTCCAACTATCAGAGAAAGCTTAATAAAACTTCTCAAAGAGTTTTTAGATGTATTTGCTTGGTCCTATCAGGACATGCTAGGGTTGAATACCAGCATTATGGAACATCACTTACCACTGAAAACAGAATATCCTCCGGTAAAACAAAGACTGAGAAGGACTCATCCAGATATGGCCATCAAGATCAAGGAGGAAGTGCAGAAACAGATCGACGCAGGTTTCCTCGCCACCTTAGAATATCCTCAATGGTTAGCCAACATAGTAACAGTTCCGAAAAAGGACGGAAAAGTCAGAATGTGTGTAGACTACAGGGATCTGATCAAATCAAGTCCAAAGGATGACTTCCCTCTACCACACATTGACATGATGGTAGATAGCATAACAAAATTAAAAGTCTTCTCCTTCATGGATGGATTCTCAAGTTATAATCAAATCAAAATGGCGCTGGAAGATATGGAGAAAACTTCATTCATCACCCCATGAGGCACCTTTTGTTACAAGGTAACGTCGTTCGGTCTATAGAACGCAGGGGTAACCTATCAAAGGGCCATGACAACTCTGTTTCATGATATGATGCACAAAGAGATTCAAGTGTACGTCGATGACATGATTGCCAAATCTAAAATAGAAGAAGATCATATAGAACACCTGTCAAAGTTATTCGAGCATCTAGGAAAATACAAACTCCACTTAAATCCTAATAAGTGCACGTTCGGTGTTTGCTCAGGGAAACTTTTAGGATTCATCGTCAGCCAGAAAGGAATTGGGGTTGATCCCGATAAAGTCAGGTTCATTCAAGAATTATCTTCTACAATGACTGGAAAACAGGTCAGAGGATTTTTGGGACGTCTGAATTACATCTCAATATTTATATCCCTCATGACTGCGACGTGCGCGCCGATCTTCAAACTACTCAGAAAGAATCAGCTGTGTATGGACAGAAGATTTCCAAAAGGCTTTCGACAACATCAAAGAATATCTATTGAATCCATATATTCTGTCTCCTCCAGTGGAAGGAAGACCACTTATTATCTACTTAACAGTCTTGGAATACTCCATGTGTTGTGTACTTGGCCAACAAGACGAGACAAAAAGAAAAAAGTCTGCCATTTACTACTTAAGCAAGAAGTTCACAGACAGTGAGACTCGATACACTATGTGTCATACCCCAAATTTTGACCACTAAGATTTCCCATCATTGTGCAAATCATCACCATAATATGGATGTATCATTATGCCTCATCAGTCTCCCCAATGATGGGTGAGCATTCACTACAAACAATAATTAGGGTTTCAAACCCTCTCTGGGCTCTTAGACAGAGGATCAATCAAGAGTTGACATGATCTTCAACTTTTCTAACCTCTCAAAACCCCATAAAGGATCAAGAGGACTCCCACATCAAGGATCAAGCACAAGGCTGCAACATTCCAAGTAGATCAAGCCTCAAGATCGCCAGTGTCACCAAATTAGGGTTTTGGTCGACTAGGGCCTCCAGATGGAAATTTTCCTCTGTGCATGAGCTAATGCCTCAAAGCATAACCTAAGATACTCCATGGGACCTCATGAACCCAATCATCAAGTCAATTTAGCCTCAGGGGATGCATTTATCAAAAATCATGAATTAGGGTTTCTTGACCTAATTCACCCGTAAGTTGACTTTTGGGACAAATCATGAGCCAAGACCTCAAGACATGGTTTGAGGGTCTCTAAAACACTACATTAATCCATTTGCAACAATGGATTGATCCAAGAAGCTTGATTCACAAGTTTCAATTTTATCTGAACCACAATTAGGGTTTTGAAGAAAAAGTCAACTGTATCTTTGACTTTTGACCAGGACATGCTCCCAAACCTTGGGACATGATTCAATACACCCTATAACACCTATGAAATGAAACCATCAAGTTTGATTTAGGTCAAGGACTTGATTTCAAAGAGGATCGCATTGTTTGGAGTTCATTTGATAAAAAGTCAATTGTGCCCAAAAGTCAAAGTTTGACTTTTTGATTTTTTGGTCAATTATGGTTCCTTAACCCTAAAATGATGTTAATGTGTGATATGAATCAACATTCATCAAGAAAAATCAAAGAAAGTGGGATAACTTGTAAATGGGGTAACCATAAAAAACTTAGAAATTTTCTAAGTTATGGAACAAAGTGGCTATGGTACCAACTTCCAAGGATCATAACTTGTGATCCAAGCAACCATTTTGGCTGATCCAAAGATGGATTTGTAGCTCTCATGGCATAAGTTAAAATTTTCAACTACACCTCATTCCAATTCCTCAAGGGTTTTAAGTTATGGAGTGACCAAAATGACAAAAA
The DNA here is from genome assembly GCA_022829125.1 of Lathyrus tuberosus. Lineage (NCBI taxonomy): Eukaryota > Viridiplantae > Streptophyta > Magnoliopsida > Fabales > Fabaceae > Lathyrus > Lathyrus tuberosus. The sequence goes on along the minus strand of JALAZF010000056.1, from coordinate 16,958,353 downwards.
CATGAAAATGCCACTTTTTCCAACTACACCTCATTCTAATTCCTCAAGAATTTTAAGTCAGAATCTGTTTCTCTTTTTCCAAAATGTAAGGGCATTTTTCAGTTGGATCCAAAAAGTATCAAAACAAACTATGATCACATATGTGTTGTATCATATGAGAGCTTTCCAAAATGGCCAAGAACTCCATCAAATTCCATTTAAGCTAGGAGTTATGACAGTGGCAAAATGTCTTGATGCAACTGTCATGGCAAGGCAGATTTGTGCATTTTGCTCGATTTGATCAAATTGTGCAAATGACAAACAAGTTTATCCATCTGAACACCTCAAGGGGAGACCAAGGAGGGACAAACACTGATGCATAAGCCTCCCAAGTCTTTGAAACTAAAAGTAGCATGCCAAACCTAAAAATGCATAAAAAGGGGACAAGACTCCAATTTTGTTTTGGGGCATTCAATGGATGCACCAAGGTGGCATGAACTGAGCCATTTCTAACTGAATGAGTCAAGGATAAGCTCTGAACCAAGGACACAGAAGCCTGTGCTCTAACCTCTAGTCAATGGCTAGAGGAGGCTTATGATTCCAAAATGCTACAATTGGCCAAACCTCTGCTGCAGTTGCCATTCCCTATTCCTTGCAAAACAAACTTGCTCTACTATAAATAGAGCTCATTTGTGCTAAGTTTAAGTACACCAAAGCCATCAAACTGATGCTTTCCTCAAACTCTCCTTCTCACTTCCAAAATTGCCTTCTAAAGCAAGTCAATATCGGGTTTTGAGTTTGAGAGCAATTCCAACCAAACCAATCACACACAAAAATCATAAACATCATATAGAAGTGATCCAAATACTTAAACAACATCTGGAACACTGATTTCACAAAATCACCATCCAACTGATCAAACTTTTAGCAGACTTGCAGTTGGGGTACCATCTTAAGTTCTAGCTTGTTTCAAACCATTCCAAGCATAGACACATCACTTAGCACCTAGGGAAGTTATCCACATCATTGGAACCTAGCTGTTACACCTCCAACACAAAACACGATCACCAACTGCAAGAGGTAAGCCTCAACTTGGCCAGCTCTTAATCTATGCATATTTCCTCGCACAATACTTTTTCCAAATGTTCATAATCATGCATAGAATGTTTCCCTTCCATTAATTACTTTGTATGAATCGTGTGTGGAATTTCTGAGCCTTCATGCAGAATTTAGGGTTCTTGAGGTTTTGTCTTGATTTCTTATTCCATGCTTAAAATAAATGAAATTAAAGACCATAGACATGATCGTGAGGTGAAAATGAGTATATTGATATGTGGATTGCATGATTTCATCAAGTATTCAGTGAGATTGGTGAGAAAATGCAAATCTGCATAAACAGAGGGGTGGCGCGTGTTCTTGGTGTGTTCTTGGCGCCATTTTTGAATATCTGAATATTTGAATTTTGTGATTTTATTTAATTGATTCAAAAATTAATTTCTCTTTGAATTTTAATGATTGAGTTGATTCTTTATTTAATAATTCACAAAAATGTTAAAATATTTTATTTTGCCAAAAGTTCCCAAAAATGTTATTTATTTCATATATTTGATATTTTTGTAAAGAATTAATTTTTATTTGTTTTTTAACTTTTAAAACATTTTTTCCTCCTTGATTTTCCAAATTTAATTGGTTTCCAATCATTTTGTGGATATAAACGTGATTTTTGAAACATTGATCCTAGATCACCACTCATTTTTCACATGTTTTCATCAATTTTTATTAATTTTTAAACAAAATTAATTCATTTTTTAACAAAATTAGGGTTTTGATTAATTCAACCCTCATTAATCACTTTCAAACAATTTTGGGCCTCTTGGTTGAGTGTAAGTCCCATCCTTTTGTAAAAAAAAACTTTTTTTGGCCTCAGTGTATTGTATAAGTCCGGATACCGTCAAAAGGTTCGGCGCGATCGTCGCCTTTTTAACAAAAAAATCTTGGGACTCTCCTTGAGTTGTAAGTCCCATCACTTGTACAAAAATAAATCTTTGGGCCTCTAATAGAGTGTAAGACCCATCCCCTTTTTGAAACCAAAATAAAGAGAAAGGCAGTATTATCGGTGAACCTTTTCTTAGACTGTCACCCTTAGAAATTATCAAATAAACTCTAACTCCCCAGAGGTGATCTTTTCTCCGTGAATGACATCTCTTGAGTTTCTTCCAAATTCTCAAACTTTCATGGAATGATCTCGTCTCTGTGAATTGCATTTCTTGAACTTCTCTTGGTTGGGGGACCCACTGGCTTCCTAAAAGCATCCCCGCCTCCTCTTGGGCATTGTACAAGGACCATTCGGCTTCATAGAAGTTCTCATGGCTTCTCTTGGGCTTAATACAAGGACCATAACGACCTCTTAAAGGTATAAGGCAGAACTTAGTCATCCTTTGCTAGAATAGTCTTTCTAGTGTCAAACCTCTGGCCACTTTAGGGTTGATCCTAATACCCTTGAGTTTCAAAGACATTCTCAAGTTCCTTTTAAACATAAGAAGAAACCCTAATTATTCTGGACCAATCTCCAGTAGAAACCCGGCCTATCTCATGAAGGCTCTCCCACTTGGACCTGTCTCGGGATCTCAAGAGTCCCTAGCTGAAGATAGCCTCCTCTTAGGCTTTGTATAATGATCCTTTCCTCAGGAAAGTCAGCCTCCTCTTGGGTTTTATACAAATGATCCTCCCCTGGCAGATCTAACCTTTTCAGACTCTCTTGTTGAGTATAATAGACTCTCTTGTTGAGTCAATCTCCTTTTAGCCTCCCTTTCGGGCTTCATACGAGACACTAAAACACTCTCTTGTTGAGTATGAAAGACTCTCTTGTTGAGTCAAACCCTGTTAGCCTCTATCTCGGGCTTTGTACGAGACAGCAAATCACTCTCTTGTTGAGTATAAAAGACTCTCTTGTTGAGTCACTTCCCTTTTAGCCTCTATCTCGGGCTTCGTACGAGACATCAAATCACTCTCTTGTTGAATATAAAAGACTCTCTTGTTGAGTCAACCTTTTTAGCCTCCGTCTTAGGCTTCGTATAAGACAGATAAAAGTACTCTCTTGTTGAGTCGAACCTTTTTCGCCTCCATCTTGGGCTTCGTACAAGACACATATAAAAACACTCCCTTATTGAGTTGGTCACTTGTTAGTACTCTCTTGTTGAATCAATCCTTTTAGCCTCTATCTCGGGCTTCGCACGAGACAAATAAAAGACACCCTCTTGTTGGGTCAATAGCCTCCTCTTAGGCTTTGTATAGAGAAATCCTCGGTTGAGTCAATCAACCTGTTAGCATCAACTTGTGCTTTAATCAAGGCACACAAACATCAACAATTCCTCTTTAGAGATGACAAGTTCTCTCTTAGTCAAACCTTTTAGCTTCATATCTTAGGCTTTGAACAAGATATAAATACTCCTTTTAGCCTCTGTCATGGGCTTCGAACTAGACACCAAAACATCTCTTTTCCCCCCTAGAATAGGAGGGAACTACGATCGCTCTGATTTCCATGTTTCGTTAAACGGGAATACGTAGGCATAAGATTGCAAAATCTTAGCAAGCATACAAAAACCCAAAATCCAGTACCTCCGTCAATCAACCCAAAAGCATCAAATCTAAACACCTTACTAAATGCCTCACAAATAGTCCAGATAATGTATTCTTATGCAAAATAACCTAAGATAGACCCCCTTTTTGATAGCATCTATAAACCAACAGTTTTGACTATTTAACCTCAGTATACAAGCAAGGTTAATTGGAGACATCTATTTCCCTTCCTTAATCAGCTTCACAGGATAAAAAATGAATCGAACTGTAGTACCAAGACGATAGTGATTCGAAACCACAAAAATCGCGCTACAGAAAAAATGGCGACCACAGTGGGAGATATCTATCTCTTGCAGTCTTACGGTAGGAGACATTTCTTTTTCACAATCTTAGGTAGAAAGCCCTAAGTTCACAAAGTATCACAAAAATGGAGACCCTGCTGGGGAGTCATTGTCTGTATAGGATCATAGGACTAGAGGTCTAGGATATTAGGACAAATATATATCCTGCTTTTCCTAATTGATATCTGTGTTTATTTTTCTGCTAATGGGAATGCATGTGATGCCTCATGTGGAAAGATTGAGTATATACCTAAGATAGGGGATGCCATTATACGGGTAATCTTACGGGGCGTGAATCCCAGATAAGAGGTCCTGGTCGACCATCAAATCAGTGGAAATGCCCTTTGTGGATTCAATGCCTATACGACTTCGGTTGTTGAAAGCGGATTGTTCCATTGGGTTATCTGAGAAGCTGAGGATTTTAGTAGACTGAAACCATTTTGTAGTGTGGAAGCTATTGGTAATAGTTGTCACGCGATACTACCCTCATTTGAGATTACTCTAAGATGAACCAGCTCGCTTGGTGATCCACTTGTTGTCGTCATTCGATGAGGGATCAATGATTTAAGAACATGTACAAAAAATACCAGTATAAACCTTTGGGGATGGGTAGAGCCTTGATTTCATGACACCGACCCTTTGACCCCATGTTTTTTCTATGTTTTTGTGTGCTGCATTCATACATTCATTTAAAAAACATTAAAAACAAAGAAAGATTTTCTCTTCTAGTCTCTCTTTTTCAAATTAAACTAAGACAATATTTGCAAATGTCAGAGAAAGAGATTACGTTATGGATTTCGGTAGAAGGAGGACTTATAAGTACACCTTCAAGGTTCCAAAATTAGAGGATTTAAGAGGTTTGGTGAGAATGATCACCAACCCTGAGGCTTTGAGAGCTAAGTATGGAGGATTCTTGTCCCTATTAAGGGTCCATGTAATTGAAGGAATCCTGTCCACGCTAATCCAGTTCTACGATCCAGTTTATCACTGTTTCACATTCTCGGATTATCAGCTAGCACCAACACTGGAGGAGTATTCTCACCTGACTGATTTACATATCACTGACCAAGCTCCCTTTTCTGGACTGGAAGAAATTCCAAAAGATCAGACCATTGCAAGAGAAATTTATTTGGACAAGTCAGAAGTCAAGACTCACATGACCACTAAGGGTGGAATCCAAGGTTTGCGAGCCCAGTTTTTGATAAAGAAATCCCTGTACTTTGCTAGCATAGGGAATGTGCCGGCTTTCGAGAGCATCTTTGTTTTGCTCACCTACGGGTTAATTTTGTTTCCCAACATCGATAACTTCGTAAATATCAATGCCATTAAGATATTTCTGATTGGAAATCTTGTACCGACCTTGCTCACAGATGCATATCATTCTATACACTTAAGGAATTTGTACAGTGGAGGAATGATCACATGCTGTGTACCCCTGTTGTATAAATGGTTCATTTCCCATTTGCCAAAGTCTGCTGCATTTTGGGATCAAAAGAATACTTTACGTTGGTCGCAGAGAATCATGTCTCTTACCAACTCTGACATCGATTGGTACAATCGAATCTATGAAGGGATCAGAATCATTGACCGTTGTGGAAATTTCCCAAATGCACCCCTTATAGGAACTAAGGGAGGAATCAACTATCATCCAGCTTTAGCTCGTCGTCAATTCGGATACCCAATGAGGCATGTCCCGCGGAATGCTCATCTGGAAGGTCTTTTCTTCAAGGAAGGAGAAAACGACAGGGCACTAAAGACAGAAATAGTGCATGCCTGGAAACATGTTCTTAGGAAAGGAAGAGAGTCTCTAGGAAAACTGGACTGTGTCTCGGTGGAGCCTTATCTCCACTGGGAACAAACTAGAGCTCTCAAGCTGAGGATGCCTTATCCTCGTCAAGAAGTTCTTCCATTAAGGGACCATGTCCTTTATTTTATGTTTGATATGGAAAAATTTCACGTGACTCTCAACAAAGTTCAACAGGAGAAGAGGTCTTGGAGGAACAAGTACCGCATTCTCAATGTGGAGTGTAAGAAAATACAGCAGCTGTTAAAAGATAAAGATGCTCTGATCGAGATTTTAGAGCAACATGCTGTAGAAAATCAGGATGACCAAAGAAATTTGCTCGCTCCTTTCACTTGGCAAAGGAATGACAACCCGACAACGGTTCAAGAGCCCCGGTCAAAGAAAAGGAAGATACTAGAACCAGCACCTGAGCTCTCCTCAGAGAGGACTCAGGATCCATTAGTTTAGACATTTCCTTTTACAACACTTTGTAATCTACTGTATTTCCATTCCGCAATCTTTGAATTCAATAAAATGGGGTCTTGCCCACTGTTTGATATTTGCAAACCTATTGTCGAAGTTTCTTTTGATTAAATAAAAAAATAATTTATATAATCATTTCATATCATTCATTATTATCGCATAAACGCATTCTTCTTCCCTACGAATCTCACGTTTGTGTCTCGATTCTAAAGTCAAACTGTCTCATTCGTACAACACTCGAGCCAATCGATAGAAAAAGATGGATGATCTCGAGGAAGAGAACAGAGAGTTGAGAGAATAGATCGACACTCTGAAAGAAGATCTGAGAAAGCTTCATAACAACATGCAAGCTATAGCAGAAGCTCAGATGCAACAATAACAGACTGTGATCTCAGAGATCACATATATGCCCATAGTGGAAAAGTATGATCCTAGGTATAAAATGCCGAAGGATCGTCCCTGGGGCATGCCACTCAACTATATCCCGGAAGGATATATTCCGCCGATCATGGAAGATCCAGAAACTGCAAGGAGCCGTTCAGCCTGAAGATTACAAACTTCGGGAAAGCGAAGATGCTAGGGGCATGACAGCAACTCCTGAAGGTTACAAACTTCGGGAAGCACCAACAGTCTCTGCTGTAATGACTATACCACCACCCGTGGTACACGCTGTCCCGGAAGGACAGGTTTCCCAGATACCGTCTGGTGGAAACAAAAGTATGTTCGACAGAATGAATGAGTTACAGGAACAATTCCTAGAGATGCAGAAAGAACTGCAGGCCATTCGCGGTCAGGATCTATTTGGAAAGGACGCCGCAAACCTTTGTTTGGTCCCCAATGTGAATGTTCCGCACAAGTTCAACGTACCCGAATTTGAAAAGTACAAGGGTAACTCTTTCCCTCAAAGTCACTTGGTGATGTACGCGTGGAGGATGTCAACTCAGACAGAGAACCACTAGCTACTGATCCATTACTTCCAGGATAGTTTAACTGGTGCCGCACTCAAATGGTACATGGGTTTAAACCACACTAAGATCGTTACTTTCAGAGATCTTGGCGCTGCCTTCGTTCAACAATATAAGTATAACTTGGACATGGCACCGGACAGAGATCAACTCAGAGCCATGTCGTAGAAGGATAAGGAAACCTTTAAGGAATATGCTCAGAGATGGTGTGAAATTGCCGCCCATATTTGTCCACCTCTTGAGGAAAAAGAGATGACAAAGATCTTCTTGAAAACCTTGAGCTCATTTTACTACGACAGAATGGTCGCCATTGCGCCCAGTGACTTCACCGATATGGTGGGCATGGGAGTTCGTCTTGAGGAAGTCGTCCGAGAAGGACATTTAGTTAAAGAAGCTGGATCATCAAGTAGTACAAAAAGATACGGTAGTGCTCTCCCTAAGAAAAAAGAGAAGGATATTGGGAATATCTCTCTCGGAAGGCAACGGCGACGTTACCAACCAGTAGCAGCTATAACTCCTGCTATCAACCCTACACCTATTCCAATGTATCAACCTCAGGTTGAACAGAGCCAACCGATTCAACAACAATATCAGCAAAGGACACAACAGCCTCTTCAGCAGGCTCGTCCTTAGTACAACAACAACCGTACAACGTGACCGCCAGGGTTCGACCCTATACCCATGTTGTACGCAGAACTGTTTCCATTACTACTGGTCAAAGGGCACGTCCAAACCAGGTCTCCTCTTACAGTACCGGAAAATTCGCCTTTTTGGTTCAAATCGGATCAGACTTATCCTTACCATCAAGGAGGACCAGGGCATAACATAGAAAACTGTCTCAGTTTCAAATCTGACGTACAAAAGCTTGTCAGGAACGGGGCCTTATCCTTCAAAGATACGAATCTGAATGTTCTCACGAACCTGTTGCCTCATCACTAGAAAGCTGTAGTAAATTTGATAGAGGGAGAGTCTAACAGCAGCTATCAAAATCATGATGTACTCTTATTGAGGACAAATTTGGTCAAGATGCATCGCAGACAGAGCGGGTATGGCCATATTCCACCTCACAATTATCACCAGTGTGATATCTGCTCTAAGAACAATCAAGGATGTTATGTGGTGCAATCAGCTCTACAGGAACAATTGGATCTCGGGTGGATCCAAGAGCATCGAATTCGGGGGGTCAACATGACTTATACGAATTCCAACATCATTCAGAACTACGACATCCGTGCGATGAATGTCAACCTGGTGGCAATGCACTCAAGGCAAAGCCAGGATCATAATCTGCCGCGGCACGATTACTATTCCTGTCTAATTTGCTCGGTAAACAATCAGGGATGCTCTTTTGTACAAGAGACCCTCCAGCGTCAGATGGATCTTGGGTGGATCCAGGACTACCATGATAAAAATCCTTATCAGATCAACATGATTCAAATCTTCGATACTCGCTTAATGAATACCAGCTTGGTAGAATTACATGCTAAGCAACTCCAGCTCGGTTTTCCGACTTCGCATAATTATCAGAACTGTAAGGGATGTCTTGAGAGTGACCAGGGATGTGCTCTCATTCAAAGAACTTTGCAACACTTGTTAAATCATTGGTGGCTTCCGATCTATCTAGATGAAGACACGCAACAACTCAGTATGATCGATGGGAACCCTACTAGGCATTAGAGTCAGGATGTTCGATCAATTGAAATGGACCTAGTGAGGTTACACTACATTCAAAGCGGACGTGGCCAGGTGCCACCACATAACTACAAGCGCTGTAGAGTTTTCTCAGAAAATAACCAAGGATGTTACCTCGTGCGAGCAGCCCTTCAGAGTCAGTTGGACCGCAAAGAGATTCAACCATGTCCAGTTTTGGGGTCCATTAACTTGATGCCCGACTATTTCACTGATCAAATCCAGGATGTTGTTATAATCTCTGATCGCGAGAGGACCAAAGATGTTTGTACCATCATCCCTCTACTTGACGAATCGAAGATTCTTAACCAAGAACTGATTGAAGTTACTTACGACAGCCAGAGAAATCAAAAGGCTCCTGTAGTTATCTATATGTCGGGACCAGTACCGTACAAGTCTGATAAGGCGATCCCTTACAAATACGATGCAACAATAATTGAGAATGGAAAGGAAGTTCCATTACCCTCTGTCGTGAATATTGCAGACATCAGTCGAGTAACACGGAGCAGTCGAATCTTCAACCGAGGAGTTGGAGAACCTTGGAAAGAAAAGGAACCTCAAACGGAAGTTCCCAATCCATCAGTCGGTCAATCCGATGATCCCGACCTTTCAAAGAACAATGATAAGATGCTGAAACTCATCCAAAAGAGTGAATACAACATTGTTGATAAACTGTTGCAAACTCCTTCAAAAATCTTCGTGTTATCTCTATTACTCAGTTCCGAAGCTCACAGGGAAGCTCTGCAGAAAGTCTTAGAGCAAGCCTTTGTGGAACAGGATGTAACAATAAGACAGTTTGATAACATCGTTTCTAACATCACTTCCTGCAACAACTTGGGGTTTAGTAATGAGGAATTGCAAGAGGAAGCCAAAAGTCACAACATGGCCCTCAATATCACAGTTAACTGCCAGGACGATGCCTTAGCCAGCATACTGGTAGATACCGGATCGGCCATCAATGTTATGCAAGTCCACTTTAATGCGACTATCATTCAAAGGATCCCCAATGAGGGGCAGTGAGGTCATCGTCAAAGCATTTGACGGGTCTCGGAAAGTAGTTATCGGTGAAGTCGACCTTCCTATAACTATCGGTCCTCACACTTTCCATGTCACTTTCCAGATCATGGACATCCGAGCAACATACAGCTGTTTGTTGGGAAGACCTTGGATATACCAGGCTGGGGCAGTCACTTCAACACTACACCAAAAACTGAAGTTCATCAAGAACGACCAACTAGTCACGGTCTATGGAGAACAAGCCTTGATCGTGAGTAACCTTTCATTATCCACTTGCATAGAACCCGAGGAGGTTATTGGAACTCAGTTCCAAGCACTTTCGATGAGCAATGAGAATTAATCAGAAAAAGAAACATCGATTTCCTCATACATAGATGCTTTCGAAGTAATAAAAAGTAACAATGCCAAAGGGTGGGGACAACTTGTCATTCCTACTGATAACAAAATAAAGAAGGGTCTTGGTTTTTTCTCATCATGTACCCAGACTGCTATTAACGATGAAAATCTTCATCTTATTCAGGACTTCTTCCACAGTGGAGGCTTCCTTCACCCAGTGTCTCAAGAAGTGCATTCCATCAAGAGGGAGACTCCTCCGATACGGATGAAGAGTGGAAATCCTATCTTAACGAGGATGGCTATATGTCTCAGGAAGAGGTGCCTACACCATTTTGCTATCCTGCACAGAGTCTGAGATTTATACCAAGGTCAGACGTTGTCATACCCCAAATTTTGACCACTAAGATTTCCCATCATTGTGAAAATCATTATCACAATATGGAGGAACCATCTTGCCTCATCAGTCTCCCCAAAGATGGGTGAGCATTCACTACTATAAAAAATTAGGGTTTCAAGCCCTCTCAGAGTTCTTAGACAAAGGATCAATCAAGAAATGACATGATCTTCAACTTGTCTACACCTCTCAAACATCCACAAGGGATCAAGAGGACTCCCACTTTAAGGATTAAACACAAGGTTGTTCCCTTCCAGGTGGATCAAGCCTCAAGATCGCTAGTGTCACCAAATTAGGGTTTGGTCGACCAGGGCCTCCAGATGAAAATGTTCCTCTGGGCATGAGCCAATGCTTCAAAGCATATCCTAAAATACTCCATGGAACCTCATGGGCCCAAGCATCAAGTCAATTTGTCCTCAGGGGGTGCATACATCAAAAATTAGGAATTAGGGTTTCTTGACCTAATTCACCCCTAAGCTGACTTTTGGGACAAATCATTAGCCAAGACCTCAAAGTAGGATTTGAGAGTCTCCAACATACCACATTGATCCATTTGTAACAATGGATTGATCCAGGAAGCTTGAGCAATTTCATCAGTACTACAGTTAGGGTTTCGCGAGAAAAGTCAACTGTATCTTTGACTTTTGACCATGACATGCTCCCAAACCCTAGGACATGATTCAATATACCCTATAACACCCATGGAACATGTCCATCAAGTTTGATTTAGGTCAAGGACATGATTTCCTAAAGGATCGCACAGTTTGGAATTCATCTGACAAAAAGTCAACTGTGCACAAAAATCAACTTTGACTTTTTGAGATTTTTCAAAAAAATGGTTTTTTAACCCTAAAATGATGTTAATGTATGATTTGAATCATCATTCATCAAGAAAAATCAAGAAAAGTGGGATAAATTGTAAAACGGGTAACCATAAAAACTTAGAAAATTTTCTAAGTTATGGAACAAAGTGGCAAGGGTACCAACTTTGGAGGATCATAACTCCTAAACCACAAAGCCATTTTTCCCCATCCAAAGCTTGATTTGTAGATCTCATTACCCTCTACAAAAGCTTAAAACTAACCTCCCTCCAAATTCCTCATGGATTTTGAGTTATGGAATGATCAAAATCACAAAAAGTGAAAATGTCACTTTTTTCCAACACTTAGTGAAATTTTCACTAAGTCAGAATCTGCCTTCACTTTTTTCCAAATGTAGGGGGATTTTTCACTTGGATCCAAAAGGTATCAAAACTAAATATGATCAAACAGTTGTTGTATCATATGAGGGCTTTCCAAAATGGCCAAGAACATCACCAAATTCCACTTGGGCCAAGAGATATGACAATGGCAATATGCCTTGCTGAAAACTGCCAAGGCTAGGCAGAATTTTTCATTTTTGCTCGATTTGGTAAAATCAGATAATTCCAAGCCTTGTCATCACTTTGGACACATCTGAGGATCAAATCTAAAGGGGACAAACCCTGAGCCAAGCCTCCAAATTCCTTGGAACATGAAGTAGCATGTCAAACCTAGAATTGCCTAAAAGAGGGACAAGATTCCAATTTTGGATTGGAGCATTCAATGCATACACCAAGGTGGCATGGACTGAGCCATTTCCAACTAAATTCAGTCAAGACTTATCCAAGACCAAGGGAACCACAACCCTGTGCCCTAACCTCTAGCCAATGGCTAGAGGAGACTTGGATTCCAAAGTGCAACCATTGGCCAAACCTCAGCTGCAGTTGCCATTCACTATTGCTTGCAAAAGAAACTTGCTCTACTATAAATAGAGCTCATTTGTGATCAGTTTGAGTACACCAAAGCCATCAAACAGATTCTTTCCTCAAAATCTCCTTCTTCACTCTAATTTTGCCTTCCAAAGCAAGTCACTATCGGGTTTTGAGTTTGAGAGAAATTCCAACCAAACCAATCACACACACACCTCATAAACATCATATAGGAGTAATCCAAACACTTAAACAACATCTGGAACATTGATTTCTCAGAATCACCAGCCAGTTGCTCAAGGTTTTAACCAAGTTGCAGCTGAGATGCCATGAAGTGATCCAGCCATTTCCAATCAAGTCCAAGCATTCAAACACACGCCATAGGGTGTAGGGAGGCTTTTCAGATCATCACAACTCATATGTAACACCTCCAACTCAAAAATCACATTGCTCTTGCTGTCACGACCTTCAAGTAAGCCTAAACTTGGTCATCTCTTAATCTATGCATATTTCCTCGCACAATACTTTTGCCAAATGTTCATAATCATGCATAGAATGTTTCCCCTCAATTAATTGCTTTGTTTGAATCGTGTATCAAAATTCTCAGCCTTCATGCAAATTTTAGGGTTCTTGAGGTTTTGTCTTAATTTCTTATTCCATGTTAAAAATAAATGAAATTAAATACCATAGACATGATCGTGAGGTTGAAACGAGCAGATTGATAGGTGGTTTGCATGATTCCATCAAGTATTCTGTGAGATTGGAGAGAAAATGCAAATCTGGGCAAAACTCAGAACACGTGCATGTTCTTGGTTGTTCTTGGCGCCCTTTTTGAAAATTCAAATATTTGAATTTTGTGATTTTATTTAATTGATTCAAAAATTAATTTCTCTCTGAGTTTTAATGATTTTGAGGTTGATTCTTTTTTTAATAATTCACAAAAATGTTAAAATATTTTATTTTCTCAAAAAATCCCAAAAATATTATTTATTTCATATAATTGATATTTTTGCAAAGAATTAATATTTTAATTGTTTTTGACATTTAAAATATTTTTTCCTTCTTGATTTTGCAAATTTTAATGACTTCTAATCATTTTGTAGGTCAAAACATGATTTTTGAAACATTAATCCAAGATCACAATTTGTTTTCCACATGTTAAACAATTTTGATCAATTTAATTGAATTTTTTATTCAATTAAAATACATTTTGGAAACAAATTAGGGTTTTGATTAATTCAACCCTCATCAAACCTTTTAAAAACATTTTTGGGCCTCTAATAGAGTGTAAGACCCAATCCTTTGTAAATACAAACCTATTTTTGGGCCTCACTTATTGTATAAGTCCTGTTGTATTTCAAAAAGTTCGACGCGATCATCGTCCGTTGAAAAACAAACCTTGGGCCTCTCCTCGAGCTATAAGACCCATTCAAAACCATTTTTGGGCCTCTATTAGAGTGTAAGACCCAATCCCCTTTTAACCAAAACTTTTTGGGCCTCAGACATTGTATAAGTCCCCCTGCGTTAAAAGAAAACCTCAGCGCGATCGCCAATTAAAAAAAACCAATTATCTGGGCGTACCCTCGTGTTATAAGCCCCATTCTTTTTCTTTAAACACTTGGGCCTCTTGAGAGAGTGTAAGACCCATCCCCTTGTACAAAAAACTTTTTGGGCCTCAGTCACTTGTATAAGCCCTCTATACAAAACGACAGTGCGATCACTGATAAAACTTGGGCCTCTCCTTGAGCTGTAAGCCCCAACATCTTTTCAAAATATTTTCTCCTTTGATTTTGAATATACTGTTGTTTTCAATCTTTCTTTGTTGAACAACTAACCAAACAGCATGGAAGCTCTACAACCGAGTAAGTGTTTATATGCTTTCTTTATCCGCTTTCATATTCATATAAACTGTATTGTGGGGCTGTTTCACTGTAAGTCTTCTTTCATAAACTCATATCAACTGCGTAATACTAGTATAGATATTTAGAGTTTCCTCAACAACTACGTCTAGCACAAAGCCCTGTTGGTCACTCTTAAATAGACAAAACTAGATCCCCATAGGATTACCAGATACAGTCTTCCCTCCTCTTGGGATTAAACAATATGGAGACGTGAAAGGCAGCATTCTCGGTGAACCCTTTCTCAGACTGTCACCCTTAGAAATTGTCAAAGAAACTCTACTTCCCAGAGATGATCTTTTCTTCATGAATGGCATCTCTTGAGTTTCTTCCAAATTCTCGAACTTTCCTGGCTTGATATATTCTCTGTGAATAGTCTATCTTGAATTTCTCGGGATTTGGGGACCCACAGGCTTCCTAAAAGCATCCCCGCCTCCTCTTGGGCGTTGTACAAGGACCCTACGGCTTCTTAGAAGTATACACAGCCTCCTCTTAGGCTTCGTATAAGGATTCTTCCTTCGGGAAGAGAGCCTCCTCTTGGGCTTCGTACAAATTGTCCCTCGGCTTCTTAAAAGTTTCCAGCCTCCTCTTGGGCTTCGTACAAATTGTCCCGACGACCTCCTAGAGGTATAGGAACAGAAATTAGTCATCTTAATAGAATAGTCTTCCAAAGAGTCTAGATATTTCTACCGTGAACGTACTACTACTATTTCTTTAAGCATAGTACAAAAGATAAAACTATAGACTTGGACAGTCTAATCTCCTTGAGTCTCGAAGGCATTCTCAAATAGGGAAAAACACCAGTAGACTAGGACAGTCTCCAATACCCTTTGGATTCCCCATTTCCTTAAAGAACAGGAAATAACTCTGATCCTCTGATCAATCCCAAAGCATAGCCTTACCTTTAATCAGTCTCTTTATAAGAACTGGTTTTCTCTTTTAACCCACCTACTGGACCTGTCACTCAACTGAAACAACACTCCTTTTAGCCTCTATCTCGGGCTTCGTACGAGATACAAAAAGACTCTCTTGTTGAGTCAAAAATTTTTATCCTCTATCTCGGGCTTCGTACGAGATACAAAAAGACTCTCTTGTTGAGTCAAACATTTTTAGCTTCTATCTCGGGCTTCGTACGAGATACAAATCACTCTTTTGGTGAGTATAAAAGACTCTCTTATTGAGTCAAACCCTTTTAGCCTCCGTCTTGGGCTTCATACAAGACACATATAAAAACACCCTCTTGTTGGGCCAATAGCCTCCTCTTAGGCTTTTTATAAGAAAAACCCCGGTTGAGTCAATCAACCTTTAGGCATCAAAG
Organism: Lathyrus tuberosus; assembly: GCA_022829125.1. Lineage (NCBI taxonomy): Eukaryota > Viridiplantae > Streptophyta > Magnoliopsida > Fabales > Fabaceae > Lathyrus > Lathyrus tuberosus. The sequence continues at coordinate 16,942,842 of JALAZF010000056.1, read as the reverse complement.
ATGTGCCTCATTCACAGTATACAAACATCAACAACTCCTTTCCCCTCCATCTAATTGCTGTAAGCGGAAAGCCTCTGGATTATTTACATCCATGCCACTGTCCCTCTTTTAGCATGAGAAATTCCTAAGGAAAGATGGCATTGCTCTACACTGAATTAAAGTCTTCTCCTTCAGGTTAAAACCCCTTATAAAGGAAATTATGGCATTGCTAGGATTCACATATCCCGGTTAAAGTAATCCTCCTTTATAGTCAGTTACCCAACAATTGTGACAAACAGAACCCCTTTAGAGATGACAAATTCTCTCTAAAGACAACACCTTTTTAGCTTCACATCTTGGCCTTCGAACAAGATACAAATAGACCCTTCAGCTTCACATCTTGGGCTTTGAACAAGATACAAACCACTTTCAGCTTCACGTCTTGAGCTTTGAACAAGACACCAAAAAACCACTTCCTCCCATAGAATAGGAGGAACTACGATCGCTCTAATTTCCATGTTTCGGTAAACGGGAATACGTAGGCATAAGATTGAAAGAAAAATCTTAGCGAGCACACCACATTAAAAAACCTCAGGTCAGAAATCCTCACATATCCACCAAAATATCCGAGTCCGTATTCCCCACCAAAAGTCTAAATTCAACCAAAATAACCTAAGAGAGGCCCCCCACATTGATCGCATCTGTAAACCAACCGTTTTGACTGTTTGACCTCAGTTTGCAAAGCAGGGTTAGTTGGAGACATCTATTTCCCTTCCTTCATCGGCTTTAATAGGATAAAAAATGAATCAACCTGTAGTAACCCAGAGCGGCAGTGCTTAAGAACCACGTCCAAAATCGCTCGCTACAGACGTCAAAATGATATACAGAGATTGTGATCCGGAAGGATGCCGTGCTCCACCAAATTCATTAGAGGAGGACACTCCATTGAAAGACAACTTTGACTACGACTATTATCATCCCCTAGATGGCTTGCCTATCTGGCAACCGTACCCAGGAGACTTGGGGCAAGAAAATCAGCTGAACGATATTTATCAATTGAGCATCATTGAAAAGAATACATGCGTCCCCACCATGTCATGGGATCAACACTCAGGGTATTCAAAACATATCCAGCATGATGAGGAAATTGCAAAGCTTGTAGGACTAGAATTCATCAATTATGATTTTCCCGAGGTCAACGTCATCGAGAAGGATGACTCCTCCAGTTCCACAGAAGTGTGGGACACTTTAGGACAACCAGGTGGAAGTTTCGACTACTTGGTCAAATACACTACTCCTGAGAGCTCTCGTATCAGGCTCGAAGACATCCAGCCAACTGGATGGGGAGATTTACCTGAGAGTACAAATACTGTGCAGGATGCAATAGAAGAGTTCGTCTACGACAACTCTGCCTGGGAAACAGATTCTAATGATCCTGCTCTGCCAAAAATAAGCGTCATTTCTGAGGACAAGTCAAGAAAGAAGGTGCCAGACTTTGTAATTCACTGTAGAGTTCGCCGTCAATGGGTTGTTGTCGATGTTCCGAAAGTCGTTCATAAGTCTAAGTAATTGTCATCTTTATCTTAACCTTTCACCCTGCCCAGGTGAAACGGATGTTTTGATAGGGCTCGTTCTCTGTAAATGTACCTCTTTGCTTCGCCCAAAGCGCCAAAGTTTTGTTTTATAGGGTTGTAGTTCCAAGAATCGACAAAATCATAAATAAAATAACGTCGTTCTGTAATTTTCGCATTTATTGTTGTTTTCTCTTTTCGCTTTTTCAGAAAATGGTAATCCTAAAAAATAATTCAATAATAAAAACAAGCAGTTTTCCTAAGAAAATACACTACACACACTCTTGCATTCTCTCTATCTCTTCTAAAAACAATCATCACGTCATGCAGATTGCATGTTTTAAATCCCGTTGAAACATACGATCCAATGCCTTCTCCCAACTTTGAATTCCCGGTATTTGGGGCCGAAGAAGAAGTTGATGATGAAATTCTAGAAGAGATCTCACGACTACTCAGGCATGCGGAAAGGACCATTGAACCTCACAAAGAGCCGTTGGAAACGGTCAACTTAGGTTCAAAAAAAGAGAGAAAAGAAATCAAGATTGGGGCACTACTCAGTTCAACTGTCAAACAAGATTTGATAAAGCTTCTCAAAGAATTCCCCGATGTATTCGCTTGGTCCTATCAGGACATGGCAGGGTTGGACACCAGCATCGTGGAACATCGTCTACCGTTGAGGTCAGAATGTCCGCCAGTAAAACAAAGGTTGAGAAGAACTCACCCAGACATGGCCATCAAAATCAAAGAGGAAATATAGAAACAAATTGGCGCGGGTTTCCTCGCCGCGTCAGAATATCCTCGATGGTTAGCCAACATCGTACCAGTTCCAAAAAAAGGATGGAATGGTCAGAATGTGTGTATATTATAGAGATCTAAACAAGGCTAGTCCAAAGGACGACTTTCCTTTACCACACATTGACATGCTGGTTGACAGTACAGCAAAGTTCAAAATATTCTCCTTCATGGATGGATTCTGGGGCTATAATCAGATAAAAATGGCGCCGAAAGACATGGAGAAAACTTCATTCATTACCCCATGGGGTACTTTTTGTTACAAGGTAAAGCCGTTCGGTTTAAAGAATACCGAGGCAACCTATCAAAGGGCCATGACTACTCTGTTTCATGACATGATACACAAAGAAATCGAGGTATATGTCGATGATATGATTGCCAAATCTAAAACAGAAGAGGAGCATGTGACCCACCTGTCAAAGCTATTCGAGCGGTTGAGAAAGTACAAACTCCGCTTGAATCCCAATAAGTGCACATTTGGTGTCCGTTCAGGGAAACTTTTAGGGTTCATCGTCAGCCAGAAAGGAATTGAGGTTGATCCTGACAAAGTCAAGGCCATTCAAGAAATGCCTTCCCCAAAGACTAAAAAATAAGTTAGAGGATTCCAGGGACGTCTGAACTACATTTCCAGATTTATATTCCTCATGACCGCAACATACGCGCCGATTTTCAAATCACTTAAAAAGAACCAGGACTGTGTTTGGACAGAAGATTACCAAACCGCCTTCGACAGTATCAAGGAATACATATTGAACCCACCAATTTTATCACCTCCAGTGGAAGGAAGACCACTGATCATCTACTTAATAGTCCTAGAGGACTCAATGGGGTGTGTACTTGGCCAACATGACGAAACAAAAAGAAAAGAGTTTGCCATTTACTATTTGAGCAAGAAATTCACCGACTGTGAAACTCGGTACACTATGCTTGAGAAAACTTGTTGTGCTTTGGCTTGGGTAGCCAAACGTCTTCGCCAATACATGATTTGTCACACTACTTGGTTAATCTCAGAAATGGATCCAATCAAGTATATCTTTGAAAAGCCTGCTCTCACGGGAAGGATTGCCCATTGGCAGATGTTGTTATCAGAATACGACATAGAGTAACGCGCCCAGAAAGCCGTTAAGGGAAGTATTTTAGCCGATCATTTGGCTCATCAACCGATTGACGATCAGGAATCAGTCGGGTTAGACTTCTCAGACGAAGATTTCATGAATTTGAAAATGAAAGATTGCGATGAACCGCTACCCAGTGAAGGGCCAGAACCAGGTTCCCAATGGGGACTTATCTTTGACGGAGCTGTCAACAATTATGGAAATGGAATTGGGGCAATCATAATAACACCTCAGGGTACCTACATTCCTTTCACTGCCAGACTGACATTCAAGTGTACAAACAACGAGGCCGAATACGAAGCATGTATCATGGGTCTCGAAGAAGAGATCGACTTAAGGATCAAGAACTTGGATGTATATGGAGACTCAACCCTGGTTATCAATCAGATCAAAGGAGATTGGAACACATACCAATCAGGACTAATTCCTTACAAAGACTACGCGAGAAGGTTGCTACCCTTCTTCAACAGAATCGAGTTTCATCATATCCCTCGTGACGAGAATCACATGCTGATGCATTAGCCACTCTCTCTTCCATGATTAGTGTGGGTCAATGGAATGACGTACCTAAGATCGACATAATGCACCTAAAACGGCCCGCTTACATCTTCACGATTGAAGCAGTCATAGACAACAAACCTTGGTATCACGATATCAAATGCTTCCTTCAGAAACAAGAGTACCCACCTGGGGCACTAAGGAATGACAGAAAGACCCTCAGAAGGTTGGCAGGCAGCTTCTTCCTGAGCGGTGATACACTCTATAAGAGAAATTTTGACATGGTCTTGCTCCGATACGTAGACAGACCAGAGGCAGACATGCTGATAAAAGAAATTCAAGAAGGATCCTCTGGCACTCATGCCAACGGACACATAATGGCGAGTAAAATTCTAAGAGCAGGGTATTATTGGTTAACAATGGAATCCGATTGCTACAAGTACATGAGGAAGTGTCACACGTTTCAGATATACTCAGACAAAATCCATGTACCGCCAGCATATCTCAAAGTTCTCTCTTGCCCATGGCCTTTTTCCATAAGGGGAATCGACATGATTGGCATGAATGAACCCAAAGCTTCAAATGGACATCGGTTCATCCTGGTAGCCATTGACTACTTCACCAAATGGGTCGAAGCAGTGTCATACGCTAATGTAACCTGACAAGTCGTGGTACACTTTATCAAAAACAATATCATCTACCGTTATGGTGTTCCGAACCAGATCATTATGGATAATGATCTAACTTAAACAATAAGATGATGAAAGAGTTGTGTACTGAGTTCAAGATCGAACACCATAACTCATCTCCCTACCGACCTAAGATGAACAGAGCGGTAGAAGCGGCTAACAAGAACATTAAGAGGATTGTTCAAAAGATGGTTGTAACCTACAAAGACTGGCACGAAATGCTACCCTTTGCTCTTCACGGTTATCGTACATCTGTCCGCACTTCAACAGGGGCAACCCCTTTCTCTCTAGTATATGGCATGGAGGCAATGCTCCCCATAGAAGTAGAGATCCCATCAATCCGGGTATTGATGGAAGCTAAGCTAACAGAGGCTGAATGGTGTCAAAATCGGCACGATGAGCTGAATCTGATCGAAGAAAAGTGAATAATGGCACTATGCCACGGCCAGTTGTATCAACAGAGAATGAAGAAGGCGTTTGACAAAAAGGTCCGACCTCGCGTCTTCAGGAAAGGAGACCTTGTGCTTAAAAAGATACAATCTTTTCTCACTGACTCTCAGGGCAAATGGACTCCGAATTATGACGGCCCCTATGTGGTCAAGAAAGCTTTCTCAGGCGGCGCCTTGAGACTCGCAACCATGGATGGAGAAGATTTTGCCTACCCCACGAATGTTGACGTAGTCAAGAAATACTTCGCCTAAAAAAAGTCTCGGTGGATTGAAAACTCGAAAGGGCGGTCCAGGCAAAAATTAGAGACATAATAAAAAATCATCTCGGTTTATTAGAAATCTCAAAGTACAATCCAGGCAAAAGTTAGGGATAATGGCAAGTAACTACGTCCAACAGGGGCAAATCCCCAGTAGCGGTAATGTCATCCATCAGAAAACTCCAGTCAAGGTCATCTTCGACAGAGGATCAGGATGTCCCGAATTCAAAGTTGGTAGAAGGATAGTGGTCGTTATGTTTCAATGTAGCCCTCTTCCCTTAAATTACCATTTTCTAACTTTGTAAATACTCTATGGAATCATGCGTTTGGCTGATTTCCATCCTATCAATAAAATTTGAGCCCTTGTGCTTTTGTTTGCAATTCTTATTTGTTTTAGCTTTATAGAATGACATTTTAACATGATTAACGATTCTTGAAATAAAACAAAAATGAATTTACTTGTCAAGCTTTTTCTGCTTTTTAAATAAAGATGGCAATTCTTTTGACTGTTGAACATCGAAAGAACATCAATCGCTTCTCCAGAAGTAAGTGAGCTTCAAAGTGCAGAATCAAAGTACTCCTTCTAAACCAGTACGCCTGAACGAAGGATCAATTGTATCAGATGCGAATACTCCATCTGACATCCCCAGGAGAGTTCTTACCTCCTAAGCTCGACCAAAGTTGTTCCCCACAGGGACTATCTCTCCTAAGCAAGGCAAAATTGCTATCTTGAACCAGCGATACTTCTTCGTCCCTAGCAGTGGTCGAGTATCCAGTCGTATTCATCCATTAGTCTATATGTTGTGTCAGTTTTGTCAGCATAAATATACATACATCATGCATTATTAATTCACATTCATATTCATATTTCATCACTATCACTCTAGTCGGTCTTGTCCCCAGTGATAGAAGTCCTCTCAATCAAATTGTCAATTCTTTCCTCGTCAGGAAATGTTGCGTCTGAACAATCTCTCTCCTCTAGTGTATTTCTGGGATGAAGTCGGTCCTCGACCACTTTGATAACTTGAACCTCTGAAAGACCATAGAACTTTCGACAAACGTCACTCTTCATCATGGAAGATGATATCTTTGATTTCTCGGATTAAGGAAAATCCCCAGAGAAAGCCTCGCAACTAAAAACTCTCAGCAACACATTGATTTTTCTCTCCAAGAGAGTCAATGTTAATGAAGTCATCAGCACCTCAAAATTGGGATACATTGTATGGCATTTCTCCGAGAAGATCTCAAAGAAAAGTATGATGTAATATCCCTAAGCGAAAGTAGTTTCTCAAGAGGCTCGTTTTCCCCAGTAGAATCAACAAATGGCGTCTCCAAAATAGAGAATTTTGTGCACCTCTACAACTCAGACAAATGGGTTCCCCAGCAAGTCTGACATCAAAAGTTTTTCCATCAAATGGCATCTCCCCAGGAAAATTCGGCGAGAAGTTTAAGGAAAACCGCTACGAATAACGTCCTTTGTCAAGGAAGTTTATTGACAAAAGAAACTGAGACCAGTTCCTTAGTAGGAAACCAGGATCGAGGGGAAGTTTATAAAAGAAACTGAGACCAGTTCCTCGGTGGGAAACCAGGATCGAGGGGAAGTTTATTTCAGAAACTTAGACCAGTTCCTTGGTAGGAAACCAGGATCGAGGGGAAGTTTATTTCAGAAACTTAGACCAGTTCCTTGGTAGGAAACCAGGATCGAGGGGAAGTTTATTTCAGAAACTGAGACTAGTTCCTTGGTAGGAGACCATGATCAAGGGGAGGTTTACCTTTTCTAAGCATCATTGCTTAGTAAAAGAAGATGGACTGGCAAACTTCCATTCATAACCACCTTCAAAATTTTGCACATTCTGATATTTAATCATCTTGCACCCCGAATGCCCGAATACCTTCGCCATTCACACCTTCGGGTCCATGAAGATTAAATAGGGGCATCTGTCATACCCCAAATTTTGACCACTAAGATTTCCCATCATTGTGCAAATCATCACCACAATATGGATGTATCATTATGCCTCATCAGTCTCCCCAAAGATGGGTGATAATTCACTACAAACAATAATTAGGGTTTCAAGCCCTCTCTGAGCTCTTAGACAGAGTATCAATCAAGAGTTGATATGATCTTCAACTTTTCTAACCTCTCAAAACCCCATAAAGGATCAAGAGGACTCCCATATCAAGGATCAAGCACAAGGCTGCAACATTCCAAGTGGATCAAGTCTCAAGATCGCTAGTGTCACCAAATTAGGGTTTTGGTCGACCAGGGCCTCCAGATGGAAATTTTCCTCTGGGCATGAGCCAATGCTTCAAAGCATAACCTAAGATACTCCATGGGATCTCATGAACCCAATCATCAAGTCAATTTAGCCTCAGGGGATGCATTTATCAAAAATCAGGAATTAGGGTTTCTTGACCTAATTCACCCCTAAGTAGACTTTTGGGACAAATCATGAGCCAAGACCTCAAGACGTGATTTGAGGGTCTCTAACACACTACATTGATCGATTTGCAACAATGGATTGATCCAAAAAGCTTGATTCACAAGTTTCAATTTTATCTGAACCACAATTAGGGTTTTGAAGAAAAAGTCAACTGTATCTTTGAATTTTGACTAGGACATGCTCCCAAACCTTGGGACATGATTCAATACACCCTATAACACCTATGAAATCAATCCATCAAGTTTGATTTATTTCAAGGACTTGATTTCATAGAGGATCGCACAGTTTGGAGTTCATCTGATAAATAGTCAACTATGCCCAAAAGTCAAAGTTTGACTTTTTGATTTTTTGGTCAATTATGGTTCCCTAACTCTAAAATGATGTTAATGTGTGATTTGAATCAACATTCATCAGGAAAAATCAAAGAAAGTGGGATAACTTGTAAAAGGGGTAACCATAAAAAACTTAGAAATTTTCTAAGTTATGGAACAAAGTGGCTAGGGTACCAACTTCCAAGGATCATAACTTGTGATCCAAGCAACCATTTTGACTGATCCAAAGATGGATTTGTAGCTCTCATGGCATACTTAAAAAGTGTCAACTACACCTCATTCCAATTCCTCAAGGATTTTAAGTTATGGAGTGACCAAAATGACAAAAACATGAAAATGCCACTTTTTCCAACACTTAGTGAAATTTTCACTAAGTCAGAATCTGTTTCACTTTTTGCAAAATGTAAGGGCATTTTTCACATGGATCCAAAAAGTATCAAAACAAACTATAATCACACACGTGTTGTATCATATTAGAGCTTTCCAAAATGGCCAAGAACTCCATCAAATTCCATTTAAGCTACGAGTTATGACAGTGGCAAAATGCCTTGATGTAACTGTCATGGCAAGGTAAATTTGTGCATTTTGCTCGATTTAATCAAATTGAGCAAATGACAAATAAGTTTATCCATCTGAACACCTCAAGGGGAGACCAAGGAGGGACAAACATTGATCCATAAGCCTCCCAATTCTTTGGAACTAAAAGTAGCATGTCAACCCTAAAAATGCCTAAAGAGGGGACAAGACTCCAATTTTGTTTTGGGGCATTCAATGGATGCACCAAGGTGGCATAAACTGAGCCATTTCTAACTGAATGAGTCAAGGATAAGCTTTGAACCAAAGACACATAGGCCTGTGCTCTAACCTCTAGTCAATGGCTAGAGGAGACTTAAGATTCCAAAATGCTACAATTGGCCAAACCTCTACTACAGTTGCCATTCCCTATTCCTTGCAAAACAAACTTGCTCTACTATAAATAAAGCTCATTTGTGCTCAGTTTAAGTGCACCAAAGCCATCAAACTGATGCTTTCCTCAAAATATACTTCTCACTTCCAAAATTGCCTTCTAAAGCAAGTCACTATTGGGTTTTGAGTTTGAGAGCAATTCCAACCAAACCAATCACATACACACCTCATAAACATCATATAGAAGTGATACAAACACTTAAACAACACCTGAAACACTGATTTCACAAAATCACCATCCAACTGCTCAAGCTTTTAGCAGACTTGCAGTTGGGGTAACATCTTAAGTTCCAGCTTGTTTCAAACCATTCCAAGCATTCAGAAACATCACTTGGCACCTAGGGAAGCTATCCACATCATTGGAACCTAGCTGTAACACCTCTAACACAAAAAACGATCACCAGCTGCAAGAGGTAAGCCTCAACTTGGTCATCTCTTAATCTATACATATTTCCTCGCACAATACTTTTGCCAAATGTTCATAATCATGCATAGAATGTTTGCCCTCCATTAATTGCTTTGTATGAATCGTGTGTGGAATTTCTAAGCCTTCATGTAGAATTTAGGGTTCTTGAGGTTTTGTCTTGATTTCTTATTCCATGCTTAAAATAAATGAAATTAAAGACCATAGACATGATCGTGAGGTGAAAACGAGTAGATTGATACGTGGATTGCATGATTTCATCAAGTATTCAGTGAGATTGGTGAGAAAATGCAAATCTGCAGAAACAGAGGGGTGGCGCGTGTTCTTGGTGTGTTCTTGGCGCCATTTTTGAATATTTGAATTTTTGAAATTTGTGATTTTATTTAATTGATTCAAAAATTAATTTCTCTCTGAATTTTAATGATTTTGAGTTGATTCTTTTTTTCATAATTCACAAAAATGTTAAAATATTTTATTTTACCAAAAATTCCCAAAAATGTTATTTATTTCATATATTGGATATTTTTGCAAAGAATTAATTTTTATTTGTTTTTTAACATTTAAAACATTTTTCCTCCTTGATTTTCCAAATTTAATTGGTTTCCAATCATTTTGTGCATATAAACATGATTTTTGAAACATTAATCCTAGATCACCACTCATTTTTCACATGTTTTAATCAATTTTTATTAATTTTTAAACAAAATTAATTCCTTTTTTAACAAAATTAGGGTTTTGATTAATTCAACCCTCATTAATCACTTTCAAACAATTTTGGGCCTCTTGGTAGAGTGTAAGTCCCATCATTTTGTAAATAAAAACCTTTTTTGGGCCTCAGTGTATTGTATAAGTCCCGATACCGTCAAAAGGTTCGGCGCGATCGTCGCCTTTTTAACAAAAAAACCTTGGGCCTCTCCCTGAGTTGTAAGCCCCATCACTTGTACAAAAATAAATCTTTGGGCCTCTAATAGAGTGTAAGACCCAACCCCTTTTTGAAACCAAAATAATTTGGGCCTTAAATGTTGTATAAGACCCACTGTATTTTCAAAAACCTCGGCACGATCGCCGTTTTCAAACAAAAAAAAACCTTGGGTCTCTCCTTGAGCTATAAGACCCATTCCTTTTCTTAAAAAAAACTTTTTGGGCCTCTAATAGAGTGTAAGACCCAACCCCGTTGTAAATAAAACAATTTTGGGCCTCACATATTGTATAAGTCTCTCTGTACGATTTCCAATGCAACGGTGCAATCATCGTTAAATCCTGGGCCTCTCCTTGAGCTGTAAGCCCCAACAATCTTTTCAAAGCACTTTCTCCTTTGATTTTGAATACAATATTGTTATCAAAACTTTCTTTGTTGAACAACTAACAAAACAGCATGGAAGCTCTACAATGGGTAAATGTTTATCCGCTTTCATTTACCACTTTCATATCTATATAACTGTATTGTGGGGCTGTTTCACTGTAAGTCTTCTTTCACATCCTTTTATATACTTGTCACATATCAACTGTGTAATACTAGTATAGTTATTTAGAGTTTTCCTCGACAACTACGTCTAGAAATAGGTAAAGCCCTGTTGGTCACTCTTAAATACAAACAAAACTAGATCCCCCGTAGGATTCCAGATACAATTTTCCTTTCTCTTGAGGTTAATCAATATGGAACAAAGAGAAAGGCAGTATTCTCGGTGAACCTTTTCTTAGACTGTCACCCTTAGAAATTGTCAAAGAAACTCTAACTCCCAGAGGTGATCTTTTTTCCGTGAATGGCATGTCTTGAGTTTCTTCCAAATTCTCAAACTTTCCTGGAATGATCTCTTATCTGTGAATTACATTTGTTGAACTTCTCTTGGTTTGGGGACCCACAGGCTTCCTAAAAGCATCCCCGCCTCCTCTTGGGCGTTGTATAAGGACCCTTCGGCTTCTTAAAAGTTCTCATGCCTTCTCTTGGGCTTAATACAAGGACCCTAACGACCTCTTAAAGGTATAAGACAAAACTTAGTCATCCTTTGCTAGAGCAGTCTTTCCAGTGTCAAACCTCTGGCCACATTAGGGTTGATCCTCATCCCTTAAAGGCCCTTGCCCTCCTTTGGGCATCCTACAAAAGATAAAACTCTTCAACACCCGTAGACTTGGACAGTCTAATACCCTTGAGTCTCAAAGACATTCTCAAGTTCCTTCTAAACATAAGAAGAAACCCTAATTATTCTAGACCAATCTCCAGTAGAAAACCGGCCTCTCTCATGAGGGCTCTCCCAATTGGACCTGTCTCGGGATCTCAAGAGTCCCCAACAGAAGATAACCTCCTCTTAGGCTTTGTATAATGATCCTTTCCTCAAGAAAGTCAGCCTCCTATTGGGCTTTGTACAAATGATCCTCCCCCGGTGGAGCTAACCTTTTCAGACTCTCTTGTTGAGCTTAATAGACTCTCTTGCTGAGTCATTCTCCTTTTAGCCTCCCTCTCGGGCTTCGTACGAGACACTAAAACAATCTCTTCTTGAGTATAAAAGACTCTCTTGTTGAGTCACTTCCCTTTTAGCCTATATCTCGGGCTTCGTACGAGACATCAAATCACTCTCTTGTTGAGTATAAAAGACTCTCTTGTTGAGTCAACCTTTTTAGCCTCTGTCTTAGGCTTCGTATAAGACAGATAAAAGTACTCTCTTGTTGAGTCAAAACTTTTTAGCCTCCGTCTTGGGCTTCGTACAAGTCACATATAAAAGCACTTCCTTGTTGAGTCGGTCACTTGTTAGTACTCTCTTGTTGAGTAAACCCTTTTAGCCTCTATCTCAGGTTTTGTATGAGACAAATAAAAGACACCCTCTTGTTGGGTCAATAGCCTCCTCGTAGGATTTGTATAGAGAAATCCCCGGTTGAGTCAATCAACCTTTTAGCATCAACTTGTGCTTTAATCAAGGAACACAAACATCAACAGTTCCTCTTTAGAGATGACAAGTTCTCTCTTAGTCAAACCTTTTAGCTTTATATCTTGGGCTTTGAACAAGATACAAATACTCCTTTTAGCGTCTGTCTTGGGCTTCGAACCAGACACCGAAACATCTCTTTCCCCCCCCCCCTAGAATAGGAGGGAACTACGATAACTCTGATTTCCCTGTTTTGTTAAACGGGAATACGTAGGCATAAGATTGCAAAATCTTAGCGAGCATACAAAAACCCAAAATCCAGTACCTCCGTCAATCAACCCAAAAGCATCAAATCTAAACACCTTACCAAAAGCCTCACAAATAGTCCATACACTGTATTCTTATGCAAAATAACCTAAGATAGACCCCCTTTTTGATAGCATCAGTAAACCAACAGTTTTGACTGTTTAACCTCAGTATGCAAGCAGGGTTACTTGGAGACATCTATTTCCCTTCCTTAATCAGCTTCATAGGATAAAAAATGAACCAAACTGTAGTACCAAGGCGATAGTGATTCAAAACCACAAAAATCGCGCTACACTATGCTCGAGAAAACTTGTTGCGCTCTTGCTTGGGCAGCCAAACGTCTTCTCCAGTACATGATTTGTCACACTACTTGGTTAATCTCTAAAATGGATTCGATCATGTATGTCTTTGAAAAGCCTGCTCTCACGGGAAGGATTGCCCGTTGGCAGATGTTGTTATCGGAATACGACATCGAGTACCATGCTCAAAAAGTCGTCAAAGGAAGTATTTTAGCCGATTATTTGGCTCATCAACCGATTGGCGATCAAGAATCGGTCAAATTTGACTTCCCAGATGAAGATGTCATGTACTTGAAAATGAAAGATTGCGATGAACCACTACCCAGTGAAGTGCCAGAACCAGGTTCCCAATGGGGATTAATTTTTGACGGAGCCTTCAATACTTACGAAAATGTAATTGGGGCAATCATCGTAACACCTCAGGGTACGCATATTCCTTTCACTACCAGACTGTCATTCAAATGCACAAACAACGAGGCCGAATACGAAGCTTGTATATTGGGTCTCGAAGAAGCGATTGACTTAAGGATAAAGAACTTGGATGTGTATGGAGACTTAGCCCTGGTTATCAAACAGATCAAAGGAGAGTGGAACACATACCAATCAGGATTGATTCCTTATAAAAATTACGCGAGAAGGTTGTTACCATTCTTCAACGGAATTGAGTTTCATCGCATCCCTCGTGAAGAAAATCACATAGCTGATGTATTAGCCATCTTATCCTCCATGATTAGTGTAAGTCAATGGAACAACGTACCTAAGATTGACATAATGGGCCTTGAAAGGTCTGCTTACATCTTTACAATTGAAGCAGTCATAGATGACAAACCATGGTATCATGATATCAAGTGCTTCCTTTAAAGACAAGAGTACCCACCTGGGGCATCAAGAAAAGACAGGAATACTCTCAGAAGGCTGGCTGGCAACTTCTTCCTTAACAGTGATACATTTTATAAGAGAAACTTCGACATGGTCTTGCTCAGGTGCATAAACAAACAAGAAGCAAACATGCTGATGAAAGAAATTCACGAAGGATCCTTGGGCACTCATGCCAATGGACACACAATGGCAAGAAAAATTCTGAGAGCGGGATATTATTGGTTGACAATGGAATCCGATTGTTACCAGTACATGAGGAGGTGTCACAAGTGTCAGATATACGCTGACAAAATCCATGTACCGCCAACGCATCTCAAAGTTCTTTCTTCCCCATGGCCTTTTTCTGTATGGGGAATCGACATGATTGGCGTGATTGAACCCAGAGCTTCAAATGGACATCGGTTCATCCTAGTAGCCATTGACTACTTCACGAAGTGGGTCGAAGCAGTATCATGCGCCAATGTGACCAGACAAGTGGTGGTCCGATTTATCAAGAACAATCTTATCTACTGTTATAGTGTTCCAAGCCAGATCATTACTGATAATGGATCCAACTTGAAAAACAAGATGATGAAAGAGTTATGTGTTGAGTTCAAAATTGAACACCATAACTCATCCCCCTACCGACCCAAAATGAATGGAGTGGTAGAAGCAGTTAACAAGAACATCAAGAAGATCGTTCAAAAGATGGCTGTAACCTACAAGGATTGGCATGAGATGTTGCCCTTTGATCTTCATGGTTATCGCACATCTGTCCGCACTTCAACATGGGCAACCTCTTTCTCTCTAGTATATGGCATGGAAGCAGTGCTCCCCATAGAAGTAGAGATCCCATCAATAAGAGTATTGATGGAATCCAAGCTAACAGAAGCTAAACGGTGTCAAAGTGGACACGATGAACTGGACCTAATCGAAGAAAAGAGAATGACGGATTTATGCCATGGTCAGTTATATCAGTAAAGAATGAAGAAGGCCTTTGAAAAAAAGGTCTGACCACGTGTCTTCAGAAAAGGAGACCGTGCTCAAGAAGATACAATCACTCCTCATTGATTCCAGAGGCAGATGGACTCTGAATTACGATGGCCCTTATGTTGTTAAGAAAGCCTTCTCAGGCGGTGCCTTAAGACTCGCAACCATGGATGGAGAGGAGTTTACCTACCCCATAAATGTTGATGTAGTCAAGAAATACTTCACCTAAATAAGTAAAAAAACATCTCAGTGGACTGAAAACCCTAAAGGGCGGTCCAGGAAAAAATTAGAGACATAAGAAAACATCATCCCGATGGATTGGAAACCTCAAAATACAATCCGGGAAAAAGTTAGGGATACATGGAAAGTAACTATATCTGACAATATTGACTCCTCAAAGGCAACGTCATCTGTCAGAAAAACTTCAGTCAAGGTCACCTTTGACAGAAGCTCAGAATATCCAGAATTTAAAGTTGGTGGGAAGATAGCGGTCGTTATGTTTTGATGTAGCTCCTTTCCCTTAAATTACCATTTTTTAAACTTTGTAATTCTATATGGGATCACACGTTTAGCTGATTACCATTCTATCAATAAAATTCGAGCCCTAATGCTTTTGTTTGCAACTCTTATTTATTCTGCTTTGCAAAATGACATGTTTATATGATTAACATTCTTGAAACAAAAATGAACTTACTTTTGTTTTAAAAACTAAATTTTCAAATTTTCTTCTGATTTTAAAATAAAGATGGCAATTCCTTTTGACTACTGAACACAAGAAGGAACATCCATGGCTTCTCCGGAAGTGATTAAACCTCAAAATGCAGAATCAAAGTACTCCTTTTAACCAGTACACCCTGAATGAAGGATCAACTATTTCATATGTAATGTCCAATCTGAAATCTCTGGTAGATATGTTACCTCTGGGAACCGATAATTGGTCTGTTTTCCCCAGTAGGGTCTACCCCTCCTAAACAAGAAAGGATTACTACCTTGAACCAATGATACTTTTTATCCCCCGTAGTGGCCGAGTATCCAGTCGTGTTCATTCACCAGTCTGTATGTCGCGTCTGTTTTGTCAGCATAAACATACATACATCATGCATGATTGATTCATATTCATAAATATGTTGCATTAATATCACTTTGGTCATATTCATCCCTAAGTGATAAATGTCCTCTCACCGATAAATGTATCATCTGAGCAATCTCTCCCCAGTTAATTTCTGGATTGGAGACTGTCCTCGTCCTGTTTGATAACTTGAACCTCTGAAAGGCAAGAAGACATTCGATAGACACCCTTGGAACATCACTCTTCACCATTAAAGATGATATTTTTGCTTTCCTAGATTAAAGATGATATTTTTGTTTTTAATGAACTCATCAGGACCTCAAAATTGGATTATATCATATGGCATTTCTTCGAAAAGGTCTCGAAGGAAAGTATGATGTAACCTCACCAAGCAAAAAGCGGTCTCTCAAGAGACTCATTTTCCCCAGTAGGTCGACAAATGACATTTCCCACAGAGAAGTTTGCACACCTCTACGGCTCAGACAAATGGGTTTCCCCCAGCAAGGCTGACATCAAATTTTTCCATCAAATGGTGTCTCCCCAGTAAAACTCAGCGAGAAGTTTGATGAAGACCGCTACAAATAGCGTTCCTTGTCGAGGAAAGAACTCGACATGAAGAAACTGAGACCAGTTCCATGGATGAAGACCGGGATTGAGGGGAAGTTTATTTCAAGAAGAAATTAAGACCAGTTCTGTGGATGAAGATCATGATTGATGGGAAGTTTATTTCAAAGAAACTGAGACCAGTTCCATGGTTGAAGACCAGGATCGAGGGGAAGTTTATTTCAAAAAGAAAACTGATACCAGTTCCGTGGCTAAAGACTAGGATCAAGGGGAAGTTTCACCCTTTTCTAAGTATCGTTACTTAGCAAAAGAAGATGGATGAGCAAATCAGCTACCATTCACAACCACAATCAAAATTTTGGGTATTCCAATATTTAATCCTCTTGTACCCTGAATGTCCGAATATCTTCGCCATTCATAGCTTCGGGTCCAAGAAGATTAAATAGAGGCATTTGTCATACCCTAAATTTTGACCATAAATATTTCCAATCATTGTGCAAACCATTATCACAATATGGATGTCCTATCATACTTCATCAATCTTCTCAAGGATTGTTGAGCACTCACTACAACCAAGAATTAGGGTTTTGAGCCCTCTCAGAGCACTCAAACAAAGGATCAATCAAGAATTGACATGATCTTCAACTTGTATAGCCTCTCAAACACCCATAAAGGATCAAGAGGTCTCCCACATCAAGAATCAAGCACAAGGTTGTAACTTTCCAAGTGGATCAAGCCTCAAGATCGCCAGTGTCACCAAATTAGGGTTTTGGTCGACTAAGGTCTCCAGATGAAAATTTTCATCTAGGCATAAGTCAATACTTCAAGAAATGATTCAAGAAGTTCAAAGGAACCTTATGGACCCAATCATCAAGTCAAAATAGCATCAGGGGATGCATTTATCAAAAATCAGGAATTAGGGTTTCTTGACCTAATTCACCCCAAAGTTGACTTTTGGAGCAAGGCATGAGCTAATACCTCAAGAAGTGTTTTGAAGACCTCCAATACATCATATAGATCCATTTACAATATTGGATTGATTCAAAGAACTTGGTTCATAAGCAGTGCAAGGATTCAAATTCATCTGGACTAATTAGGGTTTCGTGATGAAAAGTCAACTATATCTTTGACTTTTGGCCAAGACATGATCCCAAACCTTGGGACATGATTCAAGACACTATATAACACCTATGTAATCCATCCATTAGGTTTGAATTAGGTCATGGAGTTGATTTCATAGAGGATCATAAAGTTTGAAGTTCATCTAACAAAAAGTCAACTGTGCCAAAAATAAAGTTTGACTTTTTGAATTTCTTGACAATCATGGCCTCCCTAAGTCAAAAACAATGTTAATTCATGGTTTGGATCATCATCCATCAAGAAAAATCAAGAAAAGTGAGGTTACTTGAAAAAGGGGTAACCTTGAAAAACTTAAAATTGTCTAAGTTATGGAAGAAAAGTGATTTGGTACCAACTTTGCAAGGTCATAACTTCCAAACCACAAAGCCTTTTTCTTTCATCCAAAGCTCAAATGAAAGCTCTCATTACATACTTCAAAATTTTCAACTACGAGAGATTCCAAATCCTCATGGATTTTGAGTTATAGATTGATCAAAATCACAAAAACATGAAAATAGACACTTTTTCCAACACTTAGTGAAAATTTTGGACAAAATCTGTCTTGAATTTTCACCAACTTTGAAGCTATTTTTCATTATAATCCAAGTTGATTCAAGACCAATGTTGGAAATCAAAGTTGAATTATGTTATTAGGGCTTTCCAAAAAGTACAAGAACTCATCCTAACTCAACTTGAGTAGGGAGTTACAAGCCTTGAAACATGGCCTAAAAACCTGATTTTTCAAGACAACATGAAAACCAAACATGGGCCACACGATTTTGCTCTTCAAATCTTGTCACTTTGCCAAATTTGTCATCGTCCAAAAACACAAAGTATCTGATGACTCACTTGGTTCATGATCAAAGAGGCGAGGAATTTAATTTGGCATATGAAAACCATCATGACATGAAGTTTGAAATTCAACTTTGGCAAGGTAACATCAATGCAGTGCATTGAGGTGTCATGAACCAGATCATAACACTCCAAGCCAGTCAAGATTCCAGTCCAAACTCTGAGCATTCAAACCTACTAAGATTAATGGAGTCAAGATTAGAAGAGTTAACTTGGCACTTTTGGATTATCCAAGTCAATGGCTACAAGCTACAACCATGATCAACCTCCAAACACTATTGCTTCCAAAAAAAAACTTCCTCTACTATAAATAGAGGTCACGTGTGACTGATTAAACAACCCCAAAACATTCGAATTCATGTTTTTCTCCAAATTACATTCCAAAAACCAGATTTTGC
This sequence comes from Lathyrus tuberosus, assembly GCA_022829125.1. Classification (NCBI taxonomy): domain Eukaryota; kingdom Viridiplantae; phylum Streptophyta; class Magnoliopsida; order Fabales; family Fabaceae; genus Lathyrus; species Lathyrus tuberosus. Next base: position 16,924,010 of record JALAZF010000056.1, on the reverse strand, counting down.
TTCTTCTTGAAGTCACTATTGAATTTTCAATTTGAGAGCAATTAAATCAAAACTAACCATGCCAACACCTCACATACATCATATATGAGTGATCCATAACCTTAAAACACATCTGGAACACCTGAATCACAAAGTCACCCTCCATTTGCTCAAGCTTTTTGGCCTACTTTCCGTTGAGGTACCACAACAAGTTCCAGGTTGTTTCAATCCATTCCAAGCCTTCAAACACATTGCTTGAGGTCCATTGAAGTTGTCCAGATCATTACACAACATCTGTAACACCTCCAACATTTAATTCGAATTCTTCTTGCAAGAGGTAAGCATGACACTCTAAAACTCTATAATTCATGCATCATAAATGTGTTTTCAAGTTACAATCATGTTTATGCACTTATGTAGAGTGATTCCCCTCAATCAATTGCTTTGTATCTTTTGTATATAAGATTTCATAGTGTTCTTGCAGAAATTAGGGTTCTTGAGTTCATCACTTGATTTATCACTCCACACTTAATATAAATGCAATTAATTTATATGACTGAAATCCTTGTTCAAAAATACACAACTTTCATGTTTACAAAAGTCAAAACCATTATGTATTGAGAGAGATATGAGAGGTTTTGCAAATTGGCCATGGCGGGTACGAGCGAGGAAGAAGAAGATGGCATTGGCGCCATTTTCAAATTTTTGAATTTTTGAATATTTGATATTTTTATTAAATAATTTCAAAAATTAATTTCTGTTTCATTTTTTATCATTTTTTATTGTTTGTTTTTGAAAAAATTCACAACAATGTTTAAATATTTTATTCTACAAAAAAATCACATTTATATTATTTATTTAATATAGTTTGATTTTTTGAATTTAATTTAATTTTATTTGTTTTTAAACATTTTTAAATGAAATTCTCACCTTGATTTTTCAAAACCAATTAGATTTCAAGCTTTCATGTGATTAAACGTGATTTTTCAAAATATTTTTTAAAGTTGACAACTTGTTTTTGAATATATTTGATATTTTGTGTCATTTTATATTTAATTTCCTTTAAAATTTATATATTTTTAATTAAAATTAGGGTTTCTCTTAATTTTAATTTTTCAAACTTCTTTTCAAAATCACACTTGGGCCTTTTTGTAGAGTGTAAGTCCCATCCCTTTGTAAATATTTGATTTTGGGTCTCAGTCATTGTATAACTCCCGATACGATTTTTAAAAAATCTCAGCGCAATCGCCATTTTCTAAACAATTTTCATCTGGGCCTCTCCTTGAGCTGTAAGCCCCATCTTTCTTCTTTTCAAAAATTTTGGGCCTCTAATAAAGTATAAGACCCATCCTCTTTGTAAATATAATAAATTTGGGCCTCAGTCATGGTATAAGTTCCGATACGATTTTCAAAATAACATTGCGATCACTGTTTTTCATCTGGGCATCTCCTTGAGTTATAAGCCCCAAATTTTGTATAAAAATAACTTTTTGGGCCTCTATTAGAGTGTAAGACCCATTCCTTCTTGTACATAAATAATTTTGGGCCTTAGTCATTGTATAAGTCCCTCTGTAGTTTTCAAAATCACGTCGCGATCGTCGCCTTTTCAAATAAATCATCTGGGTCTCTCCTTGAGTATAAGTCCCATTATTTTCTTTACAAACACTTTTGGGCCTCTATTAGAGTGTAAGACTCAAACCTCTTTATACAAAAACCAATTTTTGGGCCTCTACTGTAGTATAAGTCACACAACATCTTTCAGAATCGCAGTACTATCAATGTTATCAAATAAGTCGCCTGGGCCTCTCCTTGAGCTATAAGCCCCAAAAAAAATTTTTTAACAACTTTCTTTAAATTCAAATTCAAATATAATGTGTTTTCAAAACTTTCTTCAATTTCTTGAAACCCCAAAAGAAGGAATACAATTGTAGTAAATACAACAGATCACATTATGCTTGGGCTGCTTCTCAGAAGGTAAGTCCCCACATCTTTTTTAGTGCATATTTCTTATATATATATATATATATATATATATATATATATATATAGGCTTGTACATATATTGCTTAGAGTTTCCCCAGCAGTTAGGTCTAAGTTTAGACCAAACTAGAGGTTACTTTACAACATAGTCAAAGCTAGTTCCGTCATAGGAAATTCCCTATACAGTCTTGCCTCCTCTTGGGCTTATACAATATGGAACAGAGAAAGGTATTATTCCTGGTGAAATTTTTCTCAAGACTGCCAAACTTAGAAATTATATTGTGTATATAATAAATTCATTTCCCCAAAGAGGATTAATTCCCTGTGAAACCTCTTTTGAATTTCTTCAAACCTTATAACTGTTCAACAAAGAAAGGATTAATTCCCGGTGAAACCTTTCTTGAACTTTTCTTAGGCTTGGACCCACAGGCTTCCTAGAAGTTCCCCAACCTCTTCTTGGGCTTAGTATAAGGACCCATAGGCTTCCTAAAAGATCCCCAGCCTCCTCTTAGGCTTAGTACATGGACCCCCAGGCTTCTTAGAAGTTTCTCAGCCTCCTTTTGGGCTTAGTATAAGGACCCAAAGGCCTCCTATAGGTATAGGATAGAAAATAGTCATCTCTACTAGTTCAATCCTTAGGAGAGTCAGAATTCCAGAACATTAGACCATTCTAGGGTTGATCTTCATCCCTTAAACCTTCAGCCTCCTCTTGGGCATCATACATGGATCTCTCTACACTAGAGCCTACCACTTCTTGAGAGACTTGGACAGTCTCAACCTCCTTTTGGGCTTCATACAAGTAGACTTGGAAAGTCTCATCTCCTCTTAGATCTCATAGAGACCCTCAAGTTTCCTAAAAGCACAGGAAAAACCTAGATCAGGCTACCACTACATCAGTCTCTAGTAGAGTTTAAAACCTCCATAGATTTTCAGACTCACCTTTAAACCCCTTTAACCCCCACCAAGGTTTAAACATTCACCTTAAAATCCCCAACCAGGGTCAATTTATCATCAACAAACCCCCAACAGAATCAGAGCCTTATGGCATTTGGTGCTTTAACTCTTCGTTGATTCCCAGCAAGAGTCAAACCTTGGGATTCCCCAATACAATTTGGACCTGCTCTTGGATTTCAATAATCCTAGCAAGAGATTAGCCTCCTCTTAGGCTTCAAATAAGAACTCCCCCCTGTGGAGTCAGTCAGCCTCTATCTTGGGCTTTGTACAAGACAGATAAAACCCTTCTCAGTGGAGTCAATCTCTTCTCAGCCTCAATCTTGGGCTTTGTACAAGACAGATATAAAACTCCCCTAGTAGAGTCAACCTTTTTGCTTCAACCTTGGGCTTTGATCAAGGCACACAAAAATCAACATCCCATCAGATGAGACCATGAGTCCACTTAGCAGGAGGACATTTCCTGTATACATCACATATCAAAACAGACAACCAAAATCTTTATTCCCAGATAATTGATATAAGTGGCACACTTGTTGATTCAAAATCCAAGCTGGAGTCCTTCATTTATCCTGGATAAAATTCATCTAACAGCTGTAAGTGACAAACCTCTGGATTCCTAACATCCAATCCAATGTCCCTCTCTTAGCATGAAAGATTCATAAGGAAAAATGGCATTGCTCAATACTGAGTTAAAGTTTCTTCCTTCATGATATCACTCTTATAAAGGAAATTATGGCATTACTGAATTCACATATCCCAATTAAAGTAATTTTCCTTTATAATCAGTTTCTTAAACATTTTGTGATGAATAGGTAAGATATTCTCCCTTTAGAGATGACAAATTCTCTCTCAATCACCCTTTTAGCTTCAATCTTGGGCTTTGAGCAAGACACAAATACTCAACTAGCTTCAATCTTGGGCTTTGAACAAGATACCACATACCTTTCCTCCCATAGAATAGGAGGAACTACGATTGCTCTGATTTCTCAGTTCTCTTTACGAGAATACGTAGGCATAAGATTGTGAAATCTTAGCGAGCACACAAATAAAAAACCTTAGGTCTAGTACCTTCCCAAAAACAACAGAAAACCCGAAAACCACAAAAACACTCTCTCAACACTTCCAAAGGAGAAACTTTTCCCAAGCCACAACAGATAAACACAAGAGAACATTTCAAATTAACAGAGAAAACATGTAATAGAAAGTCTATGGATAACCATATATACAATGGGTGTTAATAGCTTCCCTTTGTATAACCTGACCCAAACCCCCCAATCTCTTAGCATTTGTTAAAGAAAACATTTGCGTGCAAGGTTAGTTTTAGATAGCTTCCTTTTCCTTTCCAGCTTTATAGGATAAATAAGAAATCAGAAAGTAGCACCCAATTTCAACCATTGCGGTAAGGTGGTCGCGTCACCGACAAAAATCGCACGCTATAAGGTGATAAGTTGAACTCAATCTTAGTTTCGATCCCAAAGCTTCTTGCAAACTCTCCCAAAATCTAGAAGTGAACCTTGGATCTCTATTCGACACAATACTCAACGAAACTCCATGCAACTTCAAAATCACCCGAAAATAAATCTCTACTAGCCTCTGCAAAGGAAAATTGATATTAATCAGAATAAAATATGCTGACTTCATCAGTCAATCCACCACTACCCAAATGGCATCATGCCTTCTCGGAGTATTAGGCAACCCAGTCACAAAATCCATAGAAATTTTGTCCCACTTCCACTCTGGAATATCTAACGGTTGCATCAAACCAGCAGGTTTCTGATGTTCCACCTTTGACTTCTAACAAGTCAAACAAGCATACACAAACTTTGCCACATCCCACTTCAATCCGGGCCACCAAAATATCTTCTTCAAGTCTTGATACATCTTTGTAGCTCCTGGATGGATACTCAAGCTACTCCTAAGAATTTCTTCTAGAATCATTCTTTTCAACTCAGAATCATCAGGCATACAAATCCTATCACGGAACCTCAACACCCCTTGTTCATCCACTCTGAATTTGTTACTTTCTGCCTGTTCATTTCCAATCATCAAATCCACCAGTTTCACATCCAACTTCTGACCCTCTCTGATACTATTAAGAAATTCATTGTTGATCTTCAGCATACCCAACATCACACTATGTGGTGTCTGTTCTCAAACTAAACTCATATCTCTGAACTGCTCAATCAATTCCAACTCTTTAACCATCATAGTAGACATAAGCAAGGTCTTTCGAATCAAAGCATCAACAACGACATTAGCTATACTGGGATGATAGTTCAAGCCGAAATCCTAATCCTTTAAGAATTCTAACCACCTTCTTTGTCTCATATTCAACTCTTTTTGATCAAACAGATACCTCAAGCTCTTATGATCACTATATACTTCAAATTTGGAACCATAAAGATAATGCCTCCAAATTTTCAATACGAATACCACTGCAGCTAATTCCAAATCATGAGTTGGATAATTCCTCTCATGGACCCTTAACTGTCGTGAAGCATAAGCAACAACCTTACCATCCTACATTAACACACCTCCTAAACCCATCAAAGAAGCGTCACAATACACCACAAACGATTCATTTGGTTCGGGTTGAATCAAAACTAGAGCTGTAGTCAATCTCTTCATTAACTCAATGAAACTCTTCTCACAGTGAACATCCCACACAAACGTCTTACCTTTGCAAGTCAACTGAGTCAACGGAAGTGCAAACTTCGAAAATCCTTCAATAAACCTACGGTAATAACCAGCCAAGCCCAAAAAGCTTCTAATCTTAGTTACCGACTTCAAAGCCTCCCACTGTAGAACTGAATCTACCTTGGATGGATCCATAATAATACCATCATCTGAAATAACATGACCAAGAAAACTTACCTCTCTCAACCAGAATTTGCACTTAGATAACTTAGCATAGAGCTTCTTTTCTTTCTACACTTGCAGCACGATCCGCAAATGCTTAGCATGTTCCTCTTCTGACTTAGAATATATTAGAATGTCATCAATAAAGAAAACAACAAATTGATCCAAGTAAGCATGAAAAATTTGATTCATATATTCCATGAATACACCAGGTGCATTAGTAACTCTGAACGGCATCATTACATACTCATAATGTCCATATCGAGTTCTGAAAGCCGTCTTCTGAATATCTTAATCCTTTACTCATATCTGATGATAACCTGACCTCAAGTCAATCTTGCTAAACACACGGGAATCCACTAACTGATCCATCAAGTCATCTATCCTTGGAAGTGGATACTTGTTCTTAATCGTCACTTTATTCAGCTTCCTGTAATCGGTACATAACCTCATACTACCATCCTTTTTCTTCACCAACAACACCGGAGCTCCCCAAGGTGATACACTCGGTCTCACAAATTTCTTTTCTAACAACTCTTCTAGTTGCTTCTTCAGCTCTGTTAATTCTGATGCCGACATCTTGTATGGTGCCATAGAAATAGGTCTGGTACCAGGGATAAGATCAATAGTAAACTCCACTTCTCTCTCTGGCGGTACATCAACAATATCATCCGGAAACACTTTTGGAAATTCACGCACTACTTGCAATTCATTAATCACCGACTCACTCTCCACTGACAAGGATGCAAATAATGAAAGCACTTGAGCTTCTTCTTCTAAGAGCTCTATCAACTATCTAGCGGATATAAAACTGTCTTCTTCCTCTTCCTCAAGAGCAAGAAATTGCACCGACTTGTTAAAATAGTTAATATGAACATGATTGAACTCCAACAAGTTCATACCCAAGATCACATCAAGATTTCCCAACGGGAAACAAATAAGATCCACACCAAAGTCCTTATCAAAGATTGATAGTGGACAATTCAAACAAACTAGGGAAGTGGTCACCGATCCCTTTGCAGGAGTTTCGACAACCATCTCTCCCTTCATAGGAGAAACAATAAGGCCTAGCCTTATCACACAATCAGCCGCAATAAAAGAATGAGTAGCACCAGTATCAATATTAGCAATCAAAGGCGTATTATTAATGTAACATATACCTCTGATCAGTCTATTATCACTAGAAGTTTGATTTCCTGTCAAAGCGAACACCTTTCCTCCAGTTGAAGCTTGCTTTGGATTATGGAAACGAGTACTAATACGGCCCTGTTCTCCACATTTGTAACAAGTCACCGCATTAACTTTGCAGTTAGTAATCAGATGTCTTGCTTGTCCATACTTGAAGCATTTCTTCACATCACTTGTGCACTCATGAACACGATGACCTAGCTCACCACACCTGTAACACTTAAGAGGATCAGGGGCACCTCCCCCACTTGGCTTCTTGCCATTAGCGTATTTCTATTTACCTTTCTTAGTTGGAGCTGCAAAAGGATTCCCACGGTTCATCGGTTGTTTTCCCCTTCTCTCGGCCAACCCTTTAAAGTGAGCCGACCGAGCCTTGTTGTCTTCCTCAAAGATCCTACAACAATCCACCAAATCTGGAAACCTTCTAATTCGTAGATAACCAATCTCCTGTTTGATCTCAGGTCTCAATTCGTTCTCAAACTTGACATACTTTGAGAACTCAGCAGTTGCCGCACTGTAGTGAGGTTAAAACTTAGCCAAATCTGAGAATTTGGTAGCATACTCTGTAACCGACAAGTTATCCTGCTTCAATTCCAGAAACTCAATCTCTTTCTTCCCTCAGACATCTTCAGGAAAATACTTCCTCAAGAACTCCCTACTGAACACAGCCCAAGTGATTACCTCTCCTGTTGCCCCCAACAATTGACGAGTGCTAACCCACCAGTCGTCAACCTCCTCAACCAGCATGTGAGTACCTAACCGTACCTTCTGTGCCTCAGAACATTCCATAACACGAAATATTCTCTCGATCTCCTTGAGCCAAGCCTGGGCCCCATCCAGATCATATCTTCCCTTGAAGGTAGGCGGTCTATTCTTTCGAAACTCATCATTCTCACCAGCATGAGGCGGGTTATGTACCGCCTAACCAACAACCTACAAAGTAGCAGCAATAGCAGTATCGTTCCTTCCAACCATTCTAAATTTGTTACGCATCAACAACAGAACACAATGGTTAAGGTAACGACATCAACACTAATCAACTGCCACACAACAATGACTCGACAACTTGGTCGGACAGACCGACCTGCTCTGATACCACTATGTAACACCCTAAATCCCCGCGTAAAATAATACAATTATCAGAGTAAGAATTCAAAGAAAAATTTAGCACTTAGGATGTTATTTCCAACATTCACCTGCTCAAGTAAATAACATGTAAAACTTCTTATTATTATAAACAGTACTACGAAATCATTATTAAAAATCCTCCTCAATACACAGCGGAAAACTTCATTGAATCGACAATCGAAACTTAGCATGTTTAAACCATATATTCATCATCAATTAAAAAAAATATCATAACTGTAACGAAAATAAAACATAAAACGTTCCATAATCCCCAGTGTTACATATCAGAGCAGACGCTAACTCAAAACATAAAGTGAAGGACTTCGTCTTCACTAATCGCAACTCCGTGCTATCTTTGATTATCTGCACGTTACATGCGTGGAGGTAACATTCAAACAGAAAGGGCGAGATATTATAATTATATAAAGGAAAACATGATAAAAAGTAGGCAACAAACTATATCATGCATATCACCCCTTCCACAACATACCACAACAACATCCAACATACAATACAACATTCACTTAACAACAGATGCAACAATTATGCAATGTAATGAGACTCAACAACTTGACTCAATGCATGTGGTACCAATTCGATTCCTTTTTCATGATCATAATTCCCGTCAGAATTCTATATAAGTCGCTCACACCCCACATGGACACACGACATCCGTGATCGCTCACACCCCACACGGGCACACGAACACCTGTAATAGCTAACACCCCACATAGGTACACGATTACCTCAACAACAACAACAACAACAACAACAACACGATTCTATTTCAAGGAATCCAAATAAGGCACTCATACCCCACATGGGCACACGACTTATCATACAACTTATGCAATATGATATGCATTCAACGACAACATACAACGATGACCAATGCATATGACTATCATACAACCAATACATCACACCACGATTGTCCAACACACAGCATATACCTGCCAAAACATGCAACAATTGCAATTCACAGCTACAACACATATTCGCACAACCGAACTCAACATTTCAACGTTCAATACATCACAATGTACACAGAAAACACAATTAACTCATCAAATGGTTGGAATTCTGACATTGAAAATAATTTTAACAGAAAGTACACGAAACTAGCTTTCCAACTATTCAAACGGCGACTGAAGCGGACCTACGGATCAAAAGATGTGAATTTTCAAAGTTTTACAGAAATTGGTCTCAGGGTAACCGGTTACTCAAATGAGGTAATCGGTTACACCCATGGTAACCAGCTACTGCAATGCCAAAAACACACAATGTAATTGGTAACCTCCTTTGAGTAACTGATTATGCACTCACAGTTTTGCCCAGAAACGCCATTTTCAACAGTGTAACCAGTTACCTATTTATGGTAACCACTTACACCTGCAGCAAAAGCACTTTTCTGCTGCTTATCAATATGAAAAATCACTTTTTGCCCACCCCAAAATCCCATTTTTCATAGAAATCATGTGATCTATTGTTTTACTCAAAAATCAGTTCTCATCAATATAAAAAATCCCAATTTCTTTCCCAAAAACATTCCAAATAATCGTTCCAACTCTGACCAGAAACTTCACACAACAACAAACAACAATGACATCAATAATTTCATCAGAATCATCATTCTAACAGCAATAACACAACGAATTCCACAATCAAACATCGAACACAACATCGACATACCATACAAAATTTAGAAATTCAAGAATTTAACTTACCAACAAACAATTACATCAATGTTCATAGCACAGAGAGAAGAACAAGCATCGAAATCATCTACCCACCATCATCAATACTAACCCTTAGATAATTAGAACCCCACCCTTACCTTTGAGTTCTTGTGACAAAGCTTCCTCTACCTCAATAGTGGTGATTCTCCCTTTGCCCTAGCTCTCCTCTTCTCAACTTCCTCTCCAAAATACGTACTAACCCTTCTATTCCCAAATCCCTTGTATTATATTATTATTATTATTATTATTATCGAATTTAATAATAAAAAATAATAGTAATAATACTAATTATTTAATTTAAATAATATTCACCTACTATTATTCAATTAAATAATTACTAACTAATATTACTAATTAGTTACTAACCACACCACCATCTCTATGCAATTGATCACTACCCCACACCAAGGGTATCCCCAAACAAAACACACATAATCACACACATATACACCAATCACATAATTTTAATTACAAAAAAGAAATAATTAAAATAAAACAGGGCGTTACACTATGCCTCATATTCAATTCCTTATGGTTAAATAAATACTTCAAATTTTTGTGATCAATGAACACCTCATATTTTGAGCCAAACAAATATTGTCTCCAAATTTTCAACACGAATACCACTACTGCCAACTCCAGATCATGCGTATGATAGTTACTCTCATGAACTCTCAATTGGCTAGAAGTATAAGCTACAACATGAACATTCTTCATCAGCACACCTCCTATAACCATCTTCAAAGCATCACAATACACAACAAAGGATTCACTCGGATTTGGTAAAATCAAAATTGGAGCAGATGTCAACTTCTTCTTGACCCTTTCGAGTTAATTGAGTCAGAGGTAATGCTAACTTCGAAAAACCTTCAATGAACTTCCTATCGTAACCAGTTAGCCCAAGAAAAATTTTAACCTCAATAACAAACTTTGGAGTCTCCCATTGCAACATAGCGTCTATCTTCGATGGATCCACGACTATACCACCACTAGAAATCACATGACCAAGGAAACTCACTTCTCTTAACCAGACTTCGCACTTGGATAACTCCATATACACCTGGTTTTCTTTTAATGTTTACAATAGAATTCTCAAATGTTCCACATGCTCTTCATCATACTTTGTATATATCTGGATGTCGTCTATAAACATGACTGTGAACTGGTTCAAATACGGATGACCTTATTCATGTACTCCATGAATACTCCAGGCGCATTAGACACACCAAACGACATTACCAAATACTTGTAATGACCATACGTTATCCTGAAAGAAGTCTTTGGAATACCTTCAAGCTTCATACAAATTTGATGATAACTCGAACACAAATCTATCTAGCTAAAACGCACAAGCATCTACTAACTGATCCATTAAGTGGATCTTCCATTTGCTTCTTCAATTCACTCAACTCTAAAGCAGACATTCTATAAGGAACCATTGACACCAGAATCGTACCTGGTACTAGGTCTATGGAAAATTCCACCTCCCGCTTAGGCGGTAAATCACTGATGTCTTCAAGAAATACTCTTGGAAAATCTCAAACAACTGGAAGATAACCAATTACTCCCTTTCCTTTGTCTTCTAACGAGGTTATCATCACTAACACCTGTGAACCATCCCCTATGGACTCCCTTACTTGCTTAGCCACTACAAACATATCTTCATCTTCAACAAACTCTGAGAACATCACTAACTCATCCAACAATCTGCACTTTTGCAATCAGCGGCACGCAGAACCAATCCTTCACACCTGAAACATCTCAGAGAAGCAGAAACTTTCCCCCACTTATTTTAATCCCACTCCTGCAGACAAGCGGTTAGAAAAATAAACGAGTACCGATAGTGTTTCACACGCATGCCGCGTACCATAAAATAAATATCATGACAAAACCTGGCCGGACAGGCCAACCTACTTTGATACCACTATGTAACACCCTAAACCCGGAAACTTATACACGACCATCTAAGGTGTCACCAATGACAAAACCCTTAACAAAATAAACAGTTGACAATAAACAAAACATTCCAATAGATTTAATAATGTCAATCAACACCTATCATCGCAAGCTCACCTTTACTTAGGGTATCATTGGGGCGGTATCTTTCCTATTACTATTTAAATAAAACAGCCACAACAAGATATTTAATCTCAAAATTCAACATGATTAAAACATTTTAAAAAAATACTCATAAGCAACTCTCAACAAATCCAACATAGAACCAATTAAAGGTTTAAACTCCAACAAAACATGATAATTAAATAACTTTCCTGACCCCGATGTTACAAAATCAGAGCAAAACTTCTAACAATAAAAACTAAACTAAGTAACTCCATAAGATAACTTCCACTTACAGCAGCAAACTCTACCCCTGAGTATCTACAAGATTCCATGGTTGACAAAATCAAAGCAAAGGGGGTGAGAAACAAAAAACCAATAAAAACAGTGTAAAGAATACTAAGGTAGAGAACACGTCAAAAAATACACATTCAGTTACACAAATAAACAACCACATAGTCTCCGATCCTTCACAACAACGTGTACACATTCACATCCAATCAACAACATAAGAATAATCAACTACATATGCAATCATGTATATAAATGTACTCCACAACTGACTCATCATGCACGTGGCACCATTCATGAACACCCAGGTTCATCTCGCTCCTGATCCCCACCATAGGACTAGAACACACCAAATTGTTACCATCACAATAGGTAACGCTTCACCAGCTCCCACCTGAAACCAGCTACTCGCTCCAGATCCCCAACATAGGACCAGAGCACACCAAAACTGGACCAAAATTTGTACACTATGATGAATGACTCTAAACGACATGCATTCTCACTAAAAGGTTCACCAAAAGGATCACCAACATTATCTCACCATTTATGCAAAAAATCATTCATCAAACATAACAATTAATCCATGTTACGACATCAATTAAAACAACAACCACAAAATAATAGCATCTCAACAATGCAAATTCGTAGGGGCATTTAATCACGTAAATTCACCAGAACAACAACACATCATTGGATAAACACAATGGTTCGGTAACCGATCATACAATTCATCATAAACATTTCTATACAGGTCAAAATCACCAAGCACCACCATGAGGTATCTCTTCACGTTATCTTTCCAACGCTTTGAATGACGTCTCATTTAGACTTGCGGAACAAAAGTTTCGGCCAAAATCTTCAGATAGTGCAACAAACACAGAACAAACATTCTTCCAGTTTGGAGTCGATACATAACATTTATGAGCCGACTCCCAACACATATGTATCGACTCCCACCACTTATGTATCAATACATATCGTGTAGTTTTTGAAAAATTTCCATTATGTTGGTTTTGAGTCGACTCCAAACACATATGAGTAGACTTTAACTGTTGTTTTTGCCTAAAAACAAGTTTTTAACGTATTTTGAAAGTATTTTACTTTTGAAGAACCACCCAAACATTTCATAATGTGAATGCACCGTTCCGTTATAAGTCGACAATAACAAGAAAATTTTCTTCTACAAGTCGACACGTGCGATCTATAGGTCGACATATGTGCTGCAGTATTAAATCTTGTAGGCTCTGTTAGATGTGCCGCCTTTACAGGTCGACACATGACCTGCATAGGCCGCCACATGACTTGCATAGGTTGACCTATGCATCAAAACTATTGAAAATTGCATTGTTTTCCATTTTTTTGCTATCCTTTTTCTTCATACTTGCTCGCATATATATATATATATATATATATATATATATATATATATATATATATATATCGGTTACATGCATAATTTATTTTAATTGATTTTGGTAAAATCATAAACGAAACCTGGAACATACTAAGAGTCTTCATAATCTTCAACCTTAATTTTATGCATACACACACGAAATACACATAATCATTCATTGTTTGGGTGCCATCTTGAATCAGTTATAATGTCAAATTTAACTTGTAGTATTGTAAATTGGGTTGAGATCTTAGGGGGGTTTCAAATAAGAAAACCAAGGTGGGGTTTTCCTTCAAGATCAAAGTGTGGATTTGAAGGGTTTGGACATGATTACACAAGTTTGAATTTGATCGAGTGAATGCTTTAAAAGGATGCTGTTCTTGCAAAGGATTAACGTGAGACGGTGGATCAACTTTGTAAATCTTGGGTTACAAAAATTCATAATTTGGATTCGATCGAGTGTAGGCTTTGAACGGTTGCGGATCTTGCAAAGGAGTAACGCGAGACAGTGAATCAAATTGGCTTTGTTGGGTGACTTGATCAAGCTCAGATTAAGGGAAGAGAAATTGCTAGGATCAAAATCAAACTTAGGGTTTGTAAGCTTGCATTGCTACATTTCTCTTGTAAACTACTTTTGCATAGTAATGTTAATTTCATGATATCAATTCTAATTCGAGTTGAGGGCAGACGTACCCATAGCGAGGCCGATTGGGGAACTGCCTAAACAAATCCTTGTGTACTCTCTCTCTCTCTCTCTCTCTCTATATATATATATATATATATATATATATATATATATATATATATATATATATATATATATATATCTTTTACAATTCCTTTGCAAGTTGTTGTGTTCATCATTTGTGTGATTAATTCGCTTGGTAATTTCTTTTTAAAATCATTTGAAATTTTTTTTTTGAATTTATCACAATCATTTTGATTGTGGTTGGATTTTAAGATCAGCAAAACAATATAAATTTCCAAACTAAATCGATTGCTCACAAGGTGTTTGATAATTTGTCTAAATAGTATTTTTGTGTGAATTATCATTAGACATAGCATTGCTTTGTTGAGTAGCTTTCTAGTGATTTTGACTAAAGAATATTGACTAAGTTGCTTATCATTATCTTCGATTGGTTTTCACATACGCATATCTGAGCTTTTCGATAGTGGTTTGGTTAGACGAATTGATCCAAGTTACTTTCTCTAGCCATTGTTTTTCAAAAATAGTTTTTGTCAAACAAATTTTTTATTGGGTATCTATTCACCCCTCTAGATATGTCTCCTTCGTCTAACAAGCAGTATCACGAGCTCCGAATAATTTCGTGCTTCAATATTTGCTTATTTGAAAATGGCTACCGAACATAAAGGTGCGCACAATAGAGCGCTAATATTCACCGGTGAAAAATATAGCTATTGGAAAGCTTATATGCGTATACATATCAACTTCGTTGATAAGGGTGTATGGGACTCCATTATCAATGGTCCTAACCAAATTATAATGACCAATGGTGAAGGTGTCATAGTACCAAAATCGAAAGCACAGTGTGATGACAATGATAAGAAATTGTGGTCACATGATTGGAAGATACAAAATATTCTATCATCCCCACCTGGTGTTGATGAATATTATCGTGTCTCTCATTATGAGACCGCAAAATCTATGTGAGACGCATTAGAAGTTACCCATGATGGAACTAATAATGTCAAAAAAGTTAGGATCAATACCTTAAATCAAGAGTTTGAACAATTTCGCATGAAGCATGGTGAAACCATTGCCTAAATGCAAAAAAAAGTTCAAACATCTCATTAATCACTTGAAGGCTTTAGGTAATCCTATATCCAATGATATAGCTACTAATAAAGTTTTGAGGTGTCTTAATAGGGAATGGAAACCCAAGGTCACCGCTATCAAATAAGCAAATAATCTAAAAACACTTGATCTCGCTACTTTATTTGGCAAGCTAGAAGAACATGAGCAAGAATTCACTTGCTTGGAAAAACATGAGAAAAAGCATGAGAAGAAGATGAAGAATGAAAAAGGTAAAAACAATGAGGAAGAAAAGAAGTTTATTTATCTAAAGGATTCAAGTTCGAAGTCCTCAACTAATGAGAAAAGTGATTGTAAAACAAGAGATGACGAAAATTCGAATGAAGAAGATATGGGGCTTTTTGTGAAAAGATTCAACAAGTATATCAAAAGAAATGGTGTAAAGTTCTCCGATAAAAACCTCATCAAATTTTGAAGACAATCAAACTCATCAAAGGAAGATAATGACAAGAGAGGAATATCAAGAAGTTCATGTTATAATTATGGCAAACTCGGCCATTACAAGGCAGAGTGTCCATTGATAGAGAAAGACAAAGCGAAATGGCATCACAAGAAATTTAACAATTATAGAAGAACTTATATTGCATGGGAAAGCGATAAAGACTCCTCAAGTGAAGAAATATCAAGCGATGAGGAAGAATCGGCAAATGTTTGTCTCTCGGATTACTCTTATGGAAAGAAGAAAAAGAATGTAAGTCACTCCAAATATGAGCATGTTGATGAATTGTCTTATTTCAACAAAAACATTTCTACAGTGGACACAGGATTATAACTCAACAAATCACCAAGCACCACCATCAAGTAGCTCTGCGCGTATTCTTTCCATCACTTCGAACGATGACTCATTTGGAATTACGAAACAAAAGTCATGGCCAAAATCGTCGGACAGTGCAACAAAGACAGAACAAACATTCTGCCAGTTTGGAGTCGATACATAACATTTATAAGTTGACTACCAACACTTATGTATCGATACATACAATGCATTTTTGAAAAATTCACATTCTGTTGGTTTGGAGTCGACTCCAAACACGTAAGAGTCGACTCTAACTGTTGTTTTTGCCTAAAAACCAGTTTTTAACATATTTTGAAAGTCTTTTACTGTTATAGAACCATCAAAACACTTCTTAACACAAAAAGAAATTATTTCAAACATTTATTTTCTCATATTAAAACCTCATTCTTATTAAGCCCTAATTCTATCAATTAATATACCAATTCAATCATTAATTTATCAAATTTAACAATAAATTCCATCAATTCATGAAAAACACTCAAACTTTTACACCTTCATCAACGATAAAACTTTATACACACATATTCATGACAGTTCATACATGGATTGATCATAGCAACACATATAAACACATGATTCATCAACAATTTCCAGAAACTCATCATAAATCATTCATAAGAAGAAAACCTAAGAACCCTAGTGAGGTTAAGGACTCCTCATCACTACCCCATCATGCAATACACCTAATTGGTAGCCCTTTCTCCCTCTTACCTTAGATTTTCAGTAATATATGATGAATTGCACAACCTCTGTGAGTTTCCTTTCCAATTTCCTAGCTTGCCCTTCCTCTCCTCTTTTTACTTCTTTTCTACGTATATCTAATGTTTCTCTAAAAACTAGTTGTTTCCCAATTTTTAGAATATAACTCCCCTGCCACTTTGTTTAATTATGAATTTTGCCCAACTTCTTACTAACCTCTCTATTTTACCACTTATTTTCTCCAATTCTCACAAATCACCCAATTCTATCATTTGTATTAATTAATTAATTAATTCAAATAAAATACTATTTATTCTAATAATTAATTAAAATCCTAATAACTTCTAAACCATTCAACCACCCTTTTACTTCTCTATATCTCTATTCCAAAAATATTTACCCCCACAATCACACAACAATAATTTATAAACACCAATTAATTAAATAATTCTAATAATTCAATTAAATTAAGAGGATTTCTTAATACACCCCAAAGGTTTCTTAGGCACCGCGCGAAATTCCTTTTTTGCCCCCTGATTCCAGATGTGCACATCCGAACGCACCATTTTTTTAAAAACGTTGATTTGTTCCGGATGTGCAAATCTGGAATGTTTCCTCATGTGCACATCCGGAAGAAATTCTTATAACTTCGCGCCAGAGCCTTCTCCCCCCTCATTCTTAACTTTTCAGAAGGCTCTGGCGCGAAGTTATAAGAATTTCATCCGGATGTGCACATGAGAAAACATTTCGGATTTGCACTTCCGAAACAAATCAACGTTTAAAAAAAAAATGGTGCGTCTGGTTGTACACATCCAAAATTAGGGTGCAAAAAAGGAATTTCGCGCGGTGCCTAAAAAACCTTTGAGGTGTATTAAGAAATTCTCTAAATTAATTAATCAAATTTGGGGTGTTACAAAATACGTGAAAGCTGTAAAACCCAAAACATTCATTTTTTTAATATATTTTTTTGTAATATTATGGATTATTATTTATTTGATGTAAAGTGGATAATTAATGTAACATGAAAACAACTTTTATTCTGATTTTTGTATTTTTTAACTGTTTTTGTAAAGTGTGTTGATAGATGTATTAAAAATAGTTTTTATTTTAAATCCAAGTTTTTATGTACTTCTTTATGCAACATGGATTTGATGAGATCAAATGATGAAAGTGGTTAAATTGTGTGGTTAAAATGACATTCCAAAAGTAATGAGAAATTGACTTATTTTATTTAATTCTTAATGGCAGACAAAATGCTTTCATTCTATTTTGAAGTTTCTAACTTTATTTAATAAAAATGACAAATGATTAAAGTGCGTTAAAACTAATAAGAAGTTAAAATACAAGTATGATAAAAGGAAATGACCAAAAATAAAGAACAATGATATCTAAATGCATCAAAGTTAAGAGTTAAATTTGACTTTGACTTTTTTTCTCCAAATGCAAACTAGTGAATGATTCAATATGCAGATGAAAGTCATTAGACCAATATGAACAAGGATGAAAATGCTGAAACAAGATTAAAGGGTCAAACTTCTGACCTTTGACATTATTGGATGTATGCAGATGAATTGTTTTTTAATGATGAAAAATACATGACCAAATGTAATGGTCATGTTAATGCAGATGAAAAGAAACTAGAAATAAAATGCAATGCAACTTTAAGGTAGGACAAAATTGGGATATGACAGTTGTGCCTATCTACTAGCCTTAAACCCGGGAGGATGAACTATCATAGTTTTCATACCTTCAGAGTAGAAGTCAATTAGATATGAAAATAACTCAAATTTGTCTTAAGAGAAAGAAAGTGTAATGAGTTTAAAGAGAACTAAGATATTGGGGTAAAGTATCAGATTAATGTCGATCCTCGAGTGGACATGAATAACTTGCAAAGATAACCGACACCAAAAAGTTGATGGTAAGATCAATAACATATCTTACTAAAATCATCATCGACAAAAGGACGATGGTGAAATCATAACTACAAATATCGTCGACACCAAAAGGATGATGGTATGATCAACAACATATCTTTCTATCACCAAAAGGATGATAGTAAGATCTCAAACTTGCAAAGATCGCCATCGACAAAAGGAAAATGGTGAGGTCATAACTACAAATATCACCGACACCAAAAGTATAACGATAAGATCAACCTCGTGTTACAACTTGCGTCGTTCATCATTTCTCACCATTTCACCAGCGATTAAGCCATTTTCAAACGCAAATCAAACCTTGATCCATATCAAGCATATTTAAAATCAAATTAAAAACATTTAATCATTTCAAACATCTTTCATAAATAAGATGAAAATGGAACGATTTGGTGTATACCACTCTTTTCCCCGAGTGTTTGGATACGAGCCGTATAGCTCGACTATTAGAGGATTCATCATTCGCTTAAAACTCTTAACCTAATTCGTATTAAACCTATTACATAATTTAATCTTGAGCGATCTTATTTTCATAATAAATCAGATGAAAAAGAAATAATTGGATGTATACGTCTTTCTTCCCCCGAATACCTCTTCATTGCTACCATGCGCAAGAAGTTGGAAAGTTTCCTGCACGAATGAGACAAGAACATAACTCTCTGAGATTCCAAGTTATGTTGTCCATTCTAACGTGACGCTAATGTTCACTTCTCCATGTTTTGGGTAGCAAGAAATGTTTTCCGCTCGAATGCGACTAAGTACCGTTTGCTAAAATTGACCAACCAACAAACATTTTCTATCCAGAACTACGTAGTTTTGAGTTTTCCATCGCACCCGGGGATACATAGGAGTGAGATTCAACATCTAGTCAGACACCCTAATAAAAAAAAACCTATTTTTAGACCTTTTCTTTTTTTTTCTCAAACTTTTAATAATCAAAAGAAAATAAATAACAAAAACTAACATTCTCTATTCGCAAATCTAACTAAATGGTTCCCGTTGGGTACAACGGATGTGAGGGGTGTTAATACCTTCTTCTCGCATAATCGACTCTCGAGGCTGAATTTGGTTGTAACGACCATTTTCTTTTTCTTTTAAGGGTTTTATCGATATTTTCTCTTTCTTTCTGGAATAGATAAAGTTCGGTGGCAACTCTATAATCATCTCGAGCGTGCGAGCGCTCGTGGTCATTTTCCACGCCGCGACATAGGATTGTAATGTAAAGCAGTTGATAACTAGTAGGTTCTATATTTTTTCTCAATCAATTTTGTGACTGATTTTTTTTTCACCCTAATGACATATAACAACATTGGAATACAACTACTTTATAAGATATGTGGCTGAAGACGAGTTTCATGAATTTCAGTGATAGTTGTAAGGGGCTCACTACAACATTTTTGGCCTACGGCCATGCTAAATTTTTCAACAACTCAAAAACTATGGCCACATACAAGCTTTGGCTAGGGTTTTCAAATCGTAGACATATGTTTAGAAACATTGAATCCGGAGTGTGAAACTGTGGTCTTTTCTTCAATTACCACGGTTACAAAATCACACTTATATTTAAGCCACGGTCAGCAAACTGTAGATATTTTAAACCACAAAGAAAAACCGCGGAATTATAATTTTCACTTCAAACTGTGGCCCAAGCCTAAAAAAATATACCCCGCCAGAATTTCCCTCTCGTTAATTATTTTCTTTTCTAATTTTTTTTAGATTAAAAAAAGAAAACAAATTGAAAAAGTAAATTAGGTTAGAAACAAAATAACTTTCACTCTTCAAAACAAAGATTCTCCTCGCGTCTCCTCCGTTTCTCCTCCCTTGTTCCTCATTCTCCTGTACGATCCTCGTCTCCGCTTCTCCTCTTCTCATGTTCTCCTTTTCTCCTCTTCTCCTATTCCTCGTCTCTTCTGCCATTTATTTCGTGATTTTCTGATACAAGGATGCATGTAGTTTTTGTTTTGCAGTTGACTTAATCTATATTTTTGTTTTACAGTTCTGATACATAAGCTTCCCTTTGTCGATTACCGTTGGAGTTACCTGTGCTAATACCGAAGGTAGGGTTTCATTTTTAATTTTGTTATGGTTTCATTTTTAACCATTTTGTTATAACTGTTGTGTTTATTAAGGTTAGATTTTGTTATGGTGATTTGAAACTCAGTGGATTGAGGTGAGTAACTAGGGTTGAAGGTCTTGACAATGAGAGTGGCACTGAGTTTTTTTAGGGCGGGTAACTAGGGTTGAAACTGATATGGATTTGAGGTTGAGAAAGTATGTTAGTAACTGATAATAGTTAACTGCTATGTTATGTTGGTGTTAGTGATGTTAACTGTTAGTTAGTTCAATTATTCTTGTTAATTTTTCTGTTAAACTATGTCAGATATAGATACTATCATGACTATCTTTATTCTAGTTGCAGGAAAAATATTCAATTGAGCCATCTATAGTCCTTGTCCTAGGTGATACACATTAATAATTGTACTGCAAATAATAAGAAATCACATTGGTCCTGTTAGTACAGCTCCAAAGATATTTGTTTTGTATATGTTCATGTATGTGTTATGTATGCATGCAGTTTTGAATCTGTTCTATGTTGTGTGTTTCAAATATTTAGATTATAAAGTGATGGACAAAGAGTGGACTAAATTTCCAAGGTTTACTCAAGAGTACATCAAAGTTGTTACTCAATTTCGACTTTGCCTACACTAATGGAAGACCTCAAGGAGATGAGATTTTATGCCCTTGTGCCAAGTGTAAAAATTTGTATTGGAAAACAAGAGATACTATTAAGGATCACTTAATAGCCAAAGGTTTTCTAAAAGGTTATGACGCATGGTTGCACCATGGGGAGCAACTACAAAGGTCTATGGAAATTAGTGATGAGATGGAAGATCAAGAGGAATCACATGACGACATTTCTGGCTTATTGCATGACATATATTTAGATAGAGCAAAAGCACAAAGAGTTCATGAAGGTCCCAATGACGATGCTAGAAATTTTTACAATTTGATTAAATAGGCGGAACAAGAACTTTACCCTGGATGCAAAGACTTCTCTACTCTATCATTCGTGATTCGACTCTACTTGTTGAAATGTCTTCACGACTGGAGCAATACCTCATTCACTGCCCTCTTAGAATTGTTGAAAGAAGCAATGCCTGATTTAAACATTCCTATATCATTTTACAAGGCAAAAGCCATGATAAGTGGTTTAGGCATTGATTATAAAAATATCCATGCATGCCCAAACGATTGCATGCTATTTGGGAAAGATCATGAAAAGGACAATTCTTGCTCAATTTGTGAAGCTTCGCGATGGAAAGAAAATGCTCCAACTGAAGGATGTGAGTCTGAGCAATCGAAAAATGATTATAGAGTTCCTACAAAAATTTTGAGGCACTTTCCGTTGATTCCTAGACTACAAAGGTTGTTCATGTGTTCAAAGACAGATGAGTCAATGAGATGGCATGAAGAAGAACGCTCAAAGGATGGGAAATTGAGGCATCCTCCTGATGGTAAAGCATGGAAGGACTTTGACGAGCTCCATCTAGATTTTGCTCGTGAGTCCCGCAATGTAAGACTTGGCTTAACGAGTGATGCATTTAATCCATTTAGGACAATGAGCTTATCTCATAGTACATGGCCTGCCTTGATGAGGGTATACAACACACCACCTTGGTTGTCCATGAAACCTGAATATACAATGTTGTCATTGTTGATTCCTGGACCAAAATCTCCAGGAAACGATATTGATGTTTACCTCCAGCCACTGATAGATGAGCTAAAGGAATTATGGGAATCCGGCATAGAGACATATGATTCTTCAATAAAACAAACATTTCAAATGCGTGTAGCTCATTCATGGACAATTAGTGACTACCCTGCTTATGCTATGTTGTCGGGTTGGAGCACCAAAGGAAAATTGGCATGTGCATGTTGTAAATCTAACACCAATTCGTTCTACCTCAAACATAGTCATAAGATGTGTTATATGGACCACCGTATCTTTTTACCAAGAACTCGTTCTTGGAGAGATGATGTCAAATCATTTAATGGAGAAGAAGAACATAGGATTGCACCATCCAAGTTAAAAGGGGCAGAAATCCATGAAATCTTAAAAGATTTCAATAATGAATTCGGGAAGAGGAAAAAGAAGAAAGTTGATGGCCCGTGGAAGAAGAGGTCAATATATTTTGAGTTGCCTTACTGGGCTCAAAATACATTGCGCCATAATCTAGATGTAATGCACATTGAAAAAACATATTTGATAGTATTATTGGAACTCTTTTGGACATCCATGGGAAAACAAAAGATAATATTAAAGCCCGCTATGATTTGCAAGATTTGGGAATTAGAAAAAGACTTCATCCAAGGGAGATTATTGGAGGACGTTCAGAGTTTGCAAAAGCATGTTTCTCAATGACTCCGCACGAGAAGTCAATTTTTTGTGGAGTTATAAAGACTGCCAAGTTACAAGATGGGACTGCATCAAATATTTCAAAATGCGTACAAGTTGCTGACAAAAAAATATTCGGTTACAAGAGTCATGATGCACATTTCATGTTACACTATTTGTTGCAAATTGTTGTAAGAAGCACAATGCCCAAGGAGGTGGCGACCCCACTAATTCGTCTTGGCTCTTTTTTCTGCTCTCTATGTCAGAAAGTTATACAAGTGGAAGATTTAGATTACTCAGAAGAGGAGATTGCAGAGATACTTTGTCAGTTGAAGATGATATTTCCTCCAAGTTTCTTTGACATAATGGTTCACTTGCCTATTCACCTGGTATATGAAGTTAGATTGGGTGGTCCTGTTCAATTTCGATGGATGCATCCCACCGAAAGATACTTATGTAAACTTAAGAACTATGTCCGCAATAGAGCTTATCCTGAATGTTCTATTGCCGAGGGGTATTTGGCTGAAGAAGCTATAACATTTTGCTCAAGGTATTTGCATAGCAATGTAGATACAAGGTTGAACAAGAAGAGTCGGAATTATGATGATAGTGATTCACTTGAAGTAGATTCAGATGATTACTTTACAACGGTGAGTCGTCCTTTAGGGGGGCAGATGAACCCTTTCATCTTGATGTGAAATCAAAGGATGATGCCCATCGATATATCTTATTCAATTGCAATGAAGTTCAAATTTACATCAGGTACTACAATAACTATTTGTCTTCCTATGTATTTATCTACTAATCCTAATTTTAGGATATGTTAACATATAAATTGTTGGCTTTTGTAGTGAGCATGATCAGAGTGTTAATTCAAACACTAACAAACGGAAGTGGACCAAGGCCAAAAGTCAAAGTAAAGATTTTGGTGAATGGTTTAAAACTAGTTCCCAGAAAGATGATGTGCCATTACAACTTGAAAAACTTTCTAGAGGTCCAAATTTTGTTGCAAAGAGGTATCCAGGTTACATCATTAATGTATATAGGTTTCATACTACGAAACGAGATACAAATCGCAAAACTCAAAATTCTGGTGTAACTTTAGTTTCACTAACTTCAAGTTTCGCTAGCTCCAAGGATGGAAATCCTAGGACAGAACCCAGCACTTATTATGGAGCAATTGTTGATATAATTGAGTTATACTACTATGGCAACTTCAACTTTGTGTTGTTTACATGTGATTGGTTTGAGGTTGAAAAAGACAAATACGGACTTACTTGTGTGCGTTTTAATAAGAAAATTTATCAGAATGATCTGTTTGTGCTACCTTCTCAAGTTCATCAATGTTACTATGTCCAAGACCCTTTTGATCCAAACAGGCATTATGCTCTGCAAACAGTTCTACGAGATTTCTTTAACATTGGTGACCCTTCAAATTTAAAAGCTGAAATACCTTCTCATGGAGAAAATAGTGATGGTGATGGTGAACTAAATTGGGTTAGGGAAGACATACCTGCAACAGTAATTGAAACTCCTTCTCACGAAATGAAAGAAGCTGAAAGTGATGGAGAGGATTCTGATTATGATGATACTCTATTTGATTTCATGGACTGATGTATAGTGTTACTTTCATATTTAGCTATTTAAATTTGCCGTATACTATCGGTTAAAATGCTACTTTTATATTTTGATTAAATTATTCCTAATGTTATGTTTTTTTCAATGTTAACAGAAAATGAAGAAGGTATCAAACTTATAAAAGAAAATGAATGCAGCACAAAAGGGTGAACAAGTTACAGCCAATTTCTGGTTGCCTCTATTTAGATCTAGTGCTGAATTGGCTAAGAAGTATGATATAAAATGTGAGATGGTAAATAGTAACAACCAACTCACGAGAAAAGTAGGCATCCGACCTCCATTTGTGCCTGCATTTAGGGAACTAATCAAGCTATCTAACTTTGAAACTACTGGTCAAGCAATTGATAGTTCGAACAATGTGTTGTATCCAACCAAAAAGAGGACAACGACACCAAGAAAAACAGGGGTTGAAGTTGCCGATTCAAGGACCAGGCAGCAAGCTTCCAGAAAAATAGGGGCTGAAGTTGTTGATTCAAGGACCAGGCAGCAAGCTTCCAGAAAAACAGGGGCTGAAGTTGCTGATTCAAGGACCAGGCAGCAAGCTTCCAGAAAAACAAGGGCTGAAGTTGTTGATTCAAGGTCAAAATAGCCTTCAAGTGCAAAGCAGCAACCTTCAAGTGCAAACCATCAACTTAAGGAGAAACAGGTGGTTGACACTGCTGATTCAAGCTCAAAGAAGAATCCTATGAAAAGGACAGTGATGGAAGATGATGAAAATTCAAAGACAAAGCAAGAAAATGCCTTGAAGAAGACAAAAAGAATCCCAATGTGTAAATCGACTTCAGTTGAAAAATTCCTCAAAGAAAATGGGGAAAATGGTGAAGACGAAGATGAAGGTGAGAATTTTGAGGAAGAAGAAAATATAATGGGTGAAGAAGAAAACACTGAGAAAATTGAAAGTGAAAAAACTGATGGTAGTAAAATTTGTTTGTGTCATGCATTATTCTTAATTATTGTTTCATTCAAATTTATATCCCATTTTAATAGTTTATCTAACACAGGGACAAGTAAGAAAAAGACACGTGGACTAACACAATGTTTGAAAATCCATGCTAGAAAGAGTGAGGATCGTGAAGAGGTGGTCTTAGACGATGATGGAGAGCCTATTGGACCCAATGATCGAACCGTGTCAGATTTGAGTTGTTTTCTTGGCACTGTCACGAGGAATTCAGACTTGTGTCCCTTAGTTTTCACTAACTTCAAAGCTTTGAAGAATGCTAACCAAGATCGTATATGGGAATTTGTTACTGTAAGATCAAAAAGAGTTTTTTCTCACTTTGTTACTTGTGTCCCTTAATTTGTTACTTGTATCTAATTTCCTTCTTTGTTGTAGGATAAATTCATTATCTCTGAAAATGGAACTAAAGCAGTTTTCTCTCGCATAAATGATGCTTGGAGGCGTTACAAGAAAGATATCAAAAAGAGTTGCTTTTAAAAGTACACTACTATGAGTGGAAGATTGAAACATCGTCCCCAGACCGTACTTGTAGCTTATTTCAAGTAATTGGTAGCCTATTGGAAAAATAGTAAAATCCAAGTAAGATAATTTTATGACTTATTCACAACTTTGATATTTTATTGTCTAACATTAATTTGATGTTCCACAATGTAGACAATTAGCAAAGTAAATGATGCGAACAGAGCTAAGCAAAAGTACATGCATCGTATGGAACCAACAAACTTTGCAAGGATTCGTCCAAAATTGGTAGGGTGTTTATACATTCTTCAATTTATAATTCTTTGTTGGTTGAGTGATTCATAATTATCTGTGTTTAATATCAACCAATGTAGCGTACAAAGAAAGATGACGAAAAGGAAGTTAGCCAAGCAGAGATGTTCATTGAGACTCGACAAAGTCGAAAAGGAAAATAAGTGGATGAGGAAACACAAACAGCAATTATAAATTTTCTGTTTTATTGATGGATTTAGTTGCTAAGAACTATTTGTTAAATATATGGATATAATCTTTAATTAATATATTGATTCTCATGCACATATACTTATAGTATCTTGAGCTGTTGGTGAAGTTTGTGTTTCTTACAGTAGTGTTGAATTGTTATCCTTATATTTGTTATCATATGAAAACACGTGTCACGTCATTGTTATCCTTATATTTGTTATCTTTTTATTTGGGACTTATTTCTTTGCTTGATGTAAGACATTTGAATGAAACTGTGAATTGTCGGTTCCAATCTAGTGGTTCTAAGTTGTGAATATTTTTTAATTTGGATAAGCTTCAAGATTCAGTTCAGAACTCAACTGAATCTGAGACATTTAAGTCATTGTTTGGGAAAGAAAAATCCGATTGAGTTCGTTGCTATGGAAGAACAACGACACCAACCATGCTTAAAAGAAATGAAGAAATTTTGGTTGTTAAAAAGCAGCATAGTGATGAAGTGGCTGGCATGAAGAGGGAGATGGATGGTATAAAGGTACTTTTTAACACCGTGATGAAGCAACAACACTACTACGAAAAACCCATTTAACAACGGTTGGGAATGACATATAATGACACGGGCGAGGACGTTGTTATGTAGATTGTTGTTGTATATATGATACTTACAATGAAGGCCTTGTGTAGCGTTGTAATAATGAGGAAAGTGTGCTAACTATCACAACGGTTTTACATTACACCATTGTAATAAATATAATTATCCTCGGTTTGATTCCCAGCAGCACAGTTTTGATATTTATTTTTTGCTGGCCAGCGCGCCAGATATTATAACGGTTCGGAAAGATAACCGTCGCTAAAGTTTCGGCAAAATTAACAAATATCATCATGCTTTTATAATTAATCCCATTTTTTTACCTGCATTATTGTTCTCCATATCTCAGCACAGCAGAAAAATACAATTCACATTTTGTGATACATTTTTCATAATAATATTAATTGTGTCATATTCATAATATCACATATACCAGTTTACAGTTTATCAGAACAAACAACCTACATAAATAAAATATCACATATACCATATTACAGTTTACACACATTACATAACTTCACATAATTGTAACTTGGCGTATTGGTATCTTGTCTCTTGGTGTCTTGTCTCCTGGCCTGGTGTCTGGACTCAAAATACCGATGATTTCAAATAATTATACTTGTTAGTAAAAATACTTCTAAACTATAACGTACAATTAATATATTATGAATAAATAATAAATTACGTACTTGTTAATTTTTCCATATGCCTTCTTCATGATCGAGTTGTATAGCATGCACGGCATCTCCATCAACTTCATCATATGAGGTAGGAACTTGTGTTGTGTAAGAAGGTGTGGACGGAATATCAAGACTTTCATCACTAAGAGGAATGTATTTTCCTTGGAGAACGATTGAACATTTCCCCGATTTGTCCGATGGATCGGAAACATAGAAAACTTGTTTTGCTTGAGAAGCCATGATGAATGGTTCTGTATTAAAAGATGCCTTGCCAAGGTCGACCCGGGTGAATCCTAAGTCATCAATGTCTACACCATTACTATTATTAGGAACCCACTTGTATTTAAATAAAGCCACTTTGAAAATAACATAATCAATCTCCCAAATCTCATCAATGACACCATAAAACACAGTAGTTGCCAATACCGGAGTCTTATCTTTCGAACTAGAGAAATACATCGATTCGGCTTCAACCATAATCCCATTATTTTGCATTGTACTACGATCATCTTTTGATTTTGTATAAAAGGTATAATGACCAATGTTGTATGCACTCCAGGTAATGACACAAAATTTTGGCCCGTACGACAACCATCTAAGCATCTCGGATGCACTAGGATCATTAGATACACTTTTATTAAACTAATCCATGAATCTATTGTTATGCTCTATCAACAATAACTTGTCATTCATTCGGGGATATTTTTTCTTCATAAGTCTTTTGTGAGTATCTATGAAAGGTTGAACCTCATCTATATTATTCAAAATATAAAAATGTGATTGAATAACTACATCCCGAGCCATTGACCTAAAATTTAGACTTTGAATACCTCTTCCGTCTGTGTCAGCATGACGAGACTTTGGAATTCCTATAGAATCTGCATCCGACAAATAGTTTGTACAAAACTCAACAGCTTCTTCTGTGATGTACCTTTCAACAATCGAAGCTTCCGGTCGGTGATGATTCTTCGTATATCCTTTAAAGATCTTCATATATCGCTCTATTGGATACATCCACCTTAAATAAACTGGACCACAAATTCTGATTTCTCTTACGAGATGAACAAGTAAGTGAACCATAATGTCAAAAAATGATGGCGGAAAATACATCTCCAATTGACACAAGATTATGGCAGCCTCATCTTCTAATTCATCCAATTTGTTGAAATTAAGAACTTTATTACATATGGCATTGAAGAATAAACACAGTCTCGTTATAGTTACTCTCACATTTTTTGGAAGGATCCCACGGATAGCCACTGGTAGAAGTTGTTGCATCAATACATGACAATCATGAGATTTTAAACCAATTAACTTGAGATCTTTCATTGATACAAGTTTCTTGATGTTTGATGAGTAACCTTGCGAAACTTTAATACCTTGCAAACACTCGCAGAACATCTTCTTTTCCTTCCATATATTCATCTTCCTCCACTCTTTGACTTTGTGACGCCCGACTTTCCTTATTATCCACCTCACCATGCCACGCCCATATTATATAATTTTGACATATACCATCACAACAAAGGTGATTGTGTATTTCTTTCTTTGTACCCTTTTTGATATTAGCGCAAACAACACAAGGACAATAAAAGATACCATCATTGCCGGGAAGATGTTTATCAGCGTATTCAAGGAATTCACAAACTCCGTTCTCATAATCCGGATCTAATCTATTGGCTTTCATCCAACTACGATCCATTACAACTTCTGAAATTTATACATGTATAATAATGTGAATGACACACCAAAATCTAATCCAATAACTCAAGCATATGCATATACAATATGAACAAAGAAAAAATCAATGAAGATGTACTCTAATACTAAACGTAAAGCATATGAAACATCTCATTCTGACTTGAGCATATACAATATGCACAAAGAAAGAAGGAATGAAGATGTTGAAGAGAACCTTACTTCAAACCTGAAGAAGCAAATGAATGATGAAGGCGATCAATATTTGAGCATAAACCAAGAAAGAAGGAATGAAGATGTTGAAGAGAACCTTACTTCGAAGCTGAAGAAGCAAATGAATGAAGACGGTCAATATTTGAGCATAAACCAAGAAAAAAGGAATGAAGATGTTGAAGAGAACCTTACTTCGAAGCTGAAGAAGCAAATGAATGAAGACGGTCAATATTTGAGCATAAACCAAGAAAAAAGGAATGAAGATGTTGAAGAGTGTAAAGGTTAGGGCGTCGCTGGCTCACTTGTTCGATTAGGGCGTCTTATGAAAGAAATACATAATAAGTTTTGTTTTAATTTATCAGTAAACCTTTTAATCTCGGTGGGGAAACAAACCGTAGTGGAATATTAAGTGAAATGTACTCTACAAAATGGAGAAAATGTAGTTGCAGGGAATCGAAGCTTGTTACATTTCATTTATTACTACGGTTGTTCATCTTAACCGTTGTAAAATAATTTACAATTTATTTTATAAATAATGGACTTAATTGACACACGCTAAATGTACTCTAAAAAATGGAAAAAATGTAGTTGCAGGGAATCGAATCTTGATACATTTCATTTATTACTACGGTTGCTCATCTTAACCGTTGTAAAATAATTTACAATTTATTTTATAAATAATGGACTTAATTGACACACGCTAAATGTACTCTAAAAAATGGAAAAAATGTAGTTGCAGGGAATCGAAGCTTGATACATTTCATTTATTACTACGGTTGCTCATCTTAACCGTTGTAAAATAATTTACAATTTATTTTATAAATAATGGACTTAATTGACACACGCTAAATGTACTCTAAAAAATGGAAAAAATGTAGTTGCAGGGAATCGAAGCTTGATACATTTTATTTATTACTACGGTGGTTTCATTCAACCGTCATTAAATGACTCGGCTTTTAAATGGGCGCAAAATTTTTAACCTATTACAACGGCATAAAAGGATGCGTTGTAAGCCTGGCGTTGTTGTTTTAGCGTTTTGTAGTAGTGCAAAACCCACATATGAGTGACAAGGAGATCTCTAATATGATGGCAACTGCTTTGGGAAGTTTCAATAGTACTAATGCTGCTCCTGCTGCTCCACATTCGTATGCATCAACTCATATTCCTCATTGTGAAGAGGTATACTATAAACTACTGCTTGTTCTCTGTTTGTCTCTTTTTGCCTACAAATGAACCACATTCCTACAAATGATATATGATTTCAAAATGCATTAAAATCTCCTAAAACACATTAAATTTCTAAAATTTCTTATATTAATTTATGTATCATGTTCCTTGCAGAATGGAGACGAAGAAGCGTGTCATCAAGATATGAAAGAATGAGAAGAAGGAGGAGATGATCTAGAAGAATATTATGATGCATGAGTTTAATTAATAGTAGTTGTGTTTTATAATATCTGTCTCTTAGAACTTTTGTTTTGAATTTGGGATGACTCTCGAGAGAGAAACTTGGTTTCGCTTAAGAATGATAATATCAAAAATTATCTATATTTTTGCGACTTATTAGTCGGTAGCGTCACTTGATGTAGACTTACTTATTTCTTAATGAATATTTTGACGTTGTGGCTTAATATTTTCTTGTATAATTAGATTTTAATTTTTTTAATCAATATCTACAAAAATGAGTATTCTTGTTGGAAGATATTATATTGATCTAAAATGGTTCTTTATGCCATGTCATGAAGAACGACATGGTTACAACTATGCGGCACAAAAAGAAACGGTGGCCTACCTAAATGGTGTAAAACCATGAGCAAAATGTAGCCGCGGTTTTAATTAGTGGCCATAAATTAAAACCCTATACATTAAATAAGACCCGTGGCTAGATTCGGCCACTGTTAAGAACCGCGGTGCATGATAAACCACGGCCTTAACCTAGATACCTAAACCGTGGCCTATTCAAGCCACGGATATATATAAAACATGGCCCAAACACGAAAACCGTGGCTTATAATTTAGGCCACGACTGCATATCCCACAGTCACTTATTCGTGGCCAAAGCTTTCAACCATGGTTATTTTTCATATAACCGCGGTTTTCTGGCTGTGGCGGATAACCTTTTTTTTTGTAGTGGCTTTAAGTGGTCGACAACAACATCAACGATGACAAACCAATTTTCACTAACAACATCATCTTTCCTTGCTACGACCCTAAAGGCGGAGACCTGGGTGATGGAGACCTTGGTTGTTGCAATAGAGATGGGCATGGCAGAGGTGGCGTTCCATAAGGTTGGGCGCATGGTTCTAAATTGCAGTTGCGACTGCGGATACGGTTGCGATTGCAGCCATTGCGGTTGCGGCTGTTGCAATGCAGATAGCGGTCATTGCGGCGTGAATTTATTTTTTATCATTACAAAATAATATACTATATTATATGTATTAAGTTTCAGATGTCTTCTATTATTGCATGTTGATGCGGTCCGATGCGGGCAAATGCTGTCGTTGCGGTGTAATGATGCGACCGTTGCAGCGTTATGATGCGGTTTTTACCGTGATTTACAATCACACCGTAATTGCGGCCTAATGCGGATGCGGACACTACCGCAACTGCAATATTGCAGCCGCATCATGTGATGCGCTCCGCAATTTAAAATCATGATTGGGCGGTTTTTATGACCATGTGAAATCTTTAAATGTCCTTGAATAGTTTATTGCTTCTAGTAAAACTGGACAGAGAACACAATTTCGAAAAACACGTTCCAAGTGCAGGAGATGATCCACTATAAAGTTTCTGTAAATACTGCAATTAAACGATACATGAATGATTGAAACAGGTTTCATGGCAGCTTGGAAAGTTTGTGAAAACAGTTTTGGTGTTAATTTTTCTTGATTTTGGCTTAATTTTTCATGAAAAATTAATTTGTAGTTTTGACTAAACATGGATCTTAGCTAATAATTTTTCTTGAAAAAATTTTTACTAAAGAAAAAATCTTATGGAAATATATAGAAGAGAACCTTTAAGCACTATGGCCTGATTAGATAAATTCTAGAAAGGAAACCTAGCTGAATCTCCGTATTCTATAAATTCCTAAATCAGCATTAGCATTTTTATTTCAAATAGGCTGCCAAACATTTGCATAAACAGATTGATATATGATCCTCAAAGTAAATCAAATCCAAGTCATGACAAAACCAATAGCTTCCTGAACAAATAATAATGACAATAACATCTAAGAAAATGACAAGAAATAAATTATTATTTCCTGATTCCTGTGTTTAGATCATATTAAGCAAATCTAACTGATTGTCTCATCCATCATCTTTGTCCTATGATATCAAATGCTTCTCTTCTTCCCTTGTATCACCATTTCCAATTTCACGTTCATCCCCAGTTTTGATAGACTTGAGGTTGCTAAGCAAATATTAAAAAATACTCATTAGACTCTGAATCATAATCATAATGAATTAATCATAATGCTCCTAAGTGAATCTGAAGCATATGAATTCAATAAAATTTTGTTGTAACTAAGTTTGAAGTAAATGAAATTAATATACGTTTGGTGATGCATGTCACTAGGTAAACGAGATGTTGCGAAATATGTTATTCTAAGTACTGAGAATTTAACTTGTCATATGCATGATTTTATGTTGTGATACTACGAGAGAACAAATTGAAATTTGAATAATTATGTTGTGATACTACGAGAGAACAAATTGAAATTTGAATAATGCAGTGAAAAAAATTGATTATATGCTCAAAGTATGACAGCAGTTGCAATAAGCATCAACATTGTTCTGATCTTTAGTAAGAAACGTACTTTCAACAAACCGCAACCAAGTTTTCCACTTAAACATTTACATGACAGAACCAGTCTTTCCGGCAGTTAACCGCAATTATCTCTCTCTACATTTTTATCTCTCAAATTATATATCATTGTTGGAAATAAGACCTTTTTGTGTTTAGAGAAAGTGTGTAGGAATATTGATGGCGTAAAGAGAAACTTGATCGGTAGTAGAATTATTTATGGAAGAGAGAACTTTGTATTTTTTTGCTTGATTCAAAAGTGTAGGATTACATCTCTATTTATAGTACTCTAAGGAGAACTCTAGACATACTAATTTTAAAGAGTTCTCAAATCTTCAAATTCCAAGAGTATTCTAGAAAATATTACAACCATAAGAAATATCTTGACACTCTAAACACTACAAGAGTTTTCTAGAAACATTACTCAAAATTACATAAGCCAAAAATAACTAAACCCAAAAATCCAAATAATATGTTTAGGCCCAAATCAAGTTTAATATTTCAACATCCCCCCTTAAACTTGATTTTTGACTCCAAGCATACTCCTTAACTTCACGAGAGTTTCCAACTTGAGTTACTTACTGAAAATGTCGGCAGCTTGATCTCGAGACATCACATACTTCAACTTCACTTTGTACACCCATCTTATTCTGATTTCTTTGTTTCCTCGCGGAAGTGTAGTAAGTTCCCACGTAACATTCTTCGTGATTGACTTGATTTCTTCGTTCATGGCATCTCTCCACTTTCCATTTTCAACTGTTTCTTGATAGCTTAGAGGCTCGCAATCACCTAAAAGACAAAAGAGGTTAATATCATTTTGGTTTTCGGTTACCTCATAAAGCTCTTCAATGCTCCTTAGTCGTGGTGTCCTCTGACTTGACCTTGTTTCATCCAACCTTGGTGCCGGTGAGGCAGGTGGGTATAGGCAATGCTTCCAAACACTTTCAGGTGAGAGATCCCTGGCTTCCTTCCACTCCATGCTTCTTGTGGTGTCTTCTCATGCACACTTCTTGTTGGGGAACGATTTGTCAGGTAAACCGCACATGCCATAACTTCAGCCCAAAACTCTTTCGACATCTTCTTACTCTTAAGCATGCTTCGCACCATATTAAGTATGGTCCGGTTCTTTCTCTCTGCTACTCCATTTTGTTGTGACGATCTTGGCACTATTAGTGGGCGGAGGATTTCATGGTCTTCACAATATTTATTGAACTCATTTGAAGTAAACTCTCCTCCTCGGTCAGATCTCATGGCCTTAATGGAAATACCACTTTCTTTCTCCACAAAGGCTTTGAACTTCTTAAAGTTTTCAAACACTTCCGACTTCTCCTTCAAGAAATAAATCCACATTTTACTAAAATAATCATCAATAAAGAGGAGAAAGTATTTATTCTTACGAAAAGAGTTTGGATTAATTGGTCCACGGACATCGGTGTGTTTGAGCTCTAGTGGTTTTGTCGCTCTTGACGTTGATTCCTTTGGAAAACTTTTTCGGAATTGATTCCCAATTAGACATCATTCATATAGTTGGTATGGGTGGCTTATACTAGGCAAGCCTCTCACCATCTTCTTCTTTGACAAACATTCTAGACTGTCAAAGTTGAGGTGTCCAAATCGTAGATGCCATAGCCACGAAGAGTCGGTATAGCAGGCCTTGAGACACTTTGCCACATCATTTTGAATGTTCAAGATGAACATTCTATTCTTTAACATAGGTACCTTAGCAATCAAGTTATGCCCACAATCTCTTAAGAAAAGACAATGTTCTTTCAAGTGGATGTCATAGCCTTTCTCTAATAATTGTCCCAAGCTCAAAATATTATTCTTCATGTTTGGAACATAGTAGACATTGAATATGAATTGAAGACTCCCATTCTTCAAGCGTATGAGAATTTTACCTTCGCCTTTGATCGATATCTTTGAGTCATCTCCAAATGAGACATTTCAAGTTGTTGCTTCATTAATCTCTACGAACATACTTCGATCACTGCACATGTGGTTGCTTGCGCCGGTGTCGAGGTACCACTTGTTTCTTTTCTCTTCAAATTGGTTTTGGCACGCGAGCAGCAAAGTTTCTTCTTCTCCACATTTTTCTTCTACAAAGTTAGCTTTGTCCACAACCTTCTTTGAGAATCTACACTCAGATGCGTAGTGACCGATCTTGTTGCAGTTGAAGCACTTGATTTGTGACTTGTCGCACCTTGACCATGAATTTCCTCTTCCACGACCTCTTGCTGCTTGTGGATTCCAACTTCTTTCTCCATTGTTGAAGTTGTTGGAGTAGTTGTTGTAACTACCTCTTCCTTCTCCTCCATGTCCTCGTCCACGTCCACGACCTCGTCCTCTTTGGCTTTTGTAATTCACATAGTTTCCTTCCTTTGCGTTGAGTTGTAGTAGTCGCTCCATAGTCTTCTTTTGTTTAATTTTTCTCTTTTGTTTTTCTTCGTATGCTTGTAAGAAACCTATAAGTTGCTCAATAGTCATGGTCTTTAAATCCTTTTTTTCTTCAATGTTGATAACAATGAAGTCAAAACTTGGATTTAAAGTACAAAGTCTTTTTTTCATGACTTTCACCTCATCAACATCTTCACCATTTCTTTTAAGTTGATTGACTACGAAGATCAAGCACTGTTATTGTTGTGTGCTTTGCCCAGAACATATGCTCACTTCAAAGAAACTCTCTTATATGGAAGGGAGTCCCTGAGCTTTGAAGAAGTTCAATCAGCCCTGTATTCTAAGGACGTGAACAAACGAAAGGAGCATAAACCTTCGACGGTTGGTGAAGGTTTGGTCGTTAAGGGAAAATTCTTGCGAAAAGATGGTAAGTTCGACAAGAAGAAAGGTAAAAGTCATCAGAAGTCTTATAGTGGCGAAGCATCTGGTATTCGATGCTATCATTGTAAGAAGGAGGGTCACACAAGAAACGTGTGCCTTGAACGCCGGAAAGATCATGGAGGTAAGGATAATGGCAACGCAACCATTATTCGAGATGACTTTGAATCATCTGATGTTCTTGTGGTTTCAAGCGCCGACTCAAGAAAAGGGTGGATTATGGATTCAGGTTGCACTTGGCACATGACTCCAAACAAAGAATTGTTCGAGGAGCTATGTGATCAAGATGGTGGATCAGTGTTGCTGAGAAACAACAAAGCTTGCAAAATTATAGGTATTGGATCTGTGAGATTCAAGCTCCGTGATGAGTCAACAAGGTTATTGACTGAAGTCAGGTATGTACCTGATTTGAAGAGAAATTTGGTTTCTCTTGGTGAATTCGACAGAAATGGATATGTTTTTCAAGGAGAGAAAAGTATCCTAAGAGTCATGAAGGGGTCGAAGGAAGTCTTGAGAGGCGTGAAGAAACAAGGCGTGTATACCCTTGAGGCTGAAGTAATTGAAGATGAGTCATTTTCACCTGCTCCACTCCTTTGTTGCAAGTTTGAAGCTTGTCCAATGCTTCTTTCATCGTCGTTGCATTGGAGATCTTCTCAAATGTATCTTCATCCACAGATTAATAAATGAGGAAGAGAGCTTTCTTGTCTCTCTTTCTTGACTCCTTCAATGTCTCCTTTACACCTTGGCTTAGCGAGGCTTCATCTTGCTCCTTAAAGCCTTTCTCAACGATATCCCACACATCTTGAGCTCTTAGTAGTGCCTTCATCTTGATACTCCAATTGTCATAGTTTTTTTTTGTGAGCATCGGCATTTGAAAAGGGAAACCTCCATTCGTCATGTTTTAAGGATCTTGAAGCTCTGATGCCACTTTGTTGGAAATAAGACCTTTTTGTGTTTATAGAAAGTGTGTGGGAATATTGAAGGTTTAAGAGAAACTTGATCGGTAGGAGAATTCTTTATGGAAGAGAACTTTGTATTTTTTGCTTGATTCAAAAGTGTAGGATTACATCTCTATTTATAGTACTCTAAGGAGAACTCTAGACACACTAATTCTAGAGAGTTCTCAACTCTTGAAATTTCAAGAGTATTCTAGAAAATATTACAACCATAAAAAATATCTAGACACTCTAAACACTACAAGAGTTTTCTAGAAACATTACTCAAAATTGAAAATGTTACCCCATACCCTTACATTTATCCCCATACCCCTACTCATCAATTTTTTGGACGAAAATACCCCCATATAAGTAGTATTTCTTCCAAAATTTTAATTTCTTTTCTCATTTTATTTGAGACTACTTCCAGAGAACACGCTGAATTTAGCTTCCGGAGAACACACTGAGACTACTTCCGGAGCACAAAAAATACACTTCCGGATCACAAAAAATTGACTTCCGAAGAACACACAAGGGCTACATCCAGAGAACAAAAAACTAACAACCGAATAACTCAAGTAAGTTACTTCCGGTTCTTTAATTTTCGAGGATACACACCGGATAACTTGGCACCGTGTTATTCGGTTTGTGTTGTTCCTTCACCGGATAACTTGATGCTCGGTTATCCGGTTTGTGAAGTTCCTTCACCGGATAACTTGATGCTCAGCTATCCGGTTTATTAAGTTCTTCAACGGAAAACTTGATGATGAGTTTTTCGGTTTTGTTTCAATTTTTAATTTTTTTTTAAACAGTGGCACGTCGTTTTAGAGGACGCGACGAATTTATCTATCGACGGTACGCGAATGGATCGGTAGTTCGAGCACTTGATATTCGAGATGAAGATCGGATAGCTGATCCTCCACCTGTACCAGCAGCGGCTCACATTCCACCGCATCCACCATTTCTTGGAGGACCGACTGATACATCACTTTTGGTGAGGTATCAGAACCATGTGGCTCGTTATTTGTGGGATAGCCAAGTAAGTAAATCTATGACCTTTCTATGGTGAATAAAATGTAATTTTAATTATTTATGTATTATGACATATTCTATGATTTATTTTTCAGGAGAGAGTTCCGAAGAAGGAGCTGAAGGTTCATGCACATGTCAGCAAACTGATTGGATGGGCTCCATCACATCTCTCACGTGCGATTGAGGGATGGGTTACTAATTCTGGTTTATCCTCTCTGCAGAATACCAGTTTATCGAGGATAGATCAGAACCTGTTATCTGCATTTGCGGAGAGGTGGCATCCCGAGACATCGTCATTCCATATGTCGTTTGGCGAGATGACGATTACATTAGACGATGTTTCGTGCTTCCTTCATATACCTATTAGAGGGGAGTTATGTAGCCCTGCACAAGGGATTACTGACTCGGATGCTATTACCCTGGCTATTAGTCTAATGGGTGCTACACTGGAGGAAGTAGCTGAGGAGATTCGGACAAACAGGGGTCCTTACTATAAGCTTGATTGGTTGAAGAAGTTATTTGTTCGTCTGCAAGCTGATAACATATTTGATTGTGCGGCTAGGGCATATATGTTGTTGCTACTAGGCTGCATTATTTGTATAGATAAGACCTTTACTCTTGTAGAGGCAAAGTATTTACCACTCTTTGAGAACTTGGAAACATGTGGTAGATACTCTTGGGGTGTTGCTGCTCTTGTCACACTGTATAGATATCTTGGAGATGCTTCTTTCTATAGTTGTAGACAGTTTGGTGGATATTCCTCTCTTCTACAGGTACAACTGCTTAATTTTAATTACATTTAGATTTGTATTATATTATTTTTAATACCTTTAATTGATGATATTCATGATGTGTCACAGTGTTGGATTCACGAGTATTTCCCAACTGTTGGGAAGAGAGGATTTTCGAGGATAGCTGGTGTAGGTAGTCCACTTCCCAAAGCGATGAAGTGGCAATACAAGCAAGGGACGCAGAAGGTTGATGAGATCAGGGCAGTGCTGGATGGATTGACACCTACTGATGTCATTTGGCGCCCGTTCGAGGATCACAGACAGACCATACCATTTAATGATATTTGTTTGTGCAGGGGTGGCTTGAAGTGGTATGGTACATCTGTTCTTTATTTACCTGACAGATGTTTACGCCAGTTTGGATACAGGC
Organism: Lathyrus tuberosus; assembly: GCA_022829125.1. Lineage (NCBI taxonomy): Eukaryota > Viridiplantae > Streptophyta > Magnoliopsida > Fabales > Fabaceae > Lathyrus > Lathyrus tuberosus. The sequence continues at coordinate 16,884,303 of JALAZF010000056.1, read as the reverse complement.
AGTTCATCCCATCTCATCCACCTGATATTGACACACTTGATATAGATTTTGAGTGGGTTTCTTACCATGGGAGCGTCTCGCAGTTGCTACATCAGGTCGAGTTTGCAGATACTCCGTATGATACGGTGGCTGAATACATGGCTTGGTACTACACAGTTTCTCATCCCCTTTTGATACCACCTCAGGGGGAGGCCAGTGAGGTTCCAGTTCCAAAGTTTGATGATGGATTGACAGATCTGAGGTTACGACATATTTCACATGAGCTGCGTCGCTATCTCGCTCGTCACGATGCTGAGGAGGATGATGATGATTATGTTGAGATCTTTCGAGCACTACATCTAGCTCAGGGTGGACTGTTACCTCAGGGTAGATAGGTTACTTATGGTAGTGATAATGCTTGATGTATTATTCAAACTTATGTATTATTACTTTTGTATAATTAGTTTCAAATAACTTCTCATATAGACTTTTTCTGGGACGTCTCATTTCATTATCCAAATCACGACGAACCATTGACCACCCTTCTTCACCATATCCATGCATAGATGCAATAGCTGTAAACCCACAATTTCCATAATCCTTTACATCAACAATTTCATCAATAAATGGTCTTATATGTTCTGGAAATTGTACAATGTACCTGTGAGATGGTTTGTTCTTTGAGGTCTGGCATAACTGCGAACAAGGGTTCTTTGAAGATTTTTGGGAATTGTTGTGTTCTTGATCAACATAGTCATGATACGAAGGATCACGATAAACATCATACCCAACAGGTTTCTTCCCTTTTCTCTTTAATCCTCCTTTGGTCTTTATTTTCTTAGGTGGTGGTACCATCTTTGTTGTAGTGGGGTAAGCAATTTCGCACACCCTGCTTTTTAGTGCTCTCTTTCCTGCAAGATCTAATGAATGAAACCTCTTCCACAGTGCTTCAATCGTATTTGGCATATCGACTTCTGCTCCATCCTCTGTATCTACCTCTTGCTCACCTTCCATACTCAGTTTCCTCCATTGGATATGAATAACATCAATTGGTATTGGTTCACCACTCAATGTGTATCTCCCTAACTCACAGGCACAGGGTAACCCGTATACTGTTCTACAAAAACACCTCCACATCTGGGTGTTTGTACCTACCATGTCAACCATATCCCACTCTTCAGTAATGTGTCGTAAAGCAGCTCTAGATACTGATCCACGCAAATTAGAATAATATGAACTGGTGTATGCATGCTCAACCTCATAAAAACTCTTCTGAAATTAAGCTCTAATATTGTCCACTTGAATCTTGGTGTTGCCATTCATAGCCTCCCAGCACTTGACCATATCACCTAAACTGTTCTCCAACATATGCTTCAGCTTCCAATGCGCAGATTCGATTGTAACAAAAATAAAAGAAGTTCAGTATAAGTATCAGTAACATTACCATAAACAAACTATGGCTATAAAACAAACACATTACCTGTTAGTAGTGATGTTGCCTAAATGCAACACTTTGTTGATCCAAGCTTCAACAAATCTATGCCTATGAGGTGTCAACCATGTGTCTTTCACATAATCCAGAAAAGGTCCATATTCTAAACAGGCATGCTCAAGCAATTTCAACTTTTCATTGTATTCCACCTCATCACTAGCTTTTACAAGTTCATACCAAAGCTCCTCTATCGATTTTCGCATGTCATTCACAACATACTCCTTGCACATCACTTTTACATTCTTGTTTATGTGAAATCGGCACAGCAAATTAACTGTCGTAGGAAATACTGTTTCAATTGCTTTCATCAAAGCAAGATCTCTATCAGTTAAAATTACTTGTGGCCATAATCCTTGTTTAGTAAATAACTGTTTCAATTTATCTAGTACCCAGCACAAAGTCTCTGTTTGCTCAGATTCCATATAGGCAAACGTAAAAGAAAATGTTAACTCAGTTGATGTCACACCAACTATTTCAAATAAAGGTTGCCTATACTTATTAGTTTTGTAAGTACTATCCATAATCAACACAATAGGAAACAGATTCAACAACTTCACAGAGTCTGGATGGGCCCAGGAGATATCTCTCACAACTTCTCACTCATTTTTTTCCTACTCCAATAAACATAATCAGATTCCTCTATCAATTTAAACAATTGTTGCATTCTGTTCTAGGAGCCCTGATGTTTTTTTGAATCTTACTCTTATGTTTATATATTTGGGTGATTCAAGTCACACTCTTCGGATCTCGTTCTTTCAATGACAACAATATGTGTCTTGGAGGAACATGACGTTTTGACAAATCAGCTATATGTTGTTGGTCATCATCATTGAGTCGACTTACAAACGCATGGCCTTCAAATCTATCAGGTAAACCATGGTTGTGAACTCCATATTTTACATCAATTTTCCAACCAGAACCATCTTTTGAAGGTGTTGATCTTACTTTGAAAGGACAATTACATTTTTTGGTAGCACTTTGTGTTTCACTTTCCCCTTATTTGTATTTTCCACCTCTATCACAGCCAAATATAACCTTGTCACTTCGTCCTCTCTTGCTAGTATTGGTGTCCGAACGGGTTATTATAACAATGACTCTATTCCTCAGTCCAACCTCCTTAATCCACCTAGTCGCCTCTTCTCTTGTAGGAAATTTTTCTGTGGTCGAGAATATTTCTGTTGTATCTACACCTGTCTGGTCTTTGTCACATATCATCAAAGGAATGTCTATGTCACCTAAACAAAATTAAATTAAAATAAAAAATAAAAAAAAAATAAAAAATAAAAAATAAATAAATAAATAAATAAACACGAACCGGATAACTATGGAAGACGTTATCCAGTTGATAAAAAACACAAACCGGAAAACTTGAAGACAAGAATTCTGGTGTTGAAAATTTGTAAACTGAATATCTTGCCTATAAGTTGTTCGGTTAACAATGATGCCTCAAAAAACACAAACCGGAGAACTAAGCCTTATGTTATCCGGTTCATGTAAAATGGTAACCGGATTTCTTTGTTTGATGTTTTCCGGTTTGTAAAAATGTCATTCCGAAAATTCTTACCCTGGGTTCTCCGGTTTTCGTCGAATAATGACAAAAATTACTTTTGGACTCGTATGACTACACGGTAAAAAGTAAAAAAAAATTAAATAAAAAATGAAAGGACAAAATTGGAAATTTAAAAAAATTATAGGGGTATGGGGATAATTGTAGAGATACGGGATAAAATTTTCCTCAAAATTACCTAAGCCCAAAATAACTAAGCCCAAAATTTCAAATAATATGTTTAGGCCCAAATCAAGTTAATATTTCAACAAGCATGGTGGGAGCAATCACTTGCAAATATCACCATATCACCATTTATATAAAAGCACGACATTCGATAAAATTCTCTTAAGATATCCATTGGAAAGTTCATATAATCAATCTTAAATAATTGAGTCCAAGATTCCTGAATTCCATACTCTTTCATTTGCCATAAAACAAATTCACCTTTCTCTTGGTAAGAAAAACAAAGACATTCCATCAAAAGATTAAGAACTGGCCAAATCTTTGGCACCTTAACAAAACCTTGAGGCAGAATCAACACTTTGTGCGTCTCTCTGTTGAAAGATCAAGTGAAATAATCACAAATTTTTCAACACGAGTAATATTGTAGGGTTGATAAAAAGAATCAAAATAATCGTAAATAGCCGACCAATTAATAGTGCCATTCAAGTGCGTGAACACCATTGTTAAGACCAGTATTATCATAATCCGGCCAATTAAGAGGATTGGCAGGAAAACATTGAATCTTTCTCCAACCATTACCATCCAAAATAAAAACTTTAACCTTACTTTCGGCAAAAGCTACCATATTAAAAGCTACAACCATATAATTTTCGATGAATCGTCATAACCAAATGCAAATTTAAAAGACATTATATCATCATAGTCATGATTATGAACTAGTCCATAATGGAACGACCCTAATTTTTTAGATTTTTTTCTCGTGGAAGGGTTCCACAAATAGATATAGTACTCCTTACACCCACCCGTTGGTACACTGTAGAGAGATATAGTATACAAACAGATCAATCCGTTACAAGTTCCAACGATATAGTAGCCGTCATTCAAACAATGAAGATCGTCTTCGTGAATAATAATGGATGGATTTTCGTGTAAACGATACAAGGGGAATGGTGCAACAGTAAAACAATGGTATGTCTATTTATTAATAAGAGATGTTGTTTTTGTGATGACTTCTTAAGATGCTTGTTGATGAAGGTCGAATCAGAGATGAGAGTGTTCCATAACTTGCTCACGCATTTGAACCGCACTATAATTCTAACCGAAAGCAAAGATAGAATTTCAGCTATGTGTTCCTCAGGAATGAATACAGACGACAATGATACAGTGGATTGACGATGCTTCTTAATCGGACAAATATCCATGAGAGCGAGTTATTATGCTTTAAGGTGAAAACAAAACACAAGCCCTAACACAAACGCTTTTAGGGTTTCTAAGTTATGGAAAAGGTAACATTATATATAAGCTGCGCCCAACAAATTTTCTAATACGGATTCTAAAATCCTAAATTAAATACATGAAGAAAATATATTCTATTCCATCGTTTTGTTTTTTTTTTCTTTTTCCAATTTGTTGTTTCTTTTTAAAATCATTACAAAATATTTTTTATTATAACTTTTTTTATATAAAGTTTTTCAATTTTATTAGAGTATAGTTAATATTTTTTAGAGAAAAAAAACTATTAACAATCATTCACTAATTTGTATTTCACCAAATTACATTTAAAATTTTAAAATATTTTAATGACATGGTAATTGGTTGGTTTATCATTGTATTTTGCACTCCACCACACTTTATTTTTTATAAGCTACCTATTATTATAATAGTTTGTACAACTTCTTTTAATTTGTCTTTTAGACAAACAAAAATATAATATAAATAAATAGGAGACACTAAGATAAAAAGTATAAGGGAGTCTCAGAAAAGAGGTACAAGGAATACCAAAACCGAGAGTAAAAGCTAAAAAGAAACAAGAGCAAAGAAAAGAAAGAAACCCCCAAGCTAACAACAACCTTCACGAGTTAAAAAAGAACAACTACGAAAAACAACAGCAAACAGATAAACTCATCAAAAACACGTGGTTAGAGCTAACCAAAAAGGACCACTTGAAGAACCACCAAAGCCACAAAAGGAACCAACAATAACACAACCAATGGAGGTCGAAACCACTCACCCATATATTGGTTTAGATACAGGATAGGGTTCTCCATCTAGACCGAGAAGAGACAAGAGTTGTCCATTGACCTACTAAGATGCCATTTTCAAGCCAAGAAGATGCACTTATCTCCCACTTCTTTTTTAGTCACTGAAGATCCAGAAAAAACAATATCATTCAAAGATTTCCAAATTGACCAAACCACAGCATGTCAAATCATCGTCAACCTCCCTCTAATCCTAAGAGCACTAGACGAGGAGCTAAACATCTGAAAAAGAGTCAGCAGATGACTAGGCAAAACAGTACACCACCCTAACCACCTAAAGATGATATACCAAACAAAAGACACAATCTCACAAGTCACAAAGATATGATAGGTAGACTCGATGTGCAAGGTGAAGAAGGGACAGGAAAAAGTCCCATACGTCAGAGGGACACCCTGGTTGGGATTCGATCCTAAATAAGTTTTCAAGAGAAAACTATGACTTTAGAAGAGGCCCAACTACACCAAATGGCCTGGAGCACTAAATCTGCTATACCAATTTGGCGATCCGGGGGGAACATATAAACCAGAAGGAGAGAATAAGTAGAGGACACATAATAAATCCGATCACTAGACTCACGACACCTCCACACATCCCTCTCAACAAAAGGGGTGAAACCACTAATCACGTAAAGAAAATCAGTGAAGAGGGTCATCTAATAATCAAAAAGAAAAAGTCTTCTCCATTTTAGATCCCAAATTCAACTCTTCCCCTCCCATTTGCCAACCTCCCCCACAGAACTAGAAGCCTGGTTAAAATTCAAGAAAATTCTAGGGTATCAGAGGCTACGATGAGAAACCTCAACCCAAATATCCTCCCAGAAGAATGTAAGAAAACCGGAACCGACTTTCAGGAAACCTGAACCAGTTCGAATTGCCACCGACTCTAGAACCCAGAAAGGAGGCATCTCTCCACCAAGGCGAGGAAGATCTGAGGCAACCAACTCTCTCTCCTAGGATATAAGAGGTAGGGGAAACACCATATATAGAAGTGAGAATATCACGCCAAATACTAGAGGCCCCTAATAGAATGTGCCACATCCACTTACCCAGGAGGGCCAAGTTCACCAACCGAAGGTCACGAACACCGAGGCCTCCTAAATTATTTGTCTTACAAACATCCTCCCACCTGGCCCAGGAAATCTTAGACTCCCTTTTCACACCTCCCCAAAGAAATATCCTCTGAATCTTCACTATCCTTTTTCCAAACCTTGACAGACATTTCAAGGAAAGAAAGGGAAAAAATAGGAATGACGTTAAGAACAGAGTTAAAGAGGATCACTCTACCACCCAAGGATACTTACATATGCTTCCATGAAAGAAGCCTTCTAGAAAAGAGGTTCATTAGATGTTCCCACGTAGCCGAAGAATGGGGATTAGCTTGAACCAGGAGCCCAAGGTACCTGAAAGGGAGGGATTCTTGCTTACATTGGAGGAACTCACATGCAAGATCTAAGAAAGCCTTGTCAGAATCCACCCCAATAAGAGAACTCTTAGAAAAATTCACACGAAGGCCTGAAGCAAATTCAAAGCCATGGAGAATATCCTTAATGGTCTAGAGATTGTCAGTAGTATCATTAGCCAAAATAATCGTGCCATCTTCATACTGAAGGTGAATGGCTATCAAGTTTGAAGACCCTACTCTGATACCAGACATCATATTTAAATTAAGTTCCCTAGAAATCAAACCACTTAGACCTTCAGCTACATGGAAAAAAGGAAAGGGGCCAGTGAGTCACCTTGCTTCAGACCCCTTTGAATACTACTTTCAGGGGTTGGGCAAAAACTAACCAAGATGTCTAGATTACAAGAAAACACACAAGAATTAATCCATCTCCTCCATTTATCATTAAACCCAAATCTAGAGAGCATGTAGTCAAGAAAGGACCAGCTAACAGAATCATAGGCTTTCTCAAAGTCAACTTTAAAAAGGAGGCAAGATGTTTTCCTACACTTGACAAGGTCTACAAGCTCATTCACAACAACTACCCCATTAACTAAGAGTCTACCTTTGAGAAAAGCATGTTGATTATGAGAGATGAGCTTATCCATGACACTGGAAAGCCTAGCAACCAAGACCTTGGAAATGATCTTATAGAGAGACCCCACCAAGGAAATGTTCCTAAAATCCTCTAATTGTGAATGGTAGTCAATCTTAGGAATCAAAGTGACAAAAAAATAGGTAAAGTTGTGGAGAAGAGTCGCATGCTGATGGAAGTGAGCAAACATCTCCCTAAGGTCATTTCAGTGAAGGGGCCAGAATCTCTTAAAAAGGGAAAGGTTAAAACCATCAAGGTCAGGGCTCTTGTTGCCATCTCAAAGGGAAACTGCATAATCAATCTAATGTAAGGGAAAATGGGAGTTATGATAACATTGTTCTCAACAAAAATAGAGTGGAAGAAGACACCATCTAAGCGAGCACAATCAATAGAAGGTTCTTTAAAATGGTTAGAGAAATGATCAACAACAACCTAGCAAATCTTAGAAACCCCATCAACCCAAACCTCCCCAACCCTGAGAACAAAGATAACACCCCTTTTGCTCCTTCTTTGAGACAATTGGCTCTAGATCTCTGCAGAAGATGGGAATCCTTAATCCGGAGGATAAACCAAAGGTCCAAAGAGGCCTTACTCTTCATCTCCATCTCTTATTTAGTAAGACCACCCTGGTCAACTTTCAAGTCAAGTGTACTCATCACCTCCCTAAGAGACTCAATCTGGGTATCAAGAGAACCAAACACTTGATGGTTCCAGGCTTTCAAGGCCCTTTTGAGTACTTTAAGTTTCTCTTTAAGGACAAAGGCTTTACAACCCAAGAACATAAGCTAGACCAACTATAAAAAACCACCACATGAAATTGGGGATGAGAAAGCCAATGATTATTGAAACAAACGAGTTTATGCCCCCACAATTGGTTGGAATACCTGAGAATGATCGGACAATGATCAGAGACGTCTCTAGGAAGAGCCCACTGGGAAGCCGTACCCCATAACTCCCACCACCCATCATAGATAAGAATCCTATCAAGACAACTAGGAATCTTACCTTTAGATAAGAACCAAGTGAAAGTTCTTCCTAAAAGGGGGAGATCCCAAAGCTCCATCTGGGAAATAAAGTTACTAAACTCAACACAAAGAGAGTCCCCAATCCTGAGGTCAAGAGAGTCGCCACCAACCCTCTCAGAAAAGGAGCAAACAGAATTAAAATCTTCTAAAACACACCACACAAACACCCAAGAGAGGTCCTTCTCTAGATAAGATTACTCCAAAGAGCCCTCTTCTCCCTAGGGCTACAACTGGAGTAAACATTAATGACCACTCATAGAGACTTGGAAGCCCCCTACTCCAAGCAAACCCTAAGATAGCCAGGACTAGAAAAAGATAATAAACATAACCCTTTAGAGCTACACAAAATTGAAAGAAGACCCTCAATATTACCATTTGACGGTGAAAAACTCCAATCACAAAAAGGGAATGGACCAGAGAGGTAGACATTTCAGAAAGTTTTGTCTCCTGAATAGTAAGGAACTCAAGAGAATTAAAGATAATGAGATCTCTAACCTTCCTATTTTTTATCATACTACCAAAACCCCAGACATTAAAAGACCCAATCAACATCGAGCACAACTCCTAGAAAGTCTAGCATACCTCAACTACTTATCTCTAGACTCTAGACCTAGTAATATCCTAATCTCATCCTCATCACTAAGCAGAAAGGTGCACCCTAACTTCTTGATCTTTCTAAACACCCTAGTCTCTTTCTTGATGTCAATCAACTTGAGAATCCTCGGTGATATATGAATAAGAATTCGGTGACAAGGAAGCTGAGGAAGAGGAGCAGCATTCAGACATATGGAAAGGTTAAGCCCCTGTAAGAATAAACCAATAGAAGTTAATGGATTTGCAATATCCAAGTCCATAAGAGGAGTGGATAAGTCCTTGGCCTGATGTTCTGAAGCTGAACCAAAATGAGAGTCTGAACCCTGTTCTACAATAGGAAAATCTACAAAATCTAGCCCCATGCCGCCATCTGATGCCCCCAAAATTTGGCGACCTCCCAACAACAAAGGAAGACTGAAACGCAGCCGAGGAGGTGAGGAAGATAACCCACAAATAGTATCCAAAGCAAGATTGGATGCTAAAGAGGAACCAGTACACCCGCCATGAGATATGAGATTTAAAGAACCCGCCAAAAATTATTTAAGAAAATGAGATTATGAGGGGTGTGAACAGGGACTGAATATGGGTAAAGATCATCCACAAGATGAAGAGATTCTAATTAGGCCAGCCCACTATAACAACCTCACTTTTTGTTTTTCAACAAAAAATCATTAGAGACAACCCAAGAGAGAGAGAGAGGGGGGGGGGGGGGGGGTGAGGCATTGAAGTCCTTGAAACATTACCACACAAAGGCACCATGTGGGTGAGAGAACCGACCGCTAAAGGAAACAAAGAAACGTTTTTTGCATCATGCGGCCCAAGGTAAGGAACATTAGTGATAATAGTCAGATTTGACTTTTCCACGAGAGTTCTCCTATCACTATCAAGCAAGACTGCAATATTTGAAACATTGCTAAAACCAGTGCAAGACGCTTTAATTTTCAAAGAAGCATGAGGCGACGAAAGGGAGACGACACGTCTCCTGTCTGTGTCCAAACTGTCTACATTTGACCCAGCCTGCGCCTCATCCTCTAAACAAATATTGTCCTACTACTACAAAACAGATTTTTCGTAACTCGTATTTTACAACGACCTTCCTGTTAACCGTGGTAATAATTTTTTTGGCGCTTTTTTTTTTGTATTTACTAAAAGATATTTCATCACGGTTGGAACTTTCAACCGTGGTGAAAAGTGGCATCTGGTCATGAGTTCGAATCCTAGCACCTACAGTTTTGTTTTTATTTATTTATTAAAAGATATACAATAACGGTTACTTAAGGTCACCGTTGTGATAAGTTGAGACATACATCATCGCTTGTTTAAAGTAACCCTTGTGATACGTACAGTTTAATTTTTACTTAATTTTATTAAAGTAAGCGTGTTTATTGAGTTTCTTCACTGTTCTTAAATAAATCTTTGTCGTCCGTTTAGTGAGTATCAACGCTCGAGAGAATACCATTAGTGATCCGCACAAAACCTAAAACTTAGATGAACTTCCAACTTTAATGAACTTCATCTTCTACCTCCAAACATTTTCTTCGATTTACGACACTCTATTTCTCCACTAAACCAAGCTCGAAAACATTATTTCTTCAATAAACAAAACTCAAAAACAGCATGTCATTCATTGACAAATTTCATAACTCCATCACCTTTGGTCATGAGTTCGAATCCTAGCACCTACAATTTTGTTTTTATTTATTTATTAAAAGACATACAACAATGGTTATTTAAAGTAACCATTGTGATATGTACAATTTTATTTTTATTTATTTTTATTAAAGTAAGCGTGTTTATTAAGTTTTTTCAGTGTTCTTAAACAAATCTTTGTTGTCCATTTAGTGAGTATCAACGCTCAAGACAATAGCATTAGTGATCCACGTGAAACCTAAAACTTAGATGAACTTCATCTTCTACCTCCAAACATCTTCTTCCATTTACGACACTCTATTTCTCCACTAAACCAAGCTCGAAAACATTATTTCTTCCATAAACTAAACTCAAAAACATCATTTCATTCATTGAACACTATGCCAAAATTCGCTTTTGGCAGCACTACAAAGACAGCGCTTTTATTAGAAGGCGCTGCTGTAAGTTTTGAAAAAAATTCGCTAAAAAAAAGTGCTGCTAAAGGTCGTACGGAGACATTACCTTAGAAAGTGCTTTTATAAAAGCGTTGCTAAAAGTATAACCTTAGAAAGCGCTTTTAAAAAGCGCTGCTAAAGGGTAACCTTAGAAAGCGCTTTCAAAAAGCGCTGCTAAAGGCCTTAAGTTGGCCCCACAATGAAAGCGCTTTCTGAAAGCGTTGCTGTAGGCCAATGAAAAGAAAGCGCTTTCTAAGGAAAAGCGCTGCTATAGGCTAATCTATGAAGGCGCTTTCAAAAAGTGTTGCCTTAGGTCATTTGTTAATTAAAAAATAAAAGAGCCCTAATCATTTCTTTCTAATCATTTTCACGACTTCTCCCTCATTTCTCTCTCGCAAATGTTCTGTTTCAGACCTCCATTGTTCTCCGACCGCCATGGTTCTGTTCTCCGACCGCCATTGTTGTGTTCTCCGATGACCATCGTTCTCCGACTGCCATTGTTCTGTTCTCTCTCGCGTCTGGTATGTTTTCATTTTTCGTTTTTTTCATTATATGACTGTTAGTTAGAACTTTTAGAATGTGTTAGTTTGGTTTGAAAATCGTGACTGTTAGTAATGTGTCCGCCATTATTCTGTTACTATATGCATGAAAACATGAGTGTCATCCCAAAGCAATCTGACCTCTTTCTTGTATATGAATGTTGTTGTTCTAGTTGTTTCTTCTTGCAGGTTTCAGAAAATCTTACTATATGTGTTAGTTTGGTTAGAAAATCGTGAGTGTTAGTAATGTTGTTTTTCAAGATAGATTTCAGAAGAAATATTTACTGCAAGTTTTAAAGAGAGACTTCAACTAGTTTGTACCTTTAGACTGTAAGTTCAGATTACAAGTATATAGTATGAGTACATGTTTATAAATCATTATTTTCTTATACTTTTATGTGAATGGTTTTTGAATTTTCCATGATTAAAAAAATAATATCTAGTTAGATGATCTTAATACTTTGTTTAAACCATGAATATTCTGTTAATAGTGAGATAATAGTTAAATGTAAGCAATTGTACCTTGTAGTGTTTGAACTTGACAGACTTGAATGAATGAATGAGTTCTGTTTTGCCTTGAGTTTTTTGGAGTGTTTATTGTTTTCTTTACTACAGGTCAAATGGCTAGTAACCATGATACAAATGACTCACACGATACAAATGATGCAAATGTTTCATCTGAGAATGTAGAAAGAGAAATTACACGAGGAATAACAATTATGAAGTCAATAATCCGTGCAAGAGATAAAGGAATCAAATATGATGTACATTGGAGTGTTGAAGACTAACTAATTGAGCCTAACAGTGCAATGTTGACAGGTTACATATGTTCACTTGTTCGTCAGCACATTCTAATCACCTGTGATAACTGGAGAAATCCAGCGTTGCAAGCCGGTAAAGAAAAAATAAGGACTGAGATACAGGTACGTACCATATATGATTGATGTTATTAGATTTTTGTTGACGATCATGTCTTTAAATTACTTATACTAACACACATTGATGAAAGCCGAAAAAAGTATTATCTTCAATTGGCCAGAAAAAGACTCAGAGGGTTTCGAACTTTTTTATCAACCATTTTTCTAAAGGATGAGCAATGGAAGTTTGTTGAAGCAGAACTTCCAGTGAAGTATGCGGATTTGATTACACATGAAGAATGGGAGACATTTGTAGCCAAACGAAGAACCGAAAAATTCCATGTAATGTTAATTTGTCATGTCTATTAATTGTATTGTATAATTGTTGCATTAGATTGTTTTGATAAGACTTAAACTTGTTTATCCAGGAAGTGAGTGACGTAAATCGGCAAAGAACATCAAAACCGGCGTATCCATACAAAAAAGGGCGTTTGGGATATGCACGCTTACAGCAAAAAATGGTAAGTATATATAAATGCTATGTTCTTATTAATTGTCTCAATGTGTTATAATTGATGATCTTATTATTTGTCTCAATGTGTAGTTAGAAGAGAGTAAAAGTGAAAAAACATCTCTTCCGGGACATGTTTTGTGGAAGGCTGCTCGTGTCGGCAAGGATGGAGTTGTTAGGGAAGATGTTCAACATGTTTTTGACGAATGTGTAAGTATAACATTATGTCTTTAATTAAATCAAAAGTTTACTAACATATAATTAATTTTTAATCCCCACTAATAATTGTCGATATGTAAATGAATTTCAGGAGACTCTATCTCAATCCTTAACTACAGGTGATGACGAGTGTAACACCCCTTCTATACCCCGTACAAAAACCGGAATAAACTAATCTTATAAATAAAACATCAGAGCAAAGAATAATTTATCATGATATAGCCAGAGATACCACACCAACGTGAACTAAAACAACCTGCTCATAAAGATATATAACAACCTGATAGTCATATAAACATAGGAACTCAGTTCCAAAATATCATCGTTCAGTTACAGAATTAAAGCGGAACATCCATAACTGATGTCATCACAAAAGATAAGTATGTCATATACATGTTCATACAAGGCCACTATATACAAGCCAAAAGAAACATCTACACTCGAACCCCGACTACCCGTGTTACATATCAGAGCCGACGGAACGACAAAAGGACGAAGACACTAATCTTCGCAAAAGACCTCCAGCGTCTAATCTGCAATGCCATTACAGCATTAAACCACAGCAGAAGGGTGAGAAACAAGATTATAATATAATTGCATATCATTATAAAACACTTAGCAAAATATGCACAATTATTCTCACCACACAAATACGATACTTGTAAACAACACAAGACATATTAAACCCATTTCACACATCATTCACATAAGCATATACATTAACACAATGCATAACAAATCCTTCTCAAAATTCAACACATAAACATTCATGTAATGAATTATGCAAATGCACAGAGACCGACACAACGACTCTATGCAGGCGGTACCATTAGTCCCCCAGGAACTCTTGGAATCATCGCTCGTTACTTAGGGTAACTCCCCGTCGGGCATACGATGTTCCCCGTCGCTACCACTTATCAGCAAGCATACGACGTTATGGATCGTTTTTAGTCCTTTATAATAGGCACACGATCAATACAACAATTGTTTACACCCACAAAGGGATCTACAATGTCTAACTGCATTGTTTACACCCACAAAGGGATCTTACAATGTCTTCATGCATTGTTTACACCCACAAAGGGATCTTACAATGTCTTCATGCATTGTTTACACCCACAAAGGGATCTTACAATGTCTTCAACATGATGCATGTCATATAATGACCCATGGCAATCAAGACTCATACATTAAATCATGCATTTCAAGTACATATAATACAATGCACATATTTTCCAAATGGCTACAAACCTTCACCACAACATCATATACCCATCAAACATCCCTCACACAAGTCATACGTTACATATCATATCCTATCGCACAATATAGAAAATAACTCAAAAATTCCCTTTTTCGGTTTCTCAGAAAAGTCGGCTAAAAGTCGGCCAAAAATAAAATTTTCTATCATCATCAAAAATTACTCATCGACAGCTTCGATTCGGTATAAAGAACTCTTAAATACGATAAACGGTTAACAAGATATGAATATTTCAAAATAATGCAAAAACATAAACCGGACGCCCGACACTACGAAACGGTTCGTAAAAACTGTACCGATTGGACCAAGTTCAGACCTCAAAACTATTTTTCCTAGAAAGAACATCTCGTTAGCTTTCCAACGCTTCGAACGGGAGTTAAAACCGACTTACGGTTCAAGAGATATGAATTTTCGAAGTTTCCCCGAAAAACCAGATTTTTATGGTTCAGCACAGTATGTATCGATACATAGGCTTATGTATCGATACAAAAAGGCCACATGTATCGATACATAGCACGCATGTGTCGACACATGCTGTAGTAAAAATGCTGTTTTTCCCAATTTTCACAGTATGTATCGATGCATAGGGGTTATGTATCGATACATAACTCTGTTTTTCCTCAAAAACCAGATTTTCTCAAAATACACCTTTGCTGTCCCTTTTCCAAAATGCCCGAAAAATCGACTAAATCGAACATTTTCACCGAAACAAACATATACGCCCAACCACCAAATACATAAGAACAATTTAGAACACATAAACGAAATTTCTACGACGTTCGATTTTTCGATTAAATTTCAACCTCTCAAAAACCAGAATTTTCAAACATCACCAAATCGAATAAAAAGCACGACATACGACGATCTAACCTTACTCGATACCACTACGTAATTTATTTCGAATTCTAACCGTGAAACCGTCGGTTTTTATCGATTTCCTACAATTCGACCTAAACGGACAAAACAACGGAAACATAACGAAAACTAACCAAAACATAACCAAACTTCATGAAACTTTAAACAGCAGCTCACATACATATAACCAACCAACACATGTATTTATACGACTTTTCGACCGTAAAAACATCGGTTTCTATCGATTTCGTCCAATACGGCATAAATGGAAACATATGGAAAACCAACCAAAACATCCACACAAAACATTCATAATCATACACAAAGATATAATAACCGAGTTTCACACCCTTACCCGATTTAATCGTGTTCTAGAAAGTCGGGAGATTGATTTCTTCCTTCACAAGTTTTTCCTCTCTTTTCTTCTTTCTCTTCTCTTTTCTTCTCTTTTGGGAAACTCTTACTAACTTTTCTTTTTCTTCCTTTCTAAACTCATACTAACTATTTTCTTTTATATTTTCTTAACTTATAAATTCTAAACATTTCTAATAAATATCTAAACTAACTATTATTAACTAATACTATTAATTATGAAATATGCCAAATACCCTCTATTCCAATTTTCCCCGCAAACTCTCAAAAACGGTAAAAATACACAATGTGCAAAAATAACATATATTCACACCAATTAGCAATTAACATAAATATTGCTCAATTAAAAATAAAGACTCGACCAATTAACACCAAAAAGCACGGGAAAAGGAAATATTAAAAACGGACCGTTACAACTCTCCCCCACTTAAGAAATTTTCGTCCTCGAAAATATTACCTGATCCAAATAACTCCGGATACGACTCCCGCATCCGACTTTCTAATTCCCAAGTCAAATTGCCCTCAGCAGCGCCTCCCCACGCCACTTTCACAAGTGCAATCTCCTTGCCTCTTAACCTTTTCAACTCGCGATCTAAAATCCTCACCGATAAAACCTCAACCGTAAGATTATCTCTTACCTCAACCTCATCCATCGGAATCACATGAGACGGATCTGGAACATACTTCCGTAGCTGTGAAACATGGAAAACATCATGTAGATTCGAAAGATTCGGTGGCAATGCTATCCTGTAAGCCACTGTACCAACTCTTTCGGATATCTGATATGGACCAATAAAACGCGAAGTAAGCTTCCTCGACTTCAAAGCACGTCCAACACCAGTCACCGGCGAAACCCTCAAAAACACATGGTTACCCGCTTGAAACTCAAGATCTCTTTTCCTTTTATCATGATAACTCTTTTGCCTACTCTGAGAAGCTTTCATCTTCTCCCGAATAAGTTTCACCTTTTCCGTCGTTTGTTGAACTAACTCAGGTCCAACTACTGCACTTTCACCAGATTCATGCCAACACAAAGGTGTTCGACATCTTCTTCCATAAAGTGCCTCAAAAGGTGCCATTCCGATACTAGAATGGAAACTGTTATTATATGTAAACTCGATCAATGAAAGAAAACAGTCCCAAACTCTACCTTGCTCAAGAACACAAGATCTCAGTAAATCTTCCAATGACTGAATTGTTCTCTCCGTTTGACCATCAGTCTGCGGATGATAAGCAGAACTCAATCTCAGCTTAGAACCTAACGCCTTTTGTAAACTTTCCCAAAATCTGGAAGTAAACCTCGGATCACGATCAGAAACAATACTCAACGGAACGCCATGCAACTTCACAATCCCACGGATATAAAGCTCAGCCAAACGCTCCATAGAATAACTGATATCAATCGGAATGAAATGCGCCGATTTAGTCAATCTATCCACGATCACCCAAATAGCATTATGCCTACTCGGAGAATTAGGCAAACCCGTCACAAAATTCATCGATATACTATCCCATTTCCACTCCGGTGTCCTTCCTAAAGAATCATCTTTTTCAACTCTGCATCATCCGGTATACAAATTCTACCACGGAATCTCAAAATACCCTGATCATCCACTTTAAAGTCACCGTTCACTTCTTGATTTCCAACAAGCAACAAATCAACAAGTTTCAAGTCCAACTTCTGTTTCTCTATAACAGACAACAGAAAATCATTAGTGATCTTTAACATACCAAGCTTCACACTCTCTTGTGAAAGCTCACAAACCAAACTCAAGTCTCGAAATTGTTCCAGAAGTTCCCACTCTTTCACCATCAAAGCAGATATACACAAAGATTTCCGACTCAAAGCATCAGCTACCACATTAGCCTTACCAGGATGGTAATTCAAGCTAAAGTCGTAGTCCTTCAGAAGTTCCAACCATCTCCGTTGCCTCATACTCTATTCCTTTAGACCAAACAAGTACTCAATATCCTTGCGATTACCAAACACTTCAAACCTAGAACCATAAAGATAATACCTCAAACTATTCCAACACAATACCACCGCAACCAATTCCAAATCCATAATAATACAGATCCTTTTATAAATCCTCAATTGTCGTAAAGCATAAGCCACGACTTTACCCTCTTGCATTACCACGTTGACTAAACTTATCAAAGACACATCACAATATCCCACAACCGGTTTATTAGGATCACACAAAATCAAAGCTGAAACCGTAGACAACTTCTACTCCAGCTCACCAAAACTTACTCACAACGAACATCCAAACAAACGACTCACCCTTTGTAAGTCAACTGAGATACCAGAAGTACGAACTTAACAAAGTCTTCCATAACCTGTAATAACAACCAACTGAGCCCAAAAGTTTCTAATCTCTTTAACTAACTTCGGAGCCTCTCATGTAGAACTACATCTACTTCTGATGGATCCATTAACCATACTCTCATCTGAAATAACATTTCCAAGAAACTAACCCTTTCCAACCAAAATTCTCACTCGAATAACTTAGCATAAAACTTCGTCTCTTTTCAACACTTGTAATTCAAATCTCAAACACTTTACTCATTCTTCCTCTGAGTTTATAACAAATCCAAATATCCTCAATCGAAACCACTACGAACTTATCCAAGTAAATATGGAAGATACAATTCCTCTACTCCATAAACATTAGGGACGCGTTACTAACACCAAATACCATCACTGTACGTTGCAATTCCCAACCAAAATCCAAAAGATATAAATCCTTAAAGCTTTTGCAAAACTTTTCACTAGGTAACTGGTTACTCACATACAAGCTTAACCGAGTAAATAACAACCTATTCCGAGGATAACAAACCTAACCAGTCACATTAAATCGATCAAAGCCTCAACTCACACAACTCACCACTCTTATCAAACATTCCAAACAATTGTAATTCACTCAAACTCAATTAAACCATTCTAGTCATCTGTTCATGAAAGTGGACACTTATTCTCAATCATTACCTTATTCAACTGTTAGTAATCCATACCCAATTTCTTCTCCTGACCGTCCAATTCCGCAATTCCAACATGTATCGACAACCAACCAACTAAAAAGAATTCTCAAACACAATGCTACATCCACCCACAAGGGTTTCCTCACAATTTCCATTAATGCCTTAAAACTCCAAAGACTCCAAACCCACCAGAACTCTAAGTTTGCTGTCCATAGTCTCAATACCATTATACTTGTTATTCCATTACATCTTCCGATATTAGCATCTTCATCGACTCATCAAAACAATCTGTAATCATCTCCTTAAATTCCAAACAATTCATTTCACACACTATCAAAGCCGGAAAGACCCGCCTATTCCATCCAACATAATTTTCGTCTGCTATCAACAGGAGATTAAGGGTGATCAGTTCCTCAATTTGCCAATAGACAGTCGACAATCATGATGGGGCATAAACCGTCTTTACCAAACTATAATAGCCTTTCTTGCATCCCATACACAAAACTACCTAAGGCACAGATCCTTAGTTGACATAAACCTTACCTCCACATTTCTTACGGAATCGGGAACAACACTGTCCAAACAACACTTACAATCTTGCAATTCACAACACACTGAGCCAGCGCTCCACACCTGAAGCAACATGGAGAAGTACCAGCTTCCCCCCCACTTATCTCATTCTAACTCCTGAAAACAAAGGATTAGAAAACCAGAAAGCACTGACAGTGTTTCACACACATATCACGTACTAAGGGACAAACAACAACGACAGTATTCAACTGTCACGCCAACAGACTCAACAACTGACTCAACACTGGCTCTGATACCACTTAATGTAACACCCCTTCTATACCCCGTACAAAAACCGGAATAAACTAATTTTATAAATAAAACATCAGAGCAAAGAATAATTTATCATGATATAGCCAGAGATGCCACACCAACGTGAACTAAAACAACCTGCTCATAAAGATATATAACAACCTGATAGTCATATAAACATAGGAACTCAGTTCCAAAATATCATCGTTCAGTTACAGAATTAAAGCGGAACATCCATAACTGATGTCATCACAAAAGATAAGTATGTCATATACATGTTCATACAAGGCCACTATATACAAGCCAAAAGAAACATCTACACTCGAACCCCGACTACCCGTGTTACATATCAGAGCCGACGGAACGACAAAAGGACGAAGACACTAATCTTCGCAAAAGACCTCCAGCGTCTAATCTGCAATGCCATTACAGCATTAAACCACAGCAGAAGGGTGAGAAACAGGATTATAATATAATTGCATATCATTATAAAACACTTAGCAAAATATGCACAATTATTCTCACCACACAAATACGATACTTGTAAACAACACAAGACATATTAAACCCATTTCACACATCATTCACATAAGCATATACATTAACACAATGCATAACAAATCCTTCTCAAAATTCAACACATAAACATTCATGTAATGAATTATGCAAATGCACAGAGACCGACACAACGACTCTATGCAGGAGGTACCATTAGTCCCCCAGGAACTCTTGGAATCATCGCTCGTTACTTAGGGTAACTCCCCGTCGGGCATACGATGTTCCCCGTCGCTACCACTTATCAGCAAGCATACGACGTTATGGATCGTTTTTAGTCCTTTATAATAGGCACACGATCAATACAACAATTGTTTACACCCACAAAGGGATCTACAATGTCTAACTGCATTGTTTACACCCACAAAGGGATCTTACAATGTCTTCATGCATTGTTTACACCCACAAAGGGATCTTACAATGTCTTCATGCATTGTTTACACCCACAAAGGGATCTTACAATGTCTTCAACATGATGCATGTCATATAATGACCCATGGCAATCAAGACTCATACATTAAATCATGCATTTCAAGTACATATAATACAATGCACATATTTTCCAAATGGCTACAAACCTTCACCACAACATCATATACCCATCAAACATCCATCACACAAGTCATACGTTACATATCATATCCTATCGCACAATATAAAAAATAACTCAAAAATTCCATTTTTCGGTTTCTCAGAAAAGTCGGCCAAAAATAACATTTTCTATCATCATCAAAAAGTACTCATCGACAGCTTCGATTCGGTATAAAGAACTCTTAAATACGATAAACGGTTAACAAGATATGAATATTTCAAAATAATGCAAAAACATAAACCGGACGCCCGACACTACGAAACGGTTCGTAAAAACTGTACCGATTGGACCAAGTTCAGACCTCAAAACTATTTTTCATAGAAAGAACATCTCGTTAGCTTTCCAACGCTTCGAACGGGAGTTAAAACCGACTTACGGTTCAAGAGATATGAATTTTCGTAGTTTCCCCGAAAAACCAGATTTTTATGGTTCAGCACAGTATGTATCGATACATAGGCTTATGTATCGATACAAAAAGGCCACATGTATCGATACATAGCACGCATGTGTCGACACATGCTGTAGTAAAAATGCTGTTTTTCCCAATTTTCACAGTATGTATCGATGCATAGGGGTTATGTATCGATACATAACTCTGTTTTTCCTCAAAAACCAGATTTTCTCAAAATACACCTTTGCTGTCCCTTTTCCAAAATGCCCGGAAACTCGACTAAATCGAACATTTTCACCGAAACAAACATATACGCCCAACCACCAAATACATAAGAACAATTTAGAACACATAAACGAAATTTCAACGACGTTCGATTTTTCGATTAAATTTCAACCTCTCAAAAACCAGAATTTTCAAACATCACCAAATCGAATAAAAAGCACGACATACGACGATCTAACCTTACTCGATACCACTACGTAATTTATTTCGAATTCTAACCGTGAAACCGTCGGTTTTTATCGATTTCCTACAATTCGACCTAAACGGACAAAACAACGGAAACATAACGAAAACTAACCAAAACATAACCAAACTTCATGAAACTTTAAACAGCAGCTCACATACATATAACCAACCAACACATGTATTTATACGACTTTTCGACCGTAAAAACATCGGTTTCTATCGATTTCGTCCAATACGGCATAAATGGAAACATATGGAAAACCAACCAAAACATCCACACAAAACATTCATAATCATACACAAAGATATAATAACCGAGTTTCACACCCTTACCCGATTTAATCGTGTTCTAGAAAGTCGGGAGATTGATTTCTTCCTTCACAAGTTTTTCCTCTCTTTTCTTCTTTCTCTTCTCTTTTCTTCTCTTTTGGGAAACTCTTACTAACTTTTCTTTTTCTTCTTTTCTAAACTCATACTAACTATTTTCTTTTATATTTTCTTAACTTAAAAATTCTAAACATTTATAATAAATATCTAAACTAACTATTATTAACTAATACTATTAATTATGAAATATGCCAAATACCCTCTATTCCAATTTTCCCCGCAAACTCTCAAAAACGGTAAAAATACACAATGTGCAAAAATAACATATATTCACACCAATTAGCAATTAACATAAATATTGCTCAATTAAAAATAAAGACTCGACCAATTAACACCAAAAAGCACGGGAAAAGGAAATATTAAAAACGGTCCGTTACAACGAGGATTGCCGGAGCATACTTAGTCGAGTTCTAAATGTTCTTAAGTATTCCGGCCGTGTGAGGGGTAAGGGATTTGGTGTGACTCCATCATCCTTATATAAGCATCCAAAGAAAAAATATCCTAGCAATCAACAAGTGATGCAAACGTTGGAGGAATTAAAAGCGCAAGTTCGTGAATTGCAAAAGGACAAAGAAAGATATATGGCGGAAAAGCGTGGTTCAGAGTTCAAAGATACTAGTGACAAAGCTAGTATCAATTGTCAGAAGAAATTTCCCGAGGTAATTATATATGTTATTATGAAATTAAATTAGCACATTCATTTTGATTGACATATATACACATTAACAGTAACATATTTATTATTGGTTTAGGGCATTTCATCTTGTCAGCTGTATTTATCGTCACCGACTTATCGCATTTTTTGGCAAGGGAAAAGTGCATAATACTTTGGGAGATTTACTTCACCCTAAACCGCTCCCTGATGGATATGTGAAAGTATCGGTTGATATTGCATTAGAGCTGGATGCGTTGCTACCAGCTGGCATTGTTTCAAAGACAACATTGATGCGGAATGCAATAGGATCGTTTGTTCCATGGCCGGCATATCTCATTTTCATAGATGAGGAGGTATGTTGAAAACCATTATGAATGTTTTAGTAATCAAATGTCAATTCTGAACCATTATGAAAAGCATTCTGAACCATTACGTACATTTTTTTTTACATGGTAATGTTAGACTCCTACAAAACCTGCATCTAGGGATAAAAGGATTTTGTGGCACAACGAGTTTGTTGCATCATAAAAAGAGGTACATTGAAAGTGTTAATTTTGTGATCCGAATGCAAAAGCTTCATGATTTTATACGTTACCTACCTTATATGATTTTTAGGTTCCTGCTCAAGAGTCACAACAAGTCAGCAAGAAAGTTAGCAACGTATCCAACAAAAAAAAGGATCTCTCAAGGACCGGATCAAAAAGAGCTTCTGTTGGTCGATTTAGGATATGTCTTGAAACACTTGGGGGAACATCAGATTTGATGCATGGTGCCATTCGTCAAATAGAAATGGACGAAGGTATTTTTGGTTTTTCTAATTTCGAAACACTTGCAAAAGAGGACGTGGATCAGATTTTTTGGCATCATGAATTAGGCATCGGTGTTATGCAATCATACATCTGGTATGCCGATCAATCTATTATCTAATTAGTTGAACAAATTATTTACACATTTCAATGAAAATATTCTAATGTTTATTATGTTTTTATTTAAGGGTCTTGTATGACAAATTTATGCGCGGGAATCCATTGTCAAACAGATTCTATTTCGTGTCTTGCGCCCGTGTCAACGCACCATTAATTGTTCAGGATCTAGATTCAGTAAGAGATCAATTAGACGAGAGATTTATGGCCAGCAGTACAGAAAGTTTGTATCTTTTACCGTATAATACTGGCAACGGGTTAGATTTTCCTTCTAATTTCATTCTAATCTTTGTATCTTTTGCGTAGAAATTTTCCATCTAAGCATTTGTTTTATTTTACAGTGGTCACTGGTTGTTGGTTGCGTAGAAATCTTTGTATCTTATAATTTATGACTTTTAACTAAATCATGTATATTATGTTTTATTATGTAGTACTTTGATGAATACAAGTGTGCTCATTACGCGAAAGAGAAATTGGAAGAAATCAAGGAGGAATTGTGTGAATACTTTATTGAGAAAAGAATCATATAAGGTATGGAAGTTGTTATGTAGTTATGGAATGTTATATAGTTTTGGAAGTGGTTGTATATTAGGAATCTTTAGAAGTTAAAGGATTTCTAGGTGAACAAATTGTTATTAGAATTATGGATTGGTGTATATATGATGCATGTTTGTGTTGATTTATATCAAATGGTTTATGTTTTGAATGGTAATGGTGTATATATTTTGGATTATAATGGTATATAATGCCTATGTTTAAATAAAGGATTGTTTGTTGAAATAAAGGTTCAACGGTTGAAATATAAGGCCTATGTGTTGAAATAAAGGCTTGTTGAATGTTATATAATGCCTATTTGTTTGAAAGAAAGGCTTGAATTATACAGGTTTATGGTATTATTTCCAAAAAAAAAAATTCTAAAAAATAAGGAACAGACAGCGCTTTTAAACAAAAATCGCTTCCTAAATTCTGATTTTTAAAAAAGTGCTTTTAAAAAGCTAATTTTACGTGAAAAAAAAAGAAACCGCTTTTTAGAAAAAACACTGTATATAGTACACAATAGACAACACTTTCCACTAAAAGCGTTGCCTTAAAGTGAAATAAAATATACATTAGACAGCGCTTTAAAAAGCGCTTTCTAAAGGGGGACAATAGAAAGCGCTTTTTCCTAAAAAAGCGCTGCCTAAAGATGCCAAAAGAAAGCATAAAATGCCTGAAAAAGCGCTGCTAAAGGCCCAATTTAGAAAGCACTTTTCCAGGAAAAAGCGCTGCTAAAGGCCTACTTTAGAAAGCGCTTTTCAAGGTAAAGCGCTGCCTAAAGTAGGCGTTTAGCAGCGCTTTTGCAAAAAAAGCGCTGTCTTTACCTACATCAGCGCCACCTTAGGCAGCGCTTTTAAGCGCTGTTCAAGGCCAAAAAAAGCGCTGTCTTTTCCCTTACTTGGCATAGTGGACAAATTTCATAACTTCATCACCTTTGGTCATGAGTTCGAATCCTAGCACCTACAATTTTGTTTTTATTTATTTGGCTTAATTGCAATTTTGGTCCCCCTATTTTGGTTTTTTCACGGTTTTAGTCCCCCTATTTTGTTTTTAAGCAGTTTTAGTCCCCCATCCCAATTTTGACCCAACTGTTCATGTACGGTCGTGTACTGTTCATGCACGGTCATGCACTGTTCATGTACGGACAAAATGAACAGTACACGACCGTACATGAACAGTTTGGTCAAAATTGGGATGGGGGACCAAAACTGCTTAAAAACAAAATAGGGGGACTAAAATCGCGAAAAAACCAAAACAGGGGGACCAAAATTGCAATTAAGCCTATTTATTTATTAAAAGACATACAACAACGGTTGTTTAAAGTAACCGTTGTGATAGGTACAATTTTATTTATATTTATTTTTATTAAAGTAAGCATGTTTATTAAGTTTTTTCACCATTTTTAAACAAATTTTTTCCGTCCATTTAGTGAGTATCAACGCTCAGGACAATACCATTAGTGATCCGCGTGAAACCTAAAACTTAGATGAACTTCATCTTCTACCTCCAAACATCTTCTTCCATTTACGACACTCTATTTCTCCACTAAACCAAGCTCGAAAAAATCATTTATTACATAAACAAATTTCGAAAACATCATTTCTTTCATTAACAAATTTCATAACTCCATCACCTCCTCTCCAACTTGAATGAGACAAGGAAAACATGGATTCAAGTTATCAATGTTAGTTGTTTTTGTTCTTGTTGTTATTCTTGTTGTTCTTTTTATTGCTACTGTTGTTGTTGTTAATGTTGTTCTTGTTATTATTTTTATTGTTCTTGTTGTTGCTCTTGTGGGTATTATTGTTGTTGTTGTTATTGTTGTTGTTGTTGTTATTGTTGTTGTTTTTGTTGTTGTTGTTGTTCTTGTTGCTCTTGTTGTAGTTTTTTTTGTTCTTGTTTTTGTTCTTGTTCTTCTTGTTATTGTTGTTCTACTGCTGCATTTTTTTATTTTATTAAAAGACATACAACAATGGTTGTTTAAAGTAACCGTTGTGATAGGTTGGACATACAACAACGATTGTTTAAAGTAACTGTTGTGGTAGGTAGCGCGCTATTTGACTTATAATCACGGTCGCACGACCGTGATGAAAAGTATCATACATACAACCACACCTTACCTCACAACGGTTGGTCTGGCGTGGTGGTATCCCTTTTCAACCGTTTTCATAGGTGTTTTCTGAAGTAGCGTCCAACGGTACAATTTTACATGACAGATAGGCGAGCCCACTCAAATAGGAATCCACTTCATCTTCTTGCTCACTAAGTTTACCCACAGAACCACCATTAAAATCAGAGAAAATATGTTCATCCTCAAGACCTCTCATAATCGAACTTTCATCAACCAAGGAGTCCGATTTAGGTGTAGTTGATGGGGAAAAACCGCACTTACAGAAACAAGGTGGGAAGACCTCTTCAACAACCCAAGCCGAATACATATTAACACCAACTTTCATCTAAACTTCAATGTCAATAAGAGGCTGAAGCTCCATTGCAACAAGCACCCTCCCAGAAACAAAAGATCTCCCCAGAACAAAAGCATCATCAACCTTTATAACACTTCCACTACTACAAAAAGCGCTTCTTACCTCACACGCGAAATGCATAATATCTCGGCTATAGAAGTGAGGTAAAAAATGGCGACATGAAATCTCTCCATTTATCACCTCGACAGAATTAAAACCGAGAGGTAAATTAAATGCACATGGGTTCGAACCTCACCAGCAACACTTTTATTATTTCCAAGACTAGTGTATCTTTCATCTCGGTTTATCTTGAAATCCGAGGGGTAAGATAATTTCATTTTTTATAAAAAACTTTACATTGTTTACCCAGAATAGTATATTGTTTACTAAGAATATTACATTGTTTACACGAAATATTACATTGTTTAAAATAAAAGTCAAATTCCCTAGAGAACAAGGTAAAAATCAAATTGCCCGAAGATCTAAATCTTAGATTTTCGAATTATTGAGTCTTAGGGAGGATCTAATGTTGGGTGCAAGAGTATTCTCTACGATCTAGCATGCATTTGTTTTTGAATTAAAACAAAATAAGGGTTAGATAAATAAAATGAATATTCAAATATATGATTTTGAGTTCAAACAAATCTTCAAGAAAACAAAACTTAAACCCAAGTAATTTTCTGCTCTTGCAATCCATCTTAGAGAACTTTTCAAAACGTCTTTATGTTTCAAGTGCTTCATGTTTCATTTAGGTTAGATTTTCAATATTCAGCATGTTTCTATATAGAATGTCCCTTAGGTTTCACACAGATAACTAATGGCAGATTCTTGAGCGTTGATAAACATTAAATGGACATCAAATATTTGTTTAAGGACGATGCATATAGTACAAAATATCTTAACTATCTCGTCGGCCAAGAAAAAAACCGAGGTGAATAAGTTGTTTTTTTATAAAATACATTGTTTACACAAAATATTAAAAATACATTGTAAAATATATTTCTCAATGAGAAATTTTATTTTACATGTCCAGGTCCCATGAAAGATGCAAGAGATGTATTTTCCAATGATATTTTTATTTTCTGCGCACTTGCAATCCATCCCAGAGATCTGTAGTAGCAACTGATGATAGAAATGGACGGTGGTGAATATTTCCTCTCTTTGGGATGGCTAAATATAATTTAGTAAAATATGATTACTAACCACCCCAGTTTTACTATAAAACCGAGGTCTTATTTTAACGATCACCTCGGTTTTAATGAAAACCGAGCTAACTATTTATTTTATTTTATTATTTAAATTACATTGTTTAGAAAAAATATTAAAAACATTGTTTACAACAAATATTTGGTGATATCCATATTTTGTTGGATATCCATTAAAACAAAGATTTTTTAGCTCCCTTCTTTGTTGGTTAAGCTCGATTCTTTGTTTAATTTGAAGCATGAATGATTTTCTGCACTTGCAATCTATCAACTGAGCCCTTTTAAAAGGTTGAGTTTACTTCATTGTTGGTTAAGCTCAATTCTTTGTTTAATTTGAAGTAGGAATGATTTTCTGCACTTGCAATATATCAACTGAGTACCCTTCTTTAACTGAGGGTTATTCCAAAAAAAATACAAACAACGACAACATCAACACCATTATGTGAGGTAGATTGCAAGGGCAAAAAAATGTTTTGTTCAAGATAGAAGAACATTGAAGATTTTTTATGTCTTGCAATCAATCCCAAAGAATGATGCTTAGGGAGGCTTCATATTAGTAAGAATGAAGGTAAAATATGTTTAACGAGTGCTTTTATAGTAAAATCTTATTATTTTATGCCTCTGTTAAATAGAAAACTGAAGAGTTAGAACATTTTGTTTACACTTATAAACAAATAGAATCATAAACTGCATATGATGGGAATCAAAGTTTGTACTGATTGGTTTTTCACCCCAGTTTTATGAAAAACGAGGGAATTAATGTTTTTTTTTAAATAATAAAATGTAGTGTGCCTTGTCTTTATACCTCAGTTTTCCATTGTTTGAGGTGAAAGCTTTGTCATGAAAAGCATTATTTGTTGTAGTGTTCCAAAAAAACTATTGATCTTTGAAAAAAAAATCTCTTCACCTCACACGTGAAGAGGAGTACCTCTGCACAATAGCCACGTTTCCATCCAATACATTAAAATGAAGGGTAACATAGAACAAGAGACACAAATAAGGAGTTCCAAGTCTCCAACTCATTGGCACAGAAATCATCTGTTAATCCTTCGACAACCAAATTTAGAAAACATAAGCAACACCCAAGAAGGATATTTGAATAGAAGGAAAGCCAAGGATGTGGAGTTGCTCAGAGACAAAGGATATATGAAGATAAAATGAAACACCTCCAACAAAGCTTTGGCCAAAGAGGAAACCTTTTCAACATTCAAATCCACCTCACGCCACTTGTGGTTGCCCAAGGAAAAGGCTAAGCAACCATTCATGGCTTTTACGTTAGCAGAGGAAACCACGACTTTGAAGGTGATACCATTAGAGAGTCTACCATTGCCAGCAACACTTTTACGATATTGGGCATGTTGAGAAGGTTCAGAAGCAACAAGGGGAACAGGTTGCACAATACCATGATTCCTAGCGAAACGAACAAGGTTAACACTAAGCTTGAAGGACCCAATACACACATCTTCAATGCATTTGTATAATTAAATTTGGTTTTGTACACTTTGAGGTAAGATATGGTTATAAGTATGGAAAATGAATATAATTACGGTTAATCAGTCGTTGTGAGGTAAGATATGGTTGTAAGTATGGTACTTTTGTCCAC
Source organism: Lathyrus tuberosus (assembly GCA_022829125.1). Taxonomy (NCBI): domain Eukaryota; kingdom Viridiplantae; phylum Streptophyta; class Magnoliopsida; order Fabales; family Fabaceae; genus Lathyrus; species Lathyrus tuberosus. The sequence goes on along the minus strand of JALAZF010000056.1, from coordinate 16,855,120 downwards.
GTGCGTGTTACCGTTGTGATAAATTGGGTAGCATGCTACCTATCACAACGATAATAGTAAATAATTGTGGTGCAATATATAAAGGTCGTGAGTTTGACTCTCAAAGATTGTATGTTATATAATATTTGGCGCACTACCTATAACTCAATCTCCTTAATCAATCGTGGTGAAATACTTTTTTTTCATATATACCCCTTATATTTTTGCGCTTGTATTTTATACATATATATTTCAAACCTAAATATATTTTACATCAAGGCCAAAAATATTATTTACATAACTTTCAAAATATAACAAACATATATTTACAAAATCATGATTGAACACCCTTATCAAATAGCACATTGAAGTAATACACCCAACGTTTATGGTTGTCTTTTAAGTCATTGAGGGAGAATAATGTAGTGTAATTAAACAACGACATTAAAAAATGAAGAAAATTGAATATCACATGATTTAAAAAACAATAGCAAACTTAAACATTAATATGTTATTGTAGACATTTCATAACATAATATATATTTGATACCAATAATCAACAATGTCGATAGAAACAATGTTTAACATGTGTTTCATGACATAATACCCATACTTGTATCCCTTTTTTTGTTTCCTCGTCTACAAATTTAAACATTTCATGAATATATAACCACATATGCATGTAATGTTTCATGAATATATATAAATGAATGTCATAAGTAATCAACTTACCCAAGGCATACAAAATGCAAAGTTTTTTCTAGAACTGTTCATAATATAGTCACTGCTAAAAAAAACTACTTTTTATGACAACAATTTCACCTCGCATATCGAAAAACTGAGATAAAATTCCTAGACACATATTCTGTATACATGTGTCAAATCTCAGCAGCTTCAAATTGTGTTTTTATCTCATTAAAAGTGGCACCTTCTTGAATATTTTACTTTTAATTTAAAAATATGCCACTTTTCACCTCGGTTTTCTTTCTAACCGAGGTGAATATGTATCTATGATATACGTAAATTTACCTTGTAGCATTCAGTTTCACTTGTCTAAACAACACAAACAGAACTCTAAGGAAGAGCCCTTAACAAAAAAGCCCTAAACAATAAGAGTCATAAGAACATATTTGGTACGTCAAACATCACTACTCATATTGTTGTTGTGTTGTTGAGATTTGAGACCCTAGAGGTTTTCTCTTGTTATTTTTGTTGTTTAAACATATTATATTATAGGTTTATTGATGTTGTTGTTGATATTGTTATTCTTGTTGTTGAGACTCGTTGTTGAGATCCTAAACCCTAGAGGCATAATCTTATTGTAGTTATTGTTGATTAAATAGATTTATGTTATAGGTTTATATATGTTGTTTTTGTTGATGTAGTTGTTCTTGTTGTTGAAACCTTGAACCCTAGAGGTTGTTTATTGATGTTGTGGTTCTTGATGTTGTTTATTGTTTTTTTTTTGTATTGTTATTTAATCTAAATTGTTGTTTTTAAGTTGAGTTTATCAAATCTCTATGTTGTAGTTTAGTTGTTGTTAATGTGTTTGAGTTTAAGATTGATATTTATATGCCTTAATGCATCTTTTGCCCCCTTAACTTAATTTAATGTTTCACTTTAGTCTAGTAACTAAAAAAAGTGTTATAAGGGGCCAGTTTGTTTCAGCTTTAAAAAAATAGATTTTTTCTTTGTATTTTTGAAAATAGATTCTACAAAAATATTTTTCAAAATATTACAAGTTTTTTTAAATTTGTTTTTTATAAATTAAAAGACTAATTTTGACATACTATAACATTAATATACATTATTGAAGACCAAAACATAGTCAAAATCACAATTTTTTCAAAAAGTTGTATTTCAAAAATGATTTTCATGAAAAGCTATTTGAAATAGCTTCAAAATAAAGTGATTTTTTGAAATTTTGATATCCAAAAAAAATTTCGATAAAATGATGAAATACCTAAAATAATATTTTAAAAATAACTATTCAAACCAAATTTTCATTTGAAGCTTTTATAAAAAATTTCTTTGTAAAATTTTTTTCTACAAAATTATGTTACACTATAAAAATCATTTTTAAAAAAAGCCAAAACAAACGGGCCCAAAGTAGTCCCTTAAAAACCATTTTATTACCTGAAATGGTCACTGTCGTTAATTTGTCTAAAATATTGTTAACTTTTTCCTTTTTGGACATGTAAAATCTGACATGCCTTTATTTTTTCTCTTTGTTTTTTAATTGTCTATCTAAATTATGAAATTTTAACAAAAGAAGAAGAAAAGAAAGTCACGTTTTGCATTCTTTTTTTCACTTTCAAACTCTAAAATCAGCTAGAGAAGACGAGTTGTGCGAAGAATGAAGTTGACTATAATCAGTGCTAAAGTGGAAATGGACAATGGAGGTTAGCACTCGTTCAATATACAACGAGCTTTGTATGCGTCTCATAGCTTCCTCTTCTTCGCACCATTTATCTTCCTCTAATTTTACGGTTTGAAAGTGAAAAAAGGAATGCAGAGCGCGACTTTCTTTTCTTCTCCTTCTGTTAAAATTTTAGAACTTAGATAGACAATTAAAAAATAAAGAGAAAAAAAATACAAGTCAGATTTTACATGTTCAGCAAGGCAAAAGTTAATGTTTTTTTAGAAAAACTAACAACATTGACCATTTCAAGTAACATAATTGTTTTTAAGGGACTACCTATAACGTTTTTTAGTTAAAGAATTAAAGTAAAACATTAATTTAAGGGGCTTGGTGAGAACTTTCAAGATGTTGAGAACTTTTCATATTCTCAGCTTCCTTTTTTTCACCCTATTTACAATAACCACTTCAACCAGTAAAACAGTCCCAAAATTCCATCATTCATGATCACAAAGTTTTCAATTGACACTGGTTTAAACTCACCAAATTTATGCATGAAGACACACCTCTTATTCTCTTCTTACAAAAGGATAAGAATTCTGGTATTGATGCTTTTGAAGGTTATATTGTAGGCAAAATACCATTTTTGCTCTCTTAACTATACCCTAAGGTTTATATTGGTCCCTTAATTATTTTTTGTGTCAGATTGATCTCTTAACTTTTTAAAACGTGTCATGTTAGTCCTTTTCGTCTAAGTAGTGACGAAAAAATCAAAAAGTGGTCGTTAAATTCGTCGCTAATTAGACAAAAAGGACCAACATGACACATTTTAAAGAGTTAAGGGACCAATTTGACACAAAAAGAATATTTAAGGGACCAATATGAACTCAAGGTATTGTTAAGGGACAAAAAAAAACATATTTTGCCTATATTGTAATATTCAACGTCTATAAACCCAAAGGCAAAGGCCCACCCAAAGGGTTTAAAGCGTACTCAGTTGAAGCAAAAATTTCAACCCACTACTAAACTCACCAAATTCATCACACATATCAGCATAACTACACACAAATCATCAATAATTTAACTTCACACATATAACTAAGTTGACAACACACCTTCGGAATTTATTTATTCTCACACATTATTTCATACTCAAGCAATAAATTTCTCCATATATTTCACATGAATCCAATGACATACCTCAATCTTCCTAGGTCCAGGGTCAAGAATCTGGAACGAAGCATGACTCGGGCTTTGTTGTAACATTAGCATGGCATATTGCTATACCATTGTTAATCACGGTCTTTGATTCTTGATACAATATTTCAGCTTTATACATCCAAACCTTAAGAACAAAATGGAAGTAGTACATCATGGATGGAAACAAGCACCGTTAATATTTGCAATTTTTAAGACATTGACATTACTACCCAAAACGGTTGTGGCAAATTCAATCTTTTCCTTAACAGAAACAACACATTTTTTTGTCATTCCTTCACTAGGTGGCCTATTACATTCCTTCATAGTCTTCATCATCATCATTTTCATTTTTACGATATTCTTAAAAATGTTAAAAATTTGTTTTACCTCAAAATACTCGGGGATGAAAAGGGAACACGAAAAAAAAAACTCTGGTAGGCTGTCTGTCTGTAATGTCAGGGATAGAAATTAGTGTCCCTCCCTTCAACCTTTCCTCCCTGAAAAATTGTCATGGCTTATTTATTCTACCAAAATTGCCCCTTAAATAAAAGGGATATGAGAGTTTGGGTTGGCCTATTTATCTTCCTAAATTGCCCCATAAATACTTTATTAATTTTTTCTACCAAAATTATCCCATAAATGAATGTTTTCAAATAAAAAACTGAAATAATGATAGCTTATCAACATAACTTTTCACAATTTATACAATATTTTTCTTTTCTCATTTATTAATTTAATTCATCAAATTTATTACACAAATGATTTAAATTAAAATACAAAAAATAAAAAAAAATATGTTTATGTTTTTAACGTGGGTGTTCGTTAAAAAAAATGAACATATGGACACGAGAGTGCCCGTTTAGAGACTAGTACAAATAACTTTCCTATCCCCTACCACTGAATTTTCCTCATAGTGAAAAGCAAAAATAAATTTATATTAAAATATTTTTTGAAGCCACTTAACGTGAAAAAGTTTCAACCTCTTCTTCAAACTATTCAACGGAAAGGAGGACAAGTTGTTTGGTGTGTGTGACCCAGCTTTTTTAATATACTTTAAATAAAGAGTAATCTACTAGGGCACAAGTTAAGAATTAAATGAAGAAATGTTATCTTAAAAATTTTGCATTGGTTTTAATAAAAATATAAAATTACCCTATTAATAATTTCACTTATTAAACAACAATAGAGAGAAATCATCAAAAGGGTTCTGCTCTGCTAGGGTTGTCAACCATGGGCAACCGTGGCGTCGGCCGACCAAAATCTCAGGTGACGGCATCCCGGAAAGGAACTGAACGAACCTTACTAACACAAGCAATCATAGAGCATCCGGGTGTGGAAACGATTCAGCAAGAACAACAAGAACTGCCCACAACCGAGGATAATCTTACTCTCACACCTGCAATAGAGAAACAATCTGATGAACCGATATCACAACATACTGGTATCGAACTCAATGACAGCACTTCGTCCCCCACAAGCACCACAGGAGAGTTACCAAAACCATGGGTTGACGTTATCAAAGGGAGTATGACACTCAACAGGGGTCTGGCAGTGGAGTTTATAGCACCAGACATCATAAATGGTGAATTGGAGATTAAGATTGATGAATCGGATGTAGAAGATATGAATTGGATTTCTGGAGTAATGTGATGATCCTTTTTGTCATAGGGGATTCACTCTCAATGAATGCTGTTAGAAAATTCATGGAAAATTCATGGAATTTTGTCACGATACCTGAGCTATACTACAATGATGAGGGTTATTTTATAGTCAGATTCAGAAACAAATAATATCGAGAAGAGGTTATGTCAAAGGGTCCGTATTTCATCTACGACAAACCGATGTTTATTAGAATTTGGAGCCTTGATTTTGAGATGAAAGATGATTTGCTGCGCGTCTTACCATTGTGGGTTACTTTCCCCAACCTTCCCTTACATTTGTGGGGTGAAAAAGGCCTGTCCAAGATTGCTAGTGCAATAGGTAATCCAATAACAACAGATGAATGCACTGCAAAAAAGCTACGTATCTCTTATGCGTGAATTTTGATTGAAGTGGACATCACGCAAACAACCAAAGATACTATCAACATCAGAGATCATACCGGTAAATTACTGGAGCAAAGAGTTGAATACGAATGGAAACCTATGTACTGCCAGAGATGTTTGAAGATTGGGCATGATTGTGACCTCAAGAGGAAGCCTGAGAAACCTTCCAAAATATGGAAACCAGTGTCCAGCAAACCTCAAGAATACAATCAACCCAACAAGGAGCAAACACCACAAGGAGATGACAAACAAGAGGAGACACATCCCCAAGAAATCACACACATTCCTGCAGAAGGGAAAACACCTACTCAGCCCCCACAGGATGTAGAATGGACAAAGGTATGCTCATCAAGCAAGGTTGATAAAGGAAGACAAGGTATGCATACCACTAACAAGAGTGCTTTTATCAGGTACAATAACTCATTCACTCCCCTACAAATTGGAGAATGTTCTAGGGGAGAGAACCACCATGAGCCATGATAGCTAGTTAGAATGTTAGGGGCATGAATAAAGAGGCAAGGCATAGGGAGATAAGCTCATATATCTCCACTTTCAATGTGTCAATATGTGCCTTGCTGGAAACTAGAGTTAAAAAACATAAGGCTGATAAGATTAGGAAATTTTTTGGAACTAATTGGAGTTGTGTGGACAACTATGATCAACACTCTAATGGTAGAATTTGGATATTATGGAAGTATAATGTAGTTCACTTGAAATTCATCGCCACCAATGCACAATTCATCCATGTAGAGGTGTACAGTATTGACTTAACTTACCTTCAAACCATTACTGTTGTTTATGCATACAACCAACTTGAGCATAGGAGGAAACTATGGAGAGATATAGAGATGTTATACAGACCTGCTATGGGCCCTTGGATAGTTATTGGTGATTTTAACAATGTAACATCTTGCCAAGATAGGGTGGGAGGTAAAAATGTGACTGAGGCTGAGTTTAGAGATTTGAAAGATATGATGCACAACATAGGATTGTTTGAAGCTACAACAAAAGGACCACACTACACCTGGACAAATAACCACACAACATGGGTCATTTACTCTAGGAAAGATCGAGTATTGGGCAATGATGATTGGTATCAGAAGTTCCACAATGCAATTATTGAAAACCTACCCCAAAACATATTTGATCACACTCCTGTAAAGATTTGGCTACATGACCAGCAGAACAGAAGACCTCCAACAACTCTGTTTAGATTTCTGAATTGCATAACTCATGATGAGGCCTTTCTACAAACAATGGGGGATAGTTGGAAGATGGAGACTAGAGGTGGACCAATGCAGAGCCTGTGGTTAAAGTTGAGGAGGCTCCAATCCAATCTAAGAGCCATGACTAGAAAAGTTACAAACAACCAACATCAACTGACCCAATCAAGATGTGACCTCCACCAGCTGCAGGAATGACTTCAACAGGACCCCTTTAATGAGAAACTGATGCAACAAATCAAAGATTGTACAGGACAAGTCATACAACTAAACCAAGTTTAGAAGGAGATCCTGAAACAGAAATCCAAAATCAATTGGCTCAAGTTGAGGGACAACAACAATGCATACTTTCATGCCTCAATCATGGAGAAAAACAAGCATAAGGGTCTATACTCTCTTCAATCTATGGATGGGGAAATTCTCACAAAGCATGAGGATATTGAAAATGAAATTGTGGGGTTCTACATTGCTCTTGTAGGTACTCAGAATCAGAATTTAAAAAGCATTGAGATCCTTGTCATTAGGGAAGGCAAAACATTAACTAGATTGGATGCTCAATCTCTTATCAGACCTGTGGATGATAGGGAAATTGGGGAAGCTCTAACCAGTATTGGAGATACAAAAGCACCAGGAATTGATGGATATAATTCATACTTTTTCAAGAAGACTTGGAAAATTGTGAAACATGATGTGAGAGCAGCAGTCAAGGATTTCTTTGAGGGCAGTCAAATTCACAAAGCTTTTAATTGCTCCCTCATTACACTGATCCCTAAAAGTCCTAAGGAAAAAACCATTAAAGGTATGAGGCCCATAGCCTGTTGCAGTACTGTTTATAAGATCATCTCCAAAATACTCAGTTCAAGGCTTGGATCAGTGATTGGTACTGTAGTCTCAGATTCCCAGTCTGCATTCATTCCTGGCAGATTAATACAAGACAACATCATAATGGCCCAGGAGTTTGTAAGAGGTTATGGCAGGAAGCAAATCTTCCCAAGATGTATGCTACAACTAGACATCTAAAAGGCATATGATACCTTGGACTGGCATGCATTGACTCAAATAATGAAGGAGCTAGGTATACCACATGTTTTCATTAATTGGGTAATGAACTGTGTATCTACTGTCTCATACAGGTTTTCAATTAATGGATGCCTGTCAAAGTTACTTAGAGCTAGAAGAGGCTTGAGACAGGGTGATCCTATCTCACCTCTGCTCTTTGTAATTGCAATGGAGTACATGCACAGAATACTTCACACTTTGGAAAGAAACCCTGACTTCAACTTCCACCCAAAATGTGAAAGGCTTAAAATTATTAATTTGTTTTTTGCTGATGACATCATGTTATTTACAAAAGGGGATGCCTTACAACTGATAATGCAGAAAAACGTGACTTTTCAGCAACTATAGGCTTGTACATCAGCAGCAGTAAAAGTAAGCTCTATGTAGGAGGAGTGAATGATGCAACAAAGATCCAGCTTTACCGTGTCACAGGTCTGGCTGTTGGAGAGATGTCTTTTAAATATTTGGGAATTCCACTCAGTAACCATAAACTTACTGTCAAAGATTGTCAACCCTTGATAGATAGAATGCTTAAAAGGATTCACCATTGGAGCACTAAATTCATGTCCTATGCTGGGAGATTGCAGCTTGTTAAAAGTGTGTTTTTCTCCATAGCCAACTACTGGATGTAGGTGTTTCCACTGCCCAAAAACGTGACTCACCATATTGAAGGTTTGTGTAGGAGGTTCTTATGGACTGACAGGGAGGAAAATAAGAGGAAAGCTCTCATTGCTTGGGACCATATATGTGACCCGATTTTAGCAGGTGGCAAAAACATCATCTTACTGCAGGAATGAAATATGGCTACTATTGGGAAGTTGCTTTGGAAGTTATGGACAAAGAAGGACATCCTCTGGATCAAGTGGCTACATACTTATTTCATCAAAAAATCCCATGTTGCTTACTATACCCCCGGCCAGAATTGCTCTTGGATTATTAGGAGCATGTTCAAAAACAGAGACACTATCATTAACTCAAATCTTTGGCAAAATCTGATAAATGAAGGTAGATATAATACAAGGGAGGTGTACCACCACTTGAGAGGAGATAGACCCAATGTAGATTGGAGGGGCTTGATGTATGGGAACATAGCAAGACCAAGGGCAACTTTTACCACTTGGATGGCTTGCCAAGGGAGGCTTATGACAAAATATAGAATTGCTCGATTTGGGATTCAAATAGATGGCCAGTGCTTATTCTGCTCCCATCCTGAAACCAATAACCATGTTCTTTTTTATTGTGAAGTCATTCAACAATTCTGGCAGCAAGTAATGCAGGTATTCAACATCTCTCCCCCTGCTCAAAGAAAAGTAGATCTTAGTTGGCTTGTAAATGCAACCAAGGGCAAAGGACCTAAAGCAAGATTGACAAAATGTGTTGTGGCGGAAACCATATACCAAATTTGGACTTGTAGGAACACCTGCATCTTCCAACATGGTAAAATTGAAGACTTGAGAAGCACCAGGGTCGAGGAGGTGGTGATTCATAAAATTGAAACTAATAAGAGGATTTTAGAATACTTTCATAGAAATGTGTAGGTGTTTGTTTATGTTGTTCTTGTTGTTAAGTCACTCTGTAGCCTGGATCACCTAGATAGGCTTGTACCAACTGTTTTTGGTTTAATATATTTCTCTTATTCTAAAAAAAAATTCACTTATTAAATTAAAGGCACTCTTTCTTCCTCTCACCCGTCCCTATCTTTTCCAACACTCACTCTTTCAAATAGCACAATTACTATTGTATATCTATGTATTCCTTCTTTTCTTCTTTTCCAACACTCGTTATTTCAAATATCACAATTACTATTTCATATCTATGTACTAATTCTTTCCTTATTTTCCAACACTTACTCTATCAAATATTATAATTACTATTTCATATCATTTACTATTTCTTTCCTTCTTTTCCAACACTGACTCTTTTTAATATCACAATTACTATTTAATATTATGTACTCCTTATTGGCTAGGAATTTCGACGCCAGGCTTTTGTTTAAGATACTAAGTGAAAATCAAGTGTTCCTTGAGTTTTGCTGAATTCGAAAGGAGCTTGTGCAAGAATCTTGGTCGAAGAGGTCTTCATGAAGAAGACATGCTAGAAAAGAAATATTTTCTAAGTATGGATAACAACTTCGACGGAGGTTGTATAAAGCTTTCCTTCAATAGAAGTTTTGAATTTAAAATACGGATAATAACTATCTTTTTTCCTTATTTGTTTCTCAGGAAAGACGCGTGGAGAGCTGTGGCGAAATGAAGACATGCAGTGCAAAACGTGTAAATTTTTGGAGGAATTTCCGTTGAAGATAGTTATTTTCGACATGTTATAAATAGGAGTCTTAGTGTTAGGATTTCTGTGTGTTCAATTGTTGCACAATACTCAAAAAATCACTCAAAGTATCTAAGTCAAGTGAGAAAAGAGTTATCATCGAGAATGTACGTCTGAAACACAACTTTATTTCATTTCAATAGATATTTATTTTCATTCATCAATTGTTTCTTTTATGGTACTTTTACTTTGAAGTTTTATTCATTGTATTTTCTTTATCAATTTCTGCAAAGTTTATCTTTTCTAAAACATTCAAAACAATCTTTTATAAACATGAATGTTGTCAAAGTGTTCTTAGAATTTCCAGAAAGAAATTAAACAATAGCTATGTCCTTAGGATTCACTGGTTGATCCTGCAAGTAAACCATTTTTGGAAGACCAGTGGTTGTTTACCAATTTTCATGGTAAACAAATTGGCACGCCCGGTGGGACAGTGCTATTGTGTTAAAAACATTTTTTTCCTTTTCTTGAATTTTTTTTGCATTAAGTTCTTCATTTTTACTATCTCTCTAAATTTCGTTGCATGAGACTTAGGAGTGGTAGAATAGCCACAAACAACGAAGAGAGACTAAGGAAAAGATACGTAAGGAGGATGGTGAATAAAAATCTACCAAACAATCAAAATCCACCAAATGATGGAGAACCACCCCATTCTTCTTCGACAAGGGGAAATACGGTTCCAGCATCAGTGTCTGAAACCATACCATCCACAAAAAGTTCGACGCCTGTGCAGTCGATTGCCCAAAGTGGTCCCATTTTGTCTTATGTGGGAATGCGGGATCCACCAGTGACCCCCCTCCAGTGGGGAATAATTTATTCAAGCCTTATATGCCTGGATTTTCAATGCCTCCAATAGGACGCGAACAGCCTTATGGCATGCCAACATCAGTGATGGAAAGTTTGCACAATGCAACATCAGCATTTGCAGACCCAGTGGTGAATATAACTTCACCATTGCAAGGATCTGAGTTAGGCATCAATAACATGGGTCAAATTAATCTGCCCTTAGGGATAGGATTTCCTACCCAGATGCCTAATATCACCAAAATTCTGCAGTAGTGATAAGGCAACAGATGGATGAAAGTAATTACGAGATAATCCAGATGCTTGCCCAACAAATGGGTGTTATATTCAACCCTTTAATCCAAAACACTGCCCAAACAAACCAATAATTGGCAGTGCAAATGACGCGCAACAACCCTCCCGACAACCCTAGAGGGAATGGATGGTAGAAAATCTAAGGGTAGTCTTAGAAGAAGATCCCACAATTAACCAAGTTCAACAAAATGTACCCCAGGCGAACATAGTAAACCAAGGGGCAGGATTCAAACTACCTAGGGTCAAACCTCCTAGAATTGAATAACCAATCCCAAGAGAACCAAGGGTAGTAATGGTGAATAGGAACCAGAATGCTGATGAAGTCATAAATCAGATATGGTAACGGACAATAACTTAGCAGCCATGGTCGAAAGAATTATGGCAAGGAATGGGGTGAATATTAGTCTTCATAGGCCAAATTATACATCACCATTGTTTGAGTATATTCTGCAAGCAGAATTACCCCCCAGATGGAAAGTCCATAAGTTCACTAAGTTTTCTCGGGATACTAGTGAGTCCACAATCGAACATGTGGCAAGATACCTAATAGGGGCAGGCGAAATTGCTAATAATGAGAACCTAAGGATGAAATATTTCCCAAGTTCACTTACAACGAATGCTTTTACTTGGTTTACCATATTACCAGCAAATTCAATCCACAATTGGACTCAATTGGAGAGATTGTTCCATGAACAGTTTTATATGGGACAGTCGAAGATAAGCTTGAAAGAGTTGGCCAACATTAAGAGGAAATTCTCCGAGTCAATAGACGATTATTTGAATAGGTTTCGACTGCTTGAGGCTAGGTGTTTTACACAAGTTCCTGAGCATGAGTTGGTCGAAATGGCCGCTGGTGGCCTTGACTACTCAATTAGGAAGAAATTAGATACCCAATACCTGAGAGACATGGCCTAGTTGGCTGACAGAGTTCGACAGTTAGAACGACTGAAGGCTGAGAAAGCTAGGGCAAACAAAAACATAAAGGAAAGGATAGTCTACGTTGAATTTGATGAAGATGAACAAGAAACTAGTACTGATCCCTTTTTTGATGAGAGTGAAATCAACCTTGCCGAACTAAAGCAAGGCCCACCTTATTCCTGTAAAGTCTTAACACCGTCGAATGGGAAAAAACCCAGTCGAATCAGAGAAGAATGATAGGTTCCCTAAGAGGACTTATACCTTCGACATCACCAAGTGTGACGAAATATTTGGTTTATTAGTTAAAGATGGCCAGATGATAGTGCCTCTTGGCGCTAAAATTCCTCATTTAGAACAAAGAAAAACATAGAGGTTTTTGTAAGTATCATAATTTTTTGGGCCATAAAACTTCTTAATGCTTTCTTTTTAGGGATCTTGTTCAAAATGCCATCAAGGAGGGAAGACTCAGGTTCGCTGACAAGTCAAAGAATCAAATAAAGATAGACTTTAATCCTCGTCTAGTGGCAGATGCACATTACTCTGAACCATCTATGGTCAACATGGTGGAAGTTTGTGAGGACTTCGCCAATGACGCTGTAATGGTCGAAGTTGTTGATGGCTTTGCCAGAGGAGTTGCTAAGGACTCTAACAAAGAAACCAATGATGGTTTCATCCAGGTTACTGAGAACTTTAACCAAGAAGTCACTCATGACTTCGATGAGGAAGCTACTGAAGGCTTCGCCAAGGAAGTCACTAATGACTTCAAAATGGAAACCACTGAGGATTTCGTCAAGGAAGCTGTTGAAGGCTTCAACAAAGGGATCGCTGAAGGTTCCAACCAAATAATTACAACACATGAGACTGTTGATGGTTTCATACAAGTTAACAATGAAACTAAGGTTACTGAAAGCCTTAGAATCAAATTACAAGAGTTAGACATCACTGAAGGTGCAAACCTTGTGGTCAATATGGTCGAAATGACCCAGGAATCTGCGATGGAGGTGGACGAACACAGCCTCAAGCAGGAAGAATATGTCAAGGTGGCATATCCAAAGTAGGAGGAGAATCTGGTCGAATTCCTCCATAAATGCCAAAGAAAGAACTCTGAATTAATGTTGTACCCAAGGTGCAGCGCAGTCTTTGATAGGAAAGTTGCGGAGAACATAAAAGGAGTTCGACGGGAAAGGAACAAAAACAGCTGGAGGGATTCTAATAACCGTGGGGCTTTCGACAGGAAGGGAGTGCCCAAGATACATAACCAAGTTGCACCGGAGCTACGTGTAAATAAGCCGTCCACATTCAAACCCACTGCTGACGCCCCTAGGGGCAAGTGGGTAAAGCCAGTCGAGAAGAGGGAATAGGGCCAAAACAAATTGTAGAATTTCGAAGTGGAATGAGGTTCGTCAATAGTGTACCGTAGAGAGTTTCAAGCCTCCAAACAGTCAGTATGGCGCTCTGAGAATTATAAGGGGAAAACCCAATGTCAAGGTCTCAATGGAGACAACAACAAAGAAGGCGTAAGGCTGGAGGGGAGGCTTCAGAAAAGGGAAAAGCCAAGTCAAGCAACAACATGCCAATCAAGAAGGATAACAATAAAGACAAGAAGCCTGTCGAGAGAAAGTTGTTTGCTGGCCAAAAGAAAGAAGTAAGGGGAAAATATGAGCAGGTTGCTGCAGATGACATGATGACGGATGACTTTGATTCAGGATCAGAGTCGTCGTTAGATATCATTTGCAACGTAGTATCCATACTACCCAGAGAATATGATAGGGTTACGGAGATGGATGAAACAGAGCACGGAGTCGAATTGGAAGTGGCCAGTAACATGCCAGTCTGTTATTATATTCTAAATAATGGTTGCGTCGAAGATCAAAATGCCTTCTTTGAAAGTCCCGACGAAAATATGAAGAATCACTTAAAGCCTCTATTTATTAGAGGCAAAATAGAAAATGTTGGTATAAACAAGATACTAGTTGATGGCAGAGCGACTGTAATCTTGATGCCGCACTACATGTTAAAGAAGATTGGGAAGAATGGCTCTGATACAAAACCCCACAACATGGTCCTCTCAAACTACGAAGGGAAAGTGGGCACTACTATGGGAGTCATTCAAGTGGATCTGACGGTTGGCACAATCACCAGGCCAACAATGTTCATGATAATTGCGTCGAAGGCAAATTATAATCTGCTCCTTGGTCGAGAGTGGTTTCATGGAGTAGGCACAGTTCCATTATCACTTCACAAACGAATCTCCATCTAGCGAAGTGATGGGATTGTGGAAAACATAGAGGCGGACCAAAACTACTATATGGCTGAGGTCAAACAAGTTAGTGGGCGACATTTCAACAAAAACTTAGCCCACATAGCGTCTTGTAACCCTGCAGGGTTCGACCTCACACTTACAGATAATGCATTCTGTTCCTTGTACCTACATCTAAGCCATGGTTTCCAGTGGAATATGGAAGTGGTAGGCAAAGAAGACTACGTGTTTAGAACAGCAAGAATCCAACCAGCTGGTTGGGATGGCGAGTTTGGTGACGTTAACTGAGTCATTGGCACTTTGAAAGATTTTAGCTTACATAGCGGAAAATAAATTAAAAGTGGCCCTAGAGGCCGAGGTAAAATACATGGTTGTCAAAGCCAAAAATGAAGAAGAGCACTTTGAAGGTCCTAGGAAGGACTTCGATCCGGAGCCACCAGACAAGGATCAAGTCGAAGTGCAAAGGCAAATGCTAGATGCCATATATGATGACGAGCCTTTGGGTTTTGAAAAGGACCTGTTAGCAAGCAATATCAAGATGTTGGCGCAAGACCCTTTCGAAGAAATTGACCTGGGTGAAAGGGTAACCAAAACGCCAACATACATCAGTGCCAACATTGACCCACAGTTCAGAGTCAAAGTGATCCAATTGCTGAAGGAGTTCAAAGACTGCTTCGTGTGGGATTACAACGAATTGCCTAGTTTAAGCAGAGATCTGGTCGAACTGAAGCTGCCAATAAAGCCTGGGAAGAAGCCCGAGATTCCAAGGCGTTTTGCACCTGAAGTTCTCTCAAAGATCAAAGAGGAGGTTGAAAGGCTTCTAAGATGCAAATTCATTCGTACGACCAGGCATATCGAATGGATTGCCAACATTGTTCTAGTTATTAAGAAAAATGGAAATTTGAGGGTTTGCATAGATTTTAGAGACTTAAATGTTGCAACCCCAAAAGATGAGTACCTAATGTTTGAGGAGGAAATTTTAGTTAATTCTTCTGCAAGCCATGAGTATATAAGTATGCTCGACGGGTATTCTGGATACAATCAGATTTTCATAGCTGGGGAAGACGTGTCGAAGACAGCATTTCGATGCCGCTGAGTGTCATACCCTAAATTTTCACCACAAGACTTTACATCATTGTGAAAATCATCATCATAATATGGAAGTACTTTCATAGCCCATCAATCCTCTCAAATATTATTGAGTACTCACCTCAACCAAGGATTAGTGTTTTTGAGCCCTCTCAAAATATTCAAGCAAAGGATCAATCAAGAGTTGACATGATCTTCAACTTGCCAAGCCTCTCAAACAACTATGAAGTATCAATAGGTCTCCTACATCTATAATCAAGCACAAGAATGCAACATTCCAAGTTGATCAAGCCTCAAGATCACCAGTGTCACCAAACTAGGAATTTAGTCGACTAAGGCCTCCAGAGAGAAATTTTCATCTGGGCATCAGCCAATACTTCAATATATGATTCAAGAATCACAAAAGAACCTTATGAGTCCATTCATAAGTTCAAAATAGCCCCAGAGGATACATTCATCAAAAATCAGGAATTATGGGTTTTGACTTAATTCAATCCCCAAGTTGACTTTTGGATCAAAGCATGAGCCAAGACCTCAAGGCATGCTTTAAGGACATCAAATACATCATATTGATCCATTCACAAGATTTAATTGATTCAAAGAACTTGGTTCACAAGCAACGCAAGGATTCAAATTCATCTGGACCACAAACTAGGGTTTCTGAGAAAAAGTCAACCATGCCTTTGACTTTTGACTAAGACATGATCTCAAACCCTGGGTAATGATTCAAGACACTCTAAAACACCTATGGAATCCATCCATTAGGCTTAATCTAGCCCAAGGACTTGATTTCATAAAGGATCACAAAGTTCAAAATTCATCTGGTACAAAAAGTCAACTGTGATCAAAACCATGTTTAACTTTCGGATTTTTTTGACAAGCATGGCTTCTTTAAGCCAAGAACAATGTCAACTTATGATTTGGATCATCATCCATCAAGAAAAATCAAGAAAAGTGAGGTTACTTGCAAAAGGGACAACCTTAAGAAACTTAAAATTTAACTAAGTTATGGAAAAAAATGATTTTTACCCAACTTTACAAGACCATAACTTGTTATTCAAGTAACCATTTTCTATCATCCAAAGCTCAAATGAAAGCTCCCACTACATACTACAAGATTGTCAACTACAACACTTTCCAAATCTTCATGGATTTTAAGTTATGGATTGATCAAAATCACAAAGATTAAGAAATGAACTTTTTCTTGACACTTAGAAAAATTGTAGGCAGAATCTGTCTCATGTTTTGCCTAACTTTGGAGTGATTTTTCATTATGATTCAAGATGAATCAAGACCAGATACAAACATCAAAGTTGAAGTATGATATGTGGGTTTTTTAAAAAGTACAAGAGCCTCCCATGACTCAATTTGAGCAAGAAGTTATAAGCCTTACAAAATGGCAATTTTCATCCTGGTTTTCCAAGGCAGATTTAGCAACAACACTTGATTTTGTCATTTTTATGACTTGGCAAGCCTTGTCACCATGCAAGACAAGTTTCTAAGATGCAATGCACCTGTTATCTGCAGAGCTACAACATCATAGAGCCTTGCAAGTCAAGACAATATCCCTTTGGCATGTGGCATTCAAGTTTCAAAACCAAAAACTTCAATTTTTTCATGAATCATTGAAAGGATGCATAGAGGTGGCATGTATCAGTCCATGACAATCAAATTAAGTCAAGATTGGTTCAAAAATCAGAAGACCTAAAGCTACAAAGATCAGCTCAAGTTAATGGCTAGAGGATACTTGGTACATTAGCATTCAAGGCATGATACAGGGGCATATCCATTGGATAATAAAGTGATCCCTCATCTATTCACTATTCCTTCAAAAACAAACTTCCTCTACTATAAATAGAGGTCATTTGTGACTGATTTCAACACACCAAAACAATACCAAAGCCTTGTTTTCTCACTTCCTTTCTCTTGCTCCAAATTTCAAGTTTCAAGGATCAAACTTGGAATTCTCAAAACCAGAGCTTGAATCACTCAAGCAAGCATCTAAACACTTCACAAATCATCCCTTGGAAGTGTTCA
Source organism: Lathyrus tuberosus (assembly GCA_022829125.1). Classification (NCBI taxonomy): domain Eukaryota; kingdom Viridiplantae; phylum Streptophyta; class Magnoliopsida; order Fabales; family Fabaceae; genus Lathyrus; species Lathyrus tuberosus. The sequence continues at coordinate 16,837,528 of JALAZF010000056.1, read as the reverse complement.
AACCTTCATCTTCAACTCACAACACCAAAATCAGAAAGTCAACCATCAAAAACTGAAATTTTAACTTTTCTGCATTTTTCAAGCCATGTCTTGATCCAATCACTTTCAAAGCCAAATAAAACCTCAAGCACTCTCCAAATATCACCCTAAGCTGTTCCAACAAGTTTCCCTCAAGTGTAACACCCATTGAGGGAGTTACCATTTTGGTCACTTTTGCCACTTTTGCAAGAAAGAGCCAATTTCTGTTCCAGAGCTTTCCAGTTGATTTTGATCATCCTAAAAGCTTCTACGGGGTCTATTAAGAGTGTACAAAGCATTGGATTACTTCTGGCACAAGCATCTTGAAAGTTAGCAAGTTGAGCTTCAAGAGGTAAGTGCATAACAACTTAAACTTTGTGAAATACGCATTGCTTTGATGTACATTGATCATGAACATGTCATACATATCATATGTGTTGTGTTTGAACCAATTTACTATGCCATTATTGCTTGTATGAAGTTGTAGCATAGAACTTGCAAATTTTGACCTATTTTGAAACCACTATCGAGTTTTAAAATGTAGGCATTTTTAGAAAATTCCAAGACAACCATTGGATTCCTCATGAGATTATAGGTAGGATCCATCTTTGTTTCATCCATTTTTATGGAGAAATTAAGAAGTTATGACCTTTTTGCAAATGCCCCAAAATCTGGTTTTTGCCTTGGCTTGGCCTCAAAAATCATGCTACCTATATGTATTCATGGGGTGGTTTTGATACACGGATGTATCACCACTCCAGTGGTAGCAGCGTGTATTTTCAAGTGTGTTTGGCTGGAGGGCGTGGGTTTAACACCAACCCATGCCATTTTGCCCAATTTCCACTATTTTTCATATTTTTGTTTTTTGTTTTATTTTTTCTTAATTAATTTCAAAAATTCATATCTCTCTCATTTTTAATCTTTCTCAAATGAGTTTTTAAACATAAATCCTTCACATATTTAAATATTATATTCCACAAAAAAATAATTTATATTTGATATATTTTTAATTTTATGAAGAATTTCCTTTTTGAATTTTTTTATATTTAAATATTTCAAAACCAATTGAATTTCAAACCCTCATGTGAATAAAACATCTATTTTTGAAATATTAATCAAAGTTCATAACATGTTTATTAAATATATTTGATATTTTATATCATTTTTTATTTAATTTTTCTTTGAAAAAATGCATTTTAAAATAAAATTAGGGTTTCTTCCTTGATTTTAAATCTTCAAACAGTCAACAAAAACTTGGGCCTCCAATAGAGTGTATGACCCAACCCCTTTTTAAATAAATAATTTCTTGGGCCTTTGTTATAGTATAAGTCCCAGTGCAATTTTTAAAATAACGGTGCGTCTACTGTTTTTCAAATGGGCCTCTCCTTGAGTATAAGCCCGACCTTTTTTTATTTCAATAATCACTTGGGCCTCTAATAGAGTGTAAGACTCAACCCCCTATGTACATAAATAATTTTGGGCCTCTACTATGGTATAAGTCCCACAACGTCTTTCGGTATCGCAGTGCGATCTTTGTTTTCAAATAAATCTTCATAGGTCTCTCCTTGAGAATAAGCCCCAATTTTTTGTACAAAAACTTTGTTTTAAACAAAAAAACAACCTCCATGGGCCTCTCCTTGAGTTGTAAGGCCCATACCTCTATTTTCGAAATCATCTGTCTGTTTTGAACTGGTACTAAGATGAGCATTATTCCCGGTGAAACTGCTCTTAGACCACTTTGGCCTCTCTTTGAGTTATAAGCCCCAAACATTCTTTTCTTTTCAACAACTTTCTCTTAATTCAAAGTTTTCTCAAAACATTCTTCAATTTCTCAAAACCCTAATCATACAGTGGTAATCAATACAACCAATCAATACACTTGGACCCCTATTCAGAGTGTAATACCCAATATCTATTAAATTGATTACACCCTTGTTTATATACCTGTTAATTCATACATCTGTAAATACTTGTGCATATCTATTTAAGTTTCCCTCATAGGAAACTTTCCCAATACAATCTGCCTCATTTTGGGCTTTATTCAATATGGAACTAAGAAAGGCATTATTCCCGGTGAAACTTTTCTTAAGACTGTAAATTCATTTCCCCAGAGAGGATTAACTCCTGGTGAAACCTCTTTTGAATTTCTTCAAACCTTAGAACTGTTCAACAAAGAAATGATTGTTTCCGGTGAAACCTTTTCTTGAACTTTTCTCAGGCTTGGACCCACATGCTTCCTAGAAGTACCCCTAAAACCTCCTCTTGGGCTTCATACAAGGACCCAGAGGCTTCCTAGAAGCATCCCCATGGCCTCCTCGTGGGCTTCATACAAGGACCCTCAGGCTTCCTAAAAGCAAATATAGATTCTAGTCATCTTCTCAATACTTAAATCCCCAGGAGAAGTCAAAGTCTATATGACATACAGACTTACCCTTTTAAGTCTCTCCTTATTCTCAAATAAGCTTTAACTTTCATCTTTAAAATCCCCAGCCAGGGTCAGATCACCACCAACAAATCCCCAAAAGTATCATATCCTCATGGCATTTGATAAATCAACTCTTCTTCAATCCCCAGCAAGAGTAGGTTCATCTTTTGATTCCTCAAAGCAATATAGACCTTCCATTGGATTTAAACAATCCTCGGCAAGAGTCAACCTCCTCTTAGGCTTCGTATAATGATTTTCCCAGCCAGCCTTGATCTTGGACTTTATACAAGACAGATATAATACTCTTCAGTTGAGTCAGTTTTCAACACTTTTTAGCTTCAACCTTGGGATTTGATCAAGGTACAAAATTTCCATCCCCACATATGAGACCAGGAGTCCTCTCTGTAGGAGCATATTTCCTCTATACATTAAAAAATAGACAATCAATTGTAGCGCTCAATTTTTGTCGGTGACACGACCACCTTATCACGGAATTTCGGTTTTCTCCTCAATGAAGATGAGGGGGGTGCTACTTTCTGATTTCTTATTTATCCCATGAAGCTGGAAGGGAAAGGGAAGCTATCTAAAACTAACCTTGCACGCGAATGTTTAACTGAACAAACGCTTAAAGATATTCGGGGAGTCGGGGTCAGGTTATACAATGGGGAGTTGTCAATTACCCATCCTATATGTGGTTATCCATAGGATGTTAGCTTTAGGTTTCGCTTTGTACTTGATGGTGTTTATCTGTTAATGGGGTTGGAAAATTTCTTGGGAAAGTATGAGAGAGAGAGAGAGTGAGTTGATGTTGATGTTTGGGTTTTCCCGATGTTTTTGGTAAGGTACTGGACCTAAGTTTGATTGATGTGTGAAGGTGCTGGACCTAGATTGTTTGATTTGGTGTGCTCGCTAAGATTTCGCAATCTTATGCCTACGTATTCCCGTTTAAACGAAATAGGGAAATCAGAGCAATCGTAGTTCTTCCTATTCTAAGGGAGGAAAAAGATGTTTTGGTGTCTTGTTCAAAGCCCAAGATTGAATATAAAAGGGTTTATTTGTGTCTTGTTCAAGATTGAAGCTAAAAGGTTTGACTGAGAGAGAATTTGTCATCGCTAAAGGGGAGACATCTTGTTTGTTTATCATGGTTGTTGGGAGATTGTTTATGAAGGAGGATTACTTTAACTGGGATATGAGAATCCAGCAATGCCATAATTTCCTTTGTAAGGGATATTTTGATCAAAGCCCAAGGTTAAAGCTAAGAGGTTGATTGACTCCACTGGGGAAGTCCTTATACAAAGCCTAAGAGGAGGTTGGAAATGACTAACTCAACAAAAGAGTGTTTATCTGTCTTGTACAACGCCGAAGATTAAGGCTAAATGAGACTGACTCTTTGGGAATATCATTATACAAAGCCTAAGAGGAGGCTGAAAGTTTGACTTTCACGGGGAAAAGGTTCTATCTGTCTCATACAAAGCCCAAGATTGAGGCTAAAAGGGTATTGACTCTAGAGGGAGAGAAATCTTTATATGTCTTGTACAAAGCCCAAGATTTGAGGCTAAAATGAGACTGACTCGACTGAGGGTATTATTTCTCATAGCCTAAAAGTAGGCTGAGAGGAATTGACTCCGTTGGGGAATATATTTATCCCAAGCTTAAGAGAAGGTTACGAAGATTTATGTCTTGTACAAAGCCCAAGATTGAGGCTAAAAAGGTTTGACTCAACAAGAGAGTGCTTTTATCTGTCATGTACGAAGCCCAGGATTGTGGCTGAACAAACTGGAGAAATCATTATACAAAGCCTAAGAGGAGGCTAACTTCCGCTAGGGGAAATCCTTATATCAAGCCTAAGAGGAGGCTGAAAGTTGGACTCAACAAGAGAGTATTTTTATCTGTCTCGTACAAAGCTCGAGATTGAGGCTAGTTGACTCAACAAGAGAGTCTGAAAAAGGTGATTGACTCAACAAGAGAGTCTGAAAAAGGTTTTGACTTAACAAGAGTCTCAAAAGGTTATCGACTCAACAAGAGAGTCTTGGAAGTTTTGACTCAACAAGAGAGTCTGAAAATATTAGCTCCGCTGGGGAGAATCATTGTACAAAGCCCAAGAGGAGGCTATCTTTGTTGAGGAAATATTATTATACAAAGCCTAAGAGGAGGCTAACTTCTGCCGGGGCTTATTGAGATCCCGAGGCAGGTCCAATATGGAGAATCAGCTCTTGCTGAGGGTTACAGAAGAGTTGAGGTATCAGATGCTTGAGGTTCTGATTTGGGATAGTGTTATCCTGATACTAAACTGACCCTGGTTGGGGGTTTTAGGAGAGATACTGGGTTTTAGAACCCATGGGTTTTAACTCTGTTGGAGATTGATCCAGGATGATCGGGGTTTCTCCTATGTTTGTAGGGAACTTGAGAATGTCTTTGAGACTCAAGAAGAGATTTAGATTGTCCAAGTCTATTGGTGTGGAAGAGTTTATCTTTGTATGATGCCCAAGAGGAGGCGGGTGTTTTAAGGGATGAGTATCAACCCTAAAATGGTTGGATGTTTTGACACTGGAAAGACTGCTCTAGCAAAGGATGACTAAATTCTGTCTTATACCTTTAAGAGGTCTTCAAGGTCCTTGTATTAAGCCCAAGAGAAGGCATGAGAACTTTTAAGAAGTCGGAGGGTCCTTGTACAAAGCCCAAGAGGAGGCGGGGATGCTTTTAGGAAGCCTGTGGGTCCCAAACCAAGAAAAGTTCAAGAAATGCTATTCACCGAGAATAGATCATTTAGTGGAAGTTCTGAGGTTTGAAGAAATTCAAGAGATGCTATTCACCGAGAATAGATCAACTCTGAGGAGTAGAATTTCTTTGACAATTTCTAATAGTGACAGTCTGAGAAAAGGTTCACCGAGAATACTGCCTTTCTCTTTGTTCCATATTGTTTAAGCCCTAGAGAAGGCAAGACTGTATCTGAAAGTCCTATGGGGATCTAGTTTTGACTGTATTTAAAGAGTGACCAACTAGCTTTACCTAGGTCTAGACCTAGTTGCTGGGGAAAACTCTAAATAACTATACTAGTATATATATAGTTGATATATGACAAGTATTTAAAAGGATATGAAAGAAAGACTTACAGAGGAACAGCTTCCCACAATGCAGTTATATGTATTAAAGCATGTAATTGAAAGCTGATAAAACTTACAGGCGAGCAAGCTTCCATGCTGTATTGTTAGTTGTTCAGAGAAATTAAAGAAAATTTTCATAACAACTATATATTTGAACCTAAATCAAAAGAGAAGTTGTTTTTGAAAAGATTGTTTGGGCTTATACTCAAGGAGAGGCCCAAGGTTTAACAGTGATTGCACCGTCGTTTTGAAGATCGTACCGGGACTTATACAACGACTGAGGCCCAAAATGGTTTTGGTTAAAAAGGATTGGGTCTTACACTTTATTAGAGGCCCAAAGATGTTTTTGTACAAGTGATGGGGCTTACAACTCAGGGAGAGGCCCAAGATGAAAATTTTGAACTGGCGATCGCGCCGAGATTTTTGAAAACTACAGTGGGACTTATACAATACCTAAGGTCCAAAGAGGTTTATTTACAAAAGGGTTGCGTCTTACACTCTTTTAAGAGGCCCAAAAGATGTTTGAAAAAGGTTTATTAGGGTGAAAATCAACAAAACCCTAATTTCATCATTTTTTAAAGTAATTATTCAAAGAAAATTAATAAAAATGATAAAAACACCAAATAAGTTTGAATAAACAACTTGTATATTTTGGCTAAGGTTTGAAAAATGATGTTTTAATCACAAGATGAATTAAAACTCATTTGGTTTTGATTTCCAAGATGAAAATTCATTTTTTTGAAATGTTTAAAACAATAAAAATGAATTTATTTGCAAAAATGTCAACTATATTAAATAAATAATATAAATTTGATTTTTTTGTGGAATAAAATATTTTAACATTTTTGTGACTTTTTGCAAAAAGAACCAATAAAAAATAATTAAAATTGAGAGAGAAATTAATTTTTCAAATCATTTAAGAAAATAATATGAAAATACAAAAAATGGGAAAGTGACAAAAAAGGGTCTGGGGCGAGGGCATTCGAACCCCAGACCTCCAAGACAAACACATGAGCGCGCAACCACTGGGGTGGTGATACATCCGTGTATCAAAACCACCCCATAAATACATAAGGGGTGCCTTGTTTTAGGCCTGGGCAAGGCAAGGCAAGGCCAGCTTTTGGGCAATTTACGTGAAGCCTCTAACTTTCTCATTTCTCCATGGATTGGGACAAAATTTATATGCATCTGGCCTATAATTTCCCAAGGAATCCAATGGTGGTCATGATTTTTTCATATGAGGTCCCTATTTTAAAACCCGATAGTGGTTTTGAAATAGGCCTATATTTGCATTTTCTATGCTACCTCATGGTACAGGCAAGAATTACATGATGAATTGGTTCAAACACAACATATACAACATGTATGAGATGTTTATGATCAGTGGACTTCAAAGCAATGCATTATTTAGAAAGTTCAAGTGATGATGCACTTACCTCTTGGAGCTTTTTGGGCTATCTGCCAAGTTCCTTGTGCCATATGTAATTTGATGGTTTGGACCATCTCAATTGATCCCTTAGAAGCTTTTAGAATGGTTAGAACCAGCTGGAATCCTCAGGAACAAGTTTAAGCTCTTTCTTGCAAAAGGGGCAAAAATGACCAATATGGCAACTCTCTCAAATGGTGTTCCAGAAGAGGGGAACCATTTGGGACAGTTCAAGGATGATATTTGGAGTGTGTTTGAGGTTTTATCTAGTTTTGAAAGTGACTGAATCAAGACATGACTTGAAAAATGCAAAAAAGTCCAATTTTGAGGTTTTGGAAGTGGACTTTGTGATTTTGGTGTTACATGTCACATGTGAGAGTTTGAACAGCTTAGATACAATATATTAGAGGTGTTTGGATCATGAGCTGTGATGGAATTGCTCTCTAACTCAAAAACTCAGAGGTACCTTGCAAAAGAAGGCATTTTGGCCTAGAGAAAGGGATTTTGAGGAAAGAAAGTGTTGTAGTGCTTTAGTGTACTCAAACTGAGCACAAATGAGCTCTATTTATAGTAGAGCAAGTTTGTTTTACAAGCAATAGTGGATGGTAACTACAGCAGACCTTTGGCCAATGTTATGCAAAAGGAATCTTAAGCCTCTTCTAGCCATTGACTTGAGATTAGAGCACAGGCTTTGTAGTTTTGGTTCAGAGATAAGCCTTGTCTGAATTCAGTTGGAATAGGCTCAGTTCATGCCACCTTGGTGCATCCATTGAATGCTTGAAAACAAAATTGAAGTCTTGGCATCTTTTTAGCCTTTTTAGGTTTGGCATGGCTATTGTAGATTCTTGGACTTGTGAGGCTTGGAGATCAGATCATCCCCTTGGATTTGATCCTCTGATGTGTCCAAATTGATGACAAGGCTTGGAGTTATCAGATTTGGACAAATCGAGCAAATGTGCATAATTCTGCCTTGCAAAACCAGTTCATGATGCCATGTTTCAAGGGTTGTATCTCCTTGCTCAAATTGAATTTGGAGATGATCTGGTACTTGTTGGAAAGCCCTTATGGCATACTATAACTTTGATGTTCACCCCTAGACCTATTTTGACTTGGATCAAGTTGAAAAATGTCCCTATATTTTGGAAAAAGTATGGCAGATTCTGACTTAGTGAAAATTTCACTAAGTGTTGGAAAAATGTCATTTTCATGTTTTTAGCCATTTTGATCACTCCATAACTTAAAATCCATGAGGAATTGGAGTTTGATGTAGTTGAAGCTTTTGAAGTATGTAATGAGAGCTACAAATCCAGCTTTGGACCCTATAAATCCAGCTTTGGACCCCTTTTACAAGTTAACTCATTTTCTTTGGTTTTTCTTGATGAATGATGATTCAAATCACATATTAACATTTTTTTTAGGGTTAAGGAACCTTGGTTGACCAAAAATCCAAAAAGTCAAACTTTGGATTTTTGTACAGTTGACTTTTTTTCAGATGAAATCCAAACTGTTCGATCCTTTGTGAAATCAAGTCCTTGACCTAAATCAAACCTAATGGATGGATTCCATAGGTGTTATAGGGTGTATTGAATCATGTCCCAAGGTTTGGGAGCATGTCCTGGTCAAAAGTCAAAGGCACAGTTGACTTTTTTCCTCGAAACCCTAACTGTGGTCTTGATGAAATTGAAACTTGTGAATCAAGCTTCCTGGGTCAATCCATTGTTGCAAATGGGTCAATGTAGTATATTGGAGGCCTCCAAATCATGTCTTAAGGTCTTGGCTCATGCTTTGTCCCAAAAGTTAACTTAGGGTTGAATTAGGTCAAGGAACCCAAATTCCTGATTTTTGGTAAATGCATCCCCTGGGGTTAAATTGACTTGATGGTTGGGTCCATGAGATCCCTTAGAGTATCTTGTATTGTGCTTTGAAGCATTGGCTCATGCCCAGATGAAAATTTCCACCTGGAGGCTGTGAGAGCAAGAATTGTCTCTACAAGTCAATCTATGTTTTGATGATAACAATAAGTATTTGTGAAAGAACCATTTTATGGTCTAACGTGTGTTGTGTGCAGATCATAAGAACTAAAGACATCAGAATCAACATGCACCAGCTAGAAGTTACTATGTGTAACTAAAGTCGCGAGAAGCAAGAACGCTTCTTTATCTAGTCAGGATCAGCTAGATCCAAGGATGCCAAGATTGTTGTTGCAATGCTCTTATGGATGCTCTCTGAAGTGATTGAGATTCTGAAGATAGCGAAGCTTCTAAAGAAGTACACTCTGAAAGAACCAAAGTGCGGAAGACTCCTATGACTTGAAGTTCTGATGGCTGAAGGCGCTGAAGACCAAGTGCAGAAAGAATCTGAAGACTTATGGGTTCTGAAGATCAAGGTTTCAAATATCAAGTTCTGAAGACTCTGAAGACAGGTTCTGAAGATTCAGAAGACTTGAAGCGGAAAAGAATAACGTTCTTAAAGACCAAGTGCTGAAGTTTGGAAGACTGATTCCTAATGGACTTCTTCAATCGACTGAAGACTTGAAGCATCAGATATTCTGCTATGAAGACTCTACTCATGGTTCATCAAATTAATATCAGAAGCCACTGAAGTTTCGAAGTCTAAATATTACCGTTGTGACTTAAATGTACACACTGCCCAAAAAAAGATGTCTGGTCACTTCTTCCTCTGCAAAAAGGAGATGTGTTAGTGTAGCACCCCAAAATTTGCCCTATCTTTTTCTAACCTTTTCTGGCTTATGTTCGCTTTCATTTGAATATTCATTAGGTCATACTCATAATCATATCATTGCATTGTTCTTCTGAGACATGGGATCGAAGGATTTTCTTGTTGGCCCTATTCAGAGGTGATTTAGTCGGTTTCTATTTCAGGTTAACTTGGGGTAAGAGGTTGAATTCTGCTTGTTGTATTTTTTCTATTTAGAGGAGGTATCAAAAGTTTTGGGCCAGGGTTTCATTGGTGTGAGTCAGGGTTTGGATCCTTCTCAACATCTCAAGAGCATTGGTTCCGGGTTAAGGTATTTGTTTCAGCGGGCTATTTCTCAAGCTGTGAATGTTCAGAGTCAAGATGTCTTGTGTCGAGATTCTTCAGTGGCTCAAGTGAGGTGTGGGTTCAAAAAGTCAGGATTCATTTGATCATAGATTCAAAGGATGTTTGATTCAGATGTTCTGTTTCAGTGGAAAGATTGTTCAGTGGTAGTTGTGACCATTTTATCAGAGGCTTGTGAAAAGTTTGTGATTGGTTTTGGTTTCATTTGGATATCCATTTTTTATCCACGATCCATATCCATTTTTTTTAACCATATTCATTATCCACATCTCATTATCTAATTCCATTATATTTTCAAATCCTACTTCACAACCATTTTAAACTATTTCCATTCTTTAATATCCAATTTATCCATTTTTTCTAAAACAACTTTATTATCCATAAGTCCAAATAGATCCATCATGTCCATTAATATCCAATTTCTTCTTTAATTCATTGTTATTCCTAAGACCCTTTTTCGTAAACCACACTCAAAATTCAAAAAGAAAAAACTCAAAGGCCCATGACTTGGCTCACACAATTACATAAAATAAAAAAATGAAGAAACAAGTACATCACGGCCCACTCTCCCATATTTCCAGCCATACTACTTTTCCTACATCCAAGCCACACGAGCCGCTACACAATAACACACACACTGTGACATGAAGCCACCAATCCCCATCAAGCCAATTTCATCAACAAGATCACTTGAGCCATCTCCAAGCTACAAATGCCAAGAAATTTCCAAGCCGTATGTGTAACACCCACCTACCCCACAAACAATTTTAGAGAAATAATTCATATTATCAGAGTAACATCAATGAGAAAGGTGCCACATATATTCAAAACATCATTTAGTAATCATTATCCTGTCCCGTGACACGGGTTATTCATTCATCATAATAAAATCATTAACTACGCAGCGGTAATCATACTTTAAATTCAAATCAATAAAATGCTTCATAAAGAAATGTGTCCAATCAAAATAGTATCAGCAATATAAAAGTTCAAACGTAAACCAAAAGAACACGAGGTTCACACACAATTCCCAACCCGATGTTACATGACACAGAGCAGGACACCTCTAAACACTACTAAGAAGAACGATAAGCGAAAATACTCCAAGGCTACATCCTCCAGCACCGCAACCTACTCTTGATCATCTGCAAGTTACCCACATAAGAGGCAACGTTTCCAAGCAGGCAGGGTGAGAAATCACAATGCATTATAATAATATATTGACATGGAAAATAAACAGAGTGAGCAACAACAACGTCATAGCATCATCAACAAATCTTCACAACCCAATCACATTTACATCATTCATATGCAATGTCAACTATAATGAAATGCAAAGAATGCATGTGGTACCAGTTCAACGTGGATGGACACTTGGCCATCAACCCTCCAAAAGGAGCACAACGTAATCAACGTATCACTTCAATCCGCACAATGGAATTAAAGCTACCAATAGGCCGAAGCCCCAACATAAAAATGCTATGAAATGCAATGATGCTAATTCTCCTCAATTCATCAATATCAACGTGTGCATCATTCATTTCATACTTAACAAGTAATCACCATACAATCAGGTTTTATCATCCATACCGCAGCAAAACAACAAGACAGCAAAAATCCGCAAGAGAAAACATCAAAACAGCAAAAACGGAAAAAACAGTTGCCTGACACGGCCGCCCGTGTCCTGTGACACGGCCCGTGTCAGAAGGCCTGCACGAAAAACCCAAAACAGAAAATTTTTAGCAGAAACAGAGGCCTGACACGGCCGCCCGTGTCTCGTGACATAGCCCGTGTCAGAAGCTCTATAACAAAAGTTTTCATTTTCCTCCAACCAGTAAGCTGACACGGGTGCCCGTGTTGTGTGACACGACCCGTGTCAGAGTACGACAAAACCCCATTTTCCAAAAATCATTTTTCTGCTGCGTTTTCGACTCAGAATACCCCAAAATTCAGTTTTTTCCAATACAAAATTTGATCAAAAGACTCACACAATGCACATACGTCAAATACACCAATTTTTTCACTCATTCACATCACAACACTCACTCCTAACACCATCTATATCGTCAAACACCACCTTGATTCAAGAATTCCACAAAACCTAATCTATTCATAAACCAATTCCTATAAAATTATAATAAACTGTGAAAACTCCCCATACCTTAGAGAAATCCGAAGCTTTTTCCTTCTTCCTCTAAGATTCTTCAGAAACCTTCAAGCCTTAGGGTTCTTCTCCTTCTCTTCCTCTATTTTCTTCACAAAACACGATAAGTTAAAATTGATCGGTCTTCTCCTCTTTAGACAAAATATTCCAGTTTATGAACTTCCAACTCTACCCTTACTCCTTTTCCTTCATGACCATCTTGCCCTTTTCTTAATATTTTTAAATAATAAATAATAATCTAAATAATACATGATTATTCACTTTATTAAAATTATTTAAAAATACTCTTTTAATCCATAATTCTCCAAATTACCAAAAATTTCTTAATTCCTTCTAAATTAATTAAATAATTAAGTAAATGATTAATTCAGATTTTTGGGTCGTTACAACTCTCCCCTACTTTAAGAATTTTCGTCCTCGAAAATTACCTGAAGTAAACAGAGTCGGATACGACTCTTTCATCTGATCTTCACGCTCCCAAGTCCAACTATCACCAGCTGGTCAGCCCCAAAATACTTTCACTAAAGCAATCTCTTTACCTCGCAGTTGCTTCAATACTCGACCATCAATCCTCACAGGAAAAGCTTCTACCGTCAGGTTATCTCTCACCTGAACATCATCCATTTGAATCACATGCGACGGATTCGGAATATACTTCCTCAACTGTGACACATGAAACACATCATGCAAATTTGCAAGCGACGGTGGTAAAGCCACCCGATACGCAACCTCTCCTAACTCCCCATCATAGGAATTAGCTACTCGCACCCGAACCATCACCATAGGTAACGAGGCAACAACAAGGTAAGAATACAAAGGCCCAAAGCACAATTTCAACGTAACCAACTACCGACATCGTTGATACTCACATAAGAACCAACTGCGCTACCCACGCTTTCGCTGCGCACTCTGAGTACTCGCAACTATCTAATCTACCAAGTTTACATCAACTTCCGACCATCAAAGCAGACATAAGAAAAGACCTTTCAACTTAACTCATCGGAAATTCCATCCAAACAGGAATTCTATACTCTTGTGATTTCTGAATACTTCGAACTTAGATCCATAAACAATACCTCCGAATATTCAACACAACTACAACTGCAGCCAATTCCAAATCTTGAATAGGATAGATACTTTCAAGAATTCCTAATTATCGTCAACATAAGCTACAACTTCACCACCTTGTATTAACACTTCATTAAAAATCATCTCAACGCATAATAATCTCACCACAACATAAGGATACATGTGTCAAATTAATCTCAACAAGAAAAAAAAAATCATCTTCCAAACAAAGCTTAACACCCAATAGCCATAGATTTAGCTTCAATAACCTACACTTAACATGACATATTAACCAAACTAATCAAACAAACTAATTCCTCAAGTCCTACTCATACTAGCACAATTCTCCAAAATCCCTCATCCGAATTAACACAACCACTCAACTTCATCTTTACAAATCATAATTCACACCTTGCTAACTCAGCATATAGCTTTACTTCTTTCAATACTTGCAACTCAACTCTCAAATACTCTATGCGCTCTTCTTCTGATTTTATAAAACATCAGAATATTCACAACGAACACCAGTTATAACTTATCCAAACAAGTACGGAAAATACCATTCATATTACCATATATACACTTTAAGGCATACCAGCCACTACCCTTCTCGATCCGACATCCATGGTCAAATCATAGTCTTAAATTACCATTTACTCCCTACTTGGTTTATCTCTACAGTTCTTCAAGTCTCATGTCAGTCGAATTCTCAATCCACCACAAACCAAAACCCAAGTTATCCAGAACACAACTGTGAGTTTCCAAACTACTCACTGATAAACTTGCAACCTCGTACTAACATCCTCAAGTCCGCCTCATTTCTCCTATATAGGAATCCACATCGACAACTCAAACAATTCATAAGCGCTTGGCTCAACCCCAAACAATTCACTGTGCATACTATTCTAGTTGGCAAGACACATCTACTCCATCCAACATGATTCCGTCGACTATCAACAAGAGATTAAGGGTGATCAGTTCCTCAATTTGTCAATAGACGGCCGACAACCATAATGGTGGCATAAATCATCATTACCCAACTACAATAGCGTCCTTTACCTTTTTCTTAAAGTTATCTAAGCATACTGCTCCACCATCTCTCTAAGGCTTACAAACATTTTTCTTAATTTTCTTATTTTCCATCTCGTCAATGATACGAAAAGTCCAAAATCCAGTACATATTCTCCTATACAAGTTAGTTGCACAACACAATCATTAAATATCCTTCTAATACCGGAAACGTTACCACATCACGTACAATCCAAATCGACCCACTTCAGTCGAAACATATATCTACGTTCAAACCTTTGACGACCCTAACCAATCCTTCATCTTCCTTTTTAATCTCACAACTTCGATGATCCGTATAATTTCACACTTGATCATCATTCCAATCATAATCTCAACAATACCATCTCATCATCTGGTTGGTGATATAACTTCCAAAAATATCCGACTCATGCCGACACATCTCGCCAACAACACACAATCCACTTTACTATTTAACATTCCTCAAAGATTTCTATAATTTAATCATTCTCAACTATCATACGCCGCACTTCCATGTGCTTCTCCGATATGCTTTTTCTTATTACTAAACATTTCATACTTGACTTCATCTTACCCTTCCCAGCAAGAATTGTCCACTTCAAACACGATTATCTTCTTCAATACAGACCTCCCTGTCGCTCCCGGGATTTTCATCCTAGTACAAACGCGAAAGTGGCGCGGAAACAGAGTCGCCAGCAATGTGTATTTATCCCAAGAGAGGGAAAGGAAACACTACATAAACCTAAGAGGAAGGATAGAACATGGTCTTGCGACCAAGAGAACTGGGTTCGGGAGTCAGTTACGCGAGAAGAAGGTATTAGCACCCCCACGCGTCCATCGTACCCGATGGGATCCACGCTTGCTTGTCTCGATCAAAGGGTGTAGGAAACTGGAAAAGAATGGAAAGAGAATGAGAAACAAATGTAGGGAAAATAAAAGAAGTGCTCGAATGGGCCCTACCCCACTGCCTACGTATCTCATCGGGAGCACGAGAATCAGAGCGACATAGTTCCCCTCACTAGGGATGGATTGTTTGTGTTTTTTAGGGAACGACTAATGTTCTAGCTCAGGTGTTGCAACTCGCTGTATGGAGACTTAGGCGTTACCGTATTGCAAGAGAACGAGGAGAAGCACGTTCATACGTTGAGAATGAGTGAGATGAGAAAAGAATTCTCGAAGGAAAGACGTTATTGTTTGTTTGAAGTTTTTCAGAAAGAAGTGTTTTTGAAGTTGTTTGTAACTTGCATTGCACCCAAGTCAACAACATAGGAAAGAATACGTCGCGTATCGTCCTCAACAGGACGTACACTAAGTACCCTAGAAGAATGAAGGGAAACCCCCCATTATTCACTTCCCACATTTAAGGCTCATGCGCAATACACGTTTAACCTTTATTAAGTGTTTTTTACTTTTGTTTTGAGATGAGAAGAAGAGACTCAAAAGAGGAGTAAAGGTTAAAACTAAAGAGGGAGACTAAGACTCGATCTTAATGTTATCATACATGGTGATCTTATGGTTAATGAGGTTTAAGAAACCTAATCCTAAGAGGAAGGAAAAAAAGAAAGAAAGAAAACAAATTACTTCCAAGATGGAAGTTAAGTTGTTTCCAAGAGGGAAGAAAGAAGATTATGAAAGCAAAACATTATTAAATGCCTAAACAACACAAATTGAATGATTAAAAGATGAAAGAAGAAATTAGAATGTGGATGCATATCCACACTCAAGTGACTTACCATTAGCCCCTGAAATGGTTAGTGCAATTATTTACAAATGAAGAAACCAATTAAGCTGAACAAGTAAAGCTTGCACACATTCAATACCCAAAGTAAAAGCATCTTAAAGGTTAAGGAAAGCATAAGGTCAGAATGCACATCATAAGAATGTCCTCTAATGATATGAGAGCAAACACAAATCAAATGCACACAAACAATTCCTTAAACCACAAAGAAAAGCATCATGAAAGAAGTAGATGAAGAATGAGTGGATATGCAAGGCGATCATGCAATAATGCTTCAAGTAATGTCAAAGTCAGAATGTGGATGACCTGAACATGTTCCTAAACATGATGTACAAATGTCAAATGAGGCATACAATCAAGCATCCAAGCATTAAGAGTGATTAGGAGAAGAAGTGAGTAGATATGAACATGAATTTAACATGGAAAGAAGTTACTTAAGGCATAAATCAAACCTAAAAAAGAACAAGATGAAACTATAGTGTCAAAGTCAGAAGTGTTATGAAATGTTAGGATGAAGATAAGATGCGCAAACCAATCACTTTCAAGCAATTACAAGTCATTTAGAAGCTAGAAGAAAAAGAAACATGCATTTGGATGAAACATGTTCAAGTATGCAAAGTAAAACATGAATGGCATATGGGATGAATGCAATGCTTTAAAGTCAGAGGAATACATCATATGAAATGCAAATGGACATTATGGCATGGCATAAACAAACCAAATACAAGTCAAGTTGGCACTTAGATGAAAAAGGATGAGGAATTAGGTCAAAAGGTAGCATGTGAAACAAGTATTGAACATGTACACAAAGAAAGCATCAACTTCAAACCAATGACCTATAACTTCAATCAAAAGACCTATAACGATCTAAACATGGCTCAAGAAGTCAAAAAGAATGATCTCATACAATGGCTCAAGTGCCTTCTCAAGCAAGTAAACAAACATGATCAAAGAAGTTCACAAAAAGGGACCTCAAACAAGAGTCATCAAACAAATACCAAAGATGATTCAAAAATCAACAAATTAGGTCTCAAGAGACCTCAACCAGAGCCAATATCATACCAAAATCTCATGCAAATAATCACAAAGAAACTCAACCAAACAAGCATGGCAAAGTCATTAGGGTTTCACATGATCATGCACAAAGAAATGGCTCAAAGAGGATGTAAAGATGATCTTAAAAATATGACAAAAATGTTTTTAAATGCTTCAAAGTGTCCTCTGAAATATGCAAAAATAATGAGGATCAAACTATGTACCAATGATGAGAAATAAAATCAGCAATGCAAAGTGTTCACAAATGAAACATTTCAAAAAGAAATTCAAACAACAATTAAATCAGATGCAAAAAATAATAGAAAAATGGAAAATAAAATTTATAAAATTTTTATAAAACTATGAAGATGATTCGTGATTTTTTTTTATGATTTTTAAATGCATTAAACTAATTTTAAAAATTAAAAATGAAAATGATATGCAAAAATAAAAAGAAAATGACATAGCATGGGCCAGGGGGTGCAGACAAAGTAATTTCCACATTAAACAACAAATTGGGCTCAGTGTGGGGGTGCAAACAACAATTAAGTCCAATCCAATTACACTTGTGATTGTGTGTGATGCGTGTAGATGCAGTTAACGTACGCAATCAATCATGGCCATTTGATGAAAAGGTCAATAATTAACCTAGCAATTATTATGATCAGACAAATGAAAATGTACGCACATGATAATTTCCATATACACACGCGCATGCAATCAGTTCAGAAGTCAAAGGAACACGTGTGGTATGTTGCACCTTCATTAATGTGCTGGCATCTTTTAGACCATCAGATTAATCTCAATCAAACAAGTACACGCGTCAAACCAATCAAAGCTAGGGTACACAATAGATAGCATGCATACACACACACTGAAGTCATTCAGATTAAAACATGCACGTGAGAGGGATGGTGGATTTTAATGTGTTGGCACATCGTGGATCATTGGATGCAAATATTAGATGGTCCAGATTTAAACTGAGGAACCCTAGCTGAATTCAACCACCGGCCGGAGAAGGACCTCTGGTCATCTTCTCCGGCGAGCAACCACCACACACAGTTATCAATTTTCACAGAAATGCACAACATGCATATAGAAATGAAGCTGAAGTTGAGTAGATCATGAATATGCAGTTATTTTCCAAAGATCATACACGCACACAACAAACCGAACCAATACATTTTGCCCTAAAATCACACCTAAGCTCCTAAAGAGCCTATCAACTAGCCAGGACTCACGCATAGCTTCTAATAAGCTCTAAACACCATGAAACAAGTTTAAATCACATGAATATGAAGCATTAAGGTTGAGTAAATTAAAACCTGAAAATGTGGAGAAACTTGAAGTGTTGAGAAAACCAAAGAACTTGAGCTTTTGAACTTGTTGAACTTCAACTTTCTAGCAAAATAAATGCTACTGACTCTTGAGTATAAGAAGAGGATTGATGATAGCAGTGGTGTTGAGCTTGAATAGATGAAATTACTCTTGAGTGTTCTTGCTCAGAAATGAAACAATGATGAGGATGTAGATGAAATGTAGTTGAAGCTTGTTGAGGTCGTGTGGAATCAGAGAGAGAGAAGAGAGAAAAGTGAGAAGAATTTTTGTGAGAGAATGGAAAAATGAAAGTTGAAAATGAATTGGAAAGTGAGATTTTGATTTATATGTGTGGTTTAGAATGTTAACTCGTGGTCAAGTGAGTGAGTTAGGTGAGTTGATGTGAGGTTAATTGAGTTATCCCTAACTAACTGGGTCAAGTTAGTTAGGGCGAGTGAGGAGAGGAGTGATATGGGGATGAAGGTTTATGATGTTATGGTGGAGTGTAAGTGAAAAGAATGGTGGTGATGGCACAGATCAATGGTAGAAGAAACTTGTTGAGTAAGTTTTAACTCATTTCCTCTTTGGTGCATGATAGTATGGTGAGTGTATGATGTAAGGAAAGGTGTTTGGCTAAAAGAAGTAATATGAAGAGTGATGTTTGAAACATTGTCGTGTGAGCTGGTATGGATTTACAACACTAACAATGAGTTTTTATGATTTTGTAGCAGCAACATACTTAATGCACCAATGGATGTTTGGCAATGAAATTCTCTTTCACTAGTGTATAAAATCATGAGATTTACGTGTCCTTGAAAAGATGATGGATCATAGAACAAGTTTGGTGTGAGAATAGGATTAAATTGAGGTGTGTAAGATGTTGGAAAATAGCTTAGAACATCAGGGTTTGAAACTGGTGGAAGGGCGTGGCAAGATTGTGGCATGGCAAGGCAACATGTTGCATGGAATTCAGCATGATCATACCAACTTTGAACCCTTATAACCCCATCATAACTTGCTCAAATGAAAATTTGTCCAACATCAAAGTTAAAGAGGACATTGAGATGAACAACTTTGATGTTCAAAATGTTTTCATTTGGAGCTTCCATCATTGAGAAAAGTGGCTGGACATTTGGCACACCAAGTGTTTGTCAAAATGATGGCGCGTGTGCCTAATCTTGCCTTGCCATGACTTGGTTTTGGACCTAGTTTTGCCAAACTTTGATCAATCATAACTCATTCAGTTTTCATCCAATGGAGATGTTCTTTATATGGATTTGAAGCTTAGAACATGAACTTTAATTGGCTCAACTTGGGCCTGAAGTTTGGAACTTTTATCTTGAAGAAAGAGAGCCTCAAAGTAGGGTGCAAAATTGTCCAAACTTGCCATTTTTGGAAACCCTAAAATTTATATTTTTGGCAGTTTTGTGATTTCTTGATTTTTCATTATTCATCCATCATTTCTTGATCAAATCTTGTCCAATGAACATTTGTAACATGAATTTCATGAATTTGAACTTAAAAAGTCAGGAGTTGACTTTTTTCACTGCACAGTTGACTTTTCCCCAATTTCTTGATTATCAAGCAACTGATCAATTGAACCTCTTCTAAAATGAATCAATGGCCAATCTTCCATACTTAGACACTTGATATCATGTAGAAAACATTGAGATCAAGTTTGAATCAAAATATCATCAGGAGACCACTTGAATCCAAAACCCTAATCTTGGTACCCTCTGGTTAGGAGGAAATAACACATCCTCCAAATCCAAATTCCTCTGAATATGATGTATATCCCATCTAACAAAGATGAGATATGCCATTTTGAGGTGATAAAAACTCAAAGAGCTTGCCCATTTGAGAGTCAGATCCCCATTTTAAACTATTTTGTATAGGAGATGATGCACTGCCCAATCTTCTTGATGAATTCTCCTCTTCCCATGCCTTGTGGGATCAATTGAGATGATATATGACATAAGAGACCCTTGAGGATTATGAGAGACCCTTGGATCTTATTCTCTTGCTTTGGATGATCAACTCCTTTGAGAATCACTGATCTCATGCCCTTATGCAAGATGCAATGCAATGCTTTATGTTTTATCCTTCTATGCTTTAATGCAATGCAATGAAATGAAAGCTCATGCTAAATGATATGAGAGGGAAAATTTTGGGGTATTACAGCTGCCCCTATTCAATCACTGTAGACCTGAATGGATGATAGCGATTACTGTCAGACTTTCAAGGTATGGAGGGATTGAATACCAAAAATAACCAAAAAATTTACACTCTGTGGAGAAGAAGAAAAGGGATATAAACCCAGCCAAACGAACTCTGCTTGAATAAAACTCTGATGGGAAGAATAATACCGAAGAGATGTCTTTTTACACAACGCCAGACGACTACTGGCCTGCCATTGTGCGGGTGGACTTTAGCAATGTCTTTTGTACAACGCCAGACGACTCTGGCTTGCCACGCTGCAGGTGGACTCTAATAATGTCTTTTAGAACAACGCCAGACGACTACTGGCTTGCCACGCTGCGGGTGGACTTTAACAATGTCTTTTGTACAACCCCAGACGACTACTGGCTTGCCACGCTGCGGGTGGACTTTACCAATGTCTTTTGTGCAATGTCAGACGACTACTGGCTTGCCACACTGCGGGTGGACTGTCTTTTTGAACGGAGTCAGACGACTACTGACTTTCCACACTACGGGTGGACTTTTGCCAATCTACGGTTGGACTTTACAGCTGAATTGCCACACTGTGGGTGGACTTTTGCCAATCTACGGTTGGACTTGCTGATGATTTGCCACCCTAAGATGGACTTTTTCCAATCTACGGTTGGACTTAGCTGCTGTCTTTTTAAGGGAGTCAGACGACTACTGACCTGCCACACTACGGGTGGACTTTCGCCAATCTACGGTTGGACTTTGCCTTGCTTTGCCACCCTTGGATGGAGTTTTTCCAATCTACGGTTGGACTTTGATAACGTCTTTTAAAAGGAGTCAGACGACTACTGACTTGCCACACTACGAGTGGACTTTTGTAACATTCTAATACTGGATTATGCTCTGCATGCATGTCACGTCCCGGCTGACTCTGCTGAGGAACAATGGTCAATGATTTGACCTTAGAGACTCCTGAAAGGATAGTATCTCTACTGGAGAATGACTGAACAATCTGTTTGCTTTGAATTGTCACGTTTGCCAAAAATAAATTGGACTGTGAAATACAAGAGAGTGATGACTCTGTCAGAAGTTACTTCATCTGCCTGGGGACGAATTCTGGTCATAGCAACTCCGCTGGGGATGAGAATTTTCTGACTTGGCTGGGGAAAGAATGTATTAACACCCTACTGAAAAAGACAAATCATTAAAACTCTGCTTAGGGGATCTATCAAATCCCAGGAGAATCTGCTAACACTTTGCTGAGGAAAAGATTCTGTTGACCTGCTAGACTTCTGCGGGTAAGAAAAACAACTCAGCTGGGGAGTATTATTGACAAGGTTCAATGCTGAACTCTGTGGGAAATACAACTACCAGAAATACGACCTTACTGGGGACCAGAACTACTCCGTCAGGGATACACAAATCCTGGTTAGAAGACATTCTGTTATGACTTGCTGGGAAAAAGTCCCTAGAGATCTGCTGGCAAAGACACAAGAAATTCATTGTAATCTGTTGAGAAATAAAGCTGTCAAGCTTAGAATAAGAGCCACAATGTTCCATGCTAGGCAAATCTTCTGCTTGACGACTCCACTGGGGATAATGAGTTGACAATACCCTGCTGGGGAGAACCGCTTCAAAGCGTCTTTCGCTGGGGAATGTCTCTTAAGAGGATTTTACAGAAGACCACGCATCTTCAAACTCTCAGACAAATGCCGAGGTTTGAGAGGTTACTCTACTGGAGATAATAGATCTGGAATGCATTCCGCTGGGGAATTTTATGATACCCCATGCGTGGGAATAATCACAAACTCGCTTTCACGGCGGATCTGAAGAAATCGTCCCAAGAGGATTTTACAGAAGACTTGGCACCTTCAAACTCTTGGACGCTCGTTGAGGCTTGACCATTAACAGTGAGGTAACTCTACTGGGGAATTCACAACCGTTATCGACACAGAAAAGCTTGTAGTTGTTGGAAGTACTGAATAGGAGAATCGACTTAATAAGATACAACACTACCCAGTTGATATTAACTTGTCGATATCGAACCATCGTGAACGACCGGCGACCGAAGATGGACTCAATCAGTAAACGTTGTGACAAAAGTGACGTGGGGACCCTTCTTGAACTTGACTGCCCCGGTATTCTGTATGGGAATAAGTGATTCCTCGTCATGATCCATGCTCTTGGAATACTTGTACCTGTTACCTGCAACAAAAGAATATGCACACATGCCCCAGGATATTGCGTGGTTTGAATCCATCATCCAGGATTACTCAATATTCAAAGTGATTTTAAATGTTTTTCTCTACATGTTATTTGTAAGGCCACAACGTTTTTAGATGCAATGTTTTATCAAAAATTAGGACATTTTTGCAAACAAAGCAGTAAAAACAAAATAAGAAGCTATTGGATTAAATTCAATTTATTTATTAAAAAGGCCCAGAATAGGCAAGTACAATTGGGAAGCAAAGCCTGGAAAGAGGAGAGTGCTGTAAATTGAGAAAAGAAACTATCCTAATGGCAATGTGAAACGGTATTCCACTAAGTTTCAATTCTGCTATGGCAAATATGTCTTCAAAACTCCCCGACCTTGCCTTCTGAGGAATGATCAAACCGATTCCTACCCTTTGGAAAGTCAGTTGCTGAAACGGTGATGGAGTACAGATAACTCAAACTATAGTCGTTCGCTTAAATCCCTCTTTTCCATGGACCGCCCTTTCGGGTTTCCAATCCATCAGGATACCCTTTTTTGCCTGAGTTGTCCTTGCGGATTTTCAACTCACCGGGTGTACAATTGTTTTATTTTATATCCCTTATTTTTGCCCGAACCTTTTTATTCTGTTTTTGTGGTTCGCCGGGATGCCCTTTTTTGCCTGGACTTTTCTTTTTTTGTCCAGCGGGTCTATTTATGCGAAGTATTTTTTGACTACGTCTGAGTTGACAGGGGATGAAAAGTCTGCGTCGTCCATGGTTGTAAGTAATAAGGCTCTGCCCGAGAAGACCTTCTTAACCACGAATGAACCTTCATAGTTTGGAGTCCATTTGCCCCTATGATCTGTACTAGGAGGAAGGATCCTTTTGAGTACCACATCTCCCACTTTGTAAATCCGAGGATGCACCTTTTGGTTAAATGCCTGCTTCATCCTCCGCTGGTATAACTGCCCATGACACACAACTGCCAATCGTTTCTCCTCAATAAGGCTCAACTGATTAAATATGGCGTGAACCCATTCAGCCTCGTCTAACTTGACATCCATCATGACTCTGAGGGATGGAATCTCAACTTCAACCGGTAGTACCGCCTCCATACCGTATACAAGTGAGAATGGGGTTGCCCCAGTGGACGTGCATACTGACGTTCGGTACCCATGCAAGGCGAACAATAACATCTCATGCCAATCTTTATATGGGACAACCATTTTCTGCACAATCTTCTTAATATTCTTGTTGGCTGCCTCCACATCGCCATTCATCTTCGGGCGATACGGAGAAGAATTGTGATGTTCAATTTTGAAGTCCCGGCACAGCTCAGCCATCATTTTATTGTTCAGATTAGAACCATTATCAGTAATGATCTCTCGGGCACTCCATAGCGACAAATGATATCTCGTTTCAGGAAACGAGCTACCACCTGCTTAGTGACATTGGCATAAGATGCTGCTTCAACCCATTTAGTGAAATAATCAATGGCGACCAAGATGAAACGATGGTCGTTTGAAGCAGTAGGATCAATCTTTCCGATCATGTTGATACCCCACATGGCAAAGGGCCAAGTAGAGGACATGACACTCAACGGATTTGGAGGAATGTGCACTTTGTCTGCATAGATCTGGCATTTGTGACACTTGCGGGCGTACTTGCAATAATCTGCCTCCATTGTCAACCAATAATATCCCGACCTCAATAATTTCTTAGCCATTGCTTGTCCTCCAGCATGAGTACCGAAAGAGCCTTCATGTACTTCCTGCATTAACAGGTCTGCCTCATGTCTATCCACACATCTGAGTAGAACCATGTCAAAATTCCGTTTGTACAGCACGTCATCCTGATTCAAGAAGAAGCTACTAGACAACCTTCTCAATGTCTTCTTATCTTTGGTGGATGCCCCAGGCGGGTACTCTTGACTCTTCAAGAAACACTTAATGTCATGAAACCATGGCTTGTCATCAGACGTTGCATCAACAGCAAACACAAATGCAGGTCTGTCAAGACGAGACACTTCAATCTTAGGTACATGATTCCACCTTTGCACTTTGATCATAGAAGAAAATGTGGCCAAGGCATCAGCAAACTTATTCTCATCTCGAGGAATATGGTACAACTTCACTGTTGTGAAAAATGTCAGCAATCTCCTTGTATAATCTCTATACGGAACTAGATTCGCTTGGTGCGTGTACCAACTCCCTTTCACTTGATTGATTACCAAAGCTGAATCACCGAAGATATCAAGGGTCTTAATTCGTAAATTAATCGCTTCCTCAATCCCCATTATACAAGCTTCATACTCTGCTTCATTGTTGGTGCACCCGAAAGTTACTCGGGCAGTGAAAGGCATATGAACACCTTCCGGCGTGATAAGAACTGCTCCAACTCTGCACCCATTCATGTTGACAGCCCCATCAAACATCAAAATCCATTTGGATTCAGGGTCTGGCCCCTCCTCCGGGAGTGGTTCCTCGCAATCTTTGACCTTGAGAAACATGATATCCTCATTAGGGAAATCAAATTTCATGGGTTGGTAATCATCAATCGGCTGTTGCGCAAGATAGTCTGACAAGATACTTCCTTTAATGGCCTTTTGAGAAGTATACTGGATATCATATTCTGTCAAAACCATTTGCCACCGTGCAACTCTGCCTGTTAGTGTTGGTTTCTCGAAAATGTATTTGATAGGATCCATTTTTGAAATCAACAAAGTTGTGTGCCTGATCATATACTGCCTCAATTGCTTAGCAGCCCATGCAAGTGCACAGCATGTCTTCTCAAGCATTGAGTACTGGGACTCGCAGTCGTTGAACTTTTTGCTCAGGTAGTAGATAACATGCTCCTTCCTACCTGTCTCATCGTGTTGACCGAGAACACAACCCATAGAACCTTCAAGCACCGTCAAATACATTATCAAAGGTCTCCCTGAAACTAGAGGCATGAGGATTGGAGGTTCCTGCAAGTATTCTTTTATTTTATCGAATGCCAATTGGCAATCGTCATTCCACCTGACCGTTTGATTTTTTCTTAGCAGTTTGAATATTGGTTCGCACGTGGCTATTAGATGAGATATGAACCTTGCAATGTAGTTCAATCTACCCAGAAAACCACGAACTTCTTTTTCTGTTCTCGGTTCAGGCATATCTTGTATTGCTTTCACTTTGGCAGGATCAGCCTCAATCCCTTTTTCGCTCACAATGAAACCTAGCAACTTTCCGTAACGCACCCCGAAAGTGCACTTGTTTGGATTCAACCTTAAACGGAACTTTCTCAACCTTTCAAACAACTTTTTCAAGTTAATCAGATGCTCTTCTTTCGTTCGGGACTTGGCAATCATGTCATCCACATAACATTCAATCTCTTTGTGAATCAAGTCATGGAATAACGTTACCATTGCCCACTGGTATGTTGCCCCTACGTTTTTCAACCCAAAAGGCATCACTTTATAACAGTATGTACCCCATGGAGTAATGAATGTGGTCTTCTCCATATCCTCAGGCGCCATCTTAATCTGGTTGTACCCGGAGAAACCATCCATAAATGAGAACACTAAAAACTGAGCTGTATTATCAACCAGCACATCGATGTGGGGTAGTGGAAAATCATCTTTTGGACTAGCTTTGTTAAGATCTCGATAATCCACACACATTCTCACCTTTCCGTCTTTCTTTGGTACCGGCACGATGTTGGCAACCCAGGGAGGATAATTAGTCACAGCAAGAAACCCTGCATCCCACTACTTCTGAACTTCTTCTTTGATCTTTATAGCCATATCGGGATGAGTCCGACAAAGTTTCTGCTTGACTGGCGGGCATTCTTCTCTCAATGGCAGCCTATGCACAACAATATCAGTATCCAATCCTGGCATGTCTTGATACGACCAGGCGAAGATGTCAACATATTCACACAACATTTCAGTCAAAGCTTTCTTCACATCTGCTTTTAGGCTGGCACCAATCTTGATCTCTTTATTAGCATCCTCGGTACCAATATTGATGATCTCTATGGTCTCTTGATGAGGCTGGATGGTCCGTTCCTCTTGTTTTAGCAATCTGGCCAGTTCCTCAGGGAGTTCACAGCCTTTCTCATCCCCTTCTTCGGCTTGATAAATTGGTTTGTCAAAGTCATACATAGCCATAGCAGAACCGTTATCAATGGAATCCGGAGGATCAAGTCTGCACGAACGGGTTCATGCTTTATTTTAGAATTTATTTTTAAAACAAAAAGAAACAAAACATTGCCATTTTATTTTTTTTGTGCAAAAAAAAAGACAAGGAACAAAATTGGAGTGCAAAACGTCCTTTATTGATGATTAAAATTACAAATGCAAACAGGGTGGCCCTACAAATGAATCTATATGCCTTGGGCAGAGCGCAAGATTTTGTCATGCATTATGGTTAGAAAAACAAAGAAAATTACTCTGTTTGAAGAGTAACTCGGATGACTTCTTCAACAGACCAATTCTGCAATAGTTGCCCTGGAGCGCGTGGTTTACCAGTTGTCCAAGTTACAGTCACTGTCAACGCCATCTTCTGTAGCTGTACAAGACTGATCTGGGTAAATGATTCCCCCACTGCTGAAAGTGATGGGTCCACTGTTCTCTGCAACTGAAGTCATAGAGGGATGATAACCAATACCAAACTTGTCCTCCTTCATTGGTGTCTCTATCAGCTTACCCCAGCCTTGGGCATTGCCTGCTCTGACAGCCTCGACAGCTTGCTTATAGGACGAAATGGATGTACCGGCTCTATCTGGTGCAAGGGAAGATTCAGGCATGTTGTCAATATTTACCGCTTCAAATGACTGGCAAAGCATTTCGTGGATTTCCCCATCCATCTCAACATACTTGAAAGTGGATAAGTGGCTAACAAAAATGTCTTCTTCACCACACATTGTCACAACTTGTCCCTCGAACTCGTATTTTAGCTTTTGGTGTAACGTGGATGTAACAGCCCCGACCGCATGAATCCAAGGACGACCTAATAAGCAGCTATAAGCTGGCTGTATATCCATCACATGGAATATAGATTTGAACACTTGCGGTCCAATCTGCACGGGTAGTTCTACTTCACCAAATACAGATCTTTTCGTCCCATCGAACGCTCGGACAACCAAATCACTTGGCCTTAAAATCAAACCATCAACTTCTAGCTTCATCAGCGCCTTCTTAGGCAAGACATTAAGTGAGGAACCAGTGTATACGAACACGTGAGACAACACTGCACCCCTACACTCCATTGTAATGTGCAAGGCTTTGTTGTGGTTTCTTCCTTCTGAAGTCAAGTCTCTACTTGTGAAACCCAATCCGTGGCTGACGTTGACATTAGAAATTACACCCTCAAGCTGATTGACAGTGATTTCCTGTGGAATATATTCTCTCTTCAACACTTTCAATAAAGCCTCCTGGTGCGCATCAGAACACATCAACAATGACAAAATTGAGATTTTCGAGGGCGTCTGGTTCAGTTGATCGACAATATTATAATCACTTTTCTTTATTATCCTCATGAACTCTTCTACCTCGTTGTCAAAGGTAATCTTTGTCTCTGTTTCAGGCACAGGCACACTCTCAACCACCTGTTTTCCTTTAGCTTTTGCCGCGGTCTCAACTTCTTTATCACTTCGCAAAGTTTGGGGAGCAAACAACCTTCCGTTCCTAGTAAAGCCACCTACACCACCCACATTATCAATATTTGATCTGGCTGATGTCCCGACTTCTTGCTTTTTCCCTTCATAATACACGTCTGCCCCATAGTGCCATGGGATTGCTTTCGTAGATGTAAACGGAACTGGTCTTGGCACCGTGATGGTAACAGGACTGGATCTTTCTTGCACAACACTTGCTACAAGAGCTGTACTTGCAGGCACCTGAATTTCAGCGGGAGTATAATAGATGGTCACAGTTTACACCTCATCAGTATCTTTCACAGCCCGGCCAAACTGTAGACAGCCCTCGTCAATCAGACTCTGCAGACAAGCTCTCAACTTATCACAGCCATTCTATTGGCCCATACACTCAGAACAATCTTGATCACATCCCGAGAACACCTGTCCCTTCAACAAATGATCTTTCACCACTAGCAATAAAGTCTTCACCTGATTGATATCTACTACCAAGTTTAACCTCTTTCCGTCGTCAATAGCACACACATCTGCCACACCATGATCAGGCATGGGGTTCTGGAGAACATTAGGAGGTAACGAGAAATTGATTACTTTGGCATCGATCAAGTCTTGCATTTTATTCTGAAATGCCCAACACTTCTCAGTGGTATGCCCCTGAGCACCTGAGTGGAAATCACAGCGAGCATTAACATCCAAATTAGGTGGCAAGTTGCCAGCGGCAGGGGGTCTCATAGTACGAAGCTCAACCAACTTCAATTTGAGTAACTGCGGTAACAACGCTGAATAAGTCATAGGGAGAGGGTCAATCTTACGGTCCCTCTGCCTTGACCTCTATTGGAAAGGAGATTGCTGCTGTTGTTGCTGAACTTGCTGTTGTGGCTGTTGCTGCTGAACAGATGGTGCTGGGATTGTCACTGCACCTACCTGGTGATAAGCTTGAGAACGTCCTCTTCCTCATCCTCTATATAAAGCGTTTGTATCACCTTCTCTTCTTTTCTGACCACTAGCAAATGGTTTCTTCGTTCCAGAAGAGCCAGCCCCACTTACATCTTGGATCTTCCCAAGCTTCAACAAACTCTCTATCCTTTCTCCAGCAATCACGATATCAGCAAATCCGGTTGATGGACACGCAGCCAATCTTTCAAGAAATGCCCCTTGCAGGGTGCCCATAAACATATCTGCCATTTCTCTATCCAGCAAAGGAGGTTGAACCTGTGTAGCCATCTCTCTCCACCTTTGAGCGTATTCCTTGAAACTTTCCTTAGCATTCTGTGACAACCCTTGCAATTGAGTGCGGTTGGACGCGATGTCAATATTGTACTGATATTGCTTTAGAAATGCTTCTGCCAGATCTTTCCAACTTCTCACAGTAGCTCTGTTCAACTTCATATACCAGGTCAAAGAAGCTCCAGCCAGACTGTCTTGAAAGTAATGCATCCATAACTTCTCATCGTCAGTATGGGCTGAAATCCTCCCAAAATAAGCTTGGATATGTGTCCGGGGACACGTATTGCCATGATATTTGTCAAAAGTGGGCGGCTTGAACTTTGGAGGGATTCTGACCCCAGGTACTAGACCCAAACTAGTAACATCAATACCCATAGAATTCTTGCACTCTATAGCCCAGATCTTCTCCGCCAGCTCATCATACCTTCTATCACCAGGGTTACCCATATCAGCATCCAGTAGGGTGAATTGGTCTTCCTGAATGTCTTCCTGAACACCGCCAACATTTCTGCCATTTCCATTACCCAGATTACCAACAGGAGGAGGATTGCCAACAGGAGGAGGAGTGCCCCTTGTCTGCAAATTGTCAACTTGATTACCTTCAGGTGTGGCCTCTGGACGCTCGACCAGAAGACTCAATCTCTCTTGAGTCTATGCCATACCAGTCATGAGAGTCATGAACTGGTCCATGCGTGCCCTCATCTCAGCCAAATCATTCTGCATTTGATCCATTATCCTCGCTTGATTTCTTCGAGTTGAGTATCGGTGAATGTGATTCTCAGCTATAATGCCTGAAACTGAATAAAGGTTAGAAAGTCTGGAGCAAGTACCTGCTATGCAAAAATGCTTATGATTATGAGGATGCAAATGCAAATGCAAACAATCATATTTAACATTTCCAGGGCATATCTGCTTTGATTCCAGCCTTGAAATTGGGCAAGGGATCGGACACAACATCGGAAAATAAATCCAAATTCAGAAACATTGCAGAATCAATCAAAGGAAGACTCCTTTCAAACAGCTGAGAGCTATTGAGACAAATATGGCTGAACCAAAATGTTGTAATATCATAGCATAAGGAGTCATATAGATAGGTTTGATACAACCAAAAGTGATTCCATCAACAAACCTGATGGTAATCATAGCAAAAATACAAACAACAGAATTATGACAAGTCAATTCCAAACAAACTGGCTTCAATCTCCTCAAGAAGGTTCACGGTGTCTGGATGAGTAGGTCTTTCTAGCAACCCCTTGATCAGTCTGTTTCTCTTTTCGACGTCCTGATTCAACTTAGCAATCTGCTCTCCAACATTACGGCCTTCATGCTTTGACTTCTTGATTCCCGCTTACAACTTGAGCTCTTCAATTTCTTTCTGGGATTCTTTCCACTTACCAGAGAAGTGATTCTTGTCTTCCTTAATTCTTTGAAGTTCTTCTTTTAACTCCCCATTCTCAATCTTGAGCTCCTCCCACATCTCCTGATATATGGCAAGCTCGTCTTTAGTTTTGGTCAAGAGCTTTTTGGTTTCCCTGCAGGCTTTGCCGGATGATTCAGCAGTCATACTGATCTTTCTACAGTGCTAAGCTCTGTCATCAAGATCCTTCTCCCTTTTCTCCAAACGCTCGGTCAAATCTTGGACCTTCCATTTCATCTCCAAGTTGTCATGTAAAGCGCCCTGAAGTCTACTACTTATACTAGCATTTTCCTCTCTCAAATATTGCACCACCCTTCGCTGCTTATCGAATTATTCAATTGGTATGGTGACTCTTTCTTCTATCACTTTGGGATACAAGGGAGGCGCCCAATTAAAAGGCAAATAGTACTCTTCGACCCTCTTCTTTATCCATTGCTCATATGGAGGGAAAGTTTGATTAATAGGTAAACCCCAAATGGTCTTTCCTCTCTTCTGTTTGCTAAGCCACACTTTGGAAGCTTTCTGCACCACATCTAATCCTTCATCAGCCATGTGAAAATACAGAGACTCTTCCAACTCCTTTTCAACTGGGGGACTTTTCAAAGCATACCAAAACTGTCGGATAGCCAAGGAAGGGTTATAGTTGATACCTCATTTTCTCCCTATCAATGGTACATCAGGGTACTCACCACAACTGTGCAAAATGTCTTTACCCAGCATTCCGTGATTCACCCAAACAATGTCCTTAGCGTCTAGGCCCATCATACGTTGACTCCATTTCAGAGAATTCTTAGTATCTTTGAAAGCACCTGCATGGGGTAGACGATTGGCAAACCACTTATAGAAAAGAGGTGCACAACAATGAACTGTCCCACCTCGTCTCTTCTCATTCCTGTTGTACAAGGCATAATGAAGGTCTCCTAGTAAGGTTGGCATTGTATTCTGAGATACAAATATTCTGATAGCATCTGTGTCAACAAAATTAGGTTCATTCAGGAACAAGACAATACCGTATACACAGAGAGCCAACACTGCGTTGAAGGCATTCCACTTCTCTTCCTTTGCTGTCCCTTGAGCCTTGCTTGCCAAGTATGATAGGTGATAGCCACGAACCTTTCCCTTTCCAGAAATATCAGCTTCCAAAGTTGACTTACTCAAATAAAGAGCACCAGCCACATCTTGGAAATCAAGATCTGCCTTCGACCCATAGAAAGGAGCACCTTCTTTGATGGAAATTCCCAGGAGGTTAGAATACTCCTCCAGAGTAAGAACCAAAACATAATCCGTCAGTACAAAGCACCTCAAGACAGGATCATAAAACTGCATCAGGGTGCGTAAGCCACCAGCTTCATATTCACTGAGGTTACGAGCAAAGGATAAGATCCAACCATACTTCTCTCCAAACATTCCTAACACTTCCGGACTAGCCATCTCTTGCAATTTACCAATATGACCCAGGATGAGCTTCGGGAACTTGTACACAATGGTGTTCTTCTTGCCTCTTTTGTTGTCCATCCCTATTACTGCCCGTTGACTGGAATCAAAATGTCAGATACTACCTGGAAAATGAAATAATATGAATGTTAGAGAAAAAGATGCAATGCAAGGCATGGGATCAAGGTGCCACGTGTCTGTGCTGGACTGTGAACGGTGTCAGTGTAGCTCTGAGAACATCATAGAACTATAGATAGGGACCATCTAAATATAATAGGATGAATTCTCCTTTTGTGTAATGATAACAAAAAACCGGGTATGTAGGAGGTTATGCTTACCTGCAAGCCTGTAAACAACCCGCCCTTCTCACATGTGGGTGCTAAAAAGGTGAGGATCCTCAATATCACGGGCTCTCAGGTCGAGAAATGATGATACGTTCACCATTTCTGGTTTGGCATCATCACCAATCGAGGAGGCCTCAACTGATTCCCCTCAAAAGGACATCCTATAGCAAGTTCCCAGCATTGGGTCCTCGGATCGAGAATGTGCAATGGGTTTGCCACAAAGTGTGGTCTGCGACTGTCACAACTCGGGAGGAGTGCCACAACTGAGTCCTCGGGAATGGTCACCAGAGTCGACAATTCCTCCAGAGAATATCCACTGGCCTGTATAGAGCATACAGTAGCAGATAGCTCCGGATAGAACCTCGTCCGGTTGTAGGTCTCGTGAACACCCACACGTGGCAAAACACCACGGGAGCGACACGTCCACCCACACTAATACCTATGTATATACTCAAGCCTGGGTAGCAGGCTTATCTCTCAGAATACCCTGCCCACCAAACAGAAAACAACAGCACAGTCCAGCATAATAATGATATGTAATGTAGTAAAATGTGATAAATACAGTAAAGTACAGTAAATCAGTAATACAGTAAACAGCAATACAATTCAACAGCAAATACAGCAAAATAAAGCACAACAAAAACACCCAAATGAAATAAAACAGATAAGCGCTAGGATTGACTCGCTAAGGAAACCAGAGATTCTGGGTTCGGTCCCCAGCAGAGTCGCTAGCTGTCGCTCCCGGGATTTTCATCCTAGTACAAACGCGAAAGTGGCGCGGAAATAGAGTCGCCAACAATGTGTATTTATCCCAAGAGAGGGAAAGGAAACACTGCATAAACCTGAGAGGAAGGATAGAACATGGTCTTGCGACCAAGAGAACTGGGTTCGGGAGTCGGTTACGTGAGAGGAAGGTATTAGCACCCCCACGCGTCCATCGTACCCGATGGGATCAACACTTGCTTGTCTTGATCAAAGGGTGTAGGAAACTAGAAAAGAATGGAAAGAGAATGAGAAACAAATGTAGGGAAAATAAAAGAAGTGCTCGAATGGGCCCTACCCCACTGCCTACGTATCTCATTGGGAGCACGAGAATCAGAGCGACGTAGTTCCCCTCACTAGGGATGGATTGTTTGTGTTTTTTAGGGAACGGCTAATGTTCTAGCTCAGGTGTTGCAGCTCGCTGTATGGAGACTTAGGCATTACCGTCTTGCTTAAGAACGAGGAGAAGCACGTTCGTACGTTGAGAATGAGTGAGATGAGAAAAGAATTCCCGAAGGAAAGACGTTATTGTTTGTTTGAAGTTTTTTAGAAAGAAGTGTTTTTGAAGTTGTTTGTAACTTGCATTGCACCCAAGTCTACAATATTGGAATGAATACGTCGCGTATCGTCCCCAACAGGACGTACACTAAGTACCCTAGAAGAATGAAGGGAAACCCCCCATTATTCACTTCCCACATTTAAGGCTCATGCGCAATGCACGTTTAACCTTTATTAAGTGTTTTTTACTTTTGTTTTGAGATGAGAAGAAGAGACTCAAAATATGAGTAAAGGTTAAAACTAAAGAGGGAGACTAAGACTCGATCTTAATGTTATCATACATGGTGATCTTATGGTTAATGAGGTTTAAGAAACCTAATCCTAAGAGAAAGGAAAGAAAGAAAACAACTTACTTCCAAGATGGAAGTTAAGTTGTTTCCAAGAGGGAAGAAAGAAGATTATGAAAGCAAAACATTATTAAATGCATAAACAACACAAATTGAATGATTAAAAGATGAAAGAAGAAATTAGAATGTGGATGCATATCCACACTCAAGTGACTTACCATTAGCCCCTGAAATGGTTAGTACAATTATTTACAAATGAAGAAACCAATTAAGCTGAACAAGTAAAGCTTACACACATTTAATACCCAAAGTAAAAGCATCTTAAAGGTTAAGGAAAGCATAAGGTCAGAATGCACATCATAAGAATGTCCTCTAATGATATGAGAGAAAACACAAATCAAATGCACACAAACAATTCCTTAAACCACAAAGAAAAGCATCATGAAATAAGTAGATGAAGAATGAGTGGATATGCAAGGTGATCATGCCATAATGCTTCAAGTAATGTCAAAGTTAGAATGTGGATGGCCTGAACATGTGCCTAAACATGATGTACAAATGTCAAATGAGGCATACAATCAAGCATCCAAGCATTAAGAGTGATTAGGAGAAGAAGTGAGTAGATATGAACATGAATTTAACATGGAAAGAAGTTACTTAAGGCATAAATCAAACCTAAAAAAGCTCAAGATGAAACTCAAGTGTCAAAGTCAGAAGTGGTATGACATGTTAGTATGAATATAAGATGCTCAAACCAATCACTTTCAAGCAATTACAAGTCATTTAGAAGCTAGAAGAAAAAGAAACATGCATTTGGATGAAACATGTTCAAGTATGCAAAGTAAAACATGAATGGCATATGGGATGAATGCAATTCTTTAAAGTCAGAGGCATACATCATATGAAATGCAAATGGACAGTATGGCATGGCATAAATAAACCAAATACAAGTCAAGTTGGCAGTTAGATGAAAAAGGATGAGGAATTAGGTCAAAAGGAAGCATGTGAAACAAGTATTGAACATGTACACAAAGAAAGCATCAACTTCAAACCAATGACCTATAACTTCAATCAAAAGACCTATAATGATCTAAACATGGCTCAAGAAGTCAAAAAGAATGATCTCATACAATGGCACAAGTGCCTTCTCAAGCAAGTAAACAAACATGATCAAAGAAGTTCACAAAAAGGGACCTCAAACAAGAGTCATCAAACAAATACTAAACATGATTCAAAAATCAACAAATTAGGTCTCAAGAGACCTCAACCAGAGCCAATATCATACCAAAAGCTCATGCAAAGAATCACAAAGAAACTCAACCAAACAAGCATGGCAAAGTCATTAAGGTTTCACATGATCATGCACAAAGAAATGGCTCAAAGAGGATGTAAAGATGATCTTAAAAATATGACAAAAATGTTTTTAAATGTTTCAAATTGTCCTCTGAAATATGCAAAAAGAACGAGGATCAAACTATGTACCAATGATGAGAAATAAAATCAGCAATGCAAAGTGTTCACAAATGAAACATTTCAAAAAGAAATTCAAACAACAATTAAATCAGATGCAAAAAATAATATAAAAATGGAAAATAAAATTTATAAAAAATTTATAAAACTATGAAGATGATTCATGATTTTATTTTATGATTTTTAAATGCATTAAACTAAATTTAAAAATTAAAAATGAAAATGATATGCAAAAATAAATAGAAAAATGACATAGCATGGGCCAGGGGGTGCAGACAAAGTAATTTCCACGTTCAACAACAAATTGGGCTCAGTGTGGGGGTGCAAACAACAATTAAGTCCAATCCAATTACACTTGTGATTGTGTGTGATGCGTGTACATGCATTTAACGTGCGCAATCAATCATGGCCATTTGATGAAAAGGTCAACAATTAACCTAGCAATTATTATGATCAGACAAATGAAAATGCACGCACATGATAATTTCCATATACACACACGCATGCAATCAGTTCAGAAGTCAAAGGAACACGTGTGGTATGCTGCACCTTCATTAATGTGCTGGCAACTTTTAGACCATCAGATTAATCTCAATCAAACAAGTACACGCATCAAACCAATCAAAGCTAGGGTACACAATAGATATCATGCATACACACACACTGAAGTCATTCAGATTAAAACATGCACGTGAGAGGGATGGTGGATTTTAATGTGTTGGCACATCGTGGATCATTGGATGCAAATATTAGACGGTCCAGATTTAAACTGAGGAACCCTAGATGAATTCAACCACCGGCCGGAGAAGGACCTCCGGTCATCTTCTCCGGCGAGCAACCACCACACACAGTTATCAATTTTCACAGAAATGCACAACATGCACATAGAAATGAAGCTGAAGTTGAGTAGATCATGAATATGCAGTTATTTTCCAAAGATCATACACGCACACAACAAACCGAACCAATACATTTTGCCCTAAAATCACACCTAAGCTCCTAAAGAGCCTATCAACTAGCCAGGACTCACGCATAGCTTCTAATAAGCTCTAAACACCATGAAACAAGTTTAAATCACATGAATACGAAGCATTAAGGTTGAGTAAATTAAAACCTGAAAATGTGGAGAAACTTGAAGTGTTGAGAAAACCAGAGAACTTGAGCTTTTGAACTTGTTGAACTTCAACTTTCAAGCAAAATAAATGCTACTGACTCTTGAGTATAAGAAGAGGATTGATGATAGCAGTGGTGTTGAGCTTGAATAGATGAAATTACTCTTGAGTGTTCTTGCTCAAAAATGAAACAATGATGAGGATGTAGATGAAATGTAGTTGAAGCTTGTTGAGGTCGTGTGGAATCAGAGAGAGAGAAGAGTGAAAAGTGAGAAGAATTTTTGGGAGAGAATGGAAAAATGAAAGTTGAAAATGAATTGGAAAGTGATATTTTGATTTATATGTGTGGTTTAGAATGTTAACTCGTGGTCAAGTGAGTGAGTTAGGTGAGTTGATGTGAGGTTAATTGAGTTGTCCCTAACTAACTGAGTCAAGTTAGTTAGGGCGAGTGAGGAGAGGAGTGATATGGTGATGAAGGTTTATGATGTTATGGTGGAGTGTAAGTGAAAAGAATGGTGGTGATGGCACGTATCAGTGGTAGAAGAAACTTGTTGAGCAAGTTTTAACTCATTTCCTCTTTGGTGCATGATAGCATGGTGAGTGTATGATGTAAGGAAAGGTGTTTGGCTAAAAGAAGTAATATGGAGAGTGATGTTTGAAACATTGTCGTGCGAGCTGGTATGGATTCACAACACTAACAATGAGTTTTTATGATTTTGTAGCAGCAACATACTTAATGCACCAATGGATGTTTGGAAATGAAATTCTCTCTCACTAGTGTATGAAATCATGAGATTTACATGTCCTTGAAAAGATGATGGATCATAGAACAAGTTTGGTGTGAGAATTGGATTGAATTGAGGTGTGTAAGATGTTGGAAAATAGCCTAGAACATCAGGGTTTGAAACTGGTGGAAGGGCATGGCAAGATTGTGGCATGGAAAGGCAACATGTTGCATGGAATTCAGCATGATCATACCAACTTTTAACCCTTATAACCCCATCATAACTTGCTCAAATGAAAATTTGTCCAACATCAAAGTTGAAGAGGACATTGAGATGAACAACTTTGATGTTCAATATTTTTTCATTTGGAGCTTCCATCATTGAGAAAAGTGGCTGGACATTTGGCACACCAAGTGTTTATCAAAATGATGGCGCGTGGGCCTAATCTTGCCTTGCCATGACTTGGTTTTGGACCTAGTTTTGCCAAACTTTGATCAATCATAACTCATTCAATTTTGATCCAATGGAGATGTTATTTATATGGATTTGAAGCTTAGAACATGAACTTTAATTGGCTCAACTTGGGCCTGAAGTTTGGAACTTTTATCATGAAGAAAGAGAGCCTCAAAGTAGGGTGCAAAATGGTCCAAACTTGCCACTTTTGGAAACCCTAAAATTTCTATTTTTGGTAGTTTTGTGATTTCTTGATTTTTCATTATTCATCCATCATTTCTTGATCAAATCTTGTCCAATGAACATTTGTAACATGAATTTCATGAATTTGACCTTAAAAAGTCAGGAATTGACTTTTTTTAATGCACAGTTGACTTTTCCCCAATTTCTTGATTATCAAGCAACTGATCAATTGAACCTCTTCTGAAATGAATCAATGGCCAATCTTCCATCCTTAGACACTTGATATCATGTAGAAAACATTGAGATCAAGTTTGAATCAAAATTTCATTAGGAGACCACTTGAATCCAAAACCCTAATCTTGGCACCCTCTGGTTAGGAGGAAATAACACATCCTCCAAATCCAAATTCCTCTGAATATGATGTATATCCCATCTAACAAAGATGAGATATGCCATTTTGAGGTGATAAAAACTCAAAGAGCTTGCCTATTTGAGAGTCAGATCCCCATTTTAAACTATTTTGTATAGGAGATGATGCACTGCCCAATCTTCTTGATGAATTCTCCTCTTCCCATGACTTGTGTGATCAATTGAGATGATATATGACATAAGAGACCCTTGAGGATTATGAGAGACCCTTGGCTCTTATTCTCTTGCTTTGGATGATCAACACCTTTGAGAATCACTGATCTCATGCCCTTATGCAAGATGCAATGCAATGCTTTATGTTTTATCCTTCTATGCTTGAATGCAATACAATGAAATGAAAGCTCATGCTAAATGATATGAGAGGGAAAATTTTGGGGTATTACACTCCCAGACACAAAATTATATTCCAAAATGAAGGGAATTTCGTGTAGATTCCAGAACATCAAGAATCACTCAAATCTGAATTACGAGTAAAAAGTTATCGTCCTTGCAATGGGACTGGTCAAGAAATCTCGTATACAAACTTCCACCAAACAAAATCAGCATCAGACCCAACTATTCAAACGCGTCCTTCTCTCTCCTCAAAAACATGCCGAAGAAAAAATTTATATGCAAACTGTAGGGAATTTCGTAAACTTTCCGAAAAGTCCAGAATAGCTTTCATCAGAGTTACGAGTAGAAAGTTATGCCTCTTTTACTGAAGGTTGTTCCATAAATGTGAAAATAAAAACCGAAATTGGTGAACATGAGTTCTACCTCTTTCTCTTGCTTCCAAACTCTTCCAACTATCCTTGCTCTTCACCCAACTCTGAAAATCATCCGACTTCACTCCAGATATACTCCACTTGCATATCATTATTCGTCACATTACCCTCTCTTCTCCGAGAAACAAACATCAATCATACTGACTCGTCCTCCTTCAAATGTCTCAACTGGACCGACAGATAAAATCATGAGTCCATACTCTCGTCGATTCGTAACAACACAGTTCTGACAACACTTGTACTCCTGCAATTAATATCACCTTGATTCAACTCCTCGCACCAGAAACATCTCCGGGAAGCAAACTTCTCCCCCACTTGTTTCAAACCAACACCGGAAGCCAACAGTTAGAAAACAAACAAGTACCGACAGTGTTCAATACACTTGTCGCATACCAAGGGATAAACGACATTAGACAACTTGGCCGGACAGAACGACATGCTCTGATATCACTAATGTAACACCCACCTACCCCACAAATAATTTTACAGAAATAGTTCATATTATCAGAGTAACATCAATGAGAAAGGTGCCACATATATTCAAAACATCATTTAGTAATCATTATCCTGTCCCGTGACACGGGTTATTCATTCATCATAATAAAATCATTAACTACGCAGCTGTAATCATACTTTAAATTCAAATCAATAAAATGCTTCATAAAGAAATGTGTCCAATCAAATAGTATCAACAATATAAAAGTTCAAACGTAAACCGAAAGAACACGAGGTTCATACACAATTCGCAACCCGATGTTACATGACACAGAGCAGGACACCTCTAAACACTACTAAGAACAACGATAAGCGAAAACACTCCAAGGCTACATCCTCCAGCACCGCAACCTACTCTTGATCATTTGCAAGTTACCCACATAAGAGGCAACGTTTCCAAGCAAGCAGGGTGAGAAATCACAATCCATTATAATAATATATTGACATGGAAAATAAACAGAGTAAGCAACAACAACGTCATAGCATCATCAATAAATCTTCACAGCCCAATCACATTTACATCATTCATATGCAATGTCAACTATAATGAAATGCAAAGAATGCATGTGGTACCAGTTCAACGTGGATGGACACTTGGCCATCAACCCTCCAAAAGGAGTACAACGTAATCAACGTATCACTTCAATCCGCACAATGGGATTGAAGCTACCAATAGGCCGAAGCCCCAACATAAAAATGCTATGAAATGCAATGATGCTAATTCTCCTTAATTCATCAATTATCAACGTGTGCATCATTCATTTCATACTCAACAAGTAATCACCATACAATCAGGTTTTATCATCCATGCCGCAGCAAAACAACAAGACAGCAAAAATCCGCAAGAGAAAACATCAAAATAGCAAAAACGGCAAAAACAGTTGCATGACACGGCCGCCCGTGTCCTATGACACGGCCCGTGTCAGAAGGCCTGCACGAAAAACCCAAAACAGAAAATTTTCAACAGAAACAGAGGTCTGACACGGCTGCCCGTGTCTCGTGACACGGCCCGTGTCAGAAGCTCTCTAACAAAAGTTTTCATTTTCCTCCAACCAGTAAGCTGACATGGGTGCCCGTGTTGTGTGACACGGCCCGTGTCAGAGTACGACAAAACCCCATTTTCCAAAAATCATTTTTCTGCTGCGTTTTCGACTCAGAATACCCCAAAATTCAGTTTTGTCCAATACAAAATTTGATCAAAAGACTCACACAATGCACATACGTCAAATACACCAATTTGTTTCACTCATTCACATCACAACACTCACTCCTAACACCATCTATATCATCAAACACCACCTTGATTCAAGAATTCCACAAAACCTAATTTATTCATAAACCAATCCCTATAAAATTATAATAAACCGTGAAAACTTCCCATACCTTAGAGAAATCCGAAGCTTTTTCCTTCTTCCTCTAAGATTCTTCAGCAACCTTCAAGCCTTAGGGTTCTTCTCCTTCTCTTCCTCTATTTTCTTCACAAAACACGATAAGTTAGAATTGATCGGTCTTCTCCTCTTTAGACAAAATATTCCAGTTTATGAATTTCCAACTCTACCCTTACTCCTTTTCCTTCATGACCATCTTACCCTTTTCTTAATATTTTTAAATAATAAATAATAATCTAAATAATACATGATTATTCACTTTATTAAAATTATTTAAAAATACTCTTTTAATCCATAATTCTCCAAATTACCAAAAATCTCTTAATTCCTCTAAATTAATTAAATAATTAAGTAAATGATTAATTCAGATTTTTGGGTCGTTACAGTATGCGAGCTGAGCAACATGCTACAAAACGAAAATGTGACGACGTCACAATTCAAAACGCATTGAGATCAAACGCTGCACATGATCCATTCGTGAAACGCGCCAAAAAATGTCAAAACGCAGCAAAAGTTCACAATAAAAACAAATTCAGTTACAAACTTGCTCCAACAAACTCTAACAGAATTCCATAGTAAAAAACCAATTCTACCCTCCTTGAACCCTCTATAAAACCTCAGCTGCAATTAAATGAGGGGAAGAGTTTCATTTCCATATTGATCTTCACAACTTTCTCAACAAAATTTTCACTGCAACAAACTCGTAACAAACTCTCCTCTCTCTCAGATTGAATCTCCAATTCTTCAATCTTTCTTGAATCTCTTTTCCATTATTCAAGAGCTTCACGCAAACTACATCATCTTCAATTCTAAAAACCTCTCTGTCACTGCATCATCATCATCTGTCAAATTCTTTAACTCTGCATCAAACTTTTCCACATCGTGCTTCAATCTACAAAACCTGCAACAACCGAGAATTTAGAGGATTCGCAGCGTCATCAAATCATCGAAACTCTCTACGAATTCAACAACATAAACACAATGTTCAATCAACACAACTTTTTTTAAGAATCGTAGAAATTGCAGAAGAAGCATAAGAAGAGGTGAATCAGAGGGAAGAGAATTCAACATCAACAGTAGGTTCACAAAAAAAGCAAGTTCAACGCAAGAGAAGAATTGGCAAACACAAATCGGTTGCGAAGGTAGGAGAAGAAAGAAGG
Source organism: Lathyrus tuberosus (assembly GCA_022829125.1). Lineage (NCBI taxonomy): Eukaryota > Viridiplantae > Streptophyta > Magnoliopsida > Fabales > Fabaceae > Lathyrus > Lathyrus tuberosus. Next base: position 16,794,916 of record JALAZF010000056.1, on the reverse strand, counting down.
TTCAGAATTCGTACCTGAAGTATAATCTCTGGTTTTGTTTCGTTGTCGTCTTCGAAGTGCCATCGGAGCGACTTCGATATGTACTTAGCTCTCTTTTACTGCTCTGTTGTGTGATGTAGTTTTTATCCGTTGATTCGTGATGGCCTGAGCTTTCTATCGCTTTGAGTTGTTGAGACGTTAGAGGTTCGCACTCCGCCGCCGCTGGCAACGAGCCATGGCGCGGCGGAGGTTGTTAGGTTTTCGTTTGCAAGCTTTAACGAGAAACGGACGGTGTGAACGGAGACAAGTGAGGATGTTGTCCGGCAAAAACGAAGACGGAGGTGAGGTGGTGTCGTCGGAAGCGATGCGAACGAACGGAGAGAAAGAGAGATGATGATATTGAGACGGCGAAGAGTGTTGAGCGAAGGAGTTTGTTAACAGAGATGTTGAGAGGTAGTCGGCGGTGTGTTGTGTAGAAGGAAAATGGCGGCGATTCATAGGAGAAGAAGTTGAGGTTGACGGCGGCTGGGAGATTTTGAGAAATGGAGACGACGCTCGCAAGGAGGAGATAGGATGAGATTCGTTGCTAACAGTCATCTAGGGTCTTTTAAGAAAATGAATTCTCGATGTTGTGAACCAGGCTGAACCGGACCAGGCCCTTGTGTATTCATTTTCTCACCACCCCATATTTTCCTTTTCGCACCTCCAATTTCACTACTGAGCCCCTGTGCATAATTGGAACTGAAGGTATTGGGCCTCAACCTCAGCCCATTCGCCCAAAATTGCTTCTCACCCATAATCTACTACGCACCCCTGGCAGTATAGAGAGACATTGGGCCTAATCTGCTTAAAGCCCACACGCCTTGTTTTTCTGATCACACCTCCTGGAACGTTTCTGCACCCATCCTTTTTAATTTTTTTTAGAATTTTAGATTAATTTAGATTTTGATTCTAATTGATTTGTTTTTAATTGATTAATTGTTTTTAGTTAATTGGCTTAGGATAACTAGGACTAGTTAATTTTTTTTTTTGAAATCACTAACTTTGGTTAATTAACTTTTAACTTTAGAAATTAATTTTAGAATTAGATTTAATTAGCTTAATTCTTAGAAATTAATATGAATTAATTTTAGATTTAGATACTAATTGTTGATTAACTCTTAGGCTAATTGGTGACTAACTTTTAATCTGGATTTTAATATTGCACTTTATCTTGGATTATTTGTTGATCTTGATTTTTGGTGCTTATTTCTGATTAATATCTGATTAATTCCTTACTTGCTTCTGGCTTGATTTTTCTTCTGTGATTGCGTAGCTTCGTGTTTACTTGTTGTTTACTCTGTATTCGCATGTTCCCTTAAGGCTCCTAGTCCGACTTAATTTTTTATTAAGCTCGGAGTAGGATAGACATTAGGCTAGCAATCCGGGCGATAACTTGTGGGATCTAGTTTCCCTTTGGACCATTTGGGTGTCCTTCCTTTTTCTCTCACCTCAGTGTGATTGAGATCCCTTTCTTCCGTGGTCGTTACCACGAACTACGGACACTCTGACTTCCTCTCTCTGGATAGATTGAGGATACGTAGGCACAAGACGGCGATGCCTTGGCGAGCACCCTTCTTTCCATTTCCCGTAGTTCTGTGAACTACGGTTGCTCTGATTCTCATTCCAGATGAGATACGTAGACACGAGGATCTCTATCCTTGGCGAGCATACTAACAACTAACCTCCATTTTTCTCTCGCTTCAGTGCGATCGAGCCCTTTTTCTCTCCTCAGTGCGACTGATCCTTTTTTCTCTCGCCTTAGTGCGATCGAGACTAACCTGTTAACTGAACCTTTTTTCTCTCGCCCTAGTGCGATCTAAACCTTTTTTCATTGACCCGTAGGTCAAACTACGACTGTTCTGACTTCCTTCTTCTGGTTAGATTGAGGATACGTAGGCACAGGCGCGACGCTTGGCGAGCAACCTCCCCCCAATTCGTAGTCCGAACTACGTTGACTCTGACTTTCCCATTGCACGAGGGAATACATAGGCCTAGGACTCCGAGGACGTCCTACCGAGTCACTTCTTTTCCTCTTCTTCCCCGTTTCTTCGTTTTTTTCCCGTTCCCGTTCCTTCTCTCATCCAGTAGCAGCGGAGTTCCAGATACCGACACCCTTCGAGTACGATGGACGCGTGGGGGTGCTAATACCTTCCCCTCGCGTAACCGACTCCCTTACCCATTTCTCTTGGTCGCGAGACCATGCTTTTCCCTTCCCCCAGGTTTACGTAGTGTTTCCTTTCCCTCTCTTGGGATAAATACACATTGCTGGTGACTCTGTTTTCGCGCCACTTTCGCGTTTGTACTTGGATGAAAATCCCGGGAGCGACAGCTGGCGACTCTGCTGGGGACCCTTCTCCCTAAGCGAGTCAATCCTAGTGCTTGTCTGTTTTTGTTTCATTAGGTGTTTATTGTGGAGCTGTGTTGTGCTGTATTTACTATTTTACTGTATTGCTATGTATCATATTCTTACTTTACTGTATTACTGTTTTTACCGCATTTACTGCATTGCATATCATTATTATGCTGGACTGTGCTGGTTTTTCTGTTTGGCGGGATGGGTGATTTGAGAGATAAGCCCATTACACAGGCTTGAGAGTACATGTAGGATTAGAGTGGAAAGTAGTGTGGCCTACGTAGCGTCTTGGTACGTATGGTTTACACGAAATCCATAACCAGACGAGGTTTTCTTGGGAGATGTTCAGATTTGCGTGTCTTGTGCATCTCAAAATGTCAACCTAGAAAACTGTCGACTCTGGTGACCATTCCCGAGGACTCAGTTGTGGCACTCCTCCCGAGATGTGATAATGGCAGACCAGAAATGGCAAACCCATTACGCATTCTTGATCCGAGGACCCAATGCTGGGAATTTGCTATAGGATATCCTTTTTAAGGGGAATCAGTGGACGACCTCTTTGTTTGGCGATAGTATTGTACCCCGAGGGATGAATGTACTATTGCTTCTCAAATCGAGAATCCGAAACTGACGATCCCGACTTTTTAGTACCCACATGTGAGAATGGGCGGGTGTTTATAGGTTTGCAGGTAACCGTAACCTTCTACCTACCTGGGTTTCTGGTTTTCTCACCAGTGTGGACTTATCAGCCAGGTATTTTGGTATTCTCTTTAGAGCAGACCTTTGAACTTATCCAGTCAGCAGTACAGCAGTTATTCAGAATTTATGGATACCTTGATCCCGTGTCTTTGCATTTGCATCGCATGTCATTTTGGATTCTCATACTCATATGCATAACAGGTATTCTCAGAAGGGGTTCTTATTCTGACTTGGTATTTTCTTCAGAACTGCAAACCTGACTTCTCACCACTACGCAACACGCAGAAATTAGAGGAGAATTATGGATCAGATGCGAGCAGAGTTGTCAGAATTTCAGACTCGTATGGCTCAATGCATGGAGGTGATGCAGGGTATGGCTCAACGTCAAGAGGAATTAAGGGCGGTTATTCACAGGGTTGCTCCTATTATCCCAGAGGCTGGTAATGGGAATGTTGTTGGTAATACTCCGGAAGGAATTGTGAATCCTCCACGTGCTGATCTTCCTCCACCCTCTCCTATGAGTCAATCCAAAGGAAGTGCTGCTAGGATTCATGTTCCTCGTCAAAAGGTGGATAATCAGGAAGAATAATTTTACGATGCTGAGATAAATTTCCCTACTGACACGGACAAGCGGCTTCGTATGCTCGAAGAGAGATTGAAGGTTCTTAAGAGCCAGAATACTCTGGGCATGGACATGTCTGACTTAGGATTGGTCCCAGGTGTGAAGATTCCTCCGAAGTTCAGGGCACCTATTTTCAAAAAGTACAATGGATCCACCTGCCCCAAGCTTCACATCAGGGTATATTCCAGCAAAATGTCTGCCTATACGGATGACGAGAAGCTGCTGATACATTTCTTTCAGGACAACCTAGCTGGGGCATCTTTAGACTGGTATATGAGCTTGGAGAGAACACATATTAAAAGCTGGAGAGATTTGGCAGAAGCTTTCATTAAGCATTACCAATACAACACGGACATGGCGCCCAATAGAATACAATTGCAGAGTCTTTCTCAGAGACAAAACGAAAGCTTCAAAGAGTACGCCCAGAGGTGGCGTGAATTGGCTTCCCGAGTTCAACCTCCGATGTTGGAAAGATAGCTCGTTGATATGTTCATGGATACGCTTCCGGGGCATTATTGTGAGAAATTAGTTGGATGTTTGTCAGCTGGATTTTCAGGTCTTGTATTGGCAGGAGAAAGAGTAAAAAATGGCATCAAAACGGGAAAGATTCGAATTGTTGCTGAAGATGCAAAGAAACCTTATCCTAGGTCCTCCAAGGGAAAGGAAGGAGAAACTAGTGTTGTGTATATTCCTCCTGTTGTTCAACGGCCTGTTCAGTATCAGCGACCTTATGTTCCTCAGCAACAGAGACAACAAAGATCACGAAGGCCTACGAGAAGGTTCGGTCCACTCCCTATTCCTCACAGTGATGTTATTTCCTATCTACTTGAGAGTTCTCTGGTTGAACTAAGGGATGCCAAGCCTGTCCCTGACCCTATTCCTCCTGATTATGATCTGGATGCTAGATGTGAGTATTACTCAGACACACCGGGTCATTCCATTGAAAATTACAACTATTCAAGCACAAGGTGCTAGACCTGGTGGACTCAGAGATCATTGCATTCACTGAAGATGCTATGTACATCAATTGAAGCCTCCTCTCTCAAGTGAGCACTCAGACTGCAAGAACGTCCAGACAGAATCAAGCCTCCTCAGCGATGGCGATCTTCAGCTTCTTTACTGCATTTTCATTTGTAGTTTTGCATTTCTTGTTAAAGCATTGTATTCATAAAAAACTTGTTTGTGTTCTGAATGATGTTTTAATGCAATGAATATGTTTTTTCTTGAAGTAATTCATTTTTATTCATTCATATAATGTTTCTGTGCATTGCAATACCAATTTTCTTGCTTAAACTCTTGGAGGGAGGATGATGAAGAAAAAACACAAATTATTTGGTTATATGCTTTTGGATAAAACCCTGTTGAGGATGTACATGCATTGCTTCAAATCCCCAAACACCGGAGATATAAGGGAGATAGACCCTCATCAACCCCTTTGAGCCTTGAAGTAGGAGTTTCTTTTCATTCGAAAAAACCCTCACATTTAACCAGGGGCAGGGTAGTTGTCAGTAATTTGACCAAGCGTTCAAATTTCGAAAGGAGTGAGCATCTGAGGATCCATTACCTTGAAGAGGTCAAAAGATGTGAAAATAATGGTTATCCCTCATCGACCAAGTAATGAGGTAGTCACAACCCTTTCAAATAAGTCAGACAACCAGTGTCACACGATTTGTTTAAAAATAAATTAAAAAAAAAATCAAAAGAAAAAAGCCCGCTAAGTCCAAACTTGAAAATAAGCGACTTAGGCAAAAGTTAGGGCATCCCGTTGGACTTCAAAATCAAAAAATTCAGAAAGAATCAGTCTTGGAAAAATCAGGGAAATAAAGAAGCGAAAAATGGAAAAAGAAATGCTCAAAAGAGAAAATCCTCGATAAGGAACAAGTCGTGTGACCGAAACACTGAAGACAAAAGGGGTGACTGTCATTTCAAAAACCTCGTGGGTTCCTTAACCATCCATCTTCACAGAAATCCTTTAGGAAGATGAGCGCTTGTGCCAAATTAACTGAGCGTAAGACTGGAGAACATCGAGGAGAATGGGTGGGTACAAACAAATTTTGAGCCATAAATCCTTTTTCCTAAGACCGTGAACCAGGCCACGTTACAACCCTTAAAAGTCCTAATTGAAACAGGGTTTATTCTGAAGGCGTACTTCAATGAGATAGCGTTCCTGACTCCCATGAGTTGTGCTAATAAGATTTTTGTTGGTATTGCATGTGTGTATTGTTTCCATTTAAAAATCAATGTCGTAGCTAGTGACTCGTTCACAAGGTTTGGCGAAATATTTTCAATAAACTTCAAGGTTAACGTGTTTGTTGCATCAGAATTATCATTCTCATAATAAACTCGTTCTGCTTACATACATATGCCTAAGCATGAATGAGGCTTACACAATGAACGTCAGTCGAGAAGCTTGATCCTGCTGAGTTAGGAAGCTTGAAAATTCTAGAGGATAGTCATATTAAGGGGCATGCTGCCAAGAGACTCTGTGAAGTATGGGCTCTCCCCAGTAAGTCGTGATGAGATGTAGCCAATCTGGGGCAGTCACGTCGAGAAATCTCTCCAAAAGCAGATATTCTGGGGCATTCATTCGAAGACCAGTCTGGTCAGGGGCAAAGCCTCTTCGAAACTCATATCGAGGCAGGCCACCTCCGGAGCATGAGAAGTTATCCTTTCCAGAAGACGGTCAATCAGACGCACCTCTTCAAGGTTCGAAATACTGAGGCAGAGTATTTTAAATCATTACAAGTCCTCTCGAGGAAAATTCCTTCATGGATCATACAGTCTGGGGCAGTTAAGTCGAAATTCGATAAATCTCTCCAAGAGTTTGAAGACCCTGGGGCAGTGTAAACGCCCGATTTTCTGTAAAATCCTCTTGAGATAATTTCTTTCAAAGAACCCTGTGGTCTGGGGCAAGTCGAGAGTTAAAGGAACCGTTGTTCACTCTTGATAATCAATATGCAAGTGATCAGCAGAAACTTGAAGCATTAAGTCTCTTCCCCAACAAGGTGTTGGAATTGATATTCTTCCCCAAGCTGAGAATCATCCTCAAATCGGAAAAGGGTTCTTTATGAAGAATTCCTACCCCCAACGGTGAAGGTGGATTCCTCATTCTCAGAAGGGTAAAACGATGGAATATTTTCAAGCAGTTTGAAGATGATGAGAAGTCAGAGTATTCTCTTCCTCAAGAGTCAGATTCGGTATGTCCCCGCAAGTCAAAGTCCAATAGTTATTGGCATTCTCAGCAGTTCAAAGTCCAATCTTCATTGGCATCTCCCCAACAGAGGTTACAATTCAGCTTGCGGTTCCCCGATAGAGTTTGCATCACCAGTGGTTATTGGTGGTCCGATATTGGTGATCCCTTCCTCGGCGAAGTCTACTTGTTTCATTATGCGCATTCCCTGGTGGAGTGTCCTCTCATTCTCGCATATTGTAATCATCATTGCACTGCATCCTCAAAATGCGTAGCATTTCCATTTCATATGGAGCATTACACCATAGAAAGAAAATTCAAACATGCATCGAAGCATAAGCCAGATTTGGTACCTTGTGCGAAAGCCCAGATCAACCCACAATCAAAACAGTGATTCCAATCTTCCGAAGAGAGCTCAAACCTTAGAGTTGACGCCCTTTTTTTACCAACTTCAAAGTTGACGTATACCTTTTCTCAACCTCAGAGTTGATGAATAGCCCTTCTTCCCCAACCTCAGAGTTGACGCCTTTCTTCTCCAACCTCAGAGTTGTCGTACATTCCCTCTCTAACCTCAGAGTTGAAGCCTTTTTTACCAACCTCAGAGTTGTCGTATATCTTCTCTCCAACCTCAGAGCTGACGCCTTTTTCTCTAACCTCAGAGTTGTCGCCTTTCTTGTCCAACCTCAGAGTTGACGCCTTTCGTCCCCAACCTCAGGATTGACGTTCCTTTCTACCAACTTCAAAGTTGTTGTATACCTGTTCTCGACCTCCGAGTTGATAAACATCTCCTTTTTCTCCAACCTCAGAGTTGTCACCTTTCTTGTCCAACCTCAGAGTTGACGCCTTTCGTCCCCAACCTCAGGGTTGATGTTCCTTTCTACCAACTTCAAAGTTGTCGTATACCTGTTCTCGACCTCCGAGTTGATGAACATCTCATTTCTCTCCAGTCTCAGTGTTATCGTACATTCCCTCTCCAACCTCAGAGTTGAAGCCTTTTTTACCAACCTCAGAGTTGTCGTATATCTTCTCTCCAACCTCAGAGTTGTCGTATGTCTGTCTATCCAATCTCAGAATTGTCGCCCTTCCTCCCCAACCTCAGAGTTGACGTCTGTCTGTCAAACCTCTGAGTTGACGCCCTTTTTACTAACCTTAGAGTTTACGTCTGTTTTGTCCAACCTCAGAGTTGACACCTTTTTTACCAACTTCAGAGTTGTCGTATACCTTTTCTCAACCTCAGAGTTGATGAACAAGCCTCTATCCCCAACCTCAGGGTTGACGCCCATTTTACCAACTTCAAAGTTGTCGTATACCTTTTCTTGACCTCAGAGTTGATAAAATATCTGTTTTCCCCCAACTTCAAAGTTGTCGGACGCCTTTTCTTGACCTCAGAGTTGATGAATACCTTATTTTGCCCCCAACCTCAGGGTGGACGTCCATTTTACCAACTTCAAAGTTGTCGTGTACCTTTTCTTGACCTCAGAGTTGATGAATAGCCATTTCTTCTCCAACCTCAGAGTTGTTGCTTTCCTTCCAACCTCAGAGTTGAAGTCAATGTTTTTATCTCCGGTTTCAAAATTGATGTATACCCTTTTTACCAATATCAGAGTTGACGTATATCCTTCTTCTAACCTCAGAGTTGAAGTTATGGTTTTTACTCAACCTCAGAGTTGATGTCTACCTTTTTCTCAAACATTCAAAGTTAGTGTTTGGTCCAGATTTTCCTCAACCTCAGAGTTGATGGTTATCCTTTTCTTTCTCGGATTCGGTGTATAGTTTTTTCCTCAACCCCAGAGTTGATGGTCTACCCTCTTATTCCTAGCAGAGTCATCTTTTTAGGTCTGTTGATTCTACTAACCTTTGGATATGGGTCCACCTTCGGCTGACAATTAACATGTCATTTCTTTCCCCACAGTTTGCAAATTTTTGGGTTCTTTTGTATTCAATCACCTTCTACCTTGAATGTCTGAAAGCCATTGCTATCATCCATTTAGGTCCAAGTCGATTGAATAGGGGCAGCTGTAGCACCCCAAAATTTGCCCTATCTTTTTCTAACCTTTTTCTGGCTTATGTTCGCTTTCATTTGCATAATCATTAGGTCATACTCATAATCATATCATTGCATTGTTTTTCTGAGACTTGGGATCGAAGGATTTTATTGTTGGCCCTATTCAGAGGTGATTTAGTTGGTTTCTATTTCAGGTTAAGTTGGGGCAAGAGGTTGAATTCTGCTTGTTGTATTTTTTCTATTCAGAGGAGGTATCAAAAGTTTTGGGTTAGGGTTTCATTGGTGTGAGTCAGGGTTTGGATCCTTCTCAAAATCTCAAGAGCATTGGTTCCGGGTTAAGGTGTTTGTTTCAGCGGGCTATTTCTCAAGCTGTGAATGTTCAGAGTCAAGATGTCTTGTGTCGAGATTCTTCAGTGGCTCAAGGGAGGCGTGGGTTCAAAACGTCAGGAATCATTTGATCAGAGATTCAAAGGATATTTGATTCAGATGTTCTGTTTCAGTGGAAAGATTGTTCAGTGGTAGTTGTGACCATTTTATCAGAGGCTTGTGAAAAGTTCGTGATTGGTTTTGGTTTCATTTGGATATCCATTTTCTATCCACGATCCATATCCATTTTTTTAAACCATATTCATTATCCACATCTCATTATCTAATTCCATTATATTTTCAAATCCTACTTCACAACCATTTTAAACTATTTCCATTCTTTCATATCCAATTTATCCATTTTTTCTAAAACAACTTTATTATCCATAAGTCCAAATAGATCCATCATGTCCATTAATATCCAATTTCTTCTTTAATTCATTGTTATGCCTAATACCTTTTTTTGTAAACCACACTCAAAATTCAAAAAGAAAAAACCCAAAGGCCCATGACTTGGCTCACACAATTACATAAAATAAAAAAATGAAGAAACAAGTACATCACGGCCCACTCTACCATATTTCCAGCCATACTACTTTTCCTACAACCAAGCCACCCGAGCCGCTACACAATAACACACACGCTGTTACATGAAGCCACCAATCCCCATCAACCCAATTTCATCAACAAGATCACTTGAGCCATCTCCAAGCTACAAATGCTAAGAAGTTTCCAAGCCAGATGCAAGTTGAGCAACATGCTACAAAACGAAAACGTGATGACGTCACAATTCAAAACACATTGAGATCAAACGCTGCACATGATCCATTCGTGAAACGCGCCAAAAAATGTCAAAACGCAGCAAAAGTTCACAATAAAAACAAATTCAGTTACAAACTTGCTCCAACAAACTCTAACAGAATTCCATAGTAAAAAACCAATTCTACCCTACTTGAACCCTCTATAAAACCTCAACTGCAATTGAATGAGGGGAAAGGTTTCATTTCCATATTGATCTTCACAACTTTCTCAACAAAATTTTCACTGCAACAAACTCGTAACAAACACTCCTCTCTCTCAGATTGAATCTCCAATTCTTCAATCTTTCTTGAATCTCTTTTCCATTATTCAAGAGCTTCACGCAAACTGCATCATCTTCAATTCTAAAAACCTCTTTGTCACTGCATCATCATCATCTGTCAAATTCTTCAACTCTGAATCAAACTTTTCCTCATCGTGCTTTAATCTACAAAACCTGTAACAACCGAGAATTTAGAGGATTCACAGCGTCATCAAATCATCAAAACTCTCTACGAATTCAACAACACCAACACAACCTTCAATCAACAACAACTTTTTTCAGAATAATAGAAATTGCAGAAGAAGCATAAGAAGAGGTGAATCAGAGGGAAGAGAATTCAACATCAACAGTAGGTTCACAGAAAAAGCAAGTTCAATGCAAGAGAAGAATTGGCAAACACAAATCGGTTGCGAAGGTAGAAGAAGAAAGAAGGTTCAGAATTCGTACCTGAAGTATAATCTCTGGTTTTCTTCCGTTGTCGTCTTTGAAGTGCCATCGGAGCGACTCCGATAGGTACGCAGTTCTCTTTTACTGCTCTGTTGTATGATGTAGCTTTTATCTATTGATTCGTGATGGCCTGAGCTTTCTATCACTTTGAGTTGTTGAGACGTTGGAGGTTTGCACTCCGCCGCCGCCGGCAACGAGCCATGGCGCGGTGGAGGTTGTTAGGTTTTCGTTTGCAAGCTTTAACGAGAAACAGACAGTGTGAACGGAGACAAGTGAGGATGTTGTCCGGCGAAAACGAAGACGGAGGTGAGGTGGTTTCGTCGAAAGCGTTGCGAATGAACGGAGACAAAGAGAGATGATGATATTGAGACGGCGAAGAGTGTTGAGCGAAGGAGTTTGTTAACAGAGATGTTGAGAGGTAGTCGGCAGTGTGTTGTGTAGAAGGAAAACGGCGGCGATTCATAGGAGAAGAAGTTGAGGTTGACGGCGGCTGGGAGATTTTGAGAAACGGAGACGGTGCTCACAAGGAGGAGATAGGGTGAGATTCTTTGCTAATAGTAATCTAGGGTTTTTAAAAAAATGATTTCTCGATGTTGTGAACCATGCTGAACCGGACCAGGCCCTTGTGTATTCATTTTCTCACCACCCCATATTTTCCGTTTCGCACCTCCAATTTCACTATTGAGCCCCTGTGCATAATTGGAACCGAAGGTATTGGGCCTTAACCTCAGCCCATTCGCCGAAAATTGCTTCTCACTCCAAATCTACTGCGCACCCCCCTGTCAGTATATGGAGACATTAGGCCTAATCTGCTTAAAGCCCACACGCCTTGTTTTTCTGATCACACCTCCTGGAACGTTTCTGCACCCATCCTTTTTAATTGTTTTTTTATATTTTTAGATTAATTTAGATTTTTATTCTAATCGATTTGTTCTTAATTGATTAATTGTTTTTAGTTAATTGGCTTAGGATAATTAGGACTAGTTAATTTTTTTTTAATCACTAACTTTGGTTAATTAACTTTTAACTTTAGAAATTAATTTTAGAATTAGATTTAATTAGCTTAATTCTTAGAAATTAATATGACTTAATTTTAGATTTAGATACTAATTATTGATTAACTCTTAGGCTAATTGGTGACTAACTTTTAATCTGGATTTTAATATTGCACTTTATCTTGGATTATTTGTTGATCTTGATTTTTGGTGCTTATTTATGATTAATTCCTGACTTGCTTCTTGCTTGATTTTTCTTCTGTGATTGCGTAGCTTCGTGTTTACTCTATATTCACATGTTCCCTTAAGGCTCCTAGTCCGACTTAATTTCTGATTAAGCTCGGAGTAGGATAGACATTAGGCTAGCAATCCAGGCGATAACTTGTGGGATCTAGTTTCCCTTTGGACCATTTGGGTGTCCTTCCTTTTTCTCTCACCTCAGTGTGATTGAGATCCCTTTCTTCCGTCGTCGTTACCACGAACTACGGACGCTCTGACTTCCTCTCTCTGGATAGATTGAGGATACGTAGGCACAAGACGGCGATGTCTTGGAGAGTACCCTTCCTTCCATTTCCCGTAGTTCTGTGAACTACGGTTGCTCTGATTCTCATTCTAGAAGAGATACGTAGGCACGAGGATCTCTATCCTTGGCGAGCATACTAACAACTAACCTCCCTTTTTCTCTCACTTCAGTGTGATCGAGCCCTTTTTCTCACCTCAGTGCGACTGATCCTTTTTTCTCTCGCCTTAGTGCGATCGAGACTAACCTGTTAACTGAACCTTTTTTCTCTCGCCCCAGTACGATCGAAACCTTTTTTCATCGACCCGTAGGTCGAACTACGACTGCTCTGACCTCCTTCAGTTTAGATTGAGGATACGTAGGCACAGGCGCGACGCTTGGCGAGAAACCTCCCCCCAATTTGTAGTCCGAACTATGTTGACTCTGACTTTTCCATTGCGCGAGGGAGTACATAGGCCTAGGACTCCGAGGACGTCCTACTGAGTCACTTCTTTTCCTCTTCTTCCCCGTTTCTTCGTTCTTTTCCGTTCCCGTTCCTTCTCCCGTCCAGTAGCAGCGGAGTTCCAGATACCGACACCCTTTGATCGATGAAATCAAGCGTGGATTCCTTCGAGTACGATGGATGCGTGGGGGTACTAATACCTTCCCCTCACGTAAACGACTCCCTTACCCATTTCTCTTGGTCGCGAGACCATGCTTTTCCCTTCCCTCAGGTTTATGCATTGTTTCCTTTCCCTCTCTTGGGATAAATACACATTGCTGGCGACTCTGTTTCCGCGCCACTTTCGCGTTTGTACTTGGACGAAAATCCCGGGAGCGACAGTTAGTACAACCCATTTTATCACAACGTCTCTTTTCCAAACAGCCAACAGTATTCTCAAATGGCTATATTTCTACTGGCTATTTAATGAAAAGAGTTTCTTGCTTCTGAGGTGTCGATCACTTGTAGAATCATGAACTGAATGTTCATTTACAAAATTGACCAAGTCATTGTGAAGATAGCAACAACAATGAGTTCTCGTTGTAACACTTAACATATTCAGAGCTATCATTATTTAACTAATGGTAATTGTTGTTGAAACTCAAGAAGACAAATCAACATAACAACAACAATCAAGAACAGATGTTGTTGATGAAGAAGACAACATTGACGATCTGTCAATTCATCAACTCACCTTCTCGTCTGGACTACATTGAAGATCTGAAGCAAGGAGTTGCTGCTCAAAGCTTGCTTAACCAGAAGACGAAGAAGAAGAAGATCTATAAGATGTCAACAATTATAATATCTAAATACATCTTTGTAGTTTCTTAGGAAAGCAAGGAGCTGATTGCTCAAATCTTGCTTGAACACATGTGTGTGTTCTTTGTACTTAAACTTAGGAGAAACTTTCTTATTAAGAAGAGCAATCTGTAATCTCCCGTTTTCCAATTCATTTAAATGAATTGAGACTCCTCAAGTGAACTTTATATCCTGATGGGATCCCTGAACGGTTCAGCTGTGAGTTGAGGCCCTTGAGTAGATCACGTGTTGATCAGATACTTGAGATGACAATGGTTGGGTGTCATTGTGGAAAATCCTGAAATAGGGTCAGTAACATTATATTCATTGTGATGAATCCCTGAACGTCTAGCTGTGAAATCCCAGCAGTGGGTCTGCTCGGTCAATGAACGTTATATCCTGTTGGATCCCTGAACGGTTCATTGGGTTGTTAGTCACAGTTCGGTCGTGCAAGTTGTTAGTCACCGGTGCGGCCCGTGCAAGTGTAATCAATGATTTGGTTATAGTGGATTAAGTCCTTGTGTTTAAGACGAAATCACCTGAGGAGGGTAGACTGGATTAGCCCGCGTGGTGAACCAGGATATATCGTGTGTCCTTTACTCTCTTGCTTAGTATCTCTATTTATGTTTCTGCATTGAATATCAGAACCTCATATTAAGCAAATTCAAAACCTTGCTGCCTATCTCTGATCAGCTTCCGCACTGCAAATTCTGAGTATCGTATCTTATGATCAGAACCTATATGGTTCTGATGCTCCATAATTAAGAGATCAGAATCTCTCAACGAAAATCGAAGGTTCTTGAGCGTCTCCTTATCAAAATACGAAAAGTTTATAAAAGAGTAAATACACAATTCAAATCCCCCTTTCTTGTGTCTTTCTCGCACCTTCAATTGGTATCAGAGCTCCGGTTCTGTTATTGATTTATATCAAACACTTAACAGTGTCAGAAAAAGATCCAGATGTGGTGAGTAGAAGTACTCTGGGTGAGATTGAAATCCACTTACAATTTCTGTAACAGTCCAGCAGTTGACTATGTACAAAATTGTAATCAATCTGAATACTTCTTGAGCAATTCATTGATTCTAGATGAAGTCTCATTAAAAATAGAAGAATCAGCTGATAAGATAAATTCATCAGATAAGAGACTGTATCTATTGAATTCTCATCCTGGACAATACGTGTGGATAAAACCACATATATGCTTAAAAGATGAATCATCAGAAAGCAAGAAATCTTGTTTGTTGAAGATTAATTCTTTATGAGTTTTTGAGATGTTTTCAAGAAACGGATTAGGTCCACCCTTGACTTTCTCGTTTAAAACTCATTCTGAATCTCTTCATGTAAAGAAGAAAGATTGTTGTTCTAAGACTTTCAATTTTAGAATGAAATCTGTTAAAGCCAGAATCTGAAAAATTCAAATTACTAGAAAGGATTCTGAATGAACTGTTAAGCCTTAATTGATTCAGAAATCAATCTCTAACAACTTGAGATTATCCTTGTGAAATTAAATGTTGATAATCTGATTTTCGTCAGATCAAGTGTTCTCGGAACCACTTGAGCTATGAAATTAGATGCTAACATTCCAGACATCTAGGTTCTCTAACTGATGTCTTAAAAGATGACGTTAATGATGTTCTTTTCAAAAAATCAGTCAACTCATAGATATGTGTGAACAACCCCAAATAAGTTGATCAGCATTATGAGAACAAGAAGTTTCATGCAAACCATGTCTAGTGATGTACACATGGGGCATGATGATGTTTTGGTTCTGAACAAGTTCTGAAACAACCTTGAGGAACAAAGTCAGATGCTAATATGTTAATTCTTCTTTGTATAACCTCTCAAAGGTTCTCACTAATCTTGTGAAATCAACCATCATTTGAAGAAAAGAAATTCTCACAAACGCAAACTGAATTCAGGCTATGAAAGGAGAACTCAACCAATTCTCAAAGTTTGTCGTTTAAGATACTGATCCATAACTTAAGATCTGAATCGGAACCAAACAGGTTCTATGGATCAAGGAAATAAGGAGTGAGAAGCAATCAAAAACAGATGCAATCTGATACGTATGAATGGGGTCATCAAATAGAATTTATTGTTCACCAAAGTACTGCTCCCAAGCATATGAGTGTCAATTTTCTTTCGGAACATTCATTACATCGCCTTACCAATAGGATTGCATGTAATTGGCTAAGTTCAGATAAAGTGGTCACTCTGATCATGCTAAGTCTTAATCTCGGTTATTATAACCTAGAGAGTTGATGGACAAGGTTGAACAAGAAAAGAGAGAAAGCTGCATTCAACCAGGATTACATTCCAAGAAAATATTCATTTTCTTCAGAAGTCAGAACACAAGCGTATCTTGAAGAACCCAAGAAACATCTGCAGCTTACTCGAAAATAGGCAGAATCAGAAAGATGCTCAAAGATTCAGAAGTCAGAAAGGAATGCTTTCATGAAAAGGTTTAGCTAAAAGATTCTCTTAAAAAGTTAAGCATCCCTAAGGTACACTTTCTCTACCTCTTTCTCTATAAACCCATAAAATACTTTTATAAATTGTCATGATTAGTTAAATGTTTAGGACTCATTAGGAAAATTTTGCACTAAAAGAGTATCTATTAAAATTTAGCTAGATAAAAGAAAATCCTTTAACAAAATCTACACGCAAAGTAACATCATAATAAATACAAATCTTCTTGGAACCATAACATATCTCTGACAACGGAATCAAATCTTATCGAAAAACTTTTGACCTAATCCCTGACATTCCTAGACTAGGCACAATTTATCATACACCACCTCTATATAAACATGTCCTTCTATCAAGTAATCCATACTCAAGTTATCTATCCTAAAACACTAGGTAATAAAATAACTTATCAAACAACCTTTCACTATGCCTCCTCTCACTTTTCTTGGTAACCCATACCTGCTTGAAATCATTCCCGAGAAACAATTTATGATCAATACCCCTCCACTCTCTAGCTGCACTACTCGCAGTATAGCAAATGTCCTCTATACTCAACAATGGACTAGGTACTCCATGATGCTAGAAAAACCTATTTAGGTAAACCTGGTCAAGGAGTTCTGGAAATATGCCAATCTTGATATTGAAGAAAATTGCATCACCTCTTATGTCTTTGAGATCCCTATTGCCATCAATCAATTCTCAGTCACTCTTGCAACAGGATGTGAGGATGTTGGAATTCACATTGGTTTTGACAAACACAATTTCTTTCCTGCGAGAAATTTTGCATCCCTTCATGACTTAACCTCCAGATACATACCATACAATCCCGAGAATCTTCTACCTACTCCCAAAGCCTGGTACAAACTTATGTTGTCAAATTTTCTTCCCAGAATAGATAGCAATAATCTAATTCGATTTCACGACCATAAGTTCATTTATTTACTAATGAATGACTTTCGGATAAATTTACCATACTCAATCTTCAACTGTCTCTGGAAAACCATCCTTGAGTCTCGAAACCTCACAAAATCCTACATTCCTTATGGAAGAGTTTTGTCTGAGATTTTCTTCAGAGATGGAATTGTGGACATGATCAAGGAAAGAATTGAAGAAGATGGTTCTGATGAGTTTCCAGAAAACTGCTTGTTGAAGACAAAATGTGAAGTCTTCAGTGACTAGAGAAACTATGTTAATTATGCTTCAATCGTTCTTTTGTACTTGTGCTAAATTGTCCTTAGACTATTTAAGAAAAACGTATTGT
The DNA here is from genome assembly GCA_022829125.1 of Lathyrus tuberosus. Classification (NCBI taxonomy): domain Eukaryota; kingdom Viridiplantae; phylum Streptophyta; class Magnoliopsida; order Fabales; family Fabaceae; genus Lathyrus; species Lathyrus tuberosus. The sequence continues at coordinate 16,777,607 of JALAZF010000056.1, read as the reverse complement.
CAAATCTATAATCATTAATTAAAGTCTCTCTTTGAACAATAAATTTTATATAGATAATAAGCCTTATTAGAATTTTAAAAATTAAAGCTTAAAAATATTAATCCATTAAGAATTTTCTGCGACTCAAATTTATTACCACCATTAATGTGCCCGACTCATTGACCACTCACCGAAAAGCTATTATTAACTCCAGTATCTTTTCCAATAAATAAGTAACTAACTCGTCTCTTTAGCTACACGCAGTTACATCTCGCCATATACCCAAGATTGAATACAATGTCTAGGAAATAACAAATCAAATCCTATGCCCAAAAGCGATCATCACACTTCATCCTAACTCACCTATAAATAGTAGGATTCCTCTCTCTCTCTCTCAATTCACTCTCAATTACAAAATTCTAAACTCACAAAAAAAAAACAATGAACTCTCTAAACGATCCAACCTTTAGTGGAAGCAAAGATAACCTACATGTTATCTCAGAGAAAAGGCCTAACCTTTCTCGTCTTAGAGATGATGGCTTGGATATCATTAGGAGCATGCAAGTTCAATCCTGGCAATGCTATTACGCTCTACTAAATGGTCTCATCTATCTTGAACTGGTTAAAGAATTCTGGAGATTTGGAAGAGTAAGCAATGATGGAAATTCCATATGGTCTGAAGTTCATTATCACTCCATTGTCATCTATATTGCCTCGTTAGAAAACATCACTGGATGTATCTCTGATGGAGTCACGATTGATGATTTTCAATCAGACTTAAGCATGGTGGAAAGATGCAGAATCCTATTTGAAGATACAATCCCTTATGAACCAAGCCAACCTGAAAAACTCCTTCCCTCTCCAAAAATCTGGTTCAAATTCTCAATGACCAATCTCCTTCCTCGCGCCACTGCAAGACATACTTTAACTCATGATGACAGGATCTTTATCTTTCTTCTAAATCATCATGTCAGAATAGATCTTCCCAAAACTATTTTCAATCACATGAAACACTCCATTAAAACCTCAAGGAATCAGTTACATGCTTACATTCCGTATGGAAGAATAATATCCGAAATTATCCTTAAGGAAAGGGCCTGGGGAATAATAAGCAGACTTGGATCTGGACCATCACTCACTGAAATCAGATGTGACAGGGTATATGAAGTTGAAGACTTTGATGACTAAACAGTTAAAGCTAGCTGATAGTACTTTTGTTATATCTGTGTTTTGATTTAGAATCAAGTTCAATTTATGATTTACATGCTGAAACTACTTTGTGTTGCTACTTCAAGTTAATCTTACTATATCTATGTTTTGATTAAAATCTAGCCAATACTCTGATCAATACTAAAACGGTGTTTTAATTGCTGAAACGATTAAGTGACTATGTGTCAAGAGCTCTGCCAAGTTTGTTCAAAAATGCTATAACCAACAGTTCCAGATGCTTTAATCCTTTAATTGGTAATCAATTGATTCCATCTATTAACCTTCAATTAAATACATACTGATTATAGACGTGTCTCACTAAAATGAGTCTAAATGCTTCTAAATGTTTAAATGATGTTCTATGACTCTATGACTCTATGCTCCTTATCATATCAAATATTCAACTAGGAGAAATAAAGTTTTAAAATGTAGGCAATTGAATATAAGAGATATATGCTTAAATGCTCATATGCCCTGACACTTTTTGATGATGTCAAAAAGGGGGAGAAATTAAATGATTTTGATTGAAAGAAATCTCCGTAGGAAATCTCTTAAAGAATGAAGAATGCAAAACTCAAACAAGTGCTCATATATAAATATAGTTATTACTAACGATATTGTTTGATGTTATCCGAGGAACTCTAAACAACTTCACTAGGAATTCTAAGAACAGGAACAGACTAAGAATGAAGAACTCCGATTATATAATAGAAGCTGTCTAAGAATCAGAATCAGTAAGAAAACTCTGAAAGCAGTACACATTCTCAAGATGCTTACTCAGAGGAACTGTGCAAATCAGAAGTCAATAGCTGTCTGAAAATCTGGATTAAAGATCCAAGAAAGAAGTCGTTCTGATGTTTACCAGGAACCATTTGAAATGAAAACGATTTGGTATCAGACTAAATCAATAATTGGTAATCAGACTCAATTCACAAAGACTTGTATCAGACTCATCAATCAGAGCAAAGCTGTGAATTATTATCAAATACCTTCACTAGTATCAATTCAGCACATTAAGGAAATACCTCTCAAGTGGTATGAGAAGGAAGTCTTCACTTGGTATCAGACTCAACATACTCTGGTATAACTCAGCACATCACGTGATATCAGACTAGAATCAAATCATGAGTACCAGATTCAAAATCAAGCGTTGATCGATTGCATAAATTATCTAGAAATTGGTATCTGATCAGAAATCAAGCTTTGAAAAACAACTGAGCCATGACATTAACAAGATAAGAACCTATGGTCAAAGGTCAAACTCTGAAAAGTCATACTCCACATTGGTGATTAAAATCTTACAACTCTGAATCTCGATTCTGAAGATCCCAATATATGACTTATGGTAATTAGGGGGAGACTACCCACAAGATGAAAATATAAAGTAAAAAATCTTCATATAGTCTGAAACTCAGGGGGAGTTTCCTTTAAAGACAATGTCTTTCTCTGATAGATAACAAGGCTATGACTATCAGTCAAGAACTGTTCTGATCTTATGCTTAATGGAATCTGCTGAAAATTAGAAATGCTTTAGATGTCTCTGAAGATAATATGCTCTGATACGACAACAAAGAAAACTGAGTTCTGAAGATCTGAAGATGGAAGTTCTGATGAACTAGTCCAGATGCTAAAGACTCTTCAATTTCCTAAAGACAAGATAGAGAAGCAACTCTTTTCTATTCTTGTTTTGACAACTCAAGTTGTTACTCTGTATATCTTTGGATTATATAAAATCCTAGATGATTTCAGATAAAGCTTTGAGGATAACTCATTCAGGGGGAGCTGTTGTTCCAAACTTTGAATTTGTTTGCTTTGGTGATTACCTTGTATAAAATGTTCAATCAAAATACTTGGTTTTGTCATCATCAAAAAGGGGGAGATTGTGAGAGCAAGAATTGTCTCTACAAGTCAATCTATGTTTTGATGATAACAATAAGTATTTGTGAAAGAACCATTTTATGGTCTAACGTGTGTTGTGTGCAGATCATAAGAACTAAAGACATCAAAATCAACATGCACCAGCTAGATGTACTATGATTGAATATATATATATATATATATATATATATATATATATATATATATATATGCGAAGTTACTATGTGTAACTAAAGTCGCGAGAAACAAGAACGCTTCTTTATCTAGTCATGATCAGCCAGATCCAAGGATGCCAAGATTGTTGTTGCAATGCTCTTGTGGATGCTCTTTGAAGTGATTGAGATTCTGAAGATAGCAAAGCTTCTAAAGAAGTACACTCGGAAAGAACCAAAGTGCGAAAGAGTCCTATGACTTGAAGTTCTGATGGCTGAAGGCGCTGAAGACCAAGTTCAGAAAGAATCTGAAGGCTTATGGGTTCTGAAGATCAAGGTTTCGAATATCAAGTTCTGAAGACTCTAAAGACAGGTTTTGAAGATTCGGAAGACTTGAAGCAGAAAAGAATAACGTTCTTAAAGACCAAGTGCTGAAGTTCTGAAGACTGATTCCTAATGGACTCCTTCAATTGACTGAAGACTTGAAGCATCAGATATTCTTCTATGAAGACTCTACTCATGCTTCATCAAATTAACATCAGAAGCCACTAAAGTTTTGAAGTCTAAATATTACCATTGAGATTTAAATGTACACATTGCCCAAGAAAAGATGTTCGGTCACTTCTTCCTCTGCAAAAAGGAGATGTGTCAGTACAACCCATTTTATCACAACGTCTCTTTTCCAAACAACCAACAGTATTCTCAAATGGCTATATTTCTATTGGCTATTTAACGGAAAGAGTTTCTTGCTTCTGAGGTGTCGATCACTTGTAGAATCATGAACTGAATGTTCATCTACAAAATTGACCAAGTCATTGTAAAGATAGCAACAACGATAAGTTCTTGTTGTAACACTTAACATATTCAGAGCTATCATTATTTCACTAATGGAAATTGTGTTGAAACTCAAGAAGACAAATCAACATAACAACAACAATCAAGAACATAAGTTGTTGATGAAGAAGACAACATTGAAGATCTGTCAAGTCATCAACTCACCTTCTCGTCTGGACTACATTAAAGATCTGAAGCAAGGAGTTGCTGCTCAAAGCTTGCTCAACCAGAAGATGAAGAAGAAAAAGATCTACAAGATGTCAACAATTGTAATATCTAAATACATCTTTGTAGTTTCTTAAGAAAACAAGGAGTTGATTGCTCAAATCTTGCTTGAACACATGTCTGTGTTCTTTGTACTTAAACTTAGGAGAAACTTGCTTATTAAGAAGCACAATCTGTAATCTCCAGTTTTCCAATTCAAATAAATGAATTGAGACTCCTTAAGTGAAATCAATGATTTGGTTATAGTGGATTAAGTCCTTGTGTTCAAGGCGAAATCACCTGAGGAGGGTGGACTGGATTAGCCCGTGTGGTGAACCAGGATATATCGTGTGTCCTTTACTCTCTTGCTTAGTATCTCTATTTATGTTTCTGCATTGAATATCAGAACCTCATATTAAGCAAATTCAGAACCTTGCTGCTTATCTCTAATCAGCTTCCGCACTGCAAGTTCTGAGTATCGTATCTTATGATCAGAACCTATATGGTTCTCATGCTCCATAATTAAGAGATCAGAATCTCTCAATGAACATTGAAGGTTCTTGAGCGTCTCCTTATCAAAATACAAAAAGTTTATAAAAGAGTAAATACACAATTCAAACCCCCCTTTCTTGTGTCTTTCTCGCACCTTCAGAGGCCTCAGTCGACCAAAACCCTAATTTGGTGACACTAGCGATTTTGAGGTTTAATCCACTTGGAATGTTGCAACCTTGTGTTTGATTCTTAATGTGGGAGTCCTCTTGATCCCTTATAGGTGTTTGAGAGGCTAGACAAGTTGAAGATCATGTCATTTCTTGATTGATCATGTTGTCCAAGTGCTCTGAGAGGGCTCAAAACCCTAATTCTTGGTTGTAGTGAATGCTCAAACATCATTGAGGAGATTGATGAGGCATGAGGGTTCATCCTTATTGTGATGATGATTTACATAATGATGGGAAATCTTGGTGGTCAAAATTTGGGGTATGACAACAATCAAAAAACCTTTTCCCAGATAAACTGCTGTAAGTGGCACACTTGTTGATTCAAAATCCAAGCTGGAGTCCCTCCTTTATCCTGGTTAAAGTTTCTCTTTCATCTAAGTGATGTAAGTGGCATTGTTGGATTCTACGTATCTCAGTTAAAACAACTTCCCTTATAACCAATTATTCAATGTTTGTGATGAATAGGTGAGATATCTCCCTTTAGAGATGACAAGTTCTCTCTCAGTCAAACTTTAGCTTCAATCTTGGGCTTTGAACAAGACACACACAAACTTTAGCTTCAATCTTAGGCTTTGAACAAGACTCCAAACTTTTTTTCCTCCTTCCATGGAATAGGAGGAACTACGATTGCTCTGATTTCCCTGAATCTCTCTACGGGAATACGTAGGCATAAAATTGCAAAATCTTAGCGAGCACATTAATAAAAAACTTTAGGTCCAGTACCTTCCCAAAAACAATAGAAAACCCAAAATGATAAAAAAAATCAACTCCTCAGCCTTGCCAAGATAGAAACTCTCACTGCTCAACAGTAAATGAATCCAAACCACTAAGCAATTCAGCAGTAAAACATATGTAAATTAAGGTTCCTATAGATTATTATAGATACACTGGATGTTAACAGCTTCCCTTTGTATAACCAACCCCTAATTCCAGATCTCTTCGCATTTGTAAGGGAAAACACTTATGCGCAGGGTTAACTTGATATATCTTCCCCTTCCTTTTATGCTTCATAGGATAAATATTAGAAATCAGAAAGTAGCACCAAAAATCGGTAGTGGTCGCGTCACAAAAACCGAGCTACAGAAAAATGGCAACTCTGGTGGGGACTTTCCCATCCCCTAAGTGGGTTAAGCCCTGCTTTACATTTTTTTAATGTTTTATTTGCTTTCTCATTTGATATCATTTACCGTTTTCCATCATACTATCTATTTATTTGCCATACTTGTTTAAATTACCATTATCTGGAAATGTGATTAATACACAGGTGGTGAGTCAAAAAGTCCTCAGTGGGCTTGAGAGCATATTTTAACATAGGAGGTGGCAGATTCAAGAAGGCTTATAAGGAGTGAATCCCGACCAAGCTAACTTGAAAGTCCACCAAATCAGTGGAGGTACCCTTTGGGAATTAATGATGTTGAACGAGCAAGTCGTGAAAACATTACTTTTTCCACTAGGCACCCACAAAGCTGAGGATTAGTAAATTTTCAACCTTAAACATTTTTTAGGATGTAGTGCAGTGACTATCGGGAATAGTTAACACACGATACTACGCTCGAATGAGATTCATTTAAAGGATATTACAGCTCTCATGAGTCAATCGGTTTGCTGGTAATATTTTTAAGAGGGTCAATGATTTTGAGAACCTTGTTAGAACCTGCTCTACAGGTTAAAAAAAAAAACAAAACACTTAGAACATACTCTTTTGGGGATTGGGCAGATTCATGGCTCCATCCACGCTCAATGAACCCTTAAACCCATGTTTTCATATACTTGTGTTTGCTACATTCATGCATTCATAAAAAAAATCTTCTCTCAAAAATTTTCAAAAGAATTGAACTAAAAAGTTGTTGCAAATATCAGAAACCACATTATGGATTTCGGTAGAAGAAAAACCCAGAAGTACACCTTCAAAAGTCCAAGACTTGATGACCTGAGGAAATTGGAAAGATTGATTACTTATCCGAAAGCTTTCAGAGCTAAGTTCGGAGGACTTTTGTCTCTTTTGAAAGTCAACATGGTGGAAGGAGTCCTAGCTACATTGGTTCAATTTTATGATCTGGTGTACCACTGCTTCACATTCCCCGACTATCAACTCACACCAACATTGGAAGAATACTCTCATCTGATTGACTTACCTATCACTAACCAAGATCCATTTTCTAGACTGTATGATATCCCTAAGGATCAGGTCATTGCAAGGGTCACCTCTTTGGAAATATCTAATATCAAAGCTCACATGACCACCAAGGGAGGAATACGAGGTTTACCAGCTAGGTTTCTATTGGAGAAAGCCTTATATTTCATCAACGTTGGGAACATAGTTGCTTTCAACGATAACTTTGTTCTACTCACTTATGGACTGTTCCTTTTCCCTAACATCGACAATTTCGTCGATATTAACGCTATCAAGATCTTCTTAATTTGGAACCCAGTCCCAACTTTGTTGGCAGATGCTTACCACTCAGTACATTTAAGGAACTTGTACAGCGGAGGAATGCTTACCTGCTGTGTACCATTACTCTACAGATGGTTTATTTTCCACTTACCCAAATCACCTGCTTTTTGGGATCTCAAAAGTAGTATGCGATGGTCGCAGAAGATTATGTCTCTCACCCACTCCGACATAGATTGGTACAATCGAGTCTATGACGGAATAAAGATCATTGACGGATGTGGAAATTTACCCAATGTACCCCTCATTGTTACTAAAGGAGGGATCAACTATCACCCAGTTTTAGCCCGTCGACAACATGGATATCCGATGAAGAATGTACCTTACAAAGTTCATCTGAAAGGTCTTTTCTTCAAGGAAGGATAAAATGACAGATCACTCAAGGAAGAAATTGTGCATGCTTGGCATCGTGTTCATAAGAAAGGAAAAGAATCTTTGGGAAAACCAAAATGTATCTCTGTAGAGCCTTATCTCTGATGGGTACAAACTAGGGCCCTCAAGTTAAAAATGCCTTACCCTCGCCAAGCTCTGTTTCCCTTAAAGAATTTGTCCTCTATTTCATGAGTGACACTGAGAAACTGCAAGTCGCTTTTAACAAAACTCAACGCGAAAAGAACTCTTGGAAGAACAAATACCAGACTATCAGTGTGGAATGGACCAAGATGCAAGAGTTACTAAAGGAGAAAGATGCTCTGATTGAAATACTAGAGCAACATGTTGTGGAAAGTCAAGAGGAACAGAAGAGTTTACTCTCTCCTTTCACATGGCAAACAATCATTGACCCGACGACGGTTGAGGAAACCCGGTCAAAGAAGAGGAAAGTGAACCAGCAGCCAACATCTGGATCTTTGTCGGAGGTTCCTTAGGATTCATAAACCTGGTTTTCTTTCTTGTACTTTGTAAAATAAAGTACATTTCCCTGTAAGATACAGTACCCTTTTTGAATTCAATAAAAGGTTTCCACCGCTGTTTGATATTTGCAATACAATTGTTAAAAGCTCTTTTGAAAAATAAAAGGATCATTCTCATCCTTTGCATATCATTCTTCATTATTGCATTGCACATCTTTGTCATAAAGTCTCACACATGTGTCACACTTTAGAGTCAAACTGTCTCATTCGTACAATACTCGAGCCAAACGCCAAAAGAAAATGGACCATCTTGAGGAGGAAAACAGAGAGCTAAGAGAGGAAGTTAACACTCTAAAATAAAGTCTGGAAAGACTCAACAGCATGATTAAATCCCTAGAAGCAGCTCAGGATCAACCACCTCAAAAGACTGTGATCTCAGAGATTATGTCTGCACCAATATTTGAGATACATGTCAATCTTCTGCAGTACAATATGCCTAAAGGTTTTCCCTGGGGCATGCCTTTCAATTTCATACTTGAGGGTTACATCCCACCATTCACTGAAGACCTGGGAGCCATAGCTGGAACCTCCAGACCTGAAGGTTACAAACTTCAAGTAAACGAATATGCAAGGGTTACGATAGAGACTCCCGAAGGTTACAAACTTCAGGTCACTAAAGCGTTAAGAGTAACTGTCGTAATGTCTATACCGTAACCTGTGATACATACTATCCTAGAAGAACAAATCCTTCATGCCACCCATGACAAGGATGAAGAAGTATACGAGAGAATGAACGAATTCCAAGAACGGTTCTTGGAAATGCAGAAGAAACTGCATGCCATTCGTGGACAGGACTTGTTTGGAAAAGATGCCGCTGACCTCTATTTGGTCCCAAATGTCAAAATACCGCACAAGTTTAAGGTGCCCGACTTTGAAGAATACAAAGGCAACTCTTGCCCACAAAGTCATTTGGTAATGTACGCTCGAAAGGTGTCTACCCAGACGGAGAATCAGCAACTGTTAATCCATTACTTTCAAGATAGCTTAACCGGTGTCGCGCTCAAGTGGTACATGGGTTTAAACCGAACCAAGATCAGTACTTTCAAAGATATTGGGGTAGTTTTTGTTCACTAGTACAAGTATAATTTAAACATGGTACTCGATAGAGATCAACTCAGAGCCTTGTCCCAAAGGGATAAAGAAACCTTCAAGGAGTACGCTCAAAGATGGTGTGAAATCGCCGCTCAGATTACACCTCCTCTTGAGGAGAAAGAAATGCCGAAAATATTTTTGAAGCCGTTAAGCTCATTTTATTATGACCGGATGGTCGCCAATGCACCCAGTGATTTTACCAAAATGGTAAACATGGGGGTACGTCCTGAGGAAGCAGTCAGAGAAGGCCGACTGGTTAAGGACTTAGAACCATCTAGCAGTACTAAGAGATATGGGAGTACATTCCAAAAGACAAAAGAACAGGACATCAGTAATATCTCGCAGGGTAAGGAAAGGCGAAGTTATCAAACTTGACAGGTAGCAACAGTATCTCATGTTGCCAGTCCCGCGCCGATTCCAGTATATCCACCACAGGTTGCTTAGCAACAACCAAATCAATAACCATATCAGCAAAGGCCACAAGAGCCTCTTTAGTAGGCTCGCCCGCAATACAATAACAACAAACGTATCACACGATCACCAGGGTTTGACCCCATACCAATGTTGTATGCAGAATTATTCCCACTTTTAATAGCCAAGGGGCACGTTCAGACAAGAACTCCTCTCACAGTGCCGGACAATCCGCCTTGTTGGTTCAAAGCCGACCAGTCTTACCCTTATCATCAAGGAGGACCAGGGCATAACATTAAGAACTACCTTAGCTTCAAATCTGACGTACAAAAGCTCGTCCAAAATGGAGTTCTATCTTTCAAAGATACAAATCCGAATGTTCAAATAAACACGTTGCTGCAACATGAAAAAGCTTCAGTAAACTTTATAGAAGAAGAACCTGGCGGCAATTACAAATTCATGATATATGCCTGATGGGAACAAATATGGTAAAAATGCATTGCAAGCAAATCGTGTATGGCCATGTACCATCCCAGAACTATCACCAGTGCAACGTTTGTTCCAAGAACAAGCAAGGGTGCATCATTGTACAAACAACTCTTCAGGAGCAGATGAATCTAGGCTGGATCCAAGATCACAGAGTTCATGGAATAAATATGGCCTATCAATATCCAGACATTGTTTAAAATCATGATATACGTGCAATGAATACCAATCTGGTAGCAATGCACTCAAGACAAAGTCGGTATCACAATTTGCCGCTGCAAGACTATAACGCCAGCCCAATTTGCTCAAAATACAATCAGGGATGTTCTTTTGTATAAGAGGCTCTTCAGCATAAAATGGATCTTGGATGGATTCAAGACTACCATGGAGGTAGTAATCACTAGGTCAATATGGCTCATGTTTTCGACATTCGCTTAATAAATACAAGCTTGGTAGAATTACATTCCAAGCAAGTCAGGCTCGGATATCTGTCACCACATAACTATCCAGACTACAAAGACTGCTCCAAAAACGATCAAGGTTGTGCGCTTGTACAAAGAACTCTTCAACATTTGTTGGACCATTGGTGGCTTCCAATCTATCAGGATGAAAGCATGCATCAAATTAGCATAACTAATGGAAATCCGGGCAGTCAACAGAGTTATGACGTCCGCTTGATAGAAACAGATTTGGTAAAAATGCACTGCATACAGAGTGGGTACGACCGGGTGCCACCCCAAAATTATGAACGATGTCGAATATGTTCAGAGAATCGCCAAGGGTGCTACATAGTGCGAGCAGCTCTCCAAAATCAAGTGGACCATGGAGAAACCCAACTATGCCTAATGTTGTACCCCAAATTTTACCCTTAGATCCATTGATCTCTTGCATGTCATATTAGGTCAATCATTGTTGCATAGCTAACCCTTTTATCAGGTTTTGTTTGTGTTTGTTTCATTTTTGAATCAGGTGTTATCTTAAGGAGATTCAAGAGGTGATTAATCAAGATTTTGGATGGAGCATTGAATCAAACAAGTTTCTCCTTTCAAAAAGATGTATCTATAACCCTCTCCATAACCAAATTTCTACCCACCTTATCTACCCTTAATTGTCACCTCTAATTCCAAACCAATTTCAACAATCATCTAATAACCAATTTTATCCAATTTCTCCATTTGTCAATGTTAATCCTCCTAAACCATATCCATCACCATATCAATTTCCAAATTCACCTATTATTCATTTTTTTATTCATTTTCTAACCATTTCTTTTATGACAAGAAAGAAAAATCAATTCCAATATTTGTTCATAAGCCCAACATCAATAGGCCCGTCGTTACCAAAAATATGTGTTAAAAAACATTGAATTGAAACTCATTTAACCAGGGACCAATAAGAATCAAGCATTGTTGCTTTGACTTTTCAACTTTGTTCGTCAACCAATGAGAAAACGATATGTGGCATACAAAGAAACAAAACAACCAAATGTTTTCTTCTCCTTGGTCATGCTTGCAAGCTTCAGAATGGAAGAGAGAAATTCAAAAAAACAAGTGAATCAATTCATCAAAATCGTTTCATAACCCAATCCTTTGGCGCGGTTTCTCATTTTTGAATTCTCCAAGAACGTTGCCCGTTTAAGCTTTCAGTGGTTTGGCTCATTAAAGTAGCTCTAAGGCATTGCTCGATTCAACATACAACCTGCTCTCACCTGCAGATTCTTCACGCCATCCCCAATCTTGGCCTCATCTGATATCCTCTCAATAACATCAAAGGAGGAGCTCTGAAGCAATACATGAAGTAGTGAAATTGACCCTGCAACCTCTGAGATTTCGTGCAGCAAAGCAGCGTATTTGTCTCCAAGAGTTGGACCATATTTGAATTTCAAATAGAGACATTATAACCCTAGTTTCTACTCAGCATACCAAGTGTTTGATGATTGGACTCAAACAACCCAAGCCCATTTGTTCATCCTATAAAAGGAGCTTGCCTCTACACTTCAACTCACCAACAATCCACACAAACACTCAAAGAGTTTCTGAAAGTTTAATAAGTTTGAGCAAGCAAGGTGAAAGGTGGTTTTGGAGTGCTTTGGAAAGAAAAGCAGTTAGCATACTTGAAGGCAGTGGACATTACTCCACTTGGTATTGTATTCTTACCCTCTTGTTAATCATGCTCATTTGATATCATTGTTGTCATATGCATTTTGTTATTCCTTACATGTGTATCTCGCTAATATATGCTTCAATATGTCGTTTATGTGCTTATGGCTTGATTTCATAAAATAGATGATGTTGTTCATTGACATGATATACATGCTTGCTTTTGTGTTATAATGCCTCTGGTTTTGTTCATTGAATGGCTGCAACATTATAAGTTCTCATTGTGGTATTATACTGTCAAGATTGGATGTTTGATTTTGTTAAATTACTTGGATGTCATATGTGCTTAAATATGATTTGGAGACAAGAGACACATGAACCTTTGTTCCTCTTTGTAGTTCTGATATGCTCCTAAGTTGTAATATGTTTGAACCTATCTATCTTTGTTGTTGGCTTAATGGTTGATTGGTGTTGTTAATTTGTTCTTGTTAAAGTAGCACTAGTTCTTTTTCTGCCACCATTAATATATGAGCATTTTGTATACTCAGTCATGGTTTTAAACTCTGTCATCATTGAGGTTTGCTGTTAAGGTTAATTTGTTAATTATTCATATATTTGTTCACATTTGTATGGACCACTCTACCTTGGCATTATTGATGATTGACCATGTGTTTGAGTTTGGATTGTTTGAACTGTTAGTATATGCAAGCTACTGATTAGTGTTTCATCTCATTGGAATGATTTTGGTTTATGTTTATGAATGTTGAATTTAGAATGTGTTGCTTTGAGTTGTTCCCATCATATGCCTCAATGTCCTATGACCTGTAATGCTATGCTACTTCATCTTGTACATGTAAAGCCATTCTATTGAAGTTGTTAACTTCAGAAGTTATGTCTTTGTGATATCATGTTTTTTTTTCTATGTTAACATTGTGTTCATGATATGTGTGCTAGCTTTGCTATGTGTTTGAACTCGTTCCTAAGTTATGCTTCTAATATGTGCCAGTTTGAACCTAGTTTGAAGTATGTGTTTGTATGATGGTTGCCCAAGTTAGTCTTGCTATTGTCATATGCTACTGCCTATTTGTTAAAATGATACCACTTGAATGAATTTGGTTGTCATGTTGTCTTGTAACATGTCCTATTCTTGAATACATGTGAAGCTTTTGACCAACATGATGAGTGTATAACCTTCTGTATGTAATTCATTTTGCTAACTGTTTCAAATTTGGGATGTCTCTACTCATATATACAATTCTGTTTGATATATGCTTCTTGATGTACTAAGTGCTATGAACCTAAATAACTTGCCTTGACATTGTATGAACTGGTGTACCTATAACCTAGCTTTGATTCATGATTTATCACTATGCTTTCTGCCTTCATGTTTGGATACATTTTTCCTTGACATCATGTGAAATTATGACTGACTGGTATTCTTGTGATCTGACCTTGATATGCATTTAAGTTGTACGAACTCTGGTTGTATTTTGCTTTGTATGCTAGCATTGGTAGTTGCCATCATTGCCTTGTGGAATGTACTATGACTGGCCTGAATGTTGTTTACTTGTCAGCACTGATGTTTTATTTGTTGATGTTTTACCCTATGATAGCGTCCTATTTCAATACTCATTTAGCATGTTTCTAAGACCAGTCACTGATGTTTGGATCCATCTTAGGGTATGTCTTTATTTAACCTGTCTTTACAAATATATTAACATACTTGAATTGCTTTTGGACTCTGAGAAGCATCATTGGAACTGACTTATCATTATGCCCTAACCTATCTCTTGTTCTCTTGCATTTTAAACTCATAATCTTGTTAATCATATGATTTAAATCCTAAACATCTTTGCTACCCTACATTTAAGCATGCTAAAACCTTGAGAACCTTTGCTATACATGAAATCTTGCCATGCTGTTATAGTTTCCTTAGTACACATGTGTTTGATTCATTGTATTCAAATTATGCCCTTATATGATTTTCAATGGAGTGTGTTTGCTGCCACGACTGTGAGAAGTTGTCACTCTATACATTCAAATATTCTTTACTTTATGTCCATAGTGCTTGCTTGATATCCCATATGTGTGGCTCTTTATTGCATTCAAGTTACTTCATGAATCCCCTTCGAATGTGTTGGATATATTGCTGCTATGTTTGTGTGAATTGATTGCTTTAACATCCAATTGTTCTTACTTTGTGGATTTAAAGGATAAGCATTTGCTTAATATTTAATATGTGTGGAATTTCATGATTTCAAGTTTAGATTATATGCTTCTGTTTCATTTGGTCTGGCAATGGCTGCTGATGAATGGCATGGCATAGATATTGCTATCGTGAGCAGTTTATGTTGGTTAGTTTGTGTGGTTTATTTGAAATATACGCACATGAATGGCTTATGTATTATTTGAGTTGGATATGTTACCGGATGTAACAGCCACCCAAGTGGCAAGCATACACTATCACACGCCCTTGCAACCCTTAGGACTGGGGTTCGAATCCCCCTCGCCCCAGTCCTTTTGTTTATTTTTCCGAACTTCGTTTCTCTTTAAATATATACTTGTGTTATCCCTTATATGTCAAGGCACGCGCTTTGGTTCAGTGGTGTTGGTTTTAAGTTGCAAGCGAAGGGTCCTGGGTTCAATCCCTAGGAGTGCCCTTTCCTTCCTTTGTATAACTTGGTTGTCTTATTTATTTTCAATGTTTGTGCCTTAATTTCTAATTTCCACAACTTGCTTATTTTTCATCCTTTTTCTTCTATTCTTTTTGCTATGTTCTTCTAATTAAATCTACTTTTTATATATAAAAATAAATAGTTAGAAATGTTTAATACTATTTGCTTTTATTCATGTTATTTGAAACTTTTCTAAGGTTTTATTGTACCTTCTTTATTTATCTTGCCATATTATCTTTGTTTATCATGTTTGATCATGTCTAATGTATGATTCTAGCTTTGCATTGATTTCATAAGCTTTTTTTCATCTCATTATCTTGTTCATGTATTCTTGCATCATCATATTTGAATTATAACACTTTATCTCTTGGTAATCTTTAAAACTATTATCTTTTCCCCCCATTCCAAAGGGAGATCATCTTAAATTGACTCATGAAGTCACTAAACAACCACCCTACCCTATCCTTTTAGGTTTATCCCATTTCTTGGCCTCATGAGAGCCAATGAAATCATAACTTAGAAATAGGTTAGAGTTTTGAACTCTATGTGATTCTCATCATCATGAGAACTCACTTTTCCCCTATAACTTAGACTTAGAGAGTTTCGTGAACTCTAGAATGAGCTCATACTCATTTCCCCTTGGAACTTTGGCCATATCCAACGGTTCTTCTCCTTCACCCTTAGATCGGTGAACTACGGATACTCTGATTCCACTCCCGTAAGGATACGTAGGCGCAAAGTGCGATACTTTGTCGAGTATACTTAGATACTAACCCCTAGGGTTTCAACCTTTAGCATAGCACCCTTAGCAAGCGAGTAAGACATAACAAACTAAAACAAGAGGTTCCTGTAGAATACTACGGACGTTTAAGATGCTAATACCTTCCCTAGGCGTAACCAACCCCCGAACCTTAGATCTGCCCCCTTTAGGTTTTTCTTGATCTTGAACCTTTCCTTTGGATAAATCAAAGTCGGTTGTGAATTCAAAGTTTTGCGATGCAAGTTAATTAATATCTTGTTATCCGATTCTCACCGTAACAGAAATGGCGACTTCACTGGGGAAAATTCTTATCTTTTTGAGGGTTAAGCCCACCTTGTTTTTGCTTGTTTTATTTATGCTTGTTTGCTATATTAGTGTATATCTGTTTGATTGCCTGTATATATGCTTTGCTTGATTATCTTTTGTTGGCTTGGTTCTTAAGTGGTGAGATAAATCCTAACCCGGATTCGAGTGCTCTTATGATAGGACGATGGTATATTCAAGGAGGCTTTGTGTGTGCTTTGCATTCATACATCATAAGCATTCATGTTGCATATGTTTCATGGAACTCGGATTTCTTTTCTTATATCAGAGGGATATCATGGATAGCTCAAGAAGAAACACCATCAAATACACTTTCAAGAGCCAAAAATTGGATGACCTAAGGAAATTGGGAGATTTGCTAACAGACCCTGAAGGATTCCTAGGCAGATATGGGAAGTTATGGGTTTTGTTGAAGAAGAACATTGATGAAGGACTTCTCTCAACTTTGCTTCTGTTTTATGATCCAAAGTATCACTGCTTCACGTTTCCTGACTATCAACTCTTACCCACCCTTGAGGAATACTCTCAGATAATTGGTTTGCCTATCAAAGATGAGTTCCCGTTTCTTATCTTCGAGAAGGATCCTAAAGAGGAAGAAATAGCCAAGGAAACTCATCTAGATTTAGTTGACGTCAAAAGCAATTTAACTTCTAAGGGTGGAATTTTTGGGTTAACTGCTAAGTTTTTATTTGAAAAGGCTCGTTATTTTGCTAAACACTTCAATCGGGATGCCTTTGAAGCTGTTTTTGCATTGCTCATCTATGGGCTTTTCTTGTTTACAAATATTGACAACTTTGTGGATCTGAATGCAATCAAAATCTTCTTGAAACAGAATCTGGTACCTACCCTGCTTGCTGAAGCTTATCACTCAGTCCATACAAGAAACGCTCATGGAAATGGACAGATTACTTGCTGTGTCCTCGTATTGTATAGATGGTTTATTTCGCATTTACCGAAGGCAGGCGCATTATGGGATTCCAAGAAAGGATGGTGATCTCAGAAGGTTATGGCACTCTCCCACGCAGACATTGATTGGTATAATTGGGTGTATGATGGAATCCTGATTATAGATAGCTATGGAAACTATGGCAATGTGCCTCTTCTTGGCATTAAAGGTGGAATCAGCTACAACCCTGTATTAGCACGACGCCAATTAGGGTATCCTTTGGAAGATAAACCTCTCAGTGTTCATGTGGAAAACATCTACTTTGAAGCATATGACAAGAACGAAGAACAGAAGAAGCTAATCTTGAACGCTTGGGGTAGAAAGCGCAAAAGAGGACAAAGTTCTTTGGGAAGACCTAACTGCGTGTCATTGGAGCCCTATCTCCAATGGGTCAGAAGAAGAGCTATAGAGTTAAAAATGCCTTACAAAAGGCAGGAATTAATTGCTTTGAAGAAAGAACCTATTTTATACTTCATGTCAAAAGAAGAAGAGCTGGAGATTTCTTTAAGACAAGCCCAACGGTCAGAAGAAGCCTGGAAGCTCAAGTATCAAGTGGTCGTTGAAGAAAACCTAGAACTCCAGAAGCAGCTACAGACCAAGAATAAAGAGTTGCTCTCATGCAAGAAGAGAAAAGCCTTGGAAGATCCTAGTTCCTCCAACACTCAGCCTCCTGCTTGGAAATCCATCCTCGACAACCTCGTCGCAGAAAGGGATCAGATGGAGAAAGAAATCAAAAGACTCAACACAAGACTCTTAGGAGATTTTCCTTAGGACTTTCTAGCTTTTATTTAGCTTCATGTTTAGGGCTTTTGAAAGTGTATCAACTCTTTTAGTTCACCTTTTATTTAATGAAATGAGGTCTTTTGATATCTCTTGATATTCTGCGAGTGTCTGAATTCCATGAAACTTTGCATTGCATCTTGCATTCCCTGCTAAACTATCAAGATACTAATTTTATTTTGCAGATTTTGTAGAAATGGATGCTACAGGGAAAAGAGTTTGGCCTTATTTCTTTGAACTACCAGAAGTGGAGCGTTTGTTGTGGTTGGGAGAGATGGTTGAAGACCAGTCAACCTTCGCTGATAGATATGGGTGTATCATTCCACTGATGAAGACACCAGTGATTGTAGGGCCCCTTGAAGTTTTGGTCCAGTTGTATCATCCCGCGTACCGTTGTTTCGTGTTCCCTAAATTCCAGTTAGTGCCAACCTTGGAGGAGTTCTCAGCCATGATAGGGATTCCAGTCAGAGAAGCTCCCATCTTTTCTGGGATTGAAGAAATGCCTTCCGCCAGAGACATCGCCAGAGTGACCAGAATCAGATTATCTGACATCCAGGCTAACCTGGCTAACAAAGGAGGAAAGCGCGGACTACCCGCTCAGTTCTTGTTAGAAAAGGCTCTGTACTTCAAGAACTGAGGAAGCGAGGCTTTGTTTGAATCAACCCTTGCTCTGATGATATATGGTTTGTTTCTATTCCCAACCGCCAAGAACTTTGTGGATACCCAAGCCATCAAGATTTTTACAGTCAATAATCCAGTTCCGACACTGCTGGATGATGTTTACCATTCCATACAGACCAGATACACAAGAGGCTGTGGGCCAATTGTATGCTGCGTAGCCTTCTTTTACAAGTGGTTCATCTCTTATCTGCCAAAGACTCCGACCTTCTGGGAGATCGAAGACTGTAAATTTTGGTCCAAAAAGCTGATGGAATTAAAGCATACCGACATCGAATGGTATGATTCAACCGAAGAAGGAATTATTATAATCCATAGCTGTGGGGATTGCCCCAATGTGCCTCTCATGGGGAGAAACGGTTGTATCAATTACAAACCTGTCCTTGGGCGCCGTCAGCTGGGTCATCTGAAGGAGGGAATTCCAGATGATGAGGATATGCAGATGATGTTTTATGATGAGAGAGGAGGTTTTGAAATGAAGATACGATTGGAGTGCGCATAGCGCCAAATTAACAGACAATTATGGAAAGCTGAATACCTAGTCACAGAGGCCCACTTACGATGGTCTCGCGACATAGCTCGTGTAATGATGAAGCCACATCCTCACCATGAATCACCTACCAAGACAAAGCATAGGATGGTTAAAGCTTTAGGAGAATTGGTTCTGGCAAGAGAAGAGACACAAGAGCGTATCAGCAAATTGATGAGAGTAATTAATGGAGGAGAGGGATCATCAACCAGTGGATTCAATCTCTAGTGTTACTGTTGTTATTTTATTTTGTTGCTAATGTTCCCTTTCATGTTGATGTATTTCTACTTATGTACTTGGAGTATGAGGATACACTGCTCCTGATGTAATGCTCACCAGACTCTTGAATGAAGAAGTTTATTTTGTCAAAAGAATCTATTTTCTATATTATTCGCAAAATTTCTTTGGTTTCTTGATAGTTTAGCCTGCATTTGCATTTGCATCCTCATTTGCATCTTCATGTGCATTTTTTCTTTGTCTTTGTCTCATGTCACCGTGTTCTCTCCAGAATCATCACACTGAATCCCAGACACAACTACAACACCCCGGCCCAAGCTCGATTCAGGATGTCAGAGATATACGCAGAAATGGACAGAGTCAACAATGAGCTAAATGAGATACGAGGAGGGATGGGACAAATCCTCGAGGCTATTAATGTTATGAAAGCAAAGATGGACACCCAGGCCACTGTGGTCTCTGAAATCGTCACTACAACGGTAGAACCTCCTATCATCCCTGTCACAAACCCCACGTTGGGCATGCCAGGTGATTTTATCAGTGCTACAGTTCCTTTGACAACACAGTAAATAGTTCCTTTGGTCAATGAGACTCTGCAAGCTATTCCTACCTACGCTCCACCAGCAGTACAAACACAAGTGCATCCGGTTTTCCAAAACCACCATCCCTACGATTACGTTGATGTGTCAGAAGAAGGAGATGATAGACACGAGAAATTGAGAGAAAGTGTTGAAACAATGCAGAGGAAGATGAAGGCGATGGAGTTAAGTAATGCTTTCAGTACTGATATTAAAGACATGTGCTTAGTTTCAGATTTGGTAATTCCACCTAAATTCAAGTTACCAAGTTTTGAATTGTACTCAGAAGCCACATGCCCAAAATCCCATTTGATCATGTACTACCGAAGAATGGCCGCGCACGTACGTAATGACAAGCTGATGATCCATTGTTTTCAGGATAGTTTGAAGGGGGCTGCTGCTAAGTGGTATTTAAGTCTAGACCAGTCCCAGGTCCATTGTTTCCAGGATGTGACTGATGCTTTTTTGAAACACTACAAGTACAATATGGATTTAGCCCCTGACTGTAGGCAGTTGTTGAGTATGGCCCAGAACAATACTGAGACCTTCAAGGAATATGCCCAACGATGGAGAGAGACTGCCTCTCAGGTTGAACCACCATTGACTGAGAAAGAGCTGGCTGATTGGTTTGTAGACATAGTAAAGCCTAAATTTTATGAGAGAATGATCAGCAGTGTCAGTGCTAATTTTGCTGATATTGTTGCCATTGGCGTGAAGGTAGAGGCAGGATTAAAGAGTGGAAAGGTAATCGGTTCTCCGAGCAGTTCAACTAGCGTCAGTACTAAGAAGTCTCCTAGTCATTCTCATAAGAAGAAGGAAGGAGAAACTAATGTCGTCATGGCAGGAAAGACCTAGAGCCCTTGATGGAAGCAACCAATATACCAGCAACAGCAGAGACCAAACTTCTCTCAGCATCTAATCTACCAGATGCAGTATGCTTAGCAACCTTACATAGCTGCTATTACGCCTACTTTCAATCACCAAGCAGCGCAGCAGGCGCCAGCTTATCAACAAACAGCATATCAGTAATGGCCTAAAAACCAGAATTATCAGCAACCAAGACCACAAGTTCCACAACAGAATTCTCCCCACCAAAAGCTAGGGGGAAAGCCAGCATTTCCACCTATACCAATGTCATATACAGAGCTCAACCCTTCTTTAGTGGAGCAAGGGTTGATCGTTACTAGACCTTTGGGACCACCGACCGAGAAATCTATGCCTTTCTTCAACCCAAATGCAACTTGTGCCTTTCATCAGGGAAGTGCTAGTCACGACTTGGAAGGTTGTTTAGCGTTGAATAAGGTAGTGAAGGTTTTGATGGAGAAGAATATCCTTTCATTTGCTGATAATCAACCAAATGTAAAAAGCAATCCTTTGCCTACCCATGGGACCGCTAATGCCATAGAAGATGAAAAAGATGAGGTTTTAGTTTTGGATGTAACAAAAATCAAAACTCCTATCAAGACTTTTCATGTTAAGCTGTTCAAAGTTGGGTTAGTTAAAGTTTTCCATGATGACTGTAAAGAATGTAATGTCAGTATCAAAGGCTTCCGTTTAGTCCAAGATGATGTTCAGTGTCTGATCAATGAAGGGTTCCTACAGGTGTTCAGCAAAGAAAAGGAGACAAAGTTGCCGCAATCGAGCCTGTGTTTAACCTACCAAAGCCAAGAGGGCAGGTATCCGGGTCCAACACACCTAAGTCTGTGTCTGTAGTTCCTGTATTTAATAAACCAGTACCAGTTTTTAACAATCCTGGAACGACTGATGCTTCCATCATTAGTCATACCAAGTAATGCAACACCCAACAACCTATTCCATTTAGGTTCAGAGGGACCAAGGCCGTGCCATGGGTCTATGAGAATATCATGAGTAGCAGAAGACGAGAAGACGTGATTCCAAGGAAAGAGGTGGGAATCGTCGTGGAAGACGTAGTTCCAAGGAAAGAGGTGGGAACTACTGTTGAAGATGTGACTAATATAGTTAGAACTGGGAAGATAACCCAAAGTGGTAGAGTATACACTCCTTCTTTCAAGGAAACCACACCCAGGGAAACTGTTATCCCCATATCGTCTGGAAACAAAGGAAATGAGGTAATTTCTCGAGAAGAAGACGAAGAGTTCCTAAGAATTATCAAGAGGAGAGATTACAAAGTGATAGACCAGCTCCATCAGACACCGTCCAAGATTTCGATCTTATCTCTGTTAGTTAATTCACCAGTTCATAGATCAGCTTTGCAGAAGGTGTTAGCCCAGGCACACGTAGCCCAAGATATAACAGCAAGACAGTTTGACCATGTCGTTGCCAACATTACAGCTTGTAACACTCTTAGCTTCAGTGACGAGGAGTTACCTCGAGCTGGAAGGAATCATAATCTTGCCTTACATGTATTAGTAAAATGCCAGGAAGATACGATGGCCAGAGTTCTTGTAGATACTGGTTCATCCTTGAATGTTTTGCCAAAAAGAACTCTTGAGAAGTTATCTTACCAATGAGCTATAATGAGACCCACTTCTCTTATTGTCAAAGCTTGTGATGGTTTGAGAAGATCGGTGTTGGGAGAGATTGAGCTACCTGTCCTGATTGGCCTTCAAATATTCAACATCCTTTTTCAGATCTTGGATATCAACCCTGCCTACAGTTGTTTATTGGGTAGACCTTGGATCCACAAAGCTGGTGCTGTAACCTCTACCTTACATCAGAATATGAAGTTTGTGGCTGACGAGAAGTTAGTTATCATACATGGTGATGAGGACCTGATGGTTAGTAATTTGTCCGTGTTTCGTTACATTGAAGTGGATGAAGATGCTTTGGAAACTTCTTTCCAGGCTCTTGAAATAGCTAATGCCATTATGCTTGACGACAAGGAACCAGTGGCCTCTGGTTGTCCATCTTTTGCTTCTTTCAAAAGTATTCAATCTGCTCTACGATGAGGAGTACCTGAAGGCTGGGGCAAGATCGTCGAAGTCCCAGAAAGAGAGAAATACCAAGGGTTGGGTTACAAACCAACTTTTGAGGGAAGAGCTGCTTCAACAAAAGGAAGACTGAGGACCATTCAAGAGGTGTTCGTCAGTGGAGGACAACAAGTCCATACAATTATTAAAGATGCTGAAGACGAAGATATCAACCATTTGGTGTTTCGGTGTGACGCCGCTTTAAGTAACTGGGAAGCCATTGAGATACCTACTTTGTACCCTATGCCAGAGTAATTTGTTTGTTTTCTTTGATGTTTTCAATTCCGCAGCCTTGCCCGAGGCATTCGGATTATTTTGTATGGGCCACCGCTTTTAAATCTTATTAATCAAATGAAAGTGTTTGTTTTGTTAAAATTCTTTGTCTTTGTTCTTGTTTTCGTTATAAGAAAAATGAGAATCTTTTCAAAACTACAAATTTCTTATTTTTATGTTCATGTTTGCGCATTTTAATAAAATAAATCCCTCCATCGTGCAGAGTAACTCCCAAACCTGTTGTATTCAATGACCCTACTCTCACAATCGACTTTGATTCAACCATTTATCAAGCTGAAGAAGAGGAGGATTATGAGGTCCCCGATGATTTGGCAGAAATGTGTGAGTATCAGTACACGGATCTCCAACCGCATGAAGAAAAAGTGGACGTCATCAACCTTGGCACTAAAGAAAAGAGGAAAGAGGTCAAGATTGGGGCAACACTTGGGGCAGAAATCAGACTGCGGCCAGTCCTGCTTTTGGAAGAATATGTAGATGTGTTTGCTTGGTCTTATCAAGACATGCCTGGATTGGATACAGATATAGAAGTTCATAAGCTACCACTCAAGCCTGAATGTCCGCCTGTGAAGCAGAAGCTCCGTAGAAGTAGACCTGATATGGCTTTCCAAATCAGGGATGAGGTTAAGAAGCAATTGGATGTCGGATTTTTGGCAGTTTCAAAATATCCAGACTGGGTAGCCAACATCGTGCCAGTTATGAAGAAAAATGGTAAAGTGCGAATGTGCGTAGATTACAGGGATCTCAACAAAGCTAGTCCCAAGGACGATTTCCCCCTACCGCATATCGACACTCTTGTAGATAATACAGCCAGGTTTGCAGTGTTCTCCTTCATGGATGGTTTTTCCGGTTACAATCAAATTAGAATGGACCCAGCTGACATGGATAAAACTACATTATCACCCCATGGGGAACCTACTGTTACAAAGTCATGCCCTTTGGTTTGAAAAATGCAGGGGCAACTTATCAGAGAGCTATGGTAACTTTATTCCATGACATGATCCACAAGGAAATTGAGGTATACGTGGATGACATGATTGCTAAATCCCGAAGCGAGGAGGAACATTTGGACCATCTCTTGAACTTGTTCAAGAGACTCCGGAAGTATCAGTTAAAGTTGAATCCGGTCAAATGTAATTTTGGTGTCAGGTCAGGGAAGTTGCTCGGTTTCATCGTCAGCCAAAAAGGAATTGAAGTAGATCCTGACAAGGTACAAGCTATTCAAGAGATTCCAGCTCCACAGACTGAATCACAAGTGAGAGGATTCCTGGGTTGTTTAAACTATATATCCAGATGCATTTCCAATATGACTCCAATTTGTGAACCGATCTTCAAACTGCTTTGAAAAGACCAGACTGTAGAATGGAATTCTGATTGCCAACAAGCTTTTGAGAAGCTCAAGAACTATTTGCAAGAACCACATATTCTGATTCCTCCTGTTCCTGGAAGACCTCTCATTATGTACATGACTGTTTTAGAGGGATCCATGGGTTGTGTATTGGGTTAACATGATGAAACTGGTCGCAAAGAACATGCCATTTATTACCTGAGTAAGAAGTTCGTCGATAGTGAAAGTCGTTATTCACTGCTTGAGAAAACCTGTTGTGCCTTAGCATGGGCCGCCAAACATTTGAGGCAGTATTTAATATGTCACACTACTTTGTTGATCTCAAAAATGGATCCAATAAAGTATATCTTTGAGAAGCCTGCTCAAACAGGAAGACTTACCCGTTGGCATATGCTATTATCAGAATACGATATCCAGTATGTACCTTAGAAGGCTATCAAGGGGAGTGTATTGTCACAATACCTTCCAGATCAGCCTGTTGAAAATTATGAACCACTCAAGTTTGATTTCCAGATGAAGACATTATGGTAGTAAAAGATTGTGAAGGGTCTGGCCATAATGAAGGTTTTGAGAATAGTTATAGATGGAAGATGATGTTTGATGGTTCTTCCAATTTCAAAGGACATGGTGTAGGTGTTGTATTGATAAACCCCGATGGTGGTTATACTCCTTTCACAACAATGTTGGACTTTGGATGCACGAACAATATTGCTGAGTACGAAGCGTGTATTTTGGGTCTAGAAGCTGCAATTGACCTTGGAATCAATGTTCTTGAAGTTATGGGTGATTATGATTTGGTCATTTACCAAGTCAAGGGTGAATGGGAAACCAAGGATGAAAAGCTCATTCCATACCGGGCATACATTATGGAATTGATTAAGTGTTTTGATCAAATCACTTTCCGTCATGTGCCTCGTACTGAAAATCACATAGCTGACTCCTTAGCCATGTTAGCCTCAATGTGGCAAGTTAAGTTTCACAACGAAGCACCTCTCATCAGTATCGAGTGCAAGACCGAACCCGCTTAGTGCCAGTCAGTTGAAGAAGAGACAGATGGAAAACCTTGGTTTCATGACATCATGAATTATCTAAAGACCCAAGAGTACCCTGTCAATGCTTCCAATCTGGATAAGAAAACTTTGCAAAGATTGTCATCCAAGTTCTTTCTCAGTAACAACATGCTTTACAAGAGGAATCATGACATGGTCCTGCTAAGATGTGTTGATAAACGAGAAGCAGACCTGTTGATTCACGACATTCACGAAGGAGCCTTTGGCACTCACGCCAATGGATATGCCATGGTTAAGAAAAATTTGAGGGCTGGATATTATTGGTTAACTATGGAAGCTGATTGCATCCAATACGCCAGGAAATGCCATAAGTTCCAGATCTACACTGATAAGATGCATGTTCCTCCTACCTTGTTGAATGTGTTGTCATCCCCTTGGCCTTTCTCTATGTGGGGCATTGATATGATTAGAGCTATTGAGCTGAAAGCTTCTAATGGCCATCGTTTCATTTTAGTGGCCATTCATTATTTCACTAAGTGGGTTGAAGCTGCTTCTTTTACCAATGTGACCAGGCAAGTAGTTGCTCGTTTCATCAAGAATAATATCATTTGTCGTTACGGGATTCCCAACAAGATCATCACGGACAATGGAACAAATCTGAACAAAAAACGATGAAAGAGTTATGTGACAATTTCAAGATTGAGCATCACAATTCCTCGCCTTACCGTCCCAAGATGAATGGAGCTGTCGAAGCTGCTAATAAAAACATCAAGAAGATTCTGCAGAAAATGGTCAAGACTTATAAGGATTGGCACGAGATGTTACCTTTTGCTCTGCAAGAATACAGAACTTCGGTTCGAACCTCGACAGGGGCAACCCCTTTTTCTCTCGTATATGGAATAGATACGGTCCTTCCCATTGAAGTAGAAATACCGTCTTTGAGAATCCTGAGGGAAACTAAGCTTGACGAAGCTGAATGGGTTAGAGAAAGATATGACCAACTGAACCTCATTGACGAGAAGCGACTGACTGCTATGTGTCATGGTCATCTGTATCAGAAAAGAGTGAAAAGGGCTTTTGACAAGAAGGTCCATGTCCGGGAATTTCGAAAAGGAGAGCTTGTACTCAAGAAGATTCTGCCATCTTAAAGGGATACTCGTGGAAAATGGGCGCCTAACTACGAGGGTCCATTTGTGGTAAAGACTGTATTTTCAAGAGGTTCTTTATTCCTCACAACAATGGATGGTGAACAGCTCACACACCCTGTAAATGCTGACTCAGTACGAAAGTACTACGTCTGAGAATCTAGACCTTCTTGTCTGTATCAGCATAGAATTCTAGAAATTTTAGTCATTAGGAAGTAGGTCGTTGAATATGATGTAATCCTTTCCCATTGCCATTTTTCAATTGTAATGATCCATGTAACTTCGCTATTGGCAAGTTACCATCCTAATAAAATCAGATTTTTGAGCCATTCTTTCTTTGATATTTATCATTACTCTGATATTTTCTTTGTTATGCAAACTTCACTTATTTATTAATAATGATTTTTGGCTAAAATACAGTTTTGGTCCCCCTGTTTGTCAAAATTCACGGTTTTGGTCCCCCTATTTTTTTTTTAACAGTTTTGGTCCCCCACTCCAATTT
Organism: Lathyrus tuberosus; assembly: GCA_022829125.1. Lineage (NCBI taxonomy): Eukaryota > Viridiplantae > Streptophyta > Magnoliopsida > Fabales > Fabaceae > Lathyrus > Lathyrus tuberosus. Next base: position 16,750,427 of record JALAZF010000056.1, on the reverse strand, counting down.
TGGTCCAAAAAAAGTGATGAACAGTAACTTGTCCATACATGTCCGTACATGAACAGTACACGTCCGTACATGAACAGTGAGGGGTGGGGGACCAAAACTGTTAAAAAAAAAACAGGGGGACCAAAACTGTGAATTTTGACAAACAGGGGGACCAAAACTGTATTTTAGCCATGATTTTTAAAAGCGAAAGAGGTTTTGAAAACTTTGAACTCTAAAAGAAGATTGGCAATATCTCCCTGATTTAAATGCTTTAACAATGGCAAACCACTAAGGACGTCTCACCAGTATCTACACAAGATGTTTGTTGAGAAGTTGTTTCCCTAGTATATTGAGGGTGTTCTCACATTGGCTTTAAGACTGACTACCTGCTCAGATTTCAGTGTGACTCCTTGTGGTGGACACAGTGTTTTCTTTTTTGCTGTTCCCTGTTTATTGTCTCTTGTTGGAGTCGTTTCTTGCATATCATTTAGCATTCGCATCATACCATAGCATTGAGCATCTTTTGCATTTGGGCGTTTCGTTTGTGTCGCTTTTGTTTTTGTTTCTTTTTCCTCTTTGTGGGTCTTTGGTTCTTTGTCTTTGTTTTGCTTGTATCCGGTTTCTTCACCTTTGTGCGCCAGATTTTGACCCTTTGTGCAGTATTCCCCAGGAAGTCTAACCTGCAACCATTCTATGACTCAGTCACCTCAGTTGGAAACCTAAAATTTCAGTAACTGTTGGCGTTGTAAACCTCTGGTTATCGTGAGCCAGTTGTTTATACCAGGTTATCATGAACCTAAACCTCTAGTTATCGTGAGCCAGTTGTTTATACCAGGTTATCGTGAACCTAGACCTCTGGTTATCATGAGCAGTTATTTATACCAGGTTATCGTGAACCTAAACCTCTGGTTATCGTGAGCCAGTTGTTTATACCAGGTTATCGTGAACCTAAACCTCTGGTTATCGTGAGCCAGTTGTTTATACCAGGTTATCGTGAACCTAAACCTCTGGTTATCGTGAACCAGTTGTTTATTCAGGTTATCGTGAACCTAAAACTCTGGTTATCGTGAGCCAGTTGTTTATTTCAGGTTATCGTGAACCTAAACCTCTGGTTATCGTGAGCTAGTTGTTTATTTCAGGTTATCGTGAACCTAAAACTCTAGTAATCATGATCCAGTTATTTATATCAGGTTATCGTGAACCTATATTTCTGGTTATCGTGAGCCAGCTTTTTATATCAGGTTATCGTGAACCTAAACCTCTGGTTATCGTGAACCAGTTGTTTATTTTTGGTTATCGTGAACCATTTGCTTATATCAGGTTATCGTGAACCTGTATTACTTAAACTCATGTCAAATATGAACCTAAACCAAATTACAAATCTAGCTCATACTGGTTTTCTTCATAAAGCAAATCATTTATTATCTCAACCAACTCTTATGAGTACCAGAGTCTATTCTTGGTTTATTAACCTTGTTCCCTTTTAAACTCCAGGTGTTTTATCTGGCGCGCAGAGTTCGTCTCTGTCTTTTCTGGTTTTTCTTGAAGACCCCGTTCAAACTCTTCAGTATAAGAAATCCCCAGAAAATATTTTATTTGGGTGTTAATCCTTTTATTTCAAACTGATCTCCAATGGAGATCATGTCTTCTTTGCCCAGTAAGATTGTGTCTTTTTCCCTAGTGTCGTCCGGTCATATTTGAACCTGTCGTCCACCTCCCTGGATCCTTCCCTAGTGGAGATTACCTTTTCTTGTTTCTATCCCTGGTGTTGCCTCAGGGTCTCCCCAGTGAGTCTCTTTTGTTGGTTAGCCTGCATCCCCAAGGATTTTTCCTTGTGGATACTAACCTTCCTTCTTCCCCTGTGGGCTCCTCTGTGTTTGGTGGCTCTTTTTCTTTGGTGTCCTGTTTTGTCTGTATTTTTGCATCTTTCATGGCATCATATCATCATATTAGTAGCATTGCATGTCTTTGCATCTAAGGGCAAAATTTTCGGTTATCTGTATTTAAATATCTTTCACCATGATATCATGAGGATATTCATCTCTCATTTCATCCGGTGAAGATATTTAAATAGGGGCAACTGTTGTACCCCAAATTTTACCCTTAGATCCATTGATCTGTTGCATGTCATATTAGGTCAATCATTGTTGTATAGCTAACCCTTTTATCAGGTTTTGTTTGTGTTTGTTTCATTTGTGAATCAGGTATTACCTTAAGGAGATTCAAGAGGTGATTAATCAAGATTTTGGATGGAGCATTGAATCAAACAAGTTTCTCCTTTCAAAAAGATGTCTCTATAACCCTCTCCATAACCAAATTCTACCCACCTTATCTACCCTCAATTGTCACCTCAAATTCCAAACCAATTTCAACAATCATCTAATAACCAATTTTATCCAATTTCTCCATTTGTCAATGTTAATCCTCCTAAACCATATCCATCACCATATCAATTGCCAAATTCACCTATTATTCATTTTTTATTCATTTCCTAACCATTTATTTTATGACAAGAAAGAAAAATCAATTCCAATATTTGTTCATAAGCCCACCATCAATAGGCCCATCGTTACCAAAAATATGTGTTACAAAAACATTGAATTGAAACTCATTTAACCAGGGACCAATAAGAATCAAGCATTGTTGCTTTGACTTTTCAACTTTGCTCATCAACCAATGAGAAAATGACATGTGGCATACAAAGAAACAAAACAACCAAATGTTTTCTTCTTCCTTGGTCGTGCTTGCAAGCTTCAGAATGGAAGAGAGAAATTCAAAAAAACAAGTGAATCAATTCATCAAAATCGTTTCATAACCCAATTCTTTGGTGCGGTTTCTCATTTTTGAATTCTCCAAGAACGTTGCCCGTTTAAGCTTTCAGTGGTTTGGCTCATTAAAGTAGCTCTGAGGCATTGCTCGATTCAGCATACAACCTGCTCTCACCTGAAGATTCTTCACGCCATCCCCAATATTTGCCTCATCTGATACCCTCTCAATGACATCAAAGGAGGAGCTCTGAAGCAATACATGAAGTAGTGAAATTGACCCTGCAACCTCTGAGATTTCATGCAGCAAAGCAGCGTATTTGTCTCCAAGAGTTGGACCATATTTGAATTTCAAAGAGAGACGTTATAACCCTAGTTCCTACTCAGCATACCAAGTGTTTGATGATTGGACTCAAACAACCCAAGCCCATTTGTTCAGCCTATAAAATGAGCTTGCCTCTCCACTTCAACTCACCAACAATCCTCACAAACACTCAAAGAGTTTCTGAAAGTTTCATAAGTTCGAGCAAGCAAGGTGAAAGGTGGTTTTGGAGTGCTTTGGAAAGAAAAGCAGTTAGCATACTTGAAGGCAGTGGACATTACTCCACTTGGTATTGTATTCTTACCCTCTTGTTAATCATGCTCATTTGATATCATTGTTGTCATATGCATTTTCTTATTCCTTACATGTGTATCTCGCTAATATATGCTTCAATATGTCGTTTGTGTGCTTATGGCTTGATTTCATAAAATAGATGATGTTGTTCATTGACATGATATACATGCTTGTTTTTGTGTTATAATGCCTCTGGTTTTGTTCATTGAATGGCTACAACATTATAAGTTCTCATTGTGGTATTATACTGTCAAGATTGGATGTTTGATTTTGTTAAACTACTTGGATGTCATATGTGCTTAAATATGATTTGGAGACAAGAGACTCATGAACCTTTGTTCCTCTTTGTAGTTCTGATATGCTCCTAATTTGTAATATGTTTGAACCTATCTATCTTTGTTGTTGGCTTAATGGTTGATTGGTGTTGTTAATTTGTTCTTGTTAAAGTAGCACTAGTTCTTTTTCTGCCACCATTAATATATGAGCATTTTGTATACTCAGTCATGGTTTTAAACTCTGTCATCGTTGAGGTTTGCTGTTAAGGTTGATATGTTGATTATTCATGTATTTGTTCACATTTGTATGGACCACTCTACCTTGGCATTATTGATGATTGACCATGTGTTTGAGTTTGGATTGTTTGAACTGTTAGTATATGCAAGCTACTGATTAGTGTTGTTAGTTCTTTAATTTTAAGGGTTGGCATTAATTTTGTAAAACAAATAGCAACAACAATATGTTAGATAGGATGTTTTATCCTGCTGAAGAAGAATAGGTGTGCAATGGAACATGTTGAGCTTAAGTAGTTTCAACATCTGGAACAACATGTCGTATCAAGATGTCCCATGCAGGACCATTTGACATCGTGCCAGAACTGAAGTGAATCAAAGTTTCTGTTATGTGTTAACAGATGCAGAAGATTCAGGGAGTAATATGCGAATCCTATGTGGCGCTGAATTAAAAGGGCTGAAGATTCAAATCTGTAATTAAGAAGATGATTGGAAAATATACACTTTCTAAATATGGAGATATTTTAGGAAGTTATAGATTGAAGTCCTAATTTGTAGCAGAAGTTTCTGCTGACTTGTAGCAGCTCATTTGTTGTGTTTTTGTAGGCCCAAATCCAATTGGGAATAGGTTATATATAGATGCTTTGTAACCTAGTTTTGGAACTGAACCAAAGATGTAAAAGTTCTAGTATTAGGGTTGGTTCCTGTACCACTCGACATGTGAGTTGGACAGTTTATTAGTGTGATCCTCAAAGCTGTTAAGTAAGAGGAGCATTGTTCTTGGAGGAAGCTTGTAAGTAACTCTAAGTTGTGTCTTGGAAGTGTGTCTTCCTTGTTGAATTGTTGTATAGGTAAAGAGTCGTTGACGCGGTGGCGGATTGCTGACTACTAGACATCATTGTGATGATTGGGAGTGAGAAGAGTTTCTCATAGCTAGAGAGGATCTAGGTAGAAGGGTCATTGGGTAGTGATTAAGTGATAAGCTGTAAACGGAGAGTTTAGCTTTGAATTGATACTACTGATAGTGGACTTCATCCCTGGCTCGGTAGCCCCCAGAGTAGGTGTGTTAAACCGAGCTGGGTTAATAATTCTGTGTGTTTTGCTTCTATCTTTTCAGTACCATGATTATTGTTATATACCTTGCCATTTGTGTTCATGTCAGACCAGATGTCGAATGGCATGTTATAGGACATCTGAACTCTGCACATGTACTAGAATTTCAATTGGTATCAGAGCAGGTCATTCTGTTTTGTATCTAGATGAGATCTAAGGGAAAATACTTTCTGGTTCATGGTCAAGGTAGAAGCTTTCTACTGAAAAGTTGTTTGACCTCGGAGAAGTTCATATAGGTGTGAGAATGGTCCCTAGAAGTGGAGGATGGACTGTTCGGGACAGGCAGTGGCATGTGCTTGGTAGTGTGGTTTGATTTATTTTCAAACCTGTGGTATTGGGGTGTCACCTGGATTATGATGCTAGGGCTGATATGTGACACCTGAAGGGTTGAGGAGTTTGTGTGTTGATCCGTTGTGTTGTAACTGAGAAGGTTGTTCTTCTCTGAATGTATATCCTATGGTGATGAGATGTGTGCAAGACTGCTTCAACTTACTGTGTCAACGATACTTGAAGACGTTTGTTCAAGTCCACTCATAAAGGCATAAATAAGTGAAGTTGTAAGGAAGATATTTGAGGTAAGAGAGAAGTAATTCACTTTTGCTTCTAAAAGGACTTATCTCCAGTCTTTAATCTCTTGGTGAGTTCCTTGGAATGGTGTGTTAGAACATCACGACAGAATTGTGAAGAATTCTGTGGTCTAAAGGAATGGCTTAGCAGATGCTCTGGGTGCTGAACTAATGTGGGTTGATCACATGAGTTTAGAACCTACTCCTGATCTAGAAGAGGAGGCATCTGGGTGGTTTGTCTAAGAAGTTTCTGGCTCTGGAACTTATCTTAGATGTGTGAGTTGGTCAAGGTGTGATCAACATGTTATTTACTCCTGAGGTCAGTTTATTTCTGGTCCTTGCTGCAGGAGTGGAGAACCTGAGATTCCAGAAGTATTATCGCTAGAAGATTTCTTGGACATGAAGGTCAAAGATCAAAGAGGCATGATTTTGGAAGCATCATCTGAATGATCGTGTGAAGCTAGACTAGTATTGAGTGTGTGTGATCCAATCATAGTCTATGCTGCTGTTAAAGAGAATGATATGGATTGGATGAGAGAATTCTGCTCTCATGCTCTTGTGATGTGATGGGTTACTCTGTTTTTGGAATGTGGTGGTTTTCATAGTGCAGCTGGACTCTGGTCATGATGTCAAGACTAATGTCTTAAACACCTGTTGACAGGACATTCCGTTCAGAATGTTTTGTTTTTTGCTGAGATCACAAGCTGTGAAGGCCAAGCTGTAGATGAAGGTGCACTCTTGAAGACATGGTATTCTTCGTGCAAAGAAGTACTAGTGGTCTTAGATAAAGAGAAGTTGATTAGATTGGGATCATGTGAGTATTGAGATGACTGTGTTCAACTTGTGAGTTGAACAAAGAGTGAGCTCTTGAAGACATGAAGATGAGTCTTATGTTTTCCTTTCTTCAAGGTATGAAGAAGCACATGTTATTCGGATAGGGGGAGAGTGTCAAAATTTTATGCAGTTGGACATATGATGGGAGGTTGTTATTGGTACTTATCGTGGTTGATATATGTCTAAAGAGATGTTCTGACTTCTGATGTGCTTTGGCCAGAAGCAACTTAGGTAGTTGCCTTAAGTGTGCTGGGATGTGTTTTGTGCAGTTATGATCACTATTGCATTTGTTTAGTGTAAATGGAACAGAATTAAAACAGAACTTTATTACACTGTTGAAAGCATACAAGATTAGGAAAAGCAACAAACAAAGGGTCTAAAGGTTATCCCAACCCCCCGAATCAAGAAAAGTTTTCCAATCTTCATCCCATTCATCATCAGAAGCTTGAAGTTGCACTTAGTCTCTCTTGATGGCCTTCATCCTTGTCTCTGATGTCTTTCTTATTCTTGTTGCTTCTGAAGCTGCCCCAGCCGTGGACAATGGTTTGTCCTTCAACTTCTGTGGATCTGGTTTCAACACTTCCTGCATGTGTCTCTTCTCTACATCCTTGCTAGACTGACTCATGGCTCTATCTGTAATGCGATGTTAGAAGCTAGGAAGCTTGGTTTTTATACTGCATAAAGAGCTCTTGTTTGTATCGCCTGACCAGACAAAGTAGTCTTTGGCGTGGGAATTAGCTTTCTTGGGAACTTGTTTTTTCTTGTCACATTGGATGCCAGAACTTTGTGTTTGGTGCCTTGGTAGAGGTTGTCCTAGTGTAACTAAAAGGATGATCCTAGGTCTTGTCTAGTTGTCTGATGTGATTCCCTTTAGTTTGCTTTCGGTATAGCTGCTGGTGCTGGTTGTGATCAAGTGGTTGTGACTACCTGAATAAAATACAGAAGGTGTGTTCTTTTTTCTTATGCTGATGTCCTACATGTTTTTACAACATTGTTGTTTGTTGTGTACCATGCTTGTGGAGTTGGAAGAAGCAGCATTATCGTCCGAAGTGGTAGTTCTGACATAATGTGGATTAGAATGGGCAGATTCTGATCTTGATGGTAAGTAGTTCTAGTAATACATGACTACTTTCATGGTGAAGACTCAATTAGGGTGCTACAATGTAAGGACAGAAGGCTGTCACGAGTGGTGAAATCTGATCAGAATGGCTGAAGATAAGGAGGTTCCTTCTAATACAAGTAAAAGGTGGTGGCAGTCCTTATCTTATGTTGCAAGTAATCTAAAGACATTTGTTATGGAATATGTGAGAAATTTCAAATCAAAAGGGTTTTTGTTTATTAGACTTGGTAGACCATGTATCTAAAATCACCATGGTGAGGTCTTGCTCAACATATACCAGAATGTGGCAATATCGTTGTGATATCATAAAGAGCATTGATTGTTAAGGCTGTTGTCTATGGCCTATTGCTGCAAGTGTACTGATTTTTGTGTAGCCTGTGTGCTGTTCAAGTTTGTGCAGTGTGATGTCAAACCACATGATGGGACAAACCCTAGCTGCGTGAAGGTAGTGCTTATGCAGGAAAAGTCTGAAAAGTAGAATTGTTGTATGTGGGAGAGTTCATTTTTCTCTACTGTTCTGAAGGAATCTGGAAGAGATTGTGAGTTGTGCTCAGAATCCAACGGACAAGAAAATATGCTTGAAATGTATAAGTTTCTGTGGAGTCTTGGGTTGTTAATTTTTTTTGAGCAAGCAGACAAATTGTCTTGGTAAGATGTCAGAACATGGTACAGGACATGAGCCAAACAAGGAATTATTCTGGTCGGAAATGTAAGGATAAGGTGAAACACGTGTCTCTGCCTATGCATGGAGCGTTATTGGCTTAATTTATGGTAAGATTTAGTTGAGAAACATTAAAGACAGTCAAGGCAGTTTTGGAAGGTAGGCATTGAATTTGAATGGAATTTTTGATACCTAAAATAGCGTTTCTTTTACCAAGAACCTTGACATATTCAAAGCTCATTAATTCTAAAGTAACTGGTCAGCTATTTATAGGGGTTGTTCTCTTCTCCTTCAGCCAAGTGAGTGTTCTTGTCTCACAAGTCTTATGGCGCTTGTTTGTATTTGGGTAAGCATCACTTGGGTCTGGTTCTGTGAGGGCCTTCTTTGCCAATTTTTGGCTAAAAAGGGGGAGAAAGGGTGTGTGAAATGGTTTGTGCAGATGCCTTATCTGGAGTCTACAGTTCCAATTGTGTGCAGAGATGTCGAAGAAGGTGTCCTTTCCCTGAGTTGGTGTTGAGTTCTTTGTGACTTGTGTCCTGAGTTATGAACACAGTTGTGACTTGTGTTCTGAGTTACCTGGGTTGATAGATTGATACTTCTTAAGTTTCATCTTATGCCGCAGGTCGACTGGGGGCGTCAGATCAATTAAGGTATGCAGAAATCTCTTATGCCACCATTGGTCCTTGTGTCAAGACAGACGTTTCTTTTCTGGAGGAGTCTTCTACAATTGATCTGGGTCTGTCCTGGAAGGAAAAAGAAATGTGTTGTATTAAGGGGGAGTGACAGATATCTTCTTCCTCATGTACACCAGATATCTTCTTCCTCATGTGCACCAAATGACTTCAGGACTTTCTACTTCTTAGGTCCTAATGTGTTGCCTGAAGTTATTGTGTTGTGATGCTCGAAGGTGATGTTATGGAGCTCATAGAATAGGCGGAAAAGGGGTGTCAAACATGATGTCCTAACATCATTCAAGTATTCCCAAGAAGATGATTCTCCATGATTGTTGTTCTCAGTAGCTACTGATGGCCACTGTTAGGTTCAGTAGTTACTGATTACTACTGATAGTAGTGTAGGGTTGTGATTACTGTTGTAATCTGAGTTGTAATGTTTATGTATTTGTTTTAGCCAAAATTTACCAAAGGGGGAGAATGTTAGTTCTTTAATTTTAAGGGTTGGCATTAATTTTGTAAAACAAATAGCAACAGCAATATGTTAGATAGGATGTTTTATCCTGCTGAAGAAGAATACGTGTGCAATGGAACATGTTGAGCTGAAGTAGTTTCAACATCTGGAACAACATGTCGTATCAAGATGTCCCATGCAGGACCATTCGACATCGCGCCAGAACTGAAGTGAATCAAAGTTTATGTTATGTGTTAACAGATGTAGAAGATTCAGGGAGTAATATGCAAATCCTATGTGGCGCTGAATTAAAACAGCTGAAGATTCAAATCTGTAATTAAGAAGATGATTGGAAAATATACACTTTCTAAATATAAAGATATTTTAGGAAGTTATAGATTGAAGTCCTAATTTGTAGCAGAAGTTTCTGCTCACTTGTGGCAGCTCATTTGCTGTGTTTTTGTAGGCCCAAATCCAGTTGGGAATAGGTTATATATAGATGCTTTGTAACCAAGTTTTGGAACTGAACCAAAGATGTAAAAGTTCTAGTATTAGGTTTGGTTCCTGTACCACTCGACATGTGAGTTGGACAGTTTATTAGTGTGATCCTCAAAGCTGTTAAGTAAGAGGAGTATTGTTCTTGGAGGAAGCTTGTAAGTAACTCTAAGTTGTGTCTTGGAAGTGTGTCTTCCTTGTTGAATTATTGTATAGGTAAAGAGCTGTTGACGCAGTGGCGGATTGCTGACTGCTAGACATCATTGCAATGATTGGGAGTGAGAAGAGTTTCTCATGGCTAGAGAGGATCTACGTAGAAGGGTCATTGGGTAGTGATTAAGTGATAAGCTGTAAACAGAGAGTTTAGCTTTGAATTGATACTACTGATAGTGGACGTCATCCCTGGCTCGGTAGCCCCCAGAGTAGGTGTGTTAAACCGAGCTGGGTTAACAATTCTGTGTGTTTTGCTTCTATCTTTTCAGTACCATGATTATTGTTATATACCTTGCCATTTGTGTTCATGTCAAACCAGATGTCGAATGGCATGTTATAGGACATCTGAACTCTGCACATGTACCAGAATTTCAATTTTTATCAGAGCAGGTCATTCTGTTTTGTATCTGGATGAGATCCAAGGGAAAATACTTTCTGGTTCATGGTCAAGGTAGAAGCTTTCTATTGAAAAGTTGTTTGACCTCGGAGAAGTTCATATAGGTGTGAGAATGGTCCCTAGAAGTGGAGGATGGACTGTTCGGGACAGGCAGTGGCATGTGCTTGGTAGTGTGGTTTGATTTATTTTCAAACCTGTGGTATTGGGGTGTCACCTGGATTGATTTGCTAGGGCTGATATGTGACACCTGAAGGGTTGAGGAGTTTGTGTGTTGATCCGCTGTGTTTTAACTGAGAAGGTTGTTCTTCTCTGAATGTATATCCTATGGTGATGAGATGTGTGCAAGACTGCTTCAACTTACTGTGTCAACGATACTTGAGGACGTTTGTTCAAGTCCACTCATAAAGGCATAAATAAGTGAAGTTGTAAGGAAGAGATCTGAGGTAAGAGAGAAGTAATTCACTTTTGCTTCTAAAAGGACTTATCTCCAGTCTTTAATCTCTTGGTGAGTTCCTTGGAATGGTGTGTTAGAACATCACGATAGAATTGTGAAGAATTCTGTGGTCTAAAGGAATGGCTTAGCAGATGCTCTGGGTGCTGAACTAATGTGGGTTGATCACATGAGTTTAGAACCTACTCCTAATCTGGAAGAGGAGGCATCTGGGTGGTTTGTCTAAGAAGTTTCTGGCTCTGGAACTTATCTTAGATGCGTGAGTTGGTCAAGGTGTGATCAACATGTTATTTACTCCTGAGGTCAGTTTATTTCTGGTCCTTGCTGCAGGAGTGGAGAACCTGAGATTCAAGAAGTATTATCGCTAGAAGATTTCTTGGACATGAAGGTCAAAGATCAAAGAGGCATGATTTTGGAAGCATCATCTGAATGATCGTGTGAAGCTAGACTAGTATTGACTGTGTGTGATCCAATCACAGTCTGTGCTGCTGTTAAAGAGAATGATATGGATTGGATGAGAGAATTCTGCTCTCATGCTCTGGTGATGTGATGGGTTACTCCGTTTTTGGAATGTGGTGGTTTTCATAGTGCAGCTGGACTCTGGTCATGATGTCAAGACTAATGTCTTAAACACCTGTTGACAGGACATTCTGTTCAGAATGTTTTGTTTTTTGCTGAGATCACAAGCTGTGAAGGCCAAGCTGTAGATGAAGGTGCACTCTTGAAGACATGGTATTCTTCATGCAAAGAAGTACTGGTGGTCTTAGATAAAGAGAAGTTGATCAGATTGGGATCATGTGAGTATTGAGATGACTGTGTTTAACTTGTGAGTTGAACAAAGAGTGAGCTCTTGAAGACATGAAGATGAGTCTTATGTTTTCCTTTCTTCAAGGTATGAAGAAGCACATGTTATTCGGATAGGGGGAGAGTGTCAAAATTTTATGCAGCTGGACGTATGATGGGAGGTTGTTATTGGTACTTATCATGGTTGCCTTAGCCAGAAGCAACTTAGGTAGTTGCCTTAAGTGTGCTGGGATGTGTTTTGTGCAGTTGTGATCACTATTGCATTTGTTTAGTGTAAATGGAACAGAATTAAAACAGAACTTTATTACACTGTTGAAAGCATACAAGATTAGGAAAAGCAACAAACAAAGGGTCTAAAGGTTATCCCAACCCCCCGAATCAAGAAAAGTTTTCCAATCTTCATCCCATTCATCATCAAAAGCTTGAAGTTGCACTTAGTCTCTCTTGATGGCCTTTATCCTTGTCTCAGATGTCTATCTTGTTCTTGTTGCTCCTGAAGCTGCCCCAGCCGTGGACAATGGTTTGTCCTTCAACTTCTATGGATCTGGTTTCAACACTTCCTGCATGTCTCTCTTCTCTACATCCTTGCTAGACTAACTCATGGCTCTATCTGTAATGCGATGTTAGAAGCTAGGAAGCTTGGTTTTTATACTGCATAAAGAGCTCTTGTTTGTATCGCCTGACCAGGCAAAGTAGTCTTTGGCGTGGGAATTAGCTTTCTTGGGAACTTGTTTTTTCTTGTCACATTGGATGCCAGAACTTCGTGTTTAGTGCCTTGGTAGAGGTTGTCCTAGTGTAACTAAAAGGATGAGCCTAGGTCTTGTCTAGTTGTCTGATGTGATTCCCTTTAGTTTGCTTTCGGTATAGCTGCTGGTGCTGGTTGTGATCAAGTGGTTGTGACTACCTGAATAAAATACAGAAGGTGTGTTCTTTTGTCTTATACTGATGTCCTACATGATTTTACAACATTGTTGTTTGTTGTGTACCATGCTTGTGGAGTTGGAAGAAGCAGCATTATCGTCCGAAGTGGCAGTTCTGACATAATGTGGATTAGAATGGGCAGATTCTGATCTTGATGGTAAGTAGTTCTGGTAATACATGACTACTTTCATGGTGAAGACTCAATTAGGGTGCTACGAATGTAAGGACAGAAGGCTGTCACGAGTGGTGAAATCTGATCAGAATGGCTGAAGATAAGGAGGTTCCTTCTAATACAAGTAAAAGGTGGTGGCAGTCCTTATCTTGTGTTGCAAGTAATCTAAAGAAATTTCTTATGGAATATGTGAGAAATTTCAAATCAAAAGGGTTTTTGTTTATTAGACTTGGCAGACCATGTATCTGAAATCACCATGGTGAGGTCTTGCTCAACATATACCAGAATGTGGCAATATCGTTGTGATATCATAAAGAGCATTGATTGTTAAGGCTGTTGTCTATGGCCTATTGCTGCAAGTGTGCTGATTTTTGTGTAGCCTGTGTGCTATTCAAGTTTGTGCAGTGTGATGTCAAACCACATGATGGGACATACCCTAGATGCGTGAAGGTAGTGCTTATGCAGGAAAAGTCTCAAAAACAGAATTGTTGTATGTGGGAGAGTTCATTTTTCTCTACTGTTCTGAAGGAATCTGGAAGAGATTGTGAGTTGTGCTCAGAATCCAACGGACAAGAAAATGTGCTTGAAATGTATAAGTTTCTGTGGAGTCTTGGGTTGTTAATTTTTTTTGAGCAAGCAGACAAATTGTCTTGGTAAGATGTCAGAACATGGTACAGGACATGAGCCAAACAAGGAATTATTCTGGTCGGAAATGTAAGGATAAGGTGAAACACGTGTCTCTGCCTATGCATGGAGCGTTATTGGCTTAATTTATGGTAAGATTCAGTTGAGAAACATTAAAGACAGTCAAGGCTGTTTTGGAAGGTAGGCATTGAATTTGAATGGAATTTTTTATACCTAAAATAGCGTTTCTTTGACCAAGAACCTTGACATATTCAAAGCTCATTAATTCCAAAGTAACTGGTCAGCTATTTATAGGGGTTGTTCTCTTCTCCTTCAGCCAAGTGAGTGTTCTTGTCTCACAAGTCTTATGGCGTTTGTTTGTATTTGGGTAAGCATCACTTGGGTCTGGTTCTGTGAGGGCCTTCTTTGCCAATTTTTGGCTAAAAAGGGGGAGAAAGGGTGTGTGAAATGGTTTGTGCAGATGCCTTATCTGGAGTCTACAGTTCCAATTGTGTGCAGAGATGTCGAAGAGGGTGTCCTTTCCTTGAGTTGGTGTTGAGTTCTTTGTGACTTGTGTCCAGAGTTATGAACACAGTTGTGACTTGTGTTTTGAGTTACCTGGGCTGATAGATTTATACTTCTTAAGTTTCATCTTATGCCGCAGGTCGATTGGGGGCGTCAGATCAATTAAGGTATCCAGAAATCTCTTATGCCACCATTGGACCTTGTGTCAAGACAGACGTTTCTTTTCTGGAGGAGTCTTCTATAATTAATCTGGGTCTGTCCTGGAAGGAAAAAGAAATGTGTTGTATTAAGGGGGAGTGATAGATATCTTCTTCCTCATGTACACCAGATATCTTCTTCCTCATGTGCACCAAATGACTTCAGGACTTTCTACTTCTTAGGTCCTAATGTGCTGCCTGAAGTTATTATGTTGTGATGCTCGAAGGTGATGTTATGGAGCTCATAGAATAGGCAGAAAAGGGGTGTCAAACATGATGTCCTAACATCATTCAAGTATTCCCAAGAAGATGATTCTCCATGATTGCTGTTCTCAGTAGCTACTGATGGCCACTGTTAGGTTCAGTAGTTACTGATTACTACTGATAGTAGTGTAGGGTTGTGATTACTGTTGTAATCTGAGTTGTAATGTTTATGTATTTGTTTTAGCCAAAATTTACCAAAGGGGGAGAATGTTAGTTCTTTAATTTTAAGGGTTGGCATTAATTTTGTAAAACAAATAGCAACAGCAATATGTTAGATAGGATGTTTTATCCTGCTGAAGAAGAATACGTGTGCAATGGAACATGTTGAGCTGAAGTAGTTTCAACATCTGGAACAACATGTCGTATCAAGATGTCCCATGCAGGACCATTCGACATCGCGCCAGAACTGAAGTGAATCAAAGTTTCTGTTATGTGTTAACAGATGCAGAAGATTCAGGGAGTAATATGCAAATCCTATGTGGCGCTGATTTAAAACGGCTGAAGATTCAAATCTGTAATTAAGAAGATGATTGGAAAATATACACTTTCTAAATATGAAGATATTTTAGGAAGTTATAGATTGAAGTCCTAATTTGTAGCAGAAGTTTCTGCTCACTTGTGGCAGCTCATTTGCTGTGTTTTTGTAGGCCCAAATCCAGTTGGGAATAGGTTATATATAGATGCTTTGTAACCTAGTTTTGGAACTGAACCAAAGATGTAAAAGTTCTAGTATTAGGGTTGGTTCCTGTACCACTCGACATGTGAGTTGGACAGTTTATTAGTGTGATCCTCAAAGCTGTTAAGTAAGAGGAGTATTGTTCTTGGAGGAAGCTTGTAAGTAACTCTAAGTTGTGTCTTGGAAGTGTGTCTTCCTTGTTGAATTGTTGTATAGGTAAAGAGCCGTTGACGCAGTGGCGGATTGTTGACTGCTAGACATCATTGCGATGATTGGTAGTGAGAAGAGTTTCTCATAGCTAGAGAGGATCTAGGTAGAAGGGTCATTGGGTAGTGATTAAGTGATAAGCTGTAAACGGAGAGTTTAGCTTTGAATTGATACTACTGATAGTGGAATTCATCCCTGGCTTGGTAGCCCCCAGAGTAGGTGTGTTAAACCGAACTGGGTTAACAATTCTGTGTGTTTTGCTTCTATCTTTTCAGTACCATGATTATTGTTATATACCTTGCCATTTGTGTTCATGTCAGACCAGATGTCGAATGGTATGTTATAGGACATCTGAACTCTGCACATATACCAGAATTTCAAGTGTTACATCTCATTGGAATGATTTTGGTTTATGTTTATGAATGTTGAATTTAGAATGAATTGCTTTGAGTTGTTCCCATCATATGCCTCAATGTCCTATGACCTGTCATGCTATGCTACTTCATCTTGTACATGTAAAGCCATTCTATTGAAGCTGTTAACTTCAGAAGTTATGTCTTTGTGATATCATGTTTTTTTTCTATGTTAACATTGTGTTCATGATATGTATGCTAGCTTTGCTATGTGTTTGAACTCGTTCCTAAGTTATGCTTCTAATATGTGCCAGTCTGAACCTAGTTTGAAGTATGTGTTTGTATGATGGTTGCCCAAGTTGGTCTTGCTATTGTCATATGCTACTGCCTATTTGTTAAAATGATACCACTTGAATGAATTTGGTTGTCATGTTGTCTTGTAACATGTCCTATTTGTGACTACATGTGAAGCTTTTGACCAACATGATGAGTGTATAACCTTCTGTATGTAATTCATTTTGCTAACTGTTTCAAATTTGGCATGTCTCTGCTCATATATACAATTCTATTTGATCTATGCTTCTTGATGTACTAAGTGCTATGAACCTAAGTAACTTCCCTTGACATTGTATGAACTGGTGTACCTTTAACCTAGCTTTGATTCATGATTTATCACTATGCTTTCTGCCTTCATGTTTGGATACATTTTTCCTTGACATCATGTGAAATTATGACTGACTGGTATTCTTGTGATCTGACCTTGATATGCATTTAAGATGTACGAACTCTGGTTGTATTTTGCTTTGTATGCTAGCATTGGTAGTTGCCATCATTGCCTTGTGGAATGTACTATGACTGACCTGAATGTTGTTTACTTGTCAGCACTGATGTTTTGTTTGTTGATGTTTTACCCTATGATAGCATCCTATTTCAATACTCATTTAGCATGTTTCTAAGACCAGTCACTGATGTTTTGATCCATCTTAGGGTATGTCTTTATTTAAACTGTCTTTACAAATAGATTAACATACTTGAATTGCTTTTGGCTTCTGAGAAGCATCATTGGAACTGACTTATCATTATGCCCTAACCTATCTCTTGTTCTCTTGCATTTTAAACTCATAATCTTGTTAATCATATGATTTAAATCCTAAACATCTTTTCTACCCTACATTTAAGCATGCTAAAATCTTAAGAACCTTTGCTATACATGAAATCTTGCCATGCTGTTATAGTTTCCTTAGTACACATGTGTTTGATTCATTGTATTCAAATTATGCCCTTATATGATTTTCAATGGAGTGTGTTTGCTGCCACGACTGTGAGAAGTTGTCACTCTATACATTCAAATATTCTTTACTTTATGTCCATAGTGCTTGCTTGATATCCCATATGTGTGGCTCTTTATTGCATTCAAGTTACTACATGATTCCCATTCGAATGTGTTGGATATATTGCTGCTATGTTTGTGTGAATTCATTGCTTTAACATCCAACTGTTCTTACTTTGTGGATTTAAAGGATAAGCATTTGCTTAATATTTAATATGTGTGGAATTTCATGATTTCAAGTTTAGATTATATGCTTCTATTTCATTTGGTCTGGCAATGGCTGCTGATGAATGGCATGGCATAGATATTGCTATCGTGAGCAGTTTATGTTGGTTAGTTTGTGTGGTTTATTTGAAATATACGCACATGAATGGCTTATGTATTATTTGAGTTGGATATGTTACCGGATGTAACAGCCACCCCAGTGGCAAGCACACACTATCACATGCCCTTGCAACCCTTAGGACTGGGGTTCGAATCCCCCTCGCCCCAGTCCTTTTGTTTATTTTTCTGAACTTCGCTTCTCTTTAAATATATACTTGTGTTATCCCTTATATGTCAAGGTGCACACTTTGGTTCAGTGGTGTTGGTTTTAAGCTGCAAGCGAAGGGTCCTGGGTTCAATCCCTAGGAGTGCCCTTTCCTTCCTTTTTATGACTTGGTTGTCTTATTTATTTTTAATGTTTGTGCCTTAATTTCTAATTTCCACAACTTGCTTATTTTTCATCCTTTTTCTTCCATTCTTTTTGCTATGTTCTTCTAATTAAATCTACTTTTTATATATAAAAAGAAATAGTTAGAAATGTTTAAAACTATTTGCTTTTATTCATGTTATTTGAAACTTTTCTAAGGTTTTATTGTACCTTCTTTATTTATCTTGCCATATTATCTTTGTTTATCATGTTTGATCATGTCTAATGCATGATTCTAGCTTTGCATTGATTTCATAAGCTTTTTTTCATCTCATTATCTTGTTCATGTATTCTTGCATCATCATATTTGAATTATAACTCTTTATCTCTTGGTAATCTTTAAAACTATTATCTTTTCCCCCCATTCCAAAGGGAGATCATCCTAAATTGACTCATGAAGTCACTAAACAACCACCCTGCCCTATCCTTTTAGGTTTATCCCATTTCTTTGCCTCATGAGAGCCAATGAAATCATAACTTAGAAATAGGTTAGAGTTTTGAACTCTATGTGATTCTCATCATCATGAGAACTCACTTTTCCCCTATAACTTAGACTTAGAGAGTTATCGTGAACTCTAGAATGAGCTCATACTCATTTCCCCTTGGAACTTTGGCCATAGCCAATGGTTCTTCTCCTTCACCCTTAGATCGGCGAACTACGGATACTCTGATTCCACTCCCGTAAGGATACGTAGGCGCAAAGTGCGATACTTTGTCGAGTATACTTAGATACAAACCCCTAGGGTTTCAACCTTTAGCATAGCACCCTTAGCAAGCGAGTAAGACATAACAAACTAAAACAAGAGGTTCCCGTAGAGTACTACGGACGTTTAGGATGCTAATACCTTCCCTAGGCGTAACCAACCCCCGAACCTTAGATCTCCCCCTTTAGGTTTTTCTCGATCTTGAACCTTTCCTTTGGATAAATCAAAGTCGGTTGTGAATTCAAAGTTTTGCGATGCAAGTTAATTAATATCTTGTTATCCGATTCTCACCGCAACACCTAAATTCTTTGTCCATCAATATGGTACAAGGGTGTCTAGGACAGTACGCAGTTTATGACGTTACAAACATTGAAACATCATTGGTCAAATTTCACAAATACCTGTGCGAACATGATTATTTTGTCCCGACTCACAGTAATCATTCGGCTTGCAGCAAATGTCGCAAGAGCCGACATGGTTGTCTCCTTGTTCAAAATGAGATTCAAGAGTTATTGGACAAAAGAACCATCACAGTCTCCGATAGAAAAGAACCTGTTAATTATGAAATTAACAGTGATGTTTTCACCATAATTCCTTTGCTCAAGGAACTAAAACGCATGGAAATCCTTCTTGATAATAGCAAAGTTCACAACCTAGAACCGATTGAGGTTACTTATGACGGTCAAAAGACCCAAATAGCCCATATGGTCATCTACTTGCCGGGACCAATACAGTACAAGCTAGAGAAAGTTATTCCATACAAGTACGGTGCGACTACAATAGAATATGGAAAAGAAATTCCACTACCATTCATCGTCAACATTACTGATATCAGTCGGGTCACCCGAAGCAGTCGAATCTTCAACAGAGGGGTTATAGAACCTGCAAAAGAAAAGGAACCTCAAGCTGAAGTTCCTAATCAATAAATTGGTCAATCCAGCAGCGCATAGCCTGTGAAAAATAACGATGAAATGTTAAAACTCATCCAGAGAAGTGAATACAACATTATAGATCAATTATTGCAAACTCCTTCTTAAATATCTGTTTTATTTCTCCTGCTCAGTTCAGAAGCTCATAGAGAAGCTCTACAGAAAGTCTTGGAACAGTCCTTTGTAGAACAAGATGTGATAGTGGGTCAGTTTGACATCATTATTTCCAACATCACTTCCTGCAACAATTTGGGTTTCAGTGATGAATAACTTCCAGAGGAAGGCAAGAATCATAACATGGCACTTTATATCACAGTCAATTGCCAGGATGATGCTTTAGCCAGCATACTGGTAGACACAGGATCATCCTTGAACATCATGCCAAGATCAACTCTGGTACGACTATCCTTTCAAGGTACTTCGATGAGAGGCAGTGAGATCATAGTCAAAGCTTTTGACGGATCCAGGAAAAGAGTTATCTGCGAAGCCGATCTTCCCATAACCATTGGTTCCCATACTTTCCAAGTCATTTTCCAGGTCATCGACAACCGAGCAGCATACAACTATTTATTAGGAAGATCTTGGATACATGAAGCAGGGGCAGTCACTTCGACACTTCACCAAAAGCTGAAGTTTGTCAAGAACGGTAAATTGGTCACAGTATACGGAGAACAAGATTTAATTGTGAGCAATCTATCATCATGCTCCTATTTAGAACCAGAGAAGGACGTTGGACCTAAATTTCAAGCACTCTCTATGAGCAATGAGAATCATAAAGAAAAAGGAACGTCGATTTCCTCATACAAAGATGCTCTCCAAGTAATGGAAAGCAGTGACATAAAAGGATGGGGGCAAGTTGTGATTCCTGTTGATAACAAGACAAGAAAAGGTCTCGGTTTTTCTCCAACAGTTACCAAGACTACAAAAAAGGATGAAATTTTTCGTCCCATTCAAGATTTCTTCCACAGTGGAGGCATTCTCCAACCGATTTCTCAGGAAGTCCATACCATCGAGGTGAATAACTCTTCTGATATAGATGAAGAGTGGAAATCCTATTTCAACGGTGAAGGATACATATCTCAGGAAGAAACATACCTGTTATTTTTCTCTCCAAAGCAAAGTCCCAAATATATACCAAAATCGGATGTCAGAATAATCTACGGAGATTGTGATCCTGAAGGATGTCGTGCTCCACCTAATTCATTTGAGGAAGACACGCTGATGAAAGACAACTTCGATTACGACTCATATGATTCTATGGACGAGTTGCCTATCTGGAAGGCCTACATGGAAGACTCAGAGTAAAAGAGTCAGCATGGTAATGCATATGTGCTGAGCAGCCTTGAGAAAAATACGTCTGTTCTCCCAGAATCATGGAATCCTTACCCAGAACATTCTCAGGATGTTAAACGCCACATAGATGAGTTTGCAAAGATCGCAGGACAAGAATTTGTCAACTTTGCATTTCCTAAGGTGGATGTCATTGAAGAAGATGACTCATCTATCCCCTTAGAAACTTGGGATACCTTGGGGCAACCAAGTGGCAAGTACGATTTTATAGTGAAGTGCACTTCTCCAGAAAGCTCTCGTATCAAATACGAAGACATCAAGCCAATAGGGTAAGGAGATCCTCCTGAAAATAAAAATACTATTGAAGATATAATAGAAGACTCCCCTTATGATAATGCTACATGGGAAGAAGACTCTAGTAATCCGACTCCGCTGGAGATCAGTGCCATTACTTAAGACATTCTTGGAAGAAAAATATCGGACTTTGTGATCCATAGAGGAGTTCGTCGCAATTGGGTCGCGGTCGATGTCCCGAATATCGTTCTTAATTCAAAGTAATTGTTTCGTCTATGTTTTGACCTTTCACTTTGCCCTGGTGAAAGGATATTTTATAGGGCTTGCTTTTCTGTAAATGTCCCTCTTCGCTTCGCCCAGAGTGAAAGATTTTTGTTTTATAGGGCTGTGTTTCAAGAATCGACAAATCATGAATAAATAATGTCATTATGAATTCCTGCATTTATTTCTATTTTAACTTTTCGCTTTTCCAGAAAATGGTAATCCTAAAAAGCAAAACAAAATAAAAGCAAGCGTCTTTCAAAAAAAAAACATTGCACCACTACTACAAAACGTGCATACAACAACGTCAGGTTTACAACGGCTTGCCTATACACCGTTGTAATAGATGCGCGCATTTTTTTAATCTCATCAAAAGGCTTTTAATGACGGCTAATATTCCAACCGTAGTGAAATGTGAGGCCTTTCACCACGAGTATTTAAAAACCATCATTATAGGTAGCGTCTGGTCAAGGGTTCAATTCCCAGCACCAACATTTATAGTTTTTTACATATTTTTTCAAAATGCCCACAACCTTTCACCACGGTTATGTTTTTAACCGTCATTATAGCCTATAGTTTAGTTTTAGGTCTTGCTCTTCAAAAACTTGGTTTTAGGGAAAATCGTCTCCTTTTTGAGATCTGTTTCGTGAATTTGAAGCAGAAAAATCGTGCGGTCATTAGTCCCGTACTCTAGAAGAGTTACGGGACTTCACCCTCAAAACCCCAAATTCATCCTTTTCTATTTTAAATGATTTTTTTTACTGTTTTCATAGTCTCAAAAAATTCTAAAAAAAATCTCAAAATTCTTATTTACCTAATTAGATTAAATTTCGTGTTTTTAGATTTTTCTAAATTTATTTTAATAATGTTACTTCTTTCCTATTTTTTCAAAATGCTAACAGATCTTTAACCACAGGTATTTAAACCAACCGTCATTATAGGTAGCGTGTTTTACTTATTTTTTCAAAATGCTTACAGACCTTTCACCACAGGTAATTTAATCCAACCGTCATTATAGGTAGCGTCTTGTCATGGGTTCAAGTCCCAGAACCAGCATTTTTTGTTTTTTTTACTTATTTTTACAAGTCTCGTTATCAACATTATAGGTGGCATGCATATTGAGTTTATTCACTATCCTTAAACAAATCTTAGTCGTCCATTTAGTAATTGTCAACGACAAAGACACTACTATTAGTGATCCGCGTGAAACCTAAAACTTAGACGAATTACATCTTCTACCTCCAAACATCATCTTTCATTTACGATACTCTATTTCTCCACTAAACCAAATTTCAGAACTCGAGTTAGCAATGTTAGTTGTTGGTGTTCTTTTTTAATTATTATTGTTCTCGTTGTTCTTTTTTATTATTATTGTTCTAATTGTTCTTTTTTATTAATGTTGTTCTTGTTGTTATTATTGTTATTATTGTTATTGTTGTTGTTGTTGTTGTTGTTGTTGTGTTGTTGTTGTTGTTGTGTTGTTGTTGTTGTTGTTGTTGTTCTTGTTCTTGCTATTGTTCTTGTTCTTGTTGTTGTTCTTCTTCTTCTTCTTCTTCTTCTTCTTCTTCTTCTTCTTCTTCTTGTTCTTATTCTTGTTCTTGTTCTTGTTCTTCTTCTTCTTCTTCTTCTTCTTCTTCTTCTTCTTCTTCTTCTTCTTCTTCTTCTTCTTCTTGTTTTTCTTCTTCTTCTTGTTCTTCTTCTTCTTGTTGTTATTGTTGTTGTTGTTATTGATGTTGTTGTTGTTGTTGTTGTTGTTGTTGTTGTTGTTGTTGTTGTTGTTCTTGATGTTCTTGTTGTTCTTGATGTTGTTCTTGTTCTTGCTATTGTTCTTGTTCTAATGCTGCAATTTTTTTTATTTTATTAAAAGACATACAACAACGGGTATTTAAAATAACCGTCATTATAGGTAGTATACAACAATAGTTCTTTAAAATAACCGTCATTATAGGTAGTTTTAATGCTGCATTTTTTTAATTTATTAAAAGACATACAACAACAGGTATTTAAAATAACCATCATTATAGGTAGTGCACTTTCCAATTTATTACAACGCTTTCTGGGCCTTGATTGTAAGTATCAAATATACAACGACATTCTACATAACAACGCCTGCAGCCGCGTCATTATATATCTTTTGCAACCGTTGTTAAATGGGTTTTCCGTAGTAGTCCACACACCTTTGCATTCTCTCTGTCTTTTTGAAAAAGAATCATCACGTCGTGCAAATTACTTGTTTTAAACCCCATTGAAACATATGACCCAATGCCTTTTCCCAACTTTGAATTCCCGATATTTAAAGCCGAAGAAGAAGATGACAAAGAAATTCCCGATGAGATCTCTCGATTACTAAAAAATAATGAGAAATCCATTCAACCATACAAAGAACCGTTGGAAACGGTCAATTTGGGTTCAGAAGAAGAGAGGAAAGAAGTCAAATTCGGAGCACTACTCAGTCCAACTATCAAAGAAGGCTTGATTGAGTTACTTAAAGAGTTTCCAGATGTGTTTGCTTAGTCCTAACAAGACATGCCAGGATTGGATACCACCATTGTGAAACATCACTTACCACTAAAACTAGAATGTCCTCCGATTAAACAAAAATTAAGAAGGACTCACCCTGATATGGCGATCAAAATTAAGGAAGAAGTGCAGAAACAGATCAACGCAGGTTTCCTTGCCACATCAGAGTATCCTCAATGGCTAGCTAACATAGTGCCAGTTCCTAAGAAAGACGGAAAAGTCAGAATGTGTGTGGACTATAGGGATTTAAACAAAGCAAGTCCAAAGGATGATTTTCCCCTACCACACATTGACATGCTGATTGACAGCACAACAAAATTCAAAGTATTCTCCTTCATGGATGGATTCTAAGGCTATAATCAAATCAGAATGGCGCCGAAAGACATGGAGAAAACCTCGTTCATCACCCCATGGGGAACCTTTTGCTATAAAGTAATGTTGTTCGGTCTGAAGAACGCAGGAGCGACTTATCAAAGGGCTATGACAACTCTGTTTCACGACATGATGCACAAAGAAATGGAAGTATATGCAGATGACATGATTTCCAAATCTAAAACAGAAGAAGAACATGTAGAACACTAATCGAAGTTATTCCAGCGTCTGAGAAAGTTCAAACTCCGCTTGAATCCCAATAAATGCACATTCGATGTACGTTAAGGAAAACTTTTGGGATTCATTGTCAGCCAAAAAGGAATTGAGGTTGATCCCGACAAAGTCAAGGCCATTCAAGAAATGTCTGCTCCAAAGACTAAAAAACAAGTAAAAGGATTTTTGGGATGTCTGAATTACATCTCAAGATTCATATTCCTCATGATCGCGACATGCGCGCTAATTTTCAAACTACTCAGAAAGAACCAAAGTTGTATATGGACAGAAGACTGCCAAAAAGCTTTTGACAACATCAAAGAATATCTGTTAAAACCACATATTATGTCTCCTCTAGTAGAAGGAAGACCACTGATCATCTACTTAACAGTCTTGGAAGACTCCATGGGATGTGTGATGGGCCAACAAGATGAAACAAATAGAAAAGAGTCTGCCATTTACTACTTAAGCAAGAAGTTCACGGACTGTGAAACTAGATACACTATGCTTGAGAAAACTTGCTGCGCTCTAGCTTGGGCAGATAAACGTCTTTGTCAGTACATGATTTGCCACACTACTTGGTTAATTGCCAAGATGGATCCAATCAAGTACGTCTTTGAAAAGCCTGCTTTAACATGAAGGATTGCCCGTTGGTAGATGTTGTTATCAGAATACGACATCGAGTAGTATGCTCAGAAAGCTGTCAAAGGAAGTGTTTTAGCCGATCATTTGGCTCATCAACCGATTGAAGATCACGGATCAATCAGATTCGACTTCCCAGATGAAGATGTAATGTACCTAAAAACAAAAGATTATGATGAACCGCTACCAAGCGAAGGGCCAGAGCCAGGTTCCCAATGTGGACTAATTTTCGACGAAGCTGTCAACACTTATTGAAACGGAATTGGACGAATCATTATTACACCTTAGGGTACCCATATTCCTTTCACTGCCAGATTGGCATTCAAATGTACGAACAACGAGGCTAAATATGAGGCCTGCATCATGGGTCTCGAAAAAGCTATCGACTTAAGGATAAAGAACTTAGATGTATATAGAGACTCAGCTCTGGTTATAAATCAGATCAAAGGAGAGTGGAACACATATCAACCGGGATTGATTCCTTACAAATACTACGCAAGAAGGTTGTTACCCTTTTTCAACAAGATTGAGTTTTATCACATCCCTCGTGAAGAAAACCACATGTCTGATGCACTAGATACTCTATCCTCCATGATTAGTGTGAGTCGATGGAACGACATGCCCAAGATTGACATAATGCGCCTCGATAGGCCTGCTTATATATTTGCAGTTGAAACTGTCATAGATGACAAACCCTGGAATCACGATATCAAATGCTTCCTTCAAAGACAGGAATACCCGCTTGGGGCATCTAGAAAAGATAGGAAGACTCTCAGAAGACTGGCTGGCAACTTTTTCCTAAACAATGATATACTCTACAAAATAAACTTCGACATGGTTTTGCTCAGATGCGTAGACAAACACGAAGCAAACATGTTGATGAAAGAAATTCATGAAGGCTCCTTTAGCACTCATGCCAATGGACATACAATGGCGAGAAAAATTCTGAGAGCAGGATATTATTGGCTGACAATGGAATCTGATTGCTATAAGTACATAAAGAAGTGTCACAAATGTCAGATATATGCCAAAAAAAATCATGTACTGCCAATGTATCTCAAAGTTCTTTCTTCTCCCTGGCCTTTTTCTATATGGGGAATCAACATGATTGGCATGATCGAACCCAAAGCCTCAAACGGACATTGGGTCATCCTGGTAGCCATTGATTACTTCACCAAGTGGCTCGAAGCAGTATCATATACCAATGTAATCAGACAAGTGGTGGTTTAATTTATCAAAACCAGCTTTGGATCTCAATTTATGGTCCTTGGAAGTTGGTACCCTAGCCACTTTGTTTTATAACTTAGAAAAATTCTAAGTTTTTTTATGGTTACCCCTTTTACAAGTTAACTCACTTTCTTTGATTTTTCTTGATGAATGATGATTCAAATCACATATTAACATTGTTTTAGGATCAAGGAACCATAACTGTGAAAATTTCCAAAAAGTCAAACTTGATTTTGTGCACAGTTGACTTTTTATCGGATGAAATCCAAACTGTGCGATCCTTTGTGAAATCAAGTCCTTGACCTAAATCAAACCTAATGGATATATTCCATAGGTGTTAAAGGGTGTATTGAATCATGTACCAAGGTTTGGGAGCATGTCTTGGTCAAAAGTCAAAGGTACGGTTGACTTTTTTCCTCGAACCCCTAATTGTGGTCCTGATGAAATTGAAACTTGTGGATCAAGCTTCTTGGATCAATCCATTGTTGCAAATGGATAAATCTAGTGTATTGGAGACCCTCAAATCATGTCTTGAGGTCCTGGCTCATGTTTTGTCCCCAAAGTCAACTTAGGGGTGAATTAGGTCAAGAAACCCTAATTCCTGATTTTTGGGTAAATGCATCCCCTGAGGTTAAATTGACTTGATGATTGGGTCCATTAGGTCCCTTGGAGTATCTTGGGTTGTGCCTTGAAGCATTGGCTCATGCCCAGAGGAAAATTTCCATCTGGAGGCCTTGGTCGACCAAAACCCTAATTTGGTGACACTGGCGATCTTGAAGCTTGATCCATTTGGAATGTTGCAACCTTGTGCTTGATTCTTGATGTGGGAATCCTCTTGATCCTTTATAGGTGTTTGAGAGTCTAGACAAGTTAAAGATCATGTCATTCCTTGATTGATCCTTTGTCTAAGGCTCTGAGAGGGCTTGAAACCCTAATTCTTGATTGTGGTGAATACTCAAACATCTCTGAGGATATTGATGAGGCATGATGGCACATCCATATTGTGGAAATGATCCTCACAATGATGGGAAATCTTGGTGGTCAAAATTTAGGGTATGACACCTAAACATAGTCAACCTTTAGCTTCAACCTTGGGCTTTGATCAAGGCACAAAAAAACCCAACATCCCTTCAGAGGAAATCAAAATCTCTCTGTAGGAAGACATTTCTCTGTACAATCACACATCAAAACAGACAATCAAAAAACCCTAAATCCCAGATAAATGCTGTAAGTGGCACACTTATTGATTCAAAAATCCAAGCTGTAGTCCATATCTTATCTTGGTAAATCCCCTTCTTTCATCTAATTGTTGTAAGTGGCAAGCCTCTGGATTATTTACATCCAAGAAAATGTCCCTCTCTTAGCATGAAAGATTCCTAAGGAAAAATGGCATTGCTCAAAACTGAGTTAAAGTTTTCTTCCTTCAGGACACCTCCCTTATAAAGGAAATTATGGCATTGCTGGACTCCATATATTCCAGTTAATGTAATTCTCCTTTATAATCAGTTGCCTAACAACTGTGATAAACAGATGAGATATCTCCCTTTAGAGATGACAAATTCTCTCTCAGTTAAAACCTTTTAGCTTCAATCTTGGGCTTTGAACAAGATACAAAAAACCTTTTAACTTCAATCTTGGGCTTTAAACAAGACACAAATACTCATTTAGCTTCAATCTTGGGCTTTGAACAAGACACCAAACATCTTTCCTCCCATAGAATAGGAGGAACTACGATTGCTCTGATTTCCCTGTTATCATTACAGGAATATGTAGGCATAAGATTGCGAAATCTTAGCGAGCACACAAATCAAAAACCTTAGGTCCAGTACCTTACCAAAAACATCGAAAAACCCCAAAAACAACAAAAACTCTCTCTCAAACATTCCCAAAGGAGAAACTTTCCCAATTTATGAAAGATAAACACCAGTAAGTAGATAACAGTAGAATTTGCTAAACAATCTATGGATAACCATATATACGATGGGTAATTGACAACTCCCCATTGTATAACTTGACCCCGGACCCCCCAATCTCTTAGCATTTGTTAAAGAAAACATTTGCGTGCAAGGTTAGTTTTAGATAGCTTCCATTTCCTTTCCAGCTTCATAGGATAAATAAGAAATCAGAAAGTAGCACCCAAATCCAATCAATGCGGTAAGGTGGTAGCGTCACCAAAAAAAATCGCACGCTACACATCAAGACACATGCTTAACACGTCTACACTCTCTACCGTCCAAAAAAGCCAGTCATGTCGTACCCATACTGTCCTGACCCCTTGTCAGGCTTTGTTTAGCAAAGTTATCGTTCCCCTTTTTTTTCAGGATAACCCTTTTAATCAAAAGACCAAGAATAACTTGACCAAGATGTTAAGACATTTCTTCAAACATCTCTCGGTTAGCAGCAAAGACTCCCAGATACTTGTACCACTTCTAATTCAGTCCATTGACACCAATGACAAAATTAGAGTAACCTGATAAGTTCACCTATAACTTATACTAGTAGAGCAATGTCACAACATCTCGTCTGACATATCAACCTCACCTGAGGCAATCTATCACAAACTGCTTGAAACCACAAACAATCTTGATATTCAATCTGTACCACTGCATCATATATCCACAATCGAAATCTAACTCCCCCTGTCGTAGATAGCCAATGCTCCTTTTCCAGAAGAACACCCTAAATGATTGAAAAACATAAGACGCATCTTCATGTCTTCAAGAGCGCACCCTCTGTTCAACACACCTACTGAACGCATTCACCTAATGCTTGATGCTCAAGTAATCCATGTACCACACCAGTACATATAAAAGACAGAAGTTATCCCCCTATCTTTCTCAAAAGATGCTTCTTCAGCAAGAACCACCTCAAAATCACCACATGATATCCCATGACATCTTCATGATCATATAGTGAGAGTACCAGGAATGCATCCTTGTACCACAGACAACAAACTCTTGGATTGAGACCAAAACACCATTGATCCCTCTTGTCCAGAAACCATCCATACACCACCGAATTCCTCTTGAAGTTACATGAACTACTTACTCCATAGTAAGCCATCTTGGATCCACAAAGCCTTAGACATGTAACATCTTCTCCTTCCACAGCTCCCACAAACTGCATGAGATAGACCTTTTTGAAGTGTTAATTCCATTTCTTTATGAGAAGATCAACTTATCTTACGATGATCCGCCACTACATCAACTAAGACTCTGAAGTTTCTGCTTGATGTCACGACATCTGATCAGACATCTAGCTGAGGAATTCAGCCCTTCCTTCTGCCACTTAGAAGAACCTCCTCCCTATTACAGAACAAGGGTTCCATGTTCTCATGGACTTAATTCAACAACCAAGTTTGAGTTGACAACCACCATCCTGTTTAATCATATCACAGGTATTCCATTCAAGCTCACACCTTGATGAATATCTGCTTCACAACTCCAAAGAACTCAACGTGCCAAGTCTGATTCTTCAGAAGAGAAGTAGTCATAGACTACACCATAGATATACCAAAGGATGCCACTCTCCTTAAGTAGAGCAGATTATAGAAAGTCAAAGATAACTGCCATTTAACCTGGACCTCCAAGATGAGCAAGATCACATGCTCCTATGTACCTAGATCATAAATAAACTGACCCAAGTTGTGCCATCACCAGCACCATATTCTAGACAAGTCTCTTGCCAGGACACTTTCCAAATAAACATCAGATGCTTCTAGTAACAACTGGAACACACCTGCTGCACTCCAATACTCCTAGATCAGAAATAAACTGATCCAAGAACTATTCATCAAGATTATGATAACTTTTTCTTCATCTTCAACATCACCATTGTCTAGACCAGTTTCTTGCCAGGAAACTCTCCAGAAATCATATGCTTCTGCCACACTAAACTGAAGCAGATTCTTAGGTCAACACCCAAGAGAAATAGATCCAAAAGCTTATGCAGTACCCCTCCCATGATTCTGCACAAACCCAGATGAAGAGATGTTTCAACATCGTATTAAACATCAACAATCTTGAACTTCTCATACAAGGATAATCAATTAAATACTTGTGAATATCACAAATAATAATGGATCTTAAATCCTTGTTCAGTAACCCTACTTCACTGTTGAAGCCATACTCTAACAGATCACTCCATGAACACTTATCAAGTATTCAATCTTTGCAAGTATCTTCTCTGACAAACAAAGTGTTGAGATACCAAGGCTGCCACCCTTGACTCAAGTAACTAAGATTCTCTCTGAACGAACCCTATTTACCTCAACAGTTCTGAAATCTCCATTTAGATTAGATACACCCTTAGTAATTAAGAGAGATGAATCCTTCCTTCCACTTTTGGATGGTGAAAATAAATCACCTCCACTTTCTTCAGGTTTATGTTTCATAGAAACACCCCCTAGTCAAAAGAATAACTAGAAGACTCCAGATGCACGACTGATATGCCTTTATGAGTGGACTTGAGAGACTTCTCAAGTATCTTTGACAACTTAGCCGATCAATAATTTATCAAATTCCTAGAGCAAGAACTTGATAAACCTAATCTCAACTCCCCCTCTCTTCAACTGACTTCAAGATGCACAAGGAACCAAGCTTCCAAGTGCCAAGTCACCATAACAGACATCTACCAACAACTCTCTCCATGCCATCGCTCCCGACTTTGGAATAAAAGAATGCCATTATCTTCACATATAGAGACCAACGATTGAGATCTTCCACCATCTGTCTTCAGTAATAACTCCAGAATCCCATAGATTCCAGAGCTCTTCCATCAGAAACATATGCAGTAGAACAACCAAGGAACAAATTCAACTTGCCCTAATAAGATGTCAGAACATCTTATAAGATACCCCAACAAGAGAACTAGCCACTTCTCTTGTAGTTGTTGTAGAACCTCCTCCGCAACATGAACAACCACCGGGTTGTTACCTTCGATCTATAACATCCATCCCATATATTAATACCCTTGAGTATGTCTGAGTTGATGAACTGATCTTCAAAACTCCTCCTTGTTTAAAATGCCAGAAAGTAACTCCCAAGATCTAATCCAGAAATAAATAGGATGCTTGCTCTGATACCAATTGAAATTCTGGCATAGCAGATAGTAGATGTCCTAACACATGTCAAGACATTGTTCTGCATAAGTATTAAACAAAGAACAGAACTACAAACTAATATCCATACTATCAGTAACTTCATAAATACAGATGTTTCGACATCTGTTCCAACATGTTAATCAAAACTGAACTGTAAATTTCATAATGATAAACAACACAGAATATGATGATCCGGTTCGGTGCAACTCACCTGCATTTGGGGGATACCAATCCAAGAAGAAGAATCCACTATCAGTAGTATAGTTTTATGTAAACAACCTCAGGTTTGCATTAAACACCCACGTTTACCTATCACTACCCAATGAAGACTTTATCATTAGAAGTCACATCTAATTAATAAGAGAAACCCATCTCACTCCCTAAATCACAATAAGTGATTATCTAATAGTTACTACACCATAACTGTATCATCCTATTGAAAGACATCCCTTTCAATACAAAGTTCAGTCAAGCATCCTTGACTAACAAGTTAACTTGGATTTGCTTCAAAGCTTCATCCAAGAACAATACACGATTCATTACCTACGGGTTTCTGAATTTGTACAAGTACCTATGTCTACCACAATGTATCAAATTGATACAGAGGGAGACTTACAAGAAAGCCTACGACTCTCAAAACCCTAAACCCTACTTTATACTTTACAAAAGTGTTACAATAGGTTCAGTTCTTCAGTCCTAGGTCTTGGTCTTCTTTTAAACTCTTCTGCTGCCTTGGGCTTCAATCTTCTGTTGGCTGATTCCTTGATCCACGTTCTGATTGCTTCCTTAATTCTTGCAACTGATTTGTAAGCATCCTGCTATATCAGTTCAAGATTCCAGGACATTCTTTAGGACGTCATGTCTCTTTCATGTTGGAACATTACATTCAACGCCTTGTTTTACCAAAAATTTACTCAAATCTGCAAAGCCTTCAAAAGTGTTGGTGTTTATGTTATCCACTGAATGATATTTGCAACATAATTGTTGAAAGTTCTTTTAAAAAGAAAAAACAAACAAAACAAAAGACCAATTGCATCCTTTTCACATCATGCATCATTCTAGCATTTCACATCTTTCATAAAAACTTACACATATTTGTCGCACTTTATAGTCAAACAGTCTCATTCATACAATACTCGGGCCAATCGTCAAAAGAAAATGGACGATCTTGAGGAAGAAAATAGAGAACTAAGAGAGGAGGTCACTACTCTAAAAGAAAGTCTGGAAAGACTTAACGTTGTGATAGAAACACTGGTAGCATCTCAGGATCAACCATCTCGAAGGACTGTGATCTCATAAATTGTCTCCGCACCAACCTTTGAAGTACCCGTCAGTTTCCCTCAGTACACCATGCCTAAAAGTTTTCCCTAGGGCATGCCTCTCAATTTCGTTCCTGAAGGTTATATATATATAACTCCGATCACTGAAGACCCAAGAGCTACAGCTGGAGTCTCTAAACCTGAAGGTTACAAACTTTAGGTTAATGAAGATGCAAGAGCCATGGTAGAGATTCCTACACCTGAAGGTTACAGACTTCAGGTCACCGAAGCGCCAAAAGTCGCAGCAATAATTCTGTACCATAACCTGTGATACATACTACTCCAGAAGAACAAATCTTTCACGTCGCTTCAAGCAAGGGTAGGGGAGTATATGAAATGATGGATGAATTCTAAGAGCAGTTCTTGGAAATGCAGAAAGAACTTCAGGCTATTCGTGGACGGGACTTGTTTGTGAAAGATGTTGCTGACCTCTGCTTAGTCCCAAATGTTAAGATACCACACAAATTTAAAGTGCCTGACTTTGAAAAGTACAGAGGCAACTTCTGCCCTCAAAGTTACTTGGTGATGTATGCTAGGAAGATGTCTACCCAAACGGAAAATCAACAGTTACTGATCCACTACTTTCAAGACAGTTTAAGTGGTGTCGCACTCAAATGGTACATGGGATTAAACCGTGCAAAGATCAGTACCTTCAGAGGCCTTGGAGCAGCTTTTGTTCAGCAATTCATGTACAATTTGGATATGGCGCCTGATAGGGATCAACTCAAAACTATGTCTCAAAGGGATAAGGAAAGCTTCAAAGAATATGCTTAGAGATTGCGTGAAATTGCCGCACAGATTTGCCCTCCTCTCGAGGAGAAAGAAATGACATAAATCTTCTTAAAAACTTGGAGCTCGTTCTATTATGACTGAATGGTCGCAAGTGCACCTAGTGACTTCACCGAGATGATGAACATGGGAGTACGCCTTGAGGAAGCAATCTGAGAAGGGCGATTAGTCAAATATACAGAACCATCCAGGTGTAGTAAGAAATGTGGAAGCGCTTTCCAAAAGAAGAAAGAGCAAGATATCTACATTATCTCACAGGGTAAACAAAGACGAAGATACCAACCTCGGCAGGTAGCAACGGTATCTCCTGTTATCAAATCAGCGTCAGTTCCAACATATCAACCACAAATTTCTCAAAATCAGCAAATTTAACAACCACAGTATCAGCAAAGGCAGCATCAGCCTCTTCAGCAAGCTTGCTCAAAATACAACAACAACAATCGTATTTTAAGGTCACCAGGTTTTGATCCTATACCAATACCATATGCAGAGCTGTTCCCACTTTTGCTGGCAAAAGCGCACATTCAAACCAGGACTCATCCTGTCATTCTTGAGAATCCCCCTTATTGGTTCAAGGCTAACCAATTATGTGTTTATCATCAAGGAGCACTGAAGCATAACATCGAGAATTGTTTCAATTTTAAATCTGATGTACAAAGACTTGTCAAAAATGGAATTTTTTCTTTCAAAGACACTAATCCGAATGTTCAAAGGAATCCGCTACCTCAGCATGAGAAGGCTTCTGTAAACTTAATTGATGAAGGTCCTGGCAGTAGTTAGCAAATTCATGATGTGAGCTTACTAGAAACAAATCTGGTTAAGATACATTGCAGACAAAGTGGATACGGCCATGTGCCACCTCACAACTATCATCAATGCAACATTTGTTCCAAAAACAACCAAGGGTGCAGCATTGTACAGGCAGCCCTTCAAGAGCAAATGGATCTAGACTGGATCCAAGATCACAGAATCCGCAAAGTAAACATGGTTTATGGATGCCCAGGCATTTTTCAAAATTTTGACATTCACTCAATGAATGTAAACTTGGTGGTAATGCACTCCAGACAGAGTCAACACCATCATCTACCATTGCACGATTACAACGCTTGCTCAATTTGTTCAAAGGATAATCAGAGGTGTTCTTTTGTGCAAGAAGCTTTCCAACGTCAAATGTACCTAGGGTGGATTCAGGATTATCATGGAAGGGACAACTATCAAATCAACATGATTGATGAATGTCCAGGATGGGTTCAAATTTTTGACATTCGCATGATAAACACCAATTTGGTAGAATTGCACGCAAAATAAGTTAGACTTGGCTTTTTAACATCACACAACTATCAAGATTGCAAAGTCTGCTCTGAATATAATCAAGGTTATCTAGTCATACAAAGAGCTCTTCAACATCTGTTGAACCATTGGTGGCTTCCAATATATCGTAACATAAATACGCATCAAATCAACATAACTGATGGGATCCCAAGTAGACATAAAAGTTGTGATATCCGCTTGTTGGAAATAGACTTGGTAAAGATGCATTGCATACATAGTGGACAGGGTCGTATACCACCCCACAATTATGAATGTTGCGGGATATGTTCAGAAAATAACCAAGGATGCTACTTCGTGCGAACAGCTCTCCAGAATCATATAGACCGAGGAGAGATCATACCATTCAGAATGGAGGATTATCAGTCAATCAATATAGTGCAAGGTTACCCAAGACAACACGTAATTTATGACAAAGAATCATTAGTCAAAAGCTTGCATGAACCTAACTACGTTAGTCTGAATCAACACGATCACTCGACTTATAAAAAGCGCCGCAAAAGCCGACATGGTTACCTCATCATCCAGGATGAAATTCAAAGATTATTAGATCAAAGGACCATCACAACATTCCAGGAAGGAGAGCCCATTAATTATGGAATTGATGAAGATGTTTACGCCATAATTCCTCTAATCAGTGAACCAAAGTGCATGGAAATCCCTTTTGATGGTAGAAAGATTCCTGATATTCCCAAGCTGGAACCAATAGAGGTCACCTATGACAACAGTAAGACCAACGTGACTCCTTTGGTCATTTACTTCCCAGGTCTAGTACTATACGAATAAGAGAAATCCATTCCTTATAAGTACGACGCCACCATGATAGAAGATGGAAAGGAAGTTCCACTGCCATCCATTGTCAACATCGCTGATATAAGTCGGGTCACCCGAAGTGGTCTGGTATTTAACAAAGGAGTTGAAGAAATTGCTGGGGAGAAGGAATCCCAAATTGAAGTCCCCTATAAGCAGATAGGCCAATCAAGCAGCACAGAGCCTGTAAAGAACAATGATGAGATTTTAAAACTAACTCAAAAAAGTGAATACAACATTGTGGATCGGTTATTGCATACTCCTTCCCGGATATCTGTATTATCATTTCTACTGAGTTCAGAAGCTCACACAGAAGCTCTATAGAAGGTTCTAGAATAGGATGTAACAGTGGATCGGTTTGATAGCATTGTTGCTAACATCACTGTCTGTAATAACTCAGGCTTTAGTGATGAAGAACTCCCAGAGGAGGGTAAAAATCATAACATGGCACTCAATATCACAATCAACTACATGGACGATTCTCTAGCTCGCGTACTAGTAGGCACTGGTTCATCCCTGAATGTCATGCCAAAATCAACTCTTGTACGATTATCCTTTCAAGGTATCCCCATGAGAGGCAGCGAGATTGTAGTCAAAGCTTTTGACGGATCCAGAAAGACAATTATTGGCGAAGTTGACCTTCCAATAACCATTGGTCCTCACACTTTTCAAATCACCTTTTAGGTAATGGATATCCGAGCAGCATACAGTTGTTTGTTAGGACGTTCTTGGATCCATGAAGCAGGAGCAGTCACCTTGACACTCAACCAAAAGCTGAAGTTTGTAAGAAATAAAAAATTGGTTACAGTATGTGGCGAACGATCTTTAATTGTAAGCAATCTGTCATCATTTTCCTACTTGGAACCAGAAGAGATCATTGGAACTTAATTCCAAGCACTTTCTGTGAGTAACAAGGACAGTCAAGAAAAAGGAGCATCCATTTCCTCTTACAAGGACGCTCTCCGAGTAATGGAAAACGGAACTACTAAAGGATGGAGACAAGTTATGATTCCTGCCGATAACAAAGCAAGAGAAGGCCTCGGTTTCTCTCATGAATTCACCAAGACTAGGAAGAAGGACAAAGCCATTCGTCTTATTCAAGTTTTCTTCCGCAACAAAGGTCTCCCCCACCCCATTTCTCAAGAAGTGGACACCATCGAAGGAGATGACTTTAAGGATACTTCTTCCGATCCAGATGAAGAATGGAAATTATACTTCAACAATAATGGTTATATGTTGCAATAAGAGACATGCATACCCTTTTGCAGTCCAAAGCAGAACTTTAGATATATACCAAAGTCAGATAACAGGATGGCCTACGGAGATCACGATACTGAAGGATGCCTTGCTCCTCCTAATTCATTAGAAGTTGATGCTGCAATGAAAAACAACTTTGACTGCAGCTCGAATGATCCCATGGACGATTTACCCATTTGGGAGCCTGACATGAAAGATCCAGGGTATCAAAGCCAGCCAGAAAATGCATATCTTCTGAATAGCCCTAAAAAATACTCATATGTTCCTCCGGAATAATGGAGGCCTTATCTAAAAAATCCTGAATATGTCGAAAATCATCTTGATGAAGTCGCAAGAATTGCTGAACAAGATTTATCAACTTTGCACTACCAGAAATCAATGCCATTGAAGAAGATGATTCATCAGTTTCCTCAGAGAACTGGGATACCTTGGGACAGCCAAGCGGCAAGTTTGATTTCCTAGTAAAGTATACTGCCCCTGAAAGTTCTCACATCTTGTATGAAGACATCCAACCAACTGGATGGGGAGATTCTTCTGTAATGAAAATACGTACAGAAAAATAGCAGAAGACCTCTCTTCTAATAACTTTACATGGGAAAAAGACTCTACTGACCCAACTCCACCAAGGTTAGCACCATTTATGAAGATAATCCCAGAAGGGATGTACCAAACTTTGTGATGCATATAAGAGTTTGCCACAATTGGATAGTTGTTGATGTCCCGAATATTGTTCACATCTCAAAGGAAATACCTCGTCTTTATTTTGACCACCCACCTTGCCCATGTGAAGATATTGTTTTATAGGGCCTCCCGTGTCTCTAAATTTCCCCTCTTCGCTTTGCCCAAAGCGGAAGAGTTTTGTTTTATAGGGCCTGTGTTTCAAGAATCGACAAATCATAAATAAAGATGTCATTCTGAATTCCCGCATTTATTGCTATTTTTACTTTTTTTGCTTTTTCGAAAACTGGTAATCCTAAAACAAACAAAAGGAATAACAAAACGTTTTCAAAAAAACACACACATACACTCTTGCATTTTAATATATTTTTTAAAAAAGAAAAATCATGTTGTGGAGATTAATCATAAAAAAACCCCATTGAAAGACATGACCCAATGCCTTCTCCCAATTTTGAGTTCCCGGTATTCGAAGCTGAAGAAGAAGAAGATGAAGAAATTCCAGATGAGATCTCCCGACTACTCAAACATGAGGAAGAGTCCATTAAATCCCACAAAGAGCCGTTGGAAACGATAAATTTGGGTTCAAGAGAAGATAGGAAAAAAGTTAAGATTGGAGCACTGCTCGGTACAACTGTTAGAGAAAATATGATGAAACTTCTCAAAGAATTTCCAGATGTGTTTGCTTGGTCCTAGCAAGATATGCAACGGTTGGATTCCGACATTGTGGAACATCATTCGCCATTAAAGCCAGAATTTCCGCCAGTCAAACAAAAGTTGAGAAGAACTCACCCAGATATGGCCATCAAAATTAAGGAAGAAGTTCAAAAGCATATTGATGCAGGCTTCCTTGCCACGTCAGAATACCCTCAATGGCTAGACAACATAGTACCCATTCCCAAGAAGGATGGAAAATTCAAAATGTGTGTAGACTACAGGAATCTAAATAAAGCTAGTCCGAAGGATGACTTTCCTTTACCACACATTGATATGTTGATTGATAGCACTGCAAAGTTCAAAGTCTTTTCCTTCATGGATAGATTCTCAGGTTATAATCAAATCAAAATGGCACCAGAAGATATGGAGAAAACTTCATTCATTACACCCTGAGGAACCTTTTGCTACAAGATGATGTCGTTTGGTCTAAAAAATGCAGGCGTATCCTAGCAAAGGGCTATGACAACTCTGTTTCACAACATGATACACAAAGTAATTGAAGTATATGTCGATGACATGATTGCTAAACCCAGAACTGAAGAAGAACACGTGGAACACTTATCAAAGTTATTCTAGCGTCTGAGGAAATACAAACTCCTCTTGAATCCCAACAAATGCACATTTAGTGTTCGTTCAGGAAAACTCTTGGGTTTCATCATTAGCCAGAAAGAATTAAAGTTGATCCCGCAAAGTCAAGGCCATTCAAGAAATGCCTTCGCCAAGAACTGAGAAACAAGTAAGAGGATTCTTGGGACATTTGAATTACATTTCTAGGTTCATATTCCTCATGACTGCGACATGCACACCACTTTTCAAACTCCTCCGAAAGGATCAAGGTTGTGTATGGACAGAGGATTGCCAAAAAGCTTTTGAAAGTATCAAGGAATATTTTCTTAAGCCGCCTATTATGTCTCGTCCAGTGGAAGGAAGACCCTTGATCATATACTTAATGGTCTTAGAAGATTCCATGGGCTGTGTACTTGTCCAACAAGACGAAACAGGAAGAAAAGAGTATGCCATTTACTACCTGAGTAAGAAATTCACGGACTGTGAGACTCGATACTCTATGCTCGAGAAAACCTGTTGCGCCTTAGCTTGGGCTGCTAAACGTCTTTGCCAGTATATGATTTGTCATGCCACTTGGTTAATCTCCGAAATGGATCCAATTAAGTATGTCTTTGAGAAACCTGCTTTAACTGAAAGAATTGCCCGTTAGAAAATGTTACTATTAGAATACAACATCGAGTACCACACTCAGAAAGCTGTCAAAGGAAGTATTCTAGATGATTATTTGGCTCACCAACCAATTGATGATCATGAATATCTCAGATTTGACTTCCCCGATAAAGATGTGGTGTATCTAAAAATGAAAGATTGCGATGAACCGTTACCAGATGAAGGGCCAGAGCCAGGACCCCGTTGGGGTCTAATATTCGACAGAGCTGTTAACGCTTATGGAAATGGAATTGGGGAAATCATTGTTACACCTCAGGGTACCCACATTCTTTTCACAGCCAGATTGACATTCAAATATACAAACAACGAGGTCGAGTATGAAGCTTGCATCATGGGTCTCGAAGAAGCCATTGACTTAAGGATAAAGCATCTGGATGTGTATGGAGACTCTGCTTTGGTTATAAATCAGATAAAAGAAGAATGGGACACACATCAACCTAGTTTAATTCCTTATAAATACTACGCAAGAAGGTTGTTACCTTTCTTCAACAAAGTTGAATTTAATCACATTCCTCATGAAGAGAACAACATGGATGATGCATTTGCTACCCTATCCTCCATGATTAGTGTGAATCAATGGAACGACTTACCCAAGATTAATGTGACACGCCTTGATAGGCCCGCTTACATATTCACAGTGGCGGCAGTCATCGATGACAAACCATGGTACCATGTTATCAAGTGATACCTTTAAAGACAAGAATACCCTTGTGGGGCATCAAGGAAAGATAGGAAGACTCTCAAAAGACTGGCTGGAAACTTCTTCCTAAACAATGATGTGTTATACAAAAGAAACTTCGACATGGTTTTGCTTAGATGCGTGGATAAACATGAAGCAGACATGTTAATGAAGGAAATCCATGAAGGTTCCTTTGGCACTCATGCCAATGGACATGCAATGTCAAGAATGATGTTAAGAGCAAAATATTATTGCCTGACAATGGAATCCAATTGTTACAAATACATGAGGCAATGTCACAAATGTCAGATTTATGCCAACAAGATTCATTTGCCTCTGACTCTTCTCAAAGTCAGAGCCTAAGGCTTCAAATGGAAATCGATTCATCTTGGTTGCTATTGATTATTTCAACAAGTGGGTCGAAGCAGCATCATACGCAATTGTAACCAGACAAGTAGTGGTCCGGTTTATCAAGAACAATCTCATCTTCTGTTACAATGTCCTAAGCTAGATCATTATTGATAATGGATCGAACTTGAACAACAAAATGATGAAGGAATTATGTGTTGAATTTAAAATTAAACACCATAACTCGTCTCCCTACCGATCTAAGATGAATGGAGCGGTTGAAGAAGCTAACAAAAATATCAAGAAGATCATTCAGAAAATGGCCGTAACTTATAAGGATTGGAACGAGATGCTCCCATTTTCCCTTCATGGATATTGCGCATCCGTCCGCACTTCAACAGGGGCAACCCCTTTCTCTTTGGTATATGGCATGGAAGTTGCGTTCCCCATAGAAGTTGAAATTTCGTCAGTAAGAGTCTTAATGGAAGCTAAGCTAATAGAAGCTGAATGGTGTCAAAGTAGATACAATGAACTGAATCTAATCAAAGAAAAGAGGATGCGGCTTTATGCCATGGTCAGTTATATCAACAAAGGATGAAGAAAGCTTTTGACAAAAAGGATCGACCTCGGGTATTTTGAGAAGGCGACCTCGTGGTAAAAAATATCCAATTTTTCCTCACCGGCTTCAGGGGAAAATGGACTCCAAATTATAATGGCCAATATGTTGTTAAGAAAGCCTTCTCAGGTGGTGCTTTAATACTCATAACTATGGATGGTGAAGAGTTCACTCGTCCTACAAATGTTGATACAGTCAAGAAATACTTCGCCAAAAAGAAGCAAAAGAACAGCTCTCTAAGTTGAAAATCCGAAAGGCCAGCATAGGCACAAAAGAGCGTCTCGGTGGACTAAAAACCCGAAAGGGCAATCCAGACAAAAATTAGAGACATAAATAGACAATAGCTATCCCGGTCGATTAAAAACCTGAAAAGGTAATCTAGGCAAAAGTTAGGGATATATGGCAAGTAACTACATCCAACAAGATTGGATCATCTAAAGCAACGTCAGCTGTCAAAGAATCCTTAATCAAATCACCTTCAACAGAAGCTCAAGAATACTCGAAATTCAAAGTTGTTAAAAGGATAGTGGTCATTATATTTCAATGTAGCCCTTTCCCTTTAAATTACTATTTCCTAAATTTGTAATGCTCCATGGAATCACGCTTTTGGCGGATTACAAATCTATCAATGAAAACTTGAGCCTTGTGCCCATTTTATTATAATTATTATTTTATTCTGCCTTGCAAATTAACACTTTTTTATTGATATTCATTCTTGAAGTAAAAAATATATTTACTTTTTGAAATTCTGGTATCAGATGTGTGATGTTAAGTGTTATGTCACAACAACACAATCTGCTAAATGAACAAGACAATAAAACAATCAATCAACACAATGAATTGTTCACGCAGTTCGGTCTAACTACCTACGTCTGGGGGCTACCAAGCCAGGGAGGAAATTCACTATTAGTAGTATTAAATTACAGACTCAACAATCCCAGTTGACAATCTCCTAACTTAATCACTACCCAATGACACTTCTACCTAAGAACCTCTTAGATATGAGATACCACTCACTCCCCCTTAATCACCTCAGTGATACAACTTAAAGATTACAAAGTTCACAACTCGATCTTCCTTAAAAGCTTTGATCAAGAACAATACTCTCTTGCTTAAAAGCTTTAGAGAGGACAATTACAACTTAAACAAACTATACCAATTCAAGCATGAATGGCTTACAAAACACAAACAAAAACTCTAACAACAGATACTCAGTATACACTCTCTAGTCTTCGTCACCTTCAAGTAGGGTTGTGGCTGCTTTATATAGAAATTCAGACTTGGGCTTGGACTCCTTCAAAATCTCTGATTTGATTTGAAATTAAAACAGATTGTATCTTCAAATCTTTTCATATCATTCAGCCCTAAAAATAGCAACAAGATTTGCTCCACATATGATTGCACTAGAATATATCTTTACCAAGATATTCGCCTGCAAGCTCTCACTTGCTTAAGCACAAATCTCACCAACAACTAAAACACGCGCAGCCCTAATAACACATCAGCACACATCTGTCAACTGATGTCAAGACAACATGTTTAACATCAGCACACAAAACTGCAACCCTAAATAACTTAACATAAACTGAATGTTAAGAGCTCATGTTAAGACTTCAGACAAATGACATCTTCAACAACAACATTGTTTTACCAAAATTGTAGCCAATACAAGAACTAACAATCTCCCCCTTTGGCTAATTTTGGCTAAAACAATCTCAGCCAACATCAGAGATACCTGCAGCGGATAAAACAAACTAACATTCTCACCACACAAACAACAGCAACAACTACCAACAGCTGCACAACACAAAACTCCCCCTCAAAACAAGAACCACAGCAAACAGCTAGGTAACTCTCTCCCTTTTTAGCCACAATTGGCCAACCATCAAACAGTTAGTCCCTCTTACCATTGTCAACAACTACCAGTTAGTCCTAGGCTAGCTCTCCTTGTCAGTCAAAAGAAGGCATCACATGACAAGACAAATCATAGAACAAAAACCAGATAACCATAACAGTACCATTATCCAAGATACAAAATAGGCACTCAAGGGCAGAAAAATATAAAACAAAACAAATTGAAACATCACAACTAGCTTAATCAATCTTCATCAGAATCATCAGTAGAAACATCTTCATCATCCTCATTCTCAGTTGTTGAATCACCTTTCTCAACATTGACATTTGTGTTGACATCCTCATCATCTCCATCCTGTTCCAAAGACTTAATCAACTGCTCAAGTTTCATCTTCCTGGCAGTGCTGGTGCTGATCACCACATCTAGATCCTTGTAGGCAGACTTCAATTCTTCTATCATATAAGCTTTGGTACATGCCTTCTTGACACCAGAACCTGATGTTGAGACAATATCTGGGACATGATTCCCTACAAACAACTTGGGATGCAAGGATAATGCAAACTCCCTCTTGCAAGCAGTATCTGAAGTAGTCAATATTCCAGGATGTTGCTTCAGGATCACTCCACAAATAAGAGAAGGAAATGCTATAGGCATTTTAATAGCATTTTTTGAAGCATGCTTCACAGTCTGATCAAAAATGTAGGATTCGTAATCAAAGTTTTTCTTTGTCCCAACAACATAAATCATCTTCCCCAAGCCAACAGATATAGTAGTTTTGTGATTAATGGGGACCCAATTTGCAGCACCTATCCTGTGCAGGACAACATATTTGACACTAAGAAGACTAGCAGACCGCTTTCCTTTCAAAGGCCACACCTTCACTTGAGTTGCAGTGATCTCCTTGCACACCTCATTGTCAGTAACTTCCAGCTCTCTATAATCTTGCTCACTTCTTCCTAGGTAGGTGATGATAGCCTCAGGAGAAAAGTCAATACACTTCCCTCTCACGTACACTTTTCTAAAGTCCACACTCCTTCTGTCAGTAATGTCCACAGGAATGTTTACCACAAACTCCTTAACTAGCCCATCATAACATTTGGAGAACCCAGAAACAGTTTTCATCAACCCTGCAAACTTAATCAGCTCCATAACTTCCTTAATCTCTAGAGCATCTTTGTCAAGCTCTCTTTCCATAGCCAATCTTCTTTGACACACAAACTTCCACATGTGAGCACTTCCAGCATAGTGAAAAGAGATGTTGTCCACAGGTACATCAGGAACCTTATCAGCAATCCTCTTTAAAATGGACCTTCTCACTGGAGTGATGTCTTGAACATCCTCATCAACATCAAACTCAGAGTCAGAGTCTTCCCTTATCTTCCTCTTTTTGGATGAGCCAGAAACCTTGCTCCAAGACTTTGCAAGGCCAACAACAGGAGTCTTCTTCTTTTTGCTTTCAATTCTCACCTTAGGAGATGAATCAACAGTCTTCCCTTTTCTAGACTTCAATCTTTTTGCAATACCTGGAATTGCATTGCCAATAACCTCAATGTCTGAAAAATCCTCAACATTCACAACCTCAACAGGCTTCTTTCCTTTGGGGCTAGAAGAAA
Organism: Lathyrus tuberosus; assembly: GCA_022829125.1. Classification (NCBI taxonomy): domain Eukaryota; kingdom Viridiplantae; phylum Streptophyta; class Magnoliopsida; order Fabales; family Fabaceae; genus Lathyrus; species Lathyrus tuberosus. The sequence goes on along the minus strand of JALAZF010000056.1, from coordinate 16,706,023 downwards.
CTTCCCTAGCAGGTGATGTTCTAACATCAGGTTCAACATCAACCCTAGCTCCAACATTAGGATCAACATCAGCTTCAGCTTCAGTATCTTCAATGACAGAAACAGCCAACCTGTGAAGATTGGTTTCAGCTGGTTGCATGTCATCCTTTTTACCTTCAAATTGCACAGCAGCCATTTGAGCCAAAGGGCTTGATATTCCAGCCACAGGAATCCCTTTTCTCAAAAATCTTAGTGACAATCTGACCTATACTTTTATCAACATCTACTGTCTCTTACTCATTATGATTTCCACCAGCTTGAGGAATAGAGGTCCTAGGAGCAGATTTATCTCCAAACAGAATGCTAGTAACAAACTCTCTACTTTTCCTATCATCAAATTTTTTACCAGCAGAATGATCAGAAGGTTACCTGATGTATCATGAGAAGCCCTTTTGTTTGCAGCTTGTCAGGTCTTGTCTTAGAAGCTGGAATCATTGAGAGAGGGGCTATATCCAAAGCTTCATCCTCAGAAACCCCTTTCGTCGAAACCCTAGGTTTTGTATGTGAGGGACTCTTGGATGCAGACTTCTTGGAGGGAGACGACATTTGTTGAGACATTGTTCCTCTGTAGCAACTGATGAACAAAAATGTGTTGAGACTTCTATTCTTTGGAGAGAAGATGAACAGACTATGTGAATGAGGATTGATGTAGCGTGTGGAGGCAAAGTGAGGAAATGATTGCATAGGGTAGGAGGGCTACTTTTGTTGAGCACTTAAAAGCCAATAAATGTAATTGCCCCACCAAAATGAATAACATTTCAAATTTTTGAATTTTAATAAATGTTCAGCACAAGTCATTAACATCTATTGACTTTTACACATACCCAGTTTTCCTCTTACGACATCACAATGTTCAGCACATATATCCTTAGAGAAACTGTCATTACACCTCCTTCCTGTATGGTCAACCTCAATGATCTTTTTTTCCCTAAGATTAACAATAGAGTGTTTGGTGATCCTTGGGATGTCACAGTAGGATGTCATGACATCATGCTTGACATTACGATCAATCAGACTTTGTTTCACCTCTAGATGTTCTCCCTTTTTATCCCATAGATAGCAGTTGTCTTTGGACTTAGCGCCCTTCATGACAACTTCACCTTTCTCATTAGTGACAATACATTTAGCTTTAGTAAAGTGAACTTTAAGTCCTTGCTCACATAGTTGACTAATACTGATCAAGTTGACCTTTAATCCTTTGACCAATAACACATCATCTAGTCTAGGAGCACCTGCACAGTTTAGTCTTCCCACACCCTTGATTTCTCCTTTGACACCATCTCCAAAAGATACACAGCTGGAATAATGTTCAACATTCAACAACAAACTCTTCATACTTGTCATGTGCCTAGAGCAACCACTATCAAAATACCAGTCCTCTTTGGCAGAACCAGTTAAGGACATCTGAGCTAACAAACAAGTGGCACCATCCTTGGGAACCCATTGCTTAACAACAGTAGGATTATCCTGATTCTGTCTAGATTGGGGATTAGGTTGAGGATATCTATAGAGCTTGAAACAGAAAGATTTCAAGTGACCAAATCTTCCACAATAGTGACATCTCCAGCTTTGAAACTCTTATCTGAAGTGATTAACATGCCTTCTCTCTTGAGGATGTTTTCTGTTATACTGCTGAGGCTGCCTTCTGCCATAATATTGAGGCTGCCTTCTCCCATAGTATTGAGACTGTCTCCTCCCATAGTATTGAGATTGTCTTCTGTAATGATGATTAGGCTGTCTTTTCCCATGATGATGGGGCTTTCTTCTGCCATAGTAGTGAGGCACAGTATTATTAGGCCCATACATTTTCCCATGATGTTGAGACATAGGTTGGGACATACTATGTTTAGGTCTAGATGCATAACCTTTCCCATGGTGTTGAGTCTTCTGATGAGGTACATATTGCTTGGGTCCTGACACATGAGCTTTCCCTTGATGTTGAGACATCTGATGGGACAAGTTCTGTTTGGTACCAGAAGAACTAGCATCTGAAGAAAATTTCTTTTCACCATTAAATCCTAGACTAGTCTTATCACTTGCTCCTTTTCCGGCCTGAAGGATTTCATCCAGAGTGTCAGTTCCACTATTCAACATTCTGATGGATTTGGAGATTTGATCAAGCTGGGATTTTAACAGCTGAACTTCATTCTCAAGTTCAGCTTTCTCAGCCTTAAGCTGGATTATAATTTTCTTCTACTTCTCCCTTTCTTGACAAACCTCTTCACTCTTCAGACACAACTCTTTATAGGAGGTTGCTAGCTCTTCAAAGGTCAGATCATCATCACTAGACTCTCCATCAAAAGCACATATTCCAGTCAATGCCCTAACATGCTTGGCAATCTCTTTATCACTCTCACTCTCAGTATCAGACCAGGAAACAGATAACCCCTTTTTCTGCTTCTTGAGATATGTAGGACATTCTTTTCTGACATGACCATAACCTTCACACTCATAGCATTGGACTCCTTTGTCAAGATTAGGCTTCTCCTCAGCTGTAGTTCTCTTGTTGATGTCAGACGAGATGTTCTTAACATTGGGTCTATAGTTCCTGTCCATTCTTTTTAACACCTTATTAAACTGTCTTCCTAGAAGAACAATGGCATGGGACAGCTCCTCCTGAGACTCAGGACTATTCTCTTTCTTAGCATCTTCAGAACTAGATACCAAAGCTATGCTTTTGGTCTTCTTTTCAGGTTCCTCATCCATCCCTAATTCAAAAGTTTGAAGAGAACCAATCAACTCATCCACCCTCATCTTGTTGATGTCTTGAGCTTCTTCTATAGCAGCCACCTTCATTTTATATCTCTTGGGAAGGGATCTAAGAATCTTCCTTACCAGCTTCTCTTCAGTCATTTTCTCTCCAAGGGCACTCAAAGCATTTGACAGCTCAAGAATATTCATGTGAAAATCATGAATGGTCTCATCATCCTTCATCTTCAGATTTTCAAACTTTGTTGTCAGCAGTTGAAGTCTTGACATCTTGACTTTGGAGGTTCCTTCATGAGTAGTTTTTAAGACATCCCAAGCTTCCTTAGCCACTTCACAAGTGTTGACCAGCCTAAAGATGTTCTTGTCAATACCATTAAAAATGGCATTCAAAGCCTTAGAATTTCCAAGCACAAGTTCATCTTCTTCTTTGGTCCACTCTTCCTCGGGTTTCAGCTCTGATGTTCGATCTTTTTCATCAATAACAAAATGTTTCCATTCTTTTAAAACAGCCTTCCAAGCCCTGTTGTCCAAAGAAATAATCATAATTTGAGCCATCTAGAATAGGGGGTCTATTCACAAATCCACCACTCTCCTTGTCCATAGTACCAGAAAGTAACAGCCCTAGATCTCACCCAGATGCAGAGCAGGATGCCTGCTCTGATACCAATTGAAATTCTGGTATCAGATGAGTGATGTTAATTGTGATGTCACAACAACACAATCTGCTAAATGAACAAGACAATAAAACAGTCAATCAACACAATGAATTGTTCACCCAGTTCGGTCTAACTACCTACGTCTGGGGGCTACCAAGCTAGGGAGGAAATTCGCTATTAGTAGTATTAAATTACAGACTCAACAATCCCAGTTGACAATCTCCTAACTTAATCACTACCCAATGACACTTCAACCTAAGAACCTCTTAGATATGAGATACCACTCACTCCCCCTTAATCACCTCAGTGATACAACTCAAAGATTACAAAGTTCACAACTTGATCTTGCTTAAAAGCTTTGATCAAGAATAATACTCTCTTGCTTAAAAGCTTTAGAGAGGACAATTACAACTTAAACAAACTATACCAATTCAAGCATGAATGGCTTACAAAACACAAACGAAAACTCTAATAACAGATACTCAGTATACACTCTCTAGTCTTCGTCACCTTCAAGTAGGGTTGTGGCTGCTTTATATTGAAACTCAGACTTGGGCTTGGACTCCTTCAAAATCTCTGATTTGATTTGAAATTAAAACAGATTGTATCTTCAAATCTTTTCATATCATTTAGCCCTAAAAATAGCAACAAGATCTGCTCCACATATGATTGCACCAGAATATATCTTTACCAAGATATTCGCCTGCAATCTCTCACTTGCTTAAGCACAAATCTCACCAACAACTAAAACACGCGTAGCCCTAATAACACATCAGACTGATGTTCTGTCAACTGATGTCAAGACATCATGTTTAACATCAGCACACAAAACTGCAACCCTAAATAACTTAACATAAACTGAATGTTAAGAGCTCAAGTTAAGACTTCAGACAAATGACATCTTCAACAACAACATTGTTTTACCGAAATTGCAGCCAATACAAGAACTAACACTTTTGCTTTCAAAATAAATACGGCAACTTCCTTTGGTTTATGAACATGAGAAGGAATATCAATAGCTACTCTAAGAACGATCAAACCTCGAAATACTGTATCAAGTGCTTTTGTGACCAGTCTCATAAACGTCTCCAAGTGACGGATCACTATTTCAAATTAAGGTGCTCAACCCATCTCCCCCAGTAAGGAGTGAACTTCCTTCTTCCTCTGATGAAGGTTGGAATCAAGATAAGATTTGGTATATTTCCCCAGTAGAATGCTGCTTTCAAAATCTCCATTGTGACTTCCATCTACGCAAGATTAGTTAAGTATCCGATTTTGTTTATTTTCATCACCAGTTCTTGTCTCGCGTCTGTTTTGTCAACATAAACATAACATTCATTCATACATAGTTGAATTCATGATTCATATTCATATGCATTTCATGACATGGCCCACTCATTTTGGTCGTGTTTTTCCCTAAGTGGTAAGTTCCCTCTCTCCAATAAAGTTGTCAACTTTAAGCAGAAAGTGCATATCCTTTCCCACTCCCCACTGAGTTTGATCCTCATGGAAGTTTTGCTTCAGTCCCCCTCTACACACTTGGATATGGTGAATTCCCAGTTTGAGTTCATTCCTCATGGTGAAGTGTCTTGTTTAAAAAGTCTCTCTCCAGTTTATTCCTGGATTGAATTCGGTCCTTGACCATTTTGATAACTTGAACCTCTAAAGAATGAGAAGGAATTTATTTTTTCACCTATTAAACCCCACTCTTCCCAGCAGAGGCGCACTTTTCTTTCTAAGATAAAAGAAAAACCCCTAGTGGAAGCCTCTCAGCAAAATCTCTTGGAAAAGAAGGATATCACATCCCCAGGAAGTCTCTACTAACCAACGAATAATAGTCTCTTTCCAAGTAGTTGTCTGTTCCCATTAAAGGTAAGTGTGTCCCTCTTTGGAATCTACACCTGAAAAAACAAGTGGCAATCTCTTAAGAAGCTTGTTTTTGTCCCAAAAAATTCCCGGTGGATCGACAAATGGAAATATCTTCTCGAGAAGTTTGTCCCTCTTTCAATAAAGTCATCAGCACCTCAAAATATTCCTACATCAAATGGCATCTCTCCGAAGAAGTCTCGAAGGGAAGTATGATGAGATTTTTCTAGTAAATGGCATATCAGCAGAGAAGTTTGCAAAACTCTACATTTTAGACAATGGTATTCCCCAGCAAGTCTGACATCAGATTGTCACTCATCCTATGGCGTCTCTCCGAAGAAGTCTCGAAGAAAAGTAAGATGAAGTCTATTTTCATCAAATGGCTATCTCCCCAGTGAATCTCGGCGAGAAGTTTGGTGAACACCACCATAGATTGTGTCTCTTTATTTAAGAAATTTGTCCCGCAAGATAACTAGTTTGCATCTCCTCCAAGATTCCCGGTGAAGTTATTGATCCAACAGGTGATCACCTTTTCCAGAGCTTGGTATCTCAACCTTTTCAAGAGAAAGACTTGATAAGAAGAAATGAAGACCAGTTCCATGGCTAAAAAACCAGGATCGAGGAGAAGTTTATTTCAGAAATGAAGACCAGTTCCATGGCTAAAAACCAGGATCGAGGGGAAGTTTATTTCAGAAACTAAGACTAGTTCCATGGATAAAAACCAGGATCGAGGGGAAGTTTATTTCAGAAACAAAGACCAATTCCATGGTTAAAAATCAGGATCGAGGGGAAGTTTATTTCAAAAACAAAGACCAGTTTCATGTCTTATGACCAGAAACACGGGGAAGTTTTACCCTTTCTAAGTAGGATTACTTAGTTTTAAAAAATATGAGTAAGCATGTTCCGACGGTAGGAGCCAGTTACTATTCAAATTATCAGAATCATAGTCGTACCCCCCCCCCTTAATCTTACCGGAAGAGAAGCGATTCATGGAAGATAAGATCTATGGGTCCAGAGCACACTTGTATAATCACGAATCTGATGTAGGATCATCGCAAACTCAGCTCTCAGTTGATATGCAATGAAATTCTGTCAATCATTAGCGACAATCCTTCTTTGAAGGCGAGTACCATAAACTCGCATATGGTTCAAAGATACAACTATACTCATTCGTACAAGAAAGCATGGATAGCTAGGACTAAGGCGGTCGAAACAGTGTTCGGAAATTGGGAGGAGTCGTACAAAGAACTTCCAAAATACTTGGTGGTACTTAAACAATATGCTCCAGGGACTGTTGCCATCTTGGAGACATTGTCGGCATATACCCCATACGGGACTTGTGTTAGTGGAAATGGCATTTTCCACAGACTCTTCTGGGCGTTTGAACCATGTATCAAAGACTTTGCGTACTGTAAACCTATTATTCAAACTGATGGAACATGGTTGTACTGGATATATAAAGGCACGCTACTCATGGCAGTGGCACAGGATACCAACAACGACATTTTTCCAATCGCCTTTTCCCTAGTTGAAGGGGAGACTATTGGGGGTTGGTGTTTTTTCCTAAAAAATCTCCGATTACATGTGTCTCCCCAACCTAACTTATGTTTGATTTCTAACAGACATCCATCAATCGAGTGTGCATACAAGAATCCTGATAACGGTTGGCAGGATCCTCCATCAACCCATGTGTATTGCATAAGACATATCGCTCAAAATTTCATGCGGGAGATCAAGGACAAAATGCTACGAAAGAAGGTTGTGAACGCAGGGTATGCACTAACAGAGTCTTCCTCCAAACACTACCGTGATGAAATTAGATTGACAATATTCAACTAGAGAAATGGTCCAGTGCATACGACAATGGCCAACGATGGGGCCACATGACAATAAACCTCGTTGAATCAATGAACTCTGTATCCAAGGGCATCCGAAACCTACCAATAACCGCTTTGGTAAGGGCAACATATTTTAGGCTCGGGGCACTTTTTGATATCAGACATACAAAGTGGAGTTCTGTCTTATAATCTGGGCAGTTGTTCAGTGATAGTTCAATGAAATTCATGAAGGACTAAGCTGTCAAAGCTAACACACATGTGGTCATAGTGTTTGACCATAATAAAGGTTGGTTCAGTGTTGTAGAGTCAATTGATCACAATGAAGGGAGGCCTAGGGGATGCTACCAAGTGGAACTAGATAAGAGTTGGTGTGACTGCGAAATTTTTTGGGCATTTCGTATGCCTTGCTCCCATGTAATAGCAGCATGTTCAAAGGCTTGCCAGGATCCTACCAATTATCTATCTGTTGTTTACCAAGTCATTAGTTTTTGCAATGTCTACAGCACTAGCTTTCAGGTGGTAGTAAAGGAGGACTATTGGCCTGCATACGAAGGCGAAATTGTCTGGCATAATGATCTAATGCGAAGAAAGAAAAAGGGTCGCCCTAATAGCATGGGTATTCGAACGGAGATGGATACGGCAAACAAAATGGTCAGATTATATAGTTCGTGTCGTCATCCCGGGCACAATCGTACAAAATGTCCCAAAGTATGATCAAGTACAAGATCATAGTTTCAAATGTAACCTTGTCTCTTTATATCAATAACAAATTTCATTCCATTGATGGCATGACTGAGCGATTATAATTAACAATGACATAACTTAAACAATCATAACTTAATATCTCAACAGCAATAATTAACAATAACTTAAACAATAAAAAAGCGAAACAAACATATACAACTGCTCAACAACATAACTAAGAGATTACAACCATCAACACAATTTCCTGAGAACTAAACATCAACGTTTGAATATCTCGGTCATTAGTAACATTCTCCCAAAAACGAACTTCTCCATTTTGGTTAAACGTGATAACAAGCCTTTCACCCTCTAGGATGTCTCCATCTAACCAGCAGATCAGACTCCTCTTGAGATGTTCTAACGTCATTGTATTCCAGAGGCGAATCTTCGTTGGAGGTTTGACTGGCGAAAAAATTAAATTGGCATTTCTCTTGGTGATATATGGAACCTGATAGATATATGAGGATGACAAAGAGGAAGAAGAGGAAGAAGAGGAAGTCATTTTAACTAAAAAATAAGAGAATGAAGTGAAGAGGTAGTAAGATTAATTAATAAAAAATTGAAAGAAAAAAAAAGTAATGAGGCGCCATATCATATGGCATATGCATGCATGCATGCATGCATATATATATATAGGCGCCATATGATATGCCTTGTGCTACTCATATAAGACTCATGCGCCATATGGCGTATATGTACAAAGCCAAATATATTCGTCATATCATATGACGCATCCTTGTTTATATAGAAAATACGTCATTTTGGTAAAAAAAAATTAAAATGTGGTTATTTTGGAATTTTTGTTGAATATATAAGTAATTCTAAAAAAATTCAAAAATAAATATTATTCATTTTTTATTATTATTTATTTCTATTGTCTTGCTTATATTTTATTTACTTAATTATTTCTTCACTTATTTCTTCCCTTATTCACTTTTACAGAGGTATAAGAATTTTATGGATAAATAAATGTTTAATTGTAGTGAAATATTTTTAGCTAAAAAAAGAATTATATTTATCCTTACTAGCATAAACAATTCTTAAAATCATTGAGTGGCAACTATAATTAAAGAATGTTTTGTTATTAAGTAAATTGGTTTGTATTTTGTTATTTTCTCACGCCATGAATTTTTATTAATGTGCTCTTTTTTATTTAGTAAAGTAGTTTGTAATTTTCTATTTGTTTATACTGTAAACTCCCCCATTTATATGTTTTTTCAAACAAAAATAAGTATAGAAATAACAAGAATAAAAAAAATTATAAGTTGTACACGATAAATTTAATAACCTTAATTATAATTAGGGTTTGGTGTATCTCTAACAATTACACACCTGTATGTTTAAAAATGTTATTGCAAAAGTTGAGTTTTTGACCCACCTGCCACAAGTCTGAAAAAAAATTCCTTGAATGCCACACCTTGAAATTTAATGCCTAGAATGCTATTTTTTTTTGTTCTTTAGTGGTCTTTTTTAAATATTTTTCAAACACCCTCATCCCAGATGGCGGACGTGTCAGACCCTTAGTTAGGGTCCGCCATCTAGGATGGCGCACCTCTTTTTTTTTACGTTTTAATTTTTTGAAACTAAAAAAAAATCATTTTAATTGTTTTTTTAATAGTTTAATTATTTAAATTTTAAATATTATATTATATTCAATAAAAAAAAATTAATAGTTTAATAAGGATTTATTTCTTCAATGTTTTATTAATTAATGATATTATATTTAATAAAAAAAAAATCAATTTTTTTTATGTAAATATTTAATCAAGTATTTAATTTAAGACATTTAATTATTTTTTATTCAATAAAATTGAATATTAAACATTTTTAAATGACAAATTAGGAAAAAAATATCATATATAGAATTATAAATCAGAATAGGATTGTGTCACACAAAAAAAACTAATTTTCCTCTTCATCCGAATCTTCATCGAGGAAATGACTGCCGGTTCCACATCTTGCAGGAATACGAATTCTGAAACCACGACCTACATTGTCTGTTGGATTAGGTGGAAGAGCAGTTGAAGTTGTGAGTGGATTGGTAGAGGTAGGAAGAACGGGAGTTTGGTTTGGGAAAATTTGAAATGGCTCAAAATTCTAAAAAAAAAGTCATTTGGAGGAATGTCGTTAAATGCTTGTGAGAATTGGGTGGGGTTTAGGGCTGTAGGTTCAATGGTTGCGACATAATAGTCAGACACATCGAGGGATGAGGATGGTTGGTTTGTGTTTGAGAAATCAAAGTTTGGTTGTGGAATTGGTGTGTGGTGTCGTGGTGGCCGGTGGAGTTGTTGTTGTTGGGTTATTGTTGCGGAGTTTGGTAGGTGTAATTGGTTAGGGTAGGTTGAGTTTGTGGTTAGTAGTTTTATGGTTGGTATGATGTGGATATGAATGTGTGTTGGTATTGTAAATTCGGTCGTGGTTGATTTGGCACCTGCAGTGTGGGATTGCTTTGACGGGGTCAATTAAGAATTGTTCCATTGAGGCATATTGAAATTGGAGGGTATGAAACCAATTCAAATATTCTTGAGTTGGCTTCATTTCTCCTTGAAATGGTACCTCAGTCAAGCATAACCGTTGTATGTTTGCCCAAAGTCTACGTTCAGATTTATTTAGATCCGTGTAGGCATACTGCCTTGACTCTTGCATGGTCATATTATGTTGCTCTCATTTTGGAGGGTTAGGTATTTCTTGATGATACCCAAACTACAATTTAACCCTATCAGACTGATGCATCTCAACAATCCATAAACATAAGATAGGGGTGGTAGCATTCTAAATCAGATGATCGTCATTTTGTAATGGTGGTAATTGAAGATATGACATCCATATAAACTGTAAATGTATGAATAATAAATATTAGTTCGAGCAAAATATTTATTGGAATATATAAAAAGAAATAATGGTGATAAAATTACGTTTTTCGGTAACATGCGATCTATGATGAAACGGTAACCGGTGAGGTAATGGCGAGGGTTGCGAGAGCAATTTTTCTTCTTCTTGGGGGTCTGTAACCCATCTAATAAATAAAAGAAAAAAAATTAGCATATTTAAAAAAATTAAATAATAGAGATAGAAGAATAAATAGAAACTTACAATGATGCGTACGGGTATCTTGGTGTGTTAGAACTTACTGGTGCTCATCCTTGAAAATCCCCAAGCTTGTACAAGAATAACACAACCCTCATTCCATCAGCAGTAACATCAGTTGTTTTGCACATTTCTCTATATAGATATGCCAATATAGCTGATCCCCAACTATAAGTACCACACTTTTCCAAGTCATTAATAAATGGAATCCACATAGAATAAACATGTTTGGCACCTTTGTCGGGAACAACACGAGCACAATGCATAATAATATATAATGCCTTACATATAAAGTAAGTTCCTCGTGTGTTGAATTTTTAGAAACAGAATTATTTCTAAAAAATTCTTTAAACCAACTTAAACTTACACGTCTACCTTTAATTACATTACTAGGTGGTTATTGACCTAAAAACTCAGTCCGTGTTGATAAGGGAAGCTCAGTAGGCCCCACCACTGGATTACCATTCACACAGAAACCCAATAGCATACTAACATCTTCCAATGTTATTGTACACTCATCTGTTGGAAAGTTGAAAGTATGGGTGTAGCGAGCGAAACTGGACGTGGTTCTTAAGCACTGCCACTCTTTTGGGGTTACTACAGGTCGATTCATTTTTTATCCTATTGTGAGCTGATTAAGGAAGGGAAATAGATGTCTTCAATTAACCCTACTTGCATAATGAGTTTAAACAGCGGTCTGTTAGGTTACGGATGCTATATGGTAATGGGGCCTCTTTCTTCTTTCTTGGTTTGGGACTGGGATAACGGGAATGTTTATGGGTAAGACGCTAGGACTTATATTTTTCAATTGAGATGTGAAGGTATGTGATTTGGGTTTTGGATTAGTGTGCTCGCTAAGATTTTTCTTTCAATCTTATGCCTACGTATTCCCGTACCCCAAAACAGGGAAATTAAAGCGATCGTAGTTCCTCCTATTCTATGGGAGTAAATGGTGTTTTGGTGTCTTGTTCAAAGCCCAAGACATGAAGCTAAAGGTGGTTTGTATCTTGTTCAAAGCCCAAGATGTGAAGCTAAAGGGTCTATTTGTATCTTGTTCGAAGCCCATGATGTGAAGCTAAAAGGGTGTTGACTTTAGAGAGAATTTGTCATCTCTAAAGAGGTCTGTTTCTCACAACTGTTGGGTGACTGATTATAAAGGAAAATTACTTTAACCGGGATATGCGAATCCTAGTAATGCCATAATTTCCTTTATAGGGGGTTTTAACCTGGAGGAGAAAACTTTAACTCAGTGTAGAGCAATGATATCTTTCCTTAGGAATTTCTCATGCTAAAAGAGGGACAGTGGCGTGGATGTAAATAATCCAGAGGCTTGCCGCTTACAGCAATTAGATGAAAGGAGTTGTTGATGTTTGTATCCTGTGAATGAGGCACAGTTTTGATGCTAAAAGGTTGATTGACTCAACCAGGGTTTCCTTATACAAAGCCTAAGAGGAGGCTATTGGCCCAACAAGAGGGTGTTTTTATGTGTCGTACGAAGCCTGAGAGAGAGGCTAAAAGGGTTGACTCAACAAGGGAGTTTTTTTGTATGTGTCTTGTACGAAGCCCAAGACGGAGGCTAAAAGTTTTTGACTCAACAAGAGAGTCTTTGTATCTCGTACGAAGCCCGAGATAGAGGCTAAAAGTTTTTGACTCAATAAGAGAGTCTTTGTATCTCGTACGAAGCCCGAGATGGAGGCTAAAAGGTTGTTGTTTTAGTTGAGTGACAGGTCCAGTATGTTGGTTAAAAGAGAAAATCAGTTCTTATAAAGAGACTGATTAAAGGTAAGGCAATGCTTTGGGATTGATCAGAGGATCAGGGTTATTTCCTGTTCTTTAAGGAAATGGGGAATCCAAAGGGTATTGGAGACTGCCCGAGTCTACTGGTGTTTTTCCCTACTTGAAAGGTGCTTGAGAATGTCTTTGAGACTCAAGGGTTTTAGACTGTCCAAGTCTAGAGTTTCATCTTTTGTACTATGCTTAAAGAAATAGTAGTAGTACGTTCACGGTAGAAAGATCTAGACTCTTTGAAAGACTGTTCTATTAAGATGACTAATTTATGTTCCTATACCTCTAGGAGGTCGTCGGGACAATTTGTACAAAGCCCAAGAGGAGGCGAGAAACTTTTAAGAAGCTGAGGGACAATTTGTACGAAGCCCAAGAGGAGGTTATCATTCCCGGAGGAAGAATCCTTATACGAAGCCTAAGAGGAGGTGTGAATACTTCTAAGAAGCCGAAGGGTCCTTGTACAACACCCAAGAGGAGGCGAGGATGCTTTTAAGAAGCCTGTGGGTCCCCAAACCCCGAGAAATTTAAGACAGGCTATTCACAGAGAATAGATCAAGCCAGGAAAATTCGAGAATTTGGAAGAAACTCAAGAGATGCCATTCACGGAGAAAAATCATCTCTGGGGAGTTAGAGTTTCTTTGACGATTTCTAAAGGTGACAGTCTGTGAAAGGGTTCACCGAGAATGCCGCCTTTCACGTCTCCATATTGTTTAACCCCAAGAGGAGGGAAGACTGTATCTAGTAATCCTATGGGGATCTAGTCTTGTCTATTTTAAGAGAAATCAACAGGGTTTAGTGCTAGACGTAGTTGTCGGGGGAACTCTAAATATCTATACTATTATTACACAGTTGATATGAGTTTATGAAAGAAGACTTACAGCGAAACAGCCCCACAATACAATTATATGTATATGAAACCGGATAAAGAAAGCATATAACCACTTATTCGGTTGTAGAGCTTCCATGCTGTTTGGTTAGTTGTTCAACAAAGAAAGATTGAAAACAACAGTATATTCAAAATCAAAGGAGAAAGTATTTTGAAAAGAGGTTGGGGCTTACAGCTCAAAGAGATGCCCAAGGTTTATCAGTGATTGCACTGTCATTTTGTACAGAGGGACTTATACAAGTGACTGAGGCCTAAAAGGTTTTCTGTACAAAGGGATGGGTCTTACACTCTCTCAAGAGGCCCAAAGAGTTTAAAAAGAATGGGGCTTATAACACGAGGGTAGGCCCAGATGATTTTTGTTTTGAAATGGCGATTGCGCCGAGATTTTCTTTTAACACAAAGGGGCTTATACAATAAGAGGCCCAAATTTGTTTTGGTTAAAAGGGGATTGGGTCTTACACTCTAATAGAGGCCCAAAGTTGTTTTGAATGGGTCTTATAGCTCTAAGAGAGGCCCAAGGTTTGTTTTTCAATGGACGATGATCGCGTCAAACTTTTTGAAATACAACGGGACTTATACAATAAGTGAGGCCCAAAGATTTGTGCATGTACAAAAGGGGTTGGGTCTTACACTCTATTAGAGGCCCAAAGTTGTTTTGAATGGGTCTTATAGCTCTAAGAGAGGCCCAAATGATTTGTTTTAAATGGGCGATGATCGCGCCGAACTTTTGAAATACAACGGGACTTATACAATAAGTGAGGCCCAAAATAGGTTTGTATTTACAAAGGGTTGGGTCTTACACTCTATTAGAGGCCCATGAGTGTTTGAAAATGATTTGTGAGGGTGAATTAATCAAAACCCTAATTTGTTTCCAAAATGTATTTTAATTGAATAAAAAATTCAATTAAAATGATCAAAATTGTTTAACATGTGGAGAACAAATTGTGATCTTGGATTACTGTTTCAAAAATCATATTTTGACCTACAAAATGATTAGAAGTCATTAAAATTTACAAAATCAAGAAGCAAAAAATATTTTAAATGTCAAAAACAATTAAAATATCAATTCTTTGCAAAAATAGAAATTATATGAAATAAATAATATTTTTGGAATTTTTTGACAAAATAAAATATTCCAACATTTTTGTGAATTATCAAAAAAAGAATCAACTCAAAATCATTAAAACTCAGAGAGAAATTAATTTTTGAATCAATTAAATAAAATCACAAAATTCAAATATTTGAATTTTCAAAAAAGGGCGCCAAGAACACCCAAGAACATGCGCGTGTTCTGGGTTTTGCCCAGATTTGCATTTTCTCTCCAATCTCACTGAATACTTGATTATATCATGCAAACCACCTATTAATCTGCTCGTTTCAACCTCACGATCATGTCTATGGTCTTTAATTTCATTGATTTTTAACATGGAATAAGAAATCAAGACAAAACCTCAAGAACCCTAAAATTTGCATGAAGGCTGATAATTTTGATACACGATTCAAACAAAGCAATTAATTGAGGGGAAACATTCTATGCATGATTATGAACATTTGGCAAAAGTATTGTGCGAGGAAATATGCATAGATTAAGAGATGACCAAGTTTAGGCTTACTTGAAGGTCGTGACAGCAAGAGCAATGTGATTTTTGAGTTTGAGGTGTTACAAATGTGTTGTGATGATCATAACAGCTTCAATGGATGTTGTGGAGTGTGTTGCAAGCTTTGGAACACTTTGGAAGTCTTTGGATCAAGCTGGAGCACTCCAACTGCATAATTGAAGCATAATGGCCAGGTTGATAGGTGATTTTGAGCTGGGGGTGTTACAGTTGGTGTTTAAGTGTTTGGACACCTCAAATACATCATATGTGATGTGTCTGGGCAATTGGAATGGATTGCTTATGGCTGCAACTCAAAACCCGATAGTGGTTGCTCAAAAACAAGAAAACTTGGCACTTAAGAGAGAATGAGAGAAAGCAGTGCTATAACTGGCTTTGGTGTGAGTTGAATGATCCATTGAAACCTCTATTTATAGGTGATCAACTCTTGTCTTGGAGGAATAGTGAATGGCTACTGGATCATATCACATTCGCATGGATTGGCTTGGAGGATTTCTTTTCATGCAAGGCAAACTAGCCCTTCCCAAGAGCAGGGCTATGTCTTGACCAAATTCACATTCTTCAGATGTTTTTATTGTTGTTTAATCAGAGAACTTGACTGAGTAGAGTGGCTACCTTGACAAGGCACTATTCCACATTAATGCCCTTTGAATTCAAGGCAAAATGTGCCAAAATGCATGCACTTCAAGTTGGAAGATTCCTTGGATTTTTTACTCATCTTTATCAGTTGGATCAGTTGCATTGTGATTGGTTTGAGTACAGGTGGCATAGTAATCCTTGGTCTTAGGCTCAAAATAGTGTGTGGCAAGCAAACATGCAAACTGATTTTTCCAAAACAGCTTGCAGCAACATGACTTTGGGCATGGATTTCTCTTGGCTCAAGATGAATCAGTTCATGCTAGTGAGCTCTTTGGATTCTTGGTAATATTTGCAACAACCTTGATGTTTATCTTTGGAACTGATTCAGCTTGCATCTTTGTGAAAAATCCCACAAGTTTTGGTGTTTCAACACAAAATCTGCCTTGCCCAGAATTTTTCTAAGTGTTGGAAAAGTTGTACTTTCATGTTTTTAGTGATTTTGATCCAACCATAACTCAAAATCCATAATGAATTTGGAGGGGGGGTTAGTTTTTAGATTTTGTAGAGGGCCATGAGATCTACAAATCAAGCTTTGGATGGGGAAAAATGGCTTTGTGGTTTAGGAGTTATGATCCTCCAAAGTTGGTACCCTTGCCACTTTATTTCTTAACTTAGAAAATTTTCTAAGTTTTTATGGTTACCCCTTTTACAAGTTATCCAAATTTTCTTTATTTTTCTTGATGAATGATGATTCAAATCACACATTAACATCATTTTAGGGTTAAAAAACCATAAAAGTGAAAAATCTCAAAAAGTCAAAGTTTGACTTTTGTGCACAGTTGACTTTTTATCAGATGAATTCCAAACTGTGCAATCCTTTAGGAAATCATGTCCTTGACCTAAATCAAACTTGATGGACATGTTCCATGGATGTTATAGGGTATATTGATCATGTCCTAGGGCTTGGGAGCATGTCCTGGTCAAAAGTCAAAGCTACAGTTGACTTTTTCCTCAAAACCCTAACTGTGGTACTGATGAAATTGAGACTTGTTGCTCAAGCTTCTTGGATCAATCCATTGTTACAAATGGATCAATGTGGTATGTTGGAGACCCTCAAATCATGTCTTGAGGTCTTGGCTCATGACTTATCCCAAAAGTCAACTTAGGGGTGAATTAGGTCAAGAAACCCTAATTCCTGATTTTTGATGAATGCTTCCCTTGAGGCTAAATTGACTTGATGATTGGGTTTATGATGTCCCTTGGAGCATCATAGGTTATGCTTTGAAGCAATGGCTCATGCCCAGAGGAAAAACTTCCATCTGGAGGCCCTGGTCGACCAAACCCTAATTTGGTGACACTGGCGATCTTGAGGCTTGATCCACCTGAAAGGGAGCAGTCTTGTGCTTAATCCTTGAAGTGAGAGTCCTCTTGATCCCTTGTAGATATTTGAGAGGTTAGAAAAGTTGAAGATCATGTCATTTCTTGATTGATCATTTGTCTAAGAACTCTGAGAGGGCTTGAAACCCTAATTTTGATAGTAGTGAATGCTCACCCATCTTTGGGGAGACTACTAAGGTATGATGGTTCATCCATATTGTGATGATGATTTGCACAATGATGGGAAATCTTAGTGGTCAAAATTTGGGGTATGACAATGGGTTTCGGGTCTCCATCGTTCGAGTAAAGCATATATAAAACTCGAATCTATGGTGATGTCGTGCAATTGATATATATTTGCAAAATCTGCTTGTTCCAATAGCGGTAATATTAATTGTGGGGTTTCATGGGGTTTCAAGTTGCTTGTGGTTTCGCGGTCGAAAACTTCTTTCGGGTTCTACCTAATACAACCATAAATACAATGAATATGTAGAGTAAAAAAATATAGAATAAAATTATAGAGTAAAAATATATAGAATATAAAGTTAAAGTTAAAAAATATAGAATAAAAATATAGAGTAAAAATATATAGAATATAAATACAATTCTATATATTTGAGCATTTTTTACTCTATATTTTTATTCTATATTTTTTAACGTTATATTTATATTCTATATATTTTTACTCTATAATTTTATTCTATATTTTTTTACTCTACATATGTATTGTATTTATGGTTGTATTAGGTGGAACCCAAAGAAGTTTCTGAGCACTATAAGTAGAAGGCAGTTGGGAACGTGCAAAAAACCTACTTTTTGCCGCAGACATTATTGTTCAGAGCTTTTGATTCTTACTTTTCCATTTTTAATTTTCCAAGCACCAAAAATAGCAATAATTTCCTACACCGGGGAGCTATTGCACTTTAGTTAGATTTTTAGTTTTAGTTTTCATCGTTCAGCAAGCAAAATCCTACTGACCTATGGAGGATTGTTAACTGCAAGATTCATTTGTTTTCCAGGTTTTTATTCAATTAATAGAATTTATTTTATTTTTAAATACCATGCATGAATTGATGTTTTACTGCTTCTGTTTGAGTATGTTTGTACTTGTTAAGATGTCCGACTAAATTCCTTGATTCCGGTATGTAAGGATTATCGACGAAAGGGGTTCAAAAACTTATTGGCATCGAACACTTATAAAATGTTTATCTGGTTTTGATTTCTAAATAACTAATTCAATATTGTTTGTTACGAGAGTAAAAGCAAACTAAGGTTAAAATCAACAATGCGAGAGTTTGAGATTTTAACCGGATGGTAGTAATCAGACATTAACTCTAAACACAGTGAGAGCACTTTAAAGTTAACTAGACCTCATTAGTTTCCAAAAAGTATTTTTCCATATTAAATGAGACATCGAGAGCAAGCATTTCTATTTTAGAATATAACCAGAGTCAATAAACACGAGATTGTGAGATAAAGGTTTTCAAATTAATGTTTTCTACTGATAAATGTTTTAACAATTAAAGTATGCCAATGACTGTTTTAATTCCCGAAGTAGATATGAATTACATACCGGCGTCCCGTATTTGAATAGTTCTTAAATCCAAATTTAAATTCCCGTTATTCCTTAGATCATATATTAATCATCAGCCTTAGCTAAACATAGTAACAATCCGATAGCATTAGTTTAATTATTAGTCCTTGTGGGTTCAATATCTTTTAAAACTACGCGATTAGACTGTGCACTTGCAATTAGTAACCCCGATAGACTTATAAAGTCGCGACCAAGTTTTTGGCGCCGTTGCCGGGGACGCCAGCAACAATGTCGGATCCTAATTTTTTTTGCCTATCTCCTATTTTTATTTTTATTTATTTCAATTTTATTTTTATTTTTATTTTTATTTTTATTTTCATTTTTTATTCCTTATTCCTTTTTTCTGATTTTGACTCACTAACAAATGCGGTATTTTTAATTAATTTAGAATCAGTGCTAATTTTCTTACTCTCTGCTTCCAGGACTTTATTTTCTATCTTCTTCCTTCTCCTCTGACTTATTTTTCCTACTAACATTAGAGATGGATAATGAAGATACCATGGTTGTGCTCTTTGAAAACGCGGCCAAATGGCACCACTATGAGACCCTTTCCCACAGACCGATGGCTTTTACCAAATTTGCTCATGGGCCTACCATGACTGCTTTAGGCATTGGTGATAGCATTGACTATATGTTTAACCAGATTGGGTGGGAAGGATTTGCTAGAAAGAAACATTCAACCTACCATAGGTTAACTTTAGAATTCCTAAGCTCACTGACTTATAACCCTAATCATGGGATGGGATTTAATAGAGGTAGAATAACCTTTAGGATTTTTGGATACACTTTCCGCTTTAACCACCAAGAGATCGCGGAGCTATTGGGTTTTCCTAATGGCCCTGATGTTTTCGCTATGGCAAAAGAGGATTTGTTTATGGAAAATGAACTTAATTTTTCCCAGAGTAGTATTTCTAGACAATCACACCATGACCCACATCCTATGAACTCCACTGATATTCATAACCCGGCCATCAGATATTTCCACATGATCTTAGCTTTTACCCTCTTTGGAAAATCTGAAAACGATACCCTGGTGTCTAGAGACGAGCTCTTTATCCTGTTTTGTGTATTTCAGTCTCAACCCATCAATGGGGCTACCTTTATGTTTGACAAACTCTTTAGGATTGCTCAAGCCAACCATGGTCCCATTCTAATCGGTGGCCTCGTTACCATTATTGCTGAAACCATGGAGTTTAGGACACCTCTCTCTCGCATAAACCCTTTAGGAGGTTATGGCCCCATCAGCATCACCTTTTGCTTTAATAGGGGATTGATCAGAAACCTTGGACTACACCATTTCCAACTCTTGATTAATAACGAGGTTGTTCCCCACTTTACCTTACCTAACCATGAGCGTACAAGTGTGCACAACCGCCATAACTGGCTATATGATTTGGACGGACCACAATTTGAGAAAGAACGTGATGGCCATATCTCCAATATTGAAATAGACCCCGAAACACCTCCACATTACCATTATTTTCCAGACCACCCCATCCATGATGCCAATGCCATTCCTCCTGCCAACATTCATATCACGTTGGAAGCCTTTCGTACCGAACTGAATGCCATGCGAGACGAGCTCCGTACTATCCGTCTTAATGTCATCAGTTTAATGGACACTACCGTCGAGCAGCTTGATCATTTGAACCAAGAGGTGGAGTCTTTGAGACGCAATCTTGGATGATTTTATTTTTGATATTTACCGCATTTTCCTTTAATTTTAACTTTAGTTTTTCATTGTTATTTTTGGATTTCGATTAAACATACTGGTACTTCATGCGTTTGCATCTACTACTGCTAGTCTATGGATATTGCACTACTTTGCTTCTGTTAATGGATATTTATTTCACTATTATTTATTTTTATGTTTTGTTGTTTGATGTGTTTGCAACATTAAATGAATTTCCATTTTTCAGTATATTTATATTAGTGTTCAATCTTCATACTCATTGATCATTGTGGTGCAAATATGTCAAATGTGTGAGTGTTATACGTTACTGGAGGTTTTAATTAGAATTTTAATTTTTCTGAGTTTTGGAGTGTCGTGATCGTAACACACCTGTGACGCCCATCACAGGCATCTTAAATGTGTCGATCGTGAGGCCATCTGTGACGACCATCACAGAGTAGAAACGCGTTCTCTGTTTTGTTCAAAACATAACCATTTTTCTCCCTTTTTCTTCTCTTCTTCTCAACCGTCCCACTCACCCTTAACCTCCATAACTCCATAACCGTCCCATTTACAAATCCATACAATCTTCCCATTTACTTTTCACTAATTTCTCCATTTACCACATTCTCTCAGCTTCTATTTAAATACAGAAACCCATTCCAAACTCACGAATTCCTCCCTCTGTACCGTAAACACGAACACAACCTCTTATTCTTCTTGCATGCACCATGGCTCAACCACCTAACCTTTCAACAATCATATTGTGGGACAGAGAAGTTGGTGAACATCAAAGAGAAAAATACCTGAAATTCCACAGACGCTCAATCCAACCAACGAGGTATATCGACATATCCTGTCTACAATAGCTTGGATTATTGGAGGGTGTTCAATGGATGCTCACTAACTCAGAGCTGACTCATCTCTGCACCCAAAACCTTTAGACATATGAAGCTTTAACCTTAGAATTTTTAAGCTTTTTCTCCTACAACACGCCCTTGGATGATGCGCAATTTCTCACCGGCTCCGCTACGTTCAGAATGTTCAACACTGAATATTCTTTGACCTAAGACAAGCTAGGAGACATGCTGAATTTTCCACGGGGAGACGGTGTTCAGTATTGTGTCCCTCGTGATGCAAACTGGCCGACTGTAGCATTTGAGGTATGGCGAACCTTAACCGGTGAAAGCACTACAAGCTGGGAAGGACTTAATGCCACATTCATCCACAATCCAGCCATACGGTACTATCACCGTGTCTTAGGCCACACCATTTTTGGGAGAGTCAAAAACCATAAGGTAAATTCCAAGGAGATTTTCTTCATGCATTGTGTTTTCACGCCTACACCGATCAATGCCATCCCATTTTTTCTAGCACACATTCAGTCTAGTTGTGCAAGAGGTACTACTCCTTTCTGTTTTGGAGGAATAGTTACTTTTATAGCACTTGCTTTGGATTTGGGAGAGAGGCTTACGGACTTACCATCTGTGCCGGCCGTATATCTGGATATCGAGTATTGCCGCAACACACATTTGATTAAAGCCAGAGACGATAAGAAGTACAACCTTATGGTGCAGAACAGGGTAGTTAGAAGTATTGTTTTGCCTTGCCCTGCTCGTATAGACCCACAAAATATGGCAAATTGGCTCTTTGATTTGGATGCCCCTGAGCCTAATGCGGCTGCACCAGAAAGTCAGCCTGATGACGAATATGATGAGATGGAGCAGGGTGCACCTGAAGAAGACCAACAACCACCTACTGCACAGTTTGCAAGCTCATCCTCCCGACGCCGTCGAAGAAGTGACAGTGCTCCTGCTACTAATGATGACGTTCTCGCGTCTATTATGCAACGAAATGAATTGGATGCCTAGAGAGACCAGCGGTACCAAACTCAGCATACTGACATGATGAGTCTCCTGCGACAGATCCAACAAGAGCAGCGCGACCAAGGTGAAAGGATGGATCGAAGGTTATGAAGCGTCATCGATGAGATGGGCGCTTTGACAGATCTCATCGATGACGCTTTGACTATCTGATTCTGATCACGCATATTCGAGGGGTCTAGGGTGTCAAGACGGTATCAATTTTGTTAAATCTTTCTAAGTTTTCTAACATAGCCTACGTGTAAAACAACCTATATACTCTAAGGGCGTGTCAAGTTATGTATCGAATCCCACAAAAATTTTGATGTTAAGGCTAAATAAAGTGGGGGAATTAAATAATACGGAAAACATATGCATATAATAACTTGTTGTTACATTAACGTTGATGAAGGGAAATAACAACAAAAACTAAAAACTAATGCTTCCTCTCCCACACTAAATCTAACATTGTCCTCAATGTTTCGAGATAATGTAAATGAGAAAGGAACAACCAAAATAGAAAAGTAAACTACTGGGGGCCCTGTCCACGCAATCTTCCTCGTGCTCTTCCACGTCCTTCGTGTCTAAGCTGATGTGGGATACCCATATGCTAGATGTACTCTTGCAAGCCGTCCACATGCATAGTCAAAGTGCCCATCTCATCGATGATGCTTGACAACCTTTGATCCATCCTTTCACCTTGGTCGCTGATAACGCGAAATTATATCGTGTATTTGACTTGACTTGCATGAATTTATATTACGTTTTACTCATTTTTTCCCGATTTATGTATAAAAGAGAAAGAAAACCTCCATTTTGGGGGTCCGTGAATTTTTACCAGAACTTTGAGTAAATCAGATTTTATATTTTTCCAGAGAACAGTTTATTTTTCTGCACTTTCAATTCCTGTCATCTTCTTGTAATCAAGCTTGATGGAATCGTTTCGAGTTTCTGTAACTAGATTATTAGAAGTTAATTTCAATTCCAGGTTTAATTTATATGCTTGTTATTTTATCATTTTCCAGCATGGTTTGTGATATTATCTTATACTGTGTTAGCATGTTTTGTTTCCAAACCATGTCCGGCTAGATTAGTTGATGTCAGTATGTAAACAATTTAATTAGAAGAAATTAAATAATAATCGGTGTTAACTTTTACAAATTAGTTTTTAGGCTTTGGTTTCTTATTTTTAAATCGATTAACTTTTCGTACGAAAGTAGAAAGGTAGCTAAGGTTAAGGTCAAGATAAACGAGAGTTTGAGAGTTTAACCAGATAGCTGAACCTAGGCATTAATTCTAAATACAGCGGAAGCGCTTTAGAATCAATTAGGACTTATTTATTTTCAAAAAGTATTTTCAAATGCAAATGATACAGCGAGAGCACTCATTCTGATTTAACAGTATGGTCTAAATCAATAAACACGAGAGTGTGAGATAAGGTCTTTTAAATAAGTATTTTCTACTAAAAAGTATTTTGGCACTTAAACCTACACCGATGACTTATTAAATTCCCAACGATTAATGCATTACATACTGATATCTAGTTATTAATTATTCTTATTAAAAGTTTAGCATTCTTAGATTTAACTTCTGTCGCTCATAACCTCGATAAAACGATTTGCCTTAGCTAAGCATAGTAACAACCCGATAGCACTAGTTTGATTATCAGTCCTTGTGGGATCGATATCTTTTTAAAACTACGCGATAGACTGTGCGCTTGCAGTTAGTAACCCCGATAGACTCACATTCGGCAATCAAGTTTTTGGCGTCGTTGCCGGGGACTGATTTAGTCAATAGCGTGATTCATTTGTTGCACCGTAAAGACTTAGGCAACAAATTCCCTAATTTGTCGGTTGTATGCAAAGTACTCGCTCAAAAGGCGAAGACCTCACGCAACCGATAGACGAACCTGAACGTCTTCTCAGCGTAAAAAGATGAATCCAAGAATATTGCTTAACCCACGAAATACCTTTTCCTTTATCAGAACCTGAATCTCAATCCGAACCCGAATCTGAAACAGAACTTGACTCTGAGTCAGAATTAGAATCAGAAAAAGACATGGGTGAAAGACCACAGAACCATCCTCTTAAGTTCTATGCTACCCCGTCTGAGCAAGAACCATATAACAGCATTGCTGCCCCTGCTATCAACCGAAACGATTTCGAGTTGAAACCTTCATTGTTTTCAGCCGTACAACAACACCAATTCTCTGGGAATCCTACAGAAGATCCTAACGAACATTTGACCAAGTTTGTGCAGTACGCAGACACAGTGAAGGCAAATGGTGTAACCCCAGACACGATAAGATTACGTCTTTTTCCTTTCTCATTAAGAGACAGAGCTTGGGCTTGGTTGAAATCCTTGCCATCAAACTCCGTTACTACGTGGGATGAGTTGAAAAAGGTATTCTTAGCACGATATTTCCCCCCAAGCAAAACAGCTATGCTGAGAGCCCAAATTAATAGTTTTCGACAAAGGGACAACGAATCTCTTTACGATGCATGGGAAATATACAAAGACATGATGAGGATGTGTCCTTATCATGGTCTTGAAGATTGGTTAGTCATCCATACATTTTACAATGGTCTCTTGTACAATACAAGATTGACAATAGATGCCGCCGCTGGTGGTACACTTATGGACAAACCATATGAAGAAGCCTATCAACTAATCGAAAGTAAGGCTCAAAACCATTACCAATGGGGAGGAGAAAGAACTGCAGTAGAAAAATCCCAAACGAAAGGTGGAATGTACGAAGTTAGTAGCCTTGATCATGTCAATGCTAAGGTAGATGCCCTTGCCCAAAAGATTGATAACTTGACCATAATGCCTGCAGCCACCGTGGCTGCTGTAGCTCAAAACTGCGAATTATGCGGAACACCTGGACATGCTGCCCCTGAATGTCAAATTTTGGCAGGAGTCTCCAGTGATCAAGTGAATTATGCTCAAGGGAACCCTTATACAAATACCTATAATCCAGGCTGGAAAATCCTCCAAACTTCTCCTACAAAAACAACAATGCATTGTATGCACCTGGTCAAGCACCTACTACACCACCGGGCTACCAAAAGACTGCCGTAACTGCCCCTAATGTTCCTAGGAAGTCCAACCTTGAATTAATGATGGAAAAATTTATAGCTACCCAGACTCAAACAAACAAAGACTTCCTGAATCAAAACATACACACTAGTGAGAAAATTAAGCAATTAGCAAACAAAGTAGACGCTTTAGCCACCCACAACAAAATGCTTGAAACACAAATTTCACAAGTGGCACAACAACAAGCACCTACTGCTGCTCCTGCTAGAACATTTCCTGGACAGCCACAACCTAATCCGAAAGGACATGCAAATGTTGTTATATTAAGAAGTGGTAAAGAATTAGACGAACCCATTGATCCAAGACTTCAGAATCCGCCCATGTACCAAAAGCCTGATAAAATAACAACTGAGAAGGAAAAGGAAGATAATGACCAAGAGGCCGTAGAAAAACCTTATGTGCTTCCACCACCATATAAACCACCTATTCCGTATCCTCAAAGATTTGCAAACTCTAAAACTGCAGGGCAAGTTAAGAAATTTGTTGAACTTCTGAAACAATTGAATATCACAATACCTTTTACAGAAGTTATCACTCAGATGCCCTCATATGCTAAGTTCCTTAAAGAAATCTTATCCAATAAGAAAAAGATTGAGGATAACGAAACATTTACACTTACTGCTGAGTGTAGCACAATAATTCAAAATAACATGCCTCCTAAGCTGAAAGACCCAGGTAGTTTCTCCATACCCTGTGTAATTGGAAAGTTCGTCATAGACAAGGCTCTATGTAACTTAGGAGCCAATATCAGTGTAATGCCCTTATCCGTATGCAAAAGGCTTGATATGGGAGAATTAAGACCAACTAAGATGTCTGTTCAATTAGCCAGCCGCTCTATTAAATATCTCGTTGGTATACTAGAGAATGTTCCAATTCGTATAGGACAATTCTATATCCCTACCGATTTCATAATCATATATTAAAGAAGACTCCACTATGCCTATCATATTAGGAATGCCATTCTTAGCTACCGCCGGAGCCATTATAGACGTGAAGAGAGGTAAGCTAACATTTGAAGTGGGTGAAGAGAAGGTTGAATTTATCTTGACACAATTCTTACAAGCACCAGCTATAGACGACACATGTTATCAATTAGATGTCATAGATGAGTGCGTAAGAGAAATGGAGATGGAACCAAACACATACTCAGATATTATAAAAATTCCAATACCTCCGATTTTTGAAAATGATAATTGGCGTGACCCATACCAAGATGATAGTCTAAGCGAGTGCTTAGCACTTACACCCGATCATCTACCTTGTCCAAAGAAACTAACTTTAGAACTGAAAACACTACCCAATAGCTTAAGGTATGAATTCCTAGACACAGAACTCAAACGACCTGTGATAGTCAATGCAGACTTAGGACAGACCGAAACTAAGAAACTTTTAGATGTCTTAAGAAAATACCCAACTGCTTTAGGCTACAACATCGCTGACCTTAAAGGAATAAGTCCTTCTATTTGTATGCATCGTATTATGCTAGAGGAAGACTGTAAGACCTCTAGAGAACACCAGAGAAGGATCAATCCAATCTTAAGTACTGTAGTCAAGGATGAAGTGAAAAAGCTTTTAGAAGCAGGAATTATATACCCGATATCAGACAGTAAATGGGTTAGCCCAGTACATCTCGTACCGAAGAAGGGAGGTGTTAGAGTTGTTAAGAACTCAAAAGGTGAATCTATAACACAAAGAGTTGTAACTGGAAGTAGAATATGCATCGATTATAGAAAATTGAACAAAGCTACTCGTAAAGATCATTTCCCATTACCATTCATTGACCAAATGTTGGAACGATTGGCCAAACATTCTTACTTCTGCTATTTAGATGGTTATTCGGGATTTTTTCAAATCCCTATTCATCCTGATGACCAGGAAAAGACAACCTTCACATGTCCCTATGGTACATTTGCTTATCGACGAATGCCATTTGGACTATGTAACGCTCCCGCAACATTCCAAAGATGCATGATGTCAATCTTCGCTGATTTTATAGACGACATTATGGAAGTATTTATGGACGATTTTTCTGTTTGTGGCCAGAACTTTGAAGGATGTCTATCGAACCTATAAATGTTACTTGAAAGATGTGTAAAAGTCAATCTCGTATTAAACTAGGAGAAATGCCATTTCATGGTCAATCAAGGAATCGTACTTGGACACGTAGTATCTGATAGAGGGATTAAAGTTGATAAAGCTAAGATAGAGCTTATAGAAAATCTTCAACCTCCGAAAACTGTACGAGAAATATGAAGTTTCTTAGGGCACGCCGGTTTCTACCGACGATTCATAAAAGATTTCTCAAAAATTACCAAACCACTGACCGGTTTATTAATGAAAGATGTTGAATTTATCTTCGATGAGGAATGTCTAAAAGCGTTTAAACAATTGAAAACGGCTCTCATTACCGCACCTATCATGCAACCACCTGATTGGAGACTACCATTTGAAATCATGTGTGATGCGAGTGATTATGCCGTAGGCGCAATCTTAGGACAAAGAAAGGACAGAAAGCTCCATGCAATTCACTACGCAAGTAGAAGCCTAGATCCTGCTCAAATGAACTATGCCACCACAGAAAAGGAACTTCTGGCTGTCGTGTTCGCTTTGGATAAATTCCGTTCTTACTTGGTAGGAGTGAAAATAATTATCTATACCGGTCATTCCGCAATTAGGTACCTATTAAGTAAGAAAGATGCCAAACCAAGACTTTTAAGAATTCGTGTTCGCTTGTTGCTTACTCTTACTCTCATTCACACTCTTGTAATATGTAGAACGAGCCTTGCTGTCTTCCTCGAAGATTCTGCAACATTCAGTCAAATCAGAAAATGTTCTAATCCTCTGATATCCCATAGCTTGCTTAATCTCAGGACGCAAACCATTCTCATACTTAATGCACTTTGAGAACTCAGCAGTAACGGCAGCATAATGAGGATAAAACTGAACCAACTCAACAAATCTAGCAGTATATTCCACCACGGACATACTACCTTGTTTCAATTCCAGAAATTCAATCTCTTTCTTTCCTTTAACACTCTCCGGGTAATACTTCACCAAAAACTCAGTACGAAACAATTCCCAAGTTATCTCCTCATGATCCACTTCAAGAATTTGACGCCTATCGACCCACCAATCGTCGGCTTCTTCCTTCAGCATGTGAGATCCAAGCCTCACCTTATTCTCTTCAGTACAATCTATAACCCTAAAAATTCTTTCAATTTCTTTCAACCAGAGTTGAGCACCATCGGGATCGAATCTTCCTTTGAAGACCGGTGGTTGATTCTTTCTGAACTCATCGTTCGCATTCACATTCGGTGCACCCTGCACCGCCCTAGCCATTGCTTCCATAGCAGCAGCCATAGCAACATCATTTCTACCAGCCATATTCTGATGGTTTCCAAAAACAACAACAAGGTAAACCACAGTTTAACCAACACAACCACAAGACAGACACAACAGACTCAACACTGGCTCTGATACCACTTAATGTAACACCCCTTTCTATACCCCCAAATAATCAATTAAATCATTTAGGCACGTATTGAAAATTTTATCAGAGTATAATTGCAACCACGGCATAAAAGGAGAATGTCACATTATACATGAAATTAAAAACATACAACACCTGCTCACACGATATGCAACAGTGGGGGTAACTAATCAATTAAGGATCTGAGTCCTTTCACCCACATCTCAAATGTTTAGAATAAAAGCGGAACATCTAAACACTGATAAACATCAAACATATATATAAATCATATATAGATATATTCATATACCAAACAGTATAGTTCATCAACATCGGTCACGTTATATACACAAAATCTTCAGCCAGATACATAAGCAAATGCATCACCAAAAAGGAAAACAAAAGCATCCTAGCTACCCGACGCTACATATCAGAGCCAGACGACCAAAAAGAAATGAAGACACGCTTCACCAAAGACCACCAGCATACCTAATCTGCAATGCCTCATAGAGCATTATAAAACAGCAGAAGGGTGAGAAATATTATCATAATAACTTTGCATATAATTATATATCTCAACATGTAATACACATATATCACATTCTCACCACAACTCATCACTATGCATGTATATATGCATATAACACCAAGCATATACCATAAATCAAATACACGGCATAACAATCCGTAATTAACGCATCTATCACCTAGGCATATCCATTCATGCTCAAATACATGTATCACCAATACATATCAATTCATCACCATTTATCCAACATAAACACCATACAGGTTTATTCACCAATGTATCATTACAAAGATACAATTATCATTATTTCACATAAACATACATATTATGCTTATCCAACAATGCACACCTGTACAATTCTATTCATTCCACTTCAAGTATACATATATATGTTCATTCATCAAAGCACAAATACAATGATGACAAATGCAACTCATAGAGACCAACTCACGACTCTATGCAGATGCAATGCGGTACCGACTCATTATCTCAAGTTCAATTGAAGAACTTGTTGGAACCTTCGCTCACACCGTAACAAGGCACACGAAGTTCACCCATTGCTCACACCGTAAAAAGGCACACAATGTTTCTGGATTGCTCACACCGTAAGAAGGCACACAATCCGATTGCTCACACCGTAAACAGGCACACAATCGTTCGTAATCATCGCTCACACCGTAAAAAGGCACACAATGTTTATGGATTGCTCACACCGTAAGAAGGCACACAATCCGATTGCTCACACCGTAAACAGGCACACAATCACATTTAACATGCATTATCACTTAATTCAAACAATGCATACATTCACTAAAGATCCACCATTCACAAAGCATTCTCAAATCAAGGGTTCACTCTACAAACATATCCACAACACATTCATATCATTCATAATTAACATACTTAACATTTTCTACAAAATCACTATTCACAAACAGTCGGAAAAGTCGGCCAAAAGTCGGCTAAAAATATAATTTCTTATCACCATCAAATAGTACATAACAATACCTTCAATTCGATATAAAGAACTCTCAAATCCGATAAACAACGAACAAGTTATGGATATTTCAAAATAACGCAAAAAAACATAAACCGGAGGATCGACACGACGATACGGTTTGAAAATACTGTTCTAATTGGACCAGGTTCAGACCTCCAAACCATTTTTCCTAGAAAGAACATCTCGTTAGCTTCCCAACGCTTCGAACGGGGGTCAAAACCGACTTACGGTTCAAGAGATATGAATTTCCGAAGTTTCTCCGACAAACCAGAATTTTATGGTTCAGCACAGTATGTATCAATACATAGGCCTATGTATCGATACAAAAAGGCCACATGTATCGATACATAGCACGCATGTGTCGACACATGCTGTAGTGAAAATGTTGTTTTCTCCAATTTCTACAGTATGTATCGATACATAAGGGTTATGTATCGATACATAAACCATTTCGTATCGATACATAGCTGTTATGTATCGATTCATAACTCTGTTTTTCTCAAAAACCAGATTTCTCAAATTACATCTTTGCTGTCCTTTTCCCGAATGCCCGAAAACTCGACTAAATCGAACATTTTCACCGAAACAAACATATACGCGCAACCACCAAATACATAAGAACAATTTAGAACACATAAACGCAATTTCTACGACGTTCGATTTTTCGATTAAATTTCAACCTTTCAAAAACCAGAATTTTCGAACATCACCAAATCGAATAAAAAGCACGCTATACGACGATCTAACCTTCCTCGATACAACTACGTAATTTATTTCGAATTCTAACCGTGAAAACATCGGTTTCTATCGATTTCCTACAATTCGACCTAAACGGAAACAACAACGGAAACATACCGAAAACTAACCGAAACATAACCAAACTTCATGAAACTTTAAACAGCAGCTCACATACATATAACCAACCAACACGTGTATTTATACGACTTTTCGACCGTAGAAACATCGGTTTCTATCGATTTCGCCCAATACGGCATAAACGGAAACATATGGAAAACAACCAAAACATCCACACAAAACACATACATAATCATACACAAGGTTAGGATAACAATATTTCACACCCTTACCCGATTAAACTGATTCCTAGAAGTTGTTTTCTTTGATTCCTAGCTTTCCTCTTTTTCTTCTTCTCTTTCTCTTCTTTCTCTTCTATTTTCTTCCATTTCTCTTACTATCTCATTCTATATATAGTTTTCTCTCTTTTTCTTTCTTTTCTAATTCTATCCCTTCTACTTCTTTTCTCACAAACACAAAAATATTTACTTAACATAAATATCTCAAAATATCTATTATATCATTAATTAAATACTATCTAATGTGAAAAGTCTAAAATACCCTCTATTCCAATTTTCCCCGCAAACTCTCAAAAACGGTAAAAATGCTTAATATGAAAACATAACATATTAAAACACCAATTTCACAAATAACATAATCATTGTCAAATTAAAGTAAAATACTCCACAAAATACTATAATTAACACCCAAAAAAATAGAGATAATTAAAATCGGGTCGTTACAACTCTCCCCCACTTAGACATTTTCGTCCTCGAAAATATGCTAAGTACACACAACCACGAATACTACTCTCGCATCCGACCAGCCAACTATCCTGCCAACAAAAGGCACACCACGAATAACACAAACAACAAACCAACACACTAACAGCAACAACAACGACGCGACAACGACCACGACAACCACGACAAGATGCAATGCCCATACAATGCACTTGGCGACAAACTCACAACTCAAAGGATAACCAAGATTCACTCTTGAACCGGAACACAATAAGATCGTTACCACTACCATAGGTAACACTCTCCTAATCCCCAAATATAGGAATTAGCCACTCGCCCTCGAACCATCACAATGGAAATGAAACAACAACACGGACAAGAACATAACGTTCCATGACACAACATTACCTCAGCGACATCCGCAAAACCAGAATACCTGCATCTTTGCCTCACAACAACCAATACAACAATTCCACACTTCCGCTGCGCACTCTAATTACTCGCAACCAACAAAACCACCAATTCCCTAATCAACATTCGACTTTTTCTATTATTCTCCAGAAAATCCTAGTTCACTTGTTATATCCACCATTTCACTCTATGCTGCTTTAGCTTACACACCATACACAAGCATCTGAACTACTCAAACAGTTCTACTTCTCTGACCATCCGAACATACACATGCAAAGGCTTCCAACTTAACTCGTCAGGGAAGACATTAATCCTTCCCAAAGAATAATCCAATTATGAATAGCATAAATCCTTGGATGAATCCTCAATTATCGTAAAGCATAAACTACGACTTAACCATATTGCATTAACCCACCGACTAAACTCATCAAGACATAACTCAATACTCCTCAAACCGTTCATTAAGATCAGGCAAAAATCAAAACTGGAGCTGTAGACAACTCCTACTTTTAGCTCTTTGAAACTTATTCGCACTGAACATCCACACTTGGATAACTTATCTTAAAACTTCATCTCTTTTCTAAACTTGCTACTCATACATAATGGTTTCCTTAAAATTCTTACATTGATACCTTAAGCTCAAAACTCCTTAACTCATTGTAACTCTATGTTTTACTTTCCATAGCATCCATACGAGTATACACCACATGCTGACTATACGAATCAATCATCCATTCTCTTGGCTTTACTTTTAATATCTAGAACACTAGCACCACCAACATGCCATCTAAGCTGGAAAGACACGTCTACTCCCACCAACACAATTTCCGTCTGCTATCAACAAGAGATTAAGGGTGATCAGTTCCTCAATTTGCCAATAGACAGTCAACAATCATGATGGGGTATAAACCATCTTTACCAAGCCATAACAACCTTCCTTGCCTCTTGTGCACAAAACCACCTAAGGTACAAATCCTTAATTGACATATCCTTACTTCCGCATTCCCTTCGGAATCGGGAATAACACTGCCCAAACAACACTTACAATCGGGCAACCAACAGCACATTGAGCCAACGCTCCATACCTGGAGTCACTTGGAGAAGTACCAGTTTCTCCCCCACTTATCTCGTTCTCAATCCTGAAGACAAAGACTAGAAAAACCAGAGAGCACTGATAGTGTTCCTCACACCTATCACGTACTAAGGAATCAACAACATCGACAAATACCCAAAATCCATAATGAAGACTTTATCATACATGGTCAAAAGACAACTTACACGCCAAAAACGTAGTTACCGACCCAGAAGCAGTCATAAACAAATTCAAACACTTTGCACACTCATAGGAAATAAACAAATGAGTCTCTTTCAAAACGACATCAGCAACAAAAGGGTACTATTAATAAAACTTATACCTTTAATCAACAATCCGCACTAGTAGTGTCTGACCCTGCCAATGCAAACACCTTTCCGCTCGTTTGAGCTTGTTTCGGCTTAGCACACTTGTGACTAAGGTGTCCCGTTTCTCCACAATTATAACACTTCACCGTAGTCCTTCTACAGTCCACAGCAGAATGCCCCGTACCTCCACAGTTAGAACACTTCAATGCAGTATTCCTGCACTCCACGGATTTATGTCCGACTTCACCACAGTCATAACACTTAATGGAACCGGAACCTCCTCCGCCAGCTTTTCTATCAAAGTTTCCCTTATGCTTGCCCTTATCAGCGGGTACTACATAAGGTCCACTCCTCGCTTGTTGCTTACTCTTACTCTCATTCACACTCTTGTAATATGTAGAACGAGCCTTGCTGTCTTCCTCGAAGATTCTGCAACATTCAGTCAAATCAGAAAATGTTCTAATCCTCTGATATCCCACAGCTTGCTTAATCTCAGGACGCAAACCATTCTCATACTTAATGCACTTTGAGAACTCAGCAGTAACGGCAGCATAATGAGGATAAAACTGAACCAACTCAACAAATCTAGCAGTATATTCCACCACGGACATACTACCTTGTTTCAATTCCAGAAATTCAATCTCTTTCTTTCCTTTAACACTCTCCGGGTAATACTTCACCAAAAACTCAGTACGAAACAATTCCCAAGTTATCTCCTCATGATCCACTTCAAGAATTTGACGCCTATCGACCCACCAATCGTCGGCTTCTTCCTTCAGCATGTGAGATCTAAGCCTCACCTTATTCTCTTCAGTACAATCTATAACCCTAAAAATTCTTTCAATTTCTTTCAACCAGAGTTGAGCACCATCGGGATCGAATCTTCCTTTGAAGACCGGTGGTTGATTCTTTCTGAACTCATCGTTCGCATTCACATTCGGTGCACCCTGCACCGCCCTAGCCATTGCTTCCATAGCAGCAGCCATAGCAACATCATTTCTACCAGCCATATTCTGATGGTTTCCAAAAACAACAACAAGGTAAACCACAGTTTAACCAACACAACCACAAGACAGACACAACAGACTCAACACTGGCTCTGATACCACTTAATGTAACACCCCTTTCTATACCCCCAAATAATCAATTAAATCATTTAGGCACGTATTGAAAATTTTATCAGAGTATAATTGCAACCACGGCATAAAAGGAGAATGTCACATTATACATGAAATTAAAAACATACAACACCTGCTCACACGATATGCAACAGTGGGGGTAACTAATCAATTAAGGATCTGAGTCCTTTCACCCACATCTCAAATGTTTAGAATAAAAGCGGAACATCTAAACACTGATAAACATCAAACATATATATAAATCATATATAGATATATTCATATACCAAACAGTATAGTTCATCAACATCGGTCACGTTATATACACAAAATCTTCAGCCAGATACATAAGCAAATGCATCACCAAAAAGGAAAACAAAAGCATCCTAGCTACCCGACGCTACATATCAGAGCCAGACGACCAAAAAGAAATGAAGACACGCTTCACCAAAGACCACCAGCATACCTAATCTGCAATGCCTCATAGAGCATTATAAAACAGCAGAAGGGTGAGAAATATTATCATAATAACTTTGCATATAATTATATATCTCAACATGTAATACACATATATCACATTCTCACCACAACTCATCACTATGCATGTATATATGCATATAACACCAAGCATATACCATAAATCAAATACACGGCATAACAATCCGTAATTAACGTATCTATCACCTAGGCATATCCATTCATTCTCAAATACATGTATCACCAATACATATCAATTCATCACCATTTATCCAACATAAACACCATACAGGTTTATTCACCAATGTATCATTACAAAGATACAATTATCATTATTTCACATAAACATACATATTATGCTTATCCAACAATGCACACCTGTACAATTCTATTCATTCCACTTCAAGTATACATATATATGTTCATTCATCAAAGCACAAATACAATGATGACAAATGCAACTCATAGAGACCAACTCACGACTCTATGCAGATGCAATGCGGGTACCGACTCATTATCTCAAGTTCAATTGAAGAACTTGTTGGAACCTTCGCTCACACCGTAACAAGGCACACGAAGTTCACCCATTGCTCACACCGTAAAAAGGCACACAATGTTTCTGGATTGCTCACACCATAAGAAGGCACACAATCCGATTGCTCACACCGTAAACAGGCACACAATCATTCGTAATCATCGCTCACACCGTAAAAAGGCACACAATGTTTATGGATTGCTCACACCGTAAGAAGGCACACAATCTGATTGCTCACACCGTAAACAGGCACACAATCACATTTAACATGCATTATCACTTAATTCAAACAATGCATACATTCACTAAAGATCCACCATTCACAAAGCATTCTCAAATCAAGGGTTCACTCTACAAACATATCCACAACACATTCATATCATTCATAATTAACATACTTAACATTTTCTACAAAATCACTATTCACAAACAGTCAGAAAAGTCGGCCAAAAGTCGGCTAAAAATATAATTTCTTATCACCATCAAATAGTACATAACAATACCTTCAATTCGATATAAAGAACTCTCAAATCCGATAAACAACGAACAAGTTATGGATATTTCAAAATAACGCAAAAAAACATAAACCGGAGGATCGACACGACGATACGGTTTGAAAATACTGTTCTAATTGGACCAGGTTCAGACCTCCAAACCATTTTTCCTAGAAATAACATCTCGTTAGCTTCCCAACGCTTCGAACGGGGGTCAAAACCGACTTACGGTTCAAGAGATATGAATTTCCGAAGTTTCTCCGACAAACCAGAATTTTATGGTTCAGCACAGTATGTATCAATACATAGGCCTATGTATCGATACAAAAAGGCCACATGTATCGATACATAGCACGCATGTGTCGACACATGCTGTAGTGAAAATGTTGTTTTCTCCAATTTCTACAGTATGTATCGATACATAAGGGTTATGTATCGATACATAAACCATTTCGTATCGATACATAGCTGTTATGTATCGATTCATAACTCTGTTTTTCTCAAAAACCAGATTTCTCAAATTACATCTTTGCTGTCCTTTTCCCGAATGCCCGAAAACTCGACTAAATCGAACATTTTCACCGAAACAAACATATACGCGCAACCACCAAATACATAAGAACAATTTAGAACACATAAACGCAATTTCTACGACGTTCGATTTTTCGATTAAATTTCAACCTTTCAAAAACCAGAATTTTCGAACATCACCAAATCGAATAAAAAGCACGCTATACGACGATCTAACCTTCCTCGATACAACTACGTAATTTATTTCGAATTCTAACCGTGAAAACATCGGTTTCTATCGATTTCCTACAATTCGACCTAAACGGAAACAACAACGGAAACATACCGAAAACTAACCGAAACATAACCAAACTTCATGAAACTTTAAACAGCAGCTCACATACATATAACCAACCAACACGTGTATTTATACGACTTTTCGACCGTAGAAACATCGGTTTCTATCGATTTCGCCCAATACGGCATAAACGGAAACATATGGAAAACAACCAAAACATCCACACAAAACACATACATAATCATACACAAGGTTAGGATAACAATATTTCACACCCTTACCCGATTAAACCGATTCCTAGAAGTTGTTTTCTTTGATTCCTAGCTTTCCTCTTTTTCTTCTTCTCTTTCTCTTCTTTCTCTTCTATTTTCTTCCATTTCTCTTACTATCTCATTCTATATATAGTTTTCTCTCTTTTTCTTTCTTTTCTAATTCTATCCCTTCTATTTCTTTTCTCACAAACACAAAAATATTTACTTAACATAAATATCTCAAAATATCTATTATATCATTAATTAAATACTATCTAATGTGAAAAGTCTAAAATACCCTCTATTCCAATTTTCCCCGCAAACTCTCAAAAACGGTAAAAATGCTTAATATGAAAACATAACATATTAAAACACCAATTTCACAAATAACATAATCATTGTCAAATTAAAGTAAAATACTCCACAAAATAATATAATTAACACCCAAAAAAATAGAGATAATTAAAATCGGGTCGTTACAACATTCTTGGGGTTTCTCCATGAATCTACTTAACAATTCGACACTTTGACAAATGTATGGCATGGTATTGCAAATATACCTCAAGGATCCAATGATTTCTTTGTATAGTGTCACACTTACAAATTTATCATTTGTCTCTTTCTTCAACTTTGCTTTAGTTTCTAATGGCGTAGCACCTGCATTACAGTTGCTCATCTTGAACCACTTCAAGATATCTTAGGCATACTTTTTTTGGTGCAAGAACACTCATTCAAACGTGTCTTTGACCTCCATCCCTAAAAAATATGAGAAATTCCCTAGGTCGGACATTTCAAACTCTTGCAACAACTTCAACTTGACTTTTTTTACAGGCATATACACGTAACCGACCCCCCAACACACACACACACACACACACGCATATGTTTCTTATCAAGGTGAGTAGCCAACATAGTTGAGGTTATACATAAGGGCCATATTCTGGGGTGATCAAGTTATGAGGCTTGACCCAATACCGCTTTGTGATGGGCCTTTACAAATATATCATTACACAGTCTCTCAAGCACGAGAGCTTATAAAGGGTGAAATGTTTTAGACTTATAATTTCTTTTGATTGAACCCCTCAATTGAGGGTGAGTCCTTCATTTAGGGACGAGTTCCTCAGCTAGGGTGAGTCCCTTAATTAGGGAGGATGAATCCCTCAGTTAGGGGTGAGTCCCTCAGTAAGGGGAGAGTCCATCAATTAGGGGGTGAGTCCCTCGGTTAGAAGCGAGTCCCTTAGTTTAAGGCGAGTCCCTCAGTTATAGGGATAAATCATCTTGGTTAGAGGCAAGCCCCTCAGTTAGGAGGTGAGTCCCTTGGTTAGAGGTGAGTCCCTCAGTTGAATGTGAGTCCCTCATTTAGGGGGTGAGTCCTTTAGTTAAAGCTGAGTACCTCGGTTGGAGGCGAGTTCCTCAACTAAGGGGTGAGTCACCAATTTTCTATCAAGTGTCTCATGTGCAGCTCGTGTGTCAGCCGAGGGATGTCAAACATCTGTCAAATGATTTAGATACGTCAAAGCGTCAGTTAGTTACGAAATTTTGATCGTTTAATAAGAAAGGAGTGTGTGTGGCATTTAATGCTACTTGTGATGATTTTCCTAGGGAATCCAATCTATAGTTTCTTTCCTTAGACGTGTCCTTAACGCATGGAACCCCTACCATTTCCTACAATAGTTTCATTATCATGTAG
Organism: Lathyrus tuberosus; assembly: GCA_022829125.1. Taxonomy (NCBI): domain Eukaryota; kingdom Viridiplantae; phylum Streptophyta; class Magnoliopsida; order Fabales; family Fabaceae; genus Lathyrus; species Lathyrus tuberosus. The sequence goes on along the minus strand of JALAZF010000056.1, from coordinate 16,666,893 downwards.
GTATATTTCTTATGTTATTGGTTTTTCCCTATAAAAGGCTTTGGCTTACATTTCAGGAAAACCTTGTCCTCTCCCTTCCATTTTAGAATTTCCTCTTTATTCACTCAGAGAAAATTCATAGATGCATTGATGCTTCTTTAAGTTTGAATAGGAGAGTAGAAGATTACCAAAATCGCTAGTCTCTCAAGGATCTAAGCATTGCAGTTTTTAACCTCTTCCCTTTTATAAAAAACTAATGGTCAAGAAGAAAGATAAATGTGTTCATGTTCAGGACATTGTGTCTTTATATTTTGACTCTGACATGGTCGTGAGCTCCCATCAGGATATTGGGTTCTCCAGTACATGGCACGAAGAGGTTGTAATCCTAGAGCCCTGCTCAGAAACGGAAAGGGTGAACATGGAAAGAATGAGTGGTTTGTCTGCTCCTTATTTTTACTTTCATCTCCTTGTTATTCACGACTTGGGGTTATGATACCCTTTACACCTTTATAGTCAGACTTTCAGATGACTGTTAATTTCTACCCTTCCTAAATCACACCCAACGTGTGAATTATCATCTGGGCTTTCGAGATCGTTTATTATAATCTGGGTGTCCTCGCCACCGTTGGGATATTCCTTTTTTATGACGTAGAGGTCCTCCCCATCTATGGTTGGATAACTTTGCGCTTATTGTCGGGTAGGAGTTTGTTGGAACCCTAAGTGAAACCATATGAGGATTGGAAAGTTAGATGTATGTGTGTTAGAGGGTGAGGCGGTGTTTCTATGGTGATCATAGAGGCAACAAGTGCCTTTCGCTTTCCTCTATTGTGAACAAGGAATACTTATCATATCAAAGGCATAGACTCCATCACCTCCCCCTTAAAGTGAGAGGTGGTCCATGTTTTAATATGATTCCAACTTATGAGCTCTCGTACTCTAATGACCCTGGACCGAGAGGAAGGTGGCGGGGTAAATAAGTACTTGGGTAAGATTTATGGTATGAAAGTAACCTTCTCACTTAATCTATTCTTTATTATTTTATATGATTTAACATCTTCATTTTGTAAGGGATATGTCTAGAATATGTCGCTTGGTTCGGATACAAGCCAAACAATTACTACTGGTCATGCTCAACCTTCCTTAGAGATTTATAGGTGGCTGGAGAGAAGCGGTAGGGAAAGACATCTCATGATGGCGAAGCTTGCCCTCCAAAGAATCAAAGGCGAGATGAGGGTCTTCTAGGGCCTTTGAGAGGCCACCACACAGTCAATGAAAGAGGAAAGACAGGTGGAGGACCTGTTTCGACGAATAGAACTCCTCGACCCACATTGTGGAGCGGCCATTCTTTTGATGCAGATGAGTTTTATGGGTGTTGCCTCTCTTTCCCAAAGAATTTTCCTAGTAACTATAAGTCACTTCACAATGAATCTCCTTCCTATTTAACAAACCTCTTGGAGTTTCAAATTTTGAGATACCTCCTGGTGGAGAGAGTCCATAAAAAACATTTGCAAAAGATCAGTGAGTTGCAAGCCAGGTTGGAATTTATCATAGGGAGAGTTCAAGAGCGTTAGAAGATGATGATAGTGATGGAAAAGGAATAAGATAATTTAAGGGCCCTCCCCAAGGAGGTAGCCTCAAAGGCCCTGGCCCATGTTAAGTAGGGTAAGTGTTTGGAGAGATCGCTCGAGGAAGCTCTTAGTTCTATAAAATATCTAGAGGATGAGGTGTTATCTCTCAAGGAAGAAGTTGTGGCCGCCTCTAATAAGTATTGTATGAGGGCGATGGAATAAGTGACCTTATTCTATCAAACCTAGGTTTGAATTAGATGGGCCTATTCAAGGTGGTTCTGGATGGTCAGCTAGTGGAGGATGAGTATGTCCCCTGACAAGTCCCCTGCACCTTGACCCTTTTTTGTAATATGCCTTTTTCTAAATGATTTTGTAATAACGTAGTACGTTTACTACTTTTAGATGTTATCCATATTTGTATAGGCCTTTTTTGCTTGCAATCAATTCTCACCTCTCACTAGAGAGAAAATGATCTTTTTGCTTGGACCTCGATGCTTTTATCACCACTGACAAGATGACAAGGGCTTTTTGTTGAGGGTCTTGTGTACTTAGTCGTCAAAAAGGGCAAGGATTCTTCTACAAAAATCCAACGTATTAATCTTCTCGAAAGGAGACAATGATCCCTGACATTCTGGCATAGCAGACAACAGATGTCCTAACACATGTCAAGACATTGTTCTGCATAAACATTTAAATAAAGAACAGAACAGCAGACTGATACCTTGAATATCATAACTGCAGAATCACAGATGTTACTATATCTGCTCCAATATGTTTATCAAGACCAATAACAGAATATGTAAATATGCTAAATGATAAAAGACACAGTAATTGTTAACCCAGTTCGGTGCAATTCACCTACATTTTAGGGATATCAATCCAGGAAGAAGACTCCACTATCTGTAGTAAACTTATAAAGTTAAACTCCCCCGTTTACAACTTTATCTCCTAAATACTACCCAATGAAATCCTTATCAAAGACATCTCCTTTGATATGAGAATCACCACTCACTTCCCCTAATCACAATCTGTGATGTCTAAACCATCCCTGTCAATACAGAATTCTGTTAAGCATACTTGACCAACACGCTAACTTGGATTTTCTTAAAAGCTTCATCCAAGAACAATACACAATCCAATACCTAAAGGCTTATGGATTTGTGTGATACCTATGTCTACCACAGTGCATCAATCAATACAAAGGGAGACTTACAAACCTAGAGTCAACGACTCTCAAAACCCTAAACCCTTATTTTTACACGAGAGAACTAGATTACAATAGTTACATTCAAGGTACACACCAAAATCCTAGGACTAAGTCTTCTTTTATAGTCTTCAGTTGAGCTTCAAATCTTTCCTTGATCTACTGCTGAGCGCGCCTAGGATTTTGGAATAGATTTGGAACAAATTTAAATCAATCTGTTATAGCAGTCCAGGATGTCGAGTCTTCAAGTTGAGACATCTTCTTCGACATCATTGTTCTTTGGCAGAATTCTTCAGCTTTGGTCTTCATGTTGGAACATCTTCTTCAGCACTGAGTTTTACCAAAATTTTGTCCAAATTATTTGAGCTTTCAATCTCCCCCATTTGGCAAATTTTGGCTAAAACTCTTTGTACCCTAAGACCAGGATGTTCCTAACGTCTCTTCACCCTTAGTGTTGGCTATGATTAGAGTACTAATGTGACTCCCCCTGAAACAATGAGGTATCTAGAAGTACACATCCACATACACACCCAAGAGATTGGAGACTCCTGTAATTCCTAGGTATAATTCTTAACTCAGGACACAAGACACAAAAGAGACCGAGGTACGAAACCTTTCTCCCCCTTTTTTGCCAAAAATTGACAAAAAAATGTACCAAGCCAGCCCAGACACACCACAGCCAAGGAACAATTCTGAATAATGCCATGAGAACACATATTAGATTCATATCTTGAGCCAAAAGTGACCAAGGTTTTCCTATAAATACCCAAGCGGTCTTCATAGGAATTAATGAACTAAGGGTCAATTCAAGAAGACAACGAGAGTGCACAGTCCAAGCACGTTTTGACTGTTTCTCCTATAAGGAACACCGTCTAAAGATTTTGCAAAAACCTAAGAGCATGTTTTGTACGGGCAAGTTTTCCACTGTCCAAGATACACCGTCCATAATGACACAGTTGCTTTAAAAACATGTCCTTAACAATGTCCTGACATCATGTCAGACATTGTTTATCAAAAACTTCTGTATTGATCAATACCTCCACAACCTGCAACATCAGAGCAATGTCAAGGCATCTTGTTAGATGTCAATCATGATATATTTAAGTATGAGTTATTTGGCATTTTTCATGACTTTTCATGTGGAATAGGTTGATTTTAGTGTGAATTGATGTTGTTTTGCATTATTTGAAATATACTTGTGGTGCTTGTAATTTGTGTGCTAAATGTACAGAAATAGGAGTGAAAAGATCAAAGTTTGAAGACCCAAAGAATTTGTGGGCGAATGGTGCTATTTAGAAAGGTGTATAAATAGAATTGTTACTTTTTGGACCAGGGATCTTGCTCATTTTTGCATTAGAATTAAGTGTTTACAGTATTTTGTTCAGAAAAGCTTGTATTTTCATTGGAGAAGCTGATTTTGCATCCATTCTCGATTATTCGTTGTGGATGCTCATTCATCTCCTCTCTTTACTTGTCATCCAAGCTACCATGAGAAGTGGTAGCTAATCACTCAATGTTGAGGTTAGAGGTAGTTGATTCTGTTTTTATGTATTGATATTGATCTCTTGTATATGAACAAAGTCTTTGATCAATATAGATGATGTTGTTTTCTCTTAATGATCCATTTGTGAATTGTTTTGCTCTAGACATAGACTTTACAACTCTTGACCTAACAATTTCATCTCTTAAAAACCAAACTCTAGACATAGATTTGGGATTTGCTATTCGCATTGTATTGATCTTAATGATCGTTGCTTAGATTGTTAGCGTGAGACATCATCTAACTGTCTAAACAACGGTACTCACGATTCCGCTTTAGACATAAACGTAGTCGGGAGGATACGCGGTTATATTGGTTGGAAACCGAGTTCATATGCTTGATTAATTGTTTATACATGAATAGGATTGATGAAACCTAACCTTAACATGCTTTTATAAAAATCTTTGTGACCCAATTAATCTTTGCTACAAGTGAATGATAACAACAAGTGAAACTTTTGAAAACCTTAACTTAGAATATCACAACTATTGAACGGCTGGCATCAAATATCCGACAATCCCTGTGGAGACGATAACAAAAACCCACGCTGATACTATTTCTAACAAATTGGCGCCGTTGCCGGGGAATGTTAGTTGATATTGCAAGCATTGCGATAGTTGAGTTATTGTAAGCTGTTACCGCTTTATCTTGAACTTGTTAATCTGTTTGTTAGTGTGCAGACTTAGTTTATGCGAGGGAAACTACCGGCGGACCAACTTTTTTTCGATCCTGAGATTGAAAGAACCGCTCGTAGAATCAATAGCCGAACTAGAAGAAGGAGGCAGCTAGCGAAACAGAGGCGAGAACAAGAGGAGAGTACATCTGCACCACCACCATTTCCACACATACTTCCAATTATGGAGGGAGATCCACCACCACCACCACCTGCTTCTAGGCCTTGTACAAACAGTCCGAGGCATAATGCTCAGTTCGCCCGTCATGCAAACAACGGTCGTCATGCTGAGATGAAGACCGGAATCCTCCAACTGTTATACCAAAGTCCCTTTACGGGTATGGATCATGAAGATCCTTTCACCCATTTGACAAAATTTTATGAAATCGCTGGAGCGACGGGTGCGCCGGAAGCAGAAGAGGAGTCTCTGTTCAAGAGACTATTCCCGCATTCCCTCATTGGGAAGGCCAAGGAATGGTACCTTGATCAGTCAACTGCCATCATGACTGATTGGAATGCTTTGGAAGAAAAATTTTTGGAAAGATTCTTTCCGCACACTCGGTTCATGGAAGCGAAGACCGCTATAGCTGTATTCACACAAGGAGCTAACGAATCTCTCAACGAAGCTTGGGAGAGGTTCAAATCAATGTTACGAAAGTGCAAAGGCCATGGTTTCGATGAATTGTCACAAATTCATATATTCAGAAATGGGCTGCAGCTAGTACACAAAACCTTGTTGGATGCCACTGCGGGTGGGTCTTTGTTAAGCAAAACTGCTGCGGAAGCCACTGCTATCATTGATAAAATGGCCTTGAATGATCATCAAGGTAGTCACAATCGTGGACCTGCTCAACGAACGCCGGGTGTGTTGGAATTAGGAACAAGTGACGCTATCCTTGCACAAAACAAATTGTTATCACAACAGGTTGAGCTGTTAACAAAACAAATGTCTAAGCTGCCTCAACAATTCAAGGAGATGCATGAATCTTCAAGTAAAAAGGTGCAAGTGTTAGTGTGTGAGTTATGCAGAGGTGACCATTTGACCGGTTATTGTCCTCCGGTTGTGGAGGAAGCGAACTATGCGGGAAATCAAAGTTACCAACCCCGTCCTCCGTATCAACAAGGCAACCAAGGTTACCAACAACGTGGTAACCAAGGTTATCAACAACCATGGAGACCGCAAGAAGTCGGGCCATCAAACCGTCAACCTTACCAAAATTACACCCAACCTTCGCAAGCTCCCGTTGGAAATTCAAAGATGGAAGATACTCTAACACAATTTATGCAAATATCCATGTCTAATCAAAAGAATACAGATGCTGCGATAAGGAACCTCGAAACACAAGTCGGGCAATTATCTAAACAATTGGCCGATCAACAAAAAGGTCCCTTTACGGCAACTACTCTTCCAAATCCGAAAGATTGTAAAGCGATTATTACAAGAAGTGGACGTGAGATTGACATGAATGTGGGTAAAAGAGTAATGGATGAGGAGGTTGTGGTTGAAAAAGAACATGTGAGTGAGGAATTAGAAGTAGAAAAGAATGTCGAGGGTGTTGTAGTTGAAAAAGAGATAGAAAAAAATGAGAGAGAAGAAAAAGAGAATGAGAGAAAAATTGATAATGAGGAAAGAGTGAAAAGAACGAAAAAAGGAAAAGAGCCGGTGAGTAATATTCCGATACAACACTTACCTTATCCACATGCTCCTACGAGGAAAGATAGTGCAAGGCATTATACTCGGTTTATGGATATTTTTAAACAGTTACAAATAAATATCCCATTTTCAGAGGCCTTGGAACAAATACCCAAATACGCTAAATTCATGAAGGACATCCTTACGAAGAAGAAAAGATACACAGATCAAGAAACTATTATGGTGGATGCGAGTTGTAGCGCAATCATTCAACGGACTCTCCCTCGGAAAGAATGTGATCCGGGAAGAGTTACATTGCCGGTTACGATTGGAAACATGTATGTGGGCAATGGGTTAATTGATTTGGGTTCTAGCATCAACTTGATACCATTATCGATTGTGAGACGCTTAGGCCATATGGAATTAAGGTCCACTCAAATGACTTTGCAACTCGCCGATAAATCCACTACCCGTCCTCACGGTGTAGCGGAAGACGTGTTGGTCAAGGTGGACAAATTTTTGTTTCCAATTGATTTTGTTGTCATTGAAATGGATGAGGATGAGGATGCACCTTTGATTCTTGGAAGGCCTTTCATGAAAACTGCTCATATGGCAATTGACATGGACGATGGTCTCATGAAAGTGAGAGTCCAAGATGAAGAGGTTTGTTTTAATCTTTATGATGCAATGAAGCACAAGAAGGATAAGGGTGATTGTTTTCGAATTGATGTAACTGAAGAGGCAAGTTCGGGGGTGAAAAATCAAATTCATGTCATTGAACCGTTACAAAGAGCTTTAGATGAGTCCTTGGAAATATTCTCGGTTGAAGAAGAACAAGCTTTAGAAGAGTGTTTATTAGAACTTGAAGCTTTGGATGAAATGCAACCATGGGAATATGAAGAGGAGATTCTAAAAAAATTAGTTAATGATGATGAACCACCCAAAATTGAATTGAAAATGTTACCTTCCAACTTGAAGTATGCTTTCCTTGATGAAGGAGGGAATAAACCGGTGATCATAAGTAATATTTTGTCTGAAAATGAGGAAAACCGATTAATTCAAGTGCTGAAAAAGAATCAAGATGCAATGGGATGGACATTGTCCGATCTCAAAGGCATTAGTCCGTCATATTCCATGCACCGTATTTTTATGGAGGAGGATTTTACACCGGTTGCTCAACCTCAACGCCGCCTTAATCCAATCATGAAAGAAGTGGTCAGAAAAGAAGTGGTGAAAATGTTGGAAGCCGGAATGATTTACCCTATTTCCGACAGCCCATGGGTTAGTCCGGTGCATGTGGTTCCAAAAAAAAGTGGAATGACGGTGGTTCGAAATGACAAAAATGAGCTTATTCCAACAAATACTGTAACCGGGTGGAGGATGTGTATCGACTATCGTAGGTTGAACAAAGCTACGAGAAAATATCATTTTCCTTTACCTTTTATGGATCAAATGCTCGAACGTCTCTCCGGTCAAGAATTTTATTGTTTTTTGGACGGTTATTCGGGTTATAACCAAATCATTGTTAACCCGGATGATCACGAAAAAACTGCGTTTACATGTCCGTTCGGAATCTTTGCTTATAGAAGGATGCCGTTTGGATTATGTAATGCACCGGCCACTTTTCAGCGGTGTATGCAAGCTATCTTCGCGGACTTGATCGAAAAGACAATCGAGGTCTTTATGGATGATTTCTCAGTTTTTGGGCAATCGTTTGATTTGTGCTTGAAAAATCTGGATACGGTGTTGGAGCGGTGCGTGGAAACTAATCTGGTTCTTAACTGGGAAAAATGCAACTTCATGGTTAAAGAGGGAATTGTGCTCGGTCACAAGGTGTCTTCAAAAGGCCTAGAAGTTGATAAGGCTAAAGTGGACTTAATCGAGAAATTACCACCGCCGATGAATGTCAAAGGAATACGGAGCTTTCTTGGACATGTCGGGTTCTACCGGAGATTCATCAAGGACTTCGCAAAGGTCGCGAAGCCGTTGAGCAACTTGCTTGTCCAAGGTAAGGTTTTTGACTTTGATGAACCATGTCTTTTTGCTTTTAATTTTCTGAAAAATAGTTTAACAACTTCACCGATAATCGTTGCACCAAACTGGAAAATGGATTTTGAATTAATGTGCGATGCTAGCGATTATGCGGTGGGGGCTGTTTTGGGACAAAGAAAAACGAAGGTTTTCCACGCTATACATTATGCGAGCAAGGTGCTAAATGAGGCTCAAATTAATTATGCGACAACTGAAAAAGAGTTGCTCGCCATAGTGTATGCGTTGGAGAAGTTTCGTTCTTATTTGATTGGTGCGAAAGTCATCGTTTACACTGACCATACCGCTATAAGGTATCTGCTTACCAAACCTGATTCTAAGCAGAGGCTTATTAGGTGGATCCTTTTGTTACAGGAATTTGATCTTGAAATTCGTGACAAAAAGGGATCCGAAAATTTGGTAGCAGATCACTTATCTCGTTTGGTAAACGTTGAGGTGACCAAGAATGAATTTGAGGTAAAAGAGGAGTTCCCTGATGAAAAACTTTTTAGAGTGCAAGTTAGACCGTGGTTCGCCGACATGGCTAACCACAAAGCCACCGGATTGATACCGGACGGTCTAACGCACCACCAAAAACGGAAATTTTTGTCTGATGCCAAGTCATTTGTATGGGATGAACCCCATTTATTTAAACTTGGTGTCGACAACCTCCTCAGAAGGTGTGTGTCAGTGGAGGAAGCCACGAGTATTCTGTGGCACTGTCATAACTCTCCTTACGGAGGGCACTTTAATGGGTTGAGAACGGCCACTAAAGTCCTACAATCGGGCTTTTATTGGCCGTCCTTATTTAAAGATGCGCATGCGCATGCCCTTAGTTGTGACAGGTGCCAGAGAAGCAGCGGTATTTCACAGCGGCAAGAAATGCCATTACAAAATATGTTAGAAATCGAAGTTTTTGACTGTTGAGGGATCGACTTTGTCGGTCCATTCCCATCTTCATTTTCTAATGAATATATTTTGGTCGCTGTGGATTACGTTTCCAAGTGGGTAGAGGCGATAGCTTGCGCTAAAGCCGATGGAAAAACTGTGGTAAAATTTTTGAAGAAAAATATTTTTGCACGTTTTGGTACTCCTCGAGTGTTAATAAGTGATGGAGGATCTCACTTTTGTAACACTCAGCTTGACAAAGCTTTGGAGCAGTATGGTGTGAAGCACAAGGTTGCTACACCATATCATCCATAAGCTAACGGTCAAGCAGAGGTATCTAATCGTGAAATTAAACGGATTTTAGAGAAAACTGTTGCAGCCTCGAGAAAGGATTGGGCGAATACACTTGATGATGCTTTGTGGGCGTATCGGACCGCTTTTAAGGCTCCGATCGGTCTCACACCGTTCAAAATGGTCTATGGTAAGAATTGTCACTTGCCGGTAGAGTTGGAGCACAAGGCGTTTTGGGCCTTAAAATTTTTGAATTTTGATCCAACTCTAAGCGGGGAAAGAAGAAAAGTACAATTACACGAGTTGGATGAATTGCGCCTTCAGGCGTACGATTCCAATAAATTGTATAAGGATCGTGTCAAGTCTTACCATGACAAAAGAATTGTCATCAAACATTTTGAGGTCGGACAGCTGGTCTTATTGTTCAATTCTCGATTAAAATTGTTTCCCGGAAAATTACGATCTAAATGGTCCGGACCTTTTCGGATTGTGGAAATCAAGCCCTATGGAGCAATTGTAATTGAGGACACAAAGTCAAAGGAAAGTTGGACTGTCAATGGACAGAGGCTGAAAGTTTATCTTGGAGGAGATTTCGAGCGGAATCCCGCCATTGTTCCCTTCCGCGATCCGTGAGATTGCGGTGGGCCGTCGAGCTTAGCCGACGTTAAACAAGCGCTGGTTGGGAGGCACCCCAACATTGTAAGTATTTATGTTATTTCTGTTTTGAGAATGTTTAGATATCACTATGATGCTTAAAAAAATTGTGGCAGTTTGGAAAAATTTTGAAAATTTTGGTCTTGTTCGCTGGTGTTCGCCTAGCGAGCTGGGGCGAGCATTCGCTGGCCTTCGCTCCGCGAACCCAGCGAGGCAGATCAACCCAAGTTCCTGCCACATCAGAAAAAAAATGGATTGTGGGTGGGCCACCAAATTGGGCCCAAGACCCACTTTGAACTCAGAATAGAGGGGGGAAAAACCTAGCCTCTTGACCTCTTCATCATTTCCCTCCGTGTCATTCTTTTCCTTTCATTTCCTCTTGTACACTTCAACACTCATCTCCTTCTACTTTCCAATTGCCCTACTCCACCATTAACAGTGCGAAATTCAGGTTTGTTTACTCTTTACAATTTATTTCTGTAAGCATTGTTTATGTTCTTAAGTGATCAATATGGGTTTGGTGAAAAATTGGTATGCTCTGTCATGTTATTTTTGTCTTGCATGTTAGAAACTACATAAGCAATATGACTAGAGTGGTATTTGAAATTAGGAGATGGGAGAGGGACTGTTTGTAACTGTGTTTTTCTGAAAAATCGTGCCTTCGCTGGTTCGTTCGCCTCGCGAGTCTGCGCGAGCATTCGCCTAGCGAGTCTGGCGCGAACAGAGGCAGATTTTTAATTTTTTGCTTGTCAATGCAGAGCTCTGGCTGGTTGTTTTTAGTTGCTAATGCGTTTGTTGCCCTTGTTTGGTTTCATTGTTTGTTATGTGCAGATGGCACCAAAAATGGCGATTCACGCAGCTAAGAAGCGAAAGGCTCAAACCTCCAGACAAGTGCCGGTGCGATTTGACGAAGAACGATTCAGGGGAGCTAAGCAGGCTTCCAGGTACGAGACCCTTGAAAGAAAGACCATCCTGCCGGAGAAAAGATTCCTTCTTAGTGATCGAGGAAGTTACCGAACAATTGATGCGCTTTTTGTGGCAAAGAAGTGGGATCGTCTAATGATGCCGCTGGATGGGTACAACATTGAAATTGTTCGGGAATTTTTTGCGAATGCATTACCGGATGATGGTGAAAGATTCAGTTGGGCCTCTTGGGTTAGAGGTACTGTTGTGAGGTTTGATCGTAGGACGATCAACACTGTTTTGGGAGATCCTTTACCGTTGGTTGGGACTGAGATCGATGCCTATCATCGAGACTTGCATCTTCATCGTGATATTGAGAAGATGACTCGGGATTTGCTTCTTGAAGGTAAAGAAGTTGCGCGAAATTCCTCCGGGGTGCCGGTTAGGTTCAGAAGGGTGGACATGCTGCCCTTGGTTCAGGTTATTTTGTTGTTTGTGCTCACTAACATTTGTCCCAGGTCGCATCATAGTACAGTTCCTATTGCTCTGGCTCATCTTATCCACAGCATTCAGCAGAATGTCCAGATTGACGTGGCCCGCATCATCGCGGATGAAATCAGGGCAGTTGTGTTAAGTGGTTCGGGAGGTACGACGGCGCGCAAGAATGCCCCGCTTATTTTTCCATGTCTGATCATGTCCTTGTGTGCTCACGCTGGTGTTGATATGCCTGCCCGCAGGCAGGTCACTATTCCATCTGCTATTGATGATCGGTATGTGGATAAGTTATGTAAGGCTAGAGGGATGGTTGGAGCCTCTTCTAGTGTTGGTGCTGATGATGCTGCTGAAGCTGAGGAGGGTTCTGAGCCGGCAACGCTGGCCTATTATCCATATCAGCAGGAGATCTGCAATTATAACTGGGATTGGATGGCTGCCCAGCAGCGTGCTATGACGGATATTCATGATTCCTTGCAGGCTCTTCAGTTGCAGATCCGTGACCCTTCTTCTGAGCATCTTATGATGACTAGGGAGCAGTTCCTAGTGCATGCTGGTTGGCCTGAGGCCAGGCCAATATTTGGAGGGGGTGAGGACGATGCTGATGACGATGTTGATGATGATGAGGCTACTTCTGCTGGAGGTGAGGAGGAGGACTTGGACGATGATGATGAGGAGGATTGATTTTTTTTGTGTGATCTTAGACTTGTGTACTTCCTTTGGTCTCCAAAGTGAAGTTTTCTTATATTATGTATTTTTCAGCTTTTACTAGTCAAGTATTAATGTACTCGTACCCGTGTGGTACTTTTTGGAATTATGTAGGTGTTTTATACACCAGGCACTTTATGACATTATTAGTAATAATTATGGTTTGTAGTAAAAAAAAATTTGTTTCGCTTTACTAATAATTGTTGGTTTTTAATTATAGTAGTAAGTGTGTTTTTGTATGTGTTATTTTGATTTTTCTTCTTTAATGGTGGAACTTTGGGAAGTAGGTTGGACTCTTGGGATTAAAGAGAAATTCCTCCAAGATGTGAGGGCGATGATAGTACCGTAAGCATTGTGTTGCGACAAGGTATTTCGTTACCTTGATTCAAGAATTTTTTATGTTTTAGAATTTTGTGTCTTGGGCAAGTGTAAATGTGTTTCATGTTACAACTTCTTTTGAATACATATGTCATTTTAGGATCTGAAACTAGTAAAGTGAGAAGCCTCAAAATTGTATTATATGTCAAGGAGTGTTGATGAATGTTGTCTTTATTTTTAATTCATGCCTTATCTTGTGATTGTGTGATTTTGTGGAAGTAGGAGAAGTGATCAAGGCAATTTTTGTTAGTGAGCACAACTATGCCCAAATATTAATTTACCTGTGAGTAGTGAGCATTCGGTAGCCCCTTTGAGCCTAAACAGTTTAGAACTCAATTGAATGATGAACTTGTTTTATGTACATAATTTGTTAGTTTGGTTCATCATTGAATTTAATGAGTTTCTAACATTTTCTTCTTGAACCTTTGTAAATTGTTTATTTTGACTTCCTTGCCCTAAAAAGCAAGGAACATTCACTTTAGGTGGAGTGAAAATGAGTTGGGGAGAGAATAAAAAGGAAGATAGGTGCATTACTCCTAATTATGAAAAGAAAACATTTTTCAAGCAAGCATGTCAAAAGAAGAGTGTGAATATATGGTACAAAAGAGAAAATGCTTGCTTGAACGAGAAAAAAATAATAGAATCAAAGAGTGTGCACGGGAGTTTGTGAAGGTGGAATGACAATTTGGTGAAATGAAGTGTGTTGTGTAAATATGTACATAGTGAATGTTCTTTTGCGTCGGCATTTTCGTTTCAAAGACCTTTAGAAATGTCCCTTTTTTGTTCACCCGACCAAGCTACAACCCTTGAAGTCCTTAGTGATCTTTTACTTCCATAATTTCTGTTATGATCATTGAGATATGATATGAATTGCTTAGTATTGCATCATTTGTCAAGTGAGTTTAATTGTCCCGTGCTTGTACGCGCGTTTGCCTTCAATCCTATTTCGAAGAGGAGTGTAGAATGACATGTGTATGATAAGTTAGTTGTCTCTTGAAGCATGGTTGAAATTGTTTAGGAGTCAAGTTCTTGTACATGATTGGTTCTTGCATTGTGTAATTGATGCATTGTTGTGATTGCTGTTTAGCTGAGCCATTTTCGTATCTTGGTTGGATTTAATCCTCGAGCAAATCCTCGTGAGAGGCATACTTTGCTTGAGGACAAGCAATGAGTTAGTTGGGGAGAGTTTGTTAGATGTCAATCATGATATATTTAAGTATGAGTTATTTGGCATTTTTCATGACTTTTCATGTGGAATAGGTTGATTTTAGTGTGAATTGATGTTGTTTTGCATTATTTGAAATATACTTGTGGTGCTTGTAATTTGTGTGCTAAATGTACAGAAATAGGAGTGAAAAGATCAAAGTTTGAAGACCCAAAGAAATAGTGCAAGCTGTCAAAGAATTGAAATCAACAACAGTATTCGCTAGGCGAGTGTTGGCGAATGTACCAGCGAAGGTTCGCCTAGCGAACGTCAGCGAGCGTGCCAGCGAGATGGTGGCAGAAAGTGTGCAAAACTTACAGTAGGAAAACTGGGTAAATTCGCTGGGCGAGTAGGCCAGCGAATGCTCGCTGATATGCTCGCGGGGCGAATGTGCCAGCGAAGGGTGGCAGAAACTTTCCATTTTGAAAACACCCAAGCTTCGCTGGGCGAAGGTTGCAGCGAATGCTCGCGAATTGAATGTTTTGGTTCGCCTAGCGAACCCACGATAATTCTGAGGGGCGGTTTAAGTCTGAGGCACTTAAATATGCCATATTTTTGGGCATTCGCTAGGCGAATGAAAGGCTTCGCTGGGCGAATGGTGCTGTTTGGAAAGGTGTATAAATAGAATTGTTACTTTTTGGACCAGGGATCTTGCTCATTTTTGCATTAGAATTAAGTGTTTACAGTATTTTGTTCAGAAAAGCTTGTATTTTCATTGGAGAAGCTGATTTTGCATCCATTCTCGATTATTCGTTGTGGATGCTCATTCATCTCCTCTCTTTACTTGTCATCCAAGCTACCATGAGAAGTGGTAGCTAATCACTCAATGTTGAGGTTAGAGGTAGTTGATTCTGTTTTTATGTATTGATATTGATCTCTTGTATATGAACAAAGTCTTTGATCAATATAGATGATGTTGTTTTCTCTTAATGATCCATTTGTGAATTGTTTTGCTCTAGACATAGACTTTACAACTCTTGACCTAACAATTTCATCTCTTAAAAACCAAACTCTAGACATAGATTTGGGATTTGCTATTCGCATTGTATTGATCTTAATGATCGTTGCTTAGATTGTTAGCGTGAGACATCATCTAACGGTCTAAACAACGGTACCCACGATTCCGCTTTAGACATAAACGTAGTCGGGAGGATACGCGGTTATATTGGTTGGAAACCGAGTTCATATGCTTGATTAATTGTTTATACATGAATAGGATTGATGAAACCTAACCTTAACATGCTTTTATAAAAATCTTTGTGACCTAATTAATCTTTGCTACAAGTGAATGATAACAACAAGTGAAACTTTTGAAAACCTTAACTTAGAATATCACAACTATTGAACGGCTGGCATCAAATATCCGATAATCCCTGTGGAGACGATAACAAAAACCCACACTGATACTATTTCTAACAAATTGGCGCCGTTGCCGGGGAATGTTAGTTGATATTGCAAGCATTGCGATAGTTGAGTTATTGTAAGCTGTTACCGCTTTATCTTGAACTTGTTAATCTGTTTGTTAGTGTGCAGACTTAGTTTATGCGAGGGAAACTACCGGCGGACCAACTTTTTTTCGATCCTGAGATTGAAAGAACCGCTCGTAGAATCAATAGCCGAACTAGAAGAAGGAGGCAGCTAGCGAAACAGAGGCGAGAACAAGAGGAGAGTACATCTGCACCACCACCATTTCCACACATACTTCCAATTATGGAGGGAGATCCACCACCACCACCACCTGCTTCTAGGCCTTGTACAAACAGTCCGAGGCATAATGCTCAGTTCGCCCATCATGCAAACAACGGTCGTCATGCTGAGATGAAGACCGGAATCCTCCAACTGTTATACCAAAGTCCCTTTACGGGTATGGATCATGAAGATCCTTTCACCCATTTGACAAAATTTTATGAAATCGCTGGAGCGACGGGTGCGCCGGAAGCAGAAGAGGAGTCTCTGTTCAAGAGACTATTCCCGCATTCCCTCATTGGGAAGGCCAAGGAATGGTACCTTGATCAGTCAACTGCCATCATGACTGATTGGAATGCTTTGGAAGAAAAATTTTTGGAAAGATTCTTTCCGCACACTCGGTTCATGGAAGCGAAGACCGCTATAGCTGTATTCACACAAGGAGCTAACGAATCTCTCAACGAAGCTTGGGAGAGGTTCAAATCAATGTTACGAAAGTGCAAAGGCCATGGTTTCGATGAATTGTCACAGATTCATATATTCAGAAATGGGCTGCAGCTAGTACACAAAACCTTGTTGGATGCCACTGCGGGTGGGTCTTTGTTAAGCAAAACTGCTGCGGAAGCCACTGCTATCATTGATAAAATGGCCTTGAATGATCATCAAGGTAGTCACAATCGTGGACCTGCTCAACGAACGCCGGGTGTGTTGGAATTAGGAACAAGTGACGCTATCCTTGCACAAAACAAATTGTTATCACAACAGGTTGAGCTGTTAACAAAACAAATGTCTAAGCTGCCTCAACAATTCAAGGAGATGCATGAATCTTCAAGTAAAAAGGTGCAAGTGTTAGTGTGTGAGTTATGCAGAGGTGACCATTTGACCGGTTATTGTCCTCCGGTTGTGGAGGAAGCGAACTATGCGGGAAATCAAAGTTACCAACCCCGTCCTCCGTATCAACAAGGCAACCAAGGTTACCAACAACGTGGTAACCAAGGTTATCAACAACCATGGAGACCGCAAGAAGTCGGGCCATCAAACCGTCAACCTTACCAAAATTACACCCAACCTTCGCAAGCTCCCGTTGGAAATTCAAAGATGGAAGATACTCTAACACAATTTATGCAAATATCCATGTCTAATCAAAAGAATACAGATGCTGCGATAAGGAACCTCGAAACACAAGTCGGGCAATTATCTAAACAATTGGTCGATCAACAAAAAGGTCCCTTTACGGCAACTACTCTTCCAAATCCGAAAGATTGTAAAGCGATTATTACAAGAAGTGGACGTGAGATTGACATGAATGTGGGTAAAAGAGTAATGGATGAGGAGGTTGTGGTTGAAAAAGAACATGTGAGTGAGGAATTAGAAGTAGAAAAGAATGTCGAGGGTGTTGTAGTTGAAAAAGAGATAGAAAAAAATGAGAGAGAAGAAAAAGAGAATGAGAGAAAAATTGATAATGAGGAAAGAGTGAAAAGAACGAAAAAAGGAAAAGAGCCGGTGAGTAATATTCCGATACAACACTTACCTTATCCACATGCTCCTACGAGGAAAGATAGTGCAAGGCATTATACTCGGTTTATGGATATTTTTAAACAGTTACAAATAAATATCCCATTTTCAGAGGCCTTGGAACAAATGCCCAAATACGCTAAATTCATGAAGGACATCCTTACGAAGAAGAAAAGATACACAGATCAAGAAACTATTATGGTGGATGCGAGTTGTAGCGCAATCATTCAACGGACTCTCCCTCGGAAAGAATGTGATCCGGGAAGAGTTACATTGCCGGTTACGATTGGAAACATGTATGTGGGCAATGGGTTAATTGATTTGGGTTCTAGCATCAACTTGATACCATTATCGATTGTGAGACGCTTAGGCCATATGGAATTAAGGTCCACTCAAATGACTTTGCAACTCGCCGATAAATCCACTACCCGTCCTCACGGTGTAGCGGAAGACGTGTTGGTCAAGGTGGACAAATTTTTGTTTCCAATTGATTTTGTTGTCATTGAAATGGATGAGGATGAGGATGCACCTTTGATTCTTGGAAGGCCTTTCATGAAAACTGCTCGTATGGCAATTGACATGGACGATGGTCTCATGAAAGTGAGAGTCCAAGATGAAGAGGTTTGTTTTAATCTTTATGATGCAATGAAGCACAAGAAGGATAAGGGTGATTGTTTTCGAATTGATGTAACTGAAGAGGCAAGTTCGGGGGTGAAAAATCAAATTCATGTCATTGAACCGTTACAAAGAGCTTTAGATGAGTCCTTGGAAATATTCTCGGTTGAAGAAGAACAAGCTTTAGAAGAGTGTTTATTAGAACTTGAAGCTTTGGATGAAATGCAACCATGGGAATATGAAGAGGAGATTCTAAAAAAATTAGTTAATGATGATGAACCACCCAAAATTGAATTGAAAATGTTACCTTCCAACTTGAAGTATGCTTTCCTTGATGAAGGAGGGAATAAACCGGTGATCATAAGTAATATTTTGTCTGAAAATGAGGAAAACCGATTAATTCAAGTGCTGAAAAAGAATCAAGATGCAATGGGATGGACATTGTCCGATCTCAAAGGCATTAGTCCGTCATATTCCATGCACCGTATTTTTATGGAGGAGGATTTTACACCGGTTGCTCAACCTCAACGCCGCCTTAATCCAATCATGAAAGAAGTGGTCAGAAAAGAAGTGGTGAAAATGTTGGACGCCGGAATGATTTACCCTATTTCCGACAGCCCATGGGTTAGTCCGGTGCATGTGGTTCCAAAAAAAAGTGGAATGACGGTGGTTCGAAATGACAAAAATGAGCTTATTCCAACAAAGACTGTAACCGGGTGGAGGATGTGTATCGACTATCGTAGGTTGAACAAAGCTACGAGAAAATATCATTTTCCTTTACCTTTTATGGATCAAATGCTCGAACGTCTCTCCGGTCAAGAATTTTATTGTTTTTTGGACGGTTATTCGGGTTATAACCAAATCATTGTTAACCCGGATGATCACGAAAAAACTGCGTTTACATGTCCGTTCGGAATCTTTGCTTATAGAAGGATGCCGTTTGGATTATGTAATGCACCGGCCACTTTTCAGCGGTGTATGCAAGCTATCTTCGCGGACTTGATCGAAAAGACAATCGAGGTCTTTATGGATGATTTCTCAGTTTTTGGGCAATCGTTTGATTTGTGCTTGAAAAATCTGGATACGGTGTTGGAGCGGTGCGTGGAAACTAATCTGGTTCTTAACTGGGAAAAATGCAACTTCATGGTTAAAGAGGGAATTGTGCTCGGTCACAAGGTGTCTTCAAAAGGCCTAGAAGTTGATAAGGCTAAAGTGGACTTAATCGAGAAATTACCACCGCCGATGAATGTCAAAGGAATACGGAGCTTTCTTGGACATGTCGGGTTCTACCGGAGATTCATCAAGGACTTCGCAAAGGTCGCGAAGCCGTTGAGCAACTTGCTTGTCCAAGGTAAGGTTTTTGACTTTGATGAACCATGTCTTTTTGCTTTTAATTTTCTGAAAAATAGTTTAACAACTTCACCGATAATCGTTGCACCAAACTGGAAAATGGATTTTGAATTAATGTGCGATGCTAGCGATTATGCGGTGGGAGCTGTTTTGGGACAAAGAAAAACGAAGGTTTTCCACGCTATACATTATGCGAGCAAGGTGCTAAATGAGGCTCAAATTAATTATGCGACAACTGAAAAAGAGTTGCTCGCCATAGTATATGAGTTGGAGAAGTTTCGTTCTTATTTGATTGGTGCGAAAGTCATCGTTTACACTGACCATACCGCTATAAGGTATCTGCTTACCAAACCTGATTCTAAGCAGAGGCTTATTAGGTGGATCCTTTTGTTACAGGAATTTGATCTTGAAATTCGTGACAAAAAGGGATCCGAAAATTTGGTAGCAGATCACTTATCTCGTTTGGTAAACGTTGAGGTGACCAAGAATGAATTTGAGGTAAAAGAGGAGTTCCCTGATGAAAAACTTTTTAGAGTGCAAGTTAGACCGTGGTTCGCCGACATGGCTAACCGCAAAGCCACCGGATTGATACCGGACGGTCTAACGCACCACCAAAAACGGAAATTTTTGTCTGATGCCAAGTCATTTGTATGGGATGAACCCCATTTATTTAAACTTGGTGTCGACAACCTCCTCAGAAGGTGTGTGTCAGTGGAGGAAGCCACGAGTATTCTGTGGCACTGTCATAACTCTCCTTACGGAGGGCACTTTAATGGGTTGAGAACGGCCACTAAAGTCCTACAATTGGGCTTTTATTGGCCGTCCTTATTTAAAGATGCGCATGCGCATGCCCTTAGTTGTGACAGGTGCCAGAGAAGCGGCGGTATTTCACAGCGGCAAGAAATGCCATTACAAAATATGTTAGAAATCGAAGTTTTTGACTGTTGAGGGATCGACTTTGTCGGTCCATTCCCATCTTCATTTTCTAATGAATATATTTTGGTCGCTGTGGATTACGTTTCCAAGTGGGTAGAGGCGATAGCTTGCGCTAAAGCCGATGGAAAAACTGTGGTAAAATTTTTGAAGAAAAATATTTTTGCACGTTTTGGTACTCCTCGAGTGTTAATAAGTGATGGAGGATCTCACTTTTGTAACACTCAGCTTGACAAAGCTTTGGAGCAGTATGGTGTGAAGCACAAGGTTGCTACACCATATCATCCACAAGCTAACGGTCAAGCAGAGGTATCTAATCGTGAAATTAAACGGATTTTAGAGAAAACTGTCGCAGCCTCGAGAAAGGATTGGGCGAATAAACTTGATGATGCTTTGTGGGCTAATCGGACCGCTTTTAAGGCTCCGATCGGTCTCACACCGTTCAAAATGGTCTATGGTAAGAATTGTCACTTGCCGGTAGAGTTGGAGCACAAGGCGTTTTGGGCCTTAAAATTTTTGAATTTTGATCCAACTCTAAGCGGGGAAAGAAGAAAAGTACAATTACACGAGTTGGATGAATTGCGCCTTCAGGCGTACGATTCCAATAAATTGTATAAGGATCGTGTCAAGTCTTACCATGACAAAAGAATTGTCATCAAACATTTTGAGGTCGGACAGCTGGTCTTATTGTTCAATTCTCGATTAAAATTGTTTCCCGGAAAATTACGATCTAAATGGTCCGGACTTTTTCGGATTGTGGAAATCAAGCCCTATGGAGCAATTGTAATTGAGGACACAAAGTCAAAGGAAAGTTGGACTGTCAATGGACAGAGGCTGAAAGTTTATCTTGGAGGAGATTTCGAGCGGAATCCCGCCATTGTTCCCTTCCGCGATCCGTGAGATTGCGGTGGGCCGTCGAGCTTAGCCGACGTTAAACAAGCGTTGGTTGGGAGGCACCCCAACATTGTAAGTATTTATGTTATTTCTGTTTTGAGAATGTTTAGATATCACTATGATGCTTAAAAAAATTGTGGCAGTTTGGAAAAATTTTGAAAATTTTGGTCTTGTTCGCTGGTGTTCGCCTAGCGAGCTGGGGCGAGCATTCGCTGGCCTTCGCTCCGCGAACCCAGCGAGGCAGATCAACCCAAGTTCCTGCCACATCAGAAAAAAAATGGATTGTGGGTGGGCCACCAAATTGGGCCCAAGACCCACTTTGAACTCAGAATAGAGGGGGGAAAAACCCTAGCCTCTTGACCTCTTCATCATTTCCCTCCGTGTCATTCTTTTCCTTTCATTTCCTCTTGTACACTTCAACACTCATCTCCTTCTACTTTCCAATTGCCCTACTCCACCATTAACAGTGCGAAATTCAGGTTTGTTTACTCTTTACAATTTATTTCTGTAAGCATTGTTTATGTTCTTAAGTGATCAATATGGGTTTGGTGAAAAATTGGTATGCTCTGTCATGTTATTTTTGTCTTGCATGTTAGAAACTACATAAGCAATATGACTAGAGTGGTATTTGAAATTAGGAGATGGGAGAGGGACTGTTTGTAACTGTGTTTTTCTGAAAAATCGTGCCTTCGCTGGTTCGTTCGCCTCGCGAGTCTGCGCGAGCATTCGCCAGACTTCGCCTAGCGAGTCTGGCGCGAACAGAGGCAGATTTTTAATTTTTTGCTTGTCAATGCAGAGCTCTGGCTGGTTGTTTTTAGTTGCTAATGCGTTTGTTGCCCTTGTTTGGTTTCATTGTTTGTTATGTGCAGATGGCACCAAAAATGGCGATTCACGCGGCTAAGAAGCGAAAGGCTCAAACCTCCAGACAAGTGCCGGTGCGATTTGACGAAGAACGATTCAGGGGAGCTAAGCAGGCTTCCAGGTACGAGACCCTTGAAAGAAAGACCATCCTGCCGGAGAAAAGATTCCTTCTTAGTGATCGAGGAAGTTACCGAACAATTGATGCGCTTTTTGTGGCAAAGAAGTGGGATCGTCTAATGATGCCGCTGGATGGGTACAACATTGAAATTGTTCGGGAATTTTTTGCGAATGCATTACCGGATGATGGTGAAAGATTCAGTTGGGCCTCTTGGGTTAGAGGTACTGTTGTGAGGTTTGATCGTAGGACAATCAACACTGTTTTGGGAGATCCTTTACCGTTGGTTGGGACTGAGATCGATGCCTATCATCGAGACTTGCATCTTCATCGTGATATTGAGAAGATGACTCGGGATTTGCTTCTTGAAGGTAAAGAAGTTGCGCGAAATTCCTCCGGGGTGCTGGTTAGGTTCAGAAGGGTGGACATGCTGCCCTTGGTTCAGGTTATTTTGTTGTTTGTGCTCACTAACATTTGTCCCAGGTCGCATCATAGTACAGTTCCTATTGCTCTGGCTCATCTTATCCACAGCATTCAGCAGAATGTCCAGATTGACGTGGCCCGCATCATCGCGGATGAAATCAGGGCAGTTGTGTTAAGTGGTTCGGGAGGTACGGCGGCGCGCAAGAATGCCCCGCTTATTTTTCCATGTCTGATCATGTCCTTGTGTGCTCACGCTGGTGTTGATATGCCTGCCCGCAGGCAGGTCACTATTCCATCTGCTATTGATGATCGGTATGTGGATAAGTTCTGTAAGGCTAGAGGGATGGTTGGAGCCTCTTCTAGTGCTGGTGCTGATGATGCTGCTGAAGCTGAGGAGGGTTCTGAGCCGGCAACGCTGGCCTATTATCCATATCAGCAGGAGATCTGCAATTATAACTGGGATTGGATGGCTGCCCAGCAGCATGCTATGACGGATATTCATGATTCCTTGCAGGCTCTTCAGTTGCAGATCCGTGACCCTTCTTCTGAGCATCTTATGATGACTAGGGAGCAGTTCCTAGTGCATGCTGGTTGGCCTGAGGCCAGGCCAATATTTGGAGGGGGTGAGGACGATGCTGATGACGATGTTGATGATGATGAGGCTACTTCTGCTGGAGGTGAGGAAGAGGACTTGGACGATGATGATGAGGAGGATTGATTTTTTTTTTGTGATCTTAGACTTGTGTACTTCCTTTGGTCTCCAAAGTGAAGTTTTCTTATATTATGTATTTTTCAGCTTTTACTAGTCAAGTATTAATGTACTCGTACCCGTGTGGTACTTTTTGGAATTATGTAGGTGTTTTATACACCAGGCACTTTATGACATTATTAGTAATAATTATGGTTTGTAGTAAAAAAAAATTTTGTTTCGCTTTACTAATAATTGTTGGTTTTTAATTATAGTAGTAAGTGTGTTTTTGTATGTGTTATTTTGATTTTTCTTCTTTAATGGTGGAACTTTGGGAAGTAGGTTGGACTCTTGGGATTAAAGAGAAATTCCTCCAAGATGTGAGGGCGATGATAGTACCGTAAGCATTGTGTTGCGACAAAGTATTTCGTTACCTTGATTCAAGAATTTTTTATGTTTTAGAATTTTGTGTCTTGGGCAAGTGTAAATGTGTTTCATGTTACAACTTCTTTTGAATACATATGTCATTTTAGGATCTGAAACTAGTAAAGTGAGAAGCCTCAAAATTGTATTATATGTCAAGGAGTGTTGATGAATGTTGTCTTTATTTTTAATTCATGCCTTATCTTATGATTGTGTGATTTTGTGGAAGTAGGAGAAGTGATCAAGGCAATTTTTGTTAGTGAGCACAACTATGCCCAAATATTAATTTACCTGTGAGTAGTGAGCATTCGGTAGCCCCTTTGAGCCTAAACAGTTTAGAACTCAATTGAATGATGAACTTGTTTTATGTACATAATTTGTTAGTTTGGTTCATCATTGAATTTAATGAGTTTCTAACATTTTCTTCTTGAACCTTTGTAAATTGTTTATTTTGACTTCCTTGCCCTAAAAAGCAAGGAACATTCACTTTAGGTGGAGTGAAAATGAGTTGGGGAGAGAATAAAAAGGAAGATAGGTGCATTACTCCTAATTATGAAAAGAAAACATTTTTCAAGCAAGCATGTCAAAAGAAGAGTGTGAATATATGGTACAAAAGAGAAAATGCTTGCTTGAACGAGAAAAAAATAATAGAATCAAAGAGTGTGCACGGGAGTTTGTGAAGGTGGAATGACAATTTGGTGAAATGAAGTGTGTTGTGTAAATATGTACATAGTGAATGTTCTTTTGCGTCGGCATTTTCGTTTCAAAGACCTTTAGAAATGTCCCTTTTTTGTTCACCCGACCAAGCTACAACCCTTGAAGTCCTTAGTGATCTTTTACTTCCATAATTTCTGTTATGATCATTGAGATATGATATGAATTGCTTAGTATTGCATCATTTGTCAAGTGAGTTTAATTGTCCCGTGCTTGTACGCGCGTTTGCCTTCAATCCTATTTCGAAGAGGAGTGTAGAATGACATGTGTATGATAAGTTAGTTGTCTCTTGAAGCATGGTTGAAATTGTTTAGGAGTCAAGTTCTTGTACATGATTGGTTCTTGAATTGTGTAATTGATGCATTGTTGTGATTGCTGTTTAGCTGAGCCATTTTCGTATCTTGGTTGGATTTAATCCTCGAGCAAATCCTCGTGAGAGGCATACTTTGCTTGAGGACAAGCAATGAGTTAGTTGGGGAGAGTTTGTTAGATGTCAATCATGATATATTTAAGTATGAGTTATTTGGCATTTTTCATGACTTTTCATGTGGAATAGGTTGATTTTAGTGTGAATTGATGTTGTTTTGCATTATTTGAAATATACTTGTGGTGCTTGTAATTTGTGTGCTAAATGTACAGAAATAGGAGTGAAAAGATCAAAGTTTGAAGACCCAAAGAAATAGTGCAAGCTGTCAAAGAATTGAAATCAACAACAGTATTCGCTAGGCGAGTGTTGGCGAATGTACCAGCGAAGGTTCGCCTAGCGAACGTCAGCGAGCGTGCCAGCGAGATGGTGGCAGAAAGTGTGCAAAACTTACAGTAGGAAAACTGGGTAAATTCGCTGGGCGAGTAGGCCAGTGAATGCTCGCTGATATGCTCGCGGGGCGAATGTGCCAGCGAAGGGTGGCAGAAACTTTCCATTTTGAAAACACCCAAGCTTCGCTGGGCGAAGGTTGCAGCGAATGCTCGCGAAGTGAATGTTTTGGTTCGCCTAGCGAACCCACGATAATTCTGAGGGGCGGTTTAAGTCTGAGGCACTTAAATGTGCCATATTTTTGGGCATTCGCTAGGCGAATGAAAGGCTTCGCTGGGCGAATGGTGCTGTTTGGAAAGGTGTATAAATAGAATTGTTACTTTTTGGACCAGGGATCTTGCTCATTTTTGCATTAGAATTAAGTGTTTACAGTATTTTGTTCAGAAAAGCTTGTATTTTCATTGGAGAAGCTGATTTTGCATCCATTCTCGATTATTCGTTGTGGATGCTCATTCATCTCCTCTCTTTACTTGTCATCCAAGCTACCATGAGAAGTGGTAGCTAATCACTCAATGTTGAGGTTAGAGGTAGTTGATTCTGTTTTTATGTATTGATATTGATCTCTTGTATATGAACAAAGTCTTTGATCAATATAGATGATGTTGTTTTCTCTTAATGATCCATTTGTGAATTGTTTTGCTCTAGACATAGACTTTACAACTCTTGACCTAACAATTTCATCTCTTAAAAACCAAACTCTAGACATAGATTTGGGATTTGCTATTCGCATTGTATTGATCTTAATGATCGTTGCTTAGATTGTTAGCGTGAGACATCATCTAACGGTCTAAACAATGGTACCCACGATTCCGCTTTAGACATAAACGTAGTCGGGAGGATACGCGGTTATATTGGTTGGAAACCGAGTTCATATGCTTGATTAATTGTTTATACATGAATAGGATTGATGAAACCTAACCTTAACATGCTTTTATAAAAATCTTTGTGACCTAATTAATCTTTGCTACAAGTGAATGATAACAACAAGTGAAACTTTTGAAAACCTTAACTTAGAATATCACAACTATTGAACGGCTGGCATCAAATATCCGACAATCCCTGTGGAGACGATAACAAAAACCCACACTGATACTATTTCTAACACATCCTTCTTGACATCTCATCTTCAAAATAATCATAATTTGCTTGGCCTTCAAACAACCTGGATTCAGAACTGCACCCCTGCAGTAATACATCTTAGACCAAGGAGCAACTCCCCCTATCTAAGATAACCAGTGCTCCTCTAATGAACACTTATGCTGATGAATGGAAAACATAAGATGCATCTTCATGTCTTCAAGAGTGCTCCCTCTGTTCAACCCACATGCTAAACACAATCATCAACTACACTTATTGCTTCTTCTGACAAGAAACAATAATCACTCACACATGAACCTTATCATGCTTCCTGTGAGATCACATTAGGATCAACATCCTAAATCAACAAACTCTTGGATTGAGACAAAAGCTCCATTGATCCCTCTCTTCTTGAACCCATCTATACACCACACGAATTCCTCTTGAACTCTCATGTATAGACCTTCATGTTCCTTGAGATGAAACCCAATTGATCTGGAATGCTCCACATTCCTCAAAGAGATACCTTACCTCTTAGTTTGTTATCTTCTTAATGATGTCAGATATTGTATACATGCTCCAGAACTTCTCATCCCATTTGCTCCACAAGCACCAAACTGATCCACTTCTAGCATGTCCCATTCACATCAGACTTCCAAGACAATCCTTTACCCATCATTCTCTCGTATGACACAATAAATACTTCTTAGACAATATGTGAGCTTCAAGTTCCACATTCAGAACTTAGCATCCTACTCCAAGGATAGCCAACCTAGAAGATGTTATAACATCAGTTAGGATATCCGTTACACATCACAGACACCACACACCATGGTTCTTGATATGCTCCACCACTGGACTTACTATCTGCATAGTAATCCAACTGAAGATCTTCAAACAACACTGCACCACCAGCTTGATCAATAAGAACTCCAGATAACCAAAGAGAGAAATAAACTCTCATCCACCAAAAAAAGGTAATCTTCCATCCTCAACTTAGAACTTCTACCACAAGCTCCAAGATAGATCTGAACCAGAACCTCCTTACGTTTTCAACCACCTACAATTCTGCCCAAGAGTAATTGGTTCCAAGTACCCTGCTTGAATGCACACTAAAGATCAACCAAATGCCACTGTTTGATTCATCTTAAACTTTTTCAGAACTCCCACAAGATACACTGATCCACCAATGAAATCTGATCTTCAAGTTACATGAACTACTTGCTCCATAGCAAGACATATTGGATTCACCAAGCCTTAGACATGTAACATCTTCTCCTTCCACAGCTCCCACAAACTGCATGAGATAGATCTTTTTGAAGCATCCATAACTTCCATTCTCTTGTATATCACCTTATCTTAAGCTAATGTGCAACATCACCAACTGAGATCCTGATGTTAAGCTAGATGTCAGAACATTCTGATGCGACATCCAACTGCTGAACTTAGCTCCTCCTTGTGCCACTTAGAAGAACCTCATCCCTATTACAGAACAAGAGTTCCATGCTCTCATATCCTTGATTCAGCAACCAAGTTTGAGTAGACAACCTTCATCCTGCTTAAACTTATCACATGAATTCCATTCAAGCTCACACCTTGATGAATAACTACTTTGAAACTTCAAAGAACTCACACCTGCCACGTTTGATTCTTCAGAAGATAAAGTAGTCATAGACTACACCATAGCCATACCAAAGAATGCCACTTTCCTTAGTAGAGCAGTCTGTAGAAAGTTAGAGATAACTGCCACTTAACCTTGACCTCCAAAATAAGCAAGATCCCATGCTCCTAAGTACCTAGATCAGAAATAAATTGATCCAAGTTGTGCCATCACCAGCACTCCAATACTCCTATATCAGAAATAAACTGATCCAAGAATTATCCATCAAGATTATGATGTCTTCTTCTTCATCTTCCACATCACCATTGTACCAGTTTCTTGCCAGGAAACTCTCCAGAGATCAGATGCTTCTGCTACACCAAACTGAAGCAGATTCTTAGGTCAACACCCAAGAGAAATAGAACCAAAAGCTTATGCAGTACCCCTCCCATGATTCTGCACAAACCATATGAAGAGATGTTCCAACATCGTGTTGACATCAACAATCTTGACCTTCACATCCAAGGATAATCAATTAAATACTTGTGAGTAACACAAATAGCAATTGATCTTAAATCCTTGTTCAATAATCATGTTTCACTGTTGAAGCCACACTCCACAAGATCACTTTATGAACACTTATCTAGTATTCAATCTTTTGCAAGTATCTTCTTTGACACACAACTCGTTGAGATACCAAGGTAGTCATCCTTGACTCGAGTAACTAAGATTCTCTCTGAACGAACCCTATTTACCTCAACAGTTCTGAAATCTCCATTCAGATTGGATCCACCCTTAGGATTAAGAGGGATGAATTCTTCCTTGCTGTTTTTGGATGGTGAAAATAAATCACCTCCACTTTCTTCAGGTTTGTGTTTCACAGAAACACCTTATAGTCAGAAGAATAACTAGAAGACTCCAGATGCATGACTGAGACGCTTTTATGAGTGGAGTTGAGAGAATTCTCAAGTATCTTTGACAACTTAGCCAATCAATAATTTATCAAACTTCTAGTGAAAGAACTTGATAAACCTAAACTCAACTGACTTCAAACTGCACCATGGAACTAAGTTTCTAAGTACCAAATCTCCATAACAGATATCTTCCAACAACTCCCTTCATTCAATTGTGCCCGACTTTGGAATAAAAAGATGTAGATATCTTCACATATAGAGGCAGGCGATTAAGATCTTCCACCATTTGTCTTCAGTAACAACTCCAGAATCCCATAATTCCAGAGCTCTTCCATCAGAAACATATAAAGCGGAACCACCAAGGAACAAATCCTGCTTGCCCTAATAAGATGTTAGAACATCTTATAAGACGCCCCAACAAGAGAACTAACCACTTCTCCTGCAGCTGTTGTAGAATCTCCTCAGCAACATGAACAACCACCAGGTTATTACCTTCGATCCAGAACATCCATCATATCCATTAATACCCTTGAGTATGTCTGAGTTGATTAATCTGATCTTCATAACTCCTCCTTATTTAAATGCCAGAAAGTATCTCCCAAAGATCTCATCCAGAAACAGACAAGATGTCTGCTCTGATGCCAATTGAAATTTTGGCATAGCAGATAACAGATGTCCTAACACATGTCAAGACATTGTTCTGCATAAACATTTAAACAAAGAACAGAACAACAGACTGATACCTTGAATAACAGAACTGCAGAATCACAGATGTTACGACATATGCTCTAACATGATTATCAAGACTGTCATGCCCCAAATTTTATACTTAGATTCTTTGATCTCTTGCATATCATTCTAAGTCGATCATTTTGCATATTAACCAATTTATCAGCTGAAATAAACTTTTTGGAATTACAACCGAATCGGTCAAACTAAAAGTCAACTATGCGTAAAATCAGTGGACGAAAAATTTTAAAATCAAGCCTGCAGACGTCAGTGATATTAATCTATGTTTTACGTAGTTTAATCTGGCGTGTTCGTTTTAATTTTTCAATCACTTTTCGATCGCATTTTTGGACATTTTAAGCCATTTTGGCGGATAAAATTTATTTCAAAATTTGACAAAACGCTGCATTTTTTCGAGTTGTATATTTTTTGCTGATCATTTTAGGGTATTCATTTTATTTTTTTGAACACTTCGATATCGGTCCAATTATTCGTTTTCACCGCTTTTTTTTCTTTTTTTTTAATAACTATTTTAATTAATAAGTTTTTATTTTAGATTATTTACTTTATTGTAGTTTTTTATCATTTTTACTTTGTTTATAATTTTAATATTTAATTTTGCTTTTGCTTTTAGTTTTTTTTAGAAGCTTGTTTAGTACGTTTTAGGAGTTACTCAATATTTTCTAGCACTTTGACTTTTGTGCACAATTGACTTTTTATCAGATGAATTCCAAACTGTGCAATTCTTTAAGAAATCATGTCCTTGACCTAAATCAAACTTGATGGACATGTTCCATGGGTGTCATAGGGTATATTGAATCATGTCTTAGGGTTTGGGAGCATGTCCTGGTCAAAAGTCAAAGTTACAGTTGACTTTCTTCGCGAAACCCTAATTGTGGTGCAGATGAAATTGAGACTTGTTGCTCAAGCTTCTTGGATTAATCCATTGTTCCAAATGGATCAATATAGTATATTAAAGACACCTAAATTTCATGTCACAAATTAGTGATGTGTTTTTCACGTGGTAGTGTGACACAATTAATTTTATATTTAGTGATATGAATATCATGCCACAAATTAGTGGCGTATTTTTGACGTAGCAACCAGTTGCCACGAGTGGTTCTGCGACGTGTTTCAGTCATGTCGCTAAGTTTTTTTTTTGTGACGTGATATTTACGTTTGTGGCATGAAATTCATGTGGCTAATGACTTTTTTTTGTAGTGAATGTAATATAATTAAATTTTTCTATAAAATAGACAGCTTTTTCACCTTTGCACTCTACTCCTCCACATTTATTGCAGACACGCTACCTACTGAGCCACGTCTTTCCTCTTTTATGCTTTTCTTTTTTTAATTTGCATTCTTTTCAAAAGATTACACCCATTTCATAAAGAAGCACTCAGCTGTAGAAAAAAAATAGGTTGATTTGAAAGAACATCAACCATGCAGCATCATCACTTCATTTTTATACAACCTCTCATTACACTTATACTACACATACAACACTGTGAGATTTGGGTCGAATTCATGCTGTGTCGAAGGAGAAGCTTTCATGTGTATTTCGACAGGAGGCAAGCATGTAGTCGAAGCTTGTTCACATGCTGATGCCTGATAGTTACAAATTGTAGTCGAAGTCTGTTCCAGTTTGTAGTGTCAAAATATTTTATTATGTCGAATTGGGTCTTGTGTTAAGGATCCAATTGTTTGGGTTTCTTGGGCTGCAAGTTACCTAGTTAGTCTATAAATAGGCTAGTACACTCAGTTTGTTGAGTGTGGCAAATTGTGATATTCACTTGTAATCATTTGTGCCTTTCATGAGAAAGTGAATAGTAAACAGAATTTATATTTGTCCAATCCTTGTTGTTCTTCCTTCTTCTTCTTCTTCTTCTTCTTGTTTTTTCCTTTTCCGTTAAACCCTAACCCTTGTTTTGGTTCTTGATTATCAAGAAATCATTTTATACTTTGCTTAAAGATATCATTTTTCACAACAAACACCATATCCAAAAAACCACCTTCAATATTTACTGTCCTCTTCTTCATTTCAAAACTCAAACGCACAACAGCGTACACCATCCATCATCTCCTTCCTTTTTCAAACTCCCACCGCCATTTTTCAATAAAAAAGGTCATGACCTCATCACACCGTTGGACTCCCTCCATTCAAATCGAAAAAAGACAATGTGAAACAACTTTTTTCATCTCACTTCAAAAACTCCATAACAACTCAACCTCACTTCACCGAGTCTCTATGCTATAACCGTCACCATTTTTTTATGTTTTTCAAGCTTCAAACACTTCACAGTTCCAATAACCACACAAACATAGCCCGCACTTCTCTCCGCCGTTGTCCGTTCATTTTCCTTCAAAACAACTCACTGTTTTTCCTCTACTACATCACGATACCAACACTCCCAGGAAAGCGCACATCCTTAGCTCATCGACAACACAACAAGTTCGGTAATGATTTGATTTCGCTTTGTTCATGCTCACGCCGCCAATAGGGAACAACATCTTAGCATCAACGCCTTTTATTACAGCCATACCATCCTCCAAAGCTCCAACAACGATAATAATCTTCGTTTTCGTCTTCGCATTTCGGTAACGGCATTTTATTTTTCATAATGTTATAGTACTTTCAATGATATTGTTGTCTCGTGCTTTTGGGATCGTACTTGTTATACTTTTCGCTTTGCTCTTGAAAGGTGAATAATCGATGCTTTGTTTTTTATGCTGTGTGTTCAAAAGACTACGTTGCAGTTTGGTTGGTGTTAGTTTTATAAGTGTCAGTGTTGTTTTCTTAAAGATGATGAATAGTGTTTTTTTAGTACTAGTATTGTTTTGTGTGAATATATAGTTTTATATGTATAGTTTATGTTTTTTGGTTTTGGGTTATATATATATATATATATATATATATATATATATATATATGAATATATCAATTAGTAGGAATAGTGTGTCTGATGAAATTAAAAGAAGAAGGACGACCATTATATTAGTTACTGTTAGTCATTTTAAGATAACCACTTTTATTTAGTTTACTGTAAGTTAGTCTTATAGTTTTATTTTATAAAAAAAATTAATATTATATACAGTTTTAGTTTTACCTTTTAAGAAAAATAATACTTTAATAAATATCAATTGGTGCTGATTAAGGACTTACATTCGTTTTTTAAGATTTCTTATCTTTTAGAATAATTTTATTGTTAGATCTTATTTTTTATAATAATTCATTTTTTCTAAAAAATTTAGATTTTAATATGTAACGTTACTTGAATGAGAAACCAGGTTTATACTTAACTAGTTTTTTTTTTTTCAATTTCTATTTTGTATATTCTAGAAAAAAGTTCCGAAAAAAGACTTTTATTATTTGTTTTAATTATTTAAATTTTTCTCTTTTTAATATTTATATATTCTAAAAAGGACCAAAAACATTTTAATTTTTTTATATTTTTCATTTTTGTAATTTAATTATTTATTTTGTTAAATACAAAAAATATGTAAAAAAATATGTTTTGATTATTAAGTAATTTAAATATTTTTATTTAATATTGATTAATTAAATTATTAATTAATCTTATTAAATATTAATATTTAAATTAATTAATAATTCTTCTTGTTGCCCGATTCTATTTTCGCGTCTTGTCTGTTTCTATGCTTTGGGTCGGTCCTCTCTGTTCACGATGCTTTGTCGTGATTATCTCTCTGTTTATTCACTACGCAATACTCTTCCGCGTACCTGTTATTTGTTACTCGCGATGCTTTGTCGTGTATCTTTGTCTGTTCTTCTCATGATGTTTTTCCGTGTATTGTGTCTGTGACTTATCTGTTTGCCTCGTTCCAAAGGAAATGATCCTTCCCAGTTGACTGTCATGTCATTTAGGATAGCCTTATCCTTCATTCCCTTATCTCGTGTCGCCGCGCGATCGAGACTTTCTTTCCCTGTTTGGAGTCGCTGGACTCCACGTAGGTGTCTTGCTGTCAGACCATACTTTCTCTTTGAGACTTACCTTCCCGTTTTACCTAGCCTTAGGTTTGGAGTCGCCGCACTCCACGTAGGTGTCTTGCCGTCAGACCCTACTTTCCCTTGGAACCTTGACCACAGTCAAGAGTTCCTCACCCCCGTTGAGGGGAACTACAGACGCTCTGATTTCTCAAAGTTTCTTTTAAGAATACGTAGGCATAGGATTGCGAGATCCTAGCGAGCTACCTTTTTATTTTTCCATCTTTTTCATTTCTCACCTTTTTACCCCGTAGTGCAGGGAACTACTAATGCTCTGATTCCATTCCCGTCAGGATACGTAGGCACGAGATGCGATGTCTTGGCGAGCATACTTAGTGTACATACCCTTAGTTCTTTACCGTAGCACATTTCCCTTAGCAAGCAAACTTTAGCATAACACAAATACTAACAAAAGGTTCCTGTAGAGTACTACAGATACTTAGGATGCTAACACCTTCCCTAGGTATAACCAACCCCCGAACCTTAGATCTCTAGCTGTGTACCTACATAACGCACTTAGGGTTTTTCGATCTTTACCCTTTCCTTTGGATAAATCAAAGCTCGGTGGTGAACTTCATGTTTTGTGATTCAAGTTAATTAATAGCTTGGTATACGATTCCCTAATAGAGGGTATCTGTAGAGCTCCCTTGATTTACCAAATCCCTTTTGAATTCCCGGTCATCGCACCTCACGGTGATGACCATGGGGTCGTCATTAGGAGGATGGATACATGTTACATCTTTCTAAAAAATGTGATGTTGACCTCTAACGTCTTGATCTCGCCTTCTTTTGGATTTATGGGTAGATCCTCTATATTTGATATTTGGCGGACATATCTTCTTCGGGCAAAGCTAGTCTCTCTGCCCCATTGAATCCTTCTGCAATAGTGTTGGGCGTATGGCATAAGAACTTGTTAATATCTTCTTTGGATGACTCATTTCCCTTAATGGATCTACGATTTCCTGCATCCTCACACCCGCGGAGTTGGACCCACCCGATCCTTGGGAGTAATCGCCTTTGACATACTTCTTAAGGTGTCCTTCCTTGATCAGAAGCTCGATCTCCTTCTTGAGTTGGTAGCAATCTTCTATGTGGTGTCCTTTAAATTTATGAAACTTGCACCATATATCAAGATAAGGTCTTATAACATGTACTTTTGGAGCTGGAGGCACAGGGATATCATGTAAGTGAAGAACCTCTCATCATATCTGCTCACGGAGGGTGTTCAGAGGCGTGAAGCCCTCCACAGCCTTTCAATCTTAATTGAACTTCGTTTTTTCCATAATGGGTGAGGTGAAGTTGTTCTTTCATGATTTATGTGAGCCTTTGGCACTAGGAACACACTTTTTTACGTCTCAGACCTTCTTATCGTTGTTACTTTCCTTACTCTTTATGTAACATTTTCCCCTTGTGAACACTTCAGCCAACGAAGATGTTAGACTTTGGGATAAGGACTTGTTGAAGTGATCTACTTTGAGACCATTGTGAAATTCTCCCATGAACATTTCTTGGTTTGAATAGATGACTCTTATGGTGCCTTCATTAAAACGAGCAAGGTATTTCCTCACAGACTCTAAAGGGCCTTGTCAAATGTTAAATAGATTGGTGGTGGATATCTTTCTATGTCGACTGATCACAAGCTGGTACACGAGTTTCTTCACTAGCTCCTGATAGCTATCGATGGAAGCTCGGGGTAGCCCTATGTACCATCACATGGCTAAATCTTTGAAAGTGTCAGAGAATAACTTGCATTTCAAAGATTCGTACACTGGAATGATGGTCATCTGCATATTGATGGAGACGACATGCTCGTAGGGGTCGTCATGGCCATCAAACTTCGCCAAGGATGGAGGCTTGAAGCATTCACAAACATGTGCTTCCCATATTTTGTTTGAAAGTGGATGGGGTGCAGTTCGTCCATGGTGCCTCGCATCTCTACAATGGTGTTGGGATCACTACTACCTCTAGTATCTTCCTGTGTGGGGGATTTTACCCTCCTATAAACCATGGTTCGGAAATATTAGGGCTAGGAATGGAGGTTTTGGTGAGAGTCAAAGTGGTGGTGATAATGGAATGTGTGGCATATGTTTGTTTTATCAGGGGCCTACGGTGGGCGCCACTGTACTTTTCGAAAAATGCAGATGTATGACTCCTCTATGCTAGTAGTGATGACTAATGCTTTAAGGAATTTCATTGGTTTATGGTGAGCTCACGGTTGTGAGGAACCCTGTTTGGTGGTATTTTTGGTGTGGAGAAAGCAAGCTCACGTGAGGTGAGAAGCTCTATATCTTTGTGGTATTTTGTATGTATTATGAATTGTCCCTCTCAACCCTCGAGTTGATGTATTTATAGAGGCCCTTGGGCCTGGATTTAGGAGACCCCTTGTGAGTAGTAATTGGTCCACTTTGACTGGGGAAGCTATTGACTGCCTACTTCCAAGGGAATCATGATTAAGACTTCGTGCACATATGGTTATGGGTTATGTACACGTAACCCCCCATGTTTCTTATCAGGAAAAGTAGCCAATGGAGTGGGGGTTTTACCCGGGTTCCATATTCTTGGGTGATCTCCTTATGAGGCTTGGCCCAATACTTCTTTGTCATGGGCCTTTACAAATATATAATAATACAAGTGACGAAAATTTAGCCAATGTAATAAAAGTGTTGAAGTAATAAAATTTATATGTTCCTTTCTGCAGGAATTATGCTATTTGAATAAAGTGATTTGCATGCTCTAGAAAGTGAATTAGGGGGTTTTAAGGTTTGATTTAATAAAATGAAAACATAAATAAAATTGTGGGGAAAACTGGTCATATAAAGGTGATTAGTCCTTGTTTCGAATCCCATGTATGTCACTATTAATATCGGTGTCTAATTGCCTTATATTAATTATTCATCTATTACGACTATTTAACTTAGTGGTTATACCCAATCCCTTGGTGTACAAATCACTATTCTACATTATGCTCCATAATCTCTTAGGTCAGCTAGCTAGTTAAAATAGACAATAATTTGAACTCTAAACCCTAAGTCACAACTTATAATCTCTTGTCTTTAATTGATTACTAAGTTGAACAATTACCTTAGATCATATTCGCACAGTTACAACTAGTAACCGATATGAGTTCTAATTTTGATATATGAATTCGTCAACGTATATAAAGCAATGAACCTAAAAGTAACTGAATAAAAATACTGACTTAATCAAAAGTGAAAAGAGTAGAAAATGTAAGCATATGATCCAACAGATTCATATAGGTTCATCTAACAAGCCTTGATCGATAAAAACTTAGATTCATATACTAATAGGAATCATAACTAAAGTAATAAAGAAATAGTACACAAATATCCGGTTAGAATTTTGCTTATGGTGATGAAAACCTTCGTTCTAGGTATAACTACAATGGCTAGTTCTTTTTGT
Source organism: Lathyrus tuberosus (assembly GCA_022829125.1). Lineage (NCBI taxonomy): Eukaryota > Viridiplantae > Streptophyta > Magnoliopsida > Fabales > Fabaceae > Lathyrus > Lathyrus tuberosus. The sequence continues at coordinate 16,629,976 of JALAZF010000056.1, read as the reverse complement.
TAGCTTTCATTTGTAAAAAGTCTCACCTTAATTGGTGTTACTAAACTTTAGATATGATCAAATTACTGGACAAACGTCATGATGTGTTGAAATGCTCTTTTCTTCACAATTTCTCCACTTTTTTATATTTTTTCTTTGCTTCTTTACTTCTTCATTTTTTCCTATTTCTTCATAAAACTCAAACATAAACTACTAAAAGTTATAAAAAACACATGCAAATGCTTATAAAAATTACATGATGACACAATGTCAACACAACACCAACTTACATTTTTACTTGTCCTCAAGGAACTCATTCATAACCAGATCTTCCTCAAAACTTTGTACTTACAAAACCAATGATAGATACAAATCGTTGCCAAGTTATCACTTTCGTTCCTTGCTTAAATCCAACATAATTCAAAGAGCTTTTCTTCAACTTTTTGTATAGTCAACCTTCTCTCAATCTCATAGTTCACTCTTATTAAAACAATATGTTAAACACTTATTCACATACAATTGACATCAAACATATAAATTTGCAAGATTTATAAAAATGTATCACTTTCTATTCGAAAACATGCTTTTGAGGTCTTTCACAGGTTATAATGTGGTTTATCTCAAGGTGGGATATATTTGGCCAGCTGATTTAATATATTGGAGTCAAGTAAAATCCACCTTCCTAATTTCACACCAACCTTACATGCCCTTCTATTGTTTAAATTGATTAGGTACTAGATTTCTGAATCTGTTTTCTTTTGAACATTTGTTTTCAGAAGCTTTACAGTTGAACATGATAACGTTTTTTCTAGCTTCTATTCACTCTTTTTTTTTTTTCCGATTCTAAGATTCTAGTACCTCAACCTCATACTTAAATCATTGCTCATTCTAGAAGAAAATCCAAACTTAGCATTTTGCATAAATCATAAAAAACATAGAAAGATAACCATCTACCTAACTCCAACGAGAGGGTGGAAAAATTTATCTTTCAGATCAATCGGCTATATTTGTGGCTAAATCACATGAAGAAATGGCTCAAGCACAAATGATTCAGTAACGGATAAAAAATTCTTTTCAAGTTCACCTAAGAAAGGGTATAAGTTAAAACAAACAACTTTCCTCAGCGTGTAATCAAACAGACAAAAATCCAGAAATAAAGCAAATCCTAGTTCATGAACAATCATATGAATAGTACTCATAACGATAAAGAAGGTAAATAGTGGAATTATGTGGCTTAAACATTACTTGTTGAGATATCTGATTATTAAGTACAAGATCGTTGAGTATTACTCCTCTTCATACTTTGTCAATCTGCATTCAGAACTTCTGTAACAACTAAGATTTCTCTTTTCTTTTGTTTTTATTATATTGTGTCTTTCATTCTTTTTATCATAGGTAAGGCATCATACTCCGAATTGAAGAAAATAACAAAAAAAACTCATTCATTGAATAAAGCAGCATTATAGTTCACAAAACGGGAAAGCAGAAAGACAAAATGAAAGAAAAAAAATAAATAACACTAATTTGTGGGTTGCCTCCCATGCAACGCTTCTTTAAGGTCTCTAACTTGACTGTTTGATCCTCAGCAGATGGTATGATTAACTTCGAAAAGGTGGTAAAAGAGGTTGGTGGAGATTGAATCAATAAGCTCATGGTATTCATACCAATATTCGGAAGCCCTCACAAAGCCCCAAGCACGCAGATGAAGCTGTGAGGGAGGGATGCGAAGGTGGTCCAATATTGTTTCTCGAATAAAGTCAAAGGAAGATGGACACCAAATTTTTGGAAAATGAATTCGTAGAAGAGAATGGAGCACCCAATTAAACTCATAGCGCACCCGCTTATCTTCGGGATCACTGAGATGGCCTAATTGGAAGAAGACCCTACCTCGAAGGAAGCTACTGCCACCTTAGCCTCCTATTCGTAAGAAGAATATGCCCCTAAATATTCAAGTTGCACCTAGGAATCGACTTCTGCAATTGGCACTTCCATCAGAGCACTCTAGAAAGAGCAGAGGCTGGACCAAAAGAGTTAGTGATCAAACCTACAAAGAGGGGGATAAACGAAGTGTAGCAAGAGGATGAAAATAAGATTTGGAGGGCAAAACCTATCTTTTATAAAAGAAGTTGGCTAGATCAAAGCCGAGGCACAGATCCAAGGGTTAGGAGTACACTTTCCCAAGAAACACAGTGAAGAGCTGAAGATACTCAAGTACCCTAAATAGGGGAATCACTTCCAGTCACCTAAATACCCAGAACGATACACTAACAACAAATAATGAAATGTTATGGTGATAAGAAAGCATTGAATGCTTCTGTCTCCCATCACTTTTTCAATTGACTCTAACGTTTCAGTTCTACCTCACACCAGACAATAACTTGGAGGTCGGCCAAATCACTTATGGTTTTCTCGACTCACTCGGTGTTTGGAAAAGCCTTTAGGGAAACTCTTCTAAACCTATTACAAGAGAGTGAATCTTGGAATGCAAAGGCCCATTGGACTTTAGATGTTTTATTGATAATTGAAGTGAATATTATGGATATAATGAATGATATTATATACCTAAGACTACATACAAAAAAGGGTATATATATATATATATATATATATATATATATATATATATATATATATATATATATATATATATATATATAACAAGAGTATCGGTAACTAAGTCAATGAAATAATATATAATACCCTCCATAAGCTAGGGGAATATGGTTTGAACTCTAAGCTTAGATAAATTTGTGGTGAAAGGTTTTAAATCAAGGGGCTGTAGCGATCGATTTTTGTCGGCGACGTGACCAACTTATCGCTGAAGTTTAGGAAAGGGTACTACTTTCTGATTTCTTATTTATTCCGTGAAGCTGGAAGGGAAAGGGAAGGTATCTAAAACTAACCTTGAATGCGAATGTTTAACTGAACAAATGCCTTAAAAGAGATTGGGGGGTCCGGGGTCAAGTTATACGATGGGTAGTTGTCAATTACCCATCCTATATGTGGTTATCCACAGGATTTTAGCTTTTAGGTCTTGCTTTGTAATTGATCGTGCTTATCTATTAATGGGTTGGGGAAAGTTTCTTGGGAAAGTGTGACAGGGAGAGTGAGTTTTGTTTATGTTTTGGGTAAGGTACTGGACCTAAGTTTTTGATTTGTATGCTCGCTAAGATTTCACAATCTTATGCCTACGTATTCCCGTTTAACGAAACAGGGAAATCAGAGCAATCGTAGTTCCTCCTATTCTAAGGGAGGAAAAATATATTTTGGTGTCTTGTTCAAAGCCCAAGACATGAAGCTAAAGGTGATAAGTATCTTGTTCAAAGCCCAAAATATGAAGCTAAAGGGTTTTGGTTGAGAGAGGATTTGTCATCTCTAAAGAAGAATTGTTGATTTTTGTATGCCTTGATCAAAGCACAAGTTTGATGCTAAGAGGTTGATTGAATCAGCTAGGGATTTCTTTATACGAAGCCTAAGAGGAGGCTAGATAAGACTAACTTAACAAGAGAGTGTATATGTCTTGTACAAGGCCCAAGATTGAGGCAAAAAAGAGACAGGCTCTTTGGGGATATCATTATATAAAGCCTAAGAGGAGGCTAACAGTTTGACTTTTCTGGAGAAAATATTCTTTCTGTCTTGTACAAAGCCCAAGATTGAGGCTAAAAGGGATTTTTGACTCTGTTGGGGAGGTTCATATGTGTCTTGTAAAAAGCCCAAGATGGAGGCTGAAATGAGTTTGTCTCAACAAGAGAGTGCTTTTATATGTCTTATACAAAGCCCAAGACGGAGGCTAAAAGAGTTGACTCAACAAGAGAGTCTTGCAAAGGTGATTGACCTAACAAGAGAGTTTGAAAGTTGATTGACTCAACAAGAGAGTCTTTTATACTCAACAAGAGAGTGATTTGTTGTCTCTTATGAAGCCCGAGATTGAGGCTAAAAGGTGATTGACCTAACAAGAGAGTCTTTTATACTCAACAAGAGAGTGCTGAAAGGTGATTAACTCAACAAGAGAGTCTGAAAAATGATTGACTCAACAAGAGAGTCTGAAAAGTGATTGACTCAACAAGAGAGTCTGAAAAGGTTAGCTCCGCTGGGGGAGGATCATTGTACAAAGCCCAAGAGGAGGCTGACTGTGTTGAGGAAAGATCATTATACAAAGCCTAAGAGGAGGTTATCTTACTGCAGAGGATTAGATCCATAGGCAGGCCAAAGGGTGGGGAACTCTCGTGAGAGAGACCGGGTTTCTGCTGGAGATTTATCTAGAGTGATCAGTATTTTTTCCTATCTTTGAAAGGAACTTGAGAATGTCTTTGAGACTCAAGGGGGTTTAGACTATCCAAGTCTACTGGTGTTGAAGAGTTTTATCTTTTGTAGGATGCACAAAAGAGGGCAAGGGCCTTAAGAGATGAGAATCAACCCTAAAGTGGCCTGAGGTTTGACATTGGAAAGACTGCTCTAGTAAAGGGTGACTAAGTTCTGTCTTATACCTTTAAGAGGTCGTTAGGGTCCTTGTACTAAGCCCAAGAGAAGGCATGAGAACTTCTAGGAAGCCGAAGGGTCCTTGTACAACGCCCAAGAGGAGGCGGGGGTGCTTTTAGGAAGCCAGTGGGTCCCCAAACCAAGAGAAGTTCAAGAAATACAATTCACAGAGAAGAGATCATTCCAGGAAAGTTCGAGGGTTTAGAAGAAACTCAAGAGATGTCATTCACGGAGAAAAGATCATCTCTGGGGGGTAGCGTTTCTTTGACGATTTCTAAGGGTGACAGTCTGAGAAAAGGTTCACCGAGAATACTGCCTTTCTCTTTGTTCCATATTGTTTAACCCTAAGAGAAGGGAAGACTGTATCTGGAATCCTATGGGGATTTAGTTTTGTTTGTATTCAAGAGTGACCAACAGGCTTTACCTAGTTCTAGACGTAGTTGCCGGGGAAAACTCTAAATAACAATACTAGTATATATACAGTTGATATATGACGAGTATTTAAAAGGTATGAAAGAAGACTTACAGTGAAGCAACCCCACAATACAGTTATTTATATGAAAGCAGATAAAAGAAAACGGATAAACACTTACCCGTTGTAGAGCTTCCATGTTGTTTTGTTAGTTGTTCAAAGAAATTAAAGAAAGATTTGATAGCAACTATACATTTGGATTCAAAATCAAAGGAGAAAGTATTTTGAACAAAGATCGGGGCTTACAGCTCAGGGAGAGACCCAAATTTTAACAGTGATTGTACTGTCGTTTTGAATTTGTACAGGGACTTATACAAGTGACTGAGGCCCAAAAAGGTTTTTGGTACAAAGGGATGGGTCTTACACTCTACCAAGAGGCCCAAAAGTGCTTTAAAGAAAAGAAATGGGACTTACAACATGATGGCAGACCCAGTTGTTTGTTTGAAAATGGCGATCGCGCCGAGGTTTCTGACGGTATCGGGACTTATACAATACACTGAGGCCCAAAATTGTTTATTTACAAAGGGATGGGACTTACACTCTACCAAGAGGCCCAAAAGTGTTTTGAAATATTTGAGTATGATTAAAAATCAAAGAAACCCTAATTTTCACTTTTTAAAAGTAATTTTTCAATGAAAATTAATAAAAATACCAAATAGGTTTAAATAAACCACTTGTGATTTTTGGTTAAGGTTTGAAAAATGAGGTTTTAATCACAAGATGATTTAAAACTCATTTGGTTTTGATTTTCAAGATGAATATTCATTTTTAAAATGTTTAAAAACAATTAAAATGAATTTATTTAAAAAAAATACCAATTATATTAAATAACTGATATAAATTTGATTTTTTTTTGTAGAATAAAATATTTTACTATTTTTTGTGATTTTTCAGAAAAAGAATCAACCAAAACTGATTAAAATTGAGAGAGTTATTAATTTTTCAAATCATTTAAAAATAATATGAAAAATGATAAAAAGTGAAAAAAATGGTAAAAAAAGAGGATTTGGGGCGGGGGGGATTCGAACCCCAGACCTCTTGTGTGTAGTGCACGCCTCCTATCACTGGGGTGGTGATACATCCGTGTATCAAAACCACCCCATGGATATATGAGGCATGCCTTATTTTTGGCCTGGCCAAGGCAAGGCAAGGCAAGATTTTGGCAAAAAACGTGAAGCTTGTAACTTTCTCATTTCTCTATGGATTGGGACAAAATTTAGGTCTACCCTGCTTAGAATTTCACAAGGAATCCAATGGTGGTGGTGGTTTTTTTAGATGAGGCTCCTATTTCAAAACCCGATAGTGTTCTTGAAATAGGCCTTTAATTGCATTTTCTATGCTATCTCTTGTTACAGACATGAATTACATGATGAATTGGTTCAAACACAACATATATAACATGTATGAGATGTGCATGATCAGTGGACCTCAAAGCAATGCATATTTCAAAGAGTTCAAGTTGTGATGCTTACCTCTTTAGGAGCTTTTTGGGCAAAATGTCAAGTGCTTTGTTCCAGAAACAATTTGATGCTTTGGACACCCTCAAATGATCCCTTAGAAGCTTTTAGAATGGTTGGAATCAACTGGAATTCTCAGGAACAAGTTTAAGCTCTTTCTTGCAAAAGGGGCAAAAGTGGCCAATATAGCAACTCTCTCAAATGGTGTTCCAGATGTGGGGAACCATTTGGTACAGTTCAAAGATGATATTTGGAGTGTGTTTGAGGCTTTATCTGGTTTTGAAAGTGTCTGAATCAAGACATGGCTTGAAAAATGCAAAAAAGTCCAATTTTGAGGTTTTGAGAGGGGACTTTGTGATTTTGGTGTTACAGGTCATTTATGAGAGTTTGGACAGCTTAGATATGACATATTGGATGTGTTTGGATCATGAGTTGTGATGGAAATGCTCTCTAACTCAAAAACTCAGAGTTACCTTGTAAAAGAAGGCATTTTGGCCTAGAGAAAGAGATTTTGAGGAAAGCACGTGTTGTAGTGCTTTGGTGTACTCAAACTGAGCACAAATGAGCTATATTTATAGTAGAGCAAGTTTGTTTTGCAAGTAATAGTGAATGGCAATGGCAGCAGCTCATTGTCCAATTGCATCACTTTGGAATCTTAAGTCTCCTCTAGCCATTGACTAGAGGTTAGAGCACAGGCCTATGGTTCTTTGGTTCAGAGGTTATCCTTGACTCATTAGTTGGAAATGGCTCATTAGTTGGAAATGGCTCAGTTCATGCCACCTTGGTGCATCTATTGAATGCTTGGAGACAAAATTGGAGTCTTGGCCTCTTTTAGGCTTTTTAGGGTTTGGCATGCTACTTTGGGAATCTTGGACTTGGGAGGCTGATGAATCAGTGTTTGTCCCTTGGTTGTTCCCCCTTGAGGTGTTCAGATGGATAAGCATGCTTGGAATTGCACAATTTGAGCAAATCATGCCTTCATGCACAAGTCTGCCTTGCCAAGACAGTTTGCAGCAAAGCATGTTGCAGCTGTCATAAATCCTAGCCCAGGTGGAGTTTGATGAAGCTCTTGGACATTTTGGAAAGCCCTTATGTGATACGACATATGTGTGAACATAGTTTGTCTTGAAACTTTTTGGATCCAAGTGAAAAATCCCCCTACATTTTGAAAAAAAGTAAGACAAATTCCGACTTAGTGAAAATTTCACTAAGTGTTGGAAAAAGTGACATTTCATGTTTTCAGCCGTTTTGATCACTCCATAACTAAAAATCCATGAAGAATTGGAATGAGGTGTAGTTAACACTTTTGAAGTATGCCATGAGAGCTACAAATCCATCTTTGGACCAGCCAAAATTGTTGCTTTGATCTCAAGTTATAATCCTTGGAAGTTGGCACCCTAGCCACTTTATTTCACAACTTAGAAAAATTCTAAGTTTTTATGGTTACCCATTTTACAAGTTATCCCACTTTCTTTGATTTTTCTTGATAAATGATGATTCCAATCACACATTAACATCATTTTAGGGTTAAGGAACAATAATTATGAATAATCTCAAAAAGTCAAACTTTGACTTTTATGCATAGTTGACTTTTTACCAGATGAATTCCAAACTATGCGGTCCTTAGTGAAATCAAGTCCTTGACCTAAATCAAACCTAATGGCTATGTTCCAAAGGTGTTATAGGGTGTATTGAATCATGTCCCAAGGTTTGGGAGCATGTCCTGGTCAAAAGTCAAAGGCACAGTTAACTTTTCCCCTAATTGTGGTCCAGATGAAATTAAAACTTGTAGATCAAACTTCTTGGGTCAATCCATTGTTGCAAATGGATCAATGTAGTTTATTAGAGACCCTTAAATCATGTCTTGAGGTCTTGGATCATGTTTTGTCCCAAAAGTCAACTTGGGGGTGAATTAGGTCAAGAAGCCCTAATTCCTGATTTTTTTTATGGATGCTTCCCCTGAGGTTAAATTGACTTGATGATTGGGTTCATGATGTCCCTTGGAGCATCTTAAGTTGTGCTTTGAAGTATTGTCTCATGCCTAGAGGAAAATTCCCATCTAGAGGCCTTGGTAGACCAAAACCCTAATTTGGTGACACTGGCGATCTTGAGGCTTAATCCACTTGGAATGCTGCAGCCTTGTGCTTGATTCTTGATGTGGGAGTCCTCTTGATCTTTTATGGGTGTTTAAGAGGTTAGACAAGTTGAAGATCATGTCATTTCTTGATTGATCATTTGTCTAAGTACCCTGAGAGAGGTTAAAACCCTAATCTCTGATTGTAGTGAATGCTCAACAATTCCTTGAGGAGATTGATGAGACACAAAGGTACATCTAAATTGTGATGATGGTTTGCACAATGATGGAAAATCTTAGTGGTCAAAATATGGGGTATGACAGGGGATTAGTGAGTATGTCGACCACTTGTTGAGAAGAAGGTACAGGCAGTAAGTGGAAGAGACCATTTTGAAGTTTCTCGCGAACGATATGACAATCGAGGTTGAAGTGTCTTGTTCTCTCGTGAAAAGATGAGTTGTTGGCAATGTGTCTAGCAGAAACACTGTCACAGTACAGCAGAGATGGATGAATGAAAGATAGATGAACTTCTTGGAGAATGTTGTGAAGCCATTGTAATTCGCATACCGTCGAGGCCCTGGCACGATATTCAGCCTCCATGGAGCTGCGGAAAACTGTTGGTTGTTTCTTAGATTTCCAGGAAATCAAAGAAGTGCCAATTTAGATGCAGAATCCTGTAACAGACTTTCTCGTATCAGGGTATGTGACCCAGTCAGAGTCTGAGAAAGCCTTAAGTTGCAGAGGTGAAGAAAAAGAAAATAAGATGCCTTTTGCAACTAATCGTTCTTTATGATGTTTGATGGTTCCACCAGCATTAAATTTAGTTTTATAAACCCACTTGCAGCCAATTTTGTTCTTACCTGGGGGAGGGTAGTGAATGTCTAGGTTTTGTTGGTGGTGAGGGATTGAATTTCATTATCCATAGCTTTGATCCATTGGGGTTTGGTGGCTTCCTGTTTGTTGGAGGTTGGGTCAGGTGTAGTGGTGATGGCTGAAATATATTTGTGAAAGGAGGAGGAAGTGTTGGAGTAGGAAAGGAAGTTGGAGATGTCATAAGGTATGGGTGTATGAGATGTGGTGCATACGAAATCAGCTAGATATGCAGGTTATTTAATGGATCGGGTAGATTTTCTACGGTTATCAGAGGGGTAGAGGGGGGAGTTGGTGAGGGTGATGGAGGTTGAATGTCACAATTTGTGATGGAGTTAGGGGTGGGGAAGTTATGCAGAGTGGTTGGTTCGAGGCCAAGAATAGGTGTTGAAATGGGAGTTTGATGAGTTGAGTTTGGGGTAGTGTTGTGATAAGGTTTGGATTGGAAGTTAAAGAGGAAAGGATCAATAGTAATAGTTTCAATAGGATTTATGTTGGGAGGTGGTGGGGTTGGAGTGGTATATGGGAATGTATTTTCATAAAAAAATGTAGTTTCTAGAGGTGAAGGTGGATCATATGTGAAGGTTGAATAATAGGAATCCTTTCATGCCATTGGGATAGCCAGGGAAAATGCACCTATGATCTCTAGGGTCAAGTTTGTCCCTGTTTCTGGTTAATGTTGTGGCATATGCAAGGCAACCGAAGGTTTTGATGTTGTCAAAGGAAGGGGTTATTGGAAGAGCAAGTTATAAGGGGTGGTGTTGTCTATAATGGGACTACAAGTTCTATTAATCAGATAAGTAGCATGGCAGACGACATATGATAAAAAACATTTATTAAGATGAGCGTGAAATAAAAGGGATCTAATTACATTTAAAAGACGTGTGTGTTTCCTCTCAACAACAGAACTTTGTTGAGGGGTTTCAACACAGCTTCTTTGATGAATAATCCTTAAAGATGCATAAAAATTAGGCATTATAAATTCAGTATCATTGTCACTATGAATTGTTTTGATTTTGCAAGAAAATTGGTTATGACAATAAGCAATAAAATGTTTAATCTGTTATCTAGTTTCATATTTGTTACGCATCAAAAAAAGTTCATGTATAATGAGAGAAATCATCAACAATAGTCAAAAAATACTGAAAACCATCTAAAGATTGGGTGGCAATTGGACCCTAAATGTCTATATGCACCAATTCAAAAATATGAGAAGATTTTGAAGTACTAACAGGAAATGAGAGTTTGTATTGTTTTGTAAGATGACAAGAATGGCAAAGCATTGTTTTAGTGTATTTGATAAAAGGAAAAATGTGAGACATGTTAAGCAAAACCTCATTAGAGGGGTGCCCTAGCCGGTGGTGCCATACTTGAAAACATTGTTCTTAGAATAAGAATTAGTAGTACAAGGTGTATGACTACTACTATTATTACAAATGAGATGAGTGAAAGTTGGTGCTTTGTGAAGGATGTAAAGATTATTGTGCTGAACCACTTTTCCAATCATCGTCTTGGTAGACTCATCCTGAATGTGACAAGAGGTGTGTGAGAAGTGTATAGCATAGTTTGAGTTTTGACATAGTTTTGAAATAGATATTAAGTTAAACTTAAATTCAGGTATATAAAGGGTGTTGTGTAATTAAAGGTGTGTGTCAAGATTGATTGTCCCAAAAAAATTGGCAATGATAGTGTGGCTATTGGGAAAGTGAATAGTGATGGGATCTATAATAGTAAGGGTGGAAAAACATTAGATATAGGGGCATACATGATCAGATGCCCCCGAGTCAAGTATCCACACAGAAAATGTTGTAAATTATTACTTGAATTGGAGATACCTGGGATGATATGAGATGTGTCATTGAAGATTAGTTTGTCTGTAGACTTGTATGCTTTCTCTTGCCTTGATTGTTGAAGCAAAAGTAGCAGGTGCTGGTAATCTTCTTTAGAGATATTTGGTGATTTCTCTAAGGAGTTAGTGGGCTTGGTATCAGTTGAAGAAGATTGTCGGTTATTCTTGGTGCGATAACCAAGAGGGAATCCGTGTTTGAAGTAACAGGTATCGATGGTATGATTGATCTTGTGGCAGTTAGTACACAACATGGTGTATTTGGTGCTTGGTGTAGGAGATATTTGATGTTCTTGTTGAGAAATCAAAGAGTACACGCGGCTAATGCTGGGAAGAGGGTCTAGTAGTAAAATCTGAGTGTGAATGTTGTGGAATGAGTCGTTCAGTCCCTTTAGAAAGCATGTGATGTATTGCATATGTTTGTATTGATGAACCATTTTTACAAGATCACAGGTGCAGGGTATGGCGCAAGAACATGATGGAGTGGGTCGGATATCCTCAAGTTCATCCCATAAAATTTTTAGGTCAGTGAAATACTGAGACAAAGATCGATCACCTTGTTTAATGGAATTTAAATCGCTCAAGAGATCGGAGAAGCGGAAGTGGTTACCTTTTGTGAAACGTTCGCGGAGGTCTTCCCAAAGGTCGAAGGCGGAATCAAGGTAGATAGTGTTATGTGCGATGTGAGGAGACAACGTGCGATTGATCCAAGAAAGAACCATGTTGTTGGCACGATCCCAAAGCTCAACATTAGGATCGGTGGCAGAGGGTCGAAGAAGTGTAGTGTCGATGAAATGGGATTTATTCTTTGAAGTGAGGGTGCGACGCATCAAACGACTCCAGTTATGGTAGTTATTGTCGTCGATTGGTGGCGCGACCAAGATTGAGCCGGGGTTCTCACCGGATGAATGTAAAAGGGACTTCTAGGGTTTTTGGATGGATCTTTAGGGGATTTTGGTCTTTTGGGTGATGAAGGTGGGTCGTCTTTGTCGGAGGGATCAGAGGCCTTGGTGGGAAGTTTGATTAGGGTTTTCAGAGAAGGTGAAAAGGGGAAGACGAAAGCGGTGGGTGAAGGGTGATTAGGGTTTGGTCTCTTGATACCAATTTACAAGAGAGTGAATCTTGGAATGCAAAGGCCCATTGGGCTTTAGATGTTTTATTGATAATTGAAGTGAATATTACAGACTGAATGAATAATATTATATACCTAAGACTAAATACAGTAAGGTATATATATACAACCAATAGTAATGATAACTAAGCCAATTTAACAGTATCTAATGTAACAATATCCAATAAGACCAGCCAAATGCCTAAATAGTTAAGGTCTAACTCGCTTCAAATCAACTCCACTTGACTCGAGGTATAAAAATTAGTTCAGACAAAAAAAGAAGGTATGTTCCCTAATCTCCACTTTTCATTATACTCATTTTGAATCTTAAACTGACTTGGACGTTAGAGTACTAACTATATTGGTACATCCCGCACCGCCGTAACAGAGATCAACACCTCCGATTCAAGACATTTTGTTCATCAACTACATTCATTTCTGATTCCTAAATGGAACAATATCCTTTTCATTTTCTAGTTATTGATTGTGTGGAATTTTTTAAAAGATTAAATTAATGTAAAATGGTATATAGTATTATGCAGAATTGGACGAAGATGAAATAGAAATTGGAAACAGAGAGATAGTTGGAGATGCAGGGGAACATTGTTTTGGGGATGATGGATGAGATAATCATTTAAATTTATTTAAAACTTCATCTTATGATAAATGTCATATTTAAGTAATACCCGGTTTTTAAGAAAATGATTAGATATATTGATTTTAATGATAAAACTAATGTTATTTACTAAACTATCTTTATTAATTACAATGAATAGAGTAGTTTAATAAAATGAAAGTTAATAAGAAGGGGTATAGTAGTGAAAAAATAATAATAAATGTTATATTAGTATTGTAAATAGACAATTATTTTAAGACAAAAAAATTTGTAAATGAGACTCATTTTATGAGACGGAGGGGAGGATGTACACCCTCCGGTCACTATTATAAACAACAAAAAGTTTTTTAGATTCATTGAATAAATGATGTATCTGGTCATTATTATATATCAAATACATCAATTATGTAATGAATCAAAAAAGTTTTTTGTTGCTTATAATAGTGTCCAGAGGGTGTAGTAATTTATATTTTGCCATTTTATTTATGTTATTATTTTGCTTTGAATTGTTTTCCAATGTTTAATTGTATTTTACTAGAATGACTTTTATCTCGTGTATCTGATTTATGTCATATTTTGTCTCTAAGGCTTCTCTTGTAGCTTCAAGTATTTGTTGTGGTGACAGTTTGTGTTTGATTGTAATTTTTTAATATAAGATACTTTTGAACCTTTGATGATGTACACTCTTCTGTCCTTTGAGAAATTCATAACAAGAAATATGGATTATAACTATGTCTTGTATTTTTATATGATTTATTAGAACTAAATCAAAGTTGGCTTACACTAAATGATTGAATTCAGCCGAATTGAAACCTTTTCTGTGTGAGAGAATCTTCTTGAAGACATGCATGCTTAAGGAATATTCCAATTTCATACAGTACCAAAAAATACGAAAAGAAAAGTACAAGAAGAGGAAGAGACAATTCCAATGACAGTATAAAAAGAATAAAAGAAACATCCAATTATGCTAATACTAAACAACAAACATAAAGAGCATATGAACCGGCTTAGTTATAACCAAGACATTCAACACAAACAAATCATAGAAAATTAATATCACTTACCATAAAGTCACAAACTGTGTCTGGAAACTGAAGTTGAAGTAGTGTTTCTCCTTTCAACTTGTTCAAAAAATGGAATCACAATCCCAAAAACTCAATGTTATTTTTCTACCATATCTAACTCCTGGCCATATGAATCCTATGGTCGACACAGCGAGATTATTTGCAAAACATGGTGTTAATGTCACCATTATCACTACAGAAGCCAATGCCTTGTTATTCAAAAAAGCCATAGACAGTGACTTGTTTTCTGGATATTCAATCAAAACCTGTGTGATTCAGTTTCCTTCAGCTCAAGTTGGTCTCCCAGACGGCGTTGAAAACGTCAAAGACGGCACTTCCTTGGAAATGCTTGGTAAAATCAGTCATGGAATTTCAATGCTTCAAGATCAAATTGAAATTTTGTTTCAAGATCTTCAACCAGATTGTATAGTCTCAGATATGTTTTATCCTTGGACAGTCGAATCTGCTGTTAAACTCGGCGTACCAAGGATTTACTATTACAGCTCAAGCTACTTCTCTAGTTGCTGTGCCCATTTTATCAGAAAGTATAAGCCTCATGAGAATTTAGTTTCTGATTCTCAATTATTTTCAATTCCTGTAATTCCACATGACATTGAAATTACCTCTATGCAGCTGGAAGAGTGGTCTAAAACTAGAAATGAATTCTCAGATTTTTTAAATGTAATATATGAATCAGAAAGCAAAAGCTATGGAACACTGTATAATAGCTTTCATGAACTTGAAAGTGATTATGAGCAACTTTACAAGAGAACATTGGGAATCAAAGCATGGAGTGCAGGACCAGTTTCAACATGGATTAACAAGGATGAAGGAAATATTCCGGTAGAGTCAGGATTGTTGAATTGGCTTAACTCTAAGCCAAATGATTCTGTCTTGTATGTAAGTTTCGGAAGCTTGACTAGGCTTTGTTATGCTCAGATTGTTGAAATAGCTTATGGACTTGAAAATTCAGGTCATAATTTCATCTGGGTTGTGAGGAAAAAAGACGGAGATGAAGATAAAGACGGGTATCTTCAAGATTTCGAGCGAAGGATGAAGGAAAACCAAAAGGGCTATTTTATTAGGAACTGGGCACCACAGCTTATGATATTGGATCACCCTGCAACAGGAGGGATAGTGACTCACTGTGGTTGGAACTCAATTCTTGAAAGCTTGAGTGTTGGTTTGCCAATGATCACATGGCCAATGTTTGCTGAGCAATTTTACAATGAGAAGTTGCTTGTTGATGTTTTGAAGATAGGAGTTTCTGTTGGATCAAAAGTGAACAAGTTTTGGTCTACTGGTGAGGATGAAATGGTGAAAAGAGAAGAGATTGAAAAGGTTGTGGCAGTGCTGATGGGAAGTGAAAAAGAGGGCATCGAAATGAGGACGAGAGCAAGAAAGCTTGGTGATGCTGCCAAGAAGTGTATAGAGGAGGGTGGATCCTCTTACAGCAACTTGATGGAGTTAATAGATGAGTTAAAATCATTGAAGATATCAAAAGGGATTGAGAAAACAAACTGAACAAACGAAATGGAAGAATAATGATTTATGGTTTTGTAGGATGTGGAACCTGTTGATGTTGCAGAAAAGAAGGAACATGATCCAAGTATTTTCTCTTTGAAATGAATTTTTAGGACTTGGTTTAGTTTAATGTAGAAAATGTGGTTGCTTAACTTTACAGAATGTATTTTTCTTTTGAAATCAAATAGTTATCGCTATGTGCAATTTACTTCATAAGAAAAGATATTGATATCAAATAGTTACACTTCTTTTTCAATCAAAACTCCCCCAAGTATTTTTGATCCTATGCTATTTTCCATGCTGCATTCATATTGAATAAATACCTCGACCATTGAGTTGAGAAGGACATTGAATTCACTCATAAAACATCAATAGACGAAGCTTCTCACCATTCCTGCATGAGTTTACTCTAATATCACAACAACCATAAAGCCCACTGACAATCCTACACAACAAAGGATTGTCACTCATTGTACTATTAACAAGTTCAATTGACACCCACAATGGGGTTCCGGTAAAACCGACCCGGATCACATTCATTATTGTTCATTACTTACTATCATCATTTTTCCAAGATGATGACAAAACGGAGTTCTAATGTTGTCGTCAACACCATCGTATGAGGCTTTGTTGATGGTGGAGAATCCAATTATTCTCACTGGAAATACGCCAGACAAATTATGATGTTGATCAATATGCCTGCTACTCCTAAAATAATGCAAATGAAGGAGTCAAGATCCAAAATCACCTTCTCCAACAAGGACGTTATTGGCATCCTCCCTCACAACAATGATCTCATGGTGATATTGGTTCAATATGTTAATTGGAATATAAATCGGATACTGATTGACCTTGGGAAATGTCTTGTTCTATAGCACTTTTAAAGGACTCCAACTCCATCCAGACGATATTTGAACTTTTCAAGGCTCCATTGTTGGCCTTTCTAGCAAAGAGATACATGTGAAGGGTCACATAACTCTCGAGACGACGCTCGGGCTAGAGGCCAGCACAAGAGTTATCAAGGTAAAATATCATGAAGTAGATGCCTCCTCCTCTTACGACACTATCATGGGGTGGCCAGCCCTCAACATATTAAGGGAGACCTTATCAACGTGTCATCTGTGTATGAAATATTTGCAGCCTAGTAGGAAAATAGGGGTGCTTTGAGGGATCAAAAGATCGCTCGAGGATGTTATTAGAATTGTTTCGAAATGAGAAGGGAGCAAATCTCCACAGTCAATGCCTCAAACTAGGTACACAAGAAATAGAGCTTGAGAGTTGAGATCCCAGACTAGAAGCAAAAAATGACTCCCACAGAGGATTTGAAGGAAGTACATGTTGGGCCTTTGGGCCACCAATTCTCCAAAATAGATACATATTTGTCTAATGCATAAGAGGAAGAGTTAGTCTTCCTATTAAGGAGAAACATGGATTTATTTTCCTGGGCGCCCTTCAACATGCCAGAAATAGATACTAGAGTGGTCTGCCATTGTCTCGCCATCAATTCTATGGTTAAACTAGTCTCTCAGAGAAAGTGAAAAGTGTGCAAGGAGAAGAGAGTCGACATTGATGAAGAGGTTGATAAGCTAAAAAATGATGGTTTTATCCCCAGAATTAAGTACCTCACTTAGATGGATAACGTAGTCCTGGTTTTAAAGGCGTCAAACAAAGGACACGTGCGTCGACTTCACCGACCTAAACACCGTCTACCCCAAAGATCCATATCCTCTACCTAATATATATAGTATGATCGATGAGTCCTTAGGGTACAAAAACATGAGTTTTATTGATGCTTACTTCGACTAAAACCAAAGGCAACTACTACTATAATGTCATAATAAAACTACTACTATATATGCACCTAAAACAACAATCATGTCCTATCATAGCAACTATTAATATAATGCCATACCTTTTGGGATAAAGAATGCAGACAACACTACCAAAGGCCTATGGATACATGTTCTCAAAGCAGATAGGGAAGAACCTGGAAGTTTATATCACTACTACAAACAAGATTTTTTATGACGAACCTTTCATCTCGAAATGCAAAAAACCGAGAGTATAATTTCTGATAGTGTCATGCTACAACCTTTTACCTCAGTTATCCATAATACCGAGGAAATATATCTATAAGAAGTGCTATTGTATTTTAAGTATAACCTATTACCGCGGTCTTTTGAAAAAACCAATGGAATATAAATATTAGGGACACTTTGAATCCATGTTACTACATTTTTATGTTTTTTTCAATGGTCTAATTAGTATTTCTCACTTTGGCGTCTTTCCATATTCCATTTTTTCTGTGTTATATTTTTTTTCTTTGTTAAATTTTTCTCAAATAAATTAGTAAAATACAAATACTTTGTTATCAATAAAAAGATTACGCGATAATACAATTGAATAGGAAAGGAAAATTTTCATTGATAATCAGAGAAGCATGACAATAGATAATAAAAAACAGGAGGGTTAATACCTATTTTCCCCAATGCCATATAGGCGGTTTTTGAAAAACCCCCTGCGAAAAAAAAAGTTGCAAAAATTTCCCTAACATTTGAAGATTCTCTCAATTTTGACCTTCATCACATCCAGTCATCAAAAATGCTGACGTGCCAGATAATTTTTATTTATTTTTAATTATTTTTCCTATGTGGATGACGAGGTGGATTTTTTTTTTTTTTGATTTATTTTTATTTTCACGTAGACATTTCTTTTTATATGTATTGTTTGGTTTATTTTTGAAAATATGTAATCATTCAAAAAATGCCAAAGGTGAGAATTGAACCCACCCCCTTTCTTTCATGCCTTCACTTTCTTACCACTAGGCTAGACTTCTCATGTTGTAATATTGTTTCCATTAATTAATGTTAATACATATGTTTTATGTTTTACCTTTAATTGATTTTAATTGATATTAATATATTATAACTAAATAATATATTTAGTTTTAACTTTTTTATTAAACTAATTTTATTAATATATTGAATGTGAATACATATTTAATTTTTTATTAAACTAGTTTTAATATATTGATATATTATAACTAATTTTTTTATTAAACTAAACTATTTAGCTACAGTATTATTTAAACTATATAAACTATTATTTATAAATGATATAAATATATTAAACTATATAAACTATTTAATCTAAACTATTATTTATAAGCTACAGTAATTATTGCAATGATATTTTGTTTATAAATAATACTGTAACTAATAGTTTATAGATGATACTTTATAAATGATACTTTTTAAATGATACTTTTTATAAATAATACTGTAACTATTATTTGTAACTATTATTTGTAACTATACTTTTTATAAATAATACTGTAACTTTTTAGATAATACTTTTTATAAATAATACCGTAACTATTATTTGTTTATAAATGATACTTTTAACTCCTATTAAATAATAGTTTATAAATAATAGTATATTTAGATTGTATATTAAATATATAGTTTATATAGTTTAAATAATATTGTAACTACATAGTTTAGTTTATTTAGTTTATATATTTATATAATTAAAAACGAAATTAAAGGTAAAAATTAATAGTTACAGTATTAATTAGTTAAAAATTGTAACTAGTTAATTAGTATTAATTAGTTAAAAATTGTAACTAGTTAATTAGTATTAATTAGTTAAAAATTAATTAATTAAAAATAGTTTATATATAGTTACAGTATTAGTTAAAAATAGTTACAGTATTAATTAGTTAAAGATTAATAGTTACAGTATTAATTAGTTTATATATTTAGGTTGTATATTAAATATATAGTTTAAATATTTAGATTAGTTACAATATTTAGAATAGTCTAAATAGTTTAGTTTAATAAAAAAATTAGTTAAAAATTATTAATATATTAAAACTAGTTTAATAAAAAATTAAATATGTATTCACATTCAATATATTAATAAAATTAGTTTAATAAAAAAGTTAAAACTAAATATATTATTTAGTTATAATATATTAATATCAATTAAAATCAATTAAAGGTAAAACATAAAAAATATGTATTAACATTAATTAATGGAAACAATATTACAACATGAGAAGTCTAGCCTAGTGGTAAGAAAGTGAAGGCATGAAAGAAAGGGGGTGGATTTGATTCTCACCTTTGGCATTTTTTGAATGTTTACATATTTTCAAAAATAAACCAAACAATACATATAAAAAGAAATGCCTACGTGGAAATAAAAATAAATCAAAAATAAAAAAAAATCCACCTCGTCATCCACATAGGAAAAATAATTATAAATAAATAAAAATTATCTGCCACGTCAGCATTTCTGATGACTGGATGTGATGAAGGTCAAAATTGAGAGAATCTTCAAATGTTAGGGAAATTTTTGCAACTTTTTTTTTCGCAGGGGGGTTTTTCAAAAACCGCCTATATGGCAGGGGGGAAAATAGGTATTAACCCAAAACAGGATAACAAATAACTATTCGACATATTCAAACTTCTGACTCAACTCAATTTCAACTTTTAGTACGGCTCTTTTTACCCTTTTAACTATCCTAAAATGAGAGAAAAGTTCAGAAAGAACTCTTCCATATGGTATGAGGAAAGTTATTTACTTGCGAGAGATCACAATAATTTCCATTAAGAAGTTAAAAATAGTAAGAGGGAGATTAATTTTGACGTTATGGATAAGAACGTACAAAAGATGTTTTTCATCTGAAGTAAGTGATTCTAATTGTCTCTCTCTTAGACGAAGATTTGACACTAGAAGTTGAAGCCAAACTTTTGCAATTGGGATTAAAGTAGTAGGACTAGTGAGGTTATTGTAGTTGCCATAAAGTAGGAGAAGGTGATTTGAGAAGACTGTGTTGAATTTATATTGCTTAACACAACTACCTTCACTACTACAGAAAACCCCTTTCACAATGGTTTGAAAAGGGGTACCATCACGCCTGACATACCGTTGTTAAGTCGAGTGTCGTTGTAAGTTCCCTATTTCTACAACGGTCTGGAAACCGTTATTGAAAGGCAGGACGCGCGCCATATATCACAACGGTTATGATAATAAACCGTTGTGATACATACACTTAGGTACTGGGTTCGAAACCCATCAGCAGCGAATTATGTAAAACATAAATTATCTATGATCTCGGTTACAATAGATAACCGTTGTTGAAAGTTCCCAGATTATCTTTGGTCTCGGTTACAATTAATAATCATTGTTATAAGTACCCTGATTTTATTATATTAAATGCAGATTGCTTGTTTTCCAAACACTTCACTAAAGAAATATACATGGATTCAATTTGAAGAAGAAGTCTATAATCTGCAAATTAAACTATTCTTGAAAACCAACTTAAACAAACCAATGTTTTCTTATTGCATTCGTCTCATCGTGCATTTCACGTTGTTTTACATATATATTGTGGTTTATTGATCTGACTCCTTCGATATATCGCTATCTTCGATTATAGTTAAATTTCCATAAGAACAAGACATTGGATAATCTGTCTCATCATCATCACTTATCATCATAATTTTTATAATCGGAAGTTTTACGATTATAAGTGTTGATGGAGAGGCAGATTAACTAATAATTTGTTGTTAATGAAATTTAACTAAAATGGAAGATGGAGATGCATCTAAGGAGCCAGATCATTATACCATAATATATATATTAAACATCGTGAGATGAACGATGAGAGGGGTGCAATTTGAAAACATTGATTCATATAAGTTGGTTTTCAGATACAACTTAATTTGTAGATTATAAGTATCTATGTCTAATTAAATGAATGTATTTTAAGTGAGAGTTAGTGAAACAAACAATTTACATAGAATATAATAAACTCAAACAACATTCTATACCAGATTCAGATATTATAAACTCATATAATATGCTTGCTACCACCAGCAAACTTTAAGTGAGGGTTAGTGAAACAAATAATCTAAATAGAATATAATAAACTCAAACAACATTCTATATCAGATCCAGATATTATAAACTCTTATAATACGCTTGCTACCACCAGCATTATCACCCTGTATCATCCCCTTAACCTGTAAGGAAACACAACAAACTTCAAAAATGAGCATCCTCTGTTGAAACCAAACCCTAAAACCATAATCCAGTGAAGAGTAAAAAGAGTAACAGGAATAACGCACCTTTTAATGAAACTAATCGCGGAACAGAAATCAATTATGATGTTCAACTAGTTTGGGAAGCAAAGAAAAAGAAATACAAGGAGGAAGAAGCTTACACAAAAGCTTCATACTTCTTATATTTCTTTTCATTGTTTCTAAAACTAGATGAAGTTTGCTTACACTGTTGTTTCTTCATTTACTAACATCTTGTTCGTGAAGCTATGAAAATAAAGTATAATATGGATGAAGTTTCCATCATAGCTTCATGCTTCTTATACTTTTTTCCATAGCTACACAAACATTATGAAGTTTTCAAAGTTTTGTCTTTGTTAAGGTAGTGAAAACGAATATGAAAAAATGAGAATAATCAACAAAAACAACATACAACAAACGAGATAATGAGAAATATCTAACAATAGATGGAAGAAGAATAATAACTTAATGTATGAAGCACAAGATTCACGGCTAATGGTGAAAACGAAGAGAAAAATGGGTTATAGGGTTTCACTGTGAAGGCAACGGCACTACTGTTAATAAGTGAAAGTTAATTCGCTTATATATGGGTAAACTATTTCACAACGGTTAACAATACCAACCTTATAGATAGGTATTTATTTATTATAAATATATCACTACGGTTAACCAGAAGAACCGTAGTAATAACCCTTTTATTTGTGGATTTTAAAATAAATAAAAACCGTATAGATAGGTATTTATTTATTATAAATATATAACTACGGTTAACTAGAAGAACTGTAGTGATAACCCTTTTATTTGTGAATTTTAAAATAAATAAAAAAGAAAAGGTGCGTCTTAACATTAAAGGAATAAAATGTTTTATGGCGCTGAGGTTTGAACCGACGAAAGTTTGAGTGTATCACAACGGTTGGTTCTGTAACCACTGTTATATACAGATAATTTTTAATCAAAAAACAAAATAAAGGTAGCGCCTTAATTAAGATATGTCACCACGGTGTAGAGAAAAACCGTGGTGACCATGGCGTTGTTGAATGCGTGTTTTGTAGTAGTGTTTTCTCTTCACACTTTATTGTCTGAGCAATAAGTGATGGAGTATGGTGATAGGAAAGCAATATACGTTGGATTGTATTGACTTAGCATCCCCACTAGATTTTCTAACGGAGGCATTTAACAAGAACTCTGTTACGAGATTAGTGTAGATGAGTCCATTAAGCATGTCAAAGTAACCTTTCAACTTATGTTTGAAAATAGTTTTCATTAGATTAAAACCTTGGTTTTTCAGTTCTTCGAAATCAACAAACTTTTCATTGATAATGAACAAAATATTTTCATCTATGTTGAAGGTTTTTGTAGGCATTTTTTGAATAAAAAAAAAAGACCTTTAAACTAGATATGAAGGTTTTTGTAGACAAAGAGATGGAAATGAAATGAGACCCGAATAGTGTATAAATAAACTGCAAAAAAGGAAGTGAAACAATCAGAGAAGCTCAAACACCTCCTTGAAAATCCAAATGATACGTTACATTTTGAATAGGGATGGTCATTACTATTCTAGTGATATGACTCCAAGGCGCGATGATCATTACTATTTTTTTTTAAATATAAAAAATAACATACTACCTCGGTTTTTTAATATAACCGAGGGGAAAAACCAGGAACCTTTCTTTTTTTATTATATTTTTTATTTGTAAATATTCTTTGTAATCAATGAAATGTAAAAAAAAAAAATCAAAGGTTTTTTATCTCGGTTATTAAAAAAATGGTTAAAGTATTTTACCTAAATTAAAAATAAAAAACCATTGGTGATTATGTTGATCAAATATATGTCGTTCATTTCATGAGATATCAATGCTCAAGACACCACCATTAGTGATCCTTGTGAAACATAAAAAACTTCCATCATAAAAGCATATTTCTGAATATGAAGAAGTATGTGAAGCATCATGAAGCTCTTGAAACATATCTACATCCAACTCTTTGGGTTTGCAAGATCATTTTCCATGAAAAAATCGCTAAGATGGATGCAAGAGCGGAAAATTATTTGGGTTTAAGGTTTGTGTTCTTAACTATTTATTTGAGCAAAAATCATTTATTTATCAACCCTTTTTTTATCAACCTTTTTTTTGTTTTATATCAAAAACAAATCCATGTGAGGTAAAACCATTGAGAATATAGTCGCACCCAGCATTTGATCTTTTCCAAATTAAGGATTCGAAGATCTAACATATGATCTTCGTGGACTAATTAATTTTTATATATTCTGTGTAAACAATGTAATATTCTGGGTAAATATTGTAGTATGTAAACAAATTATTTTATTAATATTATGTGTAAACAATGTAACGTGCTTTATTTTCAAAAAACAAAATATATCTTACCCCCCAGTTTTTGGATAAACCGAGAGGTATAAGACGTTGTCTTAGAAAATAATAAAAATGCAGATGTTGGGGTTCGAACCCATGATCATATAACTTTACCCCTCAGTTTTTCTTTATTCGAGGTGTTAAGTGGCATCTTTTCATGTCACCCTTCGTTACTGTTAAGGGCCAAATTGTGCATACTTTTGGCTTTATTTTATGGTCCTTTCAATTGGTTTCCTTGATAATTTAGTAGAATATCTAGTAGTTTTAGTATATTTATGCTAATTTCCGATTTCCGATTTTATTGTATATATTGTATATTATGATCATTTTGATGCTCTTTGACAAGTGTTCTTGCTTATATTGAATGTTGGGAATAATTGGTGAAGGAAAGAAGGCCTGAAAGAGCATTTTCGAAGAGTTCGTGTCGGCAAAACGCACTAAGCGAGCTTTTCAACACAATTTCAGCGCACACATTCTGTAATTCCAGTAGCAAAAGGTCCAAGACCGCGCTAAGAGAGATTTTCAGTGCGCCTTCAGCGGGCTTTTTCAGCAGATTCCAGTAGCTAAAGTCATCAACCACGCTAAGCGGGCTGCTACCGCGCTTAGCCCCCTTTTTGGGCAATTGTCTTCATTTTTACTGACCGCGCTTAGCGCGCTCCTGATGGCGCTTAGCGCGGTGCCACTTACTGCATCATATGCACTTGCTATAAATATCTTCTCTTGAAGATATTTTCTCATTACTTGTACTATATACTTGTCAGCATTTCTAAGAGTGAGAAAAAGGGTTTCTAGGTCAAAAAAACCTTAGGATTTTAAGGAGAAGTGAGAATCAAAACTTTGGAGCATCAATCCTCGATTCTTCGACTTTGATGCTATCAAAGCTTCTTTTCTTACTTGTTGATCAAGCTACCATGTTTATGGGTAGCCAAACCTTTCCTTGTGTCAAGATTGGAGGTAGATAATCCTTATTTTTGTATGTATTTCTCTTGATATATGTATGTGAACAAGTTGATGATGAATATATGGTGAAAAACCTTGTTTTTATTGTATATTTGGGTTGGATCATTATTGAGAAATATGTTTCAAACCATTGAACTAGCTTTTTCATCTTTCAATAAACAAAGTTTAGAGATAATTTTGTGAGTTGATTTTCACTAATATCAAGCTTTTAATGTTATCATATTGATAGTTAGGTTGAGACATCATCTAAAGATCGATATGATAAAAATTACAATTTGTTTTAGAGATGAAACATATTGAGAGGATATGTGAGTATATTTGTTGTTAATGAGTTCAAATGCTTTGTCAAGAAAATATGTATGAAATGGATTATTGAACCCTAACCTTGACATGCTTTTACCAATCGATTAAAACCGAAACGTTTTACCGTTGATTATAATTTTTATGCAAACATTGCGATGCAAAATCAAACTAACAACTTTATTTGTTCTATGTTTAAAACGATTCCAATTGTAGAACGGCGGTAATATCACACAATCTCTACAGATACGATAACAAAAACCCACACTGGTACTATTTCAACAAAATGGCGCCATTGCCGGGGATTGTTGTTTGATATTGCAAGCATTGAAATAGTTGATACGTTTTAAATTTTTTTTTATCTCAATTACTTTTTCTTGAGCTTCTTAATTTGTTTGGTTAAGTTTTGCAGACCCTGTTTATGTGAGGAAAGTTACCCGCAGATCAACTTCTTTTCGATCCTGAGATTGAGAGAACTGCATGTAAGTTGAATAGCAAAACTAGACGGAGGAAGCAACTTGCCAAGGAAAGACGAGAGAGAGGAGAAAGTTCTATTTCTACACCAACACCACAGTTTACGCCAAACATGGCAGCACCACCACCACCAACTGCTTCAACAGCATGCACTAACAGTCTGAGGCACACGGCTCAGTTTGCGTGCAATGCCCACAATGGGAGGCACTCTGAGATGAAGACCGGAATTCTTGCTCTTCTATACCAAAATTCTTTCACCGGTATGGATCATGAGGATCCCTTCACTCATCTCACAAAATTTTACGAAATTGTGGGTGCAACGGGAGCGCCTGTTGTAACACCCCGATTTAATTTAATTATTTTTCGTGATTAAATTGAAGATTGTTGTATGTAGTGTGTGTTGATGTATTTTGGTCAATTCTGGGTTACCCTTAGGGGGGGGGGGGGGGGGGGTAGTGCCCTTAGAATTATGAAGGATAGGGTGTCGGAAGAAGGGTAGTTGGTTAATATTATTATTTGAATTATTGAGGATATTGTTTTTATTATTTAATTTGATGAAATAATAATAATAATATCTAAATAATAATAATAATAATAATATTAGGCAATAATAATATTTGGATAATAAGGAAAATATAAATAGGAAAAAGGATTAGAAAGGGAAGGTTGGTCAGTACGTTTTTGGAAAAGAAAAGAGAAGAGCAGAAGAAGCTAGGTCAGAGAATGAGCAATTGTTGAAGAAGAATTTCTAAGGTAAGGGTGGGACTATCTAATCTCTTAGGGATTGCATATCGTTTGTATGAGGGTAGGAAGATATTAGGATCGTCCCTGTTCTGTGTTGTGAAAATTTGGAAATTGAGATCGTTAGGTCAGAGGGTCTGATTAGAGGAATAATATGAAAATTGATAGATTGAGTCATGATTTTGTGTTTCTAATTGTGTATATGAATAATTGTGGTTGTATGTGCATGATTGGGTTGTTTGAGGACCAAATTCGAGAGAAATCGGGTCTGGAATTGTGCGATCGTCGCTACTGCAGAAGCCCAGGTTCGCGATGTTCGCTAAGTGAATGAATGATTTGCTGGGCAAAGGTTCGCCCCAGATTCACTAAGCGAGTCTTCTGGTGAAGCCCCGATTCGCTGGAGCGAAGGGGTAGCGAAGGAGGGCAGAAAGTGGACTCTCTGGTTTTTGTATGGAAGGGAGGCCTTCGCTGGCAAGCTCGCTAAGCGAACCTCTAACGAGGTGTTTGCTGGCCAGTTTGCTAAGTGAACCTTTGGCGAACGAGGATTTGCAGCGAATCCAAGGCGAACAGTGGCAGTAGCGAAATCCTGCTGCACGGGCTGAATTGTTCTGAAACTTCGGAACTGCATAACTATTAGTCCGTAAGTCTGTTTGAGTCGCCGTCTGAAGCGTTGGGAAGCTGGTTTGACCTACTTTTCGTTAAAACTAATTTTGAACCAGGATTCCAAACCTTTTATGTGTTGATTGGATTATGTGTATGTTGTTGTGGTGTAGTAAGGGGAGATGATAGAGTTGTCGATGTGTATGCCTGATATCGTTGTATATTGCTGTTGTAGCGTAGTATATTGCTACTGTGGCAGGTATAAACTGTTGTTGTATCATTGTATTATGATGTATTTATGTGTTGTTTGTCATATGCACGTTGTATTCGTCATGGTATATTGTTGTTGTGTGTTGTTGTGTGCATGCATGACATGTTGCATAAGTGTGGGATAGACGTGTGCCCATGTGGGGTGTGAGCGTCTTATTTGGATTCTTAAATAGAATCGTTGTCCTGGTAATCGTGTGCCCATGTGGGGTGTGAGCGATTACGGATGTCGTGTGCCCATATGGGGTGTGAACGACTAATATGATGTCCCGAAGGGGATTGTGACCATGAAACAGGGGTCGATTGGTACCACATGCATCGAGTCGTGTCGTGGTCTCATTGCATTGCGTTATTGTGTGTTGATCATCTGTGGTGTGAAAAATGCAGTTGTGTTAATGTGTTGATAGGGTGAATTCTGTATGTTTTTATGCTTTCATACATATGCTATGCATTCTTTATATTGATTTGAGAATCTCACCCCTTCTGTTTGAATGTTACCTCTACGTGGGTAACGTGCAGATAAGCAGAAGTAGTTCGCAGGTGGAGTAGTGAAGACGAGATCTTCTGGTGTGGGTTATCGAGTCGCGTCTGCTCTGTTTTGTAACACCGGGGGTGTCGGAACGCTAGAGTCTTTTAAATTCTGTTATATGTTATTACTGTTACAATTAAGGCGATTATGTGTGACTAAACATGTTTCCACTTGCGTTGACTTTTCCGCTGTGCATGAATGTTGAAAGGCTATGTTTAATTATAATATCACAGTATTATTATTGTGTGCATGCTAAGTTGAGTAGTATAAGTAGCATCCTAAATCCATGTATTCTATTTTTACTCTAATAAATTATGTTTAAATTGTCGCGGGGGTGTGGGGTGTTACAAAGTGGTATCAGAGCCGGTCGGTCCGTCCGACCAAGTTGTCGAGTCGTTGTCGTGTGTTAGTTGTTTAGTGTCGATGTCGGTTTCTTAACCATTGTGTTCTGTTGTTGGTGTGTGACAGATTTAGAATGGCTGGAAGGAACGATGCTGCTCTTGCTGCTGCTCTGCAAGCTATGGCTCAAGCGGTACAGAACCAGCCGCATGCTAACGAGAATGACGAGTTTCGGAAGAACAAACCGCCTACTTTCAAAGGAAGATATGATCCGGATGGAGCACAGGCTTGGCTCAATGAGATTGAGAGAATCTTTTGGGTTATGGGATGTCCTGAAGCATAGAAGGTACGGTTAGGTACTCATATGTTGGCTGAGGAGGCTGATGATTGGTGGGTTGGTACTCGTCAAGTGTTGGGAGCAGCCGGTGAGGCTATTACTTGGGTTGTGTTTAGTAGAGAGTTCTTAAGGAAGTATTTTCCTGAGGATGTTCGAGGAAAGAAGGAGATTGAATTTTTGGAGCTGAAGCAGGGTAATATGACGGTTACTTAGTATGCTGCTAAAATCTCAGATTTTGCTAAGTTTTATCCTCACTACAGTATGGCAACTGCTGAGTTCTCAAAGTGTGTTAAGTTTAAGAATGGTTTGAGGCCTGAGATCAAATAGGCAATTGGGTATCAGCAGATCAGAAGATTTCCTGATCTAGTGGATTGTTGTAGGATATTTGAAGAGGATAGCAAGGCTCGATCGGCTCACTATAAGGGGCTGGCCGAGAGAAGAGGAAAATAACCGATGAATCGTGGAAAGCCTTATGCAACACCAGCTGATAAAGGTAAACAGAAACATGTTGATGGCAAGAATCCAAGTGGGGGAGGTGCTCCTACTCCTCTTAAGTGTTATAGGTGTGGTGAGTTAGGACATCGTGTCAGTGAGTACACAAGTGATGTGAAGAAGTGCTTCAAGTGTGGACAGGCAGGACATCTGATTGCTGACTGCAAAGCTAATGTGGTTACTTGTTACAATTGTGGGGAACAGGGCCATATTAGTACTCGTTATGAGAAACCAAAGCAAGCTTCGACTGAGGGAAAGTGTTTACTTTGGCAGGGACTCAGACTTTCAGTGAGGACAGATTGATCAGAGGTACATGGTATATTAATAATACGCCTTTGATTGCTATTATTGATACTGGTGCTACTCACTCTTTCATTGCTGCTGATTATGTAAGAAGGCTATGCCTTGTTGTTTCTCCTATGAAGGGAGAGATGGTTATCGAGACTCCTGCTAAGGGATCGGTGACTACTTCTTTAGTCTGTTCGAATTGTCCATTATCAATCTTTGGTAAGGATTTTGGTGTGGATCTGATCTGTTTGTCGTTGGGAGGTCTCGATGTGATTTTAGGTATGAACTGGTTAGAATTCAATCATGTTCATATTAACTGTTTTAACAAGTCGGTTCAATTTCTTACTCCTGAGGAAGAGGGAGAAGATGGTTTTCTGTCTGCTAGAGAGTTGAAGGAACTCTTGGAAGAAGAAGTTCAGGTGCTTGCATTGTTTGCATCTTTGTCAGTGGAGAGTAATTCAGTGATTAATGAATTGCAAGTGGTGTGTGAATTCCCTGAAGTGTTTCCAGATGACATTGCTGATGTGCCACCAGAGAGAGAAGTAGAATTTGCTATTGATCTTGTCCCTGGTACCAGACCTATTTCTATGGCACCATACAGGATGTCGGCATCAGAGTTGTCAGAGCTGAAGAAGCAACTGGAAGACTTGTTAGCAAAGAAATTGGTGAGACCAAGTGTATCACCTTGGGGAGCTCCAATGTTGTTGGTAAAGAAAAAGGATGGTAGTATGAGGTTGTACATCGATTACAGACAGCTGAATAAAGTGACGATTAAGAATAAGTATCTACTTCCAAGAATAGATGACTTGATGGATCAATTAGTGGGTGCCCGTGTGTTTAGTAAGATTGACTTGAGGTCGGGTTATCATCAGATACGGGTAAAAGATGAAGACATTCGAAAGACGGCTTTCAGGACACGATATGGACATTATGAGTATGTGGTGATGCCGTTCGGATTTACTAATGCGCCTGGTGTATTCATGGAATATATGAATCGTATCTTTCATGAGTATTTGGATCAGTTCGTGGTTATCTTTATTGACGATATTCTAATCTATTCTAATTCAGAAGAAGAACACGCTGAACATTTACGGATTGTGTTGCAAGTGTTGAAAGAGAAGAAGCTTTATGCCAAGTTGTCTAAGTGTGAATTCTGGTTGAGAGAGGTAAGTTTTCTTGGTCATGTTATTTTTGGTGATGGCATTGTTGTAGACCCGTCCAAGGTAGATGTCGTTCTACAATGGGAGACTCCGAAGTCGGTGACCGAGATTAGAAGTTTCTTGGGTTTGGCTAGTTATTACAGAATGTTTATTGAAGGATTTTCGAAGTTGGCACTTCTGTTGACTCAGTTGACATGCAAGGGTAAAGCATTTGTGTGGGATGTTCATTGTGAGAAGAGTTTCATTGAGCTGAAGAAGAGATTGACTACAGCTCCAGTGTTGGTTCTACCTGAACCGAATGAACCGTTTGTAGTGTATTGTGATGCTTCTTTGATGGGCTTAGGAGGTGTGCTGATGCAAGATGGTAAGGTTGTGGCTTATGCTTCCCGACAGTTGAGGGTACATGAGAGGAATTATCCGACTCATGATTTAGAGTTAGTTGCAGTGGTATTTGTATTGAAGATTTGGAGGCATTATCTCTATGGTTCCAGATTTGAAGTGTAAAGTGATCATAAGAGCTTGAGGTATCTGTTTGATCAGAAGGAATTGAATATGAGGCAAAGAAGATGGTTAGAATTCTTGAAGGATTATGATTTTAGCTTGAACTATCATCCCGACAAAGCTAACGTCGTGGCTGATGCTTTGAGTCGAAAATCCTTGCATATGTCTGCTATGATGGTTAAAGAGTTAGAATTGATTGAACAGTTCAGAGATATGAGTTTGGTTTGTGAACAGACACCGCATAGTGTTATGTTGGGTATGCTAACGATCAACAATGAATTTCTTAATAATATCAGAGAAATTCAGAAGTTAGATGTGAAACTAGTAGATTTGATTATTGGATATAACCAAGCAGAAGGTAATGAGTACAGGGTGGATGAACAAGGTGTGTTGAGATTCCGTGACAGGATTTGTATTCCAGATAATCCTGAGTTGAAAAGATTGATTTTAGAAGAAGGTCATTGGAGTAGTTTGAGTATCCATCTAGGAGCTATGAAGATGTATCAAGACTTGAAGAAGATATTTTGGTGGCCTGGATTG
Organism: Lathyrus tuberosus; assembly: GCA_022829125.1. Classification (NCBI taxonomy): domain Eukaryota; kingdom Viridiplantae; phylum Streptophyta; class Magnoliopsida; order Fabales; family Fabaceae; genus Lathyrus; species Lathyrus tuberosus. The sequence goes on along the minus strand of JALAZF010000056.1, from coordinate 16,598,501 downwards.
AAACGCAATGTGGCTCAGTGTAACACCCCCAATCTATAACCCGAGTAATTAAAGCGATAACAAATAATCAGAGTAGAATTAAAAAATTCATGGCATAGACGGAGCGTCACATCACGATGATGAAATAAAATAACCTGCTCATAAAGATATGCAACAATCAGGTAGCAACATAAACAGAGAAACTCAGTTCCTAACACCCACAATTCAAATACAGAATAAAAGCGGAAAATCTACAACTGAAATCTCATATATACAAACATAGAAGTTTGTCTGTCATATACAGAGCCATACATGTAAAATCCAAAAAGATATATATACATAATGTCACATAACGATCCCCCCGACTACCCGGTGCTACATATCAGAGCCGACCGACAAAAGAATGAACACAGAATCTTCACAAAAAGACCTCCAGCATCTAATCTGCAATGCCTCATAGAGCATTCAAAATAGCAGAAGGGTGAGAAACACAATTATAATATAGTTGCATACAATTATATAATAACAGGAAATACGCATACAACAACATTCTCACCGTAACATATACCATAATTCAAACACAAAACAACACGATTCATATCTCATACATCCATCACAAAGGCATATCAATCATGCTCAATACATTTATCACCAACATATATATATATCAACTCATCAATTCCATTCACAAATCCCACACAGAATCAATCCATTCATGACTTATGCAAATGCAAAGAGACCGACACAATGACTCTATACAAATGCTATGCGGTACCGTTCCATCCATCATTCTTATCATTAATTCACTCAGGAATTATTGGAATCATCGCTTGTTACTTAGTGTAACTCCCCGTCGGGCAAATGATGTTCCCCGTCGCTTTAGGTCCTCTTTGTATAAGGTACACGATGTTTATGGATCGCTTTAGGTCCTCTTTGTATAAGGCACACGATCCGATCGCTTTAGGTCCTCTTTGTATAAGGCACACGATCGTCCATAACGTCGCTTTAGGTCCTCTTTGTATAAGGCACACGACCGTTACAGCAGGTTCCCTCTGGAATCGTTCCGTCGCTCATATCCACTAGGGAACACGACATCACAAGAATTCATATCATGATGTTTGGCATACAATGACTCATGACAATCAAATGCATACACATATACAACCATGTGAACCATTCCAACATCCATAATCATGCATATACAATCAAACACAACACAATGCATTTACTTGCCCTTAGGCCACAAACCATCATCACAACATTTCATCACATGCATTCACATCATATAACAGCACACAAGCTATACGTTATATATTAAAAGCGTATCGCATGTTAACACATCAATTACACACAATTACGACGATAAAAGTCGACAAAACGACACATTTCCAATTACCGACATAATTAAATCGGCCACTAGCCCCAAAACCATTTTATAAGAAAGAACTTCTTATTAGCTTTCCAACGCATCCAACCGTGCCTCAATCCGACTTACGACCCAAAAGTTATGACAAGAACAAAATGGAAAATCTGCCATGTTCGCTTTCCTATTCGCAATGCGAACCCCCAGCGAACCATGGCAGAGAAAAAATAGCATAAAGTTCGCAAGGCGAACCTCCAGTGAACCTTCGCTTTCCCCTTCGCAGTGCAAATTCCCTGCGAACCGTGGCAGAGAAAAAACAGCAGAAAGTTCGCAATGCGAACCTCCCGCGAACCTTCGTTTTCCCTTCGCTGCCCTATTCGCAGTGCGAACCTGCGAACTCAGAAATCCCAGCAACGCTGTTGTTCACTCTAACACAACATTTCATCCACAAAAACACATCTAAACCATAACATAACAACTAAAACATATCCCAATCATAACAACAAGTATTCTACAACATTTATATCGCATTTCGACCGCGAAAACATCGATTTCTATCGTTTTCTCTCATTTCGACCTAGAATTGAAAAGCTAGGAAAAACCAGCAAACATTCCAACACACACATACACATTCATACACAAGCATAGCATAACCGAGTTTCGCACCCTTACCCGATTAATCGCGCTTCAAAGTGTCGGTTGAATCGGTTTCTTACACTCCAAGTTTTCCTCTTTTTCTTCTTCTCCTTCTCTATTTCTCTTAACTTCTTTTTCTCTCTTTTTCTTTCTATGTTTCTATTTTAATGAAAAACAATATCTAACCAAGCCAAAAAGACCAAAATACCCCTACACTCAATTTTCTCGCAAACGTTCCCAAAACGCGATAAAACATAATAACCAAGAATAAAATAATATAAAAACAAAAATAATTAAATCGACTCGATTAAATAAATCTAACAAAAACTGGGGCATTACAACTCTCCCCCACTTAGAAATTTTCGTCCTCGAAAATATTACCTGAGACGAACAACTTCGGATACGATTCCCGCATCCGACTCTCCAACTCCGAAGTCAAATTTCCCTCGGCAGCGCCTCCCTACGCTGCTTTCACAAGCGCAATATCCTTGCCTCTTAACCGCTTTAACTCGCGATCCAAAACCCCCACCGGTAATGCCTCAACCATAAGGTTCTCCCTTACCTCAACCTCATCCATCGGAATCACATGCGACGGATCCGGAACATACTTCCGAAGCTGTGAAACATGGAACACATCATGCAAATTCGAAAGATTCGGTGGCAACGCCACCCGATAAGCCACAACACCCACTCTCACGGATATCTGGTAAGGACCAATAAATCGAGAAGTAAGTTTCTTCGACTTCAATGCACGTCCAACACCTGTCACCGGTGTAACTCTCAAAAATACATGATCGCCTTCTTGAAACTCAAGATCTTTCCTTCTTCGATCATGATAACTTTTCTGCCTACTCTGAGAAGCCTTCATTTTCTCACGAATAAGTTTCACCTTTTTCGTAGTTTGTTGAATTAACTCCGGTCCAACCACCGAACTCTCGTCAGATTCATGCCAACACAACGGTGTTCGACATCTTCTTCCATACAACGCTTCAAAAGGTGCCATTCCAATACTCGAATGGAAACTGTTGTTATACGTGAATTCAACCAACGAAAGATAACTATCCCAAACACCACCTTGCTCAAGAACACAAGCCCGCAACAAATCTTCCAATGACTGAATAGTTCTCTCAGTCTGACCATCCGTCTGAGGATGATAAGCAGAACTCAATCTCAACTTGGAACCTAACGCCTTTTGCAAACTTTCCCAAAATCTGGAAGTAAACCTCGGATCTCGATTTGAAACAATACACAACGGAATACCATGTAGCTTTACAATCACACGGATATAAATCTCAGCCAAAATCTCCAAAGAAAAATTGATGTCAATCGGAATGAAATGCGCCGATTTAGTCAGCCTATCCACAATCACCCAAATGGCATTATGTCCCCTCTGAGTATTCGACAACCCTGTCACAAAATCCATAGAAATGTTGTCCCATTTCCACTCGGGAATATCCAACAGTTGCAATAATCCACTAGGCTTCTGATGTTCTACCTTTGACTTCTGACACGTCAAACACGCATAAACAAACTGAGCCACATCCCTCTTAAATTCGGACCACCAAAAGATCTTCTTCAAATCTTGATACATTTTATTAGCTCCCGGATGTATACTCAAACTTCTCCGGTGTCCTTCCTATAAAATCATCTTTTTCAATTTCGAATCATCAGGAATACAAATTCTACCACGGAATCTCAAAACACCCTTATCATCCACTTTAAAGTCACCATTCACACCTTTATCTCCAACCGTCATCAAATTAACAAATTTCACATCCAGCTTCTGTTTCTCGCTAACGGTCAACAGAAACTCATTAGTGACCCTTAACATACCAAGCCTCACGCTGTCAGATGTCAATTCACACACCAAACTCAAATCTCTAAATGCCTCCAAAAGTTCCCACTCTTTAACCATCAAAGCGGACATATGTAAAGATTTCCGGCTTAACGCATCGGCTACCACATTAGCTTTACCAGGATGGTAATTCAAGCTAAAATCGTAGTCCTTCAAAAATTCCAACCATCTTCGTTGCCTCATATTCAGCTCTTTCTGATCAAACAAGTATTTTAGACTCTTATGATCACTAAAGACTTCGAATCTTGCACCGTAGAGATAATGCCTCCAAATTTTCAACACAAAAACCACCGCCGCTAATTCCAAATCATGAGTAGGGTAATTCTTCTCATGAACCCTTAATTGCCTCGAAGCATAAGCCACAACCTTACCTTCTTGCATCAACACTCCACCTAAACCAATCAAAGACGCATCGCAATACACGACAAACGGTTCACTAGGATTCAGTAAGATCAAAATCGGAGCTGTAGTCAATCTTCTCTTCAGCTCACTAAAACTTCCCTCACACTGAATATCCCAAATAAACGCTTTACCTTTACAAGTCAGTTGGGTCAAAGGAAGTGCTAACTTGGAAAAGCCTTCAATGAATCTTCGATAATATCCAGCTAAACCCAAAAAGCTTCTAATTTCAGTAACAGATCTAGGAGCCTCCCATTGTAGAACTGCATCTACTTTGGATGGATCCACAGCAATACCATTACTTGAAATCACATGCCCAAGAAAACTCACTTCTGACAACCAGAACTCACACTTGGACAACTTGGCATAAAGTCTCTTTTCCTTCAAGATTTGCAATATAATACGCAAATGTTCCGCATGTTCCTCCCTAGACTTAGAATAAATCAAGATGTCGTCAATAAACACAACAACAAATTAATCCAAATGCTCATGGAAAATGCGATTCATATACTCCATAAACACTCTCGGCGCATTAGAAACCCCGAACGGCATCACGGAATATTCGTAATGTCTGTATCGTGTCCTAAAAGCCGTCTTTTGACTATCTTCCTCTTTCACTCTAATCTGATGATAACCTGACCTCAAATCAATTTTACTAAACACACACGCACCTACCAACTGGTCCATCAAATCATCAATTCTTGGAAGAGGATACTTATTCTTAATTGTCACCTTATTCAGCTGGCGATAATCAATACACAATCACATACTTCCATCTTTCTTTTTCACCAATAAAACTGGAGCACCCAAAGGCGTACACTCGGCCTCACAAACCTTTTTTATAACAATTCATTCAACTGCTTCTTCAACTCAACCAACTCAGATGCCGACATACGATATGGTGCCATAGACACAGGTCTAGTACCAGGAACTAGATCTAGAGAAAACTCCACCTCTCTTTCTGGCGGCACATCAGAAATATCCTCCGAAAACACCTCTGGAAAATCACACACGACAGGAAACACATCAATTGCAACTTGACTATCCACGGTCAATGATGCAAACAACCCGAACAACTGAGCTTCATCCGCCAAAAGTTTCTTCAACTCTTTGGTAGATAATAAACTCGATTCCTCGTCTTCCTCAAGAGAAGGAAATCTTACCAACTTATGATAACAATCGATATGAACTCGATTGAACTGCAACCAATTCATTCCCAGAACCACGTCTAAACCCTCCAACGGCAGACACACCAAATCCATATCAAAATCTCTACCATAAATGGTCAAAGGACAACTTAAACAAACCAAAGAAGTAGTTACCGACCCCATTGCTGGAGTATCGATAACCATCTCTCCACCCATCGACGACAACAAAAGATTCAAATGTTGTGCACACTCAGACGAAATAAACGAATGAGTCGCTCCGGTATCAATAATAGCAACTAAAGGCGTACTATTAATAAAACAAGTACCTCTGATCAGACAATCTGCACTAGAAGTCTGAGTTCCTGCCAATGCAAATACTTTCCCTCTAGCTTGAGCTTTCTTTGGTTTCGGACACTTCGTACTAACATGACCAGGTTCACCACAGTTGAAACACTTCACCACATTCCTTTTGCAATCAGCTGCGACATGTCCTATACCTCCATAATTGGAACACTTCCTTATATCCTTTCTACATTCAAACTGACGATGTCCTAAGTCACAACACCTAAAACATCTCAGAGGATTATACGTACCTCCCCTACTTGGCCTTTTATCAAAATTAGCCCTTTGCTTACCCTTGTCAGCTGGTGACACATAAGGACCCCCACGAAACGATTGCTTTCCTTTCCTTTCGTTCACACTCTTATAATGAGTAGAACGAGCTTTGCTGTCCTCCTCATAAATTCTACAACAATCCACCAAATCCAAAAACCTCCTAATTCTATGATAACTAATTGCCTGCTTGATCTCGGGACGCAACTCGTTCTCAAACTTCACACATTTGGAAAACTCCGTAGTTGCTTCAGTATAATGTGGATAAAACTGAACAAGCTCTACAAACTTAGCAGTGTAATCAATAACAGACATGTTACCCTATTTCAACTCCAATAACTCTATTTCCTTCTTTTCTCTAACATCTTCAGGAAAATACTTCCTCAAGAACTCTCTGCTAAACAAAGCCCAAGTGACAACTTCACCTGCAGCTTCCCACACATAACGCACACTAACCCACCAATCATCAGCCTCTTCCTGCAACATGTGAGTACCCAGTCTCACCTTCTGTTCCTCAGCACAGTCCATCACTCGAAAGATTCTTTCAATCTCCTTAAGCCAAATCTGAGCACTATCAGGATCATGCCTTTCTTTGAAGATAGGCGGTTTGTTCTTCCTGAACTCATCATTCCCACCAGCATTAGGTGCACCCCGCACAGCCTGAGCCATAGCTTGCATAGCAGCAGCAAGAACAGCGTCATTCCTACCAGCCATATTCTGTTCATATCCAATAACAGTAACTATGGTTAAACAATCAGCTCGTCAGAACACCACTGACGTACAACAAACAACTTGGTCAAAACGACCGACACGGACTGACACAAACTGGCTCTGATACCACTTAATGTAACACCCCTAATCTATAACCCGATTAATTAAAGCGATAACAAATAATCAGAGTAGAATTAAAACATTCATGGTATAGACGGAGCGTCACATCACGATGATGAAATAAAATAACCTGCTCATAAAGATATGCAACAACCAGGTAGCAACATAAACAGAGGAACTCAATTCCTAACACCCACAATTCAGATACAGAATAAAAGCGGAAAATCTGCAACTGAAATCTCATATATATAAACATAGAAGTTTGTCTGTCATATACAGAGTCATACATGTAAAATCCAAAAAGATATATATACATAATGTCACATAACGATCCCCCCGACTACCAGGTGCTACATATCAGAGCCGACCGACAAAAGAATGAAGACAAAATCTTCACAAAAAGACCTCTAGCATCTAATCTGCAATGCCTCATAGAGCATTCAAAACAGCAGAAGGGTGAGAAACACAATTATAATATAGTTGCATACAATTATATAATAACAGGAAATACGCACACAACAACATTCTCACCACAACATATACCATAATTCAAACACAAAACAACACGATTTATATCTCATACATCCATCACAAAGGCATATCAATCATGCTCAATACATTTATCACCAACATATATATATCAACTCCTCAATTCCATTCACAAATCCCACACATAATCAATCCATTCATGACTTATGCAAATACAAAGAGACCGACACAACGACTCTATGCAAATGCAATGCGGTACCGTTCCATCCATCATTCTCATCATTAGTTCACTCAGGAATTATTGGAATCATCGCTTGTTACTTAGTGTAACTCCCCGTCGGGCAAACGATGTTCCCCGTCGCTTTAGGTCCTCTTTGTATAAGGCACATGACGTTTATAGATCGCTTTAGGTCCTCTTTATATAAGGCACACGATCTGATCGCTTTAGGTCCTCTTTGTATAAGGCACACGATCGTCCATAACGTCGCTTTAGGTTCTCTTTGTATAAGGCACACGACCGTTACAGCAGATTCCCTCTGGAATCGTTTCGTCGCTCACACCCACTAGGGCACACGACATCACAAGAATGCATATTATGATGCTTGGCATACAATGACTCATGACAATCAAATGCATACACATATACAACCATGTGAACCATTCCAACATCCATAATCATGCATATACAATCAAACACAACACAATACATTTACTTGCCCTTAGGCCACAAACCATCATCACAACATTTCATCACGTGCATTCATATCATATAACAGCACACAAGTTATATGTTATATATTAAAAGCGTATCGCATGTTAACACATCAATTACACACAATTACGACGGTAAAAGTCGACAAAACGACACATTTCCAATTATCGACATAATTAAATTGGCCACTAGCCCCAAAACCATTTTATAAGAAAGAACGTCTTATTTGCTTTCCAACGCATCCAACCGCGCCTCAATCCGACTTACGACCTAAAAGTTATGACAAAAACAAAATGGAAAATCTGCCCTGTTCGCTTTCCTATTCGCAATGCGAACCCCCAGCGAACCATGGCAGAGAAAAAACAGCATAAAGTTCACAAGGTGAACCTCCAGCAAACCTTCACTTTCCCCTTCGCAATACGAATTCCCGGCGAACCGTGGCAGAGAAAAAACAGCAGAAAGTTCGCAATGCGAACCTTCGCTTTCCCTTCGCTGCCCTATTCGCAGTGCGAACCTGCGAACTCAGAAATCCCAGCAGCGCTGTTGTTCACTCCAACACAACATTTCATCCACCAAAACACATCCAAACCATAACATAACAACCAGAACATATCCCAATCATAACAACAAGTATTCTACAACATATATATCGCATTTCAACCGCGAAAACATCGATTTCTAGCGTTTTCTGTCATTTCGACCTAGAATTGAAAAGCTAGGAAAAACCAGCAAACATTCCAACACAAACATACACAATCATACACAAGCATAACATAACCGAGTTTCGCACCCTTACCCGATTAATCGCACTTCGAAGTGTCGGTTGAATCGGTTTCTTACACTCCAAGTTTTCCTCTTTTTCTTCTTCTCCTTCTCTATTTCTCTTAACTTCTTTTTCTCTCTTTTTCTTTCTATGTTTCTATTTTAATGAAAAACAATATCTAACCAAGCCAAAAAGACTAAAATACCCCTACACTCAATTTTCTCGCAAACGTTCCCAAAACGCGATAAAACATAATAACCAAGAATAAAATAATATAAAAACAAAAATAATTAAATTGATTCGATTAAATAAATCTAACAAAAACTGGGGCGTTACACTCAGTTTGTGTATGCTTGTTTGACTTGTCAGAAGTCAAAAGTGGAACATCAGAAACCTGCTGTTATGATGCAACCGTTAGATATTCCAGAGTGGAAGTGGGACAGCATTTCTATGGACTTTGTGACCGGATTGCCTAATACGCCGAGAGGGCATGCTTCCATTTGGGTAGTAGTGGATAGACTGACGAAGTCGACACATTTCATTATGATTAATATCAGTTTTCCTTTGCAGAAGTTGGCAGGTATTTATATTCAGGTGATTGTGAAGTTGCATGGAATTTCGTTGAGCATTGTGTCAGATTGAGATCCAAGGTTCACTTCCAGATTCTGGGAGAGTTTGCAGGAAGCTTTGGGATCGAAGTTGAGGTTGAGTTCGGCTTATCATCCGCAGACGGATGGTCAGACGGAAAGAACTATCCAGTCTTTGGAAGATTTGTTGAGGGCTTGTGTGCTTGAACAAGGAGGTGCTTGGGATAGTTATTTGTCGTTGATTGAGTTCACTTATAATAATAGTTATCATTCCAGTATTGGAATGGCACCTTTTAAAGCGTTGTATGGTTGGAGATGTCTGACGCCTTTGTGTTGGCACGAATCTGGTGAGAGTGTAGTGCTTGGACCTGAGATTGTTCAGCAAACTACCGAAACTGTGAAGTTGATTCGGGAAAAGATGAAAGCTTCACAGAGTAGGCAGAAGAGTTATCATGATAAGAGAAGGAAAGATCTTGAGTTTCAAGAAGGAGACCATGTGTTCTTGAGAGTTACTCTAGTGACCGGTGTTGGTCGTGCGTTGAAGTCGAGGAAGCTTACTCCTCGGTTTATTGGTCTGTATCAGATATCTGCAAGAGTTGGACCTGTTGCCACCCAATTTGTCAAATTTTCATGATGTGTTCCATGTGTCATAGCTTCGAAAGTATGTTCCGGATCCGTCGCATATGATTCCAATGGATAATGTGGAAGTAAGAGATAACCTTAAGGTTGAAGCCTTACCGGTACGGATTGAAGACTGCGAGGTAAAGGACCTAAGGGGCAAAGAGATCGCTCTTGTGAAAGTTGTGTGGGGAGGCGCTGCTGGTGGAAATATGACGTGGGAGTTGGAGAGCAGGATGCGAGAGTCGTATCCAGAGTTATTCGTATGAGGTAAATTTTCAAGGACGAAAATGTTCTAAGTGGGGGAGAGTTGTAACACCCTGATTTAATTTAATTATTTTTCGTGATTAAATTGAAGATTGTTGTATGTAGTGTGTGTTGATGTATTTTGGTAAAGTTTGGGTTACCCTTAGGGTGGGGTAGTGCCCTTAGAATTATGAAGGATAGGGTGTCGGAAGAAGGGTAGTTGGTTAATATTATTATTTGAATTATTGAGGATAATGTTTTTATTATTTAATTTGGTGAAATAATAATAATAATATCTAAATAATAATAATAATATTAGGCAATAATAATATTTGGATAATAAGGAAAATATAAATAGGAAAAAGGATTAGAAAGGGAAGGTTGGTCAGTACGTATTTGGAAAAGAAAAGAGAAGAGCAGAAGAAGCTAGGTCAGAGAAGGAGCAATTTTTGAAGAAGAATTTCTAAGGTAAGGGTGGGACTATCTAATCTCTTAGGGATTGCATATCGTTTGTATGAGGGTAGGAAGATATTAGGATCGTCCCTGTTCTGTGTTGTGAAAATTTGGGAATTGAGATCGTTAGGTCAGAGGGTCTGATTAGAGGAATAACATGAAAATTGATAGATTGATTCATGATTTTGTGTTTCTAATTGTGTATATGAATAATTGTGGTTGTATGTGCATGATTGGGTTGTTTAAGGACCAAACTCGAGAGAAATTGGGTATGGAATGGTGCGATCGTCGCTACTGAAGAAGTGCAGGTTCGTGATGTTTGCTAAGTGAATGAATAATTCGATGGGCGAAGGTTCGCCCTAGATTCGCTAAGCAAATCTTCTGGTGAAGCCCCGATTCGCTGGAGCGAAAGGGTAGCGAAGAAGGGCAGAAAGTGGACTCTCTGGTTTTTGTATGGAAGGGAGGCCTTCGCTGGCAAGCTCGCTAAGCGAACCTCTGGCGAGGTGTTCGCTGGCCAGTTCGCTAAGCGAACCATTGGCGAACTAGGATTCGCTCCAAGGCGAACAGTGGCAGTAGCGAAATTCTGCTGCACGGGCTGAATTGTTTTGAAACTTCGGAACTACATAACTATTAGTCCATAAGTCCGTTTGAGTCACCATCTGAAGCGTTGGGAGGCTGGTTTCACCTAATTTTTGTTAAAACTATTTTGGAACCAGGATTCCAACCCTTCGATGTGCTGATTGGATTGTGTGTATGCTGTTGTGGTGTAGTAAGGGGAGATGATAGAGTTGTCGATGTGTATGCCTGATATCGTTGTATATTGTTGTTGTAGCATAGTATATTGCTTTTGTGGCAGGTATAAACTGATGTTGTATCATTGTATTATGATGTATTGATGTGTTGGTTGTCATATGCACGTTGTATTCGTCGTGGTATGTTGTTGTTGTGTGTTGTTGTCTGCATGCATGACATGTTGCATAAGTGTGGGATAGACGTGTGCCCATGTGGGGTGTGAGCGTCTTATCCGGATTCTTAAATAGAATCGTTGTCGTGGTAATCATGTGCTCATGTAGGGTGTGAGCTATTACGGATGTCGTGTGCCCATGTGGTGTGTGAGCGACTAATATGATGTCCCGACGGGGATTGTGACCATGAAACAGGGGTCGATTGGTACCACATGCATCGAGTCGTGTCGTGGTCTCATTGCATTGGGTTATTGTGTGTTGATCATCTGTGGTGTGATAAATGCAGTTGTGTTGATGTGTTGATAGGGTGAATTCTATATGTTTTTATGTTTTCATACTTATGCTATGCATTCTTTATATTGATTTGAGAATCTCACCCCTTCTGTTTGAATGTTACCTCTACGTGGGTAACGTGCAGGTAAGCAGGAGTAGTTCGCATGTGGAGTAGTGAAGACGAGATCTTCTGGTGTGGGTTATCGAGTCGCGTCTGCTCTGTTTTGTAACACCGGGGGTGTCGGAACGCTAGAGTCTTTTAAATTCTGTTATATGTTATTACTGTTTCAATTACGGAGATTATGTGTGACTAAACATGTTTCCACTTGCGTTGACTTTTCCGCTGTGCATGAATGTTGAAATGCTATGTTTAAATATAATATCACAGTATTATTATTGTGTGCATGCTAAGTTGAGTAGTAGAAGTAGCATCCTAAATCCATGTATTCTATTTTTACTCTGATAAATTATGTTTAAACTATCACGGGGGTTTGGGGTGTTACACCTGTAGCTGAAGAGAAGTCATTGTTCAAGAGACTCTTTCCTCATTTCTTAATCGGGAAGGCGAAGGAATGGTATCTTGATTAAGCGACTGTGATTATGACGGATTAGAATCTGTTAGAAGAAAAATTCCTAGAACGGTTTTTCCCACATAATCAGTTCATGGAGGCAAAAACTGCAATTGTGGTTTTCTCTCAAGGCGGAAATGAATCTCTCAACGAAGCTTGGGAAAGATTCAAATCCATGCTACAAAATTGCAAGGGTCACGGTTTTGATGAACTTACGCAAGTGCACATCTTCCGCAATGGTCTCCAACCAATTCACAAGACCTTGTTGGATGCTACTTTGGGCGGTTCTTTAATGTCCAAAAGCGCCAAAGATGCAGTTTCTATTATCAATAAGATGGCACTTAATGATCATTAAGGGAATCATAATTGTGGTACACCGCAAAAGAAATAGGGAATGCTTGAATTGGGGACTAACGATGTTATTCTTGCTCAAAATAAATTGCTATCCCAACAAGTGGAATTATTGACTCAACAAATGTCAAAGCTTCCACAACAACTAAAAGAGATGAAAGACTTGCCAAGCAAGAATGTGCAGATAGCCGTTGTCGCTCCCGGGATTTTCATCCTAGTACAAACGCGAAAGTGGCACCAAACAGAGTTGCCAGCAATGTGTATTTATCCCAAGAGAGGGAAAGGAAACACTGCATAAACCTGAAGAGAAAGGAAAAGCATGGTCTTGCGACCAAGAGAACTGGGTTCGGGAGTCCGTTACGCGAGAGGAAGGTATTAGCACCCCCTCGCGTCCATCGTACCCGATGGGATCCACGCTTGCTTGTCTCAATCAAAGGGTGATAGAAAATGATACTGGAAAAGGAACTGAAAGAAAGAAAGGAGAAAGAGAAACAAATGTAGGGAAAATAAAAGAAGTGCTCGCATGGGCCCTACCCCACTGCCTACGTATCTCATCGGGAACATGAGAATCAGAGCGACGTAGTTCCCCTCACTAGGGATGGATCGTTTGTGTTTTTTAGGAACGGCTAACGTTCTAGCTCAGGTGTTGCAAGCTCGCTGGTCCGAGTGCGTTACCATCTTGCAAGAGAACGAGTAGAAGCGCGTTCGTTCGTTGAGAGTGAATGAGGTGAGAAAAGAATTCCCGAAGGATAGACGTTATTGTTTGTTTTTGTCTTTTAAGAGTTTTCTTGTTATTTGTTTGCATATGATAGTGTATCCAAATCTTAGTCATTGGAATGTGTACATCCTCACATTCCAAGATGGAATGAGCAAGAAGACACACTAAGAGCGAAGAAGACCCCCACACTTAGTTCCAATCGTCAAGGTTCAAACACACTAGCATACTTGTGTTTATTAAGTGTTTTTGTTGATTAAGAAATGAAGAAGTGTTTTTTATTATTTGTACCTTCAACAAGCATTGCATTCAAGTCCCTCATACAAGATCGAATGTTTAACACATTGACCCAAGATGGGCTATAATGCTATACATTCTAAGATTATAAGAGAAAACCCCTTTATAATCTTTTCTTTATATGAAAGGCCTAAATGCAATAAATGCTTACCTTTATTAGATGTTTTGGATTTTCTTTGAGAGATGAGGAGAGAGACTCAAGAGAGGAGAAAAGGTAAAACCTATGTGGACTAAGACTCAATCCTAATTGAAGATTAAAGGGAGTGATCCTAATGGTTTGTGAGGTTTCAACCTAAAGTCTAAAGAAAGGATGAATTAAACAATTCACTTCTAAAGTAGAAGATGAATTGTAATTCACAAAGGGAAAGTGATGAGTTATTAAGAAAAAAGCACATAAGTGCTTAACAAAACACAAAATGGAATTGTAAAAGAGAAAGGATAGAAGTTGAATATGGATTCCTTATCCACACTCAATTGCAACTTACCAAAGCCCCTACATGGTTAGTAAACATGTACAAGAAGTATAAGAAGTAAAAGAACATGTAATGCACCATAAAACTCAAAAGAATTAAATGAGAAATCAAATCCTATAACCACAACCAGAATGTACATCATATGGAAAACAAATGATTATCATCTTGCAAGTCCAAGTGGATAGGCAACAAACATCATCCATGGCATTAAAACATGCTACCATAAGAAAAAGGAGAATGAAAGATGAAAAGAAAAAGAAGAAATATGCATAAATGGAACATGTAATCCATGGATCAGAATTGAAATGAAATGAAAAATGATTCATAAACATCTCACAAGTATTCATGCATGACACATCAAAACATTTAAGAAATGATAGAAGAAGTATAATTGAAATGGAAGTTCCAAACAAAGGAAAGTGCAAACACAACATGTTAAAGGTGCACAAGGTTCAAATGATAATCAACAAGCAAAGATGACATATGATATGTATCAAATGTCCTATAATGTCAAGAGTGTAGCTCACCAAATAGGCAAATGATCATGCAAGTATACACAAAAGAAAACATGTAAACATGCACAAAAGATTACAATGATATGACATGTTATAATGCTTTAAATGAAATGCATCAAACAAAAATCAAATGGCCTCATGAAAATTATGGAAACATGGTATTGAAGTTCACTAATCAGAGATGAATCACATATCAAAGTAACATGCAAGGAACCAAGGCAAAGTGATGTCAAACAATGCACTTAGGTCACATAGACATATCATACAAAGTAGCACAAAAGTGAACACCAAACATGCCATAAAATGATCTAAAAAATCAAATAAAAATCACTTAACATACCTCAAGATGCTAATGACTCAATGCAAAAAGAAGAGCATCAAAACAATTTTTAATGATCAAGAACAAAATTAAACAAGATCATGTACCACATTAAGAATACACACCAAAGAAATTCAAAGAAAATTATAGAACAGGGGCAAAAAGGTCATAAAATCAAGAAATAAAATCATGAAAAATTTTCTAAATGTTTTAAGAAGGCTCATGAATTTTTTTGGAATTTTATGATGATATTTGATATTTTTAAAATTCAATTATGAAACGTGTAGAAAAAATGAAAATAAAATAAAAATGCAATATGAATGGGGGTGTGAACTTAGCAAAATATTAGTTCAAAATGCTTTGGGCTCTAAACAGGGAGGTGTGAATAACAAATCAGCTTAGGTCCACTAACGCGCAGTACACATTAACAACCATGGAGCTCAGTCAACAATAGTCAAAGCCATACAAGCCATTGGATCAAGTCAAGTCAATACAAGAGTCAAAGTAATCACAATCAACACGCACACGCGAATGACCACACTCTCTACCGTGTACCACACCACATAGTGTTTAAGTGAGTTCAGAAAATGTGCACATGACTTGCACATGAATTTTAATGCGTTGTCAGCACTAGGACCATACGATGAGAAAAAAACAACGGACAGGATTAAAACATGGCAAAACCCTAGCAATTGAAGTCACCGGCCGGAGGTGACTTCCGGTCACCTTCTCCGGCTATACCACCACCGTCTGCAACTTTACACATCACCAAAATGCACAATCCATATACCAAATTGAAGCTGAACTTATGGAGAGCACGAATACACACTTATTTCTCACAGATCATGCATGCATAACACAAACCGAGCCAAAATAATTTGCCCTAAAAACACACCTAAGCTCCTAAAGAGCATATCAACTAAACAGGACGCACACATAGCTTCTAATAAGCTCTAAACCATAAAAAAAACAAACTAAAACGATAAGAGTTTATGCAATAGAATTTGAGTAATTGGAACCTGAAGTTTGCAGAACCTTGAAGCAAAAGAAAACCAGAGATCCACTCTTGATCTTGAGTTTGATTCGTGCAAGATAAATGCAGTTGAGTCTTGAGGTATTGAGAGCAGAGAGAGAATCAAAATGTTGATGAAGCTTCACTTGCTCAAAGACCACACTCAAGATGATGATTGAAGAAGATGAATGAAGAAATTGTTGGTTTCGTCAGAGATCAGAGAGAGAGAGAGAATAGAGAGTGTTTCAGAGGGAGAATGAGAGAATGAGAGTTGAAAAAAATGAGAAAAATGAAGTTAGGAAATGAGATTTATGAGTGAAATTTTGCTTTATAGTAGTCATTAACCATGGTTTAGTGAGTCAGTTAAGGTGAGTTAAGGTGGTTAAACTGAGTCCACCCTAACTAACTGAGTCAAGTTAGTTAGGGGGCGAGTGGTCAAGATTGGGTTATGGTGAGGTCAAGCTCATGACAGTTGTAGTGAGGATAAGAGTGAGGTTGTGTTATCAGCAGTGGCTTGTGGTGGAAGTTTTACAAATTTCCCTTCTCATGTAAGAAGTAACATGGTGAAAGCACGTGCATGACTTGTTTGGTTTAATGAGGAAAAGAAGCAGCTGGTGATGTGAAGTGTTTGTTGAATGACTGAACCAAAAACAATGCAGCATGCATCAATGTGTCAGTGCCAACATAGGGCTGTTTATGGAAGTTTTTCTCTCTAACCATTGAACCATTTGATGAGATTTTGGGGTCTTTGGAAAGAGGATGCATTGGAGCACAATGTTGGTTTGAAAATTGAAGTGAAATGAGATTGGGATAAGTTGCAATATGACTTACAACACAAGTGTTTGGGAAGTGGTATAAGGGCGCACAAAGCAGGTCATGGCACAGCAAGATGACCAGTTGATTTTCAGTGTGACCACCATGACTTTGGACCAATATATCTCCACTATAATTTGGTCAATTCACAATTTTCCCAACATCAATGTTGAAGATGATACTACCAAGAGCAACTTTGATGTTGAAAATTTTCTCATTTGGAGCCTTTAACCATGAGTAAAATGAGTGAACTTCTGGCCCACCAACTGTTTGTTGAAATGACTGCGCATGAGCTTGGCAAGACTTGGTCATGACCTGGTTTTTGACCTACTTTCCTCTAACTTTGATCAATCATATCTCACTCAATTTTTATCCAATGGAGATGTTCTACACATGGATTTGAAGCTTAAAACAAGATCTTTTGTTGTGGCCGAGTGGAATTTTCATTTGGTGCTTCAATTTTAAATGGCCTTGGTTCAAACTCTGATGCAAAATGGCCAAAACTTGCTATTTTTAGTAACCCTTCCTCTTCCAAAAATGGCAACTTTCCACCTCTTGATTTTTTCATGATTCCTTTGGAGTTTCTTGATCAAATTTTGCACATTGGACACATATAGCATGAATTTTATGAATTTGGCCTCAAAAAGTCAAGAGTTGACTTTTTCCTCTGATTATTTGACTTCCCCCCAAATTTCCTGATTTTTGATATTTCTTCCAATTGAACCACTTCTAAAACCAATTGAGAGGTAATTTTCCATACACATACACTTAAGAACATGTAGAATACCATGACATCAAGTTTTATCCAAAAAATCAAAGATTCCCTGATTTAATGGGAAACCCTAGTTTTGGTGCCCACCTCCTAGGAGAAAAATGTGCAGTCTTCAATTTCCAATTCCTCAGAGTATGTTATGTATCCTCTTAAAAGATGATGATATATGCCATTTGAGGATGATTTTGGATCAATGAGTTATCTCTTTTGAGGGTTTTCCTTCATTTTTTGAACCTCTTGCATAGTGAAAGATGTAGTGCTTCAATCTCCCATTGTATCTCTTATCCTTGAGGTTGTGGATGATCAATTGAGATGGTATGAGACATGAAAGACCTCTTGGCTTGCCTTGAGGGCACTTGATTGACCTTTTTGTGCTTTGAATGATTCCTTGATTGTCCACCTTCCACCTGATCACATGCCCTGATGGTAAGAAGGATGCTATGCTTCATTTTTCTATGTTAAATGCAATGTAATGTTAATGAGGTGGATATGATATGATAGATGATAATGCCATGCTATGATGACAAAGAGGGAGAGCAAATTTTGGGGTATTACAGTTGCCCCTATTCAAGCGCTGTAGACCTGAATGCCTGAAAGCGATTGCTTTCGGACTTTCACGGTATATAGTGATTGAATACCAAATATAACCAAAAATTTGCTCTGGATAGTGAGAAAGAAACCCCCCGACATTGCTGGATTGAATCTTCAATGAAACATTGTCGGAGAAATCTGCCTTTTGAATGACACCAGACGTCTACTGGCTCGCCGCATTACTGGTAAACTTTAACAATGTCTTTTATGCAATTCCAGACGACTACTGGCTTGCCACACTGCTGGTGGACTTTAATAATGTCTTTTATGCAATTCCAGACGACTACTGGCCTGCCACGCTACTGGTGGACTTTAGAAATGTCTTTTTGAACGACGCCAGACGACTACTGGCTTGCCACGCTACTGGTGGACTTTGCAGCTTCGTGCCACCCGAAGACGGACTTTTACCAATCCACTGTTGGACTTTTAGAATTTGCCACCCTTAGATGGACTTTTGCCAATCCACTGTTGGACTTTTGCCAATCCACTGTTGGACTTTTAGAATTTGCCACCCTTAAATGGACTTTTGCCAATCCACTGTTGGACTTTTGCCAATCCACTGTTGGACTTTTAGAATTTGCCACCCTTAGATGGACCTTTCGCCAATCCACTGTTGGACTTTTGCCACCCGAAGACGGACTTTTGCCAATCCACTGTTGGACTTTTAGAATTTGCCACCCTTAGATGGACCTTTCGCCAATCCACTGTTGGACTTTTGCCACCCGAAGACGGACTTTTTCCAATCCACTGTTGGACTTTTGCCACCCGAAGACGGACTTTTGCCAATCCACTGTTGGACTTTTGCCACCCGAAGACAGACTTTTCGCCAATCCACTGTTGGACTTTTGCCACCCGAAGACGGACTTTTGCCAATCCACTGTTGGACTTTTGCCACCCGAAGACGGACTTTTGCCAATCCACTGTTGGACTTTTAGAATTTGCAAAATTGTATTACTCTCTGCATCTGTGTCAGACATCTCTGCTGACTCTGCTGAGGAGCAATGACCAATGATTTGACTTTGGAGACTCCTGAAAGGATAACCTCTCCACTGGAGAATGAATGAACAATCCGTCTGCTTCGAATTGCCAAGCTTGCCAAAAATAAATTGGACTTGAAGAATAATAAATCTGCCAGTAATCACTTCATCTGCTGGGGGAATGAATTCTGGTCACAGCGATTCCGCTGGGGGTGAGAATTTCTTTGCATGGCGTCTTGCTAGGGGAGAAAAGTCATAAAAACTCTGCTCGGGGATCTATCCAATCCAAGACCCTTTGTAGGGGTTATCAACCTTCTGACCCGGCTGGGGAAAGACCGTACCATCCTTGTTGAGGAATAGATTCTGCCGGTCCTATAAACCTTTGCGAGGAGAATAACAACTCAGCTGGGGAGTATTGCTGACAAGATTCGATGCTGACCTCTGTGGGGAATCATTACCAGAGACACAATCTTGCTGGGGATCAGGGCTACTCTACCAGGGATATGTAAATCCTGGTTAGAACATTCCACTGCAACTTGCTAGAAAGAGTCCTTAGAGATCTGTTGGGGAAACCCAAAGCAAATCCACAGTAGTCTGCTGAAGAATATGACTGTCAAGCTTAGGATAAGTACCACAATGCCCCATGTTAGGCGAGCTTCCCTTTAGACAATTCCGTTAGGGATGACGAGTTTATAACAAACTCTGCTGGCGGAAACTGCTTTAAAACGTCTCGTGCTGGGGAATGCCTTTTGAGAGGATTTTATAGAAGACCAACTGTCCTCAAACTCTACTGGGGATGATCAACACTTCATGCTGGGGAAACAAACATGCCCCATGCTTGGACAAACCAACAATTCGTCCCCGAAGAGGATGTCATAAGAGGATTTTACAGAAGATTTAGCCTCTTCAAACTCTTGTGACTTCGCTGGGAATAATGACCATCAGTTTCGGTGTCGACGAGACCACTCTTTTGGGGAACCTGTGACCGTTATCGACACAGAAAAGCTTGTAGCTGTTGGAAGTACTGTATGAGAGAATCGACTTAATAAGATACAACGGTACCCAGTCGAACTTAATTCACTGATATCGAACCGTTATGAACAATCGTCGAACGAACGATGAACGCCGATCTCCTTACCCGTAATTGCCCCAGTCTTTTTTGCGTGGGGTGATTGATTACTGGTCTTGTGCTTAAAATCATCTGCACCTGCTACCTGCAACAAAAGAATATGCCCACATGCCCCGAATATTGCGTGGCTAGAATCCACCATCCAGGAGTATTCAACATTCGAAGTAATTTCAAATGTTTTTTCTGCGCATGTTATTGCAAGGCCGCCATGTTTTCAAATGCAATGTTTTATCAAAAATTAGGACGTTTTTGCAAACAAAGCAATAAAACAAAAATAGGAGGCTTTTTATTGAAATTCAATTTATTGACTGAGAGCCCAGAATAGGCAATTACATCAGGAAGCAATCCCTGGAAAGAGGTGATCGCTGAAAATTGAGAAAAGAAACTATCCTAATGGCAATGTGAAAACGGAATTCCGCTGAGTTTCCATTCTGTTATGACCAGTATGTCTTCAAAACTCCCCGACCTTGCCTTCTGAGGACTGATCAGACCGATTCCTATCTTTCAGAACGTCAGTGGTTCAAACGGTAATGGGTACAGATAACTCAGACCGTAGTCATTCGCTTAAATCCCTCTTTTGTGTGGACCGCCCTTTCAGGTTTTCGATCCACCAGGATACCCTTTTTTGCCTAAGTTGCCCTTTCGGGTTTTCAACTTACCGGGTGTACAAATCTTTTTTTCAATTATATCCCTAATTTTTGCCCGAACCTTATTCTGTTTTTGGTTCGCCGGGATGCCCTTTTTTGCCTGGATTTTTTATTTTTATTATCCAGCGGGTCTATTCATGCGAAGTATTTTTTGACTACGTCCGAGTTGACAGGGGATGAAAAGTCTTCGCCATCCATGGTTGTAAGCAATAAAGCTCCGCCCGAAAAGACCTTTTTAACCACGAATGGACCTTCATAGTTAGGAGTCCATTTGCCCCTGTGATCTGTATTGGGAGGAAGGATCCTTTTGAGTACCACATCTCCGACTTTGTAAACCCGAGGACGCACCTTTTGGTCAAATGCCTGCTTCATTCTGCGCTGATATAGTTGCCCATGACATACAGCCGCCAATCGCTTTTCCTCAATAAGGCTCAGCTGATCAAATCTGGCTCGTACCCATTCAGCTTCATCTAGCTTAACATCCATCATAACTCTGAGGGACGGAATCTCTACTTCAACCGGTAGCACTGCCTCCATACCATATACAAGTGAGAATGGGGTCGCCCCAGTGGACGTGCGTACCGACGTTTGATACCCATGCAAAGCAAATGGTAACATCTCATGCCAATCTTTGTACGTGACAACCATCTTCTGCACAATCTTCTTGATATTTTTGTTGGCCGCTTCGACCGCGCCATTCATCTTTGGGCGGTACGGAGAAGAATTGTGATGTTCGATTTTGAAGTCCCGACATAACTCAGCCATCATCTTATTATTCAAATTAGAGCCATTATCGGTAATGATTCTTTCGGGAACTCCATATCGGCAAATGATATCCCGTTTTAAGAAACGAGCTACCACTTGTTTTGTAACATTGGCATAGGATGCAGCTTCAACCCATTTAGTGAAATAATCAATCGCCACCAAGATGAAACGATGACCATTAGAAGCTGTAGGCTCAATCTTTCCGATCATATCAATGCCCCACATGGCAAACGGCCAAGGCGACGACATGATACTCAACGGATTTGGAGGCACATGCACTTTATCTGCATAGATCTGGCATTTATGGAATTTGCGGGCATATTTGCAACAATCGGACTCCATAGTCAACCAATAATATCCCGATCTTAACAACTTTTTAGCCATTGCATGTCCTCCAGCATGGGTACCGAAAGAGCCTTCGTGCACTTCAATCATCAACAAGTCTGATTCATGTTTATCCACACATCTAAGCAGGACCGTGTCAAAATTTCTTTTATACAGCACGCCATCTTTGTTCAAGAAGAAACTACCAGCTAACCTTCTCAACGTCTTCCTGTCTTTGGACGATGCCCCGGGCGGGTACTCTTGACTTTTCAAGAAACACTTAATGTCATGAAACCATGGCTTGTCATCAGACGCTGCATCGACCGCAAACACAAATGCTGGTCTGTCAAGGCGGGATACCTCAATCTTAGGTACATGGTTCCATCCTTGCACTTTGATCATGGAAGACAAAGTGGCCAAGGCATCAGCGAACCTATTCTCATCTCGAGGAATATGGTACAGTTTCACTGTTGTGAAAAATGTCAGCAATCTCCTTGTATAATATCTATACGGCACTAGATTTGCTTGGTGCGTGTACCAACTCCCTTTCACTTGATTGATTACCAAAGCTGAATCACCGAATATATCAAGGGTTTTAATCCGTAGATTAACCGCCTCCTCGATCCCCATTATACAAGCTTCGTACTCTGCTTCATTGTTGGTGCATCCGAAAGTTATTCGTGCAGTGAAAGGCATATGAACACCTTCCGGCGTGATAAGAACTGCTCCAACTCCGCATCCATTCATATTGACAGCCCCATCAAACATCAGACTCCATTTGGACTCAGGGTCTGGCCCCTCCTCCAGGAGTGGTTCCTCGCAGTCTTTAGCTTTGAGAAACATGATGTCCTCATCAGGGAAGTCAAATTTCATGGGTTGGTAATCATCAATCGGCTGTTGCGCAAGATAGGCGGACAGGATACTTCCTTTGATGGCCTTTTGTGAAGTGTACTGAATGTCATACTCTGTCAAGACCATTTGCCACCGTGCAACTCTGCCTGTCAATGCTGGTTTCTCGAAAATGTACTTGATAGGATCCATTTTTGAAATCAACAAGGTTGTGTGCCTAACCATATATTGTCTCAATCGCTTAGCAGCCCATGCAAGCGCACAGCATGTCTTTTCAAGCATTGAGTATCGGGACTCACAATCATTGAACTTTTTGCTCAGGTAGTAGATAGCATGCTCCTTCCTACCTGTATCGTCATGTTGACCGAGAACACAACCCATGGAACCTTCAAGCACTGTCAGATACATTATCAGCGGTCTCCCTTCAACTGGAGGCATTAGAATCGGAGGTTCCTGCAAGTATTCTCTTATCTTATCAAATGCCAATTGGCAATCGTCATTCCACCTGACCGTTTGATCCTTCCTTAACAATTTAAATATTGGCTCACACGTGGCTGTTAGGTGAGATATGAACCTTGCAATGTAGTTCAATCTACCCAAGAAACCACGAACCTCTTTTTCTGTTCTCGGTTCAGGCATTTCTTGTATTGCTTTCACCTTGGCAGGATCAACCTCGATTCCTCTTTCGCTCACAATGAAACCCAGTAACTTTCCAGAACGCACCCCAAACGTGCACTTGTTTGGATTTAATCTCAGACGGAACTTTCTCAACCTTTCAAACAGCTTTTTCAGGTTAATCAGATGTTCCTCTTCTGTTCTCGACTTGGCAATCATATCATCTACATAACATTCGATCTCCTTATGAATCAAGTCATGAAACAATGTCACCATCGCCCGCTGGTACGTTGCCCCTGCGTTTTTCAACCCAAAAGGCATTACTTTATAGCAATATGTACCCCACGGAGTAATGAACGTGGTCTTCTCCATATCTTCAGGTGCCATCTTGATCTGGTTGTACCCGGAGAAACCGTCCATAAAAGAGAACACTGAAAACTGAGTTGTATTATCGACCAGCACATCAATATGAGGTAGTGGAAAATCATCTTTCGGGCTAGCTTTATTAAGATCTCGATAATCCACACACATTCTCACTTTTCCATCTTTCTTCGGTACTGGCACGATGTTGGCTACCCACGGAGGATACTTTGTCACAGCAAGAAACCCAGCATCCCACTGCTTCTGGACTTCCTCCTTAATCTTTAAAGCCATGTCGGGGTGAGTCCGACGAAGTTTCTGCTTGACTGGCGGACATTCTTCTCTTAATGGCAGCCTGTGCACGACAATATCCGTATCCAACCCCGACATGTCTTGATACGACCAGGCGAAGATGTCAACATACTCGCGCAGCATTTCCGTCAAAGTTTGCTTCACATCTGCTTGTAAGCCGGCACCAATCCTGATCTCTTTCTTGGCGTCCTTGGTACCAATATTGATAATTTCTACAGTCTCCTGATGAGGCTGGATGACCCTTTCCTCTTGTTTCAACAATCTGGCCAGTTCTTCAGAGAGTTCACAATCTTTCTCATCCCCTTCTTCGGCTTGATAAATCGGATTGTCAAAGTCATACATAGCCATATCAAAATCGCTATCAGTGGTATCCGGAGGATCAAGTCTGCATGAACGGGTTCATGCCTTATTTTAGAGTTTATTTTTAAGCAAAACAAAAGAAAATGAAACATTGCCATTTTATTTTTTGTGCAAAAATAAAAACTGAAAGACAGAGAACAAAATTTGATTGCAAAACGTCCTTTATTAATGATTAAACATTGCAAATGCAACCATGGTGGCCCTACAAATGAATCCATATGCCTTGGGTAGAGCGCAAGATTTTGACATGCATTATGGTTAGAAAAAACAAAGAAAAATTACTCTGTCTGAAGAGTAACCCGGATGACTTCTTCAACGGACCAGTTTTGCACTTGTTGTCCCGGAGCATGAGGGCGTACCCAGTTGTCCAGGTCACAATTACTGTCAACACTATCCTCTGTGGCTGCACAAGACTGGTCTGTGTAGATAATTCCCCCACTATTGAAAGTAATGGGTCCCCTGCTCCCCGCATCTGAAGTTGTAGAGGGATGATAACCAATACCAAATTTGTCTTCCTTCATTGGGGTCTCTATCAACCTGCCCCAACCTTGGGCGTTGCCTGCCCTGACGACTTCGACAGCTTGTTTGTAAGATGAAATGGAGGTACCGGCCCCAATTGGTACAGAAGAAGACTCAGGTGCATCGTCAATATTGACTGCTTCAAATGATTGGCACAGCATCTCATGAATTTCCCCATCCATTTCAATGTACTTGAACGTGGACAAGTGACTCACAAAGATGTCTTCTTCCCCACACACCGTCACAACCTGCCCTTCAAACTCATACTTTAGCTTTTGATGTAGAGTAGAAGTAACAGCCCCGGCTCCGTGAATCCAAGGGCGCCCCAATAGGCAGCTATATGCAGGTTGTATGTCCATTACATGGAACGTGGATTTGAATACCTGTGGTCCAATTTGTACGGGCAATTCCACCTCACCAAACACAGATCGTCTAGTTCCATCGAATGCTCTGACCACCAATTCACTAGGCCTTAAGATCAAACCATCAACTTCCAGCTTCATTAATGCCTTCTTGGGCAAGACATTGAGTGATGAACCAGTGTCTACCAGTACATGAGATAACACTGCGCCCTTACACCCCATCGTGATATGCAAAGCCTTATTATGGTTTCTTCCTTCAACAGTCAGATCTCTACTTGTAAATCCCAAGCCATGGCTAACATTAACATTGGAGATTACGCCCTCGAGCTGATTAACAGTAATTTCTTGTGGCACGTATGCACTCTTCAACACTTTCAACAACGCCTGCCGATGCGCATCAGAGCACATCAATAGTGACAAGATTGAAATCTTTGAAGGGGTCTGATTCAGTTGGTCCATAATCTTATAATCGCTTTTCTTGATTATCTTCATAAATTCTTCCATTTCCTTATCAAAAGTAATCTTTGTCTCTGCTTCAGGTGTAGGCGCATTTTCAACCACCTGTTTACCTTTAGCCTTTGCTGCGGCTTCTGCCTCTTTATCACTTCTCAAGGTTTGGGGAGCGAACAACCTTCCACTCCTTGTAAAGCCCCCTACACCCCCTACGTTATCAATATTTGGGCTGACTGACGACTCAACTTCCTGCTTTTTACCTTCGTAATATACATCTGCCCCATAGTGCCATGGGATAGCCTTCGTAGACGTGAACGGAATTGGTCCTGGCACCGTGATAGTGACAGGACTGGGCCTTTCTGGCGCAACACTCGCCACGGGAACTGCATTGACCGGCATTTGAATCTCAGCGGGAGTGTAATAGATGGTCACGGTTGATACCTCATCAGTGTCTTTCACGACTCTGTCGAACTGTAGGCATCCTTCATCGATCAGATTCTGTAAACCCACCTTCAACTTATTACAGCCATTCTCCTGATTCATACACTCGGAACAATCTTGATTACAGCCCGGGAACACCTGTCCCTTCAATAAACGATCTTTTACAACCAACAAAGAAGTTTTCACTTGATGGATATCTACCACCAAATTCAACCTCCTCCCATCTTCAATAGCATATACATTGGCTGTACTATGATCAGGCATGGGATGTTGAGTAATATTAGGAGCGGGAGAGAAATTGATGGCTTTAGCATCAATCAAATCTTGTACTTTATGATGGAAAGCCCAGCATTTTTCAATGGAGTGCCCCTGAGCACCTGAGTGGAACTCACAACGAGCATTAGCATCGAAGTTAGGTGGCAGGTTTCCAGCAACCGGAGCTTTCATAGTACGGAGTTCTACCAACTTTAACTCGAGTAACTGGGGCAACAGCGCGGCATAAGTCATAGGGAGAGGATCCATCTTACGATCCCTCTGCCTAGACCTTTGCTGGAAAAAAGGTTGTTGCTGTTGAACTTGTTGTTGGGGTTGTTGTTTCTGAACAGACAGTGTGGGGATTGTTACAGCATCTACCTGATAATAAGCTTGAGAACGCCCTCTGCCTCGTCCTCTAAACACAGCATTCGTATCACCTTCTCTTCTTTTCTGGTTACCAGCAAACGGTTTCTTCGTCCCCGAAGAGCCAGCCCCACTCACATCCTGGATCTTTCCAAGCTTTAATAGACTTTCTATTCTTTCTCCCGCAATCACAATATCAGCAAATCCAGTTGACGGACAAGCAGCTAATCTATCAAGATAGGCCCCTTGCAAGGTGCCCATAAACATATCCGCCATTTCTCTGTCTGACAAGGGAGGTTGAACCTGGGCAGCCATTTCCCTCCACCTCTGTGCATATTCTTTGAAACTCTCCTTGGCATTTTGTGACAACCCCTGCAATTGAGTGCGGTTGGGTGCCATGTCAATATTATACTGGTATTGCTTCAGGAACGCCTCTGCCAGATCTTTCCAACTCTTCACAGCAGCTCTATTCAACTTCATATACCAGGTCAAGGACGCCCCAGCCAGACTGTCCTGAAAATAGTGCATCCATAGCTTCTCGTCATCCGTATGGGCTGAAATCTTCCCAAAATAAGCTTGAAGATGCGTTTGGGGACACGCATTGCCGTGATACTTATCAAAAGTAGGAGGTTTGAATTTAGGGGGAATTCTGACTCCTGAGACCAGCCCCAAGCTGGTAACATCAATACCCATAGAGTTCTTGCATTCTATGGCCCTGATCTTTTCTGCTAACTCATCATACCTTCGATCACCTTGATTACCCACATCAGCATCCAGCAGAGTAAATTGGTCTTCCAGAGTATCTTCAAGAGTAACACCAGCATGCCTACCATTTCCATTACCCTGATTGTTACCACCAGGAGGAGGGTTGCCACCGGGAGAAGGGATGCCATGTGCCTGTGAATTGTCATGCTGATCACCTTCGGGCCCATTGTCTGGACGCTCGACCAGAAGCCTCAATCTCTCCTGATTTTGCGCCATGCCAGTCATGAGGGTCATAAACTGGTCCATACGCGCCCTCATTTCGGCCAAATCACTTTGCACTTGATCCATGATTCTTACTTGATTTCTGCGCGTCGAATATCGGTGAATATGATTCTCCGCTATACTGCCTGAAACCAAATAAAGGTTAGAGACCCTGCAACGAGTACCTGAAAAGCAAGTAACAAAATGCAAAATGATATGCAATGCCATGCAGTGCCATGTTTGTCATTTCCTAGGTGCTTTTATACCCTGATTCCAATCCAAACCACAGAAATCTGAAGACCAGAAATCGTGATATAAAGAGACGTATCGTGGTCATGTGCTTGTGTGCGGCTATCTGATAAGAAATAATTCTGAATAAAACTGCTCATACTCATTCAACAAAGTATTCAAATACACTTAAGAAAGCAAATGCAATACAAGGGAAAAATGGATCCATCAACAAGCCTGATGGTAACCATTAACAACAAAATACAGGGAAAAGAACATCAGTCTGACAATTCCACATCCTTCAGCTTATCACTTGAATACTTGACTTCCTCAAAAAGTATACGGGTACGCTGGTGATTCGGCTTTTCAATCATCTCTTTGATCAAGACATCCCTTTTTTCAAGAGCTTCAGTTAAAGAACCCATATGCAGCATAAGAGCTTCGTCATCATGCACTCCTTTGTGTCTCTTTATGCCAGCTTGCGTCTTGAGTATCTCTCTTTCTATCATGGCTTCTTCAAGCTCTTTCTTGGTATTTTTCAGCTGGCTTCTAGCTTCTTCTAACTGTTCTTGACTTTTATCGAGACTTTCCCAATACTTTCTCCTCTGCTCATGTGCCTTTTTAAGCTCCTCGTCTTTAGTCTTCGACTGATCCTTTAACTCGGCATTTTCAATTCTGACTTCATCCCAAGCTTGACGAAGTTGAGCTAATGAATCCTTGCTTCGGGCTAAAGCCTGTTTTGTAATCTTGTGAGCCTGACTAGTGTCATCTGCTCCCAAAGTAAGTTTCCGAAAGTACCGAGCTCTGTCATCAAAATCTTCCTCTTTGTCAGCCAAGGTTTTTTCCGCTTTCAAGGCTCTCTTTTCCAACTCTTTGTTGTCAGCTAGAGCTTTCTGAAGACATCTGCTCATTCCAGAATTTTCTATCTGCAGCTCTCTGACCATTTTCTTCCACTTCTCACATTCTTCAATAGCCACCATGGTGGGTTGTTCTGGCTGTACTGAACATAAAAGAGGTCCCCTTGAAAAGGGTAAAAGCAATTCCTTTACTTTCGTCTCAATCCACCTGTCATATTCAGGATAAGACCTACAATCTCCTTTCCCGAAAACTGCTTTTCCAATTTTGTGCTTATCTTTCCAAGCATTCACTACTTCTACCACCTTCGCATCTTTAGTTCCTGTAAAGAATAAAGATTCTTCCACATCTTGCTCTGTAGGAGGATCCCTGGAAGCATACCCAAACTGTCGGATGGCCAAAACTGGATTATAATTGATCCCTCCTTTTCTGCCAATCAAAGGCACATTTGGAAAATTTCCGCATCTTGTGACAAGCTCTATTCTCAATAACCGGTGGTCAAACCATACAATGTTATCAGCAGTTAAACCCATCAATCGTTTAGACCATTTCGCCACATCTTTGGTTTCCACAAAGGCACCTGTCTGAGGCAAATGTTTGAAAAACCAATGACTCAGCAGTGGAGTACAACAACTAACAGATCCTCCCCTCCTTTTCTCATTCTTATAGTGCACGGAATGATAAAAATCTCCTAACAAAGTAGGGACTGGATTTTTAAGAACGAAAACTCTTGTCGCTTGCATATCCACAAAGTCTTGCTGATTGGGAAAGAGAACTAGGCCGTATATGCAGAGAGCCAGAATGGAATTGTAAACCGTCCAATTTTTAGCACTAGCAGCCTCTTGGGCTTGTCCAGACAGAAATTCTAAATGAAATCCGCTAACTCCATTTTTACTGCTCACACCACTCTTTACCACTGCCTGATCCATTTGTAACGCAGCAGCAATTTCTTTTATGCTAGGGGAACTACCAGAGAAGAATGGTATTGCCGGCGTGATCGGAATTCCCAAAATAAATGAGAATTCTTCCAGTGTTGGCATCAAAATGTAATCTGGAAAAAGAAAGCATCTCAACGAAGGCTCGTAGAACTGCAGCAGAGTGTGCAAAGCATCATGTTCATACTTGGTGATTGTACGGACCATCCCAACCAAATTCCCGTAGCTCTTCTGAAACCTATCAAGAATACCCGGACCGGCCACATCTATAACTTTGAGCAATGAATCCAAAACAGGATCTGGAAACTTGTAAGACACATTGTTCTTTCTCTCGGCAACGATCTCTGTTGAACTCATGGATTGGAATCAGAAATGTATTATGCACCTGAAAATGACAAACATAACGGTTATGATATGATAATGCAATGCAAAAGGGCATGTGATCAGGTAATCAAGTGTCTGTGTCTGTATTGAACTGTGTGCACTGTGTCTCTGTACTGAATCTGGCGATATCTGAGATGAACACTCAAATCACTGTCATAGGATACAATGTCTGAAATCATCATAGAATCACAAGTAAGGTAGGTAGGAGGCTGGGTTTCCTACAAACCTGTAAACATCCCGCCCATACTCACATGCGGTTCTTAGAAAATAAGGCTTGTCAGCTTCGGAGGTTTGAGAAGCAATAGCAC
The DNA here is from genome assembly GCA_022829125.1 of Lathyrus tuberosus. NCBI lineage: Eukaryota > Viridiplantae > Streptophyta > Magnoliopsida > Fabales > Fabaceae > Lathyrus > Lathyrus tuberosus. The sequence goes on along the minus strand of JALAZF010000056.1, from coordinate 16,567,738 downwards.
ATTCAGCCCGTAGGATACAATGCTATGCCAATCAAAGAGGTCTTCCACTGACTCCCCTTAGAAAATAAAAGTCATCCTATGCAAGTTCCAAAGTGGGCCCTCGGGTGCGAATGGGTTTGCCACAGAATGTGGTCTGCCACTGTCACCGCTAAAGAGGGATGTTTCCACTAAGGTCCTCATGATCGGTCACTAGAGTCGACAGCTCTCTAGATCTACATCCTGGAATACGCAAGATGCGCATGCCACGACGTGTCCCAAGATAGCCTCGTCTAGCTGTGAATTTCGTGAACACCCAACACACTCCAAACGGCACGTAGGTCCCACTACTCTCCACTCTAATTCTAAGTGTATACTCAAGCCTGTGTAATGGGCTTATCTCTCAGAAATCCCATACCGCCAAACAGAAAACAGCACAGTCCAGCATAGCATAATATATCGTATGAAATAAAAATGGTAAAATGCAGTAAATGCAGTAATATACAGTAATATACAGTAAATAACTATACAGCACAACAATAAACACCCAATGAAAGAAAAACAGACAAGCGTTAGGATTGACTCGCTTAGGATGGACCAGCAATAGGTCAACCGATCCCCAGCAGAGTCGCCAGCTGTCGCTCCCGGGATTTTCATCCTAGTACAAACGCGAAAGTGGCACCAAACAGAGTCGCCAGCAATGTGTATTTATCCCAAGAGAGGGAAAGGAAACACTGCATAAACCTGAAGAGAAAGGAAAAGCATGGTCTTGCGACCAAGAAAACTGGGTTCGGGAGTCGGTTACGCGAGAGGAAGGTATTAGCACCCCCTCGCGTCCATCGTACCCGATGGGATCCACGCTTGCTTGTCTCAATCAAAGGGTGATAGAAAATGATACTGGAAAAGGAACTGAAAGAAAGAAAGGAGAAAGAGAAACAAATGTAGGGAAAATAAAAGAAGTGCTCGCATGGGCCCTACCCCACTGCCTACGTATCTCATCGGGAACATGAGAATCAGAGCGACGTAGTTCCCCTCACTAGGGATGGATCGTTTGTGTTTTTTAGGAACGGCTAACGTTCTAGCTCAGGTGTTGCAAGCTCGCTGGTCCGAGTGCGTTACCATCTTGCAAGAGAACGAGTAGAAGCGCGTTCGTTCGTTGAGAGTGAATGAGGTGAGAAAAGAATTCCCGAAGGAAAGACGTTATTGTTTGTTTTTGTCTTTTAAGAGTTTTCTTGTTATTTGTTTGCATATGATAGTGTATCCAAATCTTAGTCATTGGAATGTGTACATCCTCACATTCCAAGATGGAATGAGCAAGAAGACACACTAAGAGCGAAGAAGACCCCCACACTTAGTTCCAATCGTCAAGGTTCAAACACACTAGCATACTTGTGTTTATTAAGTGTTTTTGTTGATTAAGAAATGAAGAAGTGTTTTTTATTATTTGTACCTTCAACAAGCATTGCATTCAAGTCCCTCATACAAGATCGAATGTTTAACACATTGACCCAAGATGGGCTATAATGCTATACATTCTAAGATTATAAGAGAAAACCCCTTTATAATCTTTTCTTTATATGAAAGGCCTAAATGCAATAAATGCTTACCTTTATTAGATGTTTTGGATTTTCTTTGAGAGATGAGGAGAGAGACTCAAGAGAGGAGAAAAGGTAAAACCTATGTGGACTAAGACTCAATCCTAATTGAAGATTAAAGGGAGTGATCCTAATGGTTTGTGAGGTTTCAACCTAAAGTCTAAAGAAAGGATGAATTAAACAATTCACTTCTAAAGTAGAAGATGAATTGTAATTCACAAAGGGAAAGTGATGAGTTATTAAGAAAAAAGCACATAAGTGCTTAACAAAACACAAAATGGAATTGTAAAAGAGAAAGGATAGAAGTTGAATATGGATTCCTTATCCACACTCAATTGCAACTTACCAAAGCCCCTACATGGTTAGTAAACATGTACAAGAAGTATAAGAAGTAAAAGAACATGTAATGCACCATAAAACTCAAAAGAATTAAATGAGAAATCAAATCCTATAACCACAACCAGAATGTACATCATATGGAAAACAAATGATTATCATCATGCAAGTCCAAGTGGATAGGCAACAAACATCATCCATGGCATTAAAACATGCTACCATAAGAAAAAGGAGAATGAAAGATGAAAAGAAAAAGAAGAAATATGCATAAATGGAACATGTAATCCATGGATCAGAATTGAAATGAAATGAAAAATGATTCACAAACATCTCACAAGTATTCATGCATGACACATCAAAACATTTAAGAAATGATAGAAGAAGTAGAATTGAAATGGAAGTTCCAAACAAAGGAAAGTGCAAACACAACATGTTAAAGGTGCACAAGGTTCAAATGATAATCAACAAGAAAAGATGACATATGATATGTATCAAATGTCCTATAATGTCAAGAGTGTAGCTCACCAAATAGGCAAATGATCATGCAAGTATACACAAAAGAAAACATGTAAACATGCACAAAAGATTACAATGATATGACATGTTATAATGCTTTAAATGAAATGCATCAAACAAAAATCAAATGGCCTCATGAAAATTATGGAAACATGGTATTTAAGTTCACTAATCATAGATGAATCACATATCAAAGTAACATGCAAGGAACCAAGGCAAAATGATGTCAAACAATGCACTTAGGTCACATAGACATATCATACAAAGTAGCACAAAAGTGAACACCAAACATGCCATAAAATGACCTAAAAAATCAAATAAAAATCACTTAACATACCTCAAGATGCTAATGACTCAATGCAAAAAGAATAACATCAAAACAATTTTTAATGATCAAGAACAAAATTAAACAAGATCATGTACCACATTAAGAATACACACCAAAGAAATTCAAAGAAAATTATAGAACAGGGGAAAAAAGGTCATAAAATCAAGAAATAAAATCATGAAAAATTTTCTAAATGTTTTAGTAAGGCTCATGAATTTTTGTGGAATTTTATGATGAAATTTGATATTTTTAAAATTCAATTATGAAACGTGTAGAAAAAATGAAAATAAAATAAAAATGCAATATGAATGGGGGTGTGAACTTAGCAAAATATTAGTTCAAAATGCTTTGGGCTCTAAACAGGGAGGTGTGAATAACAAATCACCTTAGGTCCACTAACGCGCATTACACATTAACAACCATGGAGCTCAGTCAACAATAGTCAAAGCCATACAAGCCATTGGATCAAGTCAAGTCAATACAAGAGTCAAAGTAATCACAATCAACACGCACACGCGAATGACCACACTCTCTACCGTGTACCACACCACATAGTGTTTAAGTGAGTTCAGAAAATGTGCACATGACTTGCACATGAATTTTAATGCGTTGTCAGCACTAGGACCATACGATGAGAAAAAAACAACGGACAGGATTAAAACATGGCAAAACCCTAGCAATTGAAGTCACCGGCCGGAGGTGACTTCCGGTCACCTTCTCCGGCTATACCACCACCGTCTGCAACTTTACACATCACCAAAATGCACAATCCATATACCAAATTGAAGCTGAACTTATGGAGAGCACGAATACACACTTATTTCTCACAGATCATGCATGCATAACACAAACCGAGCCAAAATAATTTGCCCTAAAAACACACCTAAGCTCCTAAAGAGCATATCAACTAAACAGGACGCACACATAGCTTCTAATAAGCTCTAAACCATAAAAAAAACAAACTAAAACGATAAGAGTTTATGCAATAGAATTTGAGTAATTGGAACCTGAAGTTTGCAGAACCTTGAAGCAAAAGAAAACCAGAGATCCACTCTTGATCTTGAGTTTGATTCGTGCAAGATAAATGCAGTTGAGTCTTGAGGTATTGAGAGCAGAGAGAGAATCAAAATGTTGATGAAGCTTCACTTGCTCAAAGACCACACTCAAGATGATGATTGAAGAAGATGAATGAAGAAATTGTTGGTTTCGTCAGAGATCAGAGAGAGAGAGAATAGAGAGTGTTTCAGAGGGAGAATGAGAGAATGAGAGTTGAAAAAAATGAGAAAAATGAAGTTAGGAAATGAGATTTATGAGTGAAATTTTGCTTTATAGTAGTCATTAACCATGGTTTAGTGAGTCAGTTAAGGTGAGTTAAGGTGGTTAAACTGAGTCCACCCTAACTAACTGAGTCAAGTTAGTTAGGGGGCGAGTGGTCAAGATTGGGTTATGGTGAGGTCAAGCTCATGACAGTTGTAGTGAGGATAAGAGTGAGGTTGTGTTATGCAGCAGTGGCTTGTGGTGGAAGTTTTACAAATTTCCCTTCTCATGTAAGAAGTAACATGGTGAAAGCACGTGCATGACTTGTTTGGTTTAATGAGGAAAAGAAGCAGCTGGTGATGTGAAGTGTTTGTTGAATGACTGAACCAAAAATAATGCAGCATGCATCAATGTGTCAGTGCCAACATAGGGCTATTTATGGAAGTTTTTCTCTCTAACCATTGAACCATTTGATGAGATTTTGGGGTCTTTGGAAAGAGGATGCATTGGAGCACAATGTTGGTTTGAAAATTGAAGTGAAATGAGATTGGGATAAGTTGCAATATGACTTACAACACAAGTGTTTGGGAAGTGGTATAAGGGCGCACAAAGCAGGTCATGGCACGGCAAGATGACCAGTTGATTTTTAGTGTGACCACCATGACTTTGGACCAATATATCTCCACTATAATTTGGTCAATTCACAATTTTCCCAACATCAATGTTGAAGATGATACTACCAAGAGCAACTTTGATGTTGAAAATTTTCTCATTTGGAGCCTTTAACCATGAGTAAAATGAGTGAACTTCTGGCCCACCAACTGTTTGTTGAAATGACTGTGCATGAGCTTGGCAAGACTTGGTCATGACCTGGTTTTTGACCTACTTTCCTCTAACTTTGATCAATCATATCTCACTCAATTTTTATCCAATGGAGATGTTCTACACATGGATTTGAAGCTTAAAACAAGATCTTTTGTTGTGGCCGAGTGGAATTTTCATTTGGTGCTTCAATTTTAAATGGCCTTGGTTCAAACTCTGATGCAAAATGGCCAAAACTTGCTATTTTTAGTAACCCTTCCTCTTCCAAAAATGGCAACTTTCCACCTCTTGATTTTTTCATGATTCCTTTGGAGTTTCTTGATCAAATTTTGCACATTGGACACATATAGCATGAATTTTATGAATTTGGCCTCAAAAAGTCAAGAGTTGACTTTTTCCTCTGATTATTTGACTTCCCCAAATTTCCTGATTTTTGATATTTCTTCCAATTGAACCACTTCTAAAACCAATTGAGAGGTAATTTTCCATACACATACACTTAAGAACATGTAGAATACCATGACATCAAGTTTTATCCAAAAAATCAAAGATTCCCTGATTTAATGGGAAACCCTAGTTTTGGTGCCCACCTCCTAGGAGAAAAATGTGCAGTCTTCAATTTCCAATTCCTCAGAGTATGTTATGTATCCTCTTAAAAGATGATGATATATGCCATTTGAGGATGATTTTGGATCAATGAGTTATCTCTTTTGAGGGTTTTCCTTCATTTTTTGAACCTCTTGCATAGTGAAAGATGTAGTGCTTCAATCTCCCATTGTATCTCTTATCCTTGAGGTTGTGGATGATCAATTGAGATGGTATGAGACATGAAAGACCTCTTGGTTTGCCTTGAGGGCACTTGATTGACCTTTTTGTGCTTTGAATGATTCCTTGATTGTCCACCTTCCACCTGATCACATGCCCTGATGGTAAGAAGGATGCTATGCTTCATTTTTCTATGTTAAATGCAATGTAATGTTAATGAGGTGGATATGATATGATAGATGATAATGCCATGCTATGATGACAAAGAGGGAGAGCAAATTTTGGGGTATTACAGCCGTATGTGAACTATGCAAAGAAGATCACCCCATCGGTTATTGACCTCCCGTTAATGAAGAAGCAAATTTCATGGGTAATCAAGGATATCAAAGAAGACCACCTTATCAAAACACTCAACAACCTTACCAAAACAATCAAGGTTACCAACCAAGAGGGAATAATCCAGGTTATCAACAAGGTTACCGTTAAAATCCTTATCAACGGACACAACCCCAAGGTGGAAGTTCAAAGTTAGAAGAAACTCTCAATCAATTCATTCAAATGTAAATGGACAACTAAAAGAGTAATGAGGCATCAATCAAAAATCTTGAAAACCAAGTTGGGCAACTTGCGAAACAATTAGCCGATCAACAACCGGGGCCATCTTTTTCCGTAAACACTCAAACCAATCCGAAGGAACATTGGAAAGTTATTGTGGCTAGGAGTGGAAGAGAGTTGGGTGGAGGAGAAGAACATGAGAAAAATGTTGATGTGAGAAGTGATGAGATTGTGGAGGAAGAAAAAAATAATGAGGTAGAAGTTGAAAAGAATGATGAGGTAGAAGTTGAACATGAAAAGGAGAAATTAGTTGAAAATGAGAACCATGAGAAAGAAGATGTAGAGGAAAGAAAGAAACAAATCAAGAAAGGGAAGGAGAAAGTGAGCCCAATTCCAATTCAACACTTGCCTTATCCGCATGCTCCAACCAAGAAAGACAATGCTAGGCATTATGCTCGGTTTATGGATATATTTCGACACTTACAAATTAATATTCCATTTTTCGAGGCTCTTGATCAAATGCCCAAATATGAAAAGTTTATGAAAGACATCATTACCAAGAATAGGAGATTTACGAACCAAGAAACAATCACGCTTGATGCGAGTTGTAGTGCAATCATTCAAAGAACTCTACCGATCAAAGAAAGTGATCTGGGTCGAGTTACTTTGTCGGTTACCATAGGCGATGTTTATGTGGGTAAAGGTTTGATTGACTTAGGCTCAAGCATCAATTTGATTATGTTATCTATTGTTAATATGTTGGGAAACATTGAGATGAAAGCAACAAAAATGACATTGCAATTGGCCGACAAGTCTACAACTCATCCTCATGGAATAACTCAAGATGTGTTAGTCAAGGTGGATAAATTCTTCTTTCCAATTAATTTTGTTGTTATTGACATGGAAGAAGACCATGATGCTCCATTGATTCTTGGGCGACCTTTTATGAAGACGGCTAGAATGATGATTGATATCGATGATGGTCTCATGAAAGTGAGAGTCCAAGATGAAGAAGTTTCTTTTAATCTTTTCAAAGCAATGAAGCACTCCAAAGATACACATGATAGCTTTCTAAGTGATGCAACGGAAGAAGCTATAATGGAAGTAACAAGGAAAGTCCACATCTCAACTCCTTTTGAAAAAGCCCTTGGAGATGCATTTGAAGTTCTTACCAAAGAAGAAGAGAAGGAACTTGAAAAATGTTTAAATTAACTTGAGAATTTGGAAGAATTGCAACCTTGGGAAAGTGAAGTGGGAGTGTTGAAAAAAGAGGTGAATGATGAAAAATCACAACTTGAATTGAAGATGTTGCCTCCCCATTTGAAATATGCATTTCTTGATGATGGTTGTAACAAACCGGTTATCATTAGTAACATTTTGTCCAAGAAAGAGGAACACCTTTTGATTCAAGTTTTGAAGAAAAATAAAAGAGCTATAGGTTAGGTTCTCTCCGATTTAAAGGGGATTAGTCCAGCTTATTGCATGCATAAGATATTTATGGAAGAGGATTTCAAGCTGGTTGCTCAACCACAACGCCGCTTGAATCCTACAATGAAGGAGGTTGTGAGGAAGGAAGTCGTGAAACTATTGGATGTCGGGATGATATATCTGATTTCCGATAGTACATGGGTGAGTCCGATACAAGTAGTTCCAAAGAAAGGAGGTATGATCGTGATAAGAAATGAAAATAATTAATTGATTCCAACAAGGACCGTAACGGGTTGGCGGATGTGTATTGATTACCGGAGGCTTAACCAAGCAACACGAAAAGATCACTTTCCGTTACCATTTATGGATCAATTGCTAGAAAGGTTGTCGAGCCAAGAGTTCTATTGCTTTTTAGATGGATATTCTGGGTATAACCAAATTACGGTTAATCCGGAAGACTATGAGAAAATGGCGTTTACTTGTCCCTTTGGAATTTTTGCGTATAGAAATATGCCTTTTGGCTTGTGCAATGCACCAGCCACTTTTCAACGGTGCGTGCAAGCCATCTTTTCTGATCTTATTAAGAAGACCATGGAAGTGTTTATGGATGACTTCTCCATTTTCGGGGCGTCTTTTGAACTATGCTTGAAAAACTTGGAAACTGTGTTAGAGAGGTGTGTGGAAACTAATCGGGTTCTTAATTGGGAGAAGTGCAATTTCATGGTTACAGAAGGAATCGTGCTAGGACACAAAGTCTCCTCCAAAGGCCTTAAAGTTGACCAAGCAAAGATTTAAGTTATCGAAAAGTTGCCACCACCAACAAATGTGAAAGAAGTCCGAAGCTTCCTTGTTCACGCTAGATATTACCAGGGATTCATCAAAGACTTCTCAAAAATAGCAACACCATTGAGCAATTTGCTCAATAAAGATAAGTCTTTTCTCTTTGATGATGATTATTTAAAAGCTTTTCAAATTTTGAAAGAAAAATTGATCACCGCACCCATAATCATTGCTCTAAAATGGACTCTCAATTTTGAATTAATGTGTGATGTAAGTGATTATACGGTCGGTGCGGTGCTTGGCCAAAGAAAGACAAAAAAATTTCATACCATACATTATGCGAGTAAAGTTTTAAATGAAGCGCAAATTAATTACGCAACAACTGAAAAATAATTACTCGCAATAGTGTATGCTCTTGAGAAATTTAGGTCTTATCTTATCGGTTCAAGGGTTATGGTGTATACTGACCATTCGGCGATTAAGTATCTTCTCACCAAGTCAGATTCAAAGCAAAGGCTTATCCGATGGATTCTTCTATTGCAAGAATTTGATTTAGAAATTTGCAATAAGAAGGGTTCTGAAAACTTGGTGGCGGATCACTTATCACGCTTGGTCAATGTGGAAGTGATAAATCAAGAAAGTGAAGTGCGAGAAGAATTTCCCGATGAAAATTTGTTTATGGTCCAAGTTAGGCCTTGGTTTGCTGATTTTGCAAACGACAAGCCAACCGGATTAATACCGAAAGATCTAACTTGGAACCAAAAGGGGAAGTTCTTGTTGGATGCAAATTTTTATGTTTGGGATGAACCTTATCTTTTTAAACTAGGAAGTGATAATCTTTTAAGAAGGTGTGTTACTAGTGAGGAAGCTAAAAGTATCCTTTGGCACTGTCATAATTTGCCATATGGAGGTCATTACAATGGTTTGAGGACGGCAACAAAAGTCCTCCAGTCGGGCTTTTATTGTCCGTCCCTGTTTAAAGATGCAAACCTACATGCGAAGAATTGTGACATTTGCCAAAGAAGTGGCGGAATTGGGAAACGAGATGAGATGCCCTTACAAAGTATGTTGGAAGTTGAAGTTTTTGATTTTTGGGGTATAGATTTTGTTGGACCATTTCCTCCATCTTTTGCTAATAAATACATTCTGGTTGCTGTTGATTATGTTTCAAAGTGGGTGGAAGCAATCGCTTCACAAAAGGCCGATGGCAAAACGGTGATAAATTTTTTAAAGAAAAACGTCTTTTCTCATTTTGGCACGCCTCGAGTGTTAATCAGTGATGGCGGTTTGCACTTTTGTAATGCACCACTTGAAAAAGTTTTGGAACACTATGGTGTAAAGCATAAAGTGGCAACCTCATACCACCCACAAACGAATGGTCAAGCCGAGGTTTCAAATAGAGAAGTGAAACGAATTTTGGAAAAAATCGTGTCAAGTTCGAGAAAGGATTGGTCTCAAAAGCTTGATGAAGCTTTGTGGGCGTATCGTACGGCTTACAAAGCTCCCATTGGTTTAACTCCGTTTTAATTGGTTTACGGCAAAACTTGTCATTTATCGGTTGAAATGGAGCATAAATCTCTTTGGGCGTTAAAATTGTTAAACTTTGATCCTAACTTGGCCGGTGAGAAAAGAAAGGTCCAACTTCATGAATTATAGGAAATGAGGAGCAATGCTTATCATTCAAGCAAGCTCTACAAAGAAAAGGTCAAAATGTATCATGATAAGAAGGTCCATCAAAAAGAATTCAAAGCTGGCCAAATGGTACTTCTATTCAATTCTCGGTTAAAACTTTTTCCGGGAAAATTGAAATCTAAGTGGTCGGGACCATTCTTGATCAAAGAAGTGAAGTACTATGGGGCAATTGTGTTAGAGGACCCAAAGACCAAAGAAAGTTGGATTGTGAATAGGCAAAGGCTGAAAATTTATCTTGGAGGTGATTTTGATCGCGAAGTTCGCGTTGTTTCTCTTGGTGATCTGTAAGTCAACACGGACCATCGAGCTCCAACGACGTTAAACAAAGCGCTAGTTGGGAAGCACCCCAACATTGTAAGTATTTATTATTTTGATTATTTTATTTTCTGTGTTTTTTATTTAATTGGGCAGAATAGTCGGGTGATTGCAATCTGATGCCAGACTTGACTGGCTGCGTTTCACTGAGCGCGCTTAGCACGCTTCTGAGGCCGCTTAGCATGGTCACGTGAATAGGCCAGTCAAGTGTGGGCCTGAGTGGGAAAAACATTGGGCCTATGGGTCATGTTTTTATATAAGTTGCGAAGGGTTTCAGAAAAACCCTCATTTCCCATTCAGTTGCAACAGTCACCAAAATTGTTCTGCTCCAGTGCTCTCAAATTTCACTCTTGCTCTCAAGCACCAATTTCTCAGCTCATTTCATCTTCTGTCCAGGTTTGCAAAATTCTTTTTCTTTATCTTCATTAGAGAATCTATGCTGATTAGGGTTTCTTTTTTAGCTTGTTGAAATTTTGTGTTAGGGTTAAAGATTAGTTTATTAGAAAAGCTATTTGATCAATTTTTGGATTATAGGTTAGGGTTGTTTAGTAAACTGATGTTGCATGTGTAGAACAACTAAAACCTGTAATATTCTGTTACTGCATGTCAAATAGGATTGGTTGGAGTTTGATTGTGTTGATTGAGGGGCTGTTTGACCATGGATGCAGAGGCATTTTGGGGAATTTTCGCAGGCACACTGAGCAGGCTCCTGACCGTGCTAAGCACGCACCCCTGGGATCAACTTTGTTAATTCTTTAAATTTCGTCGACTGTTTGCCTGTATTTTGTACCATCCTTTATAGGGTGAGGAACACATATGCAGCACCATTGTTTGGTTGTCGCAAATTTTGGCATTATAATATTATGTTGGTATTTTGAGTAGTTTTTGTGCAATTGCTAGTTTTAGTAGAAATTTTTTTTATTTTGTTTGTTCCTTAGTTGAAAACTTGAAGGAACTTGTGGACTAATGTCAAGAGTGATGAATCAATATGCAATTGAGTGGTAATGATAAGATCGAGTAAAGGTATTGCGCAAGGTAGATTTTTATCGCTTTCTAAACTAAGCATGGAAATGAAACTTCTGATGAGTGTAATTTGTAGTCATTACTTCTTTTGAAATATTTGTTCATTTTTTAATCATTTAGAACATTGTCATTATGAGGAAGCTTTCATTGTAGAATATATGCAGGATATCGACATTCTTGTTTGACTCGTTCTGATTATGTTGAAATCATGCATGTGTGTTAATTTGTGAAAAAGGAAGAAAGGGATCAAGGAAATTTTTGTGCATTTTGAGAAAAACCACTTGACCAAATAAGAATGATCAATCTACCGTGCGAGTGAGCGAGTATTTGTAAACCCCTTTTGAGCCTTAATTTCAAAATCCGTGTGAATAATTGAAATGTGTAAATATTGTGCATAAATTTTGAAAGGGACCTTGGAAGTTTATTGTGAAACTTTTTGAACCCCAATTTTAAGTATGGTTATGTAGTTTATTCCTTGCCTTAGATGTGTGAGAGCATTCCTAATTATCATGTTTGGTTGTGTTCTAAGTTGGGTAGAGAAAAAGGTAGATTGAGGCATCATGAAAAAAATAAAATAATGTGGTTTTGAATGATGAAAGAGCTTGAAAGAAATAAACAAGTGAAAAATAAAGGAAATTTGGCATGAATTGCCAACAAAAAGCTCAAAGTTGTAATGATGCCTCCAAAGAAAACAAGAAGGTTAAGGTCTTGAAGTGCTTTGATATTGAGTTTGGAATGCTCTTTAGGATTAGGCAATTTTGTTTCAATGACTTTGATAAATGACCCTTCCTTGTAGCCAAGACAAGTTACAACCTTAGAAGACCTTGTGATTCCTTCTTTTTCACTCTTTAATGCATGTTGTTTGTTGAATGCATAATTGGTTTCGGATGTCTGCATGATTGTTTGATGAGTGATAAAACCATAATTTGTTTTCATCCATTGATGAATGTGTGCCTAGGTGTGATTCAATTTTGAACTTGTATTGCTCAAGAAGTTTTGATGTGTGTTTTTGCACTTAGCAATAGTTTTATCTTCATAATTTGTTTAGACTTCGATAAGTTATCTTGTTGTTGCTTTTATTTTTTGAACCATAAAATTGTCGTTGTTCTATTGAGTTGATTCTGAAGTCTTGTTCGGGTTTTTGGGTTCGGTTCTAGTTCGAGACACTTTTGTTTGAGGACAAACAAAATAATAAGTTGGGGAGAGTTGTTAAGGGCTAAATTGTGCATACTTTTGACTTTATTTTATGGTCCTTTCAATTGGTTTCCTTGATAATTTAGTATAATATCTAGTAGTTTAAGTATATTTATGCTAATTTCTGATTTTATTGTACATATTGTATATTATGATCATTTTGATGCTCTTGGACAGGTATTCTTGCTTATATTGAACGCTGGGAACAATTGGTGAAGGAAAGAAGGCCTGAAAGAGCATTTCCAAATAGTTCGTGTCAGCAAAGTGCGCTAAGCGAGCTTTTCAGCGTGCTTTCAGCGTGCACATTCTGTAATTCTAGTAGAAAAAGGTCCAAGACTGCGCTAAGCGAGATTTTCAGTGCGCCTTCAGACTTTTTTCAATAGATTCCAGTAGCTAAAGTCATCAACCGCGCTAAGCGGGCTACTACCGCGCTTAGTGCACTTTCTGGGCAATCGTCTTCATTTTTACTGACCGCGCTTAGCACGCTCCTGATGGCGCTTAGCGCGGTGCCACTTACTACACCATATGCACTTGCTATAAATATCTTCTCTTGGAGATATTTTCTCATAACTTGTACTATATACTTTTCAACATTTCTAAGAGTGAAAAAAAGGGTTTCTAGGTCAAAAAAACCTTAGGATTTCAAGGAGAAGTGAGAATCAAAACTTTGGAGCATCAATCCTCGATTCTTCGACTTTGATGTTATCAAAGCTTCTTTTCTTACTTGTTGATCAAGCTACCATGGTTATGGGTAGCTAAACCTTTCCTTGTGTCAAGATTGGAGGTAGATAATCCTTATTTTTGTATGTACTTCTCTTGATATATGTATGTGAACAAGTTAATGATGAATATATGGTGAAAAACCTTGTTTTTATTGTATATTTGTGTTGGATCATTATTGAGAAATATGTTTCAACCATTGAACTAGCTTTTTCATCTTTCAATAAACAAAGTCTTGAGATAATTTTGTGAGTTGATTTTCACTAATATCAAGCTTTTAATGTTATCATATTGATAGTTAGGTTTTGACATCATCTAAGGATCAATATAATAAAAATCACAATTTGTTTTAGAGATGAAACATATTGAGAGGATATGTGAGTATATTTGTTGTTAATGAGTTCACATGCTATGTCAAGAAAATATGTATGAAATGGATTATTGAACCCTAATCTTGACATGCTTTTACCAATCAATTAAAATCGAAACTTTTTACCGTTGATTATAATTTTTATGCAAACGTTGCGATACGAAATCAAACCAACAACTTTATTTGTTCTATGTTTAAAACGATTCCAATTGTAGAACGGCGGTAATATCACACAATCCCTGCGGATACGATAACAAAAACCAACATTGATACTATTTCAACAGTTACGTCGCCTAGGTATCCGAGGTTAAATCTCTCTCGTGTGCGACGTTATAAGCGTTATTCGTAGTAGTGTATAGATGACATGATCATGAATACATTAGATGGGAAAAGCCACGCTGCAAACCTAAAGTATATCCTAGATTTGGTCTAGAAATATAATATGAGTTTAAGCCCAATCAAGTGCTCTTTTGGCATGTAGGAAGAAAAACTCCTAGGACTCATGTTGAACAAAATATGGATAGAGTAAAATATGGATAAGTGTTAAGCCATTATTAACATGAGGAGTTCCATTTCTAGGGGCAACCCTGGCCCATTTTCTTTCATGTGCAAGTGACAAGGCATTCCATTTCTTTGATAATTTGAAGAAGAACGAAAATTTTCTAATGGGAAAGCGAGTGAGAAGAATAATTCTCTAACTTAAAGGCTTTCTTGGCACCGCCTCCCACATTGCACACCCAGTGATAGGTTCACTCCTCTTTCTGTAGCATTCTATTACTGACCAGGCGATGGGCTCAATACTTGTATAAGATTATGACAAAGTTGAGAAACATGTATATATTGTAAGCAAGGTTCTCAAAGGCACTAAAGCAATATACCAGAAGATTGAAAGGCTCGTGTTAGAGGTTGTGATAACTATGAGGAAAATCATACCCTACATTCAAGGACATCGTGTGATGGTAAAAACTAAATACCTTATTTGGAAAGTTTTGAAGAAACTAGATCTTGTAGGAAGGATGGTATCCTGGGTTGTTGAGTTATCCAGATATGATATCCAATACATACTCAAGGGAAGTATCAAATCCAAGTGCTAGCTGATTTTGTGGTAGAGTTGAGTTCATCCATTGGCGGGGAGATTATCCCCATATGGATATTATCTATAGATGATGCCTCAAACCTTAAAGGCATTAACACTAGGATAGTACTAGAAGAACCATATGACCTCCTAATCGAACAGTCTCTAAGGTTTGAATTCAAGACTAGCAACAACCAAGTTGAGTATGAAGGTCTCATCGCCAATATGATCCTCACCCTTGAGATGGGCGCCTTAAGTATGAAAGCCAGAAGTAACGCAAAATTGATGGAAAATTAAGTCGTCAGAGAATACTAGACAACTGAGCCTCAACTTATCAAATATTTGAAAAAGGTATGAGACTTATCTAAGCATTTTAAAACTTTTGAGATAACGTATGTGCCTAGGAAATAACAATTCAGGGTTGACCTCTTCTAAAAGATAACAATCACAAGAAGAGAGGTACATAATCACACTGTAATTCAAGAGACCATCTTCGTCCATAGTGCTAAGACGGAAGAAACCAACACTCTTGAAGTTGCTCATAGCATAAGTTGGATGGCGCCTATAATATGTTACCTATAGTCAGATGAACTTCTACTAGATAAGGTGGAAGCAAAAAATATTCAAAAGAATGTAGTATAGTACATGATGATCTCAGGAAAGCTTTTCAAGATAGGAAGAGTTTCCCTCGTGCTAAGATTCCTAGGAGAATATGAAGTCACCAAGGTCCTCATAGAGGTCCACCAGGGAATGTATGGTAGACACATTGGTGGGTGAGAATTAGCCAACAAGTTACTCAAGGTGGGCTACTATTGGCCCACCCTGATGAAAGGCAGTGTGTCATTCGTCAAAAAGTGTGACAAATGCCAAAAGCATTCCAGTTTACGCTATCCGCCAGCTAAAATCCTTCTTCATGTCATGTCACCTTGTCCATTTTACGAATGGGGCGTGGACATCTTGGGCCCTTTTCCCGATGACGCATGGCCAACTGAATTTCTCGATTTTTGAAGAATATTGTTTCACAAAATGGATTAAGGTTGAGGTTGTCTCCAAGATCACAGTATACAAGGTTTGTCGTTTCTACTATCAATGAATCATGTGTAAGTTTGGTCTGCCAAGGGTTATCATTTTTTACAATGGTATTCAATTTGCTAGCTCCATTGTGGTCAATTTATGACACGACTTAGGTGTTCAGACGAAGTTTATTCCCATTTCCCATACACATGAGAACAAACAAGTTAAATCGGCGAATAAATTAATATTGGATGGGATAAAGAAAAAATCTTGACGAAGCTAAGAGTTATGGGTTAAGTAGCTTCACGGAGTACTATGGTCGTATAACACTACCTCATACTTAACCACCAAGGAGACTGAAAGGAAATCCTGATCCAAAACGCAACGAAAATTAAGATTTCCCCTTTAGTGATTCTTACAAATGGTCATGATCAATGATAGAAACGGTTACCTATTATGGCGATAAAACCTTTTATGCTGAATCAAATGAGCGATCACGTTGAATGATGAACAACGCCTCTACTCAGTCCACACGAACAGATTCCTTTAGTTTTAGTGCTAGCTGCTACTACTGAAGGCTTTGAGTGAATGAGAGAAGGAAAATACAGTTAGGGTTTCACAGACCAAATTTTCATCAAGTGTGAATGCTTCTGCACAAGGGTTTTATTTATAGAACCACTTGTGTGGGCTGCAAGCTAAAAAGTCCACTTAAGTGCACACACACCATATCTTATGGTGTACCATATATCCTTTAAGCACGTGGTACCTTACCACATTTCGTATTCTACTTAAGTGCACTATACCTTACGGTGTTCTACATTTACTTAAGTGCAATGTACCTTACATTGTTCCTTATTTACTCTACCTCTTATCAATTTGTCCTTATGTGTGTGACCCAGTAGGTTTTCGCAACATTCGCAATTATATTAAATCTCGCATTTAACATAATAAACAATGAGCGGTATCTAGCAACACATCACTGCTACCTAAGTCACGAAAATTTCATGTGATCTGACAAAACCTTTTGTGATAATACTTGTGTGTACAATTACCCTTTTGCCCTTATGTCTATATTGAACATAAGGCATATGTCGTGTCATCCGTGTCCAGTTCAATATTGGGCCCTTAGACATTTATCCTATTATGCAGGATGGGCAAATTCCATCTATGTCACTTATGTCCCTTAGCATGCTTTGTGGAGTACCTATCAAGTGTCTTTATGGTCATCCAATTACGGACAATGTTTGATCAGCAATAAAGTACTCGACTCTATATCTAGGGTCCATGGTGGTATTGGGTCGAAGGGTGGTATACACCACTATCACCATGAGAGTAACTTATGAGACTTTGCATAACATTCTATGTAGTACTCTCAAAGTGGGTCAATCCAGTATAAATATTACTCCTAATATTCATACCTATGTTAAGACCTGATAATTCCTTATCCATGATCCATGAGATGTGATCATCAGTCTATCTATGTAATAGTCTTAATGCTTTAAGGTTATCCTATTTCACAGTAAAGCTGGACTACGGATACTTTAAGAATAATGTCCTTATTTTTAATGGGATCTCATGATTAAGTCACACTTAATACTTCATTAAACAGACTAGCTATTCTAGGGACTTTATTATTTTATAAAAACAAACATAATAAAGAAAATCCTTTTATTAATAAATAATTCGATACAAGTACCAAAAGTATTGGCCTATAGGGCTTACACCAACAGAGTCTTCGTTTATAATGGTTTATGGTGTTAACACCATTTTTTCTATCAAAATTGGCACGCCCATATGAAGGCGTTCATAATTCTATGTAGAAGAAAATGAGGCAAGACTTAGATGTGCAGCCGACCTAATCGATGAGACCCGAGATGTCTCCCATATCAACGAGTTCTCCACCAAAAAAAAGGATGACCAAGAGATAAAACTCAAAGGTAGTTCCAAGAGAGATGCAAGAGGGCGGCCTCGTGCTCAGAAATGTGGTTTTTCCTTCTCAACAGGGCAAATTACAACCTAATTGGGAGGGCTCATACTGTATATTTCAGAAGCTACCCCATAGAGCCAAACTCGAAGAGTTGAACGGGTGACTCATCCGAAGAACATGGAACTCAATTAATCCAAGATATTATTACAGTTATTTGTTTTTTCTAATATTTGTTTTTATTAAGGTAAAAGGTGCCTTGCTAGCCAATGTACGAATCCTATTAAGAAATGATTATTACTGTTTTCATATAAAGTAGACCCATTTCCAAGTCAATATAAATGTTGGATCTGAACTTGAAGATCTTTTATGCCCTCTAAGGTAACATAAATATTGAACTTCCACTGAAATATCCTCGACGCCCTTAGAGGCAACGTAAATGATGGTCTTCCACTAGAAGATCCTTGACGGCCTCAAAGACAATATGAATGTCAGAATTCCACTAGAAAATCCTTTCTTCCCTCATGGGAAATATAAATTTTGGACTTCCACTGGATTATCCTTGCCACCCTCAATGGAAATGTAAATATTGGACTTTGTTGGAAGTTCCTTATTGTCCAAGGAAATGTACAAGTACGGGACTCAATTTAAAAGTCTCGCCTGAGGACATAACTTAAAAGCATCTTCTAAGGGACTCAGCATAAAAGTCACGCCTGAAGGATTAAACTTAAAAGTCTCTCCTGAGATAATCAACTTAAAAGTATCGCCTGAGGGAATCAACTCTAAATTCTTGTCTGAGAGACTTAAAAGCCTCGCCTGATGGACTTAAATCAAAATTCTCACCAGAGAGACTCAAATTGAATGTCTCTCCTAAGGGACTCAACTTAAATGTCTCACCTAAGAGACTCAACTTAAAAGTATTTTATGAAGCACTCTGATCGGAAAAATAGCAAGTGTACTATTTTCACCGATGTAGTAATAATAAGGGTTTATCCCTAGTATCGATATCGAGGACTGCGTAGTGAAATACAAGCTTTATCGTAACTCAATTGAACAAAAATAATAAGGATTGTGGTTTTTGTGTAATAGTGTGCAAGGGGAAATAAAATAAAGCAATAAAATTGAGATTTGAGACAATTATGAGAAGCATGCAAAGGAGAGAGTATGAATTACCCTGTAACAACCTTAATCCTGATTTCAGTGACACGACTTATTTGAATTAATTTCTTGACTGCACGGTGTTTAATCCTAATTCCTTAGTAAAAAAACCTTTGATTTCATAACCTGACCACTCTGTCCAGATGAAATCAGATTTGAAATCAAGAATTATAATGTCAACAGTTTTCCAAGTGCACGAGGGTATTCCTATTACTAGGTAATATCAACTAGTGCATTATCGTTCAAAAGCATTAACAGTGGTTTGTCCGACCTAAGGTTAATCGTAAATCAAATCCTATTTGTCCAATAGAAAAAGTATTAAGAACATTGAACGATAAAAATTGATTATAAATTAAGCACTTATGTCATAGTACAAAGGAAAGCAAGGTCATTACAATAAGAAATTCATGGACACCCCCATAGCATTGGGGGTTTAGCTACTCATAGTATTCAGATAAAAAATACAAGATAAAGATTAAACATTACAAGAATTTGGATGACTTTTGATCTTCAATTACTTCCGCTCATGAAAACCTTTCGCCTTTCGAAAACCTTGATCTCTCCAATCTTGATCGTGAAATTCTTCTCTCGTCCTAAAAGTCTCTTTCTTTCTTGCCAAAACTCATCTAAATAACAAAAAAAATCACTCAGATCGGTTGGAAATACCCAAAGCTCCCCCACAGCTTAACATACGGAGAAAATATGAAATAAATTAGGAAATCAGCGTCACCTGCTGACACTGGCCGTGTCATACAACACGGCAGGCCGTGTCAGCTCACGGGATTTTATAACCGGAATTGTTTCGATCATAACTTTTGATCCGTAAGTCTATTTTTATCCAGGCATCCTGACACGGGTCGTGTCAGGTGACACGGGCACCCGTGTCAGCCCTCTGTCTTTTCCCTAGTTTTGCTTCTTGCCTGACACGAGCCGTGTCATTTGACACGGGCGGCCATGTCAGGCCTCCTGGTACGCGCAGGAAACTTTTCTGAATTCTTGCAATTTTTACTGGTTTTCGCTCTAATTCTTCGTGAATGCTTATCTGAACCTAAAAACAGAAAAGAGACACAACCAAAGCATAAAATGTGGTAAACGGAAACAAAATGCAACTAAACATATAATAAGATTAACTAAAATTAACGCTAAAATAACGCATAAAAACCACTGATCAAACTCCCTCAAACTTAAACCTTTGCTTGACCTCAAGCAAAAAGCTTGTATAAAGATTTTTCAGATTAAACGGTACACATCAAATGAAAGACCTGTGAAGGTAAGTTGTATCGATACTCATACGTGAGTCTTTGTTCCGATTGGCTAAAACTAGTTCTCCTGGTAATCGTCCATTAACAAAGGTATCACACAAACACATACCGCGGTAAAACCACAGACCTAAATTCCCTTTTCGGTCACCTCTCCAACTATGTTTTGGGCTTAAGTCTTTTCATCGATTTTCTACCCCTTTCATTCGGATAATCAGATTAAGGCATTGATGATCATTTTCCCTTACATGTACAAGATTGATCGAAATTTTTTTGAGGCACCTTTATTCTTTTTTTTCCTCGCTCATTAGCGTTTCTTAGTTCACTTTGGGACGACAATTGAGACTTAACCGCCGTTAGGCTAAGTAACCGGGTGAGGGTTACCCAACTTAGAATGACTAGTTGTCTTTATCACCATTATTCATTTTTTCGGTGCCTTAAGTCATTCTCTCAATCAACCCTATACATGCAATTCTTTTTAATCATGCCGGACTATAACTATGAACTAATCGGGGATTACTTCTCAAATCCAAGTACTATGGCACAAATCTACACGTTGGGCTCGTTTCCTTACTCCGGGAAATCTAGGGTGTTCAAGTTATACCTCAATTTCCAAACTTTCCCAATGTCCCTAATTCTAGCTCCTCTTCCCTCAAACTCTATATACTTTCTTGACCACCTCCAAATCACAGTATTCACAAGATTTTTTTTTACGGTTCTAATTCGGGGAGAATTCAAAGTGGTTTCCATGGAACAACACACAAAAACAAAATAACAAGTACTAAAAGGAAAAACTAAAAACATAAACATAAAATCCTCCCCCAAACTTGAACTACACATTGGCCTCAATGTGTTAGAATGAGGGCGAGGAAGGATACTCACAGAGATCCTTATTGAGGAGGCGAAAGGTAATGCAACACCAACTGCTACACCATAGCTTGCACTTGTAAGGTCTTGTTTATTACCTACAAACGAAACAAAATAAACATAAAAAGAAAATGTTCAATCATTAAAAGCGTGCGTTGCCTCCCATGTAGCGCTTCGTTTAACGTCGCATGGATCGACGGTTCACTCCCCATAGTTATGGGGGATACTTCAGCTTCCAGACCTTGTTGCATGACCTTTCCGCAACAGAGAACTGACCTGGTTCAGAGATAAGAGCTACTTTGTGCCTCAAGTCAACTCCAACTTCCATATCCTTCCTTAGATGTTTCTTCCTCTTCTTGGCTTCTAGACTGGACTTTGGAGTCGTGTTGTGTGCAATAGATGACTCAGATGCTGCAACCTTATGGATTATTCCAGAGACTTTTTCATGAAGTAATTTTGAGCTTTTGCTCTTTTCCACTGTTCAGACCATTCTTACTGAGGGGTGGTGACTTTCCTCTTGACCTTGCTTCTCGAACTCCAACACTTTTAAGGTTATTTCCTCCTCAAAATATTTCAAAGTTAGAGTACCAGCTTCAATATCCACACTGCACCGACTAGTCCTCAAGAATGGTCGACCCAGTATGATAGTCGTCTCCTCATCCTCAGGAAGATCAATGATCTCAAAATCCACTGGATAGGTGAAGTTATCAATAGTCATAAGCACATCTTCTGCTAAGTCGTATGACCGCTTGGTCGTGTGGTCGGCAAACTTCAGATTTATTCCCGTTTCACTTATTTTTCCTATACCCAGCTTTTTGAACATCGAGAGAGGCATGAGACTCACGCTAGCACCCGAATCAATCAAGACTTTCTTAAAAGTTGTGTCCTTTATAGTACAGGGGATTGTTACGGAACCAGGATCTTTCCATTTGATGGGAACTCCCCTACCTTGTGATCCCTCACTACTCTCCTCAATTATACTTTTTAGCTCCTCTCCACTAAGTCTCTTTTTCCCAATGAACTCCTTCATGAATTTCTTATATAGAGGCATTTGTTCGAGTGCTTCAAAGATGGGCATATTAATCTCTAACTTTTTGAACAATTAGCTGAATTTCTCAAAGTCTTTTTCTTGTGTCTCCTTCTTTGTCACTCTTGAGGGGTACGGTAACTTGATCTTTGGTTTAACCACCTCTTTTCTTTTCTCTTCGGTTGGCTTTATTGGTGGCCTGGCTTTTTCTGGCTCTCTCTGACTTTCTCGCACTTCCAGATCCACCTCTATACACTGATACTCATTGGCTGCTCCTTTTTCTTCTTCTGCAACTTTCCGGCTTCTTGTGGTAACAACATTGACATTCTCATGATTCTTCGGATTTGGTATTGTGGCTCTTGGGAGGGCGCCTGGTGCTTGAGAATTTGCAAATTATTGAGCTATCTGACCCAATTGAACCTCCATATTTTTTATGGAGGTTGTGGTATCCTATGGTTATTCCGGGTCTCTTCCTGGAATTGCATGTTATGAGCTTCCATCTTTTCAATGGCAATCTCCCATTGTGCTTTTTGGGGAGCCTGTTGCTGCTGTGGGTATTGGTGTTGATTCTGATCTTTCCAGGAGAAGTTAGAATGATTCTTCCACCCTGGACTATAAGTTTGAGCGTAGGGATTATTCTGCTTCAGAAATTTTATCTCTTCAATTTATTGCGGAGTCGCAACACAATGTGCAGTATAATGGGGTCCACTACAAATCTCACAACTCACGGGTTGACCAGATTGAACTTGTGCCACATTTTGAGTACCCACTTTCATAGCCTTTAACCTTCTTTCAACTTCCATAGCAATCTGATCTTCCACCTTCACAACCTGATTATTCAACTTTAAGTCAATCACACCCTCCGATTTACTCACACTTCGATCATATAACTCCAAATGTTCATTGGCCGCAATAGCTTCAATAATCTTCTTAATACCAGTTGCGGTGGTGAAGTTGGATGATCCACCAGCAGTTGTATCAATAAGTTGCTTAGTTTTTATTCGGAGGCCATTTACGAACATCTGCATCTGCTCAGTTTGATCCATGTTGTGAGTCGGGCAGGCTACCAAAATCTTCTTGAACCTCTTGTAGGCGTCGCCGAGTGATTCTCCGTCCTTTTGTTTAAAGTTCACAATATCATATCTTTTTCGGATATAAACAGAAGTCGGAAAATACTCATTCAAAAACGCCTTCTTCATCTCTTCCCAAGTGGTAATACTCCCAGCAGGTAACGAGTAGAACCATTCTTCAGCATCTTTCGAAAGAGTGAAAAGAAACATTCTTAACTTTTTTGCTTCCTTGGTGTGCCCATCAATCTTGAGAGTGGTGCTCATAGTTAGAAACCTTTGTAAATGTTTGTTGGCATCTTCATTGACCTTTCCAGTGAAAGGTCTCCTCTCAAGTTGAGTGATGGTACTCGGATGCAGCTGAAAAATCGTCACATTCACAGGTTGGTTTACAATTGTTAACCGACCAACCGATGTATGTGCTGCTCCGTAATCACCGAGGATTCTCTCTGTTGGTTGCTCTTCAGCCATAATCACAATATCTCTATCTGACTCTGAACCTGAATCTGAATGCTCTGAAGGTTCCGCTTCGGAAGCTGCAAGTTTTGTTTGTCTACGTCTTGCATGTAGAGTTCGTTCAATTTCAGTGTCAAAAAGAAAATTAGCTGAGGATTCTCCTCGCATAAAAGGTTAGACGCATATTAGTAGTAACAAAACCAACACTAATAATAATAAAAAACTAAAAATAAAATTTTAGTTGACGAGCAACAAAATTCCAATTGAATTAAAATTAAACTTATATTTGGGCATTCCCTGGAAACGGCGCCAAAAACTTGATCGGAAAAATAGCAAGTGTACTATTTTCACCGATGTAGTAATAATAGGGGTTTATCCCTAGTATCGATCTCGAGGACTGCGTAGTGAAATACAAGCTTTATCGTAACTCAAATGAACAAAAATAATAAGGATTGTGGTTTTTGTGTAATAGTGTGCAAGGGGAAATAAAATAAAGCAGTAAAATTGAGATTTGAGACAATTATGAGAAGCATGCTAAGGAGAGTGTATGAATTGCCCTGTAACAACCTTAATCCTAATTTCAGTGACACGACTTATTTTAATTAATTTCTTGCCTGCACGGTGTTTAATCCTAATTCCTTAGTAAAAAAAAACCTTTGATTTCATAACCTGACTACTTTGTCCATATGTAATCAGATTTGAAATCAATAATTATAATGTCAACAGTTTTCCAAGTGGACGACGGTATTCCTATTCCTAGGTAATATCAACTGGTGCATTATCGTTCAAAAGCATTAACACTGGTTTGTCCGACCCAAGGTTAAATGTAAATCAAATCCTATTTTTCCGATAGAAAAAACATTAAGAACATTGAACGATAAAAATTGATTATAAATTAAGCACTTATGCCATAGTACAAAGGAAAGCAAGGTCATTACAATAAGCAATTCAGGGACACCCCCATAGCATTGGGGGTTTAGCTACTCATAATATTTAGATAAAAAAATACAAAATAAAGATTAAACATTACAAGAATTTGGATGACTTTTGATCTTTAATTGCTTCCGCTCATGAAAACCTTTCGCCTTCCGAAAACCTTGATCTCTCCAATCTTGAACGTGAAATTCTTCTCCCGTCCCAAAAGTCTATTTCTTTCTTGCCAAAACTCATCTAAATAACAGAAAATCACTCAGATCGATTGGAAATACCCAAAGCGCCCCCACAGCTTAACATACGGAGAAAATATGAAAAAATTAGGAAATCAGTGTCACCTGCTGACACGGGCCGTGTCAGACAACACGGGTGGTCGTGTCAGCTCACGGGATTTTATAACCGAAATTGTTTCGATCATAACTTTTGATCCGTAAGTCTGTTTTGGCCCCCGTTCGAAGCGTCGAAAAGCTAATATAGAGACCTATAACATAGTGTAAATAAGAGAGTTGGTTTCCTAATATTTTTTCATGTTTGTTGATTTTTTTGTCCAGGCATCCTGACACGGGCCGTGTCAAGTGACACGGGCACCCGTGTCAGCCCTCTGTATTTTCCCCAGTTCTGCTGTTTGCCTGGCACGGGCCGTGTCAGGCCTCCTGGCACGCGTAGGAAATGTTTATGAATTCTTGCAATTTTTACTGGTTTTCGCTTCGATTCTTCGTGAATGCTTACCTGAACCTAAAAACAGAAAAGAGACACAACCAAAGCATAAAATGCGGTAAATGAAAATAAAATGCAACTAAATATATAATAAGATTAACTAAAATTAATGATAAAATAACGCATAAAAACCACTGATTACACTCAACTTAAATTTGTTTGCATGAGGTACTTGCTCTGGGCCACGCAAGAAGAACCTGTCTAAAATGAAGTGGCGATCAGACTAAATGACTTTATCGTCTACAAGCGCTTGTGCTTGAGGGACTTTATACTGATATATTTGTAAAGTGCCTAGAGGAGGCGACATAGAGCTTTCTAACGACAATCGTTTCAGCATGTTTCCTAGTAGCCCATTTTTTGAAACATGCATCCATTATTTGGTTGTGTCGTCTGTTGTCTATGTCACCCCCCCCCCTTATAAAAATGTGGGAGTTTATGTGTACCTATTGCATAACATCGTGGGAGAGGAAGACATAGAGGGAGTTCATGTTCTCATGAGTAATAGGGGAATTATGACTTTATATTTTGAGAAAAAGATGTGATAACCACACTCTTTAGTCATAAATATTTGGGCCTAATTAATCTCTATAATTACCTCAAGTATTAAGTTGATGAGTACATTAAATTCACTCATAGAATACTAATAGACAGAGCATGTCACCATCCATGTGTGACTTTGGTCTAATACCATAACAACCCTAAAACCATTTGACAGTCCTATACAACTAGGAGTTGTAACTCATTATACTTTTAGCAAGTACACATTCTTAATTGAGAATATCATACCAATCCTAACACTAATTCACACCTACTATCAAAAAAAATTATACTATAGTCCATTAGTCTAAATCCAAATATTTTTTATGTCACCAATAATTATAACCATCGTGTTTTGAATAATGATCTCCAAAATTTGCCACCTGATCAAACTACAAACCTGACTATGTCTCCACATGACAACATAACCACAAATAAACCTAGTATAACAATCCATAAAACAAATTATCTTTTAGATTATGTATGCAACTCTTCATCCACTTCAATTGACAATTCATCTCCAGGTACTCTTGCTACTCTTTATCCTATTTCTTCTTTTGATTCTTTGTCAAAATTTTCAAATCCTCTTTGTGTATTTACTATTTTATCACACAAAACACTGATTCTAAGAACTATGAAGAAGCTTGTTTTCTGATCATTAGCTTAAGGTTATGGTTTCTAAATTTGAAGCACTGAACAAAAAAGGAACTTGGGCTATAGCGGATCTACTACCTCATGTTAAGCTTATCAGAAAAAAATGGGTTTAGAATGTTAAATATAGGGTTGATGGTACTATTTAGAGATATAAGGCTAGGATGGTTGCTAAAGGATGTAACAAAATTGAAGATTTGGATTTCTTTGACACATTATCACATGTGAAAAAAATCACAACTATTAGAACCCTTCTTGCAATTGGTGTCATTCAAAATTTGGTCTTGAATCAATTGGGTGTCAACAATACCTTTTTTCATGGAGAGTTACAAGAAAATGTGTATATGACCATGTCTAAAGGGGTTCCATATGCTATGTCTAACAAAGTTTATAAACTCTTGAAAAGCTTATATAGATTGCAACATCTAAGTCAATTTCTCCATAAGCCTACCTGTTTACTGTGAATTTTGGTAAACAACCTCTGGTCTATCAATCTAAATGTAAATTGATTAACTTGCAGGATCGACCACACAAATCCTAGGACATGTGCTAAATTTGAGAGACAAGTGTAAACTAAAGAAAATGTAAACTGTTCGACAATGCTGAAAATAAAGTCTAGCTGAACTCCACGTTCGACTATGTGCAATAAAGTAAAGTAAAGACTTGAAATTTAAAGGGATGCAAGTAAAGGGTGCAGAAATTAAAGGCGTCGAAACAAATAACAATAAGTAAAAATCTTTGAAAGTAAAATGCAACGAACTCCACGTTCTTGGAAAGTAAAGGCTGGGATAATAAAAGTGTTGTCAAAAGTAAAGTGCAGAAAAGTAAAAGACTTTGAAAAGTAAAGGCTTGAAGATTAAACGTTTGAACGTAAAGGTGCAGTCGAAGGTAAAACGCAGGAAGTTTAAATGGCTTTGAAAGTAAATTTGGCATGGAAGATAAAGTTTAAGAAACTGTAAAGGCATGGAAAGTAAATGGCTGAATCTTAAACATGCTGAAGATAAATTATATTGATGAAGAAAATGGTGTCACATTACGTACATTCTCACGAACTCGTTTCTCTACACGTGGGTACTTTGAGTTTCTTAGAGTAACTTGTACAAAAATATGAACCCCCTTTTTTACATAGAACAAACTCCTATTTATAGTGCTAGGAAATAACTACTAAGTGGTGGTTACTGCTTCGAACGTGTTGATTTTGGCGCCTTCCCCTTGATCTCAACTGTTCCCACATTCACAACTGCTCTTATTTAAATTTCAAATATTGGAAATTCCCTCTAACCTTAACATAACCACTGCAGCGCTTGTTAATACATTCTCATGGTCGAAACCCTTTCAGCACTTAGCCATTTTTGAGGTTCCTACACCTCTATTCGACTCAGGCCTCTCCAAAACTAGGTCGAAGCCTTCTTAAAAATAATTTTTTAACATAAAATAGCTTTGATTTTGTCTAGCGTCGAAATTGAGGGTTAACAAATTGCCCCCAAGGAATGTCCTTTCGCCAGAATTGGTAGGAAGGCCATTTCTTGATATAATAACCATTTCGACGCCTATTTGCATGGCCTTAACTGAACATCCCACTAATCACTTAATGGCTGAACTGTTCAGTTTCTTTAACCTACGCCTCTGACGTCATACCATCATGACAAATCCTTAAAACGTCCTTTCAGCCGTATTCATCATAACACCTTTCTTGAAAACAGACGTTAACAGTCTGCACATAACTGCTACTTTTCATCACGCCTTCAGGAGAAAGACACGCGTCCCACTAACCCCTCAGCTTCAACGGTGGATCCAAGTCTCTTGAGATTTTCAAATGTCTATATATACCCATTTCCTCCACTTTGTGAACTTTCCACACTTTTCATATTCTCAAGCACACTCTTCTTCTCTTCAGTTCTCTCACATAAACCCAGCAAAGACACCATTTTTTCATCTCCTTCCACAATGGCATCTTCCCAAATTAATCCTCAAGCAAAGAAGACTCAAAGGGGCAAAGCCACTCCATTTAAGCAAACCATCCCTCCGTTCGCTAACATCCCAGGCCCCCAACTGGTAGATAATCGCCACTGCATGCCAGAACCCACCTCTGAAACATCAAGAGCCATCTATCAATCTCAGGTAATGATTCCCATAGTTATGTCTGATAAAACTTATGCGTTATCTGGTCCTTTAGCTGATGTGGACATTTACAACGAGGGGCTAGGTGAGTTTTTCCCCTCGTACCGGAGAACCAGGCCATTAGGGCAAAAGAGTTTCCCTAAAATTAATCCCGCTGCTGGAACTTTCCCTGAAGAGATCCCTTTACCCAAAATTAACATTGGCTATCTCACTGATGGCACCAGGCTAGTGAGAGCTGTCAATCCTTTAAAGGAATTTGACCAATGGATGGCAAAGATGGAGAAGGTTAAAGCTGACCATTAGAAGGAGATAGGGATTTATGACCTCCTTATGCTGTCGAAGACCATCATACCCTATTGTCTGAACATGTTGGCAACATCTTTATACTTTTGGGACAGCACCCATTATACATTCCATCTGTCATGTGGAATGGTCACTCCAACCCTTTTCGACGTAGCTGCCATCACGGGGCTTCGTCCAGATGGCCTTGTCTATAATCCTGAGGTTGATGCTGAGGATACCATCAACATTTCAGGCTCCAAACTGACCTACACCCTTTTTATCAAGCACTACTTCCAACAAGAAGATGATGAGGTGTCTGACGAAGAACACATTGCTTTCCTCACAGTCTGGCTGTCGAGGTATGTTTTTTGTACAAAGTCTTTGCAGGTGGCTAAGAAGTACCTGCCCCTGGCGAACCAACTCCACCACAACAGAGGGACCTACCTGAGTGAACTCATTCTGGCGAACCTTTACGAATCTATCAGTGAGAGGGCTTCCCGACTTAAGAATGTGGAAGCCCAAGGTCCTATGCACTTGAACGGCCCTCTTTGGCTACTTCAATTGTGGCTCAATGCTACATTTGAGGCTAGCCTCCCCAGAAAAGGCATAGTCGATGAAGCCTCTGCTGAGATCAAGGAAAGGAGTGTCGAAGGGACACGTCTGGCCAAACTTACTCCAAATGATGATGGTGAAAACCTTCAAAGGGCTTTCACCAGTTATATTATGATGTTCGCCAAGCGCTATGAGTTCACTCCTAGCATGGCACCCTTTGCTCGACGAAGCTATGGTCCTGGGTGGTTTCAGAGACCATTTCCAAATCCTCTTCAACCTCTTGATCCAGAATCTGTTGCTATTTGGGAAGCCTTTTTAATTCCTAGATTCATCATCCACATGCTGAACTTAGGGAGAGGTCTATCAGCATTGATTGCCTACCAACCAAACTTGGTCTCTCGACAATTTGGGCTGGACAAGAGCTTCCCTCAGTGCCTGTATGAGAGAAAGGGCCAAGTAATTCTTCACACTGCTTGCCTCGACGAGGAAAACGTCTCCCAAACACTCGACAGCTGGAGTGAAAAAAGAAGAATCCTTTCTCCTGTGTTCTTTGAACCTTCCTTTTTATGCACTTCATCCTTCCACCAATGGTGGTCGAAGCATTATAGTGAGCACTTTCTTGATGTGGCTACATTTTCTTCGTTACTTGACCAAGCTTTTCTCCATGTGCAGGACAAGACGAAAAAAAGTAAGTTCACTCACATCGAAGAAATACAAGCTTTTCAAAAATACTTTGAAACTATCTATCGACCAGATGATCTTAGTCGAACCATTCATGAGGCTGCTGTTACTCTAAAGAGAAAATTTCTAGAAAAGCTGGACCAACTAAAAATTCCTCCCAACGTCCCTCATGAGAAACGTTATGAGGTAGCTTTTAAACATTTTCCTCCAAAGTTCCCCCGACTGCCTAATGTTGATTTTGGAGTGGCGCTTGCCCCTCCATTTCCAGATTGGTTTGTCTGTGGGGAGCATTTAAAACTTCTTCGACAGCAGTCTCAGCCAAAGGATCAACGAGTGGTTTCAACTAAGCATACATTAGACAATTTTAAAGGGCACCTTCATATAGGAATTCAGGACGTTCGTGTCGAATCTGAAATATATGAAGGTTTGAAATCCTTAATCCATGGCTTTATGACTAACCATGTAATCATTAACTTGTAACAATTGTATGTTATCTTTCAGCTGTGCCTAGGAAAGCTGCTTCGACTAGAGTTGCCACCTTGCAAAGTGGCAAGGAACAAGGGAGTACACAGGTAAATTTCATCTTCCCTATTTCTGCTTGTACTATATGAATTTCTTTCTTATATTTGCACTGCCTCTTCAGACTGGTCGAAATTCCAAGAAAGGTAAGAAGGATACCCCAGCTGTGGTTATAGCTTCAGAGGCCTCAGATGAATCTCCTGAGGAGGTTCTTACAAGGAAAAGGAAAAAACCCACAAAGGCCTCTGGACCCACTGGCCCACCTCCGTCGAAGGTGGCCAAAATACTCGAAAAGGCATCCACTACAGGTGGTGTCGAGAAAGAAACCTCCCAGGTGGCCTTGAGAACCCCTCTTGGTGAACATGGGAGTGATAAATCAAGTCCTGTTGTTGAACAAACTCAGGTATGTGCACCATTGCCTTTTTCTATTATGCTTGACATCTTTCGCCTATTATTTCATTCTCACTTTCTCCACTTGTGTTCTTTAGGCACCCATAATCAACAATCCAGATTCCCGACCAACTACAAGCAACTTCGCCACCACTGTAATTGACGATTTTGTTCCTCACCCAACTTCAGAAAGCCTCACCGCCACGCTCCTCAACAGCCAAGGTGAGCCAACTTATCACCCATCTTCTGATATTGGCTCTGGTTTGAGTGAGATTAATCAACCTACTCCACATATTACAGCACCCACTGCAGCACCAGCTCCAACCCCAACTCAAAACGCACAGGCTGATGGAGCCAACTCTGATGAGGATGACGCCTCAATCCCACCACCTTTCAATCTGGGTACCTCCATGGATATAGTACAGATGGTCGAAGAAGAAATTCATGAACCTGAAGTCCAAACACATGACGCCAATCCTGATCCAGCTGCGCCCGAGGAGACAAATGAACTACCTCCTACACCAGCTGATGACCAGGAGAATATGCAACCAGCTGCTGAAGAGTCTGATGAGGAAATGGAAGAAGGACAAGATGAAGAAGGAGAGGAATCAGCAGAGGAGGAAGAAGAACAAGCTGAGCCTCGCCTTCACCATACTCCTTCACCTATGGTCACTCCACTACCTGGGGACTCGCTAACGGCACTCAAGTGGTCGAACCCACGCGAGTTTACCAAATTGATTCTTGAGCAAAGGTATGGTTCTTTTTCTGGCTCTTCGACCCCAGCATCAGATGACTTCGCCCAATCAATTCTCCAGGCCATCAAGAAAAAATTCTTCAGGGGGGATATTTACAAAGTTCTGGCTTCAGATCCAACTGCAACTGCTTACCTGAAGGACACCCTTGCAAAGATTGAGGTCACCACTCTCAATCCAGATGTTTCTGGTTTTCTAATAGAGCTAACTGTTGTGGTAAACCAAATAGCTGCAGAAATAAAGCTGCTTCCCTCGATCAGGGACACCATAGAGAGAACATCTGGCTGTGAGAGTGCAGCCTAGTGTGGTGCAAAAGAGGCGTACAAAGAGATCCAACGTTTGGAGGATGATCAAAGGAAAAAGAAAGATGAGATAGCCTCTAACCAGAAGGACATTGAAACCTGGAAGCAACAAATCATGGAGCTACAAGCCAAAATTGAAAATGCTGAAAAACACAACCGTGATTTGCACCACTTCGACGACACTGAGATAGCTGAAGAAACAAAGACTGCTATTGATCGCATTGAGGCGGCCCAAAGATATGAGAAAGAGCTCGCAGAAGCAAAACTTGACGAATCTTTGTGCAACGCGCGCCTCAAACATCACATAGAATCTTTTTCTCAGTTGGCATCGAGGCTTCCCTTCTAATACTTTCGACACCTTCGTTTGTTTAATCATCACTTGTTTCTTGGTCTTTTCAGGCTTTTTATGTAATGACAATTGTTATGCCTGTTGGCATTGATTTAATTAATCATTATTATTTTGCCTTTAACTGCTTTCGACCCATACTGCATGATGATGTACTTTATCGTTGTCTTTTATCAGTCAAATTTGCAATTAAGGCATTCTATCTTTTCCTTGGAAAGTCACCTTTCCAGCTTTAAATTCCAAGGCATAAGCCTCTAGCTTATAAAGCAACATTTATAGCATAGCCCTCAGGCCTACCTCCAAGAATAACTCACGTGCTTCCACCGTTTGGCTGGCCAATCCAATCAGTCACTAGCCTCTATAAATTTCTTCCACCTGACCACGTTTTGCGTAGAAGCAAACATGAATAATTCGGAGAAATCCTCAACCAAGAAGATGGCTGGAAAGGCCAAGGCAATTGAGAACACAAAAGAGATGGAGGCGCCCCAGCAACCTAAAGCCTCCATTGGAGCAACCTCTCTAGCCAAGAAGAGAGAAACTAAAATGAAGATCTCTAAGAAGAGGTGCTCCAGCACCCAAGACTCTGATGATGAGCCAGATGCAGATTATATGGACTTCCTCAAGTCCATAGATTGGAGAGATTATGAATAACCTTTCCTTGATTAAACATTGTTGTACTAGTTTCTCTTTGCTTTGTATGCCATATTAGCCTGACTTGGCCTATTTTGGCTTTCTTTTATTAAATAAAGCTTATGTTTTAATGTGAATCTCTTGCAGCATAGGCTTATATTTTTTCAAATACTTGCCATTTACTTTCAAGACTCTTTTATCTTTGTCTAACTCTTCCACTTCATAAGCTCCATTAGAGAACACTTGTATGACTTGGAATGGACCTTCCCACTTAGGGGACCACTTGCCCAATGTTCTATCTTATCGATCCATGGGCAAAATCACTTTCCAAACCAATTCCCCACATGCCAAAAATTTAGATTTAACCTTTTTGTTGTAGGATTCTTTGACCCTCTTCTTTTGTCTTCTTAGCAACTCCAAGGCTCTGAGCCTTTCTTCATCCAAATCCACTAACTCATTCATCATCATTTCCCAATAATTCTCAGCGGGAATTTCATGATGTCTTTGAACTCTTACAGACTGTAGATAAATCTCAACAGGTAATACTGCATCATGACCAAAAGTGAGTCGAAATGGGGTAGTGTTGGTAGCCTCTTTAGGGGATGTTCGACATGCCCAAAGAACTTGGTCCAACGTCTTGTGCCAACTTCTAGGCCTTTTTCCCACATGCTTCTTAATTAGTCCAATTACTACTTTATTGGCAGCTTCGACTTGCCCATTGGCCTGAGCATAATAAGGTGTAGAAGTTAATAACTTAAAACCTACTTCTTTGGCAAATTCCTGCATCTTTCGACCAGTGAACACTGATCCCTGGTCTGTAGTAATTGTTTCAGGAATACCAAATCTATAAATAATGTGATTTTGAATGAATTCAATAACATCTTCTTGACCTATATTCACCAGTGGTATTGCTTCAATCCACTTGGTGAAATAATCAATTCCCACCAAAATATATCTCTGGTTCTTTGAAGATGCTGGTCGAATCTCTCTCACCATATCCAAAGCCCATCCTCTGAAAGGCCATGGTTTCACTATGGAATGTAACTCACTTGCAGGGATGTGCTGTATGCCAGCATAAATTTGACATTCTTGGCACCCTTTAGCAAATTCTATGCAATCCTTCAGCATAGTGGGCCAATACATGCCTTGTCGAAACAACAGCCATTTCATCTTCTGGCCAACTTGGTGTGCTCCACACGCCCCACTATGTACTGTCGAAAGTGCCAAATAAGCCTCAGCTTCGCTAAGGCCTTTCAATAAGACTCCCTCAGGGGTCTTTTTAAACAATTCATTACCCACCAGTACATAGCTCAAAGCTTGATATCTGATTTTTCGTTCTGTCGAAGCTGTTGGGTTTTGCAAATATTCAACTATGGGCTTCCTCCAATCTTCATCTGTTAAATTATCTATGGCAAAAATTTCAAAATTTTCGCCATCTATGCACCCAAGCTTAGTTGTTTCTAAGTCTGATGGGCATAATCCAACAGCCACCACCTTACCTCTTGCTTCAATTACTTCTTGAAGGTTTCCTTTCGACACCTTGTATCCAGAGGCAATTTGGGCCAAGTCGTTAGCAACTTGGTTCTCTATTCTAGGTATGTGTTGGAAGGCTACTACCTCAAATTTCTTTAATAATCTATTGGCTATCACAAAGTACATAATGAGATTTTCTTTAACACATTTATACTCCTTTGTGATTTGTTTTATAACCAATTCTGAATCTCCCATTATTTCGACTCTAGTTGCCCCCAATTCTAACAAAATTTCAAGGCCAGCAATTAATGCTTCATATTCAGCCTCATTGTTAGAGCAAGGTCCTTCGACCCTGTACTTGAATTTTGTTGGAATTTTTTCAGGAGAAATAATGTGTATTCCTACTCCTGTTCCATTTTTATGACTTGATCCATCAAAGTATAACTTCCAGGATTTTAATTCGACGTAATTCAAATCATTTTCATTTATGGAGTGATCGACTATAAAGTTTGCAACTATTTTCCCTTTCATAGCTTTTAAAGGTTGATATGTTAAGGAAAATTCTGTCAATGCTAATGCCCATTTGCCAATTCGACTATGCAAAATAGGTTTAGATAACATATGTTTTACAACATCAAAGTGAGACGAAACATACACATCAACAGGTTTTATATATTGCTTCAGTTTAGTACAAGAGAAATACAAGCATAAACATAACTTTTCAATCATGCTATACCTAGTTTCTGCATCATTTAAAACTTGACTAAGGTAATAAATGGTTCTTTCGACTCCATTTTCATCCTCCTGAGCTAACATGCTCCCTAGAGTTTTATCTGATGCAGCTATATACAACCTCATACTCTTGTTTCTACAAGGTGGTGAAAGAATTGGAGGGTGGCTTAGGTACTCCTTGATCTTGTCGAAGGCTTCCTGCTGTAATTGCCCCCACTCAAAACCATCTTTGTTAAAACGAAGCAATGGCGAAAAAGCTTGTGTTTTGCCACTCAGGTTGGATATAAACCTTCTTAAGAAGTTGATTTTGCCCAACAATGACTGCAACTCCTTTTTAGTTGATGGCGCTTTCGCCTCCATTATGGCTTTGGTTTTATTCTGATTTATTTCAATCCCTTTCTTGTGGGCCACAAAGCCTAATAAATCCCCTGCCTGCACACAAAAAGCACATTTAAGAGGATTCATTTTAAGACCATATTTTCTCATCCTTTCAAAGGACTGTCGAAGATGGTCAATGTGATTTTTCCCAGAAATAGATTTTATAACAATATCATCAATATAAATTTGCATGAATGTGTCTATAAAATCGTGGAAAATTGAATTCATTGCCCTTTGATAAGTGGCACCAGCATTCTTGAGACCAAAAGGCATCACTACCCATTCATAGGTGCCTAAGGCTCCAGGGCATCTAAAAGCAGTTTTATGAACATCTTCCTCCGCAATGAATATTTGGTTGTAGCCAGAATATCCATCCAGCATACTAAGATATTCATGTCCTGCTGCAGAATCTATTAACATTTATGCTACTGGCATTGAATATTCATCTTTGGGAGTTGCAGAGTTTAAATCTCTAAAATCAATGCAAACTCTCAAAGACCCATTCTTTTTAATAACAGGTACTATATTAGCCAACCATTCGACATACCTTGCAGTGCGAATGAATTTGCAACGAAGCAGTCTTTCGACTTCCTCTTTGATCTTTGACAATATCTCTGGTGCAAACCGTCTTGGATTTTGCTTGACTGGTTTTTTCCCAGGTGTCATAGGCAACCTGTGTTCGACCAACTCCCTGCTCAAACCAGGCATCTCATCATAATCCCAGGCGAAGCAGTCTTTGAACTCTTTCAACAGCTGAACTACTTCGACTTTCAACTGGGGATCAAGATTGGCACTGATGTAGGTAGGCCTTTTGGTTGTCCCTTCACTGAGGTCCACTTCTTCTAAAGGGTCTTGTGCTAGCATTTTTATATTATTTTCCAACGGATCCTTCTCGAATCCCAAAGGCTCATCTTCATAGATGGCGTCGAGCCTCTGGCTTTGCTCTCCAGTTTCAACCTTATCTGGAGGTTTTGGGTCAAAGTCCTTACCAGGACCTTCTTGATATACTTCAGAAATGGCTTCACCAGCCATATAATCATTGCCGGCTTCCAAAGCCGCTTGTAGTTTTGTTTCGGCCACATAGGCCGAAATTCTTTTCAAAGCGTCGAACTTAGTCATGATCACTGAATTCATCTCCCCACCCTGTGGGCTCTATTGGAGGTGTGCCTAAGCATGGCAATCTTCCTCCTGGTACTTCCCTGTCCCATCTGAAACCTTCAACAGGGTGTAAGTACAACAAATAAAACGTTTCCTCGTCAGGTGTAAACTCAAAATCAGCGGGAGGACATGGAGCAATGTTCGCCAGATGTTTCTCAAATTGCCTACTATCCATATGATTAACAGGCACCTTGAAGTATCCTTGATCAGCTTCAATGTTTTCCACTATCCCATCTGGTCTCCAAATTGTGATTCTCTGATGCATAGATGAGGGTACCGCTCCTATCCCATGAATCCACTCCCTACCCAAGAGTAGATTGTAGTTAGCCTTTGTTTCGACGACCATAAACACTGTTGGTCTGGTAATAGTTCCCACAGTGAGATCCACCTGAATTACTCCTAGAGTGGACCCAACTTTTCCTTCATAGTTCGACAGAACCATGTTGTGGAGCTTAGTATCGGTCTCAAATTTTCCAATCCTGCTTAGCAAAAATCTTGGCATCAAATTAACCGTTGCACCACAGTCTACCAAAATTTTGTTGACAGGGACGTTCTCTACTTTTCCAGTAATGTAAAGAGGCTTCAAATGACCCTTCATTGCCTCTGTGGGACGTTTAAAGAAAGCATTTTGTTCTTCGACGCACCCATTGTTCATGATGTAATAGCACACAGGCTTGTGTGCCATCATTTCCAATTCAGCAGTTTGGTCTAAGTCTTCGACCTCTG
This sequence comes from Lathyrus tuberosus, assembly GCA_022829125.1. Taxonomy (NCBI): domain Eukaryota; kingdom Viridiplantae; phylum Streptophyta; class Magnoliopsida; order Fabales; family Fabaceae; genus Lathyrus; species Lathyrus tuberosus. The sequence goes on along the minus strand of JALAZF010000056.1, from coordinate 16,530,339 downwards.
AGACTTGACCAAATTCTCTTGGCATTACTGACACCACATTTACCAGAATGTCTAGGGAAGCTGCTGACTCATTGTCGAAGTTATCAGTCATATCCTCGTCCTCTTCGACCTTCTTTTCTGGCTGAATAGTGAACAACTTTCGTCGTGTGGGCATCTTCTCCATTGCCCCATCTTGATTATCCACATTGGTGCTTGATTCTCCTTGCACCTGGGCCTCCCTGACAGCCTTTCGTCTGCGCTGCTCTCTTCGCCATTGCGATCTAGACATGGGGTTTTTACCCTTGTAATTCTGAGAAATATACGCTGATTTGTTTGTGGTGTGATTCTCTTTTCTATACTCAAATGAAGAACCTCTTTCCCCATCAAACCTCTCCCATTTTTTCTTCTGTCCTCTCCCTTCGACAGGCTTGATCCAACTACCCGTTGGCACATTCGCAGCTGGTTTGAACGTACCTGGCCTAATTCCTGGTGCTTGGTTTTTTAGCCCTGTCGAAAGTCGCCTATGGTCAAAACCTCTGTGCCCTTTGTTCACCTTCTGCCCCCAGCTTTCACCAGCCTTCTTAACACCTTCTAGCTTGTGGGCAGCTTTTTCATCAAAAATGGCGCAGCACCTGGGACACAACATTACTCCAGAGCCTTTTTTCTGGCAACGATGCAAGAAGTCCACGATTGTCTCTTCTGGCTTAGGATAAGCCGTTTTGTTGCGCTTCTCTTGCTCATCTACCTGACTCGCTTGTTCATCTCTTCGATCCGTGATTTCGACCATGTTGACATCCATTCTGTCCTTTAGGTGCATCTTGGAGAAACGGGCTTCCAGACTCTTAGTGGTCTTTGCCAAGCAGCTACCACCAACTGCTGCCTTTGCAGCTCTTTGGGAAGCTTTTTGCCAAGCAGCTTTCTCAGCCTCAACCATCTCCTCAGCATTGACTATCTCGACATTAGGAGATGTCTTGAAAAAATTTTCAGCAGCCATACATATCCAGTTTTCCACCAGACAGCCATCCATGTCTAGCATCTCTCCTACCAAGAGCATGTCATCTTCCAATTCCTTAACAACCTGAATTTTTGGGGCATTTCTGCCCATAGCCTCATTGGTGTCAACACTATCTGAGCTAGAATCAGATTCTTCAGCCAACTCGACCATGTTAATGCCTTCATTGGCATTTATCTTCCACCCACTCACAGTCATATCCAAAACTTTAGCAGCATTATCTATTTCAACAAACTTATCAGCAATTTCTTTAGTTACCAACATTAGACTAGTACCATCAACATTTAAGCCGCTTGCAGCCTTACTAGAACCTTCAATTATCACAAAGTTAGTGGCGAAGTCTTCAGTAACCTCCACCATGTTGACTGACTCATCGAATCCCTCTGTGGCCTCCACCATCTGAACCTCGTGAGGCTCTGTGTAGTTAGCCTCTGCAATTTGCAATGGGTTAGAGTCAATCTTCATCTGGGCTTTGCTTTTGTCACCAAACTTCAGCCTTCCTTCTTGGATAGCATTTTGCACCAAATCCCTGAAAAGAAAACATTGAGAAGTTTTATGACCCAAAAAATTATGGTACTTACAAAAACCTCTTTTCTTTCTTTGTTCTAAAGGTGGCGTTTTAGCGCCAGCGGGCACTATTATTTACCCATCCTTAACTAACAAATCAAAAATTTCGTCACATTTAGTGACGTCGAACGTATATGTTTTCTTAGGAAATTTGTCGTTAGATTCGACAGGATTTTTTCCTTCTGAAGGAGCTAATAATTTGCAGGCATAAGGTGGACCTTGCTTTAACTCAGCAACTTCAACCTCATTTCCGTCGAAATAAGATGGTTCACCATACAGATTCTCCACATCTTCATTGCATTCGACAAAGGCTACTTTTTTACCCCTGCTGAATTTAGCCTTTTCTTCTTTTAGCCTTTCTAGCTGTCGAACCCTATCAGCCAACTGGGCCATATCTCTAATATATTGGGTGTCTAATTTCTTCCTAATGGAATAATCGAGACCCCTAGTAGCCATTTCGACCAACTCATGTTCTGGCACTTGAGTAAAGCACCTGGCTTTAAGAAGTCGAAACCTATTCAGGTAATCATCAATTGGCTCAGTGACTTTGCGTTTGATGCTAGCCAATTCTTTCAGACTAATCTTAGTTTGCCCCATGTAGAACTGTTCATGAAACAAACGTTCTAGTTGGGTCAAGTTATATATGGAATTTGGAGGCAAAGTAGTAAACCATGTGAAGGCATTCTTGGTAAGGGAACTTGGGAAATATTTGATCCTAAGGCTTTCGTCAGCTGCAATTTCGCCTGCTTCGATCAAATATCTAGCCACATGTTCGACAGTAGACTCAGTAGTATCTCCTGAAAACTTGCTGAATTTTGGAACCTTCATCCTAGGGGGCAGTTCCGGTTGGAGAATGTAATCCACTATAGGCGAAGTATAATTTGGCCTGGAGAAGCCAAAATTCATACCATTTCTGGTCATTATCCTTTCAACCATGGCTGCAAGATTATTTTCTTCTGCTTGATTTTGGTGTCGAACCTGTCTAAGTAGTTGATCTACGTTTTGGTTCCTGTTCACCATCACTACTGGTTCTTCCTCCATCTGGTAAGGTACCTGGTTTCTTGGTGGTTCGACTCTAAAATGATCAATCATTTCTTGATCCTCCAAATTCGCCTCAGGTATCTGACGTGGATGACGTCTTGGGATATCTTCGACAAAAGTTGCTCTTCGATCTACCGCTGGTACTCCCATGAAATCAGCCATGCGTGCCACTTGTGCAGCCAATTGTTGGTTAGTTTGTGTCGTATTTTGAATCAAAGGTTGAAAAAATTCTCCCATTGTCTGAGACAACGTATGTACCATTTACATGTTACTTTCATCCATCTGCTGTCTCAAACAATTTATGGATGTATTTGTAAGGCTAGGCGTTTGAACAGAGTAACCAACACCTATATTCTGGTTGTTTCGCCCTCCTGATCCTTACCCTTGCAGTGGCGAAGACACAACAGTTTCTGAAAACACAGGTGGAGCATTCTACAGATTTTGCATCATTGATGTAGGCATACCATAGGGTTGACTTCTTGACCCTGGATGTGGAAAACCTGGAGGAGGAACATGCCTGTACATTGAATTTCCTCCTGGGGGTGTTGGTGAATTAGAACTTTGTGGTCCTATGTACTCCAACACAGGTTGAGTATATGATTTTGTATATGTTGATCCTGGCTCAGACACTACTAATGGAAGTGACGCCTGTCCTCCTGTCGAAGACACTAGTGATGGTGTGCTTTGAGACCCCATACTGCTACTTGACTGAGTGTTTGAAATACTCCCTTGAGGATCAACTTGTTGGTTGGCATTGGTTGCCATTTTCTTTGTGTATCTTTTCTTTGGTATTCCTTCGTTTGCTGTGGCTAACTTCCCACTTCTCAATAACATACAACGAAAGTACTTCTTCACCAAGAAAGACAAGGTTGACAAAAATGTATAACTTAGCACTGGGTCCCACTGGGCGTGCCAATTTGTTTACTGTGAATTTTGGTAAACAACCTCTGGTCTATCAATCTAAATATGTAAATTGATTAACTTGCAGGATCGACCACACAAATCCTAGGACATGTGCTAAATTTGAGAGACAAGTGTAAACTAAAGAAAATGTAAACTGTTCGACAATGCTGAAAATAAAGTCTAGCTGAACTCCACGTTCGACTATGTACAATAAAGTAAAGTAAAGACTTGAAATTTAAAGGGATGCAAGTAATGGGTGCAGAAATTAAAGGCGTCGAAACAAATAACAATAAGTAAAAAGCTTTGAAAGTAAAATGCAACGAACTCCACGTTCTTGGAAAGTAAAGGCTGGGATAATAAAAGTTCTGTCAAAAGTAAAGTGCAGAAAATTAAAAGACTTTGAAAAGTAAAGGCTTGAAGATTAAACGTTTGAACGTAAAGGTGCAGTCGAAGGTAAAACGCAGGAAGTTTAAATGGCTTTGAAAGTAAATTTGGCATGGAAGATAAAGTTCAAGAAACTGTAAAGGCATGGAAAGTAAATGGCTGAATCTTAAACATGCTGAAGATAAATTATATTGATGAAGAAAATGGTGTCACATTACGTACATTCTCACGAACTCGTTTCTCTACACGCGGGTACTTTGAGTTTCTTAGAGTAACTTGTACAAAAATATGACCACCTTTTTTACATAGAACTAACTCCTATTTATAGTGCTAGGAAATAACTACTAAGTGGTGGTTACTGCTTCGAACGTGTTGATTTTGGCGCCTTCCCCTTGATCTCAACTGTTCCCACGTTCACAACTGCTCTTATTTAAATTTTAAATATTGGAAATTCCCTCCAACCTTAACATAATCACTCCAGTGCTTGTTACTACATTCTCATGGTCGAAACCCTTTCAGCACTTAGCCATTTTTGAGGTTCCTACACCTCTATTCGACTCAGGCCTCTCCAAAACTAGGTCGAAGCCTTCTTAAAAATAATTTTTTAACATAAAATAGCTTTGATTTTGTCTAGCGTCGAAATTGAGGGTTAACAGGGGTCCACCAATTTTTGGTGGAACCCACATTAAAAAGATGAAGGAAAAAGTATAGAAAAAAAATAGATATAGTGTATTTTTGTGTGGGACCCACTAATTTTGAATGTATGTTAGCATTTCCATATATATATATATATATATATATATATATATATATATATATCTCAAAACCCATACATCTTAACCCAATGTAATTTTTATTCTTCTAAACAAATTATTATCTAGAAACAATTTCTATATTATAATATTAACATCACTTTTTTATAAATATAGTATTCTCTCAGTTCCACAATAAATGATTCAGTTTATAAATTTATACAAATTAAAAAAAAATAATAATATTTTTACTGAAGTATTTTTTATTATATATTAGAAATGATAAAAATAATAACAAACAGTAGAATTGGAAAAAATGCGACTTTTTTTTTATTTTTTTATTTATTATAAATGGATCAATGATCGAATGACGGAGCGAGTATGTAGTAAAAGGACAAATTGAATGTGTTCTACGAACTAGAAGAAGCTGGCAATGTTTTTGTCGTACTTGAAACTCATCCACCAATGCACTCATTAACTTAACGCGCTCTCACATTGGCCCTTATCTAGAAACCTCTTTAACAACATTCTATAACGATTTTACCGATATATTGCCACCTCAACATAAACAAAAAACAATCTATGCAACACACGAAACTAATCATTAAGAAAATAATAAAAAGACACCCCAACAAAACAAACTTCAGTTTCTTGTTCTAAATTCTAAATTTCTTTTCAATTTTCAATTCAATCCTTCACATCTGAATCTAAATACTACCACTTTCAACATTAAAAAAAGTAAAAACATCCTCAGAAAATGTCGAACATCGAAGAAGATTCGTCTCCCCCGAGGATACACATTCAGTCTCCGCCACCGGCGCCAGCGCCAGATGTGACTGATCGGGAAAACCAGCCGCCGTCGGCCGGAGGAATAGCTGGGATATTGAAGCGGTGGAAGAGGGAAGACTTGATAAAGAGAGGATCGTTGGGATTGAGAGGGATCGCTTTGCTTTTCTCTCTCATTTGTTTCATTGTAATGGCTAGCAACAAACATGGCGATTGGAGGGATTTCGAAAAATATGAAGAGTATAGGTAGTTATCATAAATCCCTTTTGATCATTTTGCGTTTAGATTAATGGGTTTGAATCAAAATATGATTTTTTTTTTATGTTCATTTGGTTGTTGAGCAAATGTGTGTTCGGTCAAATGTGTCAGTGACACTGATACTCACACGACTAACTCATGTGATTTCGTTCAATTATTTTTTATTATTAATGATGTTGACGTGTTTGTGTCTGTGTCGTGTCCGTATCTGTGTTAATAGTTTGTTGACGATGATCTTGAATATGATTTTGGAGAATTTTATAGGTATGTGCTGGCAATTGCGATTTTGTCAAGTTTGTACACAGGAGCTCAAGTTTTTCGTCAAATTCATGAACTTTCGACCGGAAAGAAATTGATTAAACCAAGCGTGGCAACTATCATTGACTTTTTTGGTGATCAGGTTTGTCATGTCATTCATCTCTCTATCATCACATTCATTTCTAGATGGTGTTACATTTTTTTTAACATGATTATGATACTGAGGATAGTGAGAGTGTCATGAATCACACTCGTGTCGAATTAGCATTGAATTAGCATTCAATTCTATGAAAATCAATGGGTTGGTTAGAATGAAATTGGTTCAGATTGTGATCAAGTGGTTGAAAGTTTTTTGGGTAGCAATGTTTGAATGTTGCAATGTTTTTTGGTGTTGCAGATAATGGCATATCTTTTGATATCATCAGCATCTTCAGCAATTCCAATGACAAATAGAATGAGAGAAGGTTCAGACAATATATTCACAGATGCTTCATCAACAGCCATTAGCATGTCGATTTTCGCCTTCTTGTGTTTGGCAGCATCGGCTCTCATATCTGGTTACAAACTATCAGCTCAATCATATATCTGAAACTACAATAAAATTCTCCACATTTTGTTTCACACTTCAATTTCTTTTCTGTAAATCGCATTTGATGTATACCATTGTTGTTTAAGGGAGTCAGAAATTCTCCTCCCTTTGGCCGTGTCCGTTACAGTGAAAGAGTATGTAATACTGATTTCGTATACAAATACCAATAATATGTAATTTCTTCATATAAATACAACAAAAGAATAACAATGCTCATTAGTCAACTCATTTTTTGTATCTTCTATGAATCTAGTAGTGCCTGTGACTAAGATCATTCAAAATAACTAGTAAAGATTGATGATTCTTTGTTTTTAATCTCCTATGAATTGAATAAATAAAATCCTACGTACGAAGGTTTGGACCCAAATTTAATAGTCTTTCGACAGAAATGACCGAATGAATGAGTCGTCTTTCCTCTCATCCTTATCCTTTAAGTATGCAGCGTCTGAGTATTGTGAATGGTTGGCGGATGAATCCATTGATCTTCCGAGAGATGAATATCCGAGACTTCCGTGACCCTGCAACATGTCTGGTTGAAATGACTCGTGATTTCCGTTGGTAGGAAGACCGGTTTTATTATAAAGTGAATTTGTGAAACTTGATGCGTTTGAATAACAATTCACCGCTGATGGCCTAATAGGTGCTGGTATGATGCTGTTGTTCATGGAATTTCTGTTCATGTTGTAACCTGCAGAACCGCGTGCAGCTGGTACGTCGTGGTTGTGTTTCCCTTCATAAGTTGTGATCACGGCTTTGATATCATGTGCGGCTCGCTCAACGTGTTTTCTCACTGAACAACCAGGGGCAGTGCATTTGTAGTAGCTCCTGCAGATTTTAAACAAACGAATACGTTAAGGTTTTGCTATTGGTAACAAATTGAAATGCATTTGTAACAGCCAGGGTCTTTGTTTTCGTCGATTAATTTACCTTGCGTTAGGATTTCCTTTAACAACTTTCTGTCCATATTTCCTCCACCTAAAGCCATCATCAAGTATATCGATTTCACTCGTAGTTTGAACTACAACTCTAGGTTCTTTAACAGTTCTATTACCAGCAGCCGAATAGCCATCATTTTCAACATCACCCTTCCTGCAACAACGAGAATTATAATTAGTTTTACGTTAAACGAAATGCACCAAACAATTCCATTCTTAAATCACGAGTAAATTCATTAAACTTTGATTTTTCTTATATCTTACCATCTTTTGGTATCCGGTCCAAGGGCATCGTCATTTCCACCAGAATAACTAGTTTGTGATGTTTGCTCAAACTCTTCCTCGCCCACAGATGCCGAAGAATCTTCTTGTATAGAAACACGGTCCATCACAGATTGATCAGATATACCCGAGTTCGTGCATGATGAAGAAGGTTGCGAGTTTGTTCTTCTGTTAGACTGAGGCTTAGGATGGTTATGAGTTCCCTTATACACAATTTCAGTAATTTGTCCATCCAAATCCCTCTCAACTTTCTTCTTCATCGAGCAACTCGGATGCGTACACTTGTAATAACTTCGTGGATTCTCGCTTCCTTTCACTTGTTTCTGTCCATATTTTCTCCAATTGAATCCATCTTCTGATCTCTTTTGTTCTCTAACAGATTGCGATGCATTATAGTTAACATAGCCAGATCCATTGACTGAGTTACCATGTGTTTCTGGTTTGCTTAGTACTATTTCCGTCGAAAAGCCCTGAGTTGAAGCAAATTCAGATTTTGCCGCCATCCTTTCGGACGAAAAATCGGCTATCTTTGCAGGCTCATTGAATTTCCATATGTCTTGTTTCTTAACCGGTTCCTGTTGTTAAAGTATAACAAATATTCAATTAGAATACAAATAAAAAATCTATGGCAAGCCCAAAGCCATCAATAAAATAAGTTGTATATTCAAAAAGCACTTATACAATAAGCAATTAACTAAGTTGTATATTGAATCAAAAAGTACACACATAAATGACACAAAAATGATTAAAAAACATTACTTACCGGTTGAAACATGTTTGAGTTAGATTGAAAAACAGGTTCATGTTTTGTTTGAGTTGGAAAAGAGAAATCAGGGTAGTTTTTCTCATCCTTCTTGTCACCACCTTGTTGGTGTTCTTCCTCTAAACTGTTCTTATTCCAGTTGAAGCTTTGGTTAGCAAAAGCCTCAGTAGTTGGTGAAGCAAAAACCTAAGACATAAACAAAACAACAAAAGAAAACAGACAAGAATTAGAAACGTCATAAAAAAAATTGTTAATTTCCTAAAAAAAAAAAAAACATGATCAAGTTAGAAACTTACATTTGGAGAAGAAAGAAAGAAAGGTGAGATTAAGAAATCAGTTGGGCTAAAAGTAGATGAAAAGGGTAAATTGAAAGAAGATGAAACTGGTGATTGAGAAAGAGGAAGAGAAGGTGGTTGAACAGATTTGAATTTAGGAACATCATTGAGTTCAGAAACTTCCCAGTTATGATGATGATGATCATCCATAGTCATGTTATGTAACTGTTTTTGAAAGAGAATGAATGAATGAATTTTTATGTGTTAGTCAAAAGAAGAATTTTGAAGTCTTGGTTTTTGAATTGAGGTGTAAGAAGAGGAAAGGAGAGTGGTGAGATATAAGGGAGAGAAAATAAGAGAAGGTGAATGATTGAATGTGTTGAAGGGATAGCAAAAGTCTTGGGAGATGATGTTTCCGAGAAGGTGAAGATTTGTTTGACTGTTGAATAAACATAGTTGGTCAAAAGTCAAGAGTTGTGGGTTTGAATAGTCTAAGGGAGACAGAGGGTGTGTTTGGATTGGAAAAGAAAATGAGAGGGGAGAAAGGGAGAAGAAAGAATGAAAGTAAGAGAAAAGTTAGAGGATAATAAGAAGGAAAAAATATATGTGTTTTTTAAGCCTCTTAAACAATTCTTGTGTTGAATGTAGTGAGATAATTATTGTATTGAATTGAATTAAATTCATATTAGAAAAGTTCGGGGAACAAGGTTCAGTAGTATTAATGAATTCACACAAAACTTTAAGAAATTAAAATATGGGTAACATCTATTAGTCGATGTGGGACTTTAACACTTTTATATTTGAAATTCAACAAAAACTTTCTTTGATTTTAAATCGGTGAGAGTGGTCTCTCCCTTTTATTAGTCAGTCACAAAACCAATTACTAAAAATTCAAAAAAAAAAATATCAAACCTATCTAAATCGATCTGAACCGCACTAAGATAAAAAAAAAATGTGTTTGGATTCTCTTTCATAAAATTTGTTCATAATATATTGGATTTCTAACTGATTTTTAAAAGACTATCCAAATCAAATTGAATTGCATTCATATATTTAATATTTATGTTTTTTCATTAATAATATATTACGTTAATTTATTATTCGTTGATATGATTTACATTTCTCACATTTATATATATATATATATAATCGTGAAGGCTGGATCAGATTCTGTAGAAGTGTGTCACCAAGCACGTCAGAATATGGACATAGCGACCTGGATGTTGGCTTCTTCCGATGAGGGTACCTCTTCCTCTATTTTCTTGGACTCCTGGGCGTCCTGCCGAGGAGCGTCCTTCTTTTTCGCCAACTGTTTTAAGTGGCTGTCCCTGATCAGTATCTCGATAGCATCCTTCAGATGGATGCAGTCTTCAGTAGTGTGGCTGTGACTTTTGTGGAAACGGCAGTACTTCGATTTGTCGGCGTTGGGTTTGGCCGGCAGTTGTTTGGGGAAGCGGACCCCCGCCTGCTTGAATTCTGAATTCGCGCACTCAGACAGTATCTTCTCCCGGGAGACGGTCAGGAGGGTATAGTCGTGGAATCGCCCGGATGGCCCCTTGCCTTCGCGGGAGTCCCGGGGACGGTCCTCGCACCTCCTTTCGCCTCGACGAGATGTTGAGGTTTCCTCGCCTCTGGAGGCCCGAGCGTTCTCCTGATGGCGTGATGCTCGAACGTTGCTGGCCGCAACCTTCTCTTCGTACTGAATGTGCGATTGGGCTTTGAGGAGGAGGGCATCTAAGTTCCTCGGTGGTGCGAGGCCGACGGCTTTAGAAAACTCGGAGCCCGGGCGGAGTCCTTGCTCGAGCAGAAACTTTTTCATCTCGTCCGTTGTAGGGACCTGTACTGCTTCTTTGTTGAACCTCGCGATATATGTGCGGAGAAGTTCGTCCTTTCCTTGGATTATGGCTCCAAGGGAGGCCTTAGCCTTGGGGTGACGGCGAGAAGCTATGAAATGCCGTGAGAACATTCTGCCCAGTTGCCTCCATGAGGTAATGGACTCTTCGGGCAGCTGCTTGTACCATGTCATCGCCCCCTTTTCAGAGCGTGGTCGGAAATAGCCGGCACTTGATGGCGCTCTGGACGCCGCGGTAGTCCAATAGCGCATCGATGTTCTCGATGTGCTCGTCGGGGTCAGTAGTCCCGTCGTATGTGCCCAGTGACGGGGGCTTCTCCAGACCCTTGGGGAGATGGGTTGCCAATATTTCCTAGGACAATGGGTCGCGAGGCTCATCGCCGCTGCTGGAACTGGTGAATGATGGGGACCGAAGGGTACGTTCGCGGCAACGGTTCCTTCGGGGAGAAGGTGAGCGGTTCCTACGGGGAGAAGGTGATTGAGCCCAGCCTTTAGACTTGACTGGGGATGACTGCTCGTCCCTTCGGGTCCTTTTGTGACCGGGAGAGTGCTGGTTACACGGGGAAACTTGGTCGCGCTTCCGGACGGCGCGAGAGTCAGGCTCTTGGCGCAGTCTTCGGTCGATATCTCGCCGGGGCTGCGGACTCCTTGATCGTCGTTGGTTCCTCCTCGGAGGGGGGATCTTGGACGGTTGGACTCTTCTAGCACCCCGATCCTTTCGTTTTACTGTAGGATCAGGGTGTTGGTTTTGTAGATCGCCTCCAGGAGGGCCGCCACGGCCGGGTCGGCGTTGGGCGGAATAGGAATGGGCTAGATGTCCAGCGAGGGCTGATCGTTGTTGCGGTCAGCAAGGGTAGGGGAAGGAGATGTTGTGGCCCCGTCCCTCAGAAAATAGGCATCTCGGAGAAGAGATGACGGGCCGTCAACGTCGGTCTTGTTGATGGGGAGGACAGCGGGTTGGAGAGAACCTTTGGCGTGATCTTGAGAGGCCATGATGATGATCTTGAAAATTTGCTTTGATCTTTGGTTTCCGAGGAAAGAAAGATGGTGTAGACATATATTTTCGACACCATGTCTTGGAAGGCAAAATGATGTTCCTTGACTAGAGATGATAACTACAGGAAAAGGAGGAAGAGAATGAAGGTATCCAGAAGACACTTCGACAAGATAAGAATTTCGACACTTCGACAGAAATATGAGGAAGTCTTCGTCAGACAGGTTTGAGGGACATTTATCATTTTTTGACAATTCGACAAGTCTGAAAGGACGCGTTTGTTCAACATAACTTGAAGATTCAAATTCAAGAGAATTATAACGTTTGGCAGAAGACGCGTGGAAGTATCTGGCGAAAGGAAGACATGCAGAAGGCCAGATGTCGAAATTTTAGGATTTAGTCGTTAATAGCAGTTATTTTGTTTATCTATAAATAGGATAGTTGTTATTAGAGTTTAGTGTGAAAAAAAAACTTGTACAAAACTTCCTGCAATTACTCAAAGTACCTGTGTGAGAGAAAAGAGTTATTTGGAAAAATGTACGTGTAAACACCATCTTTTAATTTCTTTATCAATCAAAGTCTTTTTACCAATTCCTTTACATTTACCAGCATCTTTCTGTTTTCTTCGTCATTTTATTTTAAAGTTCTTTCTTCGCCATTTTACTTTAAAAGTTCTTTTCAAAGTCACTTTCTTTTATCTCAGACTTTCCTTTAAAGTTAGTTGAAATCCTTTATTCCAAAAGACTTAAATACATAAAACCAAGAACCAAGATATCACCCTTAATTTAAAATTTATCACGTTGATCTAAGTTTTCGCCCGACGTCCTAGGATTTGTTTGGTTAATCCTGCAAGTAACCCAGATTTCACCATTCTGGTAAACCAGAGGTTGTTCGCCAAGATCAACAGCGAACAAATTGGCACGCCCAGTGGGACCAGTGCAATATAAAACTTAAATAAATTTTAAAAATTAAGGCTTTTTCTTCGTTGTATGATACTAAGATTCGCCATTTTCCTTACTCTAGTTCTTTTGGGTCTCAGCTCAACTCAATTTGATAAGAATTGATTGAGATCAAAATTCGGCTTGAGTTCGACACAAATATTTTTTATACTCAAACTCGATTCATTTTAAATTCGCGAACAATTCGGTTCAATTTTTTATATTCAACTCGTTTGTTTTTCAGATTTAAAGTTATTTTTTAAAGATTTTTTATGTATTTGACATTCTAAATTAATATTTTTTAAATAAAAATATTTAAATTAAATAAATTTATAAGATTAGAATTTAATTTTGTCTAAAATCTCTATTTCTTAAAAAAAAAACACAACTTTCAAGAAATACATATGGAGATCTTAAATGTAGTTTAGAACATATTAGAAGATATATTTGATTTTCTAAAATTTAAAGAAATTTGAAAGATATTTTTTAAATTAAAAGAAACTTAGATGATATATTTGATTTTAAAAATTTAAAGATTTAGAAGATATTTTTTAAATTAGAAGAGATATGTTGATTTTTTAAATTATTTTTTTAAAAGGTGTTATTTATATAATGATCAATTTTTAGATTAAATAAATATATATTTAAAATTTGGAGTGAATGTTTAAATCTATTCTTAGAATAAATATAATTCCTTTTTATATATAATCGAGTTGATTAATAAGTTTAATAAGTTGAACTATATATAGTTTAAAATTAGTTCATTTAAAAAACAAAATTAATTTTTTCTCATATTAAAATTATTTGATTTATTAATCTTATTCAACAATTTAATTTTTTAATCAAATTAAAACTATGTTGAATTTGGTTCGGTCTGAAGATGAATTAAAAATATAATTGAGTTGTGTGATAAATCACTAGTAGTTCTATTTTTATTTTTTGTATTTAGAAAATAATATTTAAATATACATCGCTCGTGAATTTGTGAGATCTTAAATAGAATATAAATATATAAATATATAAATATATAAATATAAATAACTCATATATGTCACTTGTTTGTATATGTCCTTTATATATTAAAACAAGGGTTAAATATGTTTAAGGTCCCTATAAATATCCCAACTTTGAGGATTGGTCCCTCAAAAAATTTCCTTCAAACATTGATCCTCCGAAAAATTTTCGTCCCCAACATTAGTCTCTCCCGTTAATTTCAACTAACGGAGGGTGATGTGGCACGCCAAGTGTGTTATTTCATTTGATGACGTGTTTTACTTATGCCATAGTGGAATATGTGTAAAAACCAATATGTTAATAGTCAATCGTAATTCAAAGAGACATTTCTTCTCTTTCACTCGTGCCCTAGCAGAGCTACTCTTTCCCCTTTCAAAGAGACATTTCTTCCAAGACTGTCGAGGGAATACACACAGGCCTTTCCTTCTGGTCACGTGGCTTCGGAACTGCAACATGAAACCTGTTCAGACTTTCATTGATTTTCTTAGACTTCATCTTTATCTCCACCCTCTGATTCAGCAATCTCTGACAAGCTGCATTTTTCACCGCGAGCTACCCATTGATTTTCTCCGCTTCCGTCCCCTCGCCTCCTTGTAGTGGACAACTTTTCTCCACCCTCTTATAGTGGACAGCTTTTCATGAAAATTAGCCTGAGTATTATAACTGTTGTCTTCTTGAATGGTTGAATGTCATAAGGATCTAGGGAATGAGATTGGTCTTGATTCACATTATGATTTTCTCGACCCCTCACCACATCGCAACTTCAAAATTTGATAGAGAATGAGAGAAAACTAAAATGAATTTGATAGAGATTGCCATTTAAAAAATTCTAACACAACAGAAGCAGAGCTGCGGATCACTGATACCGTCAAAGTATTTGGGAAGAACAGAATCACCAATTGGTGTAAACTCATCAATTTAACTTGCGATAAATGAGTACAATCCTAATTTATATATGTTACGCATTCAGTTAACAAGTGGTTTCAAAATATAAATAACTCTAACTTACTAGAAAGAGAAAAGATTAAAATGTTACAAGTCAATTAGTAAAGTTTATACACACACTCAAAACAATTACATCATCATAGTTTGGTAGCAGGTATAGTTTGATGATATTAATAGTGCACAAATCATTTATGGTGACCATCAAGGACAGAAGCAGCTCAGGAAGCTTGGGGCCGGATTTCTTCAATGAAGGAATTATTGTTTTTCGATTCTGTTTCTTGTTGACCATCAAGGACAGAAGGCTCTCACATGCGTGTGAATAGTTCTTGTAGATATCTCTTTCTCTGTTGATTTTCTTATTCTTCTTTTTTGATGGTTTGAGTTTGACTTTCTCAGGACTGCAGAGGAAAGAGAAAAAGTATTAACATTATAACTCTTGGGCGAGAAATTAATGTAAGCAATTAGCCATTGTATATTCCAGTATGTTTGTAGGTGAGACTATGAACTACTTGGTAGATATATTCAGCTTAAATGAAAGCAATAGTGTAGCCAAAGAATTGAACATGATACCTCTAGATCATTTTTGTCGAAAGTTTAGTTCTATATCCCATCCCTTATTATTGATGTTAGTATTGAAATAAAGTATTATTGATGTTAGTTCTCACCCCTGAACTACCTACTTGGAGCGACTCTGATATTTGTAGATCATCTTTTCGTTTCTTTTTTTGAATGTCGTATTTGCACAACATCTAAAAGGATAAAATTTGACAATATACTAGAGAAGAGACATATCATTTGCAAACATAATGCAGTTCTTAATTTGATGTTGAAAATGTAAAGAAACATTTGGTGTTAATTCAAATATTAATATAGATTAAAAGAAAATTAGACAATAATTCCGTTTTTACAATCTGATATTTTGTCGTACTGTTCTGCAGATTATAGTATGCAAAGAAATGAAAACTCTTTTGGTCTTTTATTATCTTCTTACTGGAATTACAACCATTATTGACCATAATTATAGGCCTTTTTATGTTCACATAATTATTGGTATTTGACTGTTGTAAACAATACAACAATTTCACACAATCTGTGTTAACAAATGATATCAATTGATAGAAAATTTCAAAACAACAACCAACTTAAAATTAGATCATAACTTAACCAAATTGATAGCACATTTCATAACAACTAAATATTACAAAAGGGCTTGTTCATAACAAAACAACATTAACATGTCAATTCAACAATTACATCTAACAACAAAATACATGTTGAACAACACTGAAATTACAACAAATATGGTCTTCAACTTTCCATAAAATTCCTCCGTCTTTAGCTTCATCTTCAACCTATGGTTCTTCTTCGTTGATGCTTCATAAAGCTCCCTTGATTCTTTCCCTTCTTGCACATGTATGAAATCAAGGTACCCTTGCATCCACACTTTTTCCCTTCACTGTTGGTAGCAATCTTGGAATGTTATGACACGAAATTGCTAACCCTGGATGAAGAAGACATGACGAAATGGAATGAGGAGAATGAGATAGACGAGAAGAGAATGAAAGAGACGAGAGAAGAGATGAAGAGTGAGGAACGATTTTGGGAAAAATAAGATTAGGGTTTTTTATTTAGATCGTGGAAGTGATATGTGAGTAGAAATAAAGTCAAAACTCAATTCAGACGTGGATAAGGAAGATTACACAGTTGGCAAGTCATTTCTACACACTTGGCGTGCCACATCACCCTCCGTTAGTTGAAATTAACGGGAGGGACTAAAGTTGGAGACGAAAAACTTTCGGAGGATCAATGTTTGAAGGAATTTTTTTGAGGGACCAATCCTCAAAGTTGAGATATTTATAGAGACCTTAAACATATTTAACCCTTAAAACAAAATAATCTGCTCCAAATTTGTCTCCTAAACCATTTTTAAATTATGCCACAAATGGTAAGTATTCATCACGTGCAAAAAATATATAATTTTCAATGTTTTCTATTTTTTTCATTAACCCTTTTAATCATGTTTATATGAAAAGATAAAAGGGTTAATGAGAAATAAGTGAGTGAATCATACAAAAAATTGATAAATATTCTTATCATTTTCATATATAAAATGCATTATATATATATATATATATATATATATATATATATATATATATATATATATATATATATATATATATATATATATATATATATATATATATATATATATATATATATATATATATATATATATATATATATTTAATACGATATAAAATTTATTTTTATACACGTGTAAATTTGAAATTAAAAAAATTGAAAAAAAAAATTACATTTGAAAATTAAAAATTCCTCTCTTAATTAAAGATAATTATTGGTTAAAATAAAATAGATATTGTCATGATAATGACCTTTGAAATAGAAAGTTAGTGGCGTGAATCATTATTAAGTGATATTCAACTTATACAATATAAAATATTTTTAGATATACATGTCAATTTATAATATGTTACTTAATTATAAAATGAACATTTATCATATAAACTCAATTGTATTAAATAATTATATAAAAAAGAGACCCGTGAAATGGAGAAAATAAAAAAATTCACATTTGAAAATTAAAAAAAAAATTGTCTCTCAAATAAAGACAATTGTTGATTAAAATAAAATAGATATTGTCCTGATAATGACCCATGAAATATAAAGTTAGTTGTGTGCATTGTTAACGAGTGTTATACAATTTGATACAGTATAAAATGTATTTATTTAGATAGTTCATATGAGTTACTTAATTATCAAACGAACAATAATCATATAAATTATGAATATTTTTATATAGAAATAATTATAAAATAATTATGTTTTTATTTTAGATATATTTTGTATTTTAAAAATTCAACATTTTTCCATGTTCTTCTTCATTAAATTAAAAAGATCAAATTTTTTTATTTATACTTAAAAAATAAATTATGAAAATGAAAATGGAAAGAGAAAAAATTTAAATAAAGGTGAGAAAGTGTGACAAAAATAAATATGGAGGAAATTTGAAGTTTGAATTAAGAGTAGAAAAAGAAAAGTGAGAAATGAATGACGGGACAAAAAGAGGCAGTTTCATTGTTTTAGCATTTGTTAATTACATATATGCTCATTTGTTAGTACAATTTTTTAAAACGAAAATGATATATTAGAAAATTTGGTGATAGTATATTTTAATTTTAATGAATATATTGTTGGGATTTAAGAGGGGTTTTTCAAAATTTTATCCTCTTAATGGAATAATCTCGATGAACGGATCTTGATTAAACCATCAATCACAAATAAAATACAAAGTAAGGATTCCGAATTACCTCTTGAAGCGTGCTTTAACTTTGATCACGAACGTGGAAAATACCATCGTCTCTACGAAATCCACGCGAGTACAAAGTACGCGGTGCTAACCGTCTCTAGTTTTGAGAAAATTGACAATTAGGATTGATAGGGGAAAGAGCTCCTCTATTTATAGAGAGCTTCTAAAACCCTAACGCTCTTATTTTAGGCTTTTCCAAAATCAGCTCAATCTTATTTAATTAAAACTATTTTACTTAAATAGATATTATTTATATTTAATTAAACTCTTTTAATAAAATATTAATTAAATTAAATCATATTTAATTTAATCAACTGTCAATTCTCATTTATTTATTTAAATCAAATAAATTGTATATGTGTTAATGTACTAAAAAATTTAAATACTATTAACAGTTAACCAAATTAAATCTTATTTAATTTAATCGTTAATTCCATTATCAATACTCTTAGCGTGTGACCCAATAGGTTCTCGTAACACTGACAATAATATTAAATTACCTATTTAATATTATAAACAGTGAGCGATATCTAGCAACACATCACTGCTACCTAAGTCACGAGAACGTCGTGTGATCTGACATAACCTTTATGTGATAATGATCATATGTATAATTACCCTTTTGCCCTTATATCTATATTGAACACAAGGCATAGAATGTGTCACCCTTATATAGTCCAATATTTTATTTCTTGATCCCTGAGTATACTTGATAACATCAAATAAGTCAAATATCTCATATCGACTCATTTGAGCACGACCATGTATTTTACAGTCATAATCTATCAAGGGTCCCACAGATATTACTCCCGTATATGTAGGAGGGACAAATCCCATCTAGGTTACTCATGTCCCTCAGCATGATTTGTAAAGCACCCATAAACCATCTTTATGGTCATCCTGTTACGGACAACGTTTGATTGGCAATAAAGTACTCGACTCCACATCTAGGGTCCATAGTGGTTTCAGGTCAAAGGGTGGAATACATCACTATTACTATGAGAATAACTTATGACACTTACATAACAAACTATGTAGTATTCTCATGGTGGATCAATCCAATATAAATATTACTCCTAATATTTATACCTACGTGAAAACTTGATATCTCATATCCATGACTTGTGAGATACAGTCATCAGTCTACTCACATAATAGTCTATATGCATTACTGTTGTCCTATTTGACTGTAAAACTTGACTACGGATACTTTAAGAATAACGTCATTATGTTTAATGAGGTCTCACAATTAAGTCACACTTAACAGGTCATTAATAGACTAATTATTCTAAGAACTTTATTATGTCATATACAAATAACACAATAAATACAATGCCTAGTAAGTATATATATTAACAAACAATATATATCAAGGTCATGATACAAAAGCATATACAACCAATACGGATTGGCTATTAGGGCTTACTCCAACAATCTCCCACTAGCACTAGAGCCAATCAGATATTAACTTCACATTTATCTGCCCATTGTGTACGTCAAGGATTATTTAAGCATGATACTTTGTTAGGTTATAAGGAACTCTTTCTTATGTTGGTAATATACACCTCTTCCGATTTCAACTTTCGATCTTCTATCGAAATAAATTGAAGTGTAAATATATATATATATATATATATATATACATGGATTGCTAGTAAGATCTAGTTTTCTGAGCTTACAAGATTAACCCATTATCATCGTGAATGAGATCAACAGGATCTACAATATAATAAACACAACTTTCTTCCAAGAATTATAAAAGCGACCCAAATCATATATATTTGACTTTTGTACTAGAAACGACAACTATCTGAAGCCTTTCTCAACTTATACAGTTGTCATCAAAGCATAACATTTACTTTATACTGTGATATAAATATATAGTTCATAAATTTTGGAATAACATCATTATAACTCCTTTTCAATGATTATTCCCATCTACTCTCAAGAAAAGGAACACCAAATCTTTTTAAGATAACCACATATCATCTTGATAGTGATCTAGTGATGAACACTTCAATCATTTTGGTACTTATTATTTCATAGCATACGGTGCATCTAGTGCAGTACATATCATGGTGTCATTTTTCTCATCCAATGAGGTAAGACATTGTCTATTAGACAAAATATCATGTCACACATGCAATAATCTTAATGTGAGATTATGCATATTGGGTGTCACGGCACTTCTTTGGGATATGTACTTGTGCTAGGATTGAGATTCATTAACCATCTATCTCTATAGATTTTGATTCCTAACTTTTTAGGAAACCTCACCAAAAATTTCATCAAAACCATTTCCTTAACCATGTCCTACATTGGTGTTGTAGGGAATTTGTTTTGATGATCAGTATGCTCCTACATATTATACTAGATTAATGCAAATACTCCTACTAACCTTCTTGTGTGCACAAGATTTAAACTTGACATTTATTAATCCAATTTTTCGCAAAACTTCATTAATAAATGGATTCATCTCCAATAAGTTTGCTATAATCCATAATTGGATTTAAACAACTTATACTTCCTTTAGAATCAAGATCATTTATAATATTCTCTAGATATTGTGCTACATGAACCAATGGTCCAACAACAACTTCCTTGTTGAATTGGTTCATATTCCATTCTCATAAATATATGTATTTTCTTGTGCTTGAATTTCTTCAAGTTCTACATCACTCCCACTGGTTCCTTTAGATACATAATGTCTATAAAGGAAGACTCCAGCTCTATCGACAAAACAATTTTTTCCCATAATGTGTTATAGAATATGCGTCCCTTATTTCTATTTGGGATGCATCTATAAATACATATTCATCTAGATTGTGATCAAGTTTACTTAATAAACCTTACAACCCAAATGATCATAAAGACAAACTAGGTACTCTTACCTCCATATCAAATATGGTGTCTCTACAACTATTTTAAATGGAGTTGGTTATAGATATGAATAATTGTATGTAAAATAATTTATGAAAGAGTCACAAAGATATAATTGAACTATCTTAAATCGATCAATGTCAGACATGATACGATTTAAATGGTCATTATATTCTTTATATAGGTATTTACCATAACGAACAATTTGTATGATCTTAATACATTTTCAAGTTGTTTCCTTCTACTTCACACTTGAACTCTTCTCGAAAGAATTCGAACTCTTGTCAAATAGGTAGGTTTCAAATCTTATTTGATCCATCCCATATTTATTATAGATGAGCTTATCACGATTGTAGAACTCAAATCTACTACTTGATTTAGTATTGAAAACATTGTTTGGATAATCATGACAACATTTGTCCATTATCAAAACATGCACTCCTTATCTTGTCAAAGCAAGACTTAAAATTAATGTTTCTTTTACTAAATGAAACTTAATAACAATTATTTGGATTCATTCTGAGCTCTAATTTAAGTCTAATCATAAGCTCTTATAGTCAATAAAATACATTGTTCCATTCTAGACGTAAGCTGACTCAAATTATAATCAATGTTCTACTTCTTAAAAGACTCAGCACATTCTTATAAATGTGAGATCAATATCTAATATCATATACCCAAGATGTAGAAGTAGACAATTTGATTTTCTATAACAAATCGTTTGAAGAAAAAATCTTACTTCTTTCTTTTACTTTGACTCTTTTTATAACCATTAACAGTTTTCTTCTTTCAACACATGAAATCACTGTCTTCCTTTAGAACCGTGTTTTTTCTGCCAAAATTCAAAGGAATATAAAATGAATCTCATTCCTTTTATAATTCATCTTTTTAGCATCACAAACTACTTTCTTTTCTTTTCAATAAGATGTGGTGGATATATTTAAAATTCATTCATAATGAATCTAATATACCTATTCGAGACAATCTCAAATAACACTTGTGACCAACTATTTGGTCTATAAGGAAATCCAAATTTTAAATCTCAAAACTATTTTAGATCCATTTGGATTCTTAACTTGTATAGAAAAGACCTTGGAAAGTTTTTACATTTCTCATATCTCGTATTTCTTATTTAAAAGAAAAGGTTTGAGGTTAATGATCATATCATTCTCCGTGACGACTACAATTATGAGATATATTATATCTAGACATTCGAATTGATCTTTCTCATAAGTAACATTCTTAAAATCTAGATATATCCGGTTGTTAGGAATTGGTTGTTTGAGAATATACAATTTTTCTCGTGCTTGAGAACAATTCTCCATTTATGTACCAATTCAGAAACTCCTTTCTGATCCTTACATCCTTCATAAGGACATTTCACAGTAAATTATAAATAAAATGCAAAAGTAATTCTAAATACAAAACGTGTAAAAAAAATTGTATCAAAATCATTTTAATAAGGACTTTTATTAAAATGCTCCCATTATTTTTACTCAAACCAAATGACCCTCAACATTTGATTCGGAAAATCCCGTTGGAAGATTTTCTAGAGGGTCGAGATCCATATTTCACTTTGTTTTAAGTCCGCGTAGGCGGATTGCATAAAACTCCGTTATTTAGGTAGAAACTATTTCCAATTGTATCTAATATAACTCTCGAATTTTATCAGTTGAGTGAATAACTTTTTATTCTAATCCATCTTATGGATTGTTTTCAACTTTTACTTCTAAACATATATAATCCTATTATAATTAGTTTAGTTAAGTCAAACCCAAAAATTTAGCAGTTGGATATTACATTTATCCCATCGCACTTTATTAATATAAAACATGCACCTCGCGTTAGGCGAAACCTACATTATTCGATACTAGTCTTGATGAGTGCTAAAATTTGGAAAGCAATTAACTTAATATTTAATTTAAGGGATTTTAATTAAATTTGATCTTATTGGTTTGTGTATCTCATACACTCACATAATTGTGTATCTTATACACACGTATATAAACATATATTTCACACATCACATACATAAAATAAAACTTGGTAAAACGATTATGACCACCTAAAATGCAAGAATTAAATAAACTAATTTATTACAATTCTTTGACCCACGAGCAAGCTTCTCAAGGCTCTCCACCGGTGTCATCGTTTGGCGTTGTCTTCTCTTCAACTCTTGAACTCGAACAATTTATAATATTTAAATAAATAAAATAATAACTAAATGGCACGACACGCATGTCGTATTTA
This sequence comes from Lathyrus tuberosus, assembly GCA_022829125.1. Lineage (NCBI taxonomy): Eukaryota > Viridiplantae > Streptophyta > Magnoliopsida > Fabales > Fabaceae > Lathyrus > Lathyrus tuberosus. Next base: position 16,507,351 of record JALAZF010000056.1, on the reverse strand, counting down.
ATTACAATAAACCACGACACGCAGGCCGTATTTAAATAAAATAAATCATGACACGCAGGTCGTATTTAAAATAAACAAACACCAAAATCTAAGGTCATAACCGTATACCAATTTATTTAATAATTAAATAATAAATAATAATAGATTATCAAATTACAAATATTGACGCATCAACAACTGACGCTTTTGCGAACCCTAAAACCACAACTCTTGCACCGTCACAAACCCTAATGCATAAGCGTTCATACCATCAAAATGTAATGATCGACTATTCAATATGATTGATCAAAATGTCATTGCTTCACCATACAAGTGTCGGATTCCGAAGCAGAATGCACATTGATCTTTCAAATGTATAACAATCATTACACTAATTAATGGACGAAACAAAATAGTGTATCAAATACACTAACTTCGCATTAGAAATATTTATATCGTATATAAACTTATCAATTATATTTGTATCACTTATGGATGATCGAAGTATCGCTGCTTCACCATACTAATGTCAGATTCCGAAGCATAGTCAACAACGAACATCCAAATTATACAAAAATTGATGTCAATATTTAATAGTAAATAATAAACACTTTATTATTAATAATAATAAACTATTTTATTATTAATTAATTATAGCAATAAACTCTTTTACTATTATAATTATTTTTATTATTATTGTTCTGGACTGGGCCGAGGCTGCCCAACAGTCGAGCAGGCCCAACCCATATAGCATGGGGAGGCCCAATAGGACCCCTCTGCGGGGCACTTGACTGCTGCAAGCATACCCACGTTTCCCCCGAGCACTTTGTTTGTGTCGGGCACTTGGGCCAACAGGGCAGGAGGACCTCGCACCCCGGCAGATAGGTATATCCCCGACATACCAGCTTCTCCCCGCGAGTATGTCAGACGTCACTCCTCGACAGACATGACTCCTCCCCGCGAAGCCATGCCCGTCGTACGCTTGACAGGTCCTCGACACAGAAGGCTCCTCCCCCGCGAGGAATATCTAACGGTCCGCACCACGTGGACACGTTCCAAGTAACCTCCTACTTCCGCAGGATTCGGTCTGCCCTAATCCCAGAAATCTAGGAGCGGTTACCCCAGGGCGAAGGCCACGTGCTGGTCTTCACTACGCCACGTAAGCCCTGGCAGTTACTTGGATTGGGCCTGACAATCCAGCCCAATGCAAGTAACCGTTGGCCCCGCGCTGGGGGCTCTCTATAAATACCCTCTCACTTGAGAGGGTCAGGTTAAGTCACTTTTCTCACTCTTTGTATTTGCTGTTACTCTGTGCACTCCCTAACTTGAGCGTCGGAGTACCTTGCAGGTACACCCCCCCCGCCGTACTTCAACCTCACCAGAGCCGGAGCTCAACGGACGTCGTTGGCCACCTGTAACTGTCTGATCCAGGTACGATCAGTGGCGCCGTCTGTGGGAACTTTATAAGCTTCCCCGTTTTCTCCTCGATAAACCAAAGCTTCCTCTATTCATCACCAACATGGCCAATCCGACCGTCAACCAGGCTCTGGACACCGTGCTCGCGCAACTGGAGAACGGGAACCACCGTGAGGACGCCATCATCCTCCACGGCGACGAAGGCGACATAAGAGATGGACAGACCGCCTCCCCGGACTCCCAGGATGCGACTATCAACGTCGTCCGCACGGACGACCAGCAAACCCCTCTCCAGCCAGTGGCTCCGCCGCCCAACGCGGACCCAAGCACCGTGGCCCTGTTTGCATTGATCAACCAGACCAATCAGCTGATCGCGCAGCAGAACACCAGAATCGAAGCCCTGGAGCAAGGGCGGGCACAACGATCTTCCCCGCGAAGACATCGCCGTCCCCCGTCGCCCCGCCGCTCTCCTTCCCCGCGAAGGACCCCTTCCGAGGATTCCCGGACTCCGTCGCCCGTACGCCATGGTCGACGACCGCGTCTCGAGCGACCGCAGCCGGCGATCACCCAGAAACGCCCTCGTTCCCCGCCTCGGAAGGAACTCAGGGCCTCCACCATCTCCAAGAAGTCCAAGTAGACCGAAGAGAGACCAAAGAACCGTTCGAGGAACTCCCTTCCACGGCACCATCGGTCACCTTCGAGATCCCCGGCTGGTAGCGATGACGAGGACCAAAGGACCCCCTTGTCGTGGGAAATCATGGACGCCCCAATCCCTCCAGGCATGGAGAAACCTCCACCGTTGGGGACCTACGACGGGCTGACCGACCCCGACGATCACGTGGAGAGTTTCGAAGCGATGCTCGACTTCCGAAATGTCAGGGGAGCCATCAGGTGCAGGCTATTCCCCACCACCCTGCGGAAGGGAGCCATGACATGGTACAAGGGTCTGGAACCTGGTTCGATCACGTCATGGAAACAACTGAAGCAACGCTTCACCAAACACTTCACCGCGTCTCGTCGACACCCGAAGACAGAGGCTGCCCTAGAAAAGATCTTCCAAGGGAGGAACGAAACCCTCCGAAATTACATTGAGAGGTTTAACAAGGAAGCCGTCGAGGTCCACACGACCGACGACATGAAGAAATACTTAATTATTCACGGACTACGCGCCGGGTCGGACTTTGCCAAATCCATTGGCCTTCGAAGACCCCAGCATCTCGAGGACCTTCTCGCTCGAGCCCAGAAGTACATCGAGCTCGAAGAGACGGAAGCAGCCCAGATCGCTCTTGAGACAAGACGCAGAGAAGGCCCCCGCGGCCACAAAGACGATGACGCTTCTCCCCGACGGGGAGGAGAAAAGAAGAAAGAAAACCGCAATCGAGATCCCCGGGAACAGCGCGGGCCTGCTGGCCGATTCACGGAGTACACGCCGCTCAACACTTCCCGGTCCCGGATCCTCTCAGACTGCCAGAATTCCGAGTTTGTGAAAGGAGGAGTTCGCTTCCCGAAGCCCGCGACTCCCAAACCAAACGTCGACAAATCTAAGTACTGCAGGTTCCACAGAAGCCACGGGCACGTGACCGAAGATTGCATCCACCTCAAAGATGCCATTGAGATTCTCATCAAAGAAGGGCACTTGAAGAAATATGCCCAGCAGAATGACCCTCCTCGTCCCAGCTCAAAGGAATCACAGAACATCGAGGAGGCAACACCCCCTCCCGGCGACAGCCAGCTTCAGGTCACCCTCAGCGTCACTCGACCCGAGGACTTCTTCGTCCCCCCAATCATCGAGGGCGAAGAGGCAATCCGCAACATGTGGGCAACCTTCCCCGACGAAGGCCCCGTCACGGCCCGTAGTACCTGGGAAGGCTTCCCCAAAGTAATGGTTATCTCCGGAGGCGACCCCGGGAAAATATCGGTTGGGTCGATCAAACGAAAGTTTGACGAGCTGGAATCCGCGACATCGTCAAAGGCGACCACCCTCGAGAAAGTGCGAGGAAACTCCAATCCCATCACCTTCTACCTCGAAGAACTCCCCGGGGGAGCACCAAACGCCACTATTCCCCTCCTGGTCAGGGCCCAAATGGCGAACTTTGACGTCCGAAGAATCCTAGTCGACCAGGGGAGCTCGGTCGACATCATGTATTCTCATCTGTTCGGGACCCTTCAGCTGGACGAGAGGCATTTGACCCCGTACATCGGGTCAGACCTACAGGGGTTCAATGGAACCACCACCAGACCATGGGGTTACGTGGAGCTAATGGTTACGTTCGGGGCCGAAGACACGGCCCGACAGGTGAAGATCCGTTTCCTGGTGGTGGAATGCCCATCCCTTTACAACTGCATCCTCGGAAGGACCACCCTTGCTGAACTCACGGCGGTCCCGTCAACGGTCCACCTCAAAATGAAGTACTACACGAGGAGGGGACGGGTAGTGACGATGCACGGGGACATCGACGCGGCTAGGAGATGCTTCGATGCCGCCGTCAAGGGCCTAAGTTCCATTGGTCCCAAACCTAAGGCCGTGGCCAAACCACCCCAGGACGTCGGACAGGTACCTCTCCCGCGCGTCAACGCGGTCGACCTCGACAGCAGGTTCTCCGGCGAGCCCGATGAAGACAGAGTCGAAGACCACGACCACCGGGCGGAAAACAACGGGCAGCCTCTCCACCCAACACGCCCCATCCCAGATGGAGAGTTCGAGCTCGTGGCCATCGGAGGCGGTCTAGATCGCAACGTGAAGATCGGCACCGGGATCCCCGACCTAGCCAAAGAGCAGCTTAAAGCATGTCTGAGGGAGAACGCTGACCTCTTCGCGTGGAGCGCATCCGAGATGCCTGGCCTCGACCCCGAGGTGGCTTGCCATCAGCTCGCAGTAGATCCGGCCGCTAGGGCCGTAGCACAACGTAGGCGCAAGCAGTCTCCCGAGAAAGCGGAGGCTGCTGAGAAAGCTGTAAAAGACCTCCTAGAGGCAAATTTTATTTTGGAAGCCAAATACACGACATGGCTGTCCAACGTTGTACTTGTTAAGAAAAATAATGGAAAATGGAGAATGTGCGTTGATTATACTGATCTTAACCGGGCTTGCCCGAAAGACTGTTACCCCTTGCCTAACATCGACCAACTGGTCGACAATTCTGCAGGTTACAAACTACTATCTTTCATGGACGCCTATTCAGGATACAACCAAATTCCCATGGACAAGGTCGACAAGCAACACACGGCCTTCATGACCGCGTCGGGCAACTACTACTACAACGTAATGCCTTTCGGTCTGAAGAATGCTGGTGCGACCTACCAGCGGATGATGAACAAGGTCTTTCGGACTGAAATAGGAGACATGCTCGAAGTCTACATGGACGACATGATCGTCAAGTCTGCAGAAGAAGTCAACCACGCCGCGCACCTCAAGAAGGTGTTCGACACGGCGAGAAGATGCCGTATGAGGTTTAATCCCGACAAATGCACCTTCGGTGTCCGGGCAGGAAAGTTCCTCGGATTTTACCTCACGGAACGAGGAATCGAGGCAAACCCCGACAAGTGTAGAGCCTTTTCCGAGCTCCCTACTTCGGGCTCGAAGAAGTTAATACAATCATTGAACGGAATGCTCACCGCCCTTTCCCGGTTCTTCGCCAAATCCGCACAGTACGCACTCCCCTTTTTCAAACTCCTCCGGAAAAAAGCGGAGTTTGAGTGGAGCGAGGAATGTGAACAAGCGCTCGCACATTTGAAACAAGTCCTATCGCAACCCCCGGTCCTCTCGCGACCCGAGAACGGGGAAACACTCTTCTTATATCTTGCAATCACGAGCGAAGCGGTCAGCGCCGTCCTCATTCGGGAAACACCGGACGGACAGAAGCCAGTTTACTTCACGAGCAAAGCTCTCCAAGGCCCCGAGCTCAGGTATCAACAGATCGAGAAAGTCACACTGGGCCTCGTCACCGCGGCCAGAAGACTCCGCCACTACTTCCTCGCCCATACCGTCGTCGTGAGGACCAACCAGCCGATCAGGCAACTCCTCAGACGACCGGATATGGCGGGGAGGATGCTCAGGTGGTCACTCGAGCTGGCCGAATTCGACATCCAATACGAAGGGAGGAAAGCCTTGAAGGCACAAGTGCTGGCCGACTTTGTAGCAGAGATGACCGTCCCAGAACCCTCAGCCAACGGGTCGCAGAAATGGACAATCTATGTCGACGGAGCATCCAGCCCGAAAGGAAGCAGAGCGGGAATCATCCTCGAAAACGAGGAAGGCATCCTCATCGAGGTGTCCCTCGAACTGGCCTTCCCGACTTCGAACAACCAAGCCGAATACGAGGCCTTCCTTGCGGGACTCAGGCTGGCCGAGGACCTTGGCGCCAAGGAGGTCAAGTTATTCACCGATTCCCAGCTCGTAGCCTCGCAAGTTCGAGGAGAGTACCAAGCCAAGAACGATAGTCTCATAGAATACTTGGCCTTGGTAAAAGAGAAGATGAAGAAGTTCACCTCGGCGGAAGTGACTCACATTCCCCGGGAGCATAATGCCCGGGCAGACGTCCTGTAAAAATTAGCAAGCACGAAAAAGAAAGGCAGAAACAAGTCCGTCATACAAGAGGTCCTTTCCCACCCGAGCGTCGATAAACCAGGTATGGTTTCGAATATCAACGCCATCGGGGACAGCGGCTGCTGGATGACCCCGGTATACGAATACCTCACGACGGGCAAACTGCCCGAAGACCCCAAAGAAGCTAGAATGGTCAAGAGACGGGCATGCTCGTACACTATAGTCGAGGATAAGCTATACCGGCAAGGATTCTCTATTCCCCTCCTCAGATGTATCGAAGATACCAAGGTCCCCGGTATACTCCAGGAGATCCACGAGGGAATCAATGCGCAGCACCTCGGCGGATGATCGCTAGCTCGTAAAGCACTCCGGGCAGGATATTACTGGCCGACCATGCAACAAGACGCCAAGGAGCACGTCAAGAAGTGCGATAAATGCCAGCGGCACGGGGACATGCACCTCGCTCCCCCTAGCGAACTCACGACGCTATCCTCCCCGTGGCCGTTCGCATGGCGGGGGATGGATATCCTCGGGCCTTTCGTCCAGGGGTCGTATCAAAACAAATACCTCATCGTCGGGGTAGATTACTTCACAAAGTGGATTGAAGCAGAAGCATTGGCCAAAATCACTGCTTTCAACATACTTCGTTTCTACAAAAGAAATATCATCGCCCGGTTCGGAGTGCCTCAAGCCATCGTCACAGACAACGGAACCCAGTTCACCGACAGGAACTTCCAAGACTTCCTCACAAAACTAGGCACGAAGCAGCACTTCACGTCGGTCGAGCACCCTCAAACGAACGGACAGGCTGAGGCCGCTAACAGAGTGATCCTTCGAGGATTAAGACGGAGACTGGGCGACGCCAAACAACGGTGGGTCGAAGAGCTACACAGCGTTCTCTGGGCCTACCGAACAACCCCATACTCCACGACCGGGGAGACCCCTTTCCGTTTGACTTATGGAACGGAGGCAGTGATTCCCGTGGAGATCAGAGAACCCTCGAGGAGGACGGAAGCCCCCCTCGACGGGAACACAAACGACGAAGCCTTGAGGGAAGAACTCGACTTCGTGGAGGAAACACGCTCGGGCGCTTCTCTCCGAGAGGCGTCACTTAAACAAAAAATAACACTACGTTATAATGACAGAGTCATTAAACGTGATTTTCAGGTGGGCACCCTCGTCCTACGAAGGAACCAGAAAGACTCGCGAGAAGGCAAACTCGCCGCGAACTGGGAGGGTCCGTACCGCGTCCGCGCGAAAACGGGGACAGGAGCCTATTTCCTCGAAAATCTGCACGGGGAAGAACTTGCTCGACCATGGAACGCTGAAAAGCTAAAACAATATTACAGTTAAACACTGCCCACGGCTCACTAGCACCACAATACGGGGACGCGCTGGGGTACAAGCGCGACACCCCTATAAGAACACGATGATCAGAGACCACGTTGTGTGTGCGCGAGGACATTTGATCCGGCGGGGATACCTCGATCGAGGCCCACCGTCGTCGTGCCAACCGGGCATAACACCCAGCTCGCGATGGGAAGTTCATGCCACGAGACTAGGACCTCGACCGAGCTCTTAGCCTCGTTGAAGGTCGGAGTACTCCTCCGGCCGCCCGACCAGCTCTCCACGCGGTCAGGGACGATCAAGGTCGAGCAAATCCCGAAGCCTTATTACTTGGGCAAAAATAAAGTATAACAAACAATAAAGTATAACAAACACCACATCACACACAAGGAAAATTAACAAAGAGATATTATAAAGTACGAATAGCGGGCAAAACACTTGGTCCAAAAAGTTATAAATATGAGCCCACAAGCCGGGCGAAAATAACCATTGTGCAAAAAGTACATCAGCTAAGCCCACAAGCCGGGCGAAACAAAACGGCTCGCAGGCCGACCAAAACAAAGATAAAAACCTACTCAGCTGCGGTCCCGTCAGGCTCCTCGTGCGCATGAATGTCGTTCTCCCGTAGAGGATACACGATCTGGCCATCCACCACCTCAGCGTCGGGGTCGATCCCTTCAATGACAAGGTCGGGGTTGAGAACCCGAAGCTGCGCCACGGCACTGCGGAACCCTATACCCGCGATTTCGATAGAATCATCCTCTGACACTCGGAGATCCTGCTCAAGCTTCCGGAGCTGCGCCACAAACGCCGCACGAGTGGTCAGGAGTTTGTCCTCCTCAGTTTCCCCTTCGGCTGGCCGCACCGCATCTTCCAGCTCGGCAATCCTTACCTTAAGCCGCTTCTCCTCCAACTCCAACTCAGCGATTCGGGCAAGGTGGCTTTTCTTTGTCTCCTCGGCTTCCTTAAGCTTGGCCTCGACCAATTGCTGCTGCTTGCCTTGCTCTTTGTTCAGATCTCGACACTCTTTTAGTTCCTTGCGCATGCCGAGCATCTCAGCGCCCAAGGTATCCAGCGCCTCCTGCAGGCGGGCCAGTTCAGCAGCAGGGCGGGTCTCGTCATTTAGAATGATGGCAGTCGAGCAGATACGCATGACGGCCGACAGGTCCTCAAAAAGCATCTTCCTCCTCACTTCAGTAGCGGTCCCCAGCACGGTTTGGATCTCGGAGGGAAGGGTGCGAGGATAAGTGACCTCGGAGAAGAAGTGAGGTTTTTGATGGCAGGGGGGAAGGTCAAAGCTGGAAGGAACCGGGGGACTGTCTTCACCACCCAGGTCGACGACCTCCGCAACGCGCTGCCTCTTCGGAGTCCCTTGGGTAGCCGGGGATTGGCTTCCCGCAGGAGTTGTGCGGTCACCCGCGGTGCCCGACACAGCGGCAGCAGGCTGGGACGGAGTGGATCCTTCGGGGGCAGCGACCGTGGAAACACCCTCGTGCGGGGCCCCAGAAGGGGCCACTTCCTGATCTTTGGAGCGCGACGCTTCTTCCCGGGCCTGCGCTTCCCGGGCCCTCTTCGCTTTCAGTTTCTTCAACCTCTCCTCGGCTCCGGCCATTGTCCCTGCAAAAGGAAAGAAAGTATTAGTAAAGCGAGAAACACAGATACGAGGAAGAACTAAAGCAAGGGCGTTTCACCACCTAACAATTCGATGGCCTCCTCGTCGGAGAAGGTCTCGAGCAGAACGCGGGTGTTTATCAGGCGGCGTTCTTTCTTCACCTGCCCATCTGCACCTATTATAGGCTGGCCGTCCAGCGTCTCATGTCGAGCTTCTGTAAAGCTGTCGACGAAAGCTACGATTTTATCGTAGGCTTCCCGCTCGTAGGCCTCCATCTGAACAGGTTTCGTTTTATACTTGTCAACTCCCTTCTTAAAGTGTTCCTCCGTCCAGTACAGAGGAAACTTCGGCACCAGCACCTCCTCGGAACGGCCGTCGACCTCGCGGGTGACTTTCCGGTACAATGAATATATCGCCTCGAGGGTGACCGACTTCACATAGAAATAGCGGAACTTGAAATCCCGGATGGAATCCAAGTAAGTGTGAAACAACGCCTTGCTCTGCTTGAAGGACACCCAGCCGTGTCGACCTCCTACCGACGACCGTTGGAGGTGGAATATGCGGAAGAAAAGGCGAACGGTCGGCACGATCTCCAAATATTTGCATACGAGCTCGAAAGCCCGGATGAAGGCCAGCGAGTTCGGATGAATCTGCGAAGGGGCCAACTTCAACCAGTCAAAGATCCCCTCCTGAAAATCCGTGAAAGGCAGCCTCCACCCCGCCTTCTCGAACATAAACTCGTATAAGGGGACCCGCATTCCCCGGTAAGGGGAGCATATCCGGTGATGCTCCTCGGGACGAAAAACCTTCCAGGATTGACCACTTCCGATTAGTCTGTGCTCGACGGTACAAAAAGCATCGCCCACATCTGGGTACACGAAGATGGACGACATCTCAAGGGCTTCGCTACAGACCCAGTCCTCGAGCGGCCTCTCCTGCGCAAAGGCCATGTGAGCCATGGGGGAGTCAGGCTGGTCGTCGTCGTTTTCCTCGAAATATCCTGCGGCCACCTCTGCAGCCAAATCGTACCTGAAAAGCAGAAGGAAACGGTGAATTCGATTGGTCGTATCAAATTCACCCCTCCACCGCTGTTCAAGCGAACGGGCGAAGAAGGGGCAAGGCTTTCTCAACTCCCCGACGAGATCGGCCGAGGATCAACTTGCCCACCGGGGAACTCATCATCTCCCCGGAAGGTTCTGCCCCGTGTCCCCGCGGCACTAACAAATATACTGATTATCAAGGACCCCGAGACATTCAACGGATCCCCGACGTGTTCGTCCCTGATCCCCGAGACATTCATAAAAAACGAGCAAGAATCTTCGCACTCTCTCTCTCTCCACAACTAAAGATTCCCGCCGTATTCGCCGGGAATCCCTTCGTTTCTCATGGGAATGTCATCAATTCACCAAGGAAACGCCCTACACTAGTTAAAATCAAAGAAAAACGCAAAATAAAGGTCCGGTTTGGAGCAAATACCTGGTAAGCGGCGGTGTAGGGTTCCGGCACGGAGGTTTCCGGCTGTGGTACGGCAGCGAACGGCGGTCCTAGCGGAGGAAATGCTTCCGACAGAGAGTGCCCGGCGGCTGACGGCGACGAGCTACGGCGGAAGAGGTTAGAGAGAGAGGGAGAAAGTTTCTTGAGAGAGAAGCGGAAAAGTGGAGAATGAGCGAGGGGAGCGGCTTTTATAAGTGGTTCTCGCGAGACCCGAGGGGCGTAGGGCACTCGAGTGCGCTACCCTAGCCATCCGCCCTAGCCTCCCTAGGTAATGATGGCAGGCGACACGTGGCACGCATGCAGCCACTCGTCTCCCCACGCGCGTCGTTTCGATTTTCCCCAACGCTTCGAATCCGAAACCCTTCATCTCCCCGACCATGCGACCAGACACGTCTGTCCGCTGCCCGACGCTCATCCAGCCGAAGGAATTTCGCATAGGATATCGACCTCCTCGATTCCTCTCTTAGCGTATCCTCGACATACAATAACCCTTAAGTCATCACTCTGCCACCTCAGAGCAACGACTTGGGGGGCTCCTGTTCTGGACTGGGCCGAGGCTGCCCAACAGTCGAGCAGGCCCAACCCATATAGCATGGGGAGGCCCAATAGGACCCCTCTGCGGGGCACTTGACTGCTGCAAGCATACCCACGTTTCCCCCGAGCACTTTGTTTGTGTCGGGCACTTGGGCCAACAGGGCAGGAGGACCTCGCACCCCGGCAGATAGGTATATCCCCGACATACCAGCTTCTCCCCGCGAGTATGCCAGACGTCACTCCTCGACAGACATGATTCCTCCCCGCGAAGCCATGCCCGTCGTATGCTTGACAGGTCCTCGACACAGAAGGCTCCTCCCCCGCGAGGAATGTCTAACGGTCCGCACCACGTGGACACGTTCCAAGTAACCTCCTACTTCCGCAGGATTCGGTCTGCCCTAATCCCGGAAATCTAGGAGCGGTTACCCCAGGGCGAAGGCCACGTGCTGGTCTTCACTATGCCACGTAAGCCCTGGCAGTTACTTGGATTGGGCCTGACAATCCAGCCCAATGCAAGTAACCGTTGGCCCCGCGCTGGGGGCTCTCTATAAATACCCTCTCACTTGAGAGGGTCAGGTTAAGTCACTTTTCTCACTCTTTGTATTTGCTGTTACTCTGTGCACTCCCTAACTTGAGCGTCGGAGTACCTTGCAGGTACACCCCCCCCCCCCCCCCCCCCGCCGTACTTCAACCTCACCGGAGCCGGAGCTCAACGGACGTCGTTGGCCACCTGTAACTGTCTGATCCAGGTACGATCAATTATTATTATTATTATTATTATTATTATTATTATTAAACAATCTTGCAATTACAAAGAACCAATCGAACAGTGCAAAAGGTATAACATCATTCTTGGAAACCAAATAGAAATTTGGTTAGTAAGTAACATCCAGTTAATTGAAATAGCTAACGTACTTAGCTATTAGGTTACGGTACTGCAAACCCATTCAGCATATGTAATGATATTATAAATTGGATTGTTACAACAATATATTGTACGGCAACCATTACCAAGTAATATATATACCATATGGTAACCATTACCTCAATTGATAAAACCATGAATTTTGCACAACATCATAACCACATACATATAATTATGACTTTATCGATATATATATATATATATATATATATATATATATATATATATATATATATATATATATATATATATATATAATCACTATACATAAATCATATTTGAATTTAATGATTTAATCAGAACCAGAGCTCTGATACCACTGTTGAGATTTAAGAGGGGTTTTTCAAAATTTTATCCTCTTAACGAAATAATCCCGATGAACGGATCTTGATTAAACCATCAATCACAAATCAAACACAAAATAAGGATTCTGAATTACCTCTTGAAGTGTGCTTTAACTTTGATCACGAACGTGGAAAATACCATCGTCTCTACAAAGTTCATGCGAGTACAAAGTGGAACGCGGTGCTAGCCGTCTCTAGTTCTGAGAAAATTCACAATTGTAGGGGAAAGAGCTCCTCTATTTATAGAGCTTCTAAAACCCTAATGCTCTTATTTTGCACTTTTCCAAAATAAGCCCAATCTTATTTAATTAAAACTATTTTAATTAAATAGATATTATTTATATTTAATTAAACTTTTTTTAAAAAATAAAATAAAATATTAATTAAATTAAATCATATTTAATTTAATCAACTGTAAATTCTCATTTATTTATTTAAATCAAATCAATTATATATGTGTTAATGTACTAAACAATTTAAATACTATTAACACATAATTAAATTAAATCTTATTTAATTAAATCGTCAACTCCATTATCAGTACCCTTTGCGTGTGACCCTATAGGTTCTCGTAACGTTGGCAATAATATTAAATTACCTATTTAATATTATAAACAGTAAGCGGTATCTAGCAACACATCACTGCTACCCAAGTCACGAGAATATTGTGTGATCTGACATAACCTTTATGTGATAATGATCATATGTATAATTACCCTTTTGCCCTTATATCTATATTAAACACAAGACATAGAATGTGTCACCCTTGTATAGTCCAATATTTTATTCTTTGATCCCTGAGTATACTTGATAACATCAAATAAGTCCAATATCTCATATCGACTCATTTGAGCACGGTCATGCATTTTACAGTCATACTCTATGAAGGGGCCCACAGATATTACTCCCGTCTATGTAGGAGGGACAAATCCCATCTAGGTCACTCATGTCCCTCAGCATGATTTGTAAAGCACCCATAAACCATCTTTATGGCCATCCTGTTACGGACAACGTTTAATTGACAATAAAGTACTCGACTCCACATCTAGGGTCCATAGTGGTTTCAGGTCGAAGGGTGGAATACATCACTATTACTATGAGAATAACTTATGACACTTACATAACAATCTATGTAGTATTATCATGGTGGGTGAATCTAATATAAATATTTATACCTACGTGAAGATTTGATATCTCATATCCATGACTTGTGAGATACAGTCATCAGTCTACTCACATAATAGTCTCTATGCATTACTCTTGTCCTATTTGACAGTAAAGCTTGACTACAGATACTTTTAGAATAACGTCATTATGTTTAATGAGGTCTCATGATTAAGTCACACTTAACATGTCATTAATAGACTAATTATTCTAAGGCTTTTATTATGTCATATACAAATAACATAACAAATACAATGTCTAGTAAGTATATATATTAACAAACAATATATATCAAGGTCATGATACAAAAGCATATACAATCAATATTGATTGGCTATTAGGGCTTACTCCAACATATATATATATATATATATATATATATATATATATATATATATATATATATATATATATATATATATACACACACACACACAACTATTAAACTCTTGATGTTCTACTTTTTGCATTGCCCCTCTTTAGGGCACCAAAACGCGAATGCACGTAGCAACGATCCGAGAAATAATCAATGGAGTTGATGTTCGGCGTAAAGATTATGGGGTGTTGTCGGGACAGTGTGTGCATCCAACTACATGAATCAACACCCCGAGACTTTACCTACGTGAAGATTCAGGGATTCTGTCAAAAATGTTGTGTACGCCCGGCTACAGCAATCAATTATCCACAGCGCCTTGTGCATCTTCAAAATCCAAGGTGTTGTCGGAGATGCTTTGCACGTCTGACTACAACAACCTATTCCCCCAAGGGTGCTATCGGATACGTTTTGCACGTCTAAATATAGTATTCAAATACTCATTGTCAAATAAATACATGCTTTCACGCGTAGCTGGCGCACCCCCTCTCAAATCTAACCTATACAAGGGTGAGCGTGGTGAAGCCTAACGATGTCCACCTCGATCCGAGCTAGCGCCTCGGGGGAAGGGTCGGGCATAACGCCCCAGAAACTTTATTAGAATTTTATTGGATTTTTATTTGAATTTTTGGTATACTTTGTGATTTATTATGTTATTGTTTACTATGATAATAATAGATAATAGGAAAAGTTGTGGTTATTTAAATATTATGAGTTAAATAATGAGATTTAATAAAATAAAAGAGATTAATAAGAATAAATAAATAAAATAAAAATAAAGCTTATTTTTCTATATAAGGGTGAGGGAAGTTTAGAGAATGTGTCAATAGAGAAAAAAGAGAAAAACTGAGGCAACCCTAGAAGAGAGATTCCAAGGTTTGGAACTTCCATCACCAAAAAGCCTAAGAGTTTCGGCTTAATCGAGGTAACGGGGAAATTATTTTATAATGGGTGTTTAAGCTTAAGGATATTGGGGAGTCCCTTAGCGCATTTTCTCTATTATGATTGAATTATGTGAGGTTTGTGCAAAACCTCCATAATTATGTTAATTATAGATTTTGATTGTGTATTGTTGATGTTGATTTGTTATCATCGATGTGAAATTCGTGTAAATTTGTGCTAAAAATTTGATTGTTGATGTTCATATGCTATGTGTTGGATTGATGAAGAAAATATGAATATTTGATGTGATATGTGTTAGATTGATATTCTTTGATGTGGAATTTGTTTCGTATTCGTGTAAATCAAATTCGAGATTTTATATGATATGAATTGGGAGAATATTTGAGGCCTTGATCTATTTCCATGGAGAAAAATGCAAAAATTCATTATGCAGCGGTGACGGCCGTCACCTGCGTGACGGTCTAACCGTCGCTGCCTTGGGGACGAAGACGCCATACTTCCAGCGATGACGAACGTCACACTTATGGCAGTCAAACCATCAATGCCTCGTGACGGGTGTTATTCCCCTAGACTGTCATCGCTGATGAGCATCACACATATAAAGTTCAAACTATCAGTGCATCGTGATAGGCGTTATTCCCCCATACCGTCAATGATGATGGGTGAGCTCACCCAAGGGCAACGACCGTCAAGGTCGAAACGATCGGATCGTCAGCCCTATTGTTGATCGATTTTTTGCAGAAGCTTTGATTCCTCGATTTAATTCATTATGTTAAGTAATTATCTATTAAGAAAATGATTATGATTTATTGTTGTTGATTTAATTGTTAGTCGCCTTATGGTTAGGCCGTGTTGAAAGATGATGGTTTTAGGTTCAAGGCGAACCCATGTTTATCCCTAACAGGCAGTGATTGATGTGAATTATGTTTAGGTCCGAAGAAACAGTGTATGATAAGTTTTAGATTCTAAAGGACCAGTGTTAGCCTTAACCTACAGTGTTGATGATTGGAATAGAAGGTTCGGATAGAGATTACTTGCATTTATTTGATCATGCATCATGTATATCAGAGATTAGCTTAGGATTCCGGTCTAGTGTTTAGGACTTAGTTCTATTGTGAAAGATCACTCAGTAAAATAAATTTGATATTTAGGGCTTGGGTCCAGTCTTTAGTACTTCAGTCTAGTGTTTTGGACTTCAGTCCAATGTTAGGATTGGTACCACATGCATGGGAGTAATTCAAGTAAGCATTGCATCATGAACCTTAATCAAATCTAATACTCAGGGGGAGCACTTCATAAAAAGTATAAGTTATCCTAAAAACCTTTTTCCATGTTCTCTGTGTTATATATTTATATATCAAAATTACGTCATCAAATACATAGTTTTGTCATCATCAAAAAGGGGGAGATTGTGAGAACAAGATTTGGTTCTGCAATATTATCTCTAAGTTTTGATGATAACAAATGGGTATTGGTATGCTCCTGAGAATCAGCGCAATGTTTAAAGAAAAACATTTCGTCTATGCACTTAAAAGAGCTGAACGAGGATAACTCAAAAGACTTGAATTCAAAAGGAAAAGAGTATGAGTTCTGAAGATCTGAAGACGAGGGTTCTGATGGAACGAAGTCCAGATGCTGAAGCCTCACGCTCTCTGATCAAGGTTATGAAGACCTACCCAAAGTCGACTCTCATGCTTCAATCAAATATAATCAGAAGCCTCTGAAGATATGAAGAAAGTGGATTAAGAGAACAAGGTTCTGAAGACAAGTTCTGAAGATTCTGGAAGCGCAGAGCTGATGATTCGAAGACTTCATAATCTCATGAACCGAGCAATGTTTTCCCTTCTTACTCATGCTCACAAAAAGCCTCTGAAGTTGAGAAGCCAAGAAAACTTGCCACACTGTACAGCTGTACCTCATTACAACGTTAAAATTCTTGAAGACTGTGTGAAATACAAACAAGACATTCTGACACAGACAGGACGCGAAGCATGCAGAAGACTTTGTACCTGTCCTCACGCTTCTAGCCGTAAGCCTACTTAGCTATCATGATTCCATCTCAACGGCTCTTTTCACTCGGCTATAAAAGGAAGCTCAAAGACTTGAATAAAGACACACACGCGAACTGCTACAATACTTTCTAACTCAGATCTTTCTTAAAGTCATTCTTGGTCTAAAAACTTGTTTACATTATCAGCTTGATAAGAAGCAATTTTCTGTAAACCCATTGTATTTGAACTTAAAGTTGTATTCCTTAAGAGAGTCTTAGTGATTAGATCTCTTGAGAAGTCTAGGACGTGTGTCTTAGAGGTTGTGCCTTAAGTAAGACCTGTGTGGTTGGATTACTTGAGAAGTCTAGAACGTGTGAGTTCTAGAGGTTGTTGTTAGTCACCAGCTGTGTTAGCTTGTGCAGTGTACTATTTTGTTGAATAGTGGATTAAGACCTCGTTGAGAGAGGCGAAATCACCTTGGCGGGTGGACTAGATTAACTTGAGAGGTTCTCAAGTGAACTAGTATAAACATAACGTGTTTATATCTCTTTGTTTAACCAAAGTGTTTTTCTTTAGAAAAGGGGTAAAGTTTTAAAAAGAAAGTTATTTTAAAGAAACGACTTATTCTGAAAAACCAATTCAAACCCCCCTTTCTTGTGTTTTTCACACCTTCAATTGGCATCAGAGCTCCGGTTCTGAGGTGATAAAAAGATTGAATTTTTATCAAGCACTTAACAGTGTTCAGTACCGATCCAAGTGTGAAAAACAATGACTACACCAACAACAACAACTTCTGAAACAAATGTTATTGAAAGAGAATCTTACACTGCAAAACCTCCTATCTTTGATGGCGAAAAGTTTGATTATTGGAAAGATATAATTGAAATTTATTTCTTATCATTTGACCTAGATCTATGGGATCTAGTACTTGATGGCTATAGTCATCCTGTAGATTCTGTAGGTAAAAAGATTGAAAGAAATGAGTTTACAGATGCTCAGAAGAAAACTTACAAAAAATCATCACAAAGCAAAAACTATTATGTTGAACGCAATTTCTTATACCGAGTATGAGAAAATCACAAACAAAGAAACTGCAAAGTCCATCTTTGACTCTCTTCGTATGACTCACGAAGGAAATGCTCAAGTCAAAGAGACGAAGGCTCTTGCGCTAATCCAAAAATACGAAGTCTTCAAAATGGAAGATGATGAGTCTGTTGAAACCATGTTCTCAAGGTTTCAAATGCTTGTTGTCGGACTCAGAGTTCTGAACAAAGGCTATTCTACTGCTGATCATGTCAAGAAAATCATCAGAAGTCTTCTGGCCAAATGGAGACCAATGGTGACTGCCTTGAAACTTGCAAAGGACTTAAATAGTATCAGTCTTGAAGAACTTATCAGTTCTTTAAGAAGTCATGAAATAGAGCTTCAAGGAGATGAACCTTAGAAGAAAAACAAATCCATTGCACTGAAGGCAAAGCCAGAAAATAAGAAGGCGTATCAGGCAGAAGAAGAAATGGAAGAATCTGAAGAAGATTCAGAAGAAGATGATATATCACTCATATCAAGAAAGATAAGTCAACTCTGGAAATACAGAAGGAACAAGTTCAAAGGACCAAGGAGAAGATTCGAATCTACATCTGGTCAAAGAAGAAACTATGGAAAAGATGTTACGTGCTTTGAATGCAAAGAACCTGGACATCTCAAAAATGACTGTCCAAAGGCCAAGAAAGAAGAAAGACCTAGGAAAGCCAAAAAGGGTCTCATGGCAACCTGGGATCATTCAGAGTATGAAGAAGATGCTGATGAAGGTCGGGTCAACATGGCATTCATGGCAGAAACCAGAAGCGACTCGTCAGAGGAAGAACTATCAGACTCTAACGACGAAAGAGAGGTACTTTCCTCCTTATCACGTTCTGAACTTGAATTAGGATTAACTGAACTTATAAAAAGATATCAAAACCTTCAAAGCAAATTTAAAATCTTGAAAAAGAGTTTTATAGGTTCTTCAGAAGATCTTACTAAAAACAAGAAAACCATTTCTGAACAAAATGAGAAAATACTTGTCTTAGAAAACTCAAACACTGTCCTAAAATGTAAACTATCTAAGTTAGAAGAAGAAATTGTTTCAAACTCAACTAACACTAGTGAAGAAGACAAATATGATAACGCATTTAAAAACTTTCTTGCTAAAAGCGTAGATAGAAGCAAAATGGCTTCACTAATCTATGGAGTCAGTAGAAATGGCAGTAGAGGTCTAGGATATTTTGGACCATCTCAACCATATGATGAAACCAAAAACATCATAATAATATCTCTGTCCAAATAGTTTATTCCCTCTGGTACTAGCCTTAAGCATTCAGAACCAAAAGGTTCAAACACTAGGATTACACAAACACACACACTAAAGAAATATCCTAAACACGAACACTATGCACAAACTCCACACCATTTTGCTAACGTAAGGAAATCTAAAGGAATCAGAACCTTTAGAAAAAATAACGTAAAAGGACCCACAAAATGGGTACCTAAAAACAAGATAATCTATGTTGCAGATATCCTTAATAGCTCCATTGAAACACCAGTCATGGTACCTGAATAGTGGGTGCTCGCGACACATGACGGGAGAAAGGCTTATGTTCCAAGATATGAAACTTAAGCCTGGAGGCGTCGTTGGTTTCGGAGGAAATCAGAAAGGAAGAATCATTGGCTCCGGAACTGTTGGAAATGGTAAGCTTCCTTCCATTAAGAATGTTTTATTAGTAAAAGATCTAATGCATAATCTGTTGTCAATAAGTCAACTTAGCGATAGTGGCTATGATCTCATTTTTAATCAAACGTCTTGTAAAGCGGTAAGTCAGAAGGATGGATCTGTCCTATTCAACGGAAAGAGGAAAAACAACACTTATAAAATTAAATTATCTGATTTAAAACATCAAAATGTAAAATGTCTTATTTTTGTAAACGAAGAGCAATGGGTCTGGCACAAACGTCTTGGCCATGTCAGTTTGAGAAGAATCTCTCAGCTTAACAAGCTTGGTCTTGTTAGAGGCCTGCCAAATCTGAAATATTCGTCAGACGCTCTTTGTGAAGCATGTCAGAAAGGAAAGTTTTCAAAAACCTCATTCAAAGCTAAAAATGTTGTTTCCACTTCTAGACCGTTGGAACTTCTTCACATTGATCTATTTGGCCCTGTAAAAACGGCCTCTCTCAATGGTAAGAAATATGGACTAGTTATCGTTGATGACTACAGTAGATGGACATGGGTAAAATTCTTAAAACACAAGGATGAATCACATTCTGTATTTGCTTCCTTCTGCACTCAAGTACAAAATGAGAAAAATTGTAAAATAGTCAGAGTCAGAAGTGATCATGGTGGAGAATTTGAAAATAAAAACTTTGAAGAACTTTTTGATTCACATGGAATATCTCACGATTTTTCTTGCCCTAGAACTCCACAACAAAACGGAGTTGTAGAAAGAAAGAATCAAACTTTACAAGAAATGGCTCGCACCATGATCCAAGAAACTGACATAGCTAAGCACTTCTGGGCAGAAGCAATTAACACAACATGTTATATTCAAAATAGAATCTCTATAAGACCTATCTTGAATAAAACTCCATATGAATTATGGAAGAATAAATTACCCAACATTTCATATTTTCATCCATTTGGATGTGTCTGTTTTATGCTTAACACTAAAGAGAATCTTAGCAAGTTTGATTCCAAAGCACAGAAATGTCTGTTGTTGGGATACTCTGAACGCTCAAAAGGCTACAGAGTCTTCAACACAGAATCAAGAATTATGGAGGAATCTATTCATGTTAGATTCAATGACAAGCTTGACTCAGAAAAGTCAGAGCTAGTTGAGAAACTTGCAGATTTGGAAATCAGATTCTCCGAACCTAAGGAAAGGACATATGAAGTTAAAGAACAGCAAGATCCTACACCAAAAACCACTGAAGTAACTCCAAATACCCCATCTCAACGAATAAGAAGACTGTCCACATCCCATCCTGAGGAACTAATTCTGGGTAACAAAGACGCTCATATCAGAACCAGATCAACCTTTAGACCATCAGAAGAAACACTTATAGGACTAGTATCGTTGATAGAACCAGCAACAATTGAAGAAGCCCTCATGGACAAAGACTGGGTTCTGACTATGGAAGAAGAACTTAACCAGTTCTCCAAAAATGATGTTTGGGATCTAGTTCCTAAACCTAAGAATGTTCATGTAATAGTAACTAAGTGGGTATTTAGGAACAAGCTAAATGAAAAGGGAGAAGTTGTCAGAAACAAAGCACGACTTGTTGCTCAAGGATACAGTCAACAAGAAGGAATTGACTACAACGAAACATTTGCTCCAGTTGCTAGACTTGAAGCAATACGTTTACTAATATCCTTTTCAGTAAATCATAGCATCACTCTATATCAAATGGATGTTAAGAGTGCATTCTTAAATGGTTATATATCAGAAGAAGTTTATGTCAAACAACCTCCTGGTTTTGAAAATTCAGAAAAATCAGACTTTGTTTTTAAACTTAGAAAATCACTCTATGGTTTAAGGCAAGCTCCCAGAGCTTGGTACGATAGATTAAGCAAATTTTTATTAGAAAACAATTTCACCAGAGGAAAGGTTGACACAACTCTTTTCTGCAAAACATATAAGAATGACATTCTTATTGTTCAAATCTATGTCGATGACATTATTTTTGGTTCTGCTAACTCTTCTCTATGTGCAGAATTTTCAAAGTTAATGCAGGCTGAATTTGAAATGAGCCTCATGGGAGAACTGAAGTTCTTCCTTGGAATTCAGATTGATCAAAGATCAGAGGCCACTTACATCCATCAAACCAAGTACACAAAAGAACTTCTGAAGAAGTTAAATATGACGGATTGCAACATTGTTAAAACACCAATCCATCCAACTTGTGTCATGGGAAAGGAAGAAACTGGAGTTAATGTTTGTCAAAAACTCTATCGTGGTATGATAGGTTCTCTCTTATATCTAATTGCTTTTAGACCTGATATATTATTCAGTGTACATCTATGTACTAGATTCCAATCAGATCCAAGAGAATCACATCTAACCGCTGTCAAGCGAATTCTAAGGTATCTGAAAGGGACAACTAACCTTGGCCTAATGTATAAGAAAACATTAGAGTATACTCTTTCTGGTTACTGCAATGCAGATTATGCCGGAGACAGATTAGAAAGAAAGAGCACATCAGGAAACTTTCAGTTCTTAGGAAGCAACCTAATCTCATGGTCAAGCAAGAGACAATCTACAATTGCTCTCTCAACAGCAGAAGCAAAATACATAGCAGCTTCCCTATGCAGCACTCTGTCGCTCCCGGGATTTTCATCCAAGTACAAACGCGAAAGTGGCACCGAACAGAGTCGCCAGCAATGTGTATTTATCCCAAGAGAGGGAAAGGAAACACCGCGTAAACCTGAGAGAAAGGAAAAGCATGGTCTTACGACCAAGAGAAGTGGGTAAGGGAGTCAGTTACGCGAGAGGAAGGTATTAGCACCCCCTCACGTCCATCGTACCCGATGGGATCCACGCTTGCTTGTCTCGATCAAAGGGTGTAGAAAAGATACTGGAAAAGGAACTGAAAGAAAGAAAGGAGAGAGAAAAGAAAAGGAACGGGAAACAAACGTAGGGAAAATAAAAGAAGTGCTCGCATGGGCCCTACCCCACTGCCTACGTATCTCATCGGGAGCATGAGAATCAGAGCGACGTAGTTCCCCTCACTAGGGAAAGATTGTTTGTGTTTTTTAGAGAACGGCTTACGTTCTAGCTCAGGTGTTACAGGCTCGCTGGTCCGAGTGCGTTACCATCTTGCAAGAGAACGAGTAGAAGCGCGTTCGTACGCTAAGAGTGAATGAGGTGAGAAAAGAATTCCCGAAGGAAAGACGTTATTGTTTGTTTTTGTCTTTTAGAAGGAAGTGTTTTGGATTTGTTTGCATACGACAGTGTATCCAAATCTTAGTCATCGGAATGTGTACATTCTCACATTCCAAGATGGAATGGGTAAGAAAGCACACTAAGAGTGAAGAAGACCTCCACACTTAGCTCCAATTGTCAAGGTTCAAACACACTAGCATACTTGTGTTTATTAAGTGTTTTTGTTGATTAAGAAATGAAGAAGTGTTTTTTATTATTTGCACCTTCAACAAGTATTGCATTTAAGTCCCTCATACAAGATCAAATGTTTAACACATTGACCCAAGATGGGCTATATGCTATACATTCTAAGATTATAAGAGAAGACCCCTTATAACCTTTTCTTTATATGAAAGGCCTAAATGCAATAAATGCCCACCTTTATTATATATTTTGAATTTTCTTTGAGATGAGAAGATGAAAGACTCAAGAGAGGATAAAGGTAAAAATCTATATGGACTAAGACTCCATCCTAATTGATTAGTTAAGGGAGTGATCCTAAAGTTTGTGAGGTTTCAACCTAAAGTCTAAAGAAAGAATGAATTAAACAATTCACTTCTAAAGTAGAAGATGAATTGTAATTCACAAAGGGAAAGTGATGAGTTATTAAAAGAAAGCACATAAGTGCTTAACAAAACACAAAGTGGAATTGTAAAAGAGAAGGGATAGAAGTTGAATGTGGATTCCTTATCCACACTCAATTGAAACTTACCAAAGCCTCTACATGGTTAGCACAATCACTTACAAGTAAAGTAAGAAAATATAATGAACAAATCAAATTCAAACAAGTTGACAAACAAAGTAAAATGAGATTGAATTGCTATAAGAGCTTCCCAATCAGAATGTAACTCATATTTACACAACCTAATGTTATCCTAAATGAGCATACCAAATCATGCAAACAAAATCTCAATCCAACAAGAAGCAAAGAAGAAAAGGTGAAGTGATGTGAATGTGGTTCATACTTGTGAAACAAGTGACTTAAGGTGCAAGATAAACATCAAACATGCAAAGATGAAACCTAAATGTCACAATCAGAAGTCAATTAACATGCTATACATCCTCAAACAAAACCACAACTCATGGCACAAGTGCCTTCATGATCAAGCAAACCAAACATGAGGCATGCATTCACAAAATGAACAAATTAAACTTCATGCTTCAAACAAATAGTAAACATGCTTCAAAAATTATGACTTTCACCAATCAAACACCTTAAACACATGCCATTAACATATCAAGTCCACAAGCAATGAATCAGAACCAAAGTCACTCAACAATTAGGTCAAAGTCTCATGGAAGCTTCATGCATTCATGCTCAAAGCAACACATCAAAAGTCATCCAAAAAAGACTTAAAAATCATCTCATAAATCTCAAACATACTTCAACATATTGTGACCACAATGCAAAAAGAAAGGCATCAAAATCATTTTTATGATCAAGAACAAAAATGCACAAAATCATATGTCACATTAAGTATGCATACAAATGGAAATTCAAAAGAAATAATGGAACAGGGGCAAAATGGTCATAAAATCAGAAAATAAAATCATAGAAAATTTCCTAAATGTTTTAAGAATACACATGAATTTTTGTAGAATTTTCCAATATGTTTTGGTATTTTTAAAAATTAGAAATCAAACGTGTAGAAAGAAATAAAATGAAAAATAAATGCAAAATGCAGGGGGGTATGAACATAGCAATTGGACAGTTCAAAATCATTGGGCTTGGAAACAGGGGGGTGTGATTATCAATCTGCATAGGTCCAATAAGTGCGCATAACACACTAGTTATCATGGAACTCAGTCAACAACAGTCAAATGCAATAACAACCATTGGATGCAGTCAAAGTCAAGTCACAGTCAAAGTAGTTGCAATCAACGCACATGCATGAATATCCACCCTAACTACCATACGCTGCCCCACACAAAGCTTAAGTGGGATCAAAGATGAGGCACATGACCGGCACGTGAATTTTAATGTGTTGGCACATTGTAGACCACACGATCAGAAAACATAAACGGACCAGATTAAAACACGAGAAAACCCTAGCTATTGAAGTCACCGGCCGGAGGTGACCTCCGGTCACCTTCTCCGGCTACACCACCACCGTCTGCAACTTTGAGTTTCCCAGAATTACACAAACCATATACCAAAATGAAGCTGAGCTCACATACATCATGAATGTGCAATCAACTTTCATAGATCACGCATGTACAACACAAACCGAACCAAAACATTTTGCCCTAAAATCTCATCTAAACTCCTAAAGAGCCTATCAACTAGTCAGGACTCAAGCATAGCCTCTAATAAGCTCTAAACATCATAAAGCAAGCTAAAACAACAAGAACTTATGCAATCAAGTTGGAGTAATTGGAACCTGAAATTTGCAGAACTTTGAAACAAAAGAAAACCAGAGATCCACTCTTGATCTTTGAGCTTGATTCGTGCAAAATAAATGCAGTTGAGCCTTGAGATATTGAGAACAGAGAGAGATTCAAGGCTGAGCAATACTTGAAATCTTGAGGACTGTGTGGAAAACTTCTTCAATCCAATGCCATTGATGATGATGAAGATGAAGTAAGATGGAGGATGATGAGGTTCGTGTACAGAGAGAGAGAAAAATGGAGAGAAACTGAGAGAGAGAAAAGAGAAGTTTTTGGAGTGAATGTGAAAAAATGAGAACTGAAAATGAATTGTGAAGTGTGATTTTGTTTTATAATTTGAGTTAACCACGGTTTGGTGAGTGAGTTAAATGAGTCCAAGTTGGGTTAATTGAGTCCACCCTAACTAACTGAGCCAAGTTAGTTAGGGGACGAGTTGGTCATGGCTGGGTTATGGTGATGAAGGTTCATGGAGTTATGGTGAGGAGCAATTGCAAGGAATGGTGATGATGAGTTGTTCTGGTGTGGCAGCTTGATAAACTTGTTTCACAAGTTTTGTTCTTCCTCTTTAGTGTATGGAAACAACATGGATAGCACGTGCTGCTCAAGTTTGTAAGGGGATGTTGGCTTAAATGAGGAAAGGAATAAAGAGTGTACATGTGAATTCTGAAACAATCAACCACAACCATGTTTATTTTCTGGTTTTATGACAGCTTGAAACCAATGCAATCATGGTGATTTGATGATGGAATTCTCTCAAATCCATAGATGATTTGATGTGTTTTTGGAGTCATTGGAAACAGGAGATGTAATGCTACATGTTTGGTGTGAAAATTGAATGGAAATGATGCTTGGAACATGCCTAAAAATGACCATAAACAGATGTAAAACAAACTGATGCATGGGCGAGCAATTTGGGGCATGGCATGGCAAGTTGGCCTAGTGATTTTCAGCATAATCACACCAACTTTAGACCCATCTTTCTATTTCATAACTTGGTCAAATCAAAATTTGTCCAACATGAACATTGAAGATAAGACTACATAGAACAACTTTGATGTTGAAAATTTTCTCATTAGAGGCCTTTAACCATGAGAAAAATGAATGGACATTTGGCCCACCACACGTTTGTAAAAATGACTGCGCGCAGACCTGGCCAAGCTTGGTCAAGACATGGTTTTTGGCCTACTTTCCTCCAACTTTGATTAATCATATCTCCCTCAATTTTTGTCCAATGGAGATGTTATACCCATGGATTTGAAGCTTAAAGCAAGATCTTTCATTGAGGCAGAGTGGAATTTTCATTTGATGCTTCAATTTTGAATGGCCTTGGTTCCAATTCTGATGCAAAATGGCCAAAACTTGCTATTTTTAGTAACCCTACTTCATCCAAAAGTGGCAACTTTCCAAATCTTGATTTTTTCATGATTCCTTTGGAGTTTCTTGATCAAATTTTGTACATTGGTCACATATAACATGAATTTCATGAATTTGGCTTTAAAAAGTCAAGAGTTGACTTTTTCCTCTGATTATTTGACTTGGCCCCAAATCCCCTGATTTTTGATCTTTCTTCCAATTGAATCACTTCTAAAACCAATTGAGATGCAATCTTCCACATCCCTATACCTAGGGACATATAGGGAACCATGACATCAAGTCTTGCCCAAAAAATCAAGGATTCCCTGATTTAATGGGAAACCCTAGTTTTGGTGCCCACCTCCTAGGAGAAAAATGTGCAGTCTCCAATTTCAAATTCCTCAGAGTATGTTGTGTGTCCTCTTAAAGGATGATGAGATATACCACTTGAGAATGATTTTGGATCAATGAGCTATCTCTTTTGAGGATTTTCCTTCAATTTTTGGACTTCTTGCATAGTGTAGGATGTAATGCCTCAATCTCCTATTGTATCTCTTATCCTTGAGGTTTTGGAAGATCAATTGAGATAGTATGAGACATGAGAGACCTCTTGGCTTGCCTAGAGCCAACTTGATTGACTTTTTTGCTTTGAATGATTCCTTGATTGTCCACCTTCCACCTGATCACATGCCCTGATGGTAAGAAGGATGCCATGCTTCATTTTTCTATGTTAAATGCAATGTAATGTTAATGAGGTGGATATGATATGATAAATGATAATGCCATGCTATGATGACAAAGAAGGAGAGCAAATTTTGGGGTATTACAGCTGCCCCTATTCAAGCGCTGTAGACCTGAATGCCTGAAAGCAATTGCTTTCGGACTTTCAAGGTATATAGTGATTGAATACCAAATATAACCAAAAATTTGCTCTGGATGGTGAAGAAGAAAAGGGATATAAACCCAACGCGACTGCTGGATTGAATCCTCGATGAAACGTCGGAGAGACCTGTCTTTTGAACGACGCCAGACGACTACTGGCTTGCCACACTACTGGTGGACTTTAATAATGTCTTTTATGCAATTCCAGACGACTACTGGCCTGCCACACTACTGGTGGACTTTGGAAATGTCTTTTTGAACGACGCCAGACGACTACTGGCTTGCCACACTACTGGTGGACTTTGCAGCTTCGTGCCACCCGAAGATGGACTTTTGCCAATCCACTGTTGTACTTTTGCCACCCGAAGACGGACTTTTGCCAATCCACTGTTGGACTTTTGCCACCCGAAGACGGACTTTTGCCAATCCACTGTTGGACTTTTGCCACCCGAAGACGGACTTTTGCCAATCCACTGTTGGACTTTTGCCACCCGAAGACGGACTTTTGCCAATCCACTGTTGGACTTTTAGCTGCTTTGCCACCCGAAGATGGACTTTTGCCAATCCACTGTTGGACTTTTGCCACCCGAAGACGGACTTTTGCCAATCCACTGTTGGACTTTTGCCACCCGAAGACGGACTTTTGCCAATCCACTGTTGGACTTTTGCCACCCGAAGACGGACTTTTGCCAATCCACTGTTGGACTTTTGCCACCCGAAGACGGACTTTTGCCAATCCACTGTTGGACTTTTGCCACCCGAAGACGGACTTTTGCCAATCCACTGTTGGACTTTTGCCACCCGAAGACGGACTTTTGCCAATCCACTGTTGGACTTTTGCCACCCGAAGACGGACTTTTGCCAATCCACTGTTGGACTTTTAGCTGCTTTGCCGCCCGAAGACGGACTTTTGCCAATCCACTGTTGGACTTTTGCCACCCGAAGACGGACTTTTGCCAATCCACTGTTGGACTTTTGCCACCCGAAGACGGACTTTTGCCAATCCACTGTTGGACTCTTGCCACCCGAAGACGGACTTTTGCCAATCCACTGTTGGACTCTTGCCACCCGAAGACGGACTTTTGCCAATCCACTGTTGGACTTTTGCCACCCGAAGACGGACTTTCGCCAATCCACTGTTGGACTTTTAGAATTTTAAAATCGAATTACTCTCTGCCTCTGCGCCAGACATCTCTGCCGACTCTGCTGAGGAACCACAATCAATGATTTAATCTCGGAGACTCCTAAAAGGATAATATCTCTGCTGGCGAATGGATGAACAATCCGTCTGCTTCGAATTGTCAAGCTTGCCAAAAATAAATTGGACTTTAAGATATGAGGGAATGACGACTCTGCCAGGAATTATTCCATCTGTTTGGAGGAATGAATTCTGGTCACAGCGATTCCGCTGGGGATGAGAATTTTTAAATGACGTCCTGCTGGGGAAATGAGCCATTAAAACTCTGCTTGGGGATTTATTCAACCCAAGATCCTTTATAGGGATTATCAACCTTCTGACCCGGCTGGGGAAAGGCTGTACCATCCTTGTTGAGGAATAGATTCTGCCGATCTGATAAACCTCTGCGGAGAGAACAACAACTCAGCTGGAAGTTGCTGACAAGATTCAATGCTGACCTCTGTGGGGATACCATGACCAGAGATACGATCTTGCTGGGTATCAGGGCTACTCTGCCAGGGATATGCAAATCCTGGTTAGAACATTCCACTGCAACTTGCTAGAAAGAGTCCTTAGAGATCTGTTGGGGAAACCCAAAGCAAATCCACAGTAGTCTGCTGAAGAATATGACTGTCGAGCTTAGGATAAGTACCACAATGCACCATGTTAGGCGAGCTTCCCTTTAGACAATTCCGTTAGGGATGACGAGTTTATAACAAACTCTGCTGGCGGAAACTGCTTTAAAACGTCTCATGCTGGGGAATGCCTTTTGAGAGGATTTTACAGAAGACCAACTGTCCTCAAACTCTACTGGGGATGATCAACACTTCATGCTGGGGAAACAAACATGCCCCATGCTTGGACAACACAACAATTCGTCCCCGAAGAGGATGTCATAAGAGGATTTTACAGAAGATTTAGCCTCTTCAAACTCCTGCGACTTCGCTGGGGATAATGACCATCAGTTTCAGTATCGGCGAGACCACTCTTCTAGGGAATTTGCGACCGTTATCGACACAGAAAAGCTTGTAGCTGTTGGAAGAACTGAATAAGAGAATCGACTTAATAAGATACCACGATACCCAGTTGAGCTCAATTCGTTGATATCGAATCGTCGTGACCGACCGTCGACCGAATGATGGACTTAATCAGTGAACATTGTGACAAAAGGGTGACCACCTTTCTCGAACATGATTGCCCCAGTCTTCTGCATGGAAGTAAGTGATTACTCGTCTAGAAGACATGATCCCGTGATCTCGCAAAGGCTTCAATTTTTCCTTTGAGCCTAGTATGAGGCTGCTACCTGCAAGCAAAGGATATGCACGTATACCGCGTGCGAGATATGACTTCTGCAACTGAGAAAATCTAACTCTGAACCACCACTTGTTGGGGAGAAAGGTTTGCATGCAATCTCTTGCTGGAGAACATTATTAATGAAGCCTACTGAAGACGGGGACCAAAAATGCCTTGGGTTGGAATGCCCCTTAGTTTCACTCCTTTTGGCTGATTGACTGCATATGCGTGACCAACTGTTTTTCTTCACTTGTCCCAAACCAACATGGTCCACCGGAAGAAATTGTCCCAAGAGGATTTTACAGAAGACTTGACATCCAAAACGCTTCAATGTCTTCAAACTCTCGTAGAGATTCGTTGGATCTCGCCGTAACTGCCCCAAACCGCATGGATTACTTAGAAGAAGTCATCGCATGAGGATTTTACAGAAGACTTGGCAAGCTCAATGCTTCAGTGTCTTCAAACTCTTGTAGAGATTCGTTGGATCTCGACGTAACTTCCCCAGACCGTATGGACTACAGAGGAATTCGCCTTGAAAAGATTCATGAACAATCTCATACCACCGTGGGATATTCTGTCCCAGTATTCTGAACTTTGGATAGGCTAATTAGTCGTTTGGATGGACTAACTTCTCGTGCTCTTGGTATAGCTTGCCCCAGTATGAACCTTGAAGTGGTTTTGCCCCCGACTACTGATCTTCGAAGGAAAACCAAAAATGCTTGCATTTGTAGGGATTTGAATCTCGCAATAATTGCCCCAGTTTGGTTGAACTTTGAAGAGATTTCTCGACGTGATTGGCTCAGATGAGCTACACCTTAAAGAGATGGTTCGACGTGATTGCCCCAGATCGACTACGTCTTAGCACAACTTGTTGGGAAAGCCCCTGCCCAACAAAGTTTCCTGAGGAAGTACCATTGGATATGGCTGCCCTTCGGGAGTTTCAGGATCCTCAACTCGACAAGATTAAGCTTCTGGACTGAATTTCCATATGTAAACTTCTTTTGATGTCAAACAAATGTATGCAAGCAGAAAATGTTTTATTCTGAGAATGAAAATTCTAATGCAACACAACATGTTAATCTCGAAGTTTTACTAAAAAGGTGTAGCAAACCCTTTTGTGAGCGAATCACGGGTTAGGATACGACATTAATTTTTGAAAGAAATAATGCAATGCACATGCAACACCAACAAAGATCTTTTAGCATAACTCATGGGAGTCAGGAACACTATCTCTTGGTAGTATACTTTTGAAATAACCCTATTTCAATTAGGACTTTTGAGGGTTGTAACGGGGCCTGGTTCATGGTTTTTGAGAAAAAAAGATTTATGGCTCAAAGTTTATTGGTGCCCACCCACTCTTCGTGATGTTCTCCAGTCCTACGTTCAGCTAATTTGCACAAGCGTTCGCCTCTCAAAAAGATTTTGTGATCCTTAAGGAACCCATGCATCTGATGGTTTGACACCTAATGAGGCTATGGAGTAACAGTCACCCCTTTTGTCTTTTGTGCGTAGTCACACGACTTTGTTCTTGCTCGAGGATTTTCTTTTGTAATCCTTTTGGTTTCACATTCTTTTGCTTTTTGATCCCTAATTTTTGCCTGGACTGATTCTTTTGAATCTTGGATTTTGGAGTCCAGCGGGATGCCCTAACTTTTGCCTAAGTTGCTTGTTTTCAAGTTTCAACTTAGCGGGCTTTTTCATTTTTCCTTCTTTTTCTTTTTCTTGAACACGTCGTGTGACACTGTTGAAAGGGTTGTGACTGCCTCACTCTTTGATTGTTGATGGATAACCATTGTGGTTTCACATCTCTTGACCTCTCAGCGGTGAATTAAAAGGTAATGGATCCTCAGATGCACACTCCTTTTGAGGTTTGAACGTTTGGTCAAACTAACTGACGCCTACCCTGCCCCTGGGTTAAATGTGAGGGTTTTTTCATACGAAAGAAACTCCTACTTCAAGGCTCAAAGGGGTTAACGGGGTCTATCTCCCTTATATCTCCAGTGTTTGAGGAGTTGAAACAATGCCTGTACATCCTCAACAGGGTTCTTATTCCAAAGCACACCGTTAGAGATTTTTGCGTTTTCAGATCATCATTCTCCCTCATAGAGTTTGAGCAAGAAAAATGGTATTGCAGTACACATTAGCATTAAATGAGTAAACACAAATGAAATTCTTCAAGAAAACATATTCATTGCATTAAAATCCTCATACCAAATACAAACAAATTTTAACATGCGAACAATGACTGAACGAACAAATAAAGACTACATATGAAAATGCAGCAAGGAAAATAAAGATTGTCGTTGTTGAGGAGGCTTGGCTCCGTCTAGACTGACCACTTCTGGTGATGTTCTTGTAACTTTGAGCACTCACCATGGTACAGAAGCTTCACCTTGTGGGGTACCGTCTGGGGTGATAACCTTTGAGTCAATCAAATCCTGCACCTTGTGCTGGAACACATTACAGTTATCAAGTGTGTGCCCAAATGTTCCTGAATGGAACTCACAGCTAACACTCATGTCATAGTCCGGAGGAATGGGGTATGGCACGGGCATGGCCCTTCTCAGCTGGATTTGCGAACTTTTGAGCAAACGAGCCAACAACTGACTGTACGGAATAGGAATAGGATCAAATGTCCTCTTGGGCTTCCTTGGTCTGAGTAGCCTCCGCTGCTGATAATCTTGCTGCTGCTGGTTCGGGCGCCCAGCCTGGCCCTGCACTTTCCTTTCTGCATTCGGCTGAGGCACAAACATGGGTTGCTGACATAGGTCTTCTGTAACACAGGGTTGTGGAAGAGATCCCTGACGTGAGGTGGACCCTTTGGAAAAGGAGAGAGTCCTCAGTTCCCTTGCAACAATGGGAGTGACATCACTTGGTTTACCAGCACCAACTGATGCAAACTTGATTGTCCCTGAATCAATTAGCTCCTGGACTTTATGCTTGAACCTGGTACAATTCTCAACATTATGACCAGGTGCCCCAGAATGGAACTCACATCTAGCCTTAGCATTAGGTCCCAGAGGAATCTTCGTGGGCAATGGTCCCAAACTAACACACTCAACCAGCTTGAGCTCGAGCAAGTAAGAAAGCAATTGCGCATACGAAATCGGAATGGGATCGAACTTCCTCTTAGGCCCCTCTGACTTAGGATCCTCTTGGAAATCAGGAAGTGACTGCTGATGCGAGAGCTCTGAGCCTTTAGCTTTCAGAGGAGATTCACGAAGCAATCCATGATCTAAAGCATATCCCAAAGAGATGGGAGGAGTAGAGACCTCTGTTGTGGAAGCGGGCACATGATCATTTTCCTTTTTTAACACCTTATTCAAGATTTCCATGACCAGGCCCATTTGAATCTTCATCTGGTTGACTTCCTCCCTCAGTAGTTCCTGACCTCGGGACAACGCCTGAATGTCCCCCATAAAATGCCCCAATTGGGCCCTCACCCCAGCCAAATCCTTCTGCATTTGATCCATGATTCTTACTTGATTTCTTCGCGTCGAATATCGGTGAATATAATTCTCAGCTATACCGCCTGAAACCAAATAAAGGTTAGAGACCCTGCAACGAATACCTGAAAAGCAAGCAACATAAATGCAGAATGATATGCAATGCCATGCAATGTTATGTTTATCGTTTCCAAAGTGCTTTACACCCTGATTCCAATCCAAACCACAGAAATCTGAAGACCAGAAATCGTGATATAAAGAGACGTGTCGTGGTCATGTGCTTGTGTACAGATATCTGATAAAGCGTAATTGTGAATAAACTGCTCATACTCATTCGACAAAGTATTCAAGTACATTTAAGAAAGGCTCATCCGCAAATGCAATACAAGGAAAATGGATCCATCAACAAGCCTGATGGTAACCATTAACAACAAAATATAAGGAAAAGAACATCAGTCTGACAATTCCACATCCTTCAGCTTATCACTTGAGTATTTGATCTCCTCAAAAAGTATACGGGTACGCTGGTGATTCGGCTTTTCAATCATCTCTTTGATCAAGACATCCCTTTTCTCAAGAGCTTCATTTAAAGAACCCATATGCAGCCTCAGAGCCTCGTCATCACACACTCCTTTGTGTCTCTTTATGCCGGCTTGCGTCTTGAGTATCTCCCTTTCTATCATGACTTCTTCAAGCTCTTTCTTGGTATTCCTCAGCTCACCTCTAGCTTCTTCTAGCTGTTCTTGACTCTTACCGAGGCTTTCCCGATACTTTCTCCTCTGCTCATGCGCCTTTTCAAGCTCTTCGTCCTTAATCTGTAACTGTTCCTGTAATTCAGCATTCTCTATCCTAACTTCGTCCCAAGCGTGCTGAAACTTTGTTAACTTTCCTTTGGTCTGAGCTAACGCCTGTTTGGTTTGCTTGTGGGCTTGAGTAGCATCATCAGCACCCTTACTAATCTTCCGGAAATGTTGGGCTCTTCCAGCAAAGTCTTTTTCTTTTGCAGTTAGGATTTGTTCAGCATCTTGGGCTTTCCGCTCCAGCTCTTTGTTGGCATGTAGAGCATTCTGAAGACGGCTACTCAACTCGGAATTCTCTCCTTGGAGCTTTTTCACCAAGGCTTGCAACTTGTCAACTTCTTCCACAGTAGCAGTGCTTCTTGCTTTCTCATTCTCCGGATACAAAAGGGGTGCCTTACCAAAAGGCAAGAGAAAATCTTCAACTCTTTTCTTCACCCACTCTTCATATGCTGGATAAACCCGGTTGTTAGGCTTTCCTAGAGTAACTTTCCCCTTTTTCAGTATGCTACCCCAGCTTTCAGAAGCTTTCTGTGCTGCTTCCCATCCTTCTGACGTATGAAAATAGAGGGACTCCTCCACATCTCTCTTGATAGGCGGACCTGTCAGGGCATATCCAAATTGCCGAATGGCCAAAGAAGGATTGTAGTTAATCCCACCCAGTCTTCCTATCAGTGGAACGTTAGGGAACTTACCACAGCTGTGGATAATATTCTTGCCAATCAGCCCATGATCTACCCATACGATGTCCTTGGCCACCAATCCCATTAAACGTTGTTTCCACTCTAGAGAATCTTTGGAATCCACAAAAGCCCCTGATTGTGGTAAACGGCCTGCAAACCACTTATAGAACAAAGGTGCACAACAACGAATTATCCCTCCTCTTTTCTTTTCGTTTCGGTTGTACAATGAGTAGTGAAGATCTCCCAGTAGCGTTGGCACCGGGTTCTTCATCATGAATATTCGTATAGCGTCCGTATCAATAAAATCCGGCTCGTTGGGAAACAACACTATGCCGTATATGCAAAGGGCTAGCAAAGCATTAAAAACAAGCCAATTCTCGCCTTTAGCTGCTTCCTGGGCCTTCTTAATCAGATATTCCAGCTTGTAACCACGAATCTTTCCTTTGTTGGAGACATTGTCACTTAACTCTGATTTGCTCAAATAAAGAGCACCAGCCACCTTTCCAAAGTCAAGATCCCCCACTGATCCAAAGAAAGGGGGCTCCTCCTTGATAGCAATCCCCAACATGTTGGAATACTCCTCCAGGGTAGGAACCAACACATAGTCTGGAAATACAAAACATCTCAGAGGCGGATCATAGAACTGCATCAACGTATGGAGACCTCTGGCTTCATAATCACTGACATTACGGACCATAGATAAAATCCACCCATATTTCTCTTCAAAAGCTTCTCGTACTGCAGGGCTCGCCATTCCCTTCAGCACAACAATAGGGCCCAAAGTAGGCGTAAGGAACTTATAGCTGATGATATTCTTCCTCTCTTTAGTGTTCATCTTTGCAGGGACCTGATGACTGGAATCAAGGGTAATATGCACCTGGAAATGAATAAACATGTATGTTAGGATATGATAATGCAATGCAAAGGGCAATGTGATCAGGTAATCAGGTGTCTGTGCTGAACTGTGAGCGGTGTCAGTGTAGCTCTGAGACTAATATAGAACCATAGATAAGAACCATCTGAATACAATAGGATGAAACTTCCTTTTTGTGCAATGATGATAGAAAACCGGGTATGTAAGAGGTCATGGTTACCTGCAAACCTGTAAATAACCCGCCCTTCTCACATGTGGGTACTAGGATGTTCAGTATCCCGGGCTCTCAGGTCGAGAAATGATGATACGTTCACCATTTCTGGTTTGGCATCATCATCGATCGAGGAGGCCTCAACTGATTCTCCAAAACAAAAAGGTCCTCAGCTTCTGGCACTGAGGTCGAGAAGCAATAGTACATTCATCCCTCAGGGTACAGTACTATCGCCAATCGAGGAGTGCCTCCGCTGATTCTCTTTCAAAAAGGGATGTCCTATAGCAAGTTCCCAGCATTGGGTCCTCGGATCGAGAATGTGCA
This sequence comes from Lathyrus tuberosus, assembly GCA_022829125.1. NCBI lineage: Eukaryota > Viridiplantae > Streptophyta > Magnoliopsida > Fabales > Fabaceae > Lathyrus > Lathyrus tuberosus. Next base: position 16,471,347 of record JALAZF010000056.1, on the reverse strand, counting down.
ATGGGTTTGCCACGGAATGTGGTCTGCCACTGTCACAACTCGGGAGGAGTGCCGCAACTGAGTCCTCGGGAATGGTCACCAGAGTCGACAGTTCCTCAAGAGAATAACCACTGGCCTGCATAACATGCAGTAGCAGAAAGCTCCTGATAGAACCTCGTCTGGTTGTGGGTCTCATGAACAACAATACGTGGTCACCACCACGCAAGCGTCATGACTATCCACTCTAATACCTATGTATGTACTCAAGCCTTGGTAGTGAGCTTATCTCTCAGAACACCCATCCCGCCAAACAGACAAAACAGTGCAACACAATATAATATATGATATGTAATGCTAAAATGCGGTAAATACAGTAAAATAAATAAACAACAACATATAGCACAACAGTAAACACCCAATGAAAGAAAAGCAGACAAGCGCTAGGATTGACTCGCTAAGGAAACCAGAGATTCTGGGTTCGATTCCCCAGCAGAGTCGCCAGCTGTCGCTCCCGGGATTTTCATCCAAGTACAAACGCGAAAGTGGCACCGAACAGAGTCGCCAGCAATGTGTATTTATCCCAAGAGAGGGAAAGGAAACACCGCGTAAACCTGAGAGAAAGGAAAAGCATGGTCTTACGACCAAGAGAAGTGGGTAAGGGAGTCGGTTACGCGAGAGGAAGGTATTAGCACCCCCTCACGTCCATCGTACCCGATGGGATCCACGCTTGCTTGTCTCGATCAAAGGGTGTAGAAAAGATACTGGAAAAGGAACTGAAAGAAAGAAAGGAGAGAGAAAAGAAAAGGAACGGGAAACAAACGTAGGGAAAATAAAAGAAGTGCTCGCATGGGCCCTACCCCACTGCCTACGTATCTCATCGGGAGCATGAGAATCAGAGCGACGTAGTTCCCCTCACTAGGGAAAGATTGTTTGTGTTTTTTAGAGAACGGCTTACGTTCTAGCTCAGGTGTTACAGGCTCGCTGGTCCGAGTGCGTTACCATCTTGCAAGAGAACGAGTAGAAGCGCGTTCGTACGCTAAGAGTGAATGAGGTGAGAAAAGAATTCCCGAAGGAAAGACGTTATTGTTTGTTTTTGTCTTTTAGAAGGAAGTGTTTTGGATTTGTTTGCATACGACAGTGTATCCAAATCTTAGTCATCGGAATGTGTACATTCTCACATTCCAAGATGGAATGGGTAAGAAAGCACACTAAGAGTGAAGAAGACCTCCACACTTAGCTCCAATTGTCAAGGTTCAAACACACTAGCATACTTGTGTTTATTAAGTGTTTTTGTTGATTAAGAAATGAAGAAGTGTTTTTTATTATTTGCACCTTCAACAAGTATTGCATTTAAGTCCCTCATACAAGATCAAATGTTTAACACATTGACCCAAGATGGGCTATATGCTATACATTCTAAGATTATAAGAGAAGACCCCTTATAACCTTTTCTTTATATGAAAGGCCTAAATGCAATAAATGCCCACCTTTATTATATATTTTGAATTTTCTTTGAGATGAGAAGATGAAAGACTCAAGAGAGGATAAAGGTAAAAATCTATATGGACTAAGACTCCATCCTAATTGATTAGTTAATGGAGTGATCCTAAAGTTTGTGAGGTTTCAACCTAAAGTCTAAAGAAAGAATGAATTAAACAATTCACTTCTAAAGTAGAAGATGAATTGTAATTCACAAAGGGAAAGTGATGAGTTATTAAAAGAAAGCACATAAGTGCTTAACAAAACACAAAGTGGAATTGTAAAAGAGAAGGGATAGAAGTTGAATGTGGATTCCTTATCCACACTCAATTGAAACTTACCAAAGCCTCTACATGGTTAGCACAATCACTTACAAGTAAAGTAAGAAAATATAATGAACAAATCAAATTCAAACAAGTTGACAAACAAAGTAAAATGAGATTGAATTGCTATAAGAGCTTCCCAATCAGAATGTAACTCATATTTACACAACCTAATGTTATCCTAAATGAGCATACCAAATCATGCAAACAAAATCTCAATCCAACAAGAAGCAAAGAAGAAAAGGTGAAGTGATGTGAATGTGGTTCATACTTGTGAAACAAGTGACTTAAGGTGCAAGATAAACATCAAACATGCAAAGATGAAACCCAAATGTCACAATCAGAAGTCAATTAACATGCTATACATCCTCAAACAAAACCACAACTCATGGCACAAGTGCCTTCATGATCAAGCAAACCAAACATGAGGCATGCATTCACAAAATGAACAAATTAAACTTCATGCTTCAAACAAATAGTAAACATGCTTCAAAAATTATGACTTTCACCAATCAAACACCTTAAACACATGCCATTAACATATCAAGTCCACAAGCAATAAATCAGAACCAAAGTCACTCAACAATTAGGTCAAAGTCTCATGGAAGCTTCATGCATTCATGCTCAAAGCAACACATCAAAAGTCATCCAAAAAAGACTTAAAAATCATCTCATAAATCTCAAACATACTTCAACATATTGTGACCACAATGCAAAAAGAAAGGCATCAAAATCATTTTTATGATCAAGAACAAAAATGCACAAAATCATATGTCACATTAAGTATGCATACAAATGGAAATTCAAAAGAAATAATGGAACAGGGGAAAATGGTCATAAAATCAGAAAATAAAATCATAGAAAATTTCCTAAATGTTTTAAGAATACACATGAATTTTTGTAGAATTTTCCAATATGTTTTGGTATTTTTAAAAATTAGAAATCAAACGTGTAGAAAGAAATAAAATGAAAAATAAATGCAAAATGCAGGGGGGTATGAACATAGCAATTGGACAGTTCAAAATCATTGGGCTTGGAAACAGGGGGGTGTGATTATCAATCTGCATAGGTCCAATAAGTGCGCATAACACACTAGTTATCATGGAACTCAGTCAACAACAGTCAAATGCAATAACAACCATTGGATGCAGTCAAAGTCAAGTCACAGTCAAAGTAGTTGCAATCAACGCACATGCATGAATATCCACCCTAACTACCATACGCTGCCCCACACAAAGCTTAAGTGGGATCAAAGATGAGGCACATGACCGGCACGTGAATTTTAATGTGTTGGCACATTGTAGACCACACGATCAGAAAACATAAACGGACCAGATTAAAACACGAGAAAACCCTAGCTATTGAAGTCACCGGCCGGAGGTGACCTCCGGTCACCTTCTCCGGCTACACCACCACCGTCTGCAACTTTGAGTTTCCCAGAATTACACAAACCATATACCAAAATGAAGCTGAGCTCACATACATCATGAATGTGCAATCAACTTTCATAGATCACGCATGTACAACACAAACCGAACCAAAACATTTTGCCCTAAAATCTCATCTAAACTCCTAAAGAGCCTATCAACTAGTCAGGACTCAAGCATAGCCTCTAATAAGCTCTAAACATCATAAAGCAAGCTAAAACAACAAGAACTTATGCAATCAAGTTGGAGTAATTGGAACCTGAAATTTGCAGAACTTTGAAACAAAAGAAAACCAGAGATCCACTCTTGATCTTTGAGCTTGATTCGTGCAAAATAAATGCAGTTGAGCCTTGAGATATTGAGAACAGAGAGAGATTCAAGGCTGAGCAATACTTGAAATCTTGAGGACTGTGTGGAAAACTTCTTCAATCCAATGCCATTGATGATGATGAAGATGAAGTAAGATGGAGGATGATGAGGTTCGTGTACAGAGAGAGAGAAAAATGGAGAGAAACTGAGAGAGAGAAAAGAGAAGTTTTTGGAGTGAATGTGAAAAAATGAGAACTGAAAATGAATTGTGAAGTGTGATTTTGTTTTATAATTTGAGTTAACCACGGTTTGGTGAGTGAGTTAAATGAGTCCAAGTTGGGTTAATTGAGTCCACCCTAACTAACTGAGCCAAGTTAGTTAGGGGACGAGTTGGTCATGGCTGGGTTATGGTGATGAAGGTTCATGGAGTTATGGTGAGGAGCAATTGCAAGGAATGGTGATGATGAGTTGTTCTGGTGTGGCAGCTTGATAAACTTGTTTCACAAGTTTTGTTCTTCCTCTTTAGTGTATGGAAACAACATGGATAGCACGTGCTGCTCAAGTTTGTAAGGGGATGTTGGCTTAAATAAGGAAAGGAATAAAGAGTGTACATGTGAATTCTGAAACAATCAACCACAACCATGTTTATTTTCTGGTTTTATGACAGCTTGAAACCTATGCAATCATGGTGATTTGATGATGGAATTCTCTCAAATCCATGGATGATTTGATGTGTTTTTGGAGTCATTGGAAACAGGAGATGTAATGCTACATGTTTGGTGTGAAAATTGAATGGAAATGATGCTTGGAACATGCCTAAAAATGACCATAAACAGATGTAAAACAAACTGATGCATGGGCGAGCAATTTGGGGCATGGCATGGCAAGTTGGCCTAGTGATTTTCAGCATAATCACACCAACTTTAGACCCATCTTTCTATTTCATAACTTGGTCAAATCAAAATTTGTCCAACATGAACATTGAAGATAAGACTACATAGAACAACTTTGATGTTGAAAATTTTCTCATTAGAGGCCTTTAACCATGAGAAAAATGAATGGACATTTGGCCCACCACACGTTTGTAAAAATGACTGCGCGCAGACCTGGCCAAGCTTGGTCAAGACATGGTTTTTGGCCTACTTTCCTCCAACTTTGATTAATCATATCTCCCTCAATTTTTGTCCAATGGAGATGTTATACCCATGGATTTGAAGCTTAAAGCAAGATCTTTCATTGAGGCAGAGTGGAATTTTCATTTGATGCTTCAATTTTGAATGGCCTTGGTTCCAATTCTGATGCAAAATGGCCAAAACTTGCTATTTTTAGTAACCCTACTTCATCCAAAAGTGGCAACTTTCCAAATCTTGATTTTTTCATGATTCCTTTGGAGTTTCTTGATCAAATTTTGTACATTGGTCACATATAACATGAATTTCATGAATTTGGCTTTAAAAAGTCAAGAGTTGACTTTTTCCTCTGATTATTTGACTTGGCCCCAAATCCCCTGATTTTTTATCTTTCTTCCAATTGAATCACTTCTAAAACCAATTGAGATGCAATCTTCCACATCCCTATACCTAGGGACATATAGGGAACCATGACATCAAGTCTTGCCCAAAAAATCAAGGATTCCCTGATTTAATGGGAAACCCTAGTTTTGGTGCCCACCTCCTAGGAGAAAAATGTGCAGTCTCCAATTTCAAATTCCTCAGAGTATGTTGTGTGTCCTCTTAAAGGATGATGAGATATACCACTTGAGAATGATTTTGGATCAATGAGCTATCTCTTTTGAGGATTTTCCTTCAATTTTTGGACTTCTTGCATAGTGTAGGATGTAATGCCTCAATCTCCTATTGTATCTCTTATCCTTGAGGTTTTGGAAGATCAATTGAGATAGTATGAGACATGAGAGACCTCTTGGCTTGCCTAGAGCCAACTTGATTGACTTTTTTGCTTTGAATGATTCCTTGATTGTCCACCTTCCACCTGATCACATGCCCTGATGGTAAGAAGGATGCCATGCTTCATTTTTCTATGTTAAATGCAATGTAATGTTAATGAGGTGGATATGATATGATAAATGATAATGCCATGCTATGATGACAAAGAAGGAGAGCAAATTTTGGGGTATTACACACTCAAATGCTATGGATGAAAAATTAGCTGGAAGACTATCAAATATATGAGAGTAATATTCCTATCTTCTGTGATAATACTGCTGCTATTTGCTTAAGTAAAAATCCAATTTTGCATTCTAGGGCTAAACACATTGAAATAAAACATCATTTTATTAGGGACTATGTTCAGAAGGGAACTCTATGCTTAAAATTCATTGATACAGACCATCAATGGGCTGACATTTTTACAAAACCCTTAGCTGAAGATAGATTTCTAATCATTTTAAAACACCTGAATATGAAGCATTGTTCAGAATAAAAACATTTTCAGAACCTCATGTGTTTAGTCAGAAGAAAAGTATTTTCAAATCATCAGAACCTTTTTCTTAACGCATCTCAAGTTCTGATAAATATGTGACATGTCATATAATTCAGAAAATTATTCTTGCATGTGATTTAAATAAAATTAAGTCACTTTAATTATTCAAATTGAACGAACATCATTTTTCTCGAGATTGACTTAACTTTATCACATTTATTAGCTTATCCCCTCAAGAAGGTGTCTGTCCTTTAAACTCTCGAGAATATCTTTTCTCTCTCTCTTTCTGTCACGAACCCTAAAAAGTTAATCGACTCTCATCTATTTCTCTCTCTATCTATCACTCCCTCAAAATTAACTCAAGTTCAATCCTCATTCTTTCTTACCACCGTAAGGATGAACACTCATCAACAAGATACTGTTCAAATCTCTCAAGAACTACCATCCTCATCCATCACACCTAATACTACTCTCTCAACGGCTGAACCAACTGTTTCAAATCCATTAACCCTTCCCACAATTGATGCAAACCATGTCACCCAGAAAACTCGCTCAGTGACATGCGTGACACATGCAAATGATCTAACTGTTCAGAAAGAGCTAGATGTTGACTTCAACAACCTCTCTGATAATGGGTTTAACCTAATTGATCAATTGGGTGCTCAAGAATGGAAAAATTACTTTGATAGACTAAGAGGTCCATGCTTTGATGATCTAGTGAAAGAATTCTGGAGACATGCAGATACAAACGAATTTCATGAGGTATCTTTTGTTCTGGAGTAGAAGATTATCATCATTGAGAGATCCATTTCAGAATTGCTAGGAATGAAGTTCTTGGAAGGAAAGAGGGTGTACGGAAAAACTGAAAAAATATGAGTCAGTCATCAACAAAGCTATCTTCAAAAGCTGTCAATCAGGAACAACGGACAACAAAAGCAAAAACTTGCGTGGCAACCTAAGGATTTGGCACAAGATCATTCTTGGACGCATCAATCCAAGACCAGCGAAGAGTGCTACAGATTTTGCCAACACAAATAAAAAACACATGCTGTACTACTTGCACAAACATGAGAAAATGTGCTTTCCCTCCATTCTATTCTACTACTTAAGGGATATGGTGCACAAGACAAGAACAACGGCCTCACCAGAAAAGAAGATTGTTAACTACATTCCTTTTGGAAGGCTGATCTCTTACATTCTGGTTGAAAGCGGATTAGTGAATTATCTGATCAAGGAAGCAAAGTTCACGGAATATCTTAATGAAAAAGTTGGAGAAGCTTTCAATGCTGTAAATATTAAGCATATGAAGATGATTGCAAGTGTCAGTGCGAAACCAACACCTATTTCTCCCGACACGGTGAAAAAGATCAGGAATCCAGTAGACAACTATCTATTCTACCGCAAAGAAGATAATCCAACCGCAATAGCCTCTTACATTGCCATAATGAGAGAAGCAGAATCTAGAGTTGAAGAAGCTGTCCCTCAGTCAAAGCATATTACCAGGAGTAAGAGGAAGCTCGCTGAAGAGGATACGGAGTGCAAAAAGAAGAAAAAGGATGAATCTGAAATCTCCAGAAAAGAAGCTATTCTTCTTGAGAAAATCAATAAAGTTGATGCAAATCCATCTGTTGCTGCACCATCTTCTACACCAATCACCTTTACCTCCATTCCACAAGTAAGGTTTAAACCCACATATTTTTCTATTCCTTTACCAACCACTGATCAATCAACCACCAACCCATCAATAACCACTCCAATCTTGTCTGAGACTGTTTTTACCTATATTTCAACAACAACTACCTCAACAATTCAGCCAAATAAACTAGAAGCAACAAATCAAATCTCTGAATCTCAAGCTCTCAATACAGAATCTAGTTCTGAGGGAACCTCCTATGAATCCCTAGAAGTTGTCTTACCTGAAAACCTCATGAGCTCCGACAATCTAGAAGTATCCTCTCCTAGCGATCAACAACAACCACCTAAACCTGCTGCTACTGAGATTGACTTATCTCAGCAACCACCACCTGAAACCAACTCTGATAAATACAACATCGCTCGGGTTATCTACAATGCTCGACCTCCAACATCCTTTGAAGAATGTACAAGTCAATTTCATGACAAAGCACTTGAGATGTTTGCTAAGTTAAGAGCGGAACTTTGTACAAGCACAAAGCTCATGGAACTTGAGAGTGCCTGTCAAAGTTTTCAAAAATGGCTGGACATGGAACTTACAAGAATTGTAAGTTTCTCAAATATAACCATAACTACTGAACTAGCAAAGGCTAAGGAGAGAGCAGAAGCTGAAGCAAGAGTCAAAGTACTCAAGTTCTTGGCTGCCAAGCAGAAAGATGCTGAAGAAAAGGCTGCTAAAGAAGTAGAAGAGCAAGCTGCTAGAAAGGCACAAGAAGCTGCTGAAGCTGAAAGAGCTAAAGAAAGTGCTATGATTGCTTCCACTTTTGATCCTGTTATCAAGCGTCTGGGAGACGCCATTGATGAAATCAGAATTGAACAGAAGAACTTCAGAGAAAGGTTTGACAAGCAAGATACTGTCAATGAAAATCTTCAGATCATGATGAAGAAGATTTGGGACAAGATGTCCTCTGACAGCAAATAAACCTCTGTTTTTTAAGTTTTAGTTCTGTGTTTTTCACCCTTGGACTATCCTGTGTTTATCTTTTTTATTCATGACAAAAAGGGGGAGAAAGTATATGAATGTAATAAATTTTGATCCTATAGTCATTCTCTAAAAAACAATGCTGCTTACATGCTAACAGATAAATCTATAATTTATCATCTCTATTAGATTATTTTTCTGTATTTTTCCTCTGTGCAGATAACTCAGAACTTTGATGATGAAGAAAGATTCAAAATGTTAATAAAGTCAGGGGGAGCCCGAGCAAGACCCTTAATCAAATCTAATACTCAGGGGGAGCACTTCATAAAAGGATAAGCTATCCTAAAAACCTTTTTCCATGTTCTCTGTGTTATATATTTATATATCAAAATTGCATCATCAAATACATAGTTTTGTCATCATCAAAAAGGGGGAGATTATGAGAACAAGAGTTGGTTCTGCAATATTATCTCTAAGTTTTGATGATAAAAAATGGGTATTGGCATGAACAATTTTGCACAACTAATTTTGTTACTTGTGAGAACCGAGCAAACAGGTTATGCTTCTGAGAATCAGAGCAATGTTTAAAGAAAGTCATTTCGTCTATGCACTTAAAAGAGCTGAACGAGGATAACTCAAAAGACTTGAATTCGAAAGGAAAAGAGTATGAGTTCTGAAGATCTGAAGACGAGGGTTTTGATGGAACGAAGTCCAGATGCGGAAGCCTCACGCTCTCTGATCAAGGTTCTGAAGACCTACCCAAAGTCGACTATCATGCTTCAATCAAACATAATCAGAAGCCTCTGAAGATATGAAGAAAGTGGATTAAGAGAACAAGGTTCTGAAGACAACTTCTGGAGATTCTGGAAGCGCATAGCTGATGATTCGAAGACTTGATAATGGTGTATATGCTGAAGGTCCCAAATGTATGAAGTTTGAAAATGGGTTGAGTCCAGAGATCAAGGAGTTTATTCGATATCAAAAGATTCTCCGTTTCTCAGTGCTGGTTAACAAGTGCAGGATTTATGATGAAGACAATAGAGCAAGATCTACTCACTATAATATTTTGAATGAGAAGAAGTTTTCTAATCATAATTGTGGCAAGCCTAATGCAAACCCAGGTTCCAACGGAAATCATAAAGTCGCAACAAAGAATGGAACCTTTTCTTTGAAATGTGGAAGGTGTGGTAAGCTAGTTCATCGTATCCCTGAGTGCAAGAATACAACTCCAACCTGTTTCAATTGTGGAAAGCAAGGTCACATAAGCACCTATTGTCAGAAACTTAAGAAAGAACCATGTGTAGGTCAAAATGTTCAGGCCAAGGGGAAAGTATTTTCTCTTAGTGGTGTTGAAGTCTCAAGATCGGATAATTTAATTCGAGGTATGTGTTTCATCAACGACATCCCTTTGATTTCTATCATTAATATAGGTGCGACACATTCATTCATATCTCATGATTATGTTATCAAGTTAAACCTTGTAGTGTCTCCTATAAAAGGTAATATGGTCATTGATACTCCAACCAATGGTTATGTTGCCACTTCATTGGTTTTTCTGAATTGTCCTCTATCCCTTTATGGTAAAGATTTTGGAGTTAACTTAGTTTGTTCACCCCTAAGTCAAGTAGATGTTACTATGCAAATGAATTGGTTAGAGTTTAACCATTTTCTAATAAATTGTTTTGATAAGACTATGTTGTTTCCTGAGTCAGATGAGAGCAAAGATTTGAGGTTTATATCTGCTAACTAAGTAGAAATGTCCTTGAAATAGGATGATCAAGTTCTCATGATGTTTGTTTCCCTGAAATTAGAGAGCAAAGTTGTGGTTGTTAATCTTCCTGTTATGTGTGAGTTCCCAGATGTTTTTCCTAACGATATTTGTGTTTTGCCTCATGATTGTGAAGTCGAATTCATAATAGATTTATTACCTAGTACTAGACCTATATCCATGACACGTATAGAATGTCTGCATCAGAGTTGAGTGAGTTAAAGAATCACCTAGAAGATTTGTTAGAAAGGAAGTTTGTCAGGCCTAGTGTATCACCATGGGGAGTGCTGGTGTTGTTGGTTAAGAAGAAAAATGGAAGCATGAGATTGTGCATTGATTATGGGAAATTGAATAAGGTTACTATTAAGAATCGATATCCTCTTCCGCGGATTGTCGATATCATGGATCAGTTAGTAGGACCTCGTTTGTTTAGTAAGATTGATCTGAGGTCAAGTTACCATCAGATTAGGGTGAAGACGGTGGATATAATTAAGACTGCATTCAGAACCCGTTATGGTCAATATGAGTATTCGGTTATGTTGTTTGGCGTGTCTAAGGCACCATAAGTATTCATGGAGTATATGAATAGGTTTTTTCACCCTTACTTGGATCAGTTTGTCATGTTCTTTATAGACGATATTCTGGTATAATCTCAGTCAGACGAAAAGCATGTAGGACACCTGAGAGTTGTGTTTTAGACCTTGTAAGACAAGGAGTTCTATGACAAGCTGTCCAAGTGCGAGTTTTAGCTAAGAGAGGTAAGTTTCCTTGGACATGTGATCTCCATTGGTTGTGTAGCAGTGGGTCCGTCTAAAGTAGATGTGGTATTGAATTGGTAAATTCCAAAGTCAATTACCGAGATCAGAAGTTTACTAGGTTTGGCCGGTTATTATATTAGGTTAATCAAAGGATTTTCGAAGTTGACCTTTCCTTTGACCAAGTTAACCCAGAAGGGACGAGCATATGTTTGGGATGTTCAGTGTCAAGAAAGTTTCCAAGAGCTCAAGAAGAAGTTGACGTCGGCGTCAGTCTTGATTTTTCCAGACCCGAGTGAATTTTTCATGGTATTTTATGATGCATATAAGATGGGTTTAGGTGGTGTGCTTATGCAAAATGGTAAAGTTGTAGCCTACGCTTCTAGACAACTAAATAATCATGATTTAGAGTTAGCATACAGTGGTTTTTGTGCTTAAAGTTTGGAGGCATTATCTTTATGGGTCAGGATTTGAAGTTTTCAGTCATCATAAGAGTCTGAAGTATCTGTTTGATCATAATTAAAGCTAAGTATGAGGCAGAAAAGATGGCTAGAATTTTTTACAGATTATGACTTTTAGTTGAATTATCTTCTAGAAAAAGCTAACTTAGTAGCATATGCGTTGAGTAGGAAGTCCTTGCATATGTCGTCACTAATGGTTAAAGAGAAGGAATTGTTGGAATAGTTCAGAGATCCAAGCTTGGTGTGTAAGGTCACGCCAGGAAGTGTGAAGTTGGGTATGTTGAAGTTAACTCAAGATGTACTGGCAGAAATCAAAGAGGTTCAAAATTTGGATTTGAGATTGATGGATCAATTATCGCTAATTAACCAAGGAAAAGGAATGTATTTCAAAGTAGAAGAAAATGGGATCATCAAGTTTCGGGACAGAGTTTTTGTGCCAGATTTACCGGAGCTTAAGAAGTGGATTCTAGAAGAAGGTCACAAGAGTTGTTTGAATATTCATTTCGGAGCCACAAAGATGTATCATGATCTTAAAAGGATGTTTTGATGGTCAGGAATGAAGAAGGATGTTGTAGAATTTGTGTACTCTTGCTTGACCTATCAGAAGTTGAAGATCGAATATCAGAAGTTATCTGGATTGATGCAACCTTTGAGTATTCCTGAGTGGAAGTGGGATAATATTTACATGGATTTTGTAGTAGGATGACTTTTGGTTTAAAATCCTCATAGACAAAAGGGAAGAGGTGTGACTCAGACTTCGAGTCACTCTCGATGATAATAGGGTTACCAGTCATCCTAACAAATATGCGCTCAATACTTGAGTAAAAGCTAAGGTGAAGAGAAGGTGCCTTGAAATTTGAAGGCGAAAACACTGAAGTAAGGAATAAGGCCTAAAAGTCGAAGCTTTAATGCTTTAAAACTATGAATATGCAACGACACTTGCTCTAGAAGAAAAGTGCTCTCAGATAAAAGGGAATAACTCAAAAAGATAAGGGAAAATTCATTCTACAAGATAGCCAAAAAGTTTCTCCACGACCTCTCTTCATCTTTATATAGACAAAGGAAATCAAAGGAATATGATCAAAAGTATCAAACAAGGGTAAATCAACTGTCAGATTTCATATAGGGAAGACAACCATACTCAAGTGTACTCAAGTACACAGAAAGCTCTGTCACGTCACCCCGTACGTTTTTTAGGTCACACGTCAAAGAAAAACGGCGGAATGTTTCAATAATGGGATCACATTTAATACTCACATTCCCATCACGCTTTGGCAAAACCAAAGCGGCGCATGCTAAGCGAGGCCTGGAAAAACATTCCCAAGGCCCGCCCACGACTACTAAAAGACTCTCCCAGCATTCCGAGTGCTCGACGAGTCTTGGGGGAAACTGTTTCGTGTTGGTCAAAGGTCATGGATCCATCGCTTCGCATGGGCCAAAGGCCTTACAACATGAGGCCAAATATCAACCCTTATCTATCAAGCCCAAGGTATAAATACCTTTGTAAAGGGTTTTCAGATACAAATCTCTAATCTCGACTTTCACTATCATTATCTTGAACTCTAAACTGACTTGGGTGTTAGAGAGCTAACCATGCAAGTACCCCTAGGTCCACCGCATCGGAGATAACAAACACCAACTAACAACATCGTATCAAGATCAATTCCTCTAATTTAAGAAGCATTGTGATCGCAACCTTCGTTCCATAATGTCACATTGTCGTTGTGCTCCAAAAATTTTGCTTTGCCGTAAATTCCGTAATCCTTTCTATTTCTGATTCCAAAATTATATATATATATATATAATGTCACATTGTCGTTGTGCTCCAAAAAATTTTCTCTGCCGTAAATTCCGCAATCCTCTCTATTTTTGATTCCAAAATTATATATATATATATATATATATATATATATATATATATATGTAATGCCCTGTATAATATTTATCTAGAATAATACAATACAAGCATTCTATTTGGTACTGACACCATCATAAGTGCCTAATGGCGTAATTCACATACTTGACCATTTCTAAAACATGCATACAAACTATGGTACAAGCTATGGAAACTAGCCAAAATAAAATCTAAGAATAATATACAATATCCTCAATTGTATACAACAAATACACAGCGGAGAAAGCTCAACTAAGCTTCTCTTGAAACATCCAAGCATAGCTCCACTTGTAAATCACACCTGCAATTACCTCCTGAAAATAATCAACAATAGTGGGGTGAGATACATCAAATCTCGGTGAGTTCCCTATCTTATAGATTCTCTCGGCTTTACAAGGTTCTATCTTAGCCTAACTCAGGTCGAGGGGAAGGGAACTAGACCTTGAGTTCAAACATTTCTGATTAAAGAAACAATCGCACCAATCACAAAACGACAACTAGTTAGGGAATCTTTCCCCGGCCATCCCACTCAAGGAGATTAAACACGGGCCACGGATCCTTAACGTAAATAACTTTTCCCGTCCATCCCTCTCAAAGAGATTAAACACGGGTCACAGTTATTTACAATTGGTATTTTCCCCGGCCATCCCGCTCAAAGAGATTAAACACGGGTCACGGTACCAACCACTTAGTAACTTTCCCCGACCATCCCACACAAGGAGATTAAACACGAGTCACGGTCACTTACTTAATAAATACTTTCCTCGGCCATCCCACACCAAAGGATTAAACACGGGTCACTAATATTTATTAAGGGACACACACTTAATAAATACTTTCCTCTGCCATCCTACACCAGAGGATTAAACACGGGTCACTAATATTTATTAAGGGAAACTAACCTAATAAATACTTTCCCCGACCATCCTTCACCAAAGGATTAAACACGGGTCACTAATATTTATTAAGTGAAACATACAAAACCGGAGGAAATACAGTCCTCCACTAACAACCACTTAACAAAGATACTCTTCTAGTATCGATGTAAGTATTGCCATCTAACTTTTCTATCACAATTCTATTCATAACCTAGAATCATATCAATCTTAACTATGCCATTTGTTTCGGGGTAAGGTTTCCTCACTCTTCCTAATTCATTTTAAACATGTATTTCTCTCATTCACAATCGATAGATATGACATAACACAAATATTACAAGTAAACACATATAATAACACATCACATAAAACATCCCTTTCGGGTTCCCTCTGATTCATTTAATCGGGCATCGAAATCAATACTTTTCACTTTTATCCCGTAGGATATTTTCACAGCTTTACATCGGCTATAATTATGCCTTGATCGGCTTTACGATCCAAAAGATACGGAATTTCAACATATCAAATAAACATTACTTCATTCATTTTCCACTAAATAATTAATCCCACATCATACCCCTAATTTCCACTTTTTATTGGGTAGAGGATTATCATAGCTTTCCAATGATACCAAGAACGTCTCAATCCGAGTTACGGATCAAAAGTTATGGATTCTTAAAGAATAGTTTCTTTTGCTCCAGGTCGCGCTAAGCGGCCCCGCCCACGCTAAGCGCGCTCCTCGCTGCCTGGAAGGGGTGAAAATTCTCCAGACCGCGCTAAGCGCCTTATGCGTTATGCAGAAAAATAAACCCTTTGACAGCAACTTCCAACCTCCAAATTCATCCTCAACACCATACCCAAACAACCAATAGAGGTATATTATCATGGTTCTATCATGGTTTATCCAACAAACTTCATAAAACATGATATCCAACATTAATGCATAGTTTCTACACAAAACCCTAAGATTTTCAACCAAATCAAACCAATCCAAACTTCATAACAATTATCATAGAGAATGTAACTCAGAGGATGACTTTCAACCTCGCAACATTCTATTTATTTATCTTAAAAAAGATGAATTTCAACCACTAAATTACTTTTAAAAAGACTTAATATCATTTTTTATCTCCTATGCTAACTTTGAGTTTCATTTTAGTTCCTTAACTTAAAAAAATCAATATTTATACTTTAATTTTTCAAAATGTATGGTCGCTAAATCTGTCGTTAATAAGACGAAAAGAACTAACATGATACAATTTGAAAAGTTAAATAACCAAAATAAATTTTTTAAATTAATGGACCAAAATGAACCTCTATATTAACATACAGAACTACAAATGATGGTAAAAAAAAGAGTAGTGTGGAAAAGTAAATTTAGATTTATAAATTGGTTGGAGTATATATATATATATATATATATATATATATATATATAATACCAATATTATATAATATAATCCAACCGGGTAAAATATCTCCAATTGATATTTTGTTGTCTCAAACCAATTGATCAATTATTAGAGTTACCTTAATACACTCTCTTGAACTAATAATTAATCTGTCTCTTTAATAAAATAATTGATCTCTTCAGAGTTCATCAGTTGCTCTAATGATCCGAATTAACAATACTTAAAGTATTTAGAGAATTCCATTAATCTAATTATTCAAAGATAGAGTACATAGATACTCATCTGATCTCCAATTGGACATTTAAATAATATGGGGTATTACAATATATATATATATATATACTCTAACCAATTTATAAATCTAAATTTACTTTTCCACACTACACTTTTTTTTACCATCATTTGTAGTTCCGTATGTTAATATAGAGGTTCATTTTGGTCCATTAATTTAAAAAATTTATTTTGGTTATTTAACTTTTCAAATTGTATCATGTTAGTTCTTTTCGTCTTATTAACGACAGATTTAGCGACCATACATTTTGAAAAATTAAAGTATAAATATTGATTTTTTTAAGTTAAGGAACTAAAATGAAACTCAAAGTTAGCATAGGCGATAAAAAATGATATTAAGTCTTTTTAAAAGTAATTTAGTGGTTGAAATTCATCTTTTTTTAAGATAAATAAATAGAATGTTGCGAGGTTGAATGTCATCCTCTGAGTTACATTCTCTAAGTACTTTGTATCACGAGGGGAATGAGGAGGGTGAATGGAAATTATCTTCTCACTCTCTCATTCATGAGAAGAGGGTCTTGAAATTATCTTCTCTCTCCCACATGAATGAGAAGAGGGTCTAGAAATTATCTTCTCCCTCTTCCATAACTCTTGCTTCAAGATTTCCCACTGCATGCACCATCAAACTGAAGAATATTTTAGCCAAAATTAGTCAAAAGGGGGAGATTGATAACTCCAAGGATTTGATTAAATTTTGGTAAAACATAATGTTGTGAAAGATGTTCCAACATGAAGGTTTCTGCCCCAGACTAAAGATGTCGAATGAAATGTCCCAGCATGAAGACTCGACATCATGACTGTCACAACAGGTTTTGTTTTTAAATCTGTTCCAAGATTCAAGGTGCGATTGGCAGTGGATCAAGGAAAGAAGATTTGAAGCCCAAGGAAGCAGAAGATTATAAAAGAAGACTTAGACCTAGGACTGAAAAATGAACCTATTGTAACACTTTTGTAAAGTAGAAAATAGGGTTTAGGGTTTTGAGATTCGTAGGCTTTCTTGTGTTGTAAGTCTCCCTTTGTATCAGTTTGATACATTGTGGAAGACATAGTTGTTGTACAGATTCAGAAACCTGTAGGTAATGAATCATGTATTGTTCTTGGATGAAACTTTGAAGCAAATCCAAGTTGTATTGTTAGTCGAGATTTCTTGGTTGAACTTTGCATTGAAAGAAGTGTCTTTCAAGTAGGATGATATAGTTGTTGTCGATTGTAACTGTCAGTGATCATAGGTTGTGATTTAGGGAGTGAGATAGGTTTTTCTTATCAATTAGATGTGACTTCTAATGATAAAGTCTCCATTGGGTAGTGATAGGTAAACTAGAGGTTGTTTACTATAAACCAGAGGTTGATTACATAAAACTATACTACTGATAGTGGATTCTTCTACTTGGCTTGGTATGCCCCCAGATGTAGGTGATTTGCACCGAACTGGGTCATCATATTCTGTGTTGTTTATCATTCTGCAATTTATAGTTCAGTTTTAATTAACATTTTGTAACAGATGTCGAAACATCTATCTTGCTGCTGTTGCTGATATTTTGGATATTAGCTTGTTTATTCTGCCCTTGTTTTAAAGTTATGCAAAGAACAATGTCGTGACATGTGTTAGGACATCTGCCATCTTCTATGCCAAAATTTCAATTGGTATTAGAGCAGGCATCCTGTCTGTTTCTGGATGAGATCTATGGAGATACTTTCTGGTGCTTTAAACAAGGAGGAGTTTGAGAGATCAGATCATTCACTCGGACATACTCAAGGGTATTAAAGGATGAGATGGATGTTCTGGATCAAAGGTAACAACTATTGTTGGTTGTTCAAGGTTTCTGAGGAGTCTCTACAGCAACTATAGGAGGAGTGGCTAGTTCTCCTGTATGGTGTCTTATAAGATGTCTTGACATCTTATTAGGGCATGTTGAAGATGTTTCTTGGTAGTTCCGCTGGATATGTTTCTGATGTAAGAACTCTGGTATTTATGGGATTCTGGAGTTGTGATAGAAGAAAGATGGTGGAAGGTCTCGATTGTTGGCTTTTGTTCTTGAAGATATCAACATCTATGAAAGCTCTAGTCGTTCCAAAGTCGGGAGCAATGGAATGGAGAGAGTTGTTGGTTGATGTCTGCCATGTTGACTTGATAATTGGAAGTTTGGTTCCATCTTGTATCTTAAAGTCAGTTTGAAGAGAAGGTGAGTTGAGATCGTGTTTATCAAATTCATGATCTATGAATTTGTTAAATATTCTTTTCGACAAAGTTGCCAAAGATACACGCTTAATGTACTCTAAAAAATGGAAAAAAATGTAGATGCTGGGAATCAAAGCTTGCTACACATCATTTATTACCACGGTGCTTTTAGGCAACCGTCATTAAATTTCTGTTTATAAATCCAGCTACTCACTAGGCGCGAAAATTTTAACCTATTACAACGGTTTATATGAATCCGTTGTACACGTGGCGTTGTTGTTTGCGTATTTTGTAGTAGTGATGCTCTAAAGCCAATAGCTTCTGTAAAGTTATTCTCACCATTTTTTGTTGTTGTGTTGTTTGTTATGCCTATGTTGGACATACATGTAGCGTGCAGTAGCTGTGAGTTGAAGAATAACGCATATTGCCTTCTTCTTTATTTACATTTTCGAGTTTCATTTAGTTTTGCGGTGTTGCTCTGATATGTAGGACGAGATTTGCTTTAATTTGTGTTTCGGTTTTTTTAGATTTATGGGGATGTTTCTCTCATGCTTGAGTGTTGAACTATTTGTTTGGATTTATTCAATTGAATCTGTTTGAGATTTTCCGCTGCGTATTTTTGAAAAAGTTTTGAGAAATATGTTTATGTTAAAGAGATGTGTGACACCCTTGGTGTTTAAAAATGTTTTATTTTCATGAATTTAATTAAATATGAGTCGTAGGGTTTTAGGGTGTTACACCTAGCAGCCACAAAGAGGATACTAAGGTATCTCAAAGGAACTCTCGGATATGGACTTTTATTTCCTACAACAGATGAAGGAAAAGAATCAAACTAGTGGGTTACACCAATTCAAGTTGGCGTGGTGATGTTGAGGATAGAAAAGCCACAACCGGGTATGTGTTTATGCTAGGTGTTGCACTAGTTGCTTAGAGTTAAGGAAAAGAACTGGTAGTAGCGTTGTCATCATGTGAGACTGAGTACATAGTTGCCTCTCTATGTGCATGTCAAGCAAAGTGGATGGTGAACCTGATCAAGGAGATTTCAGGAGAAGACCATGGAGTAATGACCATGAAGACCGACAACATGTCTGCTATCAATCTGGCGAAAAACCTGATAGCACATGGAAGAAGAAAACACATCGAAATGAGGTTCCATTATCTTTGAAAGCGTGTAGTAATTAGGAAGAGAACTTGGAACACTACAAAATTGAGAATTAGATTGCAGACATCATGACCAAGGTTGTGCAAGTCGAATTGTTCAAGAGATTAAGAACAATGATGAATGTAAAAAACTTATACACAATAAATTAGGTGGTGTGTTAAATATATAATTCTTTGTGTTAAGCGTGTCTGTAAGATTCAACAGAGTCGAAGTCAAATGTATTCAATATATAGTAGTCGAAGTAGATAGTTGTCGAAGGAGTTAACCTCGACAGAGTTAAACTTAGCATTTATTTTGTTAGTTAGTTAGGGATTACTTGATGTGCAAGTAATCTCATTTATAAATAGGGATGTATCATACTATTGCAAAAAAGAGTTGAACAAGAGAAAGTTTGTTAGAATAAACATAGAGAAAAACTCTATAGAATTTGATCCATCTTTTTTCTTTTCTCCCAAAACCTTAATTTTTCTTTTCTTTCCCAATTCACTTTCATAGATTTCTTTTCTTCTCAAATCATTGTGCGGCAGAATCATCTTATAACCAATGTACGGTTGAATTACTCAAATGAAGAGTGAGAAACGAGAAGAACGGTCAATCAGAAAAATTGATTCTCATTCAAATAAAATTAATTCAGATTATCTTCAAGATTATGGTTAATTCTAACAAATATGACTTCCATAAGCAAATATTATTTAGTTGTAATATTATTATTATTATTCATGTTTTAAGTTTGTTTTATGTTGTGAAATGTTGGTATCTTCAAATATCATGCTATAGGTCACTAATAAATATTATAAATCAATAAATAAACGAGTTTTTAATTTTTTTTTAGTTTTAGCAAATTATATTTTATATTTTGAAGTTTGTTTTCAACACAAGTGTTAAAGTTGAGACTCTAATAATTGAATAATGGAGTTTTAAATGTTTTTTATATATCAAAATTTAAAACATTTACTAAAATTCGATTTGTATGATTGACTTTAGGGATGTCAATGGGGCAGGGAATCCGCGGAGGATGTTTTTCCCTTCTCCGCCCCGCCCCCCAATATTTTCCCATCTTTGTCTCCGATCCCTGCCACATGGGAATATTTTTCCCCATCCCCATCCCCATAGAGAATCGGAGATCCACGGAGATCGAATCATTAAAAAAATTATATATATTTTTTTTTATCAAAACTATGACATTAGTGTTTAGTTTTTTTCCTTCCTTTTTTTAAAATATATATTTTGCATTTTTTTAATAAATAAAACACATCTTGAATCAATAATAAACAAATACAAAAGCACTTGCAGTTACAAAAACATAACCAGTAATTTATTAATTGAACGAAAATCAGCTTGATAATTAAAGTATATTGAAGTTGAAGAGTAATTACCGTAAACACAATGAACAAATGAGAGTGGTTGTTTTGATGATGATGATGATGATGATGAGAATAGAGGAGATGAGGAATGGAGGAGACAAAGAGAATTGAGAAAAGAAGAAGAGGAAATGGTGTATACATTGTATGTATTGAGTGCATTTTTATAGGTTGAGGTACTTCAATGGTGAACCAATACATTATACAATAAAACAAAAAAAAAATCCACTAATGACTCTTCATTTTCTAATATATTAATTAATTTTTTATGAAATAAACATGCCAAATTATATAATTATATATTATATAATATAAAGTTAAATATTATGCTCGGGGTCGAGGAATCCGCGGGGCGGAGGGTACTTCTCCAATCCCCGCCACAAAGTGTCATCCAGAGAACTTTCTCCTCCATTCCCGTCCCCGCGAAAAATAAAATCCCCGACTTCAAAACTCCAAACAGATAATCCTCACAAGGATCCCCATTAACGAATGCAAATTAACATCCCTAATTGACTTAGGTCTTATCACAACTATTAACTTGATATCAGATGATCTTTTACGATCAGATGATTATTTGCTATTAAATTTCTTTTATCGCATTATTCATCCTTTATTTTTATGCTTTAATTGTTTAGCCTTAAGCATGAGAAAATTTCTTAAAAGTTTAACATCGAACAATATATAATTTAAATAGTGTTTATAAATGAGAAAAATCTTTATCTTAAAATTTTTGTATGATTAAATTAAACTCAACCATTACTATTAGCACTTTTCTTTAATTTTGCAAATTTTATTTCTCCCTTTTTATTGTAAGAAATTTATTTATATTTTTTTATTCCTGTTCTTAAAATTTGCGGAGTTGTAAAATAGTTGATGTGCTCTTACTATTTATAGTAACATATTTAACACATTAATAATAATAAAATATTATATATATATATATAGGGGCATTACAAAATTTTGGAGGTCCTGTGTAGGTTTGTTATGGTTTGACTATGGAAAAATAAATATGGACCCTATTTTCTTATGTTTAAATCATAAGAAATATTTTGTGTGGCCCTTTTTAGCCACAATATAATCCTGAAAAATTTTGGACCCTGTACGGTAATCTGCCTTGCACGCCCTCAAATACAGTTTTGACCAAAACTGTTAAAAAAAAATGGGGGACAAAAACCGTGAATTTTGACAAACAGGAGACCAAAACTGTATTTTAGCCATATATATATATATATATATATATATATGAAAATGCTAATATACACCCAAAATTGGTGGACTCCACACAAAAATACACTACATCTATTTTCTTTCTATTTTTTTTCTTCATCTTTCTAATGTAGATTCCACCCAAAATTAATGGACCCCACAGAAAAATACACTAAGGTGTATGTTACTAATACATACTTATATGGGTGTGCATTAGCATAACTCATATATATATATATATATATATATTCTTAACATTTATTTAATATATAGAGAGGGTATATCAAATAATAAAATATATCACAAAACAGATCGTAATAATAAAATATATCAAATAAATAATATAAATTTGGTTTTGAAAAACAGATAAAAGAATTAAGTAAATATTAATGCATATTATTGAAGGAAAATGATTGAAAACGAGTTCATTTGTAAAAGAAAACTTTGAAGTCACAAAAATAATTGTTATTAAAAATAATATAAAAATATTATTAGTCACATTTCTACCTCACTAAATCCCTCCACCCCATTCCTCAAACCTAATCGGAGATGGTTATGGATTGTGATAGGATCATAGAGTTAATTTTAGGCAATTTAATTATTAAAGTTAGAAGTAGAATTTTTATTAGTTGGGCTTTTGTTGTTTAGTTAGTTGGGCCTTTATTCTACTATTCATTAGTAATATTATATATGTACTTTCATTAAGAGATGAAAAATTATCAATCAAATGAAAAATGTTATCTTTTTATTTTACTTCTCTTTAGATAGTTTTTTAATATTCTCTATTTATCATTGAAACCCTAGCCTTAAAGTTTTGATAGGAAAAACTTCCTATCAATTGGTGCTTTCATTTCGATCTCATTCCTGCTAAATGGGGTTTGTGTTGAATTTTTATGGAGTAGAAGAATCATATTGATGGATCATTTCGATTGAAAAATATTTTAGAGCCAACAATATTGTGGAAGATGAGGAGAAGATGAAGGTAGCTGCAATGGCAATGAGGGGTTGTGCTCTCAAATGGTGGCTATGGAGGATTCAACCTCTTCCATCAATGTCTTGGAATATTTTTATAGAAATATTTCTTTGGCGTTTTAAACCCAACTGGAAACTCCCCTTCTTGGAATCAGACGAGGAAATGAAACCATTGAAACCCATGAAAGAATCATCTATTCATGAGGATTTTGTTGTGGAATCGGTAATTGTTCATGAAATGGTTTTAAATCCTATTTCAAATTTGAAGCAGTAGTCGGTCCATCCCCCTAATGTGACATCTACACTTTGTATTAAAATCTCAGATCTGGAGGTAGAAGAAGATCCAATCTCGAAATCTGTTGAAGAAGATGTAGACGAAGAAATCAATAAAACAAATCCAGAGGAATCAGTAGAAGAACATGAACCATTTCTACTTCAAGAACCACCAACAATTAATCTGCAAATTTCATCGACATATTTGTCACCATCATCTCAGAAATCACCCACAAATCTAAAGCAACAACAAATCCAGACGGTATCTTTTGGGGCATCGTCACCTTGTTCTACAGTCACGTATTCAAGTTTTAGGCCTGAGTCTCATTTCAAACGCATATGTTTAAAGGATGATGTAAAGTTCACCATTCCACCAAAACCACCGGATAGGGCTTCCACTGCTACTATGCTATTTCACTCAAAGAAACTTGACTTTAATAAAAAAGAAATGCAACCACTACTAATTTCAGATCCGATTGCAACTCAAATCCTCATTCCAATGTTAACCCCATCCAACATTGATTCAGAACTCCTAGTCGACAATGTTGATATTGTGAAATCTGAGTTTGAAGCTGACATTATTTTTGATTTATTCTCATATGTCAGAGAGAAATTGAACGACACTATTTCTAGAGTTTTCATGAATTTCGACTCTGCGAGGTGGGTAACAGATGGTTCCAACAATGTCTTTTCCAATATCAGAATTCGCCACATTTCTCGCCTCAACAGTTGTTATTTCAATAGTGATGAGCTTCCTGTAATTCTGAAACCATCTGACAAAGTTGTTACGCCACCTACTTTAATCAAAAAGATGAAACAACCATTTTGCGATTATGGATCACGGTGGAAGAAATCTCTATTTGTAATAGTGACTCTGTCATGGGTCGAGTCGCCCCCGCCCAAACCGACATATTAGAGCTCTATAGTTGCCTTTGAGACGAGTATCACCCTTCTCGAGTTCAACATTGTGGCGCCTACTTCGAGAATTCTTAATGAAGGTGTTCATGGTCATTCCAATGTCAAGGAAGAAATAGTTGTGGGAAGGCACTTTGCAATGTTTAAAAATTACCATATAGATGGCAACAAAGAGATGATAGTTATTAGAACCATGAACATAGTTGGTTCTTTCACCTCTTGCTACCTCACCATAGGACCATTTTTGCGTTCGGCCATGAACTATAACGTTGGATGCAAAACAACAGCATCAAACACTGTGATGGCAATTGCTGTCATGTTGACACTGTTATTTTTAACACCTTTGTTCTACTATACTCCTCTGGTGGTACTAGCAGCCAATATTGTATCTGCAATGCTTGGACTTATAGATTATCAAGCAGCCATCCATTTGTGGAAGATTGACAAATTCATTTTTGTCGTTTGCGTTAGCGCATATTTCGGTGTTGTCTTTGACAGTGTTCAAATGGGCTTAGTCATAACAATTGTGGTATCAGTACTTCGGTTACTCTTATTTATCGCACGACCAAGAACATCTGTTTTAGGGAACATCCCAAATTATACAATATACAGAAATATAGAGCATTATCAGAATGCAAATCGTGTTTCCAGAATTCTAATTCTAAAGATTGACGCACCGATTTACTTTTCCAATGCAAGCTATTTAAGAGAAAGAATCTTAAGATGGATTGATGAAGAGGAAGACAGAATTAAAGCTACAGGAGAGACAAGTATGAAGTATATTATATTGGATAAGAGTGCTATTGGGAATATTGATACAAGTGGAATAAGTATGCTTGAAGAGGTTAAGAATATTTCTGAAAGAAGAGAGAAACAACTAGTTTTGGTGAACCCTGGAAGCGAGGTGATGAAGAAACAAAACAAACCCAACTTTCAGAAAGAAATTAGGGGAAATTGGACCTATTTGACAGTAGAAGAGGCTGTTAGAGCTTGTAACTTTGTGCTCCATGTATTCAAAACGAATTCCAAATCAGAGAGTTGGAATATGGTACATAGGGTGTTAAGTGGTTTACCACAAACTAGTATGAGAGCATACACAGTCTACTGGTTCTCAATTTCATGTGACAAGTACTTTGGGGTAGCTATGCTAACTAGTGCGGTTATAACCATCCATTATTGAAATTCTGGCACAAATATCAGATGTCCTACACAGATGTTGAGACACTGATATCCACCACAATGAACAAGACAACAATAATAATAACAGTGCAGAAAGTAAAGAACACAACGATATGTTTACCCAGTTTGGATCAACAATCTTACTCTGGGGGCTACCAAGCCAGGGACGAAATCAATATACGATAGTATCAATTCACAGATCATACAACAACCACACCCGGTTACAATCTGCTCACTTAATCACTACCCTTCCTATGACTTCTACCTAAGACTCACCTAGGTATGAGGCCCTCCTCAAATCCCTCTACAATCACAACCCGTGATTGGTTCCTTTCAACACAAGTAACAAAACGAAAGTCACACTTTCAAAACACACAATTCTCAATACTTCAAAGCTTATGAGAATTGACACACAAGAAACTCAATTCTTAAAAGCTTATGAGTAACTGACAGAACTTGCAACACAAAAACTAGTCCTTATACTGTTATCAGAATGATACCAGTTAGGCTCACAAATAACACTCGAAAACCCTAACAAAACACACGTAAGTTCCACACCTAAACTAGGTTTACACCAGTCAATATATAACATTAAATCTGGACTGGATTGGGCTTCAAAAACGCAGCAAAGAGACTGCTCACAAATCTGCAAAATAAACTCCAAGAAAATAGGTCTTCAATCTAAAGTTTCCTAATATGTCTCCATATTTAGAAAACACTGAGAATCCGAAAAACCAACAAAAAAAACTCAACCCAAAAATACTTTGGATGCCACATAGGATAACTAAATATTCACAAAATATTCAGTAACAAATAACAGCAACAGAATCTTCCTTTTAGACCAAAATCAGACGCGATGTCCTAAGGGCCAGTATGAGACATCTTTATTTGACATGTTGAATGCAGAAAATTAGAACATCTTGTTTCAACATCTTGCTGCTAGAAAGTTTTAGCAAAATAAATGCCAACCACAAAATCAAAGAAATAACAATCTCCCCCTTTGGCTTATTTTGGCTAAAACTACACACCAAACAAATCTTGCAAAGATAACACAAGCAAAACATCCATATCAGAGACAGCAGCAAAAAACACACAATATAATACCAACACACAACACAACATAGCAGCAAAAAAAACTCCCCCTCAACTGCAGCAGCACAACAACATTCAACGTTCTCCCCCTCAACTGCAGCACCAGCACAAGCACAACACGCACAAGCACACTACTCCCCCTTTTTAGCCAGAAATATGACAAAGGCAAGTAGAGCAGTTATTAATATTTGAGAAATGGTCAAGTCATAAACCAGAATAAACAGCATCAGAGAGTAGATGCACACCACATCACATGACCAAGTGTCATGCACAAACTTCAGCATCTTCCCCTTCATAACCACATGCACACACTGCACTACCAGAACCTCCTTTAATCTTTTCAATCTGGCAGCCAGAAGGAACATTAATTGCTATAGTTCTTCATGAATACAAACCCCAAGTCTGCTCCTCAGGTTTTTAAACTGAACTGCATCCAGAGCCTTGGTAAATATGTCAGCAAGCTGATTTTCTGTGCTCACATGCTCAAGAGTTATGACTTTGTCCTCCACAAGTTCTCTGATGAAGTGATGCCTGATATCAATGTGCTTAGTCCTGCTATGTTGAATAGGATTTTTAGAAATATTAATAGCACTCAGGTTGTCACAAAATAATGTCATGACATCTTGTGTGACATTATACTCAGATAACATTTGCTTCATCCACACCAGTTGAGCACAACTACTTCCAGCTGCTATGTACTCAGCTTCAGCAGTAGAAAGAGATACAGAATTTTGCTTCTTACTAAACCATGAAATAAGATTATTTCCCAAAAAGAAACAACCTCCAGAGGTACTCTTCCTATCATCAGCACTTCCAGCCCAATCAGCATCACTGTATCCTACTAAAATGGAACTTGAGTCACGGGAGTACAACAACCCATAATCACATGTACCACTCACATACTTAAGAATTCTCTTAACTTGATTGTTGTGACTGACCTTGGGTTCTGCTTGGTATCTTGCACACACACCAACAATAAAGGTTATGTCTGGCCTACTTGCTGTAAGATACAGCAGACTGTCAATCATGCTTCTGTATAAACTTTGTTCAACATTCACTCCCTTTTCATCTTTGGATAACTTCAAGTGAGTAGGAGCAGGAGTTCTCTTATGCTTGGCATTATCCAGTCCAAACTTCTTCACAATATTCCTCGCATATTTGCTCTGACAAATAAAAATGGAATCTTCCATCTGCTTGACTTGTAATCCAAGGAAGTAAGTCAATTCACCTACCAAGCTCATTTCAAATTCAGACTGCATTTGGTTGACAAAATGTTGGACCATTTTATCCGACATCCCACCAAACACAATATCATCTACATAAATTTGAGCAATCATTAGTTTCCCATCCTTCTCCTTGACAAAAAGTGTTTTATCAATACCACCCTTCCTGTATCCATGGTTGACTAAGAACTCAGTCAGCCTTTTATACCAAGCTCGTGGAGCTTGTTTCAACCTATACAAAGCCTTCTTTATCTTGAAAACATGATCAGAAAAATTTGGATCCATAAACCCTTTAGGCTGCTCAACATAAACTTCCTCATTAAGATAGCCATTCAGAAAGGCACTCTTGACATCCATTTGAAACAATTTGAATTTCAACAAACATGCCACTCCTAGCAACAATCTGATGGATTCCAATCGAGCCACAGGAGCAAATGTTTCATCGAAGTCTACTCCTTCAATATGTGTGTATCCTTGAGCAACTAATCTGGCTTTGTTTCTGGTAATTCATCAGACTTATTCTTATAAACCCACTTTGTTCCAATCACATTTGTTCCTGCTGGTCGTGGTACCAGTTCCCAGACTTCATTCCTCTTGAATTGACAAAGCTCATCCTACATAGCACTTATCCAGAACTCATCTGTCAATGCCTCTTTGACATTCTTTGGTTCAAGCTTTGAAACAAAGCATGCATTTGACACAGCCTCCCTCGTTCTGGTTCTTACACCTTCATTCAGATTTCCAATAATCAACTCCTTAGGGTGATCCTTCTGAATCCTTATAGAGGGTCCCCTGTTAGCATCCTCTACCTCTTCATTCTCAGGTCTAGTGTCGGTTTCTTGAGCATTATCTTCTACGGACTCAATGTCTTGTGAGATTTCATTGTTCATGGGAAAGCATGCTCCAACATCATCTGGGACATCTTCGTCTTTCCCAGAGTCATCAACCACCACATTTATGGATTCCATCATCACCTTAGTTCTGGAATTAAATACCCTATATGCTTTACTGTTTGTAGAGTATCCCAAAAATATCCCTTCCTCACTCTTAGGATCCATCTTTCGCCTCTGCTCACGATCCGCCAAGATATAGCACTTACTCCCAAACACATGGAAATACTTCACATTTGGCTTTCTACCTTTCCATAGCTCATAAAGAGTAACAGAAGTACCTGATCTGATAGTCACCCTATTGTGTATATAGCAAGCGGTATTCATGGCTTCAGCCCAAAAATGATATGGAAGCTTTTTGGCATGAATCATGACCCTTGCACACTCTTGTATAGTCCTATTCTTGCGTTCAACCACACCATTCTGTTGAGGAGTGATCGGTGATGAGAATTCATGAGTAATTCCTTCAGATAAACAAAACTCTTCAAACCTGCTATTTTCGAATTCTTTCCCATGGTCACTTCTGATTCGAACAACAACACAATCCTTTTCCCGTTGAATCCTTTGACACAACTCTTTGAAGGCTGCAAATACTTCAGACTTTTCTCTGATAAAGCTTATCCAGGTGAATCTGGAGTAATCATCAACGACAACATAGGCATACTTCTTCCCACCAAGACTTTCAACCTGCATAGGTCCCATTAAGTCCATGTGAAGCAGTTCCAGAACTCTAGAAGTTGAGGTAAGATGTTGAAGCCTTTTGTGTGACACCCTTGTTTGCTTCCTAACTTGACATTCACCACATATTTTACCCTCATCAATCTTCAGCTTGGGAATACCTCTAACAACTTCACTTGACATAACTTTCTTCATCCCTTTCAAATGTAAGTGACCCAATTTTTGATGCCACAGTTTGGTTTCAACTTCCTTTGACATCAAACAGGTAGACAAACTTTCCGATTCTTGAGGATTCCACAGATAGCAGTTATCCTTAGACCTGGTTCCCTTCATAACAACTTCATCTTTCTCATTGGTTACTAGACATTCAGATTTTGTGAAATTTACTTTGAGTCCTAGATCACACAGTTGGCTTATACTGATCAAATTTGCGGTCAGCCCTTTGACAAATAGAACACGATCCAGATTTGGTTGTCCTGTGTAGTCCAGCTTTCCAACACCTTTTATTTCACCTTTTGATCCATCCCCAAAAGTGACATAATTGGTGGAGTGAGGCTTGATATCTGACAAGAATTTCTTCACACCAGTCATGTGTCTTGAACAACCACTGTCAAAGTACCAATCTTCCCTTGCAGATGCTCTGAGAGAGGTATGTGCGATGAGACCAACCATCATATTTCTAGGAGTCCATCTTTTCTTTACTTTAGCCCAACTCTGTCCTTTATTTTGTTGATGAGCAGTTTTGGGATAACCGTGCAACTTGTAGCAAAAGGACTTTAAGTGACCAATCTTTCCACAGTAATGACATCTCCATGGTTTATACTTTGAACTACATACTCTTTTCTGATGCTTCATCTGATGTTGAAACATGTGATTTGACATCCCCTCCTCTTGCTTTATTTTCTGAGGAACAAACTTTAATACAGGCTTCTTGTAGTTCTCTGCTTGATTGTTAAAACCAAGACCTTGTACATTTCCAGCATTTTTCCCAGTCTGAAGAATCTCATCCAGCTACGTGGTACCATTGTTTAGCATTCTTATAGATTTGGTCATATTGTCAAGTTTTGACTTTTGCCATATAACCTCCTCTTTAAGATCAGCAATGATTGATAGATGTTCTTCCTTCTCAGCTTCTAGTTGAGCTATCAGAACCTTCTGTTCTAATATTATCTGGCACCTCTCTTCATTCTTGATACACAACTCTGAGAACCCGGTGAAGACTTCTTGCTTAGTGAGTTCTCCAATATAAGATTCTTTGTCAGAATCAGACTCACAAGTCGTTTCTCCATCTGCCTTACATATTTCGGTCAAGGCTGTGACCAATTTTGCTGATTCTTCTTCAAGATCACTCTCAGACTCTCCTTCTGACCAAGACACAGATAAGCCCTTCTTCTTCCTTTTGAGATACGTGGGACACTCAGTTTTTATGTCCCCAAATCCCTCACATTCAAAACACTGAACTCTCTTCCCTTGATTGGAGTCTTCTTTAGTTCTGGACCTTCTGCCTCCATCCTGGTTTTTACTGATGTCGAGTGACTTGTTCTGAACATTTTCTCTTGACTTCCAGTCAATCCTTTTCAACACTTTGTTAAATTGTTTTCCAAGCAATACCAGATCTTTAGACACCCCTTCATCTCTGACCAGGTCACCTTCATCGTCTGAATCACCAGCATTTGACACAAAATCTATGTTCTTCTTCTTTTCAGACTTTTCACTGATCCCCAATTCAAATGTTTGAAGAGATCCCATAAGTTCATCCACTTTCATCTTATCTATGTCCTGAGCTTCCTCTATAGCAATCACTTTCATGTCAAATCTCTTCGGTAGAGATCTGAGGATTTTTCTGACCAGTTTGCTATCAGACATCTTTTCACCTAGGGCACTTGAAGCATTAGCTATCTCAATAATGTTCATGTGAAAATCATGAATGCTCTCATCTTCCTTCATCTTCAAACTCTCAAACTTGGTAGTGAGAAGCTGAAGTTTTGACATCTTCACCTTTGAAGTCCCTTCATGAGCAACCTTCAAGACCTCCCACGCCTCTTTTGGAATGGTGCAATGTTCAATTAACCTGAAGATATTCTTATTAACACCATTAAACAATGCATTCATAGCTTTGGAATTTCCCACAGACCCTTTGAAGTCTGCATCATCCCAGTCTTCCTCTTCCTTCACCACATCAGTAGGATTACCTTTTCCATCTTTAACCTTTGGGGGTTCCCATCCTTTGATAACAGCTTTCCATGCTTGATCATCCATGGATTTGATGAATGCTATCATCCTTGGTTTCCAATAGTCATAGTTGGAACCATCAAGCAGAGGTGGTTTGTTCAAAAATCCTCCATCCTTATCCATTGTACCAGAAAGTACCTTCCTTGAATATCACCCAGAACCAAACAAGGGTGCAAGCTCTTGATGCCAATTGAAATTCTGGCACAAATATCATATGTCCTACACAGATGTTGAGACACTGATATCCACCACAATGAACAAGACAACAATAATAATAACAGTGCAGAAAGTAAAGAACACGGCGATATGTTTACCAGTTCGGATCAACAATCCTACTCTGGGGGCTACCAAGCCAGGGACGAAATTAATATACGATAATATCAATTCACAGATCATACAACAACCACACCCGGTTACAATCTACTCACTTAATCACTACCCTTCCTATGACTTCTACCTAAGACTCACCTAGGTATGAGGCCCTCCTCAAATCCCTCTACAATCACAACCCGTGATTGGTTCCTTTCAACACAAGTAACAAAATGAAAGTCACACTTTCAAAACACACAATTCTCAATACTTCAAAGCTTATGAGAATTGACACACAAGAAACTCAATGCTTAAAAGCTTATGAGTAACTGACAGAACTTACAACACAAAAACCAGTCCTTATACTATTATCAGAATGATACCAGTTAGACTCACAAATAACATTCGAAAACCCTAACAAAACACACGTAAGTTCCACACCTAAACTAGGTTTACACCAGTCAATATATAGCATTAAATCTGGACTGGATTGGGCTTCAAAAACGCAGCAAAGAGACTGCTCACAAATCTGCAAAATAAACTCCAAGAAAATAGGTCTTCAATCTAAAGTTTCCTAATATGTCTCCATATTTAGAAAACGCTGAGAATCCGAAAAACCAACAAAAAAACTCAACCCAAAAATACTTTGGATGCCACATAGGATAACTAAATATTCACAGAATATTCAGTAACAAATAACAGCAACAGAATCTTCCTTTTAGACCAAAATCAGACGCGATGTCCTAAGGGCCAGTATGGGACATCTTTATTCGACATGTTGAATGCAAAAAATTAGAACATCTTGTTTCAACATCTTGCTGCTAGAAAGTTTTAGCAAATTAATGCCAACCACAAAATCAAAGAAATAACAATTATGATGTTGATGAGTTGTTTGGATCACTTGGTGGATATACCCTTATTTTTTTCAATGATAATGTTTCCATTAGATGCTTCCATGCTACAAGGAAAGACATTATTGTTTTCTCTATTCTACCTATCTTTACGAGAATAATTCTTCACTCAAAGCCAATATACAGAATAATTTTAAATGTAGTTCATGTGCTTGATGTAATTGGGTTTGGCCGTAGAGACTATGCTGCTACAAAGGGAAATCTTAATGTCTTACTTGAACAACTGTCACACCACCCTCCGGTAACGACCCTCCATGCAACTGATCAAAAGGAAAACATTGAAATCATATGGTGTCAGCAACCTGTTCCTCAATTTTATGGCACATTTGATATAAGGTGGT
Source organism: Lathyrus tuberosus (assembly GCA_022829125.1). NCBI lineage: Eukaryota > Viridiplantae > Streptophyta > Magnoliopsida > Fabales > Fabaceae > Lathyrus > Lathyrus tuberosus. Next base: position 16,438,395 of record JALAZF010000056.1, on the reverse strand, counting down.
TAGAGACAGGTTTAGTAGATCAGTTAAGCTATAAATCAAGTCATTCTTTTCTAGGACTTGGTAGAAATCATAAAGTTTACCACCTTGAGGACAAGGTTGTTTTTGAAGGGGTAGGTAATGATAGGATCATGGAGTTATATTTGGGCAATTTAGTTATTAAAGTTAGAAGTAGAATTTTTATTAGTTGGGCTTTTGTTGTTTAGTTGGTTGGGCCTTTATTCTAATATCCATTAGTAATATTATATATGTACTCTCATTAAGAGATGAAAAATTATCAATCAAATGAAAAATGTTATCTTTTTATTTTACTTCTCTTTAGATAGTATTTTAATATTCTCTCTTTATCATTGAAACCCTAGCCTTAAAGTTTTGATAGGAAAAACTTCCTATCAGATTGTCCCTGTCCCAAATGGTGATGAGTTTTGCATTTAATTTAGTCATAAAGAGGGGTGTTAAAGAACCTCAGTGATCATTGGCAATTTAGGGGGTGCAAAGCTATGCCAAGCGCTTTGAGGATGGTGAAGTCGAGCATTGAAGAGTTAGAATCCTTCTTGGTGAGACTACCGAAGTGGAAAACATTGGACATAATGGATGCATGCTAGAGTTTCAATGAGAAGTAATGATGTTAAATCTAATAACGTTTCTAGCAAGCCAAATGACATTTACGGAATGTAAAAATCCAACAATTACAACCAAATTGTAATTAGGAGACCATGGCCGACTAAGGTTGTTTCAGACATCCTCCATGGCATCAATGACATGTATGCCAATGATACTTGAAAGCCAAGACCATATGTGGGTAGCAAAGTCACATTTGAAGAAAAAATGCTCATTGGTTTCCTCGAATTTCTAGCAGAGAGAGCATATTTAAGGTATGTGCATGCCTCTAGCAGCATGGCTGTCATCAGTGGGAGTTTATCATGAAGTATTCTCCAAATGGAAAGGGAATTAGTTGGAGAAATGTAGGGACCCCAAATGGATTTGCACTGGATAACATTAGGAGTCATTTTGGCAAAGAAATCATAAGTTTGCTTGAGGGACAAGTCACACGAATCAATATGGTTTCAAACTCTCTTGTTCTCAAATTTCTCCAAAGGAATGTGACACGAGCTAATAATGTTCATTAGGTTGAGATATGTAATATTTAAGTTGTCAAAAATAGACAGTTTTTGTTAATGATGAAATCAATAACTTTGGAAGTAAGAGAAATGTGGTCAACTAGAGGTCAATTCATAGGCTAAGCCAGGATTTTTCCACACCAATCATCTAGCCAAAAATTTATCTCTTTTCTATTGTCAAGAATACAAATAGAATTGTGAATGGTTGTATTATATGATTCCTTCATATCACTCCAAAGAGATGAGAAACTGAAATGAATTTATTTTTGTCATGTCTAAAAACTCTTGACTCAAGGAGAATAGCCTAGTTGTCTGTGTTGAATTGTAATTTTTTGTGTCGAAGTAGCTTACTCAACAGGAGCATGGAAGTTGTTGAATAGGCTAGTATGTGTGTGTGTGTGTGTGTCAAAACACCTAGTTGTTGAAGTGTTGAGGAGTTAGCCTCAACATGAATTTTATCTTAAGCCTAATTTTGAAGTGTTCGCATAATTAGGTATTTTGGGCTTTGCTTAGGGAGCAGACAATCTAAATCTATAAATAGGAAGTAAGCCTATTATGAATTGTAACACAACAGAAGTGCAGTTGCATAGTTGAATAATATTTCTCAGTTTGAGAAGCAGAGAGAAGCTCTGCAGAAATTCTTCTTCTTCCCTTATTTTGTATTGAATCCCTAATTCTCTTTCTTCCCAAATTCATATTTTCTCCTTTCATTGTCATTGTATAGAGATAATCATCTTGCAACCAAGGTTGGTTGATTCACTCGACTGAAAAGTGAAAAACAAGAGAGAATTCAATCGGTTGATTGAAAGTTGTTCATCAAGATTGATTCGGAATTACTAAAAGTCTTGAGTTTAATTCTAACAGTCTGTAGAATTAACAAAGTCCTAGAAAAGTTTTAAGTTAACGACTTTGTTTATGATAAAAAAGAGATCTCAAACCAATACCACATTCCCCTAGTTGATCTACAACATTTTTGTCATTCCATAATTACAATCTTCCTTTTCTCAATGTATCCACTCTTTGCTTTCCATTGATGGAGATAGAAAATAAGCTAATATAATAATTGTGTGAATCCAACTATAGAATTTGCTTTCAAATCCAACACTATTTAGAACTTTGAAAAGAAAGTTACAGTTAATGGTGTCAAAAACTTTAGAGATGTCAATTTTGAGAGCAACATTCCCACCAAAACATTCTTATCCATTAGGTTGATTGCTTATGAAGTAAGGAGGATGCAATCTCTAATTCTTCTACCATTAATGAAGCATTTTTTATCATGTGATTCTATGGATGGAAAAAGGGCATATAACCTATGAGCTAGGATTTTTGTAACAATCTTGTGTTTGAATATGGCAAGATCTATAAGCCTTAATTGTATAAGGAATCAAAATTTTGGGATTTTGGAATAGGGACTATAATATTGGAATTATAGTGAGGCATGATCCAATCATCTTTGGAGAATTATGTAACAACTTTTACATCATCCAACTTAATAATATGCAAATAATGTTGAAATAAAAATATCTAAATCTATCAGAACCATGATACTATCTTTGGTTAGGCTCATCATAACCCCCTTGATTTATTCAGTAGAAGGAATTAAGGTTAGCAAGGACTTGGAATGTTTAGTCACCAAATAATGAATAGTTTCTTCAATGAAGTTATTGTCCTGCAAAATAGAATAATCATTAAATACTTTTTGAAGTGTCATGTGATGTGGTCAAAATAAGGTCTTGGTGAGTGATCACATTGTTATCAGTCTTGATGGTTGATATGAATGTGGTTAAAATTTTCATTTTAGCATATTTGTGGAAGAACTTAGTGTTTTTATCTTCCTTTGTGTTCCATTAAATTCTAGATTTGTCTCTCCAAAAAGCCTTTTCAACAATAAGGACCCAATTAAGGTTAGATTGTTCAGTCTTTTCTTGAGAATGGAGTAGGTCAGACTGCCCATTGGTTTCAATTTCATGTTGAACTTCTTTCAGTTCTACCTCAACATTTTTTACATTTATTTGAACATGTCCAAAATTGTTTTTTCTTCAAATCTTTATGTTTATCCTTGAGAAATTTAAGCTTCTTGTGAAGAATATAGATAGGGAAACCCAGGACATTGGAATCCCATGCTTGATAAATGATGTTATGAAAATCTTTATGCATAGACCACATGTGTATAAATATGAAGAGGGTTTCTTTTTACACCCCATAAGTTTCTTAGGCACCACGCGAATTTCCGTTTTTATCCCCCGTTTTCGAATATGCACATCCGGAAGCACCCTTATTTTTAAAAATGTTGATTTGTTCCGGATGTGCATATCAGGAATAATTCCTAATGTACAAATTTGAAAAAATAGCAGAACTTTATTTTTCATGGGTACAAATCAATATAGAAAGCTCAAAGAAAAATAGTAGTTATGCTATTTTTCCGAATTTGCACATTAGGAATTATTCCTGATATGCACATCCGGAAAAATCAACGTTTTTAAAAAAAATGGTGCGTCCGGATGTGCATATCCGAAAACTAGGGGCAAAAACGGAAATTTGCGTGGTGCCTAAGAAACTTATGGGGTGTAAAAAGAAATCCTCAATATGAATTATGAGGCAACTCTAGTTTCATTCATCTCAAAATTTATTAAAATAAGGTAATGTTTAGATTTATTCTTAATCAGGGTTGTTCAAGAAACTGAAGAACACATGTATATCCAATGAGTTGTTACAAACTACCATGCCCAAAATTTTGTTAGTTAAGGAATTTTCTTTCCTCCCACTGGACTAATGAACCAGCTAACAATTATGGGAATATGGATTAAGTGATTTGAATTAATCCAATTATTGAAGACCTTCATAGGGATCCTAGCAGGTTGGGAGGGTCCACTATATTCACGAGCACTGGCATTGATATTATAGTCACCAATGAAGTATTGGGGTATATATTTATTGAAAGGTTGAAGGGCATTCAATAGACTTATTATGTGAATATAGCTAGTAAAGGCATAAATAATTATTAAGCTATAAATTTTATTATGAGATTTGATGAGGAATGAGACTCGAACATAAATTGTAATTACATTAGGATCCAAAGAAATGTTACAAATGCACCAAAGGCTGGGAATTGAACCAGTCTTATGATTCAAGGCAAAAAGTTTGAGGTTAAGTTTAGAAATCCAATTCCTCGAAAATATTAAAAATTTCATCCAAGGTTTAGCAACAAGCACCAAGTCATCAAACGTTCCAAAAAAGGCACTTCATTAAGAAATGTTCGAGGAACCAGAATTAGACATGATTATGCATTTATTTCTAGGTGAAGTTTTCCTAGTTTTCTTCTTTGACGTGCCCATTTTAAAGCAATCGTTATGGGATTAATAGGTTTGTGATGTGAGAGACTCTGTGTTTAAGAAACCCAAATAGGTAGAAATCGTTCCTCCTTGAGTGGGGGAATATCTTGACTGCCTACTTTTTAGAGAGTCATAGAATGGCTTTGTTCGTATGGTTAATGTCTGGGTAACAATATTGTACATGTCTTTCTTGAGGGAGATCCCCCATGCCACGTAAAGGTCACACTAGGGAAATGCTTCACAAAGAGGGGACCTGTGTGTCGCCCTTATTTGGGGATCTCACAAATATATCACTTCACATTCCCTCAATCACGAGGAATTGTAAAGGGCGAAGTGTTTTCAAACTTCCCTTGGGTTGAGATTCGTGGTCATGGGCGAGTCTCTCAGTTGGGGATGATTCCCTTCTGAAAGGAGCGAGCCCCTAATCTAAAAGTGACTCCTTTAATGTGAGGTAAGTCCCTCATCTTGGGGCGAGTCCTTTAGTTGAAGATGACTCCTTTAATGGGAGGTAATTTCCTCATATTAGGATTAGTACCTCAACTGAATGCAACTCCTTTAATGGGAGGTAAGTCCCCCACCTTGGGGAAAGTCCATCGGTTGAAGGAGATTCCTTTAATGGGAGGTAAGTCCCTCATCATAGGGTGATTCCCTCAGTTGAATGTGGCTTCTTTGATGAGAGGTAAGTCCCCCAGCTTGGGGCAAGTCCTTCAGCTGAAGACGACTCCTTTATTGAGAGGTAAGTCTCTCAGCTTGGGGAGAGTTCCTCAGTTGAAGGTGACTCCTTTAATAGGAGGTAAGTCACTCATCTTCAGGTAAGTCGCTCGGCTTAAGACGACTCCTTTATTGGGAGGTAAGTACCCTAGCTTGGGATGAGTCTCTCGGATGAAGGTGGCTCCTTTAATGGGAGGTAAGTTCCTCAGCTGAGGGTGATTCCCTTAGCTGAAGACAACTCCTTTAATGGGAGAGAAGTCCCTCAGCTGAAGGTTACTCCTTTAATTGGATATGAACCCCTTAGTTGGGTGCAAGTCATCATCTCTTTGCTAGATGTCTCCTAGGTAGCCAGAGCATTAGTGGGAGATGTCAAGCCTCACTTGATTGACTCTATAGACGTCAATATGTTAGTCAATTATGAAATTTTGATTGCTTAGTGGGAGAGGAGCGCGGGTAACATTTAATATAACTCGTGGTGGTTTTTTGGGGAAAAACAAATCTAACCCTTTTTCTTACCTGCATCCTTAATGAAAATGAACTTTTCCACTCCTCAAGGAAGTTACTCCATTAAGTGGACACATTGTTGTGATATTGTACTTCTATTAAATAAACTGATGCATTTCCCCGTGATATCTTTTCCTCATTCTTTTTCTTTTGGACTTTTCATTTTTTCTTCCTTAGCAAAAATATATAGTCCTAGGAAAGATTTAGAGAAGGAAAAGAAAAAAAGTTGGGATATTTTTTCTTTTCTCTAGGGCATAAACACTGTTATTTCTCCTCATTCTCCTTCCTTTCACCTGAAGCTAATAGCTAGAAAGAAAATCAAGTGGGATCACGTTCGAGACATTTTGTCCCTATACTTCAACTCTGACATGATCAGTAAATTTCATCAAGGTATTGGGTTTTATAGTACAGGGCGCAAAGATGACGTGATCCTGGAACCCTATTCAGAAACGAAGAGAGACAAAATGAACACTGTTTGCGAGTCATCTACTTCCTATTTATATTTTTATCAGCCCATCATCCACTATTTCATCAAGTTTGGATACTTAGCATCATATATGAGTATAAGTAACCAATTTTGCATGATGAAACCTTGGGCTTCTCTAAAGTATTCATGATTCAAAAGCCCCATTGCTTGTGCTAAATTGATGATATTTATGTTGTAGGTTATTCTCAGTGACACTACGATTGATTTGTATCAAAATAATATCAACATTGTTTACTCACTGTTAGTTTTTACTACACAAAATATCTTTGATTGTATATTTGAACATTTAATATAAAAATAAATAAAACCAAATTCATGTTAAAAATTCAAGATTCAGACCTCTTGAATAACTTTATAAAGGAATTCTAATAATTCCATATTAATACCAAAATTTTAGCTTTCAAGAAATTCAAAATATTATGTCCTAAAAATTAAGTAAGGCCGGATACCAAGATTTCTAAAAAAAAAAAAAAGTATCATAAAATGTTTGTTAGATAAAATCATGATTAAATAGGATCTCTATTTGTTTTTTCCTTGTTAAAATATGACTAACCTGTACAGGACCTCCAAAAATTTGAGATGGTTTTGAGTAGCTATAAGATTCACATAAAAATCTAAAGTATAACTTGTTTACTGCATTTCTGCATTACATTATTGATATTAATTGACTTCCTAATTTGTTTTGGATCCAAAGGGCTGTTTCATTCTCTAAATTTATTAAACTCATGGCATGAATTACACACATTATATAAGAGGTACTTAATGCATTGCACACCATAATGTTAATGAAGCTATAAGCCCGTAACATTATCTAATAGTTTAACTACTGCTGAAGTTTGTTGCCAAAATAAGCTGATTTGCAAGAAAAAGCAGTGTAGGTACTATTTTGTCATAGTCAAGGAGAAAAAACTATACTTGTTTAACAATCTTTGGCGTCTGATGCTAGAAGATACACAAGTATAATAAGAAAATAAAATCTATTAGGGTAGAAATTGGTACCATCACTACAATGATACTGCATTGGCACTCGTCTCAAACTTTTAGTTGTGATGGACCTCAAAATTTTAAAACCAAGGCAAATTATGTCATTCACCCCATCCTAAAAAAGAATGAGTCACTTAAATTGAACAAAATAATTTTAACATATGTGTGAGATTTGTCTAAAATATGTATAAAGGTGTGTTGAAGCAAAGAATAAACAAATTTTTGTTTGAAACACTTGTCTGAATTGTCTAACATATGTATTATGAATGTCATATGGATATCAACCATTGATTTAAAGAGTATCGAAACAAAGAAAAAAAACCATTTTTTAGTGGACATTTGTCTGACTTTTTCGACACTTATTTGACTTTTCCAACACGTTTCGTACGGGTGTCATACAAGTGTCGAACACCAACATGTGTCAGACACCGTGACACGCCTACTCCTAGAAGTGTTTGTGTTTCATAGAAATTAAGCATATTTGATTTAATAGTCACTAAATATCTCCAGCTAATTCAAATCTCTTTATATTAACATTAACCACTGATTTAGGTTAAACAATTATCCTTTTGTAGAGTACATCAAATTTTGATTTTTTTCATCATTTGCAAAAATTCCTTTAGAGTTGGCATAAGCAATACCTCTAGTTTGTCTCCTACATATGGAAGGTTAAGCTTTCAATGATTTACTATTTGTTCTTTCCATCTTGGATTCCATTGGTGAACTTCTTAACATCTTTACCTTATAAAATTTAAAGTTGGGGTTTTGGGATTTTAAGATGGAGAATTATAAGTTTTGATTTGAGGATTTCTTAACACACCACCCATGTTTCTTATACACCATGTGAAATTTCCATTTTGCTCCCAGATTCCGGATGTGCACATCCGGACGCACCGTTTTTTCAAAAAACGCTGATGTGTTCTGGATGTGCACATCCGGAAGTATGGAATAGCTTTATTTTTAACAAATACCGGATCTGCAGATCCGGAAAAAAGTGTAACTTAATTTTTTTTTCTTAAAAATCGGTTTTGTCGGTCGGTCGCAAACGTTAATATATCAACGCAGGTCAATATACATTTGAATAGAAAACTCTGTTCTCCGTATCTGTACAATAGAAAACTTTGTTCTTACCATTTTTAATTGTTGAAATAACTTATCCATGCTTTGAAATGTTAATTTGTATTCATGATTAAGTGTTGTCAAAACTTATCCTCTTTTGTTTTGTATTCATGATTAAGTGGTGTTACTAAACCTAAAGCATGCTTTACCTTTTCCAAGATAAATGGCAGCATAGTCGACACAAAGTTGGTGGTACTCCTATTACCACTTGGAGAAGCAGAATCAGAATTTTCTACTTCACTTATGTAGTATCGAGCGCGGAAAGCTAGCAAATGTGCATAATGGTTGTCTTCGACATTTAAATAAGTAATGTGGCTGATGCACTAGTAGCAGTAATGTCATCAGAAGTTATAACAAACTCTAGGGTTGGAGTCTCTCCGTTAACATAATGGTTGTCTTCGGCATTTCAATAAGTAATGTGGCTGGTGCACCAGTCGCATAATATCATCAGAAGTTATAACAAACTCTAGGGTTATAACTTCTGATGACATTTGCGACTAGCCGACAAAACAGATTTGTAAAAAAAAATTACGCTTTTTTCCGGATCTGCAGATTCGGAATTTAAAAAAATAATGCTATAATATGTTTTCGGATGTGCACATCCAGAATGCATCAGCGTTTTTTAAAAATTTGGTGCGTCCGGATGTGCACATCCGGAATCTGAGGAAAAAATAGAAATTTCACGTGGTGTATAAGAAACTTGGGTGGTGTATTAAGAAATGATCTTTGATTTTTATGAGTGGTGAATGTAGTTAATGATGGAGATTTGTGTTAACTTGAAGTTAATGAGTGTGAGTGTGTTAATGGGTAGTGATTTTTGAGTTAGTATTTATGGAGGTTGGGGGAGTTGGAAAGGTGTTATATTAGAGAAAAAATAATTGGGGATGAATAATAAAAGGGTTTTGGGGTTTAAAACTTGTGTTTTCTAAATATTTTTGGTTGAAGTTGCAACACAGCCATGTTCTCATCACCTATACTAAAAATGATTCTACCTTTTTTCAAATCTATCATAGGATCCACCATAGCAAGGAATGGTATTCCATCAACAATGGGACGTATGTCGATCTTCTTGTGTGTGTCAACTATAACAAAATTAATTGGTACAATCAAATGGACAATCTTTTAAACATCACTTCACATTCCCACAAGATTTACAATAGAATGGTCCACTAGAGTGAGAGTGAAGTTGATTGAATTTAACTCTTTGACACTAAGTTTTCAACACAAATAAAAAGGCACCAAGCTTACACTCGTCTAATGATCACTTAAATCTCTCTAAAAAGTAATTCCCCGGATCATACAAGATAAATAAAATACCTCAATCCTTGAATTTGGGTGGCAGCCTATTTTGAACTCTCATACTACATTCCTCTGATAAAGTCATTATTTTATCATAATTCTTATTTTTCTTTTGTAAAAAAATTATTTAAAAGCATGGAGTAAGAAGACGTATTAAACAAGGCTTCGACAAATGGAAATTTCAAAACTTCTAAGAATTTCTTAAATTGTTGCCCGATCTTAACGTGAATAAATTTATATATGTGGGGTAAAATTTATTCATTTTTAGATTGTCCTTTTACCTCTTATATCAATTTTTATTTTCCTTTCACCTTAATTAACATGTCTTTCCTCTCCCTCGCCTTTCTATCCTCTTTTACCTTACCATCTAGTTTTGTTAGATCTTTTCTATTTCTTAAAGTCACGTCATTCTCTCATCTTTAGGATTGGATTTCAGTGATCCCAAAAATATTTTGCAAGCTTTGTTTAATTTGCCCAATTGGAGAGGGCATCCCGACTTGAAAAATTTGTGGCCACATAGTTATTTACTCCACAAATATTGCATAACACTTAAGCATGTGTAACAATATTCACACTTACCTTATCAAATTGAGGGAACAATGTGTCAACAAGGCGTGTATGACCTAATAGGCATGGTTCTTGATTTTCAATCAAATATTGGTTTGTCCCACTGAACTTGCATTCTGCTTCAATCTTGATCTCAAGATTGATAACCAACCCACAAACAATACGTAATGACAATGAAAGAAGAAGAACAAACAAGAACAACAAGAAAGAAAAGAGAGAGAAGAGAAATATTTGGAGGAGAAGTGTTCTACCCACGAACTGTGGGATTTCTGAATATATTGCACTTTCACTACTAAATCTGCAATTGTGAATACAATACAATGTTATAATTACAATGCAAGGATACTTCCTATTTATAGATATAGATTTGCAAAGGCCCAAAATTAAAAGCCCAAAATATCAAATCTAATCTAAACAAATCTGAATCCAATCAAATCAAATCTAACACGATTCTGTCGAAACACCTTCGACGACACTATGAATGCTTTCGACTTCGACACTATGAATTACATTTAACACACCACCTAATTCATTGTGTCTAAACTATCTACATTCATCATCGATCTTAGTCTTCTGAAGGCTTCAACCTGCACTCCCTTCGTCATGATATCTGCAATCTGATTCTCAGTTCTACAGTGTTCCAAATTCATCTTCCCTTCTGCTACCTGCTCTCGAAGATAATGGAACCTCATTTCGATGTGCTTGCTTCGACCGTGTGCTATTGGATTCTTCGCCAAGTTGATAGCTGACATGCTGTCGATCTTCATGGTAATTGCTCCATGATTCTTCCCTGTAATCTCTTCGACCAAGCTCACCATCCAGGTTGCTTGACATGCACAAAGAGGTGCAGCTATATATTCTGCTTCGCATGATGACAATGCCACTACTGGCTCCTTTCTCGAACTCCAAGCAACTGATGCACCACCTAACATAAACACGTATCCAGCTGTGGATTTTCTATCCTCAACATCACTACACCAACTAGAGTCGGTGTATCCCACTAACTTGCATTCTTTCCCTTTATCAGCTGCAGGAAACAAAATGCCGTAGTCGAGAGTCCCTTTCAGATACCTCAGTATCCTCTTCGTCGCTGTTAGGTGTGATACATTTGGCTTCTGCATGAATCTACTTACCATACCCACACTGTATGCTAAGTCAGGCCTTGTGTGACAAAGGTATCTAAGTGACCCAATAAGTCTTCTATATTGGGTTGGGTCGACATCATCTTCGTCTGAATCCTTCGACAGTTGTAATCTGGTCTCAGCTGGAGTCGAAGTTGAGTTGCAATCTTGCATCTCAAATCTCTTGAGTATTTCGCCTGCATATCTTCGTTGGTGCATCATCAAACCTCTACTAATCTTATAGAATTCGATGCCAAGGAAGTATGAGAGATCTCCCAAGTCTGACATTTCAAACTCCTCACTTAGGTCATGTTTGAAATCTTCGATCTCTTTCCTGCAACTTCCTGCTATTAACAAATCATCGATATAGAGACATAGTATAAGCAATTCGCCATTGCTTCTTCTTACATATACTCCATGTTCAGTCGTACACTTCACAAATTCCTTTTCCCTTAAGAAGATGTCGATTTTCTTATTCCAAGCTCTTGGAGCTTGCTTAAGTCCATACAAGGCTTTATGCAGCCTGTAAACCTTTTTTTCTTCACCTTGTTTCACATACCCAGCTGGTTGTGCGACATAATCTTCTTCGTCTAAGGGGCCATTAAGGAATGCACACTTCACGTCCATCTGACATGTGTGCCAATTGTTCATATTTGCTAGACCAACAACTAACCTGATTGTTTCAATTCTAGCAACAGGTGCGAACACTTCATCGAAGTCGTTTCCTTCCTTCTGAAGAAATCCTTTCGCCACAAGTCTCGCCTTGTGTCGAGTTACTTCCCCTCTAGGATTCAGCTTTACCTTGTAAACCCACTTCACATCAATTGCATTCTTGCCTTGAGGCAATTCGACAAGTGACCATGTGTTATTGACTTCGATGGACTCTAACTCTTCATTCATTGCTTTCACCCACTTCGAATCTTTCAATGCCTCAGCTGCATTAACTGGTTCGACATCTGCGTAGAAAGCATAATGTACCAGCTCACCCTCTTCATCGACTACATCATCTGATGTAATTACACATTCTTGCAACCTTACAGGCATGTGTCTTGTTCGTCGAGGTCTGCTTGAACCTGCTTCATCTGCATCTGGTTCCTGTCGAACTTCTCTTTTGACTTCAGTGGTTGGTTCTTCACAAGAGATTCTCACTAAATCCTTCTTGGAATTCTCAGTCCAATCTCATTCTTTAAGCTCATCTATGATCACGTCCCTACTGATCACTACCTGCTTATTCACTGGGTCGAATAACTTGTAACCTCCAGTTGAATGATATCCTATCAAGATCATCTGATTCGACTTGTCATCAAGCTTCATTCTCAACTGATCTGGCACATGTCTATGTGCTATAGATCCAAACACTTTCAAGTGACTGAGGCTAGGCTTGACACCAGACCAACATTTTTCTGGTGTGATTCCTTCAAGCTTCTTCGTTGGACATCTGTTCAAAATATATGTTACTGTCGAAACTGCTTATCCCCATAATTATTTGGGTAGATGCTTTCCATTCAACATACTTCTCACCATGTTCATGATGGTTCTGTTTTTTCGTTTTACAACTCCATTTTGCTATGGTGTATAGGGTGGCACCACCTCATGCACAATCCCTTCTTTTCCACATAATGCATCGAACTCTTTCGACACATACTCTCCAGCACCATCTGTCCTCAGAATCTTTAACTTTTGACCACTCTGTCTTTCGACCATGTATTTAAATCTGGAAAATACCTCAATCACATCACTTTTCTTCTTGATGAGGTAAGTCCACAACTTTTGACTGAAATCATCTATAAACGTGACAAAATATCTGTTGCCACCAATCAAATCCACCTGGATTGGACCACATACATCAGAGTATATGACTTCAAGAATCGCTTTCGACTTCCTTCCTGCATCCTTGCTGAAGCTATTCTTGTGTTGTTTCGACTGAACACACTCTTCACAGACTTCACTTGGAATGTCGATTTCTGGTAATCCTGGAACCATATTTCTTCTCTTCAGTTCTCTGATGTCATTGAAGTTGAGATGGCCTAGTCGAAAATTCCATAACCACTCATCTCTGCTGGCTGCCGTTGCTAGACACTTGTGCTTCATCACCTTGAGTTCAATCTTGAAGGTCATATTCTAAGACATTGGAGCCTTCAAGATCAACCTACCATCTGCGTCGAGAACTCTCATCATCTTGTCTTCGACAACTACCTTGTAGTTCTTTTCGACTAGCTGCCCTATACTGAGCAAATTACTTTTCATACCTGGAATGTACAACACATTGGAAATTATTGACCTTTTGCCATCTTTCCTCATAATCAGAACATCACCAACACCTTCAGCTGCTAGAGTGTTGTCATTTGCAAACTTCACCGTGTTCTTCGTCGAGGGCTTCATGTTGACAAACCAATCTTTCCTCCCAGTCATGTGTGATGAGCATCCTGAGTCCAAGTACCACTGATCTTGGAATCTTTCTTCATTTTTTGTTGTGACCATCAGCAACGTCTCTTCTTCTTCATGCTTCGCCAGATTTGCATCAATTTCTTGATTTTTCTTCTTTTCTGGATAGTTACTAACATAATGGCCATACTTCTGACAATTGAAACATTGAATGTGACTTTTGTCAGATTTTCGATCACCACCTTTTCTTCTACCTGCAGCACCACCTCTTTGGTTGCCTTGGTTCCAAGGTTTCTTCTGATTCGACTGATTTCCTCCTTTGTTGCCATTCCAGCTTCCTTTACCTTTCCTTTCCTTTTCTGACTGTGCCTGCAAAGCCATATTACTCTTCGACTTTCCTGCAGCTCTCTCAGCCATCCTTTGTTCATGAGACTCAAGCGTCCCTTGAAGCTCTTCTTTCGTCAATACTGACAAGTTCTTCGACTCTTCTATGGCTACTACCACATGGTCAAATTTTGGAGCCAATGACCTAAAGATCTTTGCAACAACTGATCTTGATGTCAACACCTCTCCACATACTTTGATTTGATTCACCAGCTTTGTAACTCTGGTGAATAAATCTGAAATACTTTCGTTGTCTTCCATCTGAAGCAACTCATAGGTTCTCTTGTGCGTTTGTAACCTCACCTTTTTCACCTTCTCTGCGCCTCCAAACGACTTTTCAAGAATATCCCATGCTTCCTTTGCTGATTCTGCATCGCTAACTTTTTCAAAGTTATCTGGATCAACACATTGATGGATTATAAACAACGCTTTATAATCTTTCTTCTTCAATTCTTTGTGTGCAGCCTTTTCTTGATCCGACGCGTTCTCCCCAAGCGGTGTTACTCCTTACTTCACAATATCCCAAAGATCTTGATAACAGAAAACCACCTTGATCTGCTTGCACCAATTCTCATAATTATCTTTCTTGAGAATTGGTAGGGTCGCCGGAAAGTGCCCATTTGAATGATTCATAGCCATCAAGATTTTCCTCCTTGAATCGCAATCGGAGCTCTAGATACCAGATGTTGGAAATTCACCACAACCTATGGTGATTCCGCTTCAATCTTGATCTCAAGATTGATAACCAACCCACAAACAATACGTAATGACAATGAAAGAAAAATAACAAACAAGAACAGCAAGAAAGAAAAGAGAGAGAAGAGAAATATTTGGAGGAGAAGTGTTCTACCCACGAACTGTGGGATTTCTGAATATATTGCACTTTCACTGCTAAATCTGCAACTGTGAATACAATACAATGTTATAATTACAATGCAAGGATACTTTCTATTTATAGATATAGATTTGCAAAGGCCCAAAATTAAAAGCCCAAAATATTAAATCTAATCTAAACAAATCTGAATCCAATCAAATCAAATCTAACACGATTCTGTCGAAACACCTTCGACGACACTATGAATGCTTTCGACTTCGACACTATGAATTACATTTAACACCAATGATGGCATCCATTATCATTTGAGTATTATAAATGAAACTATTATAGAAGATGTGTAATATGATCTATTTTTCCAAACTCGTGGGGGTGGAGGGGGGAGGCACATCATGTTCACGTCTTTAAATCTCTTCCATTTTGTCTTGGATGAAAATTCATCTTCCTTCTAAGCAATGAATGCTTGGGATATTCATTTTGCTCGAATGTAACTACTTGGCCATGAATGCTTGGCAATTGAATTTGAAGTTGAATAAAGTTGCCAAGCTCTCACTTTTCCCCTTAATGAAAAAGGAAGATACACAGTCTTCTGAAATCATTAGTAACACCATTTAATTTACAAGTGTCGCAATATTTCAAAAAGATAGTGTATTTGTGGTGAGAACAATAGTGTTGACCGATATGCAATTAACCAAGCAAAAAGGTCTATAGGATTCTGGTATAGTGATATATTTGAACATGCTTGCGAGGTAGTGTTTACTTGGAAAATTTGCAAACAACCGCTGATCTCCTAATTTATGAAAAAATTAGTTTGCTTGCAGGCCCGATCAAATAAATCCTAGGACAATGTGCTTTAACCATCTTGACCATTTATGTTAAAAAACCTTTTGTTTATTGAATTCATCATTGTTTTCATCAACTAGTATTTTCGACTAAAATAAAGACTTTGGTTCTTGGAAGAAATGGTGAAATGTAAGTAAATTGCAAGAATAAAAATGCAGGAATGAAAAGGAATTGTAAATGAGTAACTTAAGATTTCATTAAAATGCAAGGAATAAAAACTGGTGTTTTTCAAACGTACATTTTCTCAGTAACTACTCTTTTCTCTCACACGGTTACTTTGAGTATTTCTTGAGTGACTTGTACAAATTTTGAACACACACCCAAATCTAATCACTATGACTCCCTATTTATATACAATCGAAATAACTGTCAATAACAACTATCTCTCCTAATGATGACACATGGCATCCTGCATGCCTTTTCGCCCTGGATGTGCTCCACGCGTCTAGTTTTCAAAACGAAGCTCCCTTCTAAATTCGAATTTCAAAACGTTCGTCGAAAGTGCCTCATTCGACTGACCTCTTTCAAAAACACTCTTCTGTCATATTTTTTGCAGTTCTTCAAAACTCACTTTCTGAATAAAATCTAGGCGTCGAAATTTGCAGCTTACAAATTGCCCCCCAGAAAATGCATTTTCGACAAAGGGAGAAAAGCATTTTTTTGCCAATACAATTCGACGCCTGTTCATATGACTAGACATTTGTAACGTCAGAGTCATCATTGCACCTTTTCCTCAAACGTCTCTTCAGATTCGACAGTAAAAAGCTTTTTTTCTCATGATAAACTTGCTGACTTCTTCATCTTCCAGGTCCTTGTTGACACCCATGGGCATCCTATGGTTCAAGCCCTTCCAAAAACCAGCAGCGATCCCACGTACAAGCCCACAAGCGCCTCAAAACCCTCCCCCAAAGATTCGACTAAGGAATCAACCACCGAAGTGAATCAGCCCACCGTCGTTTCTAAAAAAGTTCAGGATGTAATCAAAGAAGAGACTGGTCCTGAGGATGATAACTTAGTTGACGGTGGTGCAGACACTGTAATGCCTACGACAGCGCTTACAACAATAAGTGATCCTAAAGATAATTCTCCCGTCAACTTAAAGGATGCTGACAAAGATAAAGATGGGGAGTTTGAAACGGATGACGAAGAGGGAGAAATGAGTGAAGGTGAAAAGGAAACCACTCCAAAGATTGTTGCTGATGAAGAGAAAGAAAGCGACAAGCGAAATTCCGCTGATCATCCCAAAGCTGGTTCAACGAACACCACTTCGACCAGCCTTTCTCATGAAGAACTTGAGAATATGAAGGTGCAAAAACCCCTAGAATATCTGAAGGCCATGATCAGCACCCGTTATAACTTTGCTAACACTACCACCAGTAGTTCGACTACTTCAGGGACCATTTCTGGCGCAAGACCCATGGACGAAGTGATGGCCCAAATTCGGCAAAAAATCCTCAATATTGATTTGTTTCAACTTCTAGAGAAGGATTCATCTGCCCACTTTGACCTGAAAAAACTCCTAAAACAAATCAACGTCCTGAAGGCTCCCCCTGAAGTAACTGATGTTTTCATGGATTTAACTACTCTTATTGACCTTGTAGCGGCAGATTTTAACAGTCTCAGAGACTATTCGAAAAAGCTTAAGAACAAGTCGGAAACGCAACTTGCTGAATGGGATGCTGCTACAAGTTCTACCAA
Source organism: Lathyrus tuberosus (assembly GCA_022829125.1). Lineage (NCBI taxonomy): Eukaryota > Viridiplantae > Streptophyta > Magnoliopsida > Fabales > Fabaceae > Lathyrus > Lathyrus tuberosus. The sequence goes on along the minus strand of JALAZF010000056.1, from coordinate 16,421,008 downwards.
CAAGGTAACTGAATTGGAAAAGGCCTCTGAACAGAATCGAAAAGAGATTGCTGGGTGCGACGAAAACATCCTCAAATGGGAGAAACAGATTGCTGCTCTTCAAAACAAGATTTCTCAGGCTAAGAAACGCAAAGAAGAACTTCAACAAGTCAATCAAGATGAAATAGCCAAAGAGATTAAAGTTAGACTGCATCATGTTGAACGGGATCAGAAGTTAGACAAGGAGATTGAAGAGATTTCGACAAGTAAGGCCCTCTGCGAGCGTCGACTCCAAATTCAATGATCCAAGCTTGACAAGTTGAAGCAATCTTTCCCTATTTGATTTTGTAATGTTGCTTGGTCCTTTGAGACCTATTTCTTTTGTAATGACACTTAACCCATTTGTTTGGCAAATTTTTACCAATTTAGTTATTTCTTTTATAATTTTATTCGACTATTATTTTGACTTCCTGCAATATGGGTTTATATTTTTTCAAATACTTCCCATTTATTTTCAGTATTCTCTTATCTTTATCTAACTCTTCAATTTCGTACGCGCCATTGGAAAACACGTTGGTGATTTAAAAAGGTCCTTCCCACTTAAGGGACCATTTTCCCATAAGTCTATCTTTTCGATCCATGGGAAGAATCACTTTCCACACAAGGTCTCCAATCAAAAAGGCTTTACCTTTTACTCTTTTATTGTAGGATTTCTCCACCCTTTCCTTTTGCCTTTTCAATAAATCTAACGCGTTTAATCTCTCTTCGTCTAAATCAACTAGTTCATCTATCATCATATTCTAATATGCATCTGATGGAATTTCATGATGTCTTTGAACTCTTGTTGACTGCAAGTATATCTCGACCGGTAAGACCGCATCATGGCCATATGTTAGTCGAAAGGGTGTAGCATTGGTAGCTTGCTTAGGAGAGGTTCGACAAGCCCATAGAATTTGGTCCAGAGTTTTGTGCCAATTCTTTGGCTTTCCTCCCATGTGCTTCTTTATCAAACCAATTATAACCTTGTTTGCTGCTTCGACCTGTCTGTTGGTTTGAGCGTAGTAAGGTGTTGATGTGAGAAGTTTAAACCCCATTTCCTTCGCGAATGCTTGCATGTTTTTACCCGTGAAAACAGATCCTTGATCCATTGTTATTGTCTCTGGGATGCCAAATATGTAAATGATGTGTTTTCGAATGAATTCGATTACTGCTTCTTGATCCACATTCACTAGGGGTATGACTTCGATCCATTTTGTAAAATAATCGACCCCAACCAAAATAAACTTCTGGCTTTTTGAAGATGCCGGTCTAATTTCTCCAATCAAATCCAAAGCCCAACCTCTAAAGGGCCAAGGGTTTATTATATAATGTAACTCACTTGCAGGAACATGTGGTATCCCTGCGTGTATCTGGCACTCTTGGCATCCTTTCGGGAATTCGACGCTATCTTTTAACATAGTAAGCCAATACATTCCTTATCGAAACACTAACCACTTCATCTTATGGCCTGCTTGATGCGCACCACATGCCCCGCTGTGTACATTTGACAAAGCTATATATGCCTCAGATTCGCCTAAACACTTAAGTAATATCACTTCTGGAGTTTTCTTAAATAGTTCATTCTCCAAAATCACATAACTCAAAGCTCGATGCCTGATTTTTCGTTCGACTGGTCCTGTTGGATTTTGCAGGTACTCTATTATAGGCTTTCTCCAATCTCCAGTCATTGAATCATTTATGTTAAAAATTTCAAAATTTCCTTCATCAGCGTATCCAAGCTTTATCGTCTCCAAATCTGATGGGGATAATCTAGCTGACACGACTCTTCCTCTAACTTCAATGGCTTTCTGCAACTTTCCCTTCGACACTTTGTATCCAGAAGCTATCTGCGCTAAATCATTTGCTTCCTAATTTTCTATTCGAGGGATATGTCGAATCATAACCATATCGAATCTTTTTAAGAGTCGATTAGCTATTACAAAGTACATAATTAAATTCTCCTTAACACACTTGTATTCTTTTGTTATTTGCTTTATGACCTCATGTTCCTTCTTCATTCGATTTAAGTCCTCAGCTATCTTTTTCGTTAGCACCTTTGGGAGTGGACTCCTGACAACCTGTGGGCTGACGAATCTGACAGCTTTGCCTTTTGGATCCTCCATGGTCCTTCGGAGAATACCAACTGCAGCCTGTTTGTAAGAACCCTCAGTAGTTCCTTTGTTAGTTAGGGCGAAACCATCAGTGGTCTCATTGTTGATTTGGAAGAAACCGTTAGTAGTTCCGTTGTTGATTTAGACGAAACCATCAGTAGTTTCGTTGTTGATTTGGACAAAACCATCAGTAGTTTCATTGTTGGTTTTGACGAAACCGTCATTAGTTTCGTTGTTGACGCCCTCAGTGGTCTCAGGAATATAGTTCTCAATGATCTTTGCGTCAAGGTCTTCAGTAACCCTAACCATCACAGCCTGGTTCACGAAGTCAGTGGTAATTTTGACCATGTCACCTTTATTGGCGGGATCCTCAGCAATCTCCACCATATTCACGTTGTTGTCGAAGCCATCAGTAGCCTCAATTATATTCACATTGTCGTCGAAGCCTTCAGTAGCCTCGACCATGTTCACTGTGGATGGCTCAGCATAGTGTGCCTCCACCACTTGCAAAGAGTTTGAATCCACCTTCGCCTGGGATTTCGACTTATCGCCGAATTTGAGTCTTCCATCTCTGATTACATTCTGCACGAGATCCCTGAAAAGGAAACATTGAGACGTTTTATGACCCAAAAAATTATGGTACTTGCAAAAACCTCTCTTTTTCTGTTGTTCTAAAGGAGGCACTTTAGTACCCGGAGGCACTATCATTTGGCCATCTTTGACTAATAAATCAAATATTTCGTCACACTTTGTGACGTCGAACGTATAAGTTCTTTTGGGGAATTTATCATTCTTTTCGGATTCGACTGGGTTTTTCCCATTCGACGGAGTTAAGAGTTTACACGCATATGGTGGCCCCTGTTTTAGTTCGGCTAAATCAACCTCTTGTTCGTCGAAATTTGATGATCCATCTTCGTCATCATCCTCACCAACTCCGACGTATGCTACCCTTTCTTTCTTATTTTTATTAGCCCTTGCTTTTTTGGCTTTTAGTCTTTCGACCTGTCTAACCCTATCAACCAATTGGGCCATGTCTCTCAAGTACTGGGTATCTAATTTCTTTCTGATTGAATAGTCAAGGCCACCAGCGCCCATTTCGACCAAATCATGTTCAGGCACTTGTGTGAAACACCTTGCCTTGAGCAACCTAAACCTATTCAAATAATCGTCAATTGGCTCTGAGAATTTTCTCTTGACGCTAGCCAATTCTTTCAGACTTATCTTCGTCTGTCCCATGTAGAATTGTTCATGGAATAATCTCTCCAACTGGGTCCAGGTATGTATCGAATTCGTAGGCAATGTAGTGAACCAAGTAAAAGCATTCTTCGTTAGGGAACTAGGGAAATATTTTATTCTAAAATTCTCATTGTGCGCTATTTCGCCTGCTTCAATTAAATATCGCGCCACATGTTCGACCGTCGATTCACTGGTATCCCCTGAAAATTTAGTGAACTTTGGAACCTTCCATCTATGGGGTAATTCCTGCTGCAAAATATACTCCAACAAAGGGGAGGTATAACTCGGCCTTTGTAATCCCACATTCATACCATTTCGCGCCATAATTCTTTCGACCATGGCAGCCAAATTGTTCTCTGCCGGGATATCATTACAACGCATTTGTTGTATAATATTTTCAGCATTTTGGTTTCGGTTTACAAGCAACACCCTTGGTTCTTGTTGGACGGGGATTTCGACTCCAAGTGGTTCGACTCCCCCTCCTTGGTTCAAAACTTCCGCCTGAGGGATGTTTGGTTGCCTTTGATTTATGGTGGGTTCTTCTTCGACAACTACCCTTGGGTTCTGAACTACCTGTTCCCTTGGGGGAGGTTGGGGGCACCAAAGAAATCAGCAATGCGCGTCATCTGCGCTGCCAATTGTTGATTTGTTTGCGCCGTGTTTTGGATCAAAGGGTTAAATATAACCCCCATCTGTTGGGCTAACATCTGGACCATATCATGGTTACTCTCATCCATTTGTTGCCTAATCACTTGTGCAGAATTATTGGTAATGTTCGGCATATAAGTTTGACATCCCGTTCCTAAAGGCTAGCTAATTCTACCCATATGATTCACACCAGAACCGGAACCTTACAAAGGTGAAGTTATGTTCATTGTTGGATCCGTAAATGCTGATGGCGCATTTTGTAAACTTGTCATCACTGAAGTTGGCATTCCATATGGTTGTTCTCGATTTAGAGGCATCGAAAACCCATATATAAAGGGTCTGTACATACTCCCTGAAGGGGGAGGAGTCATTTGAGGCATTTAGGGTCCTATAGTTGAAAAATTAGGCGCACTCTGGGGAATTGAATGCGCAGGTGTCGAACTCGCTGATGATGGCATAGCCTCTGATACTGATATTGAGGCCATATTGCCCCCAGTCAAAGGATTAGGGGGTGGTACTTCATTATTCGTAGGATTCTGATTGTTAGGCGGATTTGGCTTCGCCATTCTGCGTACTCGTCTCCTTCTGGGTCTTTCTTCGTTATTTATGGCTATCTTACCACTTCTTAGTCTCATGCAACAAAAATGAAGAAAATTTTGTACGAGTAAAGTGTAAAATAAAGGTTTTCAAATGTCAATAGCACAAGGTCCCACCGGGCGTGCCAATTTGTTTGCTTGGAAAATTTGCAAACAACCGCTGATCTGCTAATTTATGGAAAAATTAGTTTGCTTGCAGGACCGATCAAACAAATCCTAGGACAACGTGCTTTAACAATCTTGACAATTTATGTTAAAAAAACTTTTGTTTATTGAATTCATCATTGTTTTCATCAACTAGTATTTTCAACTAAAATAAAGACTTTGGTTCTTGGAAGAAATGGCGAAATATAAGTAAATTGCAAGAATAAAAATGCAGGAATGAAAAGGAATTGTAAATGAGTAACTTAAGATTTCATTAAAATGCAAGGATTAAAAACTGGTGTTTTTCAAACGTACATTTTCTCAGTAACTACTCTTTTCTCTCACACGGTTACTTTGAGTATTTCTTGAGTGACTTGTACAAACTTTGAACACACACCCAAATCTAATCACTATGACTCCCTATTTATATACAATCGAAATAACTGTCAATAACAGCTCTCTCTCCTAATGATGACATGTGGCATCCTGCATGCCTTTTCGCCCTGGATGTGCTCCACGCATCTAGTTTTCAAAACGAAACTCCCTCCTAAATTCGAATTTCAAAACGTCCGTCGAAAGTGCCTCATCACCAATCCGTCGAAACATTTCTAATACTTAGAAAAGTCTTCAAATATGCTCCTCCAATCAATATTGGCCTTCGACTGACCTCTTTCAAAAACACTCTTCTCTCGAAATATTTTTTACAGTTCTTCAAAACTCACTTTCTGAATAAAATCTAGGCGTCGAAATTAGCAGCTTACAGGTAGGTATATATAGCCTCTTTCTGACCTAGCTAAATGAGAAGATTCTCGATGTTATAATCTTGGGTATGATACATATGAACCACGCTCTATTAGATAACATGATGAACTAATTATCTCTAAATATGTATCAAGGTATGGCTAGCCAAACACGCTAAGTCTCAATGCTACTATCTTAGAAATGAGTCACACAATAATATTACACTAGGTAACATGGTGGATTATTCATTGTTGAGGAAAAAGCAAGATGTGGTGAGTTCACCCTCATGTTTGACATGTTTCTTACCACATCTAACCTCATTGTCGCCTCAATGCTATCATCTCGATAATGAGTCACACAATAAGGTTGAACCATGTAACATAGCGGGTGATTCATTGCAGATGACAGAGCAAGATATGGTGAGTTCCCCGTCATGTTTGACATGTGTCTTACCATGCATAACCTCCCCCTCCCTACATATCTCACATGGTGGGAAGGGAAACATGGTTAGTGAAATACATAACACTCCATAGACTCCAAGCATGAATTTAGTCTAGCCATCTGTAGTAAGTGTTGCATCCAACATGAATTTAGTCACCAAATCTAAAGCTACATCAAGAACATGAAATTGTGACTTTATGCCTAAAATTCTAAGACACGTTCTTAGTTTTGAGTATAAAAGTTCTTTAAACAACGACTTATTCATTTCTTCAAAAACTTCATAAAATATTTGAGCTTCTTCATTTTAAAGTCCTTCGTTCTCGTCATCTTGAAATTCATGATCGACCCTCAACATATTAACCTTAAGATCACATGAAATAACATCATTCATCACCTGAAGATGTTGATAATTATAATATTGTACATTTACCTTTTCAATGCGTGTATTAGCCGGCATGGGAGTCACACTTTCACCATGGTTAGTCCAAATCCAATAGTTAGACATGAATATATTACTATATAAATGCAATTTTATTATTCTTCACTTCAAAAAAATATCCACATCGACAAATATCACACATACATCTAATTCTCCCTTCACTTATGATAATAAATTGCACATAAAAAAATTGATTTATACTAAAATTATTCCATGAAATATGTAGAATATTTAACTTTAATTCCTTAAGTATAAGTATTGGAGGGGCCAATTATAGGAACTAAAACAAAAAAGCAAAGACCAAAACCAAAATGACATATATTTGTAATAATCAAAACTAAACATAGAAAATAAAAAATATTTAGAGGGACCAATTAAATATTTGAACATAGATTATTTTAAAATAAGGGTTAAATAATATGAATTAAGTCTATGCAAATATAGCATTTTTAGTTTAAATCCTATAAAAGGTAATTTTGGCTTTGGTCATTAGACAAACAGAAAATGAACAAGAAAAACTATAAATAGTTCTATTGTTGCGTTAGTTATTAATACGAAGAAAGGAAAAAAAAAATAAAGTTTAACAAAATTATTTGGATGCGTTTTTGTGTAACAAAATTTGATGATTGAAAATTGAAAACCTGATTAATAACAAGTAAAGAATAAGTTAACGTTATAATATAAAATTTAAGCTAATGCAACACGAATGGGTTCTATGGTGTAGTGGTTAGCACTCTGGACTTTGAATCCAGCGACCTGGGTTCGACTCCCGGTAGGACCTGTTTTGTTTTTAATAGCTTGATTTGTTTTTCGCGCTTTATCATATATACTGTACTTGTGTATTCCAAAAGTTTTAAAAAGAAAATAAAAAATGTTTCAGAAAGAGAATTACTCAAGTAATATGAATGAAGTTTTATTTTCCGGTAGCATATGAATGAAGTTTATTTTAGTTTTGAACTGCAGCAATAAATTAAAATGGAATGGTTTTTCTCCTTTTAAATATGATTAATTGGAAAATTATACTAACCACGTTGAGTCTCATTACTGAACGACATTTTTTTATTTATCAAATGATACTAATATGTCTTCTTTTTACATAGACACTGATATCCCTTAAAATATGTTTAAATGAAAGGATTTAATAAAATAAATTTGTATTTTAATGTTTGGGTATATATATAAATTTTAAATTTATTAATTATTGTTATTTATATATTTTTTAAATTTATTTTTTAATCAAATTAATTTCTTCTATTAATTTTTTATTTTTATTTTCTAAGATGAAGTAATATTCTACTCTAAATTTCATTATTATTTTTTATATTTTCGTTTTTTTTATCCAATATAATTTCATTGAATCTGAAAAATATATTGAATCTAAAGATAAATCATAAACAATTAATATTTTTTTTTACATTTCTTTATTTTCTCTTTTTTTTTTTTTATTTTCATTGACCCTTAAAATCTATTAAATTTCAAATTAAAATTGAAATAAAACTAATAAATTTTAATCCATTTCAAATAACAAATACTCATTACATCATCCAAGCCATGAGACTTGAGAACCAAATCATTAGACAACATTTACACATCTAGAATTCATTAAGTTTTCTTCCGTAGTTTGATGAATTTAAAGCCCTGAGAAGTATAGAAGTTCCCCCACCATTTACATCTCGAATTCATTATGCATTATTTCAGAAAATTTCTTGCACAAGGATTCGTTAGTAGCACTGAATATGATATAGTCGACATAAACCTAAACTACAAAAATATCATGTTCAGTTTTCTTGATAAAAAGAGATTTATTGACTTGGCCTCTATAGAACTAGTTTTTAGCAAGAATTTGCTTAGTCAATTGTACCAAGCTCTAGGAGCTTGTTTCAGACCATATAGCACTTTCTTGAGCTTGAAAACTTGATTGGGAAATGTTGAGTTGATAAACCCAGAGGTTGATCAACATATACCTCCTCTTGGATGTAGCCATTTAGAAAAGCCCTTTTTACATCCATTTGAAACATTTTGAAATTCATGATGCATGGGACGACTAATAACATCCTTATGACCTCTAATCTAGCCACATAAACATATGTTTCATCAAAATATATTCCTTCCTATTGATTGTAACCTTTCACAACAAGTCTATCTTTATTTATCAAAACATTACCATCTCCGTCCAACTTGTTGCAAAATACCCATCGGGTACCAATCACTAGATTAGTTGAAGCTTTAGGAACGAATTCCCAAACGTTTTTTTATTCAAATTGATTTAACTCTTCTTGCATGGCAAGAGCAATGTTCTTTGATGATAGCTTCATCAATTTCTTTTTGATCAATTTGCTATACAAAAGCCAAAAGGTTACATACTTGCTAAGGGAATGTTGAGATGTAATTCCCTTAGAAATTTATCCATTAACATTATGGGATGGTCCTTAGTGGTTTTCCATTCTTTGGATAAACTTTGATTCTTTAAGTTGACTTCTTCAACTTAAGTCTCTCCATTTTGACTTTGGACTTCCTCTTGTATCAGATATTTTTCTTTCCCTTAACCATCACCTTTCAAGGATGTTCTTTCAAGGATATGTGCACAATTAACAACCTCTTCTACCTACTAGGGATTAGTTTACAAAGGTAATATGTACGAGTTCTTCTATAGTCATGGTTTTTTCGAAAAGAAGTTTTAAAAAGGGTTTTATTTCAAGGTTTTTAAAGACCATGTATATAAAAGATACATTATTATCTTTGTCAAACAACTTACTTAAAAGTAAATTGTGTTATAAAACTTTAGTCAAAAGAATAACTTAAAGGTAAGCTTAGGGCTCTTACAGAACAATTTCTCTTCTTGTAAGTGTGAAACAAAAACTCATATTTATTTCTTCTATTGTATGACTTGAAGAGCAACCATTGATATCATTTTTTGAATTCAAATTGTCAAGCACATCTGTATCAGAATTTAACTTTGCGACCTTGGGTACCCAAAATTTTTTGGGTCCTTTAAAGTTAGTGGAATACATATTATCATGCATATTTCTCTTTTTACGTTTACAGTGCTCTTTATAAAAATGTGAGGGAGGATATCCTTGTTTACTTTCATGACTCTTTTTGATAAAATAGAACTTATCAATATGGCCATCTTTATTACAATGATTGTATTTTAGGGTTTTTGCATTTAGATGGTGGTTGGGCATTGCAAATATTGCTAAATCTTTTACTATTGTTCTTAAGTTCATAACCAAGACAAGCCTTGTTGTAAGACGTCGTTTGGTTTCCTAACAAAAAATTTAAGTTATCTTTTCCTTTAGTGAATTTATTAAGTATGTTTTGAAGATCATCAATTTTATTTTTCAAAATGTAACATTGACCATACTTGGTAGATTCATCTAAGACTTTGTGAGAATATGGAGAATTTTGAATTAGATCATCTTATCTCTCTTTAAGTCTTTCTATTTTTTTCAATAAGTTTTCATTTTTTAATTCGAGAGAAGAAATAATGTCTTTGTAGGTAGAGGCAATTTGTTCTAATTTACTTGTTTCTTTAGCTAGCTCTTTACGTATGTGGATCAAATATTGATAAGAAAAAAAGGATACCTAATTTTATTCATCATTTTCCATGAGACACATGTTCGCTTCTTCCTTGTCAAGGGATTCCACATCATTGTCATCCCAATATATGTAGGCTATCTTAACTTATTTTCGTGATTTCTTAGATCTTCTATGATTTTGAGGTAAGTTTGGTTTTATGTGCCATTTCTTTCCGCATCGGTGACATGTGGGAACAAAAGAGTATCTTTCTTCATTTTTCTCTTGGAAACTTGAATTTTTTTATTTATTTTGCCTTAGTAGCTCCTTGAATTTTGGAAACACAAGTTTCATATATTTATTAATTTCACGTTGATAATCTTCATATTTTGATTGCATATCTTTGATGTTAGATGATTTTAGTGCAATCCTTTTCCTCTTCTTCTTGTCACTTTTTTCGTCATCAGCAAGTATCTTTAGCTTCATCTCATGCTCCTGCAATTTACCAAAAAAGAGAGAGAGAGAGGGAGAGAGAGAGAGAGAGAGAGAGAGAGAGAGAGTGTGTGTGTGTGTGTGAGTGTGTGTGTATATGTGTATGTGTGTGTGTGTCAATGGTTTCTAAATCCCTAGATTCACAAATCACACTGAATTTAGGTTGCCAACTATGGTTTAGGCATCTAAGAAATTTCAAAACCAATTCCTCATTTGAAAATGTTTTTCTCAGAGTTCTCATATGACTCACGATATGTGTTAATCGTGTCAGTATCTGATTTATGTTCTCTTTAGATTTCATTCTGAAAAGTTCATACTTATGAGTTAATGTGCCTAACCTTACACTCGTTACCTCAGTAGTTCATTCATGAGTAATTTGGAGGATGTCTCACATTTCTTTTGTAGTCTCGCAGTGAGAAACTCAAAAAATTATGAAGACTAAGAGTGGTGGTGATGACATTTTTTTCCTTCAAATTGCGTTACACATTTTATTTATCACATTTGGTCCAATACTTTTAAGGGTTTTTTACTACAATACCATCAACATCGTGTGAAGGAATAAATATACATTCTTTCGCAACCTTCAAAATTTCCACGATCCATCTCTTCTATGAAAAACTTCATTTTCTCTTCCCATAAACTATACCCTTCTGCATTAAAGGATGATGGCTTGTGTAAGTATAAAGTGTAACCTAGGAGGGGGATTAAGTTTTAAGAATATTTCTCGTTATTTTGTAGATGTTTTGATTCTTTTATTTTTCCTGAAGAATTATGATGAACGTATGAATAAACATGCAGAAAAATAAAAGTACATAAATAATAAAGAACACAAAGATATGTCTTGGTTCCCCTTTCCAAATCAGGGTAGTCTAGTCCCTCCACACCCGTGAAGGATTTTACTATGTTAGATCTTTGTACAAGCCTCACACCAAGACCACTCTTGCAATCTTCTAACATAAACACCAAACATATGGTGGACTTTGAATCTCTCTTATTTAAAGGATCTCTTTCCAACAAACAGAAAGAACATCACTTCCTATTTGTAAACACCTGTAGAAATAACAAACACTTTTCTTAAAAAAAATACCACACACTTGGTGAATAATTTAGAGCAAACTTATAAATTAAATACAAATAACTTTGTATGATTTCTAATATCTTGAAAATTTAATCTTCTATTTCAATAAACAATTCAAGAATATATATATATATATATATATATATATATATATATATATATATATATATATATATATATATATATATATATATATACACACTAGCAAAATACTCGTGCTCCCGCTCGGGTAAATTTAATTTAATAAAGGATGTTAATGATCCAAAATAAGAGCAAATAGATAAATAAAAATACAACTCGTGTTTCAACCAATTAGTATTATTTTTCAAGAGTTGAGATTTCAAACAATAATCTTTAAAATGAATTCAATAATTTAACCTGTAAAATGATAAAATAGTTGAATTAAAGAACAACTCATTAGAAAAATTTAGAAATCAAAATCTCATTTTAAATTGAAATGTCAACCTAACCATCGTTTGATTTAGAGATGTTCCCACTCTGAAAAATTCCGATTTAAGATAGACACATTTATTTTTATTGGAATAATATAAGCAAGTGTGAGTAAGTGGGAAAATAGTCCCACATTGGATAGAAATGTGGTGACTTGAACATTTATAAGTGAGAGAACCCACTCACAATCACCTTAAGGTTTTTGGTGAGTAAGTGATGTGTCTCTCACAAAAGGTGCCTAGTCTTACACTATGTATCAATGCTCCCTAGTAAACTCCCCCCAACAAATGGTATCAGAGCCTTTGGTTCGAGAAAATGACCGACTTACCTGTATCGAAATGCCCAGGAAGTGGTGTTCCGTTGAAATCGACGCCCAGGAAGAGATGTATCGAAATGCCCTTGAAAGTCTCTTGAAAAAGGTGTCAACGACGCAAGTGTGAGTAAGTGGAGAAATTGTCCCACATTGGATAGGAATGTGGTGACTTGAGCATTTATAAGTGGGAGAACCCACTCACCTATCACCTTAAGGTTTTGGGTGAGTGAGTGGTGTGTCTCTCACAAAAGGTGTCTTAGTCTTACACTATGTATCAATGCTCCCTAGTAAACTCCCCCCAACAATTTTAAAAATCTAAAGTGTTTCAATATATTTAAAATACTTAAGCGTGTATTCTTGAACGGGCGAAAGTGTTTTTCACTCAATGACTATGCATAAATCTAAGTGTTGAACTCAATGTCAAAATAATTTGCATAAGTCATATATGCACTCACTGATTATTGAAGTATCATATCATTTACCTATTTGAAAATAATGAGTCAATTTGAAAATAAATAATAATTGTTAACTTTTAATATTTGAGTATCATATCATTTAACTATTGACCTATTTGTATAGTATTATGAATATACCTATATTATCTATCTAAATAGCATATTTATCATTATTAATTATTTTATATGAAAAATACCAATAATTTGGCCAAGAGTAAATTAAAAATACCACTACAACATCACTTTAGGAATTAAAGAAAAATGGTGCATACTGCTTGAAATTGAAATTGGAACACACAATTTAAAACACAATCTGCACAAAAGCACAATTCGAAAAATGATACATCTCATAAAATCATAAAAGAGTATACAACTGAAATTGGAACCGTAGAAATTAAGAATACATTTGAAACACAATCTGCATAAGAGCACAAGAGGACCAAGCCTTAAGCTACAAAATGAAATCAAAAACCAAGCACAACAGCTAATACATCAATATATACGAAAATCTAAACGAAAACATCATACACACCTACAAATGAAACACTTATCGATATCATCATTGAATATTGAACAATACATTAAAGTAAATTGGTAAAAGAATAACAGTCAAATTGTGTGGGGAACGTTCTTTCGATTCATATATGTGATTTTTTTAATAAGAATTCTTGCCTCAGTTAATATATGTTCCAGAAAGAGTATAATTACTACAAATATTTGTTACAACATCACACAGTTACGTGTACAATACATATATGAACAAACTCAGTCAACTTTATGCATTTCATAGAAGCATTTATCAATCCATTTAGTCATTCTTACGCTTACAATGCATAAAGTTGGCTGAGTTTGTTCATATATGTATTGTACACGTAACAAGATTACTTAAATATTATTTGTCTTCTTAATAGAAGCATGTTTGTAGTCAAAATATATTACAATGACATAGTGTGTCATGACATTTAGTCATTGTGACTGACAAGTTGGAAATCATCCTTATGTAGATTCTTACATTCAAGTACAAAATAATTATGATGGATTGATTACTTTGAAAAACGTAGGTCAATAAATTATTGACCACTTTTTCTTCAAGTGTTTCACATTGGTAGTTGACTCTTACAGAGTTAGAAACTCAGCAGAAAGATCTTCAAGTCCGATTGCAACAATGTCTCTTTTAGATGGAGTATTTGTTGAACTGGTATTTGTACTCCACTTATGTCGGTTTGATGGACTTGGTTGTGTAGTGATAAAGTGATTAACACCTATATATTAACCTGCAGCAGATTACAACTCAAACAGGTTATGTTGTATGGAACCCATTTCCACTTAGTTTTGCATTGTAGAGTGAACTGAATGTATAAAATATATAGAGAAAAAATGTAATACCATTGGTTGATCTGAATTGTCTGCTGGATTTTTTTGAACATTCTCAATTAGTGCAAAGTTTGAGGTATGTTGTTGAAAAAATGAAATATTATTTGAAAGAAGCTAGAGAAATAAGGTTTGCAATCAAGGTTGGCGGTAATTGTGTGTTAATGTAGGGAAATTATGTAACTTACCTCATAGGGGTTCAAGTTTGACTATTGAGCATTGTTTGTAGAATGGTTGAAACTTGACACGAAAAAAATAAGAGGTTATATTTACCTTTGAGTCTTAAATAACCATCTCAAGATGAAGCTGGACACTCCGCTCCCTGACAGTCCATATGTCAACAACTCTAATTTCCTATTTCCAAACTTGGTTCCCTTTTTTGCAAGTCACTAACAAAGATTGCAGGACTTGATATCTGCAAAAATATTTGAAATGTGATGGTAACCAGAATTAAACATAGATAGGAAAAACATCAAACATCAAATAAGTGTATTTAAAAAGTTTGACTTCATCATCCTTAAATACACTCAACCATGGAAGCAAAAAGAAAATATAAGTTTGCAACTCTGGTTAAAGTTGGATGTTGTCATTGCAAAACAAAAAGAACAGAAAAACATCAAACATTAATGAAATGTGTTTAGAAACTTGGTTCCTTAAATAAACTGAAATTTAAATGGTGTATACAAAATGGGATCTTGAAAAAGATCAAAAGTTTACAGTTCAAATAAACTAAAATATTAATTTCTCATTTTTCCAGTATACATCAAATAAAATGAATCTTGATGATGGAAGTTGTAAGCCTTAAAAGTTGAAAAACAAACCAAAGGATGGACTTTTACTTTAGACAGCCGAAATGAATGAAATTTATAAGACTTTTGCTCAAAGGCTTATAAGACTTTTTTTGAAATGAATGAAATTTATGCAGTAAAAAGTTTCTATGACACTGTGTATGAACACTTGAAAAAATAGTAAGAATTGTTTGAAAAATATGATTGAAAAAGGTGGTTTGAAATATGAAAATTTGTGCTATTTATAAGTCACAAGATACCTATAGAAATTAGTAACATTGTTTGAGAAAATGATCATGAGAATTTGCAATGTTTTGGAAAGGTATCATGATCATATGCAATGAATGGGGATGACATTGATTCATAATTTTTCACTATGTTTTAGAGGTCAACATATTGACCTAGGAAGACGATAAATTGAATCACATTTTACGTTCAAAAAATCTGAAAGATTGAACTGGGTCAATTGATTGACTAGAACTGTCAACAGAATGATATATGCAAAAACTAGAATGGTCATTTGATTGAATCAATAGCTAAATCGATTGATGCTTTGGATTTTCAAATTTTTCATTTTACATAGGTTGTGCAATCGATTGGATCAATGGGGTCAATCTATTGACCTTCATAAAACTTTTAAAATTTTCTAAGTTAAATATGCAACTTTGAAATAGTGTGTGAACCAATGTTAAGGATGCTTTCTTGAGTACCTAAGGCTTATATAATAATGAAATTCTTATTTTCCCTTATTCAATGATCCATGAAACATAAGTGCTTGATCAATAGATTGTCATGAAACTTCAATCTTTATTTTGTCCTTCTTTCCATTGATTTATCTTCATCAAAACTCATCTTCACAAAAGCTTGTCCAATCTTTATACTTGATTTCAATCTTTTTGTTCTTTGATCTTTCTTCTATGATAATTTTTTGTCTTCATCAAAACTAAGCTAAGATAGATGATGGACATCTTCTTCACAATCTCCCCCTTTTTAATGATGACAAAACATATTAATGAGAATTTTTTGCTTGACACTTAATTTCACATTATCTTGTATATCTTCCCCTTTCTTGTATATCCCCCCCTTTATTTTGCAATATATATTATGCCTTTGGTATCCTAAAAACAACAAAAACAAACATATATTTTTTCCCCCATTTTGAAATTATCAAAAAGAAAAAGAGTAAAATCCAAAGAATCATAATATAAGGGAAATGATACATTATAAGTAAAAATTATTATCTTCTTCACAATGATTTGATGTCAGTAATTATATCAATATTGATGCTCTTCAAATCATCTTTAGTCAAATGAAATTTTAATCTTACCATATCATATGACCTTGTAGCTTAAAAAACCAATCTTAATTTGAAAATATTAGCATATGGTGTTCAAGCACCTACAAAAACAATTATAGTACTTTCTATGTACCCAATATTCATTGGGTCATCTTGGGTTAGTTCTCTTCCTTACACATACATACTTACCATAAGGAATACCATAGTTTCTTACTCCCTCAATCCCACAATGAGTGACCCATTTGGAATAAAAGGGTGTCCCAAAATGAATGACCAATTTCAATTTCCAATGCATATTTTCCAATTTTACCCTCTAATTAATATTACTTTCATCATTCCCAATACATGATAAGGGTACTTTAGTAAAAATATCATTCTATCTTTTATTTATTCCTTTTTCTTAATATGTGTGAAAAGTCAACTGGGTCACTCATTGTGGGACGGAGGGAGTATGTAGCAAGCATTAGGAGTATGAACTTTTGCATTACAATAAAAACATATATGTCTAAAAATATGATTCCTTTTATAGACATAACAATTATTAATAACATAAAACCTTTTAGGATAAATTATATCATGTACTTTCTTTTTCCACGTTGTTGAATTTGTCGCTAGTAGCTTTCACAAAGATAGCGTGACATATACTTGGTTTATCAAATTTGGAGATCCCAAGTCCATATTTATCATTTTAGTATCTTTGTTTACTAAGCACATTCTTCAAACCAGTTTGACCTTTTCATATTTCTTGATCACTGATGCGTCTGCAAGTGCACGGAAATATCGAAGTAATATAAAAGATTGTCGAACCCACAGAGACCAATGTCAACCTACCGTAATCTATCGTTGCTTTGTAAAGCTAAGGCTGATGAATATTTAATTAAGAGGAAACTAGAACTAAAACTAAAAATAAAACTAAGAAAATATGATAATAAAGAGAGGCCAGAATATGGATTCCGTGTTCCTAATGGACTTTGTAGAATTCGGGTACTAATTACAACTATAACTTAGTTCCATAGAATATACCGACTTAAAAACTCCGCCTCACGCTCTCACGGTATTAATTAAAGTCATGTTCCCTAATCCCAAGATTTTGCTCTCGCTCGCCCGGTAACTAGGAAATATATTTTGAAAGCCAATAATATCCTAAACGTATCTAAAGCGATCTCGCTGTATTTAGATATGTTGCCTAATTTTCACTATCCGGTTCGACCCCCACGCTTTCGCAGTGCCGGCTCTAACCTTAATTAATTTCTCACTCTCATGACAAAATCGTGATAAATAACCTCTCACTCTCGTGACAAAGCTATTTAAATTAGACTTGGAAATTAAAACCAAAACAGAGTTTTAATCTTAAGTTCGCACCTATTATTTTCTACCGAGTCCCGTCGGTAACGACGATCCTCATACGCCGGACTCTAAACTATTTAGCTAGACATAACTACATAAAGAAATAAACAATTTTGGGTTTTTAGATGAAACAAAAACATAAGAAGCGGTTTAATATAATTCAAAGCGATGTTTGAAGAAAAATGGTAAAGGCTTGAAATGATAACAATAACTGAAAGATAAAGCATAAATATAAATGGCAGAAAATAAAAGCAAGAAAGTAGATTGCTGTAAAAGTAAATGAACCCGTAATTAATCGAAAACTGGAATTGTAATACGTTGGCTGACTTAAATCCAAAACGTAAATTAATGCAGAAATAAATCCTAAGACTATATTAGGAATAGTCCCCAATGTGGAGAACTATTCCATTTACATCGTGAATGAAAACTGCCTCAGAACTATCAATTAAAATCTCGACCGAAGAGAAGAGAGCTTCAATGGAGGTTTCCTTTCCTTTTTATACTGGCTTGGTCCTCAGAATCATCGGGTGTATTGCGTGAGAATCGGATGAATGAAGGACTCAGTTTTTCGGAGTAACTGAAGACGTGGAGAGAATAAAGGGGAAGTGGGCAATTTTTATCTCCTAATAGATAGGTGGCTTGCGCCACCTCTTCCTACTTTATAGGTGGCTTGCGTCACTTTCTCTCTCTCACATAGTGTGGCTGGAGCCACATTTGTAGCATGGTGGGCGCCACACCTTAAGTGTGTGGCCAGCGCTACCTTAAGTGTGTGGTGGGCCCACCTCTTATTTTTTTTTCTTTTTCTTTTCTTCAATTTCCTTCCTTTCTTTTTCTTTCCTTTCTTTTTCTTCAATTCTTCTCTTTAATTCTTCTTTTCTCTAATTCTTCACATTTCTTCTTTCTTATAATTAAATCCCATTTCTAATCGAGCACCTGAAAAAAGGAAATAAATACCGGCATAATAAAACATAAATCAAAGAAAAAATAAATAAAATGAAACTAAATTGCATGCAGACCGGGTCTAAAAATACAATACATTTACGTGTTATCAACACCCCCACACTTAAACCTTTGTTTGTCCTCAAGCAAACCATGACTCATAAGAAAAATAGTGCATACGGATACTCATCCCAGGCTACCAACTCTACTTCGGTTAAGTTTGTGTCGATAGGTACTTGCCCACACACTAAGGATATCGTAACAACACAATTCCGCTTTTGCGGTCATCAACCTCCCTCCTATACAAACCAACCTGAATCATGTCATTATATCTAAGCCTAACTCACTCATCCTTCTTTCGTCCCTTTTCATTCTGACACAATCACATTAAGTCCGTTATCATTTTACACTCATGGTAGGATAGCCTGTTAGTGACTATGATCTCATTATCATCAAATTTTTTCTCTTTCTTTTTCTTTTGCACATATCAATAAAATAAAGAAGTTTGCACCGTTGGGCTAAATGATCGGGTGAGGATCACCTAACTTAGAAGGAGCATTTCTTTTCATTCAATTCATTTTTTTCTTAATTTACTTTTAGCCTGAGATCATACACTTATTTGCATCGGCTTCCTACTTAGTGTGTGGTTACTGCTGAATAAACTAATTAGGGACTACTAAAGGGGTGAAAACTTACGGTTATGGCATAAAAAGTACTCAAATCGATTTCCATAATTTAGAGGCTCACGGTGTTAAAACGATACCGATCTTGCGGAATTTTCCCAAGTCTCACGATATAACCTCAATTTCGTCTGTAATCTAAGATTTTCAAAAGAAACACTATTTTTAACTCAAAAATTTTCAAAATATTTGGTATGGATCAAGAAAATGGGGAAATCGATAAACAACATAAAATCAAGCATAAAGACTCGACAGCACATGCAAAGACGCAACGAAACATTAAAACAGAAAAAATTTTAAAATCATGCTAGAAAACAGTAAATCTAACTAGAAAGCGGTAAAATGAAAGCGGTAAATGTTCCTCCCCCACACTTAAACCAAACATTGTCCTCAATGTTTTGATAAAAGGTGGTAAAGGAAGGATAGAACCTGTATGAGTGCCACGACCAAATTCACTATGATTCTTCCCATTTTGTCCCTGTCTTCGCTGGCCACTTCTACTCCGGCGTCTTGTACTACGAGTTATCTGAATTTGCTGAAACTTCACTTTACTAAAGCCGCTCATCATACTATCTATTTCCGAAGGAAGTACCTGCAAAAAATGTTAGAAAAATACGGTGCGGTGTGTGCAGGTGGAACCTGACCATGCGAAAGGACAAGGAGAAGGTGAGTTACGAACTAGAGAGATATGCCCTCTCCTATCATACTCATCATTGGTGTCACCACCAGCAGCGACATTCGTAGGAATGTCTGTGGGCACCAGGTCATTTTAAGGGATTGTCATCTAGAGATCTTTCGCCTAAATGTAGCTGAGACGTGACAAGCGATACAATTCTTTATTTTCTGCAAACACAAACAGTAAAAGTAAAACATTAAATTAAAAACTCGTGGGTTTCCTCCCACGCAGCGCCTTGTTTGACGTCGATATCTCGATGGTTAGGAGTGTTAGTATTAGGTTTCCATGGCCATTTATCAAGCCATCTCACATATCCCTCACCTTTTCTTTTCTTCCTTTTGTGGGGTGGTTCGTTCTTTTGAACTTGTGGTGGTGGTTCTGGATCTATCCTCAGTATTAGCTTTTCAAGTTTGGGCTTAGTTATTTCATCCACCATCTCAAAGGTTAACCTTACCCTCTTAACACTAATGATTTCCCTAGTTTCATGGTCCTCGAATTTTCTCTTTTTACACAGAACCTCTGATAAAGGTGCATTGGTGTGGATATTTTCCAATACCTTCACATACGTTTTCGATTGGGAGTCTACCTTAGTCTCTACAAACCTTTGCGGGAAAGGAATCGGTGGGGTATAGGGATGAGGAACGACATTAAATGCTTCCTTCGCTACCTCTTCGACAACCTCCCTTTCGGATGATGTCGATGGATTTTTCTCAATCTCTACTCTCTTCTCACCAGAACTCTCCTCAGCCTCATTATCACTCTCCTCAACCTCATTATCACTCTCCTCGGGATTCTCGATTTATTTTTCATTAATGCTTGTTACAACATCCACATGCTCCTCAGGGGAGGGTCCTATAGGTGTCTGTGCAAGCTGGTTGATTTGAGTCTCCAATGCCTCAGTGTGAGTCGCGAAGGGTTTCATAAGTATCGAGATGTTGTCTTCTAAGCTCTTCATTCTAGAGAGTTTGTGTCTCCACAAAGTGCTCCATCATAGATTCTAACCTAGAATTAGTTGTTGTTTCAATGAAATCCTCCATTAATGTTTCGAGGTTGGAATTAACAGATTCTTGTGGTTCCTCAAAATATTGGGAATGGTGATCGTAGAGGAAATTTGGGTGCGGTTCCTTGAGATATTGGGAGTGAGTCAGTGTCGCATTGAAATGCTGCATTAATATTTCTAGGTTGGAATTATGAGATTCTTGCGACTCCTCAAAATGTTGGGATTGGTAGTTGCAGAGGCAATTTCGGTGAGAATGAGTTAGTGATGCATTGAAATTCTCCATTTGTATTTCAAGGTTGGAATTATGGGATTCTTGCGATTCCTCGAAATACTGGGAGTGGTGATTGTAGAAAAAATCTGGGTGATACATAGTAATGAGTGCCTAAGTCTATACGGTGCAACAACGGAATAACAATATTGACTGTTGGTCCCCGGCAACGGCGCCAAAAACTTGATGCGTCCGCAAGTGCACGGAAATATCGAAGTAATATAAAAGATTGTCGAACCCACAGAGACCAATGTCAACCTACCGTAATCTATCGTTGCTTTGTAAAGCTAAGGCTGATGAACATTTAATTAAGAGGAAACTAGAACTAAAACTAAAAATAAAACTAAGAAAATATGATAATAAAGAGAGGCCGAAATATGGATTTCGCGTTCCTAAAAGACTTTGTAGAATTCGGGTACTAATTACAACTATAACTTAGTTCCATAGAATATACCGACTTAAAAACTCCGCCTCATGCTCTCGCGGTATTAAATAAAGTCATGTTCCCTAATCCCAAGATTTTGCTCTCGCTCGCCCGGTAACTAGAAAATATATTTTGAAAGCTAATAATATCCTAAACGTATCTAAAGCGCTCTCGCTGTATTTAGATATGTTGCCTAATTTCCATTATCCGGTTTGACCCCCACGCTTTCGCAGTGTCGGCTCTAACCTTAATTAATTTCTCACTCTCATGACAAAATCATGCTAAATAACCTCTCACTCTCATGACAAAGCTATTTAAACTAGACTTGGAAATTAAAACCAAAACAAAGTTTTAATCTTAAGTTCGCACCTATTATTTTCTTCCGAGTCCCGTCGGTAACGACGGTCCTCATACGCCGGACTCTAAACTATTTAGCTAGACATAAAGACAGAAAGAAATAAGCAATTTTGGGTTTTTAGATGAAACAAAAACATAAGAAGCGGTTTAATATAATTCAAAGCGATGTTTGAAGAAAAATGGTAAAGGCTTGAAATGATAACAATAGCTGAAAGATAAAGCATAAATATAAATGGTGGAAAATAAAAGCAAGAAAGTAGATTGATGTAAAAGTAAATGAACCTGTAATTAATCGGAAACTGGAATTGTAATACGCTGACTGACTTAAATCCAAAACGTAAATTAATGCAGAAATAAATCCTAAGACTATATTAGGAATAGTCCCCGATGTGGAAAACTATTCCGTTTACATCGTGAATGAAAACTGCCTCAGAACTATCAATTAAAATCTTGACCGAAGAGAAGAGAGCTTCAATGGAGGTTTCCTTTCCTTTTTATACTGACTTGGTCCTCAGAATCATCGGGTGTATTGCGTGAGAATCGGATGAATGAAGGACTCAGTTTTCCGGAGTAACTGAAGACGTGGAGAGAATAAAGGGGAAGTGGGCAATTTTTATCTCCTAATAGATAGGTGGCTTGCGCCACCTCTTCCTACTTTATAGGTGGCTTGTGCCATTTTCTCTCTCTCACATAGTGTGGCTAGAGCCACATTTGTAGCATGGTGGGCACCACACCTTAAGTGTGTGGCCATTGCCACCTTAAGTGTGTAGTGGGCCCACCTCTTATTTTTTTTCTTTTTCTTTTCTTCAATTTCCTTCCTTTCTTTTTTTTTTCCTTTCTTTTTCTTCAATTCTTCTCTTTAATTCTGCTTTTCTCCAATTCTTCACATTTCTTCTTCTTATAATTAAATCCCATTTCTAACCGAGCACCTGAAAAAAGGAAATAAATACCGGCATAATAAAACATAAATCAAAGAAAAAATAAATAAAACGAAACTAAATTGCATGCAGACCGGGTCTAAAAATACAATACATTTACGTGTTATCAATCACTTGGTTTAATTCAACAATATTAGATTCAAGATATTGACATTTATTGCATGTTGAATTCTTGACTTGGTCTAATTACATTTTCATCTTACAAGCCTTACTTTATAGAGATAACATGATTTTCTTTTGCTTTGAACATTTTCTAGAAAGATTAGAATATTCCTCGTGTAATTCATGGAAAGAATTTTGTAATTTATCATATGAAGGTATATCATTAATTTCATAATCACTAACCTCATCTTCACAAAAGCTTGTCCAATCTTGATACTTTATTTCAATCATTTTTTTCTTTGGTCTTTCTTCTATGATAAGCTTTTGTCTTCATAAAAACTATGCTAAGATAGATGATGAACATCTTCTTCACATTCTTTTAGTGAATAACTTGAAGTCATTTTTCCTCCTGGGACGATTAGTCTTTAACATGAGTTATGTTTTGATACTATTTGTTGGAAGCGTGATTCTAAGCACAAGAAGGAGAGGTGAATTGCGGTATTCAAAATTCACGATTAATTTATAAGTTTTAATACTTAGTAGTAAATTTTTTTAGTATGTTTAAGATCAGAATAAAAAGTAGCGGAGAAGTTAAAAGATAAGGGTGTGAGCGATGTCACCATAGAATTATCCAGGTTCAGCTGAACATTGCCTACTCATGTCCCCAAGAGATATTCTTGAGATTTAACTATAATATTGAGATTTAAAAGTTTATGATCAAGGACCTTTAATACAAGAGAATCAAGATATTTTACACTGGCTTATCCCAAGCAAAAGTGAGTTTTTCCACAGGCTTAAATCACGAGCCGAGTAGAGATTTTACAGTCTGGTCTCAATAACCAAACATAACTTTTCAAGGACGAGTTCTAAAAACAAACAAACATTTTCAAATGATTTATCTCAAGAACCAAACTCAATTCTTCAAGAGTACCACACTCTTGAAAATAACAACAATGGCACAACACTAGTACAACTCTTTCCTCACAAGCAGTTTTTACTCATAAAATGCTAAGGCACCTTTGGTGAAAATAAAATATTGAGAGAGAGAGAGAGAGAGAGAGAGAGGGAAGAATTAGAGAAATCATGAATTCTGGTGTAAAATGTGTAAGTGCTAATTTCCGTAAGATATGTATTTTGAATGATGTCAAAACTAGGATAATGTAGCGTTAAAGTATATTGGATGGTATCCTCTGATTTTAGATGTGTGTCTTATCCTTTGGGAGCATTAAAATGGTTTGGAAAAGGATAATATAACATACATGCATTGAAAACAAGGTTTTTGTGAAAAATGCATTGAAAAACAAGTGTTTATGATGACTCTACATGATAGTCTGACACACGCGTATAGGTCGACCTATAGAAGCTTTTGCTTCATTATAGGTCGACACACATATTGCTCAGGTTGACCTCCACGCATCAATAATAAAGGGTGTAACCACTGTCCATAGGCTGACCAACTTAGGCCGACATAAGACCTCTACAGGCCGACCTAAGATCTTCACAGGTCAACCCAATTGCCTTGTTAGGTCGACCTATTGCTTTAAAAGGTTGACACACATGATGCTCTCTTTCAAAAATTTCATTTTTCCTACATCCATTTGCATTCCTTTTGCTTCATATCTCTCATACATATATATACTCATACAAGCATCATTTTCTAGTAAGGTTCTAATGTAAAACCTATACGAAACCATAATTTCAAATTAAGGGAAGACGTGCCCGTAGCAAGGCTGATTGGGGAACTTCCTAAACAAATCCTTCTCTCTCTCTCTCTCTCTCTCTCTCTCTTTTTAATTTTTTGTGTTTGCAACTTATTGAATTTGTTGTTGTTTTGATCAATTTGTTTGGAAATCAATTTTTGATTACATTTTGAATTAAGGTCTGTTGATATAAACATAATCAATTTGATTGTGATTGGCTTTAACATCAACAAAACAAATTAAATTTCTAAATGTTATCGATTGCACACAAAGTGTTAGATAAATTGCCTTTAGTGCTTTTATTTGGTTTTTGATCATTGTAAGTAAGTTGTACGCGAAGCTTAGCATTTAGTTGTTTGTGATTAATCTTTGTTGAACAATTTGTGTTCATTATCATTCAATTGTGTAACTTTACGCATATCTGAGCTTTTTGATAGTAGGTTCGGTCAGACGATCCGATTCGGGTTGTTTCTGCTCTGTCATAAAACTTTTGAAAACCATTTTTTCCAAAAGTTCGTTTTTAAGTTTGTGATGTATTCACCCCTCTAGATCGAAGCCTATCGTCTAACAAAATGAAGTAAGGATGCATACCCTTTAAATAGAATAAAATTTGGCTAAAAAATGAAACAATCCATGGGCCAATTAACTCACCTAATAGATTAGGTCCTAAGTCTAATCGATTAGGTACTTCAAATAATCAATTATTTGTGCCCAATATGGAAGGTTTGGATAAAGAGTCTTTACTAATCCTTATAACACTTTCATAATCTATTATACAATTGATTGTGCATCATCTAATCAATTAGCCTTAGAATATCACTGATTAGCTAGTTCAAAAACTTCTCCTAATTAAGCTGACAGTCTCCTAATAAACTGGTTAGGGCTTTAAAACATTGTGTGTGTGTGTGTGTGTGTGTGTATGAATGAGTGAGTGAGTGAGAGAGAGAGAGAGAGATAGTTGACTTTGTATCTTAGGAGTTACTCTCCAACTTTTACAAGACTCTGATTACTCAGACAGACACGACCAGATGAACTTTCACACATCCTCTCTTTCACAAATCTGAGGCTTTCAAGTTCCTTAAGTAGATACACCGATCATATAAGGAATTAAATGGAACCTTGAGCTTCCTTCTTGATGAGGCTTTAGATGAATTCAATTTTATCACCATCACCAAAGATTTGGAAAGATATTACCACTAACTTCATTATTCATTGTTGTCGTCATTAAAACACTAGGAAGGTTCTTAGCAAGATCATCATATTCATACCTGCAAATACATAGTTCCATACATCATCCCCGGGAATTTGGAGAATCCCCCAAATATATAAGCGTATAATGGCACTTGTAGCCCTAACGAGAATGTCGAGCACATTAACACCATCCTATTTTATAACCAAGCAAGGAACACAATGAAGTGCAAACTCTTTGTTCTCACACTGAAAGGCTTTGTCATAACTTGGTTCAAAGGACTAAAATATAATTATATTAACTCTTGAAATACATTGTGTGAAGAGTTCATCTCCCACTTTACCTTTAGGAATAACCAACCAAAGATAATGGTCATACTCAAAGTCATATATATTACAGAGAAAGAACGAAACATTGAGGGAGCACATTGATAGTTTCACTAGATAATTTATGGATGTCAAGGGAGCGAATGATAAACTGAAATGTTGGATGTTTTAGAGAGGTTTTAGGCTAGAGTGTGTGTTCAGCAAGAAGATGAGGTTATATAAACCATATCACATGAGCGACCTACTCACATGTGCTTAGCCATACATTAACTATGAGGAGAAACTACTAGGTGAGGGCATTGGGAAAATTAAAACATTTGGGAAAACTAGGAATAAAAAGAGGCACGAGGATGGATATCGAGACAGAAACAAGGGAACCCAAGTTCGTTTCTCATAATATACCCATTTGAACACGTCTAGTGAAATAATTTAACATGAATGAGCCAACACATCGTTCAAGGAATTTAGGTGAAATACTCTCAAGCCGTGAAAGAATCTGTTAGTTCTTGTGTTGGCTGGAATTTTGGTAAAACAAAGTTGAACAATGTTGATGTCATATGTCTGATGTCTTAACATTGGTTTCTAACATTAGTTGTTTCAAGGTTGAAGTTTTATATGCTGATGTTAAACTTGATGTCTTGACATCAGTTATCAGAACATCAGAACATCAGGTTGTGATGTTTTAGGGCTGCGCGTGTTAGTTTGTTTTGAGGAGATCTGTTAGAGAGATTGGATGCGAATATCTTGGAGAAGATATTTTCAATCAGATATGGAGTAGATCATGTAACTACATTAGGGATGATTTGAAAAGATTTAAAAAGATTAGAAGATCAAATCTGTTTTAAATTTTGTTTAATAACAAATCAAATCAGATATTTGGAAGAGGTCCAAGCCCAAGTCAGAATTCTATAAAAAAACAGCCTCAACCCTTGTTGGAAGATAACGAAGACAGAGAGCATAGACTGGGAGTCAATTTCAGTTTTCGTGTGTGTTTTGTAAACCATTCATGTTTGAATTGGTGTTACTATTTTGAGTTGTAATTGGTTTCTCTAGAGCTGTTAAGCAAGAGAGAGTTGTTCTTGATCAAAGCTGTTAAGCAGGATCAAGGTGGGTTTTAAAGTGTAATCTTTGAATTGTATCACTGAGGTGATTTAGGGAGTGAGTGGTTTCTCATATCTAAGTGGTCTCTTAGGTATAAGTGTCATTGTGTAGTGATTAAGATTAATAGATGTCAACTGGGATTGTTGAGTCTGTAATTTAATACTACTAATAGTGAATTTCCTCCCTGGCTTGGTAGCCCCCAGACGTAGGTAGTTAGACCGAACTGGGTGAACAATTCATTGTGTTGATTTACTGTTGTTTATTGCCTTGTTCATAGCAGATTGTGTTGTTGTGACATCACACTTAACATCACACATCTGATACCAGAATTTCAATTAGTATCAGAGCAGGCATCCTGCTCTGCATCTGGGTGAGATCTAGGGCTGATACTTTCTGGTGCAATGGACAAAGAGAGTGGTGGATTTGTGAATATACCCCCTATTCTTGATGGCTCTAATTATGACTATTGGAAACCACTGATGATTACCTTCTTGAAGTCATTAGACAGCACGGCTTGGAAGGCTGTCTTAAAAGAATGGAAAACACCTGTTATTGTTGAAAAGGATGGTACAACAAAGCTGAAACCTGAGGAAGATTGGACTAAGGAAGAAGATGAGCTTGCACTTGGAAATTCAAAAGCCTTGAATGCCATCTTTAATGGTATTAACAAGAACATCTTTAGGCTGGTAAACACTTGTGAAGTAGCTAAGGAAGCTTGGG
Source organism: Lathyrus tuberosus (assembly GCA_022829125.1). Classification (NCBI taxonomy): domain Eukaryota; kingdom Viridiplantae; phylum Streptophyta; class Magnoliopsida; order Fabales; family Fabaceae; genus Lathyrus; species Lathyrus tuberosus. Next base: position 16,393,107 of record JALAZF010000056.1, on the reverse strand, counting down.
ATGTCTTGAAAACTACTCATGAAGGAACTTCCAAGGCCAAGATGTCAAGACTTCAACTGTTGACTACTAAGTTTGAAAATATGAAGATGAAGGAGGATGAAACCATTCATGATTTTCACATGAATATCCTTGAGCTGTCCAATGCTTCTAGTGCTTTAGGAGAAAGAATGACTGAAGAGAAGCTGGTAAGGAAGATTCTCAGATCCCTTCCCAAGAGATATAAAATGAAGGTGACTGCTATTGAAGAAGCTCAAGACATCAGCAAGATGAGGGTTGATGAGTTGATTGGTTCTCTTCAAACTTTTGAGTTGGGATTGAATGAGGAGCCTGAAAAGAAGGCCAAAAGCATAACTTTGGTGTCTAATACTGAAGATGGTAAGAAGGAGTATAATTTTGAAACTCAGGAGGTACTGTCAAATGCTGTTGTGATGCTTGGGAGACAGTTTAGTAAGGTGTTAAAGAGAATGGACAGAAACTATAGACCTAATGTTAAGAACATCACATCTGACAACAACAGGTCTAGTGATCAAGTGAAGAAAACAAGAGATAAAGAAAAGTCCAATCATGACAAAGGAGTTCAATGCTATGAGTGTGAAGGTTATGGTCATGTCAAGAAAGAATGTCCTACATATCTCAAGAAGCAGAAAAAGGGGTTATCTGTTTCCTGGTCTGATACAGATAGTGATAGTGAAGAAGAGAATGCCAAGCATGTTAAGGCATTGACTGGAATATGTGCCTCTGATGGAGAGTCTAGTGATGGTGAATTGACCTTTGAAGAGCTGGCATCTTCTTATCAAGAGCTGTGTTTGAAAAGTGAAGAGGTCTGTCAAGAAGGGGAGAAGCAGAAGAAGATTATAATACAGCTTGAGACTGATAAAGCTGAACTTGAGAATGAAGTTTTGTTGTTAAAATCTCAGCTTGATCAAATGTCAAAATCCATCAGAATGTTAAATAGTGGAACTGACACTCTGGATAAAATACTTGAAGCTGGAAAAGGGGCAAATGATAAGACTGGTCTAGGATATGAGGGTGAGAAGGAGATATCTGCAGAGGCTAATTCTTCTGGGGTTAAACAGAACATTCCTCATCATCGTGAAATAGGACATGGTTCTGGAATTAAGAAGGTTGTCCCTCACCTTGGGCCACAAAATAATGGAAAGGGTTATGGTCCTGTACCTAAGAAGTTTTTGCCTCAACCTCAAGGAAAGCCTCAGGTTTCTGGAGCTAGGCAGTATATGCCTCCCTAATACCATAGGAGTATGCAGGCTTCTAGTTTCAAACATAACATGTTCCATCTGATGTCTCAACATCAAGGGAAAATGTATGGTTTTGGACCTAATAATGTTGTGCCTCATGGTTATGGCAGAAGAAGGCCGCATCATCATGGTAAAAGATAGTCTAATCATTACAAAAGACAGACTCATCACTACAGAAGACAGCCTAATTATTGGAGAAGACAACATCAATATTTTGACAGATGGCAGCCTCAGCAGTATGACAGAAATCATCATTAAGGTGGCAGACATTTCAATCACTTCAGAGAAGAGATTCAGAGAGTGAGATGTTACTATTATGGAAGATTTGGCCATACACAATCTTCTTGCTTTAAACTGCATGGCTATCCCAAATCTGTTCCTCAACCTAGACAAAAGTAGAACAAGCCTCAGGCTATTAAACAATGGGTTCCTAAAGCTGCTGTCACATGTCTATTAGCTCACTCATCCGTTAGAACCCCAGCTATGGATGGTTGGTATTTTGATAGTGGTTGCTCAAAGCATATGACAAGTTTCAAGAATCATTTGGTGGATATCAGGACTTACTCCACAAATGATGTAACTTTTGGTAATGGAGAAAAAGGGGAAGCTAAAGGAGTTGGAAAATTGAATTGTGAGGCTGGACCTAATCTTGAAAATGTACTTCTTGTCAAAGGATTGACTGCTAATTTGATTAGCATCAGTCAGTTATGTGATGAAGGATTCAAGGTTAGCTACACTAAAGATGAATTTTTAGTGACTAATGAGAAGAGTGAAGTCGTTATGAGGGGAGTTAGATCTATAGATAACTGTTATTTATGGGTTCCTCAAGAGTCCAGCTCATCATGTAATGTCAAGGATGATGTTATGACATCTGAATGTGACATTAGAAGGATCACCAAACAACCTAGTGTTATGCAACTATTCAGAGGAAATATTGAAGAAACTAAGGTCATAGAGGTTGATCATTCAGATATGAAGGGTAATGACAATTTCCCTAAAGATATGTGTGCTGAAATTTGGGAAGTCTTAAGTAGAAATTTGGGCATGTGGAAAAGGCATCAAAGGTTAGTGACTTATGGTGTGCATTTATTAAATTTCAAAAATTTAAAAGGAAATTTGTTTTGGTGGGGAAAATACATTTATTGGCTTTTAAGTGACCAACAAAAGCAGCCCCCTTACCTTAGGCTATCATTCCCTATTGTTACTCTCACACGCTACATCAATCTCCACACTCCAAGTCTGTTCATCTTCTCACGAAAGATCGGAAGACACAACACATCCTTGTACATCAACTGTTTCAAAGGAACAATGTCTCAACATGGGTCATCTCCCTCCAAGAAGTCAGCTTCAAAGAGTTCTTCGCATGCAACATCTAGGGTTTCGACGAAAGAAGTTTCAATGGATGAAGCCTTGGACATAACGCCTCTCTCTATGATTCCAGTTTCGGAAAAGAAAAGACCTAAGAAGTATCAACCTAAGAGGCCTTCAAAAGGTAATACTTCTGATTAATCTGCGGGTAAGAAATTTGATGATAGCAAAAGTAGAGTGTTTGTCACTAGTGTTTTGTTTGGAGACAAACCTACTCCTAAGACTATCGCCCCTCTTCCTCAAGCTGTTGAAGAAAGGGTAGATGTGGACGAAAGTGTTGATCAGATTATCATAAAAATTTTTGAGAAAGGGATTTATGTGAAGGGAATATCTAGACCTCTGAGTCAAATGCCTGCTGATCAATCTGCTAGAGAAAAAAGTGACATGCAAACTTCTGAAACCAATCTTCACAGATTAACTGTTTCTGTCATTGAAGATGCAGAAACTGAAGTTGAAGATATTGATACTCATGTTGAAGATGAGGTTGATGTTGAACATGATGTTGAAACATCACCTGCTAGGGATGTTACTCCTAGTCCCAGAGGGAAGAAGAATGCTGATGTGGTGGATGTTGTTGACTTATCTGATAATGAAGTAATTGGTAATGTTGTTCCTGGTATTGCCAAAAGATTGAAGACTAGAAAAGGAAAAACTATGGAATCTTCTCCTAAGATGACAGCTGAAGGCAAGAAGAAAAAGACATCTGTAGTTGGTCCAACAAAATCTTGGAGCAAGGTTGTTGTGACTTCCAAAAGGAGAAAGATTAGAGAAGAATCTGAATCTGAGTATGATGTTGAGGAAGATGTTCAAGACATCACCCCAGTCAGAAAGTCCATTTTGAAGAGAATTTCTGATAAGGTTCCTGAAGTGCCAGTGGACAACATATCCTTTCATTATGCTAGCAGTGCTCCAATATGGAAATTTGTGTGTCAAAGGAGATTAGCTCTGGAAAGAGAGCTTGGTAAAGATGCATTGGAGATGAAAGAAATTATGGAGCTCATTCATGTTACTGGCCTGTTGAAAACTGTGACTAAATTCTCTAAGTGCTATGGTGGACTTGTAAAGGAATTTGTTGTTAACATTCCTATAGACATTTCTGATAAAAGAAGTGTGGACTTCATGAAGGTGTTTGTTAGGGGTAAGTGTATTAATTTTTCTCCTAGTACCATCAATAAGTATCTGGGAAGAGATGATCAAGAGGTTTGTGAACTGGAAGTGACTGATAATGATGTGTGTAAAGAGATCACAGCCACTCAAGTGAAGGTTTAGCCACTGAAGGGTAAATTGATAGCTAGCAAACTCAGTATCAAGTATGCTATTTTGCACAGAATTGGAGCTGCTAACTGGGTACCTAATAATCACAAAACCACCATAACTGTGGGATTAGGAAGGTTTATTTATGCTGTTGGGAAAAAGGTCAAGTTCAATTATGGAAATTACATATTTGATCAAGTTGTGAAGCATGCTGCCACTAATGCTATCAAGATGCCTATAGCATTCCCTTCCCTTGTCTGTGGAATGATCTTAGATCAACATCCTGGAATTTTAACTAGTTCAGATGTAGCATGTAAGAGGGAGTCAGCTTTATCCTTGCATCCCAAGTTGTTTGTTGGGAATCATGTTCCAGACATTGTTGTAACATCAAGTTCTGGTGTTAAGAAAGCCAGTACTAAAACTGAGATTATTGAAGAATTGAAGGCGGCCTGCAAGGATCTTGATATGGTGATCAGTACTAGCACTGCTAGGAAGATGAAAATTGAGTAGATGATCAAATCCTTGGAACAGGGTGAAGATGATGTGAGTGTAAATGCTGAAGATTCAGGTTCAGAGGAAGGTGATGAGGATGCTGCAGATGGTTCTGATGCTAATTAAGATTGAAGTGATGCTTTTACTATTTATTGCTTTTGTAGTTTGTAGTTTTTTGTTTCTGCACATTGTGTAATTTGGATAAAAGTACTTTTTTTATCTGGTTTTTGTTCTATGATTTGTCTTGTCATGTGGTGCTGACTTTTGACTGACAAGGAGAGCTAGTATGACTAACTGTTGTAAGTGTTAGGTATGTGAGGGTATCACTTGTTAGTTGTTGTCCAATTGTGGCTAAAAATGGGGAGAGTTAGCCTATGTGCCTATGTGTTGCTGTGTTGCCTAGTTGTCTGATGGCTTAAGGGGGAGTGTGCTTGTTTGAATAGCTGGTATGCTGGTTCTTGTGTTGAGGGGGAGTTTAGCTTTGTGCAGATTTTGGATGTGATTCCTGTTGGTTGTGGTTTGGAATGTTAGGAGTATGAAGTTTTTCCGCTGCAGGTATCTCTGATGTTGGCAGAGATTGTTTTAGCCAAAATTAGCCAAAGGGGAGATTGTTAGTTCTTGTGTTGGCTGGAATTTTGGTAAAATAAAGTTGAACAATGTTGATGTCATATGTCTGATGTCTTAACATTGGTTTCTAACATTAGTTGTTGCAGGGTTGAAGTTTTATATGCTGATGTTAAACTTGATGTCTTGACATCAGTTATCAGAACATCAGAACATCAGGTTGTGATGTTTTAGGGCTGCGCGTGTTAATTTGTTTTGAGGAGATCTGTTACAGAGATTGGATGCGAATATCTTGGAGAAGATGTTTTCAATCAGATATGGAGCAGATCATGTAACTACATTAGGGCTGATTTGAAAAGATTTAAAAAGATTAGAAGATCAAATCTGTTTTAAATTTTGTTTAATAACAAATCAAATCAGATATTTAGAAGAGGTCCAAGCCCAAGTCAGAATTCTATAAAAAAACAGCCTCAACCCTTGTTGGAAGATAACGAAGATAGAGAGCATAGACTGAGAGTCAATTTGAGTTTTCGTGTGTGTTTTGTAAACCATTCATGTTTGAATTGGTGTTACTATTTTGAGTTGTAATTGGTTTCTCTAGAGCTGTTAAGCAAGAGAGAGTTGTTCTTGATCAAAGCTGTTAAGCAGGATCAAGGTGGGTTTTAAAGTGTAATCTTTGAATTGTATCACTGAGGTGATTTAGGGAGTGAGTGGTTTCTCATATCTAAGTGGTCTCTTAGGTAGAAGTGTCATTGTGTAGTGATTAAGATTAATAGATGTCAATTAGGATTGTTGAGTCTGTAATTTAATACTACTAATAGTGAATTTCCTCCCTGGCTTCGTAGCCCCCAGACGTAGGTAGTTAGACCGAACTGGGTGAATAATTCATTGTGTTGATTTACTGTTGTTTATTGCCTTGTTCATAGCAGACTGTGTTGTTATGACATCACACTTAACATCACACATCTGATACCAGAATTTCAGAATCACCATGTGGTGACAATTCAAAATAATACATATTTTATAGGTGTAATGAAAAACCATGACATATCACATATTCTTGACGATGAGGGGAGTTGATGCAACAGTATGTATGCATATTTATTCAAGAATTAAGGATGAAGAGATAAAGTGTGGTGCCATACTATGAAACAAACTTAAAATGTTTCAACAATATGTTGACCTGGCCTCATGGCTTAATGGAGTTACTTGTTACTTTGGGAGAATGAACTAATGAAGAAACTATTAACATTAAGTTCCTGGCCGTCCCATGCATATTTGTCAATAATTACATTCTTGGGAGGCCCACCGTAGCAACTTTGAGGGCACAACCATTTATTGTCCACCTAAAAATGAAGTGTCACAATGCCAAAGATGAATTAGTGAGGTTATGTGCAGATTTAGTGGGATCCAGACGCCAATCTTATTTGATTCATGATAAGGAAACATTGTCGCCTTAGGAGGTGATCACAACTCCTTAAAGAGAAATAATCACCACCTCAGGAAGAAAATACCTTACACTACTACGAAAAACCCATTTAACAACGGTTGGAAATGACATATAATGACGGGGGCGAAGGCGTTGTTATGTAGATTGTTGTTGTATATGAGGTACGTACAATGACGGTCTTGGAACCGTTGTTGTATTCCAGTATGCGAGCACCATTTCACAACGGTTAGTTTACTCAACCGTTGTGATCTAACTAAAGGTGATCTGGTTCGATTCTCAGCTACAACATTTTTTATTTATATTATTCTGGTCAGCGTTTGACATACTACTACGGATAGGTTTATAACCGATGCCAAAAATAGCCTGTTTTAAATATAAAAATTATCTGCTTATCAAATTCTTCATATATTTTATCCTGTTAAAACAACTTCTGTTTACATGCAAACACAATATGTGCATCAAACACAATTCTTCCTATATTTTATCCTTATAAATGAATCAGAGAATTTACATCAAAAGAAGTTTACATTAAAAGCTAAATGAATCAGAGATTTAAACTGCTAACATTGTTTAAATCAAAATCCAATATTATTGATTTCATTATGTGCATCAAAAGCCAAAACTATTGTTCATAATATGTGCATCAAAAGCCAAAAATATGTGCATAAAAAAATGTTGCTGATATATCAAACAACAGGAGCACCCTTAAGCGCACTGTGGATATACGCCCAACGTTTACGAAGATTCACAAAGTCCTCAATGGGGAATGGGGTTTCGTCATTAAACATCTACATAAGAGCAAAAAATTGAAGATCATGCATGATAATAATTCAATAGTCAACTTATATATTAATATATGTAAACATTTTATGGCATATATACCGTATCCCATGAATCAACAGTGCCGGTAAGGACAATGTTTAACATGTGTTTCATGATAAAATACCCACACTCGTAACTCCCGCGTTGTTTCCTCGTCTACAAATTACATGAATATAAAAACATGAATAAAACCACACATGCATGAATGTAAATGAAATAAATAGGTAATCAGGCCACTTACTTTAGGAGTAAGGTATGTGGGCTTTTTTCTAACATTATTCATTATATTAACTTGCTCCATAATACTGCACATTGAAAATTGAATTAAATATATTACATGATAAACTAATTACAATTAATACCAAAGAAAATGATATTAAACAAAGACACTTACGTTAATACAAGATCTTTCATTGGTTTGTGGAGTGGATTGTGCAAGGAACACAGTAATGTCACTGTATTTGTCCTAAACGATATTATGATCAATTGCAAATGACCACTGAATGAACACGAGAATATATATATATATATATATATATATATATATATATATATATATTATTAGTTGTTACTAAAACAAAACTAAATATAGAATATAGAAATAAATTACAACAATACTAACCCACAGAGGAATGGTGCAAGGTAACATTATTTTCCTCCGTCATTTAGCCGATTTTTCAAGTACTTTTCTCTGATATTTTTATCATTATACGCCCAAGAAATAAAACTTGGATCCAAGATTCCATAGGTACTTGATTTATTCAATTCTATATAAACACGGTGAATGTACCTAAATGGTCAAAGAAAATGAATAAATTAAGGGAGAAAATACAAAAAATTATAATGTTATATAATGACATGTATATTCGACTATATACTTACGTGCACCAAACTTGCAAAATAGCTATGTCAAGCCACTTAAATCCTGCGAGAAAATCCCCCACATCTTCAGGAGTGTAATACACTAAATCCAATTTCGGGCAATGTTCTAGCGGGAGAGCTTGCGCAAGGTTTGTTGTTGAAATGGACAAGTATAAACTTGTTATTTCATTTGGACTAGGGTCCAATATCCCATTGTGGTTATCTACAGGGGGGAGGGCCTGTACAATTACTTCCTTTTGTAGAAGCGTGATTTATGACACTTCTACTTGGAGTTTGATCATCACCAACGCAACGATGATCTTCATTAGTTCGTTGTTCGAGGCTTTCACTTAATCTCTACATCATAACATTCAATTAGAACATAAAACAAAAATAAGCACAATATATTCAATTAGGACATACAATATATATCATACAAAAATCAGCGCGATTTACGACACATACCGAATACAACTCTTGTAACTTTTCCACTTCTTTCTCCCTTTTTTCCCTCTCCTCTTCAAACAACCTCCTTTGCTCTGCCAATTGCTTCTCAACATTCTTAATCTTTTGTCGTTGAGCAAGAAATTCGGCGGTTTCGGTGCTTCTTCTTTGAGGTACAAAGTATGACCTTAAGCCGACACCATCTCCAACACCACAGACATGGCCTCCATGCTCAACTGTTCCGATGGCTTCGACTAATATGTCATGTCGTGCTTCTGGAACAAATGTGCCTTCACGGGCCACCACAACCAAATTATCCTACACAATATGAGCAACTTACATAAGCAAACGTATTTAAATAACAACTCACACTACGTCAAAAAAGACCTTTAGCAGCGCTTTTTTTGGCCTTCAGCAGCGCTTAAAAGCACTGCCAAAGGTGGCGCTGCTAAAGGTAAAGACAACGCTTTTTTCCTTTAAAAAGCGCTGTCTTAGGTCCCCCTAAAGGACCCCCTTTAGCAATGCTTTGAAAAGCGCTTTCGTATGACCCCCATATAGCAGCGCTTTTCCAAAGAAAAGCGCTTTCGTATGACCCCCTTTAGGAAGCGCTTTTTCAAAGAAAAGTGCTTTCGTAGGACCCCCCTTTAGCAGCGCTTTGAAAAGCGCTGCTAAAGGTCCCCTTTTAGGCAGCGCTGCTAAAGGCCCCCCTTTAGGTAGCGCTTTTTCAAAGAAAAGCGCTTTCGTAGGGCCTCCTTTAGCAGCGCTTTAAAAAGCGCTGCCTTATGTATACGCTATGACACCCCTTTAGGCAGCGCTGTTTTTAGAAAACGTTGTCTTCTATAAAAGTGCTTTTTAAAAGTTTTTTTTTAAAATCAATTATTAAACCTGTATAAACCTGTATAATTTATCAGAATTCATAATCATTCATCACATGGCCTTTGATACCATTATATGTCAACACATAGGCCTTATAGCATTATAATTCAACAATAGGCCTTTATACGATTAAAATTCAACACATAAATGGTAAAAACCATTATATATACAACACCAAAATAGCTATTACATATATATATATATAAACTATACAACACGAATTCCATACACCAATTCGAAACCTTATACACCATATATCCATCACCTATATATATACAACACCTTCAATAAACCTAACACAATTTCTAAAACTAACAAATTCTCATTTCAACCATGTATTGACACCTATCCTCCTTTATTTCTTCCAATTTATCTTTCGTGTAAGTGGCACACTTGAATTCATCAAAATACTACATTTTACATAATATGCATGATTTGGTTAAAAGTAATTAATTAGATGAAATATCCGATAATAAATCTTAAAATAAATCATAACTTATATATAAATTCATACCATGGTTGGAATCTCTATGTGTTCCAAAAGAATAATTTCTTTCATGAATCTCAAGACAAAATAACCACAATTGATACCATTACATTGCCGAGGACACTACACATAGAAAAAAAGTATTAATAAGTATCATAGATGACTTGTCTTATCAAGTAGCATTACTATTATAATATCAAATCATACCTCCACTCTTATCCATGTAATGTTGTTTGCTTTGGTCTTTGGTACCCGAGCTTGTCGTTCTGATCGAAATATTTTTATGGATCTATCATATTATAAATGAATATTTAGAACAATCTCACATAAATAAAGAAATACACACAGGAATATTTAGAACAATCACATCACTTACGTATCAATCATATTCTTCATCTTCGGGTATTTTATTTGATCACCCTCTAGCGAATCCAGATAATAGACTATTTCTTTTATTGGATTAATCGCAAGCAACAACCAGTGTCCACTGTAAAATAAAACAAAAGTATAGATGAAAATGTTATACACAACGTAAAAAAGTAACAAATTATAATAAAGGAAGTTAGGATGAAAATCTTACCCATGGCCAGTATTATATGGTAAAAGATACAACTTCTTTGTATCAATGTTGGTCATAAATGCACCTACTACGTGATCTTTGACCGCATCTGTAGTTCGATTGAGTAAATTTGCATTGACACAACTGGGAGCCAAGTAAGCATAACATAACTTATATGCAAGTAAAACATTTGAAAACTAAAAGGTTAATAATGGTTTTCAACATACTGAGTCATCTATGACGATGAGGTTTGATGACCATGCAACATATGACCCTATTGCGTCCCCCACCAATGTTGCATCTGAAACTTCGTCAGGTATAGGTAGTAACGCATCCCGCTCTAAAGCAATATCAATCGAAACCTTCAAAAATCCAGCAGGGAGCGGTCTAGTGTGAAGGACGTCTCCGGGAGTGTTATGCACTTTTCCCTTGCCAACCATTCGATATGTCGGTGCCGATAGATATAGCTAACAAGGTGAAATGCCCTAAACAAAACAAAAATAATACGAAATTGTTATTGTGCAATGATGTTAATATAAAAAACTGTACTAATTTAATAAATATAATTACCTCCAGAATTTTTTGTTGACAATTGATACTGGCCTTGTCACTAGTAACTTTAAATTCTGAACTGCGCCTTTCCGACATATATCTTTCTTTATCCTGTTGCAGTTTACGAACTTGAGCTCTTAATTCTTCCAACGTTTCCATCACCTCTCTATTGCTAGGATTTTTTGTCTTTGAACGCTTATAAAAGGAAGATGGAGTGACTCCAAATCCCTTACCCCTCACGCGACCAGAATACTCAGGAACATTTAATATTCGACTCAGTATGCTCCTACAATCCTGGTCTTCTGTGGCAGGTAATGACTGAGATAGAGCCTCCTAAAATTCAATATTAGAGCCATGCATAAATATATTAGATAAACAAGAACTTTATATCTAATTAAACAAATAACTTTATACTTACACATTGTTCAAAAACTTGTTGAACACCTTCAGTAACAACTCCATCCTTTCCCACACGGGCAACCTTCCACAAAACATGCTCCGGAACAGATGTTTCTTCACTTTTATCCTCTGCAAGCTACATATTAAGTCAAGAATTAGGATGAATAATAATACAAAAAGACCATAGCAATTATATACTTACGATTTTTTGTTCCAAGCGTGCATATCCCAAACGTCATTTCTTGTATGGATAAGCGGGTTTCGAGGCTCTTTAACGATTAACGTCACTCACAACTTGCATAAACAATTAAAAGTCATATCAGAACACGTGTAATAACTACATGAATATAATACAATGTTCATGATAAATTAAATTAAGATTACGTGGAATTTTTCAGTTCTTCGTTTGGCGACAAAAGTGTCCCGTTCTTCGGGTGCAATCAAGTCCGCATACTTCTTCGGACGTTCCGCTTTAACAAACTTTCCTTGGGCATCCCTCAGAAACTTGTTGGATAAAAATGCTCGGAACCCTCTAAGTCTTCTTCCGGCTAATTGAAGACAATATGTTTGCTTATCGTCACTAATGTTAAAAGATCTCTACAATAACAAATAAAGTGTGTCAGTATAATTAATTTAAAAATATATTCGTCAAACATAACAAATAACATCACATTTAGTACCTGTATCTCACTCCATATTTTATCTTTGGCGGGTTTCAACTGTGGATTTTTCCAATTATCACACGTAATAGGAACTAGTGAACGAACAAGAGCACCAATGTAACTAGTCAACATTGCGCCATTAGGCTCAATTAGTTGACCTGTTTCATTCCAATGAATGTCGTATTTTATTCCCTTGTCTCTAGCACGAATAACTCCTTTCATGATTGTTATTCCGCTTGAAATATCTACTTCCGCATCTTGAACTGATTCTTTTGGATCATTCTTGGAAGTATCGTGCGAGTTCTCATCATTAGTAGCCATTTTACCTATAATAAAGAAAAACACATATTAATCCATAATCAGTTGAACATAATATAATCCATAATCAAATATGAAATGACAAACACACGACAAACATATAAATCCATGATCCATAATCAAATATGAAATGACAAACACATGACAAACATATAAATCTATAATCTATAATCCATAATCCATAATCAAATATGAAATGACAAACATATAAATATATAATCTATAATCCATAATCCATAATCATTCTCAAATATGAACAATACATGACAGAATATATAATTTTACTATTACCTCTTTATTAACGTCTCTTTCTTTTCCGGGTAGGAAGATGATATACTTGTCTCTTAACAACACAGATGGATGAATTGATCCAAATTCCCTCATTATGATCATTTCTAATATATGATTCACTCGCTCCAACAGTCTCATCTTGATCACTTATAATATATGATGCATTCGCTCCAATAATATCACCTTGATCTCCAATGTTATCATCAATTACTTTGTTAGATAAAAGCACTATATACCATTTCGTACTTGTCGGGTCAGTGACATAGAACACTTGTCTAGCTTGAGAGGCTAGAATAAAAGGCTCATCTTTGTACCCCACCCTATTAAGATCCACTTGCAAAAATCCTGACTTATCCATTCGTATGCCACTATTATTTTCAACCCACTTGCAACCAAATATAGGAATCTGAAACTTCTCATAATCAAAAACCCAAATGCGCTCGATAACCCCA